>JAKSZU010000003.1:192737255-194117255 GCA_026018925.1 Tupaia tana | reverse complement strand
CTGTAAATGATATTCTAATGTCAACTTGCATTTGTTGTGAGTATATAAAAATACAACTGATTTTTGTATATCAATCTTGCACACTGCAAACTTTAAACTTCCTTACTAGTTCTACTTTTATGGATTCAATCAGGATTTTTTAGTATACACAATCAAGTTGTCTACAAATACAAAGTTGTTTTTCTGCCTTTCTAATCTAGATGACTTTTTTTTCTTGTTTAATTACATTGGATAGAACATCCAGTACCATGTTGAAAAACATGGTGAGATTACACATCTTTGTCTTATTTCTGATTTTAAGAAAAAAGCATTCAATCTTCCACTGTTTAGTCTGAGCTAGTTTTAGGATCTTCAGACATGTCCTTTATTAGATTCAAGAATTTCCCTTCTAATTAGTTCTTTCCAATTTTTTTCAAAATCAGAAACAGATATTTTTAGTTAGTTGCCTTCTCTACCTTTATTGAGACAATCATGTGTTTTTCCTTTTTCAGTTCATTAATATGGTACTCACCACACAATAATATGGGTAGTCATTATTATTACTGTTATACTCTAAAGCAGCAATTTTTAGATAAGCAGAATATTAGTCAAGCTTGTTGCCTTGATGAGAGACAGAGACTAGGTTGGACTGAGTGAGGTAAATAAGTAACCATTTTTTTTTTTCCCTAAAAATGCTCTTTTGAATTTTAGTTGGCTAAGTTTGTTGCAACTGCCTTTCAATTTATATTTGCTACATCAAGTTTGGTTAGCTTTAAACTAAAATCAGAAAAGGAAAAAAAGTGTAGTGAATTTTAAAGAAGGCATGGATCTTAAAATGTGGCCCCAAATCATGATCTGTGCTTGAAGAACTGGTCAAAATAGATAAAGACAAATACAGTGTATCACATGGTCTTTCATGTCATTGCTTGTACAAAATAAACTGGACTATTTATCTACAGACTTTCCCTGATGCAGAGTAGCAATCCTCTTACAGAACAGTTTTCCAGTTACAGTTCCTAAGAGATAAATTCATCTAAATGTTACCTTAGCTCTTTGTAGCCTTTGGCAGGTGGCTGTACTACATGAAAAAAAAAAACAAAAGGGGTAGTGGGGATACCCACAAACTTCTTGTGATCAGAACACTCGTCACTGGGTTGTACCATGAAATGAATCTGGGCATGCAACCAAGATAAGTAATTGCATTGGCCCCAAACCAGTTTAAACTAGAAAATAGTAAAAAATAAATAAATAAATAAATAAATAAATAAATAAAGTATACAATACATAAGAAATGGAAAATTATTTGCTGATAACATGTATGTTGATGTGCTTGATTGAGCCAATATACAGTGTATTTTGGATGTAAAATTCATTTGTATGCTGTAATGATGTATAATGAATTAATGTAAAAAATAAATTTAAAGGACAAAAAAAGAAAAAATAAAATAAAATATCAAAAAAATAAACTGGAAAATAGTTCATAGGTTTTTGTATACAAATATAATATGGAAATAATAATATGAAAGTATTTTGTTCTCTAAGAAGGAACTGAGTTTCTGCTGGCAAGACAATGTCTGTAGGTACCTGGGGCTACCTAACATAGGACATAGGGTGAAAAGAGAAATGTTAGTTTGTTGTAAATGTGATCAGTGAAAACGTGTTTGGTCTATGAGCCAGGATCCATTCATGCTAGTATGATTCTAAACTAAACTGAACTTTCCTTTGTAGTTCAAGGACATAAGCAGACAGAGGAGTAGACACACTACTTAGATGTTGAAAAATAAAATTTACTGAAAGGAACACCACATGAATACGTTTTGGTACCTTCATAAAAAAATAACATTTTTCCACTGGAAAATAGCTCCTCTTCAAAGAACTTATTGCAAAGATTGTTTTTGTCTATGGGTTTGAAAAGACAAAAAGAATTGGTTAAATACTGCAAAGTAAATTTTGCATAAAAATGTGCTTAGTTCCTTATAAATATTAATATCAGGAGTTTTTTTTTTTTTTTTTTTTTGCTTAGGCATGATAAAATGTTAACTGAGATTAAGGCTTTTGACAAGAAAACAATTTTCAATTCAGAAATTTTATTTTTCTCTTTGCAGAGCAGTTAGGTGTGAATTCAAGACACTCTTGTAAAGAAAAATTTTCCACCACCTTTAATGATTTCTATATTAATTTAGGGAAGAAAGTCTGTCCATAGATCATATCACAATTACAAATAATATTAATAGCACAAGGGATCTTTAAAATAGTACACAGATTAAATTTAAAATTTTTCTTTTGCATCAAGATAAACTCAAACTTTAATTCCATTTTTCTTTTAGAGGTTTTTGTCATAGGGCATGTGTGCTTGCCAGAGAGAGAGCAAGACAAAGACAGAGAGAAGAAAAGTGAGACATCACCCCCAGGGGAGATGACCATGTCACAATCCCTTCTCCTCTATTCTCCTAATGGGATCTTGCACACACCCACATGTGCCCTGCATGATTTCTAAGCCAATGGATCCAGGACTTGAACCACAGTTAGCCATGTGGGAATCCAGTGATGTAACCTCTATGCCATCTGGTGGCCCCCTTAATTCCATTTTCCTATGAACTCTTTGAAGCACCCTTGTAATGTTCAAAATACTCAATATAAACTGAATGGTTCAGGACTGCATATATCCATTTCGGTGGTCACTGACAATCAACTGTTCAAGAAAAGTAGAAAATATATGTCAGTTTGTACTTCATAGAGTTATAGAAGCCAACACTGTACCAAGGTAATCATTCAGAAAAAAGTTTCCTTTGGAAAAATAATCAGCTGGACTGATGCTTTCATGAGCTGAACTGGTTGTTGATGTTTAAGCCAAGGCTGTCTGAGAGATCACATGAATGTCAATGAAATATACTCTAAGCAAAGCTGTTACCAATGGGATCATCCAATGGCCAAATGAAATAGTTCTGAAATTGCGAGGCACCAGTAGATTAACATGAAAAGAAGACGTAGTTCATTAAGTCAATTTATTCTGCTCAATTCTTTGGGGGAAAATGTGTTTTCCTTTTAAATTTGGCAAAAGTTTCTTTGGAACCTGAATAGTTACTTCCACACACTACTTTTAAACTACCTGTGAACTTCAGTGAGTTCAATAAAAGAAAATCTCAAAATCAAAGAAAAGTGTGTGCTCCATTAACTTTTTGTGTGAATAAGTACAATACAAAAAAAAAAAATAACAAACAACAACAACAAAAACTTGGAAAATAAAAGACTAGAATACCAGAGAGAATAAACCTGATCCATTTGGTCAGTATAGTTTCCCAAGTACTGAAGTAGCTGTAGCCAGAATCTGCTCCGTAGATCTTCCAAATGTATTTATAAATGAAAGTGCACTGACTTGAGCAGGTGATTGTTCAAATTTATTTGTTTGTTTGTTTTAAAGGATGTTTAGCCATTGGAACTCTCCTCCTTTATTGGTGGGAATATAAAATGCTATAACTACTGTGAAACCCCCAAAATTCTGATTCTTGAGAGTCTTGAGGCCTCCTACTAAGTAGAGTTTGAAAAATGAGCCAACTTGAGACCACTGACTTCTGATCCCAACTTGTCTCCTTGCCAGTCATTGGGTATTCGAATGCATCTGAGGGAAGTATGATACTATAATAATATACAGATTTGTTTTCCAGGTTTTAATACCCTAATTCAATGAAAACCTGCTTAAAGATATTTCAGTAAAAAACTAACCACGCAGATAACCAATGGGAAGAAAAATAATATAATTGGAGTGTGAAATACAATAACACAGACTCTTAGAATACTATTTGTCAGCATTTTGGAAAGTCTTTCACAAAGTGCCAGTGAGATCTTCTGTTAATTGAGTCCATCTGCTGCACACGTAATATTTGTGTGTTAATTCACATTTGGACATTGCCTGCACCTTGAAAAGTAGCCCTCAGTGATGTGCACCAATGCAATGATACGGTGATGCAGTAGTATGAAAGATGCAAGAAAATGTGCCAAGACATGACAATAGAAAAGGAAAGGAATACATGCCAGGCACCATGCTGAAACTAGAAACAGACAAGTAAAGCTCTGTTTGAAGGTTTCTCATCTTATTGGTCAGATAGAGACAAGTAATCAGTTCCAGAAAGAGTTAGGAGAATGCCTCGTAAAGAGGGTGGTGTTCAAGTTATACCTAGGAAAATACAGGTGTTTGTCAGGCAGGTATGTCAAAAGTCATTGATATTTGACTTTGAGGTTTATTTCTCTACTCCGGTTGAGTAATAGTGAATCTAAAATTATAATCTGAACAATATTACATTATGTTAGGGTGTAGTAAAGGCTAAGTCAGATTGCCTGTTTCGGTATATCAGTTCTTACATTACACTAGTAAAATGGTCTTGGGTATGCTATTTAATTTCCTTGGATCTTACTTTTTTCATCTGTAAAATGAAGCTATTAATAGTACTTATAGTGATATTGGGAAGATTATGTATAAACATTTAAAGTGCTTAATCCCTGGGACTAAATAAGCACTGAACAAATGTTAAATATTATCACTATTATTAACATTATCCCCATTTTATAGATAATAAAATACAGCCAATGGGGCCCCTATTTCTTAACCTGTAAAATACAGTTGATGAAAGTGCCACCTTCTGAGTGCTGCTATGAAATAAGGATTTGAACATAGGACGTTTGAGGCTGGAGCCTAAGGGAGAGTTGTTCTCACTGTAACATGTCCTCACCACATCTGGCCCCGGCATCACAGTTGCTACATCTGTTCTGATGTGATCTGTGTGACAGCTAACAAGCCCTGCCACCTGTAAACTGTAATCCAGCTTTGACTCCCTGGGTGCTTCTGTATTAACTCATGTGTTTGCTAGCCATTTTTATTCTTGTATTTAAAATTACAGGCTGCATCTGTGGAGGATAATATATATGGGAATATCTTTGAGTGAGCCAATATACAGTGTATTCTGGATAGGAAAATTCATTTTGTATGCTGTAATGATATACAGTGATTGTAAAATAAATAAATTTAATTTTTTTTAACTCTAGGTTGCCCTTACTGGAGCAATGCATTTTATTAACATCTAAGTGGGATTTGTTATGCTATGGCGTAGACAATACGAAATGGCAGTACCCAGGCTCCATGCAAGAGAGGCTTAATCCCACTGTCAGAATCTCAGAGATCCCAAAGACAACTTTAAAGAGCCTCTGTATATTAATAGGAAGTCCCTGGGACCTGGCCAACAGCACCTTATAATGAAATTGTTCCTAGAGAAGCCATGAAAGGAGAGAATAAAGTACATTTACCGAGGACTCTTCAAAATGACTCAATGAAAAGAAGGTTCCAGAATCACAGGGTGGGCTTATTAGTCACAGACTGTAGGATCCCCATCCAGAGTTTCTGATTGAGTAAGGTCTTGGGCAGGGCCTGAGAATTTGCCTTTCTAGCATGCTCTCCAAAATGATCCCTCAAAAAGAAGGGAAACTACTACAAAATGAACAAAATAATATACTGGGTCAGTGTCAATGTCCCTCCTGCAGATTTTTCCTGGTAATATTTTTATACAATCCCCATCACTTTTGCTTATTCTCAGATCTTCTCTGAGTTTATGTCCACCTGGGAATCTTGTTTCCTATGTAGGGTCCTAACGTGACTGCTGTCCTAATTACTTCCCTGCCCCATTTTGGGTTTTCTCTTCATACACTACTCAGTGGTGGCTCTGCACCTCGGAGTGACCAACATTTAATTCCAGTCTCATCAGGATCAGGAAAAACAAACAGGCTTAAAGGCACTTACCCTCCTCGAAAGTCCCTGTATCTCTCTTACACTGCTTTATGTCATTGCCTGGTTCATTTATTTATTTATATATCCTTCCACCCAAATAAAGCTCCAAGAGGGTAGGGAAATTTTCTGTTTTGTTCGCTGGCATGCAGTAAGGGCTCAAAAATGCTGTTAAACCAATAGCTCTCATGATTGGTAGCACCGAAAATAAATCTCCTAGAATCAAGGTTGTACGTTGCTTCACAATTCAGCTTCTCTGAAGGCGTCCTCAGCTGAAACAAAGTTAGTTCTTCCTGACTCAAATAGAAATGCTGTTTTTTAACTTCTCTTGTTCAGCTTCTCCCTGAAATTTATTCCAGGCTGGAGACAGACAGAATATATCACTTCTCAGGTTGATGCAAAGCAGTGGTAATAAAATAAGCTGCATACATTGTGTAATCATATTGGCTTTATGATTCATATTTTTCTGAGTTAGGGAAGAGCTGTTTTGTTTTGGGCTGGAGTAGAATTCTGACTTGTCAACAAATCACTGACAAAGCAGGCACTGATAGAAATAAAAAGCTGAAAGTAAGTTTTATTAGAGAAAGCCTATAACAACACTACACAGCCATTGATTATAGACTGACTCAATATTTTAAAACAAAAACACATATGGCTGTATGCCAATGACCAAAGAATATAATATGTATCTAGAAAAAAGAAATACTTATTAAAAAGGTTACTCTGCATGGTGCTTTTTAAAAGCTGGAAGTTATTTAAAAGCTCAATTAGTAATTAGGAATAGAACTCTTTAAGCCCTATAAGTCTATCACCTGAAATGGTCCTTATTTAAGAGATTTCTTTTTATTACCTGAAAATCATGGCAGTACACAGATAAGAAAGAAAATGTGTGATATGTCCTCAATTTCTGAAAACTGCATTTTATTTGTATTACACTGGAAATGTGATGGCCATTGCGTCCTCCTTGCTTGGTATCTGAGGTTCTGTGATGTCACTGCTGTGGATATTCAGTGTGTACTGATGGTACAGATTTCCAAGTGAGTCAGGGCTGAAAATATTAGGAAACAATTTCTGTAACAGGAGGCCAGGCCAGGGTTAGACTGCAAAGGAGAGGCTAAATATGGATCCATGACAATGAGTGTTATCACAAGGAAAATCTACTCATGGGTGTAGGCCAAATAAACTTGCTAGAACTGAGCTCTGGTTGGAAAAGTTTATTTTAAAAGGCATAATTATCAAGCTAGCAGATGACATAGTGGTTATGTCACTGGACTCCCAAATGGCTGAACTTGGTTCTAGTCCCAGACCCGGTGGTTTGAAAACCATGCTGGGCACAAGTGCATGTGTGCCATGATCCCAGGAGGGGAAAGGAGGAGAAGAGATTGTGGCATGACCATCCCTTGGAAAGGGGTAATTTCTCACTGTCTCTAACTGTCTCTCTCTCTAATGAGCCCACGGGCCCTATGGCAAAAAATCTATAAAAAAAAGAGAAAAAGTCATAATTATCAATAAATTATTTTTTAACTTGGGTGTGCATCACAACTTCTTGGAGAAATGGTTTAAAGTATGATTATCTTAGTCTCATTTAAGAACTACCTAATCAGAGACTCTCCTAGAGGGAGTTGAGTATCTGTGTTATTGTTGTTACTGTTTTTTTTCTTTCATGACAATGAGAGAGAGACAAAAAAAAGAAGAGAGAGAGAGAGAGAGAGAGAGGCATTCCTGATATATCCCCATGTCAGGATCCGCCCTGTCTTAGCCTGCCAGGAATCCAGGATGCACATAGCACATACAAGAAGACCTCAAGATCCAAACATGGAAACTTCTCACATGGCCTCAGCATTGTAGAGGACTGAGTACCTCTGTGCCACTTTGGCTGGCCCAACATTTGGATTTTTCAAAACCCATTCCAGGTGATTCTGATGCTCAGCACAATTTGAGAGGTGTTGGCTTTGACTCACACTTACTATATGCCAAAGATTATAGTAAACCACCTCCTTGCACTATGTTAGCAAATGTAATAATTTTCACTACAACTTTAGGAGAAAGGTATTCTTATTTATTCTTATTACCCTATTTTACAAAAACAGAAAAGGACTTGATGACCTTGCAAAAGACATGATTAATAATCGAGATACCAGAATTGCCTGGCATAAAACCTCACACACTTAACCACTCCACAAAGCAGCCTCCAACTACCTCGAGTGTAATGTCCCATATAAATATAGACCATTGCTATCTAAGTAAACTCTGGAAATATTTATGAAGTAAGTCTAAAAATAATACTACTATTTTTTATCTACTGAGTGTAACTAATGAGGAAAAAATAGAGAGAAATTTACCCTTCAGAACTCTTGAAGTTACACAAGAATCTATCAGACAACAGCCTATCTGTAGTATCAGGTATTATTGTGTGTATCATTTGGGAAAGTTATTCTCTAAAGTTATTCTTTTCACTATTCAATCTTTTAATTTGATATTTGAGTATTAAATTGGTGTTTGGGATACAGAATTCCTATAGATGTTACAGTCACTAGAATTTGAACAATGATGCTATGGATTTGCACCTACCAAAGTATGCCATTGGAAAGCTTTCAGCTCCCCAGACACTGGATTTGGAAAGACATGAATGCCAGACTGAAGAGGTAATATAAGCAGACACAATGAGAAGGTCTTAATTCTTGGCATTCTCCTGTTTATAAGCAGTGTGTGAATTTATTTCACCTCAGAGAGAAAGCAAAGTGACAGATTATTTTGTTTTATAAGATGCATGTGGTCTCAACGAGAATTTCCAGTCTCCTAAGCAAAACACTTAACAGATACTCATGAAGCTTCCAGCAGGTCAGATCTTTTGGAATATGACACAAATTGTTCAACATTGACTATTTAATTTTGGCTTTCTTCACACTCTACTCAGAAGCAGTGGACTAAGGAGCTGACTGGGCCTTGCTTAATGTCATCAGGATTTCATTCTGGTTTTTTTTTTTTTTTGGGGGGGGGGAGGGCTTTTCTGAAGGATGGTACTTTGCAGTTGTTATTCATTTAATTCTTGGAGCTTCCTGTGTCACCCAGTTGATGCAGTTTTAGCAGTATTGATCCCTCTCTAAGCCATATGTTCTTTATAGGAGATGTTCAATCCATGTTTCCTGAACAAACAATTAAATGAATGAAAGAATGCATGCCTCACTAAGCAGCATCATTCCATATATGAGCAGTTCTATTTGTCATAAATTTCCTCCTTAGGTTAGCATAGGCACACAAATGTGAAATCTCCTTCATTCATCTTTCCACCATTAGCCATCATTCTGCCTTTCTGGAGTTGTCAATAATTTCTCAAATAACTCCTACAGTACCTAAAATAAGTTATTATAAATTCCTAAATGTTAGTTCTTCCATATGCTTGACGATTGTTTATTTTATAACTTCTAGACATTTCACAATTTCGATCATCATTATCTGGAGAGTTTGTCAATGTTCCTACTCGGATGTGGCACACGCACACACACAAAACTGAACACGGTATTCCTGATGTGAGCTGATCATTGCAGTTTCCTTTGAATCTTTCTGTACAACATCCTTGCTCATTCCAAAAATAAGGTATGTTTTATAAACACAGATTCAAGAATTTACGAGTTGTTTTAGGTAGGGCAATGGCTGCAACTAACTCAAATATCTTAACTTTTTTTCCTATAGACTTTACTTTAAAATGGGGGAAGTAAATACAATGTTTTGAACCTCCACTATGTGCCATGTCCTAGAAAGCATATTTTTTTGCATACATGAAGAGAACCAGTGCCATTAGAACAAATGTGTGTCATTTTAGGAGCTAGAATAACTTTCTCTGTTATTTATCATTGATACCTTAGTATTTGTGACATTTGAGCCATTGGGAAGTATTCATTCAATGTTTCTTGAATTAGTATGTTAAGTGGGGATTTGGCCTTTACATTATCTCAGTCTCTCATGGCCTGTAAAGTTGTGATGGTGTTGTTTTTTCCAAATCTTAAGTTCCACATATTATACCTGTACATACACTTATATATCTGGGTTTCTTTCCAGTTTTAGAATGCATTTTAATACTTATCCTAATTTTAAATTCCAACTTAATAAACATTCAATGTTTTTATCAAAATACTGAGTAAAAACATTGGCTAGGCTGAAGAGGGATCAACCTGGTCCTCCAATATTACACTCTTCTCCCAACCATTTTGTCTCACTTCACTTCTGTGCTTAGTTGAATGGTCCACTTTACCTGGAATTAGCTGATGGCTTTCTGAACATATAGTCTACTTTCGTGGCATTTTGTGTATGTTCATGCTGTGAATAAGCCTGAACAAATCAATGTCAAACTACAATTTGATGCTAAAAATGAAGAAAAATGGTATTCTCCTAAGATCTGAGGTTTATTAAATAATAAGGAAATAGCTTTCAGCTATTTTAGGTCTCTCTAAACTCTTAACATCTCTTTGAATTCACTTTGATGTGTATCTCATTGTTAAGAAGAGTGAGGACTGGCTTTATGTTAAATGGATCATGTAACATAAGAGATTGAACTTAAAAGGGAGAGTTTCTTCCATTTTCAATATTTTCTAAACTTGATCTTTTAAGAGTCTCCTCAAAAGAGCATTTGATGCACTAATGAAAATGCATTAAACTAAAATGTGGCCGACCTCTTCTCTCCCGTGCCCTCCAAACACTCTATCAGTCACTGCTCAGAACAAAATTGGCCAATTTGGCTGTTAGTCATCAACAGCTTTTATCCTTTCATTCTAACAGCCTGTCTCCTGGACTTTCCATTTTAATCATGCAGGTAACGGGATTGTGTGTGAGAAAGTGCCATATAAAATAAGGGTGAAAGGCTATAAAAATCCGTGAATTGGGAGTTGGAAGCCCCATGTGAGATTTGGCTCTATATTTTTCAAGGTCAAACATATACTTTATGGTGCTACTGAATCAATTTCCTCATCTACAATGAAAGAGAATACAAAGACTCAATTTCCAAAGTCTGTCTGTCTTTTTCTTTTTTCCTTTCTTTCTCTTTCTTTCTTTCTTTCTCTTTCTTTCTTTCTTTCTTTCTTTCTTTCTTTCTTTCTTTCTTTCTTTCTTTTTCTTTCTTTCTCTCTTTCTCTCTTTCTTTCCTCTCTCTCTCTCTCTCTCTCTCTCTCTCTCTCTCTCTCTCCCCCCCCTTCCTTCCTTCCTTCCTTCCTTCCTTTTTCTTTCTTTCTTTTCTTTCCCTTCCTTCCTTCCTTCCTTCCTTCTTTTTCTTCCTCTTCTCTTTCTCTTTTTTCTTTCTTTCTCTTTCTTTTTAAGAGAGATTTTTATAATAGCGCATGGGCATTTGTTGGAGAAACAGGGAGGCAGAGAAACAGAAAGCAAAAATCCACATCCCAGGGGTATGGCCACATAGCAATCCGTTCTCCTCCATTCTCCTCTCAGGATTTTGGGCTTGCACGCACATGTACCTGGTATGGGTTTCAAGCTGCTGGGTCCAGGACTCGAACCATTGTCAACCATGTGGTAGTCCAGTGATATAACCATTACGCCATCTGCTGGTCCCTCCAAAGTCTCTCTGTCATAAAAATCTAACAGCAGGGTTTTTCCCTTTCAAATAATAACTTTAGCATCTCATAAAAATATCTGTTAAGGAATATAAAAAAATTTCTGACATTCTGGTACATGGTTTGCACAAGTCAATTAACTAAGACATTCATTTCTTTTTAAGAATTATTTTATTTAATTTTACTTACCATTGTTATTATTATTTGAATTTGACCAGAGAGATACAGAAAAAGGAGAGAGTGGAGAGAGAGAGAGAGAATGTGAGAAAGCAAGCTGCCAGACCCAGGACTTGAACCATGGTCAGCCACACAGGAGTCCAGCACCTCAACCACCATGCCATCTGCTAGCCCAAGACATTCATAATAATACAACCCTTTATATAATTTCTAACTGAGTTTCTATTTTTCACAAAACAAAACACTAAACCCCAAGATTCATATGCCAAGGCAGAAAGTAATCTAAAAATGGACCAAAAAACTCTTAAGGCATGGGGTCTATGAGCTGTTGTTATCTTCTAATGTGAGTCACCTGAGAGACTAGTATGTAAAGTATTTTTCACTTGTTTAATCAACTCACAAGCATGTATAAACTTCTACTTTTCTGCTTCAACCAGGGAATCCTGACACTCCTTAGTTAATATTCATATTCATGAGTATTAATATTTATTTCAATATTTATTAATATTAATTTATATATTTACTATCAATAGTTAATATTGACTGCTGAATCTCTAAGAAAATGAGAAGGCTCAGTATGGCTGCCACTCGAATCAATACAGCATTAATTAATAAGGTGCAATATTCTCAAGCTGTGAGTCAATTTCTTTGACTTTCCTTGCTCCTATTATACTTCACTGGATACGTTCAAGACATGATTTTATCAGGATGATTTCAGACACACTGCTCCATGGCTTTGCTAATTAAAACAAGAGGTCTTCCAGGTATCCTTGGGTTCATCAGCTAAGCTTCTTGAACCAGAAAAATATTTGATTCACTTTTTAAACTTTTTTGTTTCAAGGAACTACTCCAGTATCAGCAACTCAGTGGGTAATTCATACATATCTATTGAAGGAGAAGGAGGTCATACTTTTCTCACATTTAATGTCTGCACAATAAGACAACTTTAAGCAGTATCAATTTAATATAAAGTAGTAGCAAAAATGTGACTTGGTGGTGGTGCAGCAGTAATACAGCTAAAACAATACAGGAAAAGCCCTGAGTTCTGGTCCTGGGACCTTTCTGAGCACACTGGCAACATGCTGGCTGAGCCTGGGGGTGTAGTATGGTGTGAGCACTCTGCTGGAGGTGATGCCTCTCTCGCCCTGCCTCTCTCCCTCTCTCATGGAAAAAATTAATTAACTTTAAAAATAGTAACATGGGTACTACACACATTGGGTACTACACACACACACACACACACACACACACACACACACGATTTCATTTAATCCTTAGAACAACCTTCTATGATGGGTTTTGTAACTCCTATTTTATTTAAAGATAAATAAATTGAGGCATATTTAGCACTTTTTTCACAAAGGAATCATATTCTCTATTCAGCTGCTACTAAAATTCTAGTTTAAGAGCTTCATACTTTAAAGCCAATTGATTATATAACACTTAAACTAAGGATGGACAGACTTAAAAGTTATTGACAAAAGGCAGGAGTTTTAAAAACACCATCTTAATTCTCTGTAAAGCAATACTGTGCAAGCAACTCTGATGCTTTTGTTCACTAGAGCTCCCAGGGTCTTTACCACACACACATTTCAAGACTGGGAATCCCTTTTCTGAAATAGCTGTGAAGATTGACATCCTTCACATAGTGTCTCCTTGGTAAGTAATCATACTGAATTTTATTAATATTTTCTTTTTGGCATTTGAAAAACAAACAGAAGCAACTTAAGACTCCCATTTGAAAAACCAAAACTCTACTGCCAATGAAAAGTTCACAGGTCTTGAAAACTAAATTGTCATTTCTGAGTCTCAAGTTATTTCTTCACCTGGTTAAGGGAAAAAAAAAAAAAAGATCAATTTCCTTCGTTAAAAATAACTCTGAGTGATTAATCTATTCAACATAAATCAAATCCGGATTTCTGGCTTACTTGCCTGTCATAATCTTCTTTTTAAAAATCTCTAATTTAAAATTCTATTAACACTCATTCCACAAATATTTGTATGGTAAAATTCAAGTACCAGGAAACAGCATAATGTAAAATGAACAGAGTGACATTATAAAAGAACATATGACCAAAACAGCTGCGACTCGATGATTATTTGTCCCGTTGCCCAGTTTTCGGAGGGGGAATACAACAAAAACAAACCCTCCTACCCAAACAGCTTCCGGAAGTGCTAGATTTAGAATATTTCGAAATGTTTAAGTAATGTGGAAGGATGTCACAAGTTAGATCATTCTTGAATAGATAAAATTATGAGAGAAGTACATCATGAGCTTAATTTTTTAAAGATTTATTGGAATGGAAAGAAGACAAAATATTTTGCTCATTTTCAGGCATGCTTGACTTATCAACAGTTACCATGTAATGTATATTCCAAACGGGGACACTCGGTCAGTAAAAGGGGGCACTATGAATAATTATGATACACATAAACCAAGATTGTCTCATGAAAGCTGGGACATAGAGTAACCCTACTTATAAATAAATTTATGTAAAAAAGAGATGAAGGGATCCTAACCAAAATCCACAGAACTAAAATATGAACTACAAAGAATTAGTAAAAAACTCTTTACTTTTAAATCAACACTGGGTTGGAAGTAATAAAGAGGCTGCATTAATGGATACTGCAAAAGTGAGAAGGTAGGAAGGGCTTACATGTTAAAGAGAGAAAATGCTCAGAAAAATCATGGACTGGGAATTACTTTTAGCTGTGAACACACAACTAGAAAACGGGATTCAAGGATACACTGGGGCCATTTCAGAGAACTTTCAAAACCTACATAGTAGGATTATTTAAATTTTGTGCTGTACCCTTGAATAAAACCAAATACGCATCTTAAAAAATTCTGAAGAAATATTCTCTTTGTTGTCATTATAAGGAAAAATATCATAAATACCTATCCTAAATATAATTCAAAATGAAATAGGCCATTCATTTCCTAAGGATGTAAGAGTTTTAGTCTCCCCAAAGTGATCATTTTTATTTTTTGCCCATTGGACAGTCGTAGGTCTTGGATAGTTTTCTCTTCTCTCCTCTTCATTTCTCCCTTCCTTCCTTCCTTTTGCTTCCTTCCTTCCTTTTTCTCTCTTTCTTTTTTATTCTTTCTTTTTGTTTCTTTCTTTTTCTTTTTCTTTTTCTTCCCTCTTTCTTCCTCCTTCCTTCCTTTCTTTTTCTTTCCTTCTTCTAATGAGAGGGATATATGTCTGTACTCCGAAGTTTATCAGAATCATACTGCTTCTGTTTCCCAACTAACTTGTATCTTGCTAAGTTCTTGAATTATCTGGAATTGTCATAGTACCATGCTTTGTTATTAATGCGCATCTGGAAAAAAGCACATCCTGCGGTCTAGCTGTTTTCAGGTGACAGCACTCAAACGACCCACCTCTTACAGTGCGAGAGGTAGTTCTGACTATGGAAAGACTGGCTTCGAATCTCTCCTTCCCCTCCTTTCCTCGGCACCCCTGACAGCATGCTTAATGCACTGTTCCCATCATACGTGGACTTCATCTCCAAGAAGTCCTCACTATCTTCCTTCCTAGGCTTTCCTCAATAAATTATAACTCATTTATTTGTTCAAAAGCCTGATTTCTCCCTACAGACACACTCTGTGGAGGAAAACTGTGATTAATTACTTTATAAAGAAAATAGAAGTTATCTTTTATGACTAGGGAAAAAAAAAAAAAAAGCAGATCCTTTGGTAGTGAGGTTTTATGTGGCTACTCAGTGATTTAGGCAAAGTACAACTCTGCCCCCTCCAGTAAGTGCAATGAAAAAATTTGACCTTTTGAGGTAGGTCAGGAGCAGAATGTTTACTTAGAGAAACTGTCACAGCCCTGGAACCAGGGAGGAGTCCTAGTCCAGCCTGGAAGACACTGCTTTTCCCTTATAAGCCAGCGAAATGGATGAATAGTTTGGCTAACGATGTTCCTGAGAAAGGCTAGATATAATGTCCACTTTCCTAGAAATCCATTAATCAATTTATGAGCAACCCAAGCCTATAAGAAAGTTAAATATTTTTATTCTTTATATTTCATTATTATATTGCAGGATATATTATACATTTTATATTGTATTTTAAAGTTATTTTTTTAAAGTTTCACTCAATTATTTTCAGATCCAGTCTTGAAATCTGAATTAATCTAATGTGTGTTTGGTTTACTGTCATTAAAAAAATAATAATAATAAGCAATACTTTGCTGGCTATCTCTTTAAGTTTCACTGTCCTTTCCAGGTTACCTAGAATGAGGACCAAGGGAAACACTGCATTACTGTCCATGCTATTGTTCTCTGCAGGACCTACATAATGTCAGGAAGCATGAATGCCTGGTCATTAGCCTGACCCACAGGGAACATCTACAGCTCGAAACTGTTTACAACTGAGTGAGAAGCAGATGTATTGCACCTTCTGCCAGCAGCCATGCCATTTGTATGATGGTGGAATCGAGGATCATTTGGTTTGGATTTTTAGGCAGGCCTGGGTAGCCTGAAAAACTACCAGCTTTTTCAAACTCATAGCTGGAGACCTGAATGTGGAAAGGCTACTTGTCTGGAGAGTGCATCCTATTGTTTCCAACGCACCTTCCTACCATTCTTTCCCCTTCCTAGCACATATTCATCTACTGAATCTATTCTGTTTACCCCTTACATACTTGTCTTTGCTGGTGACAATAAGCCTCCCTTTTCTGGTATCGTATACTCTGTTAATCAAGGGAGTAGGTCTCTTTATATGCCAAGACTACCTCAGCATATTGATTAGAGGAAAGAAAAAATAGTCATGGTTTTTGAATCTGCAGTGCTTTGGTTTGAAAGGCTCCAATGAGCAGCAGGGAGGAGGGAAAAAAACAGGTGAAGAAAGAGAACATCAGAGAGAGGCAGACACATTTATCTCACAGTTAAAAATCTTTCTTCTCTGCGTTGGTCTTTTCTTGTCTCTTCCTATTTCTTTCACAGCCTACTCATTTTGCTTCCTCCCTTTTCCTTAAGTTTCCACCCTCTTTATTCTCTTTTCTTTTTCTTTTAACACTTAAACTGCCAACAGTTAGAGGGCAAAGTGGTCCCCTTATCCAAAATTCTGAGCTGAAACAAATGCTAGTATTGATCAACGGTAATGGCCATCAACACCATGGCCAACACTAATGATTCCTGATAGACAGGTAATGGCTTGTGTAGGCCCTTCCAGAAGGGCCTGGGCTTTAAGTGTTGCCTTAATCTAAGCTATTTGATCCATGTGCATTGATGATATAAATTTGGAGGTGACTGTGTGGAAACAAGAGAAGAATTCTAACCAAGTGCAGAAGTATTGATTCCAAGGCCAAGGCTTGTTAATAGAAAGCTCTAATGGCTCCAGTAATGTCCTGAGTTCACCGTGCAGTATTAGGTCCTTCATAGGAAATAATTACTTTAAAAAAATATTTATTTAATTTTATTTAATTTTATTTATTCATTCATTTTTTAATTTGACCAGAGAGAGAGAGACAGAGAGAAGGAAAGTGAGAAAGCAAGCTACCAGGTCCAGGACTTGAACTGTGGTCAGCCATGTGGGAGTGTCCCCGGAAATAATTACTTTTATATAATATATATAACTTATAACAATAACATAATATAGCAAATATTAAGAAGAAAAAAAACCCTGCAATCCTACCTTTAAGTTCTTTACATGAATCATTTTAGCATATTCTCTTTCAATACTTTCCATATGCACATTTTATATATCTGAAACCATAGTGCTCAATTAATTTTCTACCCTGCTTTAAAAAATGATAATTACATTTTCTCGTTGGTAAATAGTCTTGATAGGTGTTTTTTAAAATTTTTGTGATCCATTGAACAAAATATTTATGTAATTCACAAAAATATTCCGCTACCACAACACTGGACCTTTGAACTGTTTTGAAAGAACTCTGGTAAGTATGATTATTCATATAATATTTGCACATTTTGGGTTGTTCATAAAAAATATAGCCCTAGAAGAAATATTAATATGTCATAAGAGGTAACTATTTTATGATGCTTAGTACTTGTTACCAAATTTCACATCAGAGCTTTTTTTGGGGGAAAAAAAGTTTTGAGTACCTTTTTTGTGCAAAATATTTTGCCAGACTTTGAGGAGGAAAATAATGGGCTTAAAATACAATCTTTGCTCTGAAAATCATACAATCCATCTGGTACATACACATGTGATAAAAGAATTACCTATACCAACTATAGGAATTGTGAGAAGAAAGAATAAGATCTTATGGGGCAGGAAAAAGAGGATAGACTTTTGGCACATTTTTAAGTTGAGGTAAGTTGAAGTAGGACATTTTCAGGTTTAGATAAATTGATGTGGCTGACTAACCAGGCTGATAGATAGTGTATTAAAAAAAAATAATAAAATAGGGACCAGCAGTTGGTGTAATGGCTTTGTTGTTGGACTCCCATGTAGTTGAACGCAATTCAAGTCCCGGACCCAGTGGCTTAAACTCACGCTGGGCACGTGTGTGTGCATGCCCAAGATCTTGAGATGAGAATGGAGGAGAAGGGATTGCGGTGTGGCCATCCCCCTGGGGGGTGATTTCTCGTTTTCTGTCTCTATGTCTCTCTCTCTGTCTTTCTGGGGTGCGTATGCGCCCTGTAGCTAAAACCTCTCTCAAATAAATAAATAAATAAATAAATAAAATCAAACATTCCAAGGGATTGTCAATAACTCAAAAGCACCACGTGAATAAATTTAACATACTAGTCTGACCCACAGAGATTGTAAATCCCCCAAGGTAGTTCCATTATTATTAATAGTTACATACTCTCATCTTTAAAACATCACATTTGATGTGATACTATAGAGGTTTACCTCCTCTGCCTTTGGTTGGTCCTTCTCATCTTTCTTTGAAGTTCCTCTTCTTTTAGCCACCCCTTTGAAAACATTTCCCAAAGATCTTTTCCAGTTCTTTATGTGATCTGTTGGCATCAGCCATTATTTCTTGTTGCTCACTTCCCCAGCATCCTCTTCTAACTCTAAAATGTCCTTCTTTTAGTCTCACATATGCATTATCAAATGCCTCATATAGCATATAAAATGCAGCATGTCCAAAATCAAACTCCTCCTTTGTTCTCTAGATCATGTGAAAGCATCAGAAGCATGTCATCTCAGGCCTCTTTCATCCTCACAGTTCACGTTCAACCTGTTTCCAAATTTGGTCCCAGTTTCCCACTGAACTCCCAGTTTCCTCCTATTGTGTTGACCCCTACCTCAACTATTACAAGGGCTCCAAGCTGAACTGCTCCCTTCTAGTTTCATCCCCTTCAGTCTGTGCTCCACATTACCAGTTACCTTCTGGAGGACAGAGCAGATCATGTGTCATCCCTGTTAAGGACTCTCAATAGATTTAATTAGCTGGCAAAGTCAAACCCAAACACACGAATGTGTTTCTACTGCTCCTTCGTGATTCTAACCCAGTCTATTTCCCTCTTTTCATATCCTCACACTAGAACCCTTTATGCATATATATGCTGGACTACTTACAACTTACTGAGAACAGACATGAACTTCGACCCAGCTGAACCTTATTCCTGTAGCTTCCCTCAAATGGAATGCTTTTACATGTTCCGGCCCACTGAAACCTTATACAACCTTTAGGTCCAACAAAATGTTATCACTTCCAAAACGCCTTCCCAGGCCTGTCTTCTCAGTTTGAACTCCTATTAACTTCTTGTATTCTACAGCACAGAGCAGTTCATTTACATTTCTGTCTGCATAACTATAATGTTCCCTTTCTGAAGGCCAAGTTAATAAATTCAATAAATCCAAGTGTGTTTAAAATTTTAAATCTCTCTGGCCAAAGGTTGAGCTTCCTCTTGCTGCTCTGCTTGAAAAATGGCTATTAAAAGCTCTCCTGCTAAACCTGAAAATCTTTAAGATGTTCAGCAAAATCTTCATGTAACAGGAATGGAGAAGAGGAGGAGGGAAGGAAGGAGAAAAGGATCTGAGAGGTCACGAGTAATTTTTCTTTCCAATCAGTTCTATGACATATCTTCAGCACTAGGCCAAGAATTCCTAATCACTTGTCATGATGGGGTCTTTAGCAAGAATATAGTACTGCTCATTTCAGTTCTTGCTCTAGCCTCTTGTCCTCATCCCAGATCCTTGTTAATCTTTAAGGCTTTAAGTAGGGAAGATTTCCAGGCTGCCTGTGTTTTCCAGTCCCACCGCCTTCCATGTGATACTGATGGTGTCCTGACACACCATATAACCTGGTCTCTAAACAACCTGAGGTAGGACCCAGGGGAGCGAGATGAAGGGAATTTATAACTAACTCTCCAGTGTTATTTATCACTTACCCTGGGAAAGTACTGAGTTAATAAAAAGGAAAAAAAAAAAAAAAAAAAAGAAGAGCTATTTAAAGAGCAAGAGCTGAAACTTCAGAAACATAAACTAACATTTCTAAATAAAAAGGGGTGTAGAGCATGAGACTATTTTAAAAGCAGATGCCATATCTTAGGAAAACTGAATTTCAAATGATATTTTAGAATGGACCATACAGTCTTGCTTTTTAGGACACAGGATTATTCCCAAGACCAGTTTCTGATTTCATGTCATCAGATGGCACTGTGTTTTTGTTTTATTTGTGTAGTAGAGGCAGGATAATGATAGTATGGACTTTTGGCTGAAGTGAAACTATGAGATTCTAAGAGGAAATATATTATTAAAGTGAGAAGGATAAATGATCATGTATCACGAAGGCTTGTCCTTCCTGCCATTATTTCAGCCAATTTGCCATGAGATTTAGTTTCACCTCTTCGAGAACTGCAGGCGATATTGCATGAAATGGATGAAGACAAGAAAACAACAAGTGAGAACAATAATAAAGGCAATGTCTAAGGCTGACTACATCTGATTTTCTGGGATCAGACATTTTTGATGCTCTTCCTCAATTAATGATCAGCCAGTTCTTCCAATCCGACAGGTAGATACATAGGTAGATAATAAATTACAATTCTAAAGAGAGAGAATTGTAAACAAAATACACCATACTTTTAGTCTACCGTTTGCATCGGCAAATAAGACGGGCCTTTTCTTTGACCTGTGCTTAGAGTCTGGCATATATTGGGTTGTCGGAAAAGTCATGACTTATTTTTTTTTCCCTATGCAAAAATGTGTCACGACTTTTCCTATGACCCAGTAATACATCCTAAGTATACGTATCTTTTCATGAATATTGTTATTATTTTCACTAGTGAAGGCTGAAAATGTAAACAGTCTAGACAGTCCTAACTTCATTTAATACAGGAAATTAATAGACTAATCTAGTTAAAACCCACACATAGTGCCCTACTGTGCTTGGTATTTCTCTGATTCAATTCCATGCCACATTTTAACACATATCTGACCCCTAACGTAGGAGAATAAAAAACAGTAGCAGAATTTCACATGAATTGATTCCACTGACTGGGATGGATCTTACATAAACAACTCCTCAGTTATTATTATCATTATTTTTAGGATGGCTTCTGTAGATATTATCCTCTCTAATGAATTTTTCTTAATCGAGATGTACTAAAGGACTTCTGTAGTGACTTGGCAAAACTGTAAGTATTTCATTTCTCAACTTTTTATGCTTTTCTAAAGGTCATGGGCAGGTCTATGTAATTCTCTTTGCAGCACCACATGGAATTGGCTGCTTAGGAAATGCTTTATGAGAATGGTGAAGAGCTCTGTTTTTCATTAAGTGGCTCTGAACTTTGGGACTGTAAGTCCCGACTCAGAATTTACCCTTCTCTTTGCCACGTAATTCAATTCAAACAGCAAAGTGATTATCCTTTCTCCTCAATACATCTGTGTGGGCGTGTGTTTCCCTTAGTGCTTTCTTGGGTATCTTTTATCAAATGAGTATATCTGAATATAAGAATCCCAGTCTTCCCTAAACTTCCTTATTCTGACCCTTCCCTTACCCTTATGCTTCAGCGCTATGTGGTGATGCGAGGGAAGAGAGAGAGAAAAAAAAAAAAAAATAGTTGAGTCAAAAATGGCTTAGGAACAAATTCTCTACCAAGCTGTAGAAAAGAACAGAATTGGCTGAAATCCAAAAGTCAAATATATACAGGCTTTCTTATGGGAAAGGAATGTCAAAATCTGATTAAAAAAAAAACTGAAGTGAATTTATAATCCTGCACTATCAAAATTAACCATCCAACTGAATCATTTTGATATTTCCATGCATACAGTTTGATTGATTAGCTTTTCCACAGTTATTTACTATCAGATAAACAAAACAATATGTTTCACATAAATACTTTTGACCAAAATGGAATAGTGAAGCACAAAAGCATTAAAAACTGCCCAAGTTTTTTTCTAAACAGAAAAAGCATATTAACCACTCTATTTGCTTTTCTGCATAATATAAAACAAGCTGAAACAAAACAAATACAAAGCCTTCTCTTGCTCAGTCTTCATTTTAATGCTTCCAAATCCAGTTAGAATTTCAAGATTTCCAATTGGATTAAAGAGTGGCTCAGTAGGATGGTAAAGTGCAAAAAAAAAAAAATCTCTTTACAAAAATGCTTTCTGCATTCAGTTAGAAGTCTCTTTCATTCCTAAGCTTGCATTAGAATGATGAGGGCAATGAATGTTATGGAAAAGAAGTTCAGGTCTATTTATTTTACTCAAGACTCAGGTCTCCTATTCAGTGTATTCTGCTTTGTGGTAAAAAAAAATATGCATGTTTTTCTATCTCTCTTATTTCTTAATAGAATAAAGAAGAAGAAAGAATAAAATAATTTTAATATCAAGGGCCTTGTTAGCGTCATTTTAGCATATAATTGCTTATCCCTCATTAGTTTGGTGTCAATAATCGTCACATAAAAATATCAACGTGTACAATCATGAGGATCCCATTTCGTTGTGTCATTATCAACACATTCATAAAAACATAAATGGTGAGAGTTAGTTTGAAAGAGCCTTAGAGGTTGTCCAACTGCTTTATTTCAGAAGTGGTAAAAATGAAATTCAGGGAGGTTAGTGATTTCTCCCAAGTTCTAGTTAATGTGATGCTGTGGATGCACGGGCAAAAATGAAGAAGAAGAAAAACCCACTAAAAACAACCCTATCATGTACTGAATATTGTATTCAGCTTTTGATACCTGCTAGCCCATTTAAACGCTCTCAACAATTTAATATCATAGGCATCATCACCATTTCAGTCTTACATAAAAATGACTTAATGCAGTTTAAAGCCATATATTTACACAATGGCATTACTTTTACAACTGATGCATGTTTTTAAAATTATACTAGAAAATGAAATTCATTAATACAATTTAGGTTATAGTGTATAATATGTATGCTTTTCAACTCTTAAAATCTGATTTCATTGGTACCAATAACAGTAGCCTATCCATGATTCTACCATGGAAGAAACAGTGGGGTAAGTCTTACAAGGCACTCAGAGGGCTGGCATCACTTTAAGAAGGATACCCTTAAAATGTCTTGAAAGATTTTTATTAAGTCATAGATATAAATAACTGAATTAAAAATTATATGGAAAAATTCTCAAATCATTGGTCAAATGATGTCCTATTTTCAGACAGGTAACACCATAATAATAAAGAGAAGAGCTATCTAATTTGTATCTGAGACATTTAAAACAATTATAATGAGAAAGTATTATTGAAGTGGTCCTTCAGCCATTGTCATTCTTTCTGACCCTAAAACTGATCCCTCACACTGCTGGGATAGAGGAGGGTGTGGGAGATAAATGTTTTGTGTCCCTTACCTTTTCTTGTACCCTTTACTAGGGCTCTACTGACATCAATTCTTGAATCTCAACTTTTAGAGTGGTCATCAGTACTCCAGTGTTGTAAATAATCATATTCTGAATCTGAAATGTATTTCTAGCTAAAACAGAGATCTAGATATCATTAACTATAGAAATATATCTGTGAATTCATCCTGTTGCAGGTGACTTTCATTCATTATTATAGAAATTTAAATGTTTAAAGACAAAACAAACAGATATTTGGCCAGAAAGTTTTACAACCTGTTTATACATTTTCCTAATATACTAGAATAGCAAGCATAAATAACCATTAAATAAACTAACATCTACAGCCTATTTGACTCCTTTTAAATGCAGATATGGCTTCATCTAAAAAGTACACCCCCTATAACTAAGCAAAAGTGGTTGGTATATAACTGTGATTAAATTTACATTGTGTTGTCAGGTTGAATCTGTGTAGAATCCTGTGCCTAACAGGAAAATAAGATCAAACTGACTGACTCAATAAACCAATTTCTTTTTAAAAATATGATGAACATAACTGCCTTTACCTCACTAATATATATATTGCTTGTATCTTGAAAAAAAAATCATGTGACTAATACACAGGTATCTTCTCTCTAAACTTGGAACTAAAACAGCCCTAGAAGAAAAACAAGAATGGGTATTTTCCAAGGCCCCCAGAGCCAGCCCCTGCATAGTCTTTAGTATAAACGCTATGGGATACACCATTGAGAAGTGATTTGAAATACAATGTTTTTTGTATTTTTTTGCAGTAAAAAAATAAAATGCGTTTTGAGGCTTTTTCTTGTGATTATCTGGCTCTGTGTGAATACAGGCTCTTTGGGAATCTGACCTTATAGGCATGAGTGGAATGAGTCTATGGGGAAAAGTCAAGAAAGAGATAAGTGAATTAAGTTTAGAAAACACTACAAATTGGTATATAAGCCAAGTGCTTGAAAATGAGTGGGGAAAAAGGCAAAGTTCCACAGAGAGAGTGATATGAGAGTTACATCTCAAACAAGTTGAATTTTACACATCAGATAAGATAGAGCAGTGTGGTTCCCTATCATGTGATAGCACGGTTTACAAACTAGGTCTCCACCAGGGATTAGGGACGAATGGCTACTATATACGACGTTCCACTCCTCTGATCTGAAGGATGACTTTGGCAATCTTAGGACCAAAGATCTTATCTTTCGCGTAGAACCTAAAAGAACATAAGAGCACTCTGGTATAGCAACTATCATATTACACTGTAATTATCTATTTCTATTGTAAATATCTGTCCCCTCCATGTGAAGACACCAACCAGTGTCTGGCACATTTTATACACTCAAATGACTAGACAAATCAATGAATGAATGAAGATTAAACCAAGACAACAAAGACTTCACAGGGCCTTCTGTTGTCCACAGTTCATAATGATGCACACTCAAAAAAGATCAGGATGTTGCATTTTATAGATGGTTAGTTCAGAAAGGCCTATAGTAGTCCAGGGGGCTTCTCGGAGTTCCAGAAAAATTGCATTTAACCATGCTTCTATTTCCTGAAAAATAGCTTTGCATCCCTCAGAGAGGCTATCAAAACTGACCCTTTCCACTGAAATCCTTCAACCACAGGTCTAGGCTTCAGTTCTGGAGATGTTATCACAGACATGGATTGTCAGGTTCACCTTGGTTCACCACAAATACAGGCATGCATTGCTGTGCCTGAGAGTGTGTTCTATTTTTAACAACAAGAAGAAAATGTTTAGTGAAGTCCATGGGAAGATCAAGGACTTTGGTGCCACAGATGTGAGACTGAATACTGGCACTGCAACTTTCTGTTTGACCCCTGGTAAGTTAACTTCTTAAGCCTCAGGTTCCTTACCTAGATTTTGGCATTTGTAGGAGAGAGTGAGCATTAAATAAGATGTATTTGACACAGTCCACCAAATAGGTATTCAATAAACAGTGGCCTTAAAGATGCCTAAGAGGGGCCAGCAGGTGCTGTAGTTAGTGATTACAGTGCTGGACTCCCACAAGGTTGACCAAGGTTTGAGTCCCCAACCTGGAAGATTGAAAATCTCACATGGTTGCATATGCCTAAAATACCAGGAGAGGAATGGAGGAGAGAGGATTGGAGTGTGGACATCCCTTCAAGGGTGGGGTAGGGTGTGATTTCTCAGTTTTCCTCTCACTGTCTCTGTCTTTCTCTGGTGAGCACATGTGCCTAAGGCAAAACAAACAAACAAACAAAAAACCTAAGAAAATATAAACATTTATGTAATGCATAGAAGCTAACAATTTTTTTTGTAAGATGGTTGGAAATAAGGCAAATGTCATTTGCATTTCAATATAAACATGGTAATTGTGTTAGCTTCTAAATTAATGCCCTGGATGCATTTTACAGCTGCTGTGTATCTTCAAAACAAACAAACAAACAAAAATTTTAATTCTGTTCCTTTGGCTTTAAGGAAAGGAGAAGATGTAAATTTACTGTCTTAGAATAGGATTTTGATATTTATGCCTCAGTATTTTTGTTAGAAATTATTTTTCCAGGAAAAGATGCATCACAGTAAACAGTGATATTATTTTGTAAATATTGTAATGCTGTTCCGGGCAGCTGATTCACATAGATTTGTTTTATTTATTTATTTATTTTACCTTATGACCCTAAATTCTGTAAGCTTTAAGAAAGTACCTAATTCAAAAAAAGCTCATCAAGAAAGTCAGGTAAAAAAGCAAGAAAAGTAACAAACAACTTCCCTCTGTGCAGCATATCCCCAGCAAAGGAACAATAGTGAGTAGGTCTAAGTGGTGGCAGTCAGTGGTATAATTCAGTTTGGATTAATCCCTTACTTTTGTCTCTCTTTCTCTGGATACATGTTCTGTAACCTCCTAACCCTTCCTCCTCCCTTGGTTTCCAATCAATTTTTAAAATTCCTGTTATTTATATTCCTTTATTCCTATTTATGTCTTTAGCGAAATGTGAAGTTATTTTTGCTATTTATGGAGAAATATACCATCCTAATGATTCTAGGAAGTCTCCTTATTTTAGTTATTCTTAAGTTTACCAAAGTACTACATAAATATTTAATTCTTTGGTTCTTTTTTCCCCACCTAACAGTTCTATTTACCATTCAATTAATCCAAATCATCTAAATTAGCTCTGTCTTACTGATATTTCAGAAAGGGACACACAGAGGTAAAGCAATTAAAACATCACCCAGTTCATGGAGTAAAACCAGTGTTTGAATGCAGAAAACAGTGGAGATCCAGATAGTTGTGATTTGTCTTCACTTTTTTCTCTCTCTTTCCTTTTTTTTCTCCCTCCTTCACTCCATTCAATGAAGCTAAAATTCAGTTAATGGATAATATTAGTGAAGCATCATATGGTAACTGGCAAAGGTCTCCAGAAGACAGAGACCTTTGAGGATTCACAATAGAAGTATGGTCATCTTTCTGTAATCAAGTTAACATATGTCAAAACAGTATTGCGATCTATTTTTACTAACTTATAAGACAAATAAACAAGCATGTGTAATATGTGTATGCATCTGTGTGTGTGTGTGTGTGTGTGTGTGTGTGTGTGAAATCCTATTTTTTTGAACAGCCCATGTTGTGAAGGTTAAGGCAGCTGGATCTCACATGGCTGACTGCAGTGGCTTGAGAAACATGCCAAGCACATGTATGTGCACGCTCAAAATCCTGAAAGAAAGGAAATACGGAAGAGAAGAGATTACAGTGTGGCCATGCCCTACAGGGGATACTTCTTCTTCTTCTTTCTCTATGTCTCTCTCCAGTGACTCCATACACCCTCTGACAATAAAAGAAAGAGGGAAGGAAGGGAGGGAGGGAGGCAGGAAGGAAGAAAGAAAAAAAGAAAGGAAGGGAGAAATGTGTCCCTTTTTTATCAAATGGATAATATGGAATGAACACTAGATATTCTGAGAACACTCAGTCTGCTAACTGACGATCATGCTAAGATGAAATGCAGCACAGGTCAAACCCTTGGGCCATAAACCATGGCCTTTGATTTCATCTTGTTTTGTGAACTTCCTCAGATGTTATCAGACCCTATGGAAAGCATTCCATACATGTGTGCAAATTATTGTGGAGGATAAGAATGTTTTTCTCAAGCCAGAAATAGTGGACCTCCCTGGAAAGCAAACTGTGGGCCTCAGATGATGGACTGCTCTTGCACTCCAAAGTCAAAAAAAATAAGATACCTGCAACGCAGGTCACACACGGAACCAAGATGATTTACATTACAAAATAAATATCCACTTACGTGATTCTACCATCTTCTTTCATGTTTCTTTATTAATATCTCTTAATAATAAGAATTGAAAAAAGTTATTTACCCTAAGATGCCATTATCAGCAACAACTGCTATCCTGCAGACTGCACATGCTTCACATCACGTCAGAGTATTCTCTTTAACGATGGCCAGTGATTAGATGAAGGTAATACGCAGTCTCTCATTACATTTCATCCAGATAGTGGGAGAAGGAAAGGATACCAGGAGGCAGCAGTTCTCTCTCTCTCTCTCTCTCTCTGTCTCTCTCTCTCTCGCTGTTGGCAATCCAGTTACAGAGAAGTTGAGGGTTTGTCAAAGTCAACAGAACCAGAATTCATTCCATGATTTTTGAATTTGTTTAGAGACATATATTTTACATTTTCACTATACCAGATTGTGAAAAGAAGCTACGGAAGTATAAGGGAAATACATATGTACATGTATAAAACACTATGGTATATATTGCTAAGTACATAATGTAGGTTATGAAATGTAATGAGATCTATGATTCTATTTTACATGTAACCAGTGAATGTTCAGCATGTGCCTAAGGACACTTTGAAAAGTTCTCAGTTTTTAGCAATGAACTAGGATAAGACAGTGTGAGTTGGGTATTGCGGGATACTTTCAATTTCTAAGAAGTATCTAAGTATCTATATGAATGGCTAGAGACAGTGACAGGTAGATGTTGCTTTGTAATTAGAGAAGACATGCCCATACATCATTATGCAGAAAACAAAATGCAAGACACAATGTATCCTGTTACGTATCTATTTGAATACTCTCATAAATTCAGTTGACAATGCTAGGTCAGTAAAGTGGAAAGTTTTATCACTGCATGACTTTTCAGGAATTTTGATGTGCACCACGAATGTACACTGGAAATAAATGGTCATGTGATGGGAAAATTTCAATGTTCATACGCAAAACATTTTTAAAAATGCCCTATCTTATTTCTATGGGTCGATTTGTCAAGCTGGTCAAGAAGGGAGTTGGGGGACTGGGCATGTCAAGCAGAACTTCCCACCCCTTCCTGTTCCCAGGTTTAGGGTAAGGATTTTTGATAAGGGATCCTCTACCCAGAAGGGGGTCTCCTCAGTGTTTACGGTTTTCAAAATGTAATTCCTGAACTTGTCATGAGCAAATCCATGTTTTGCTAAATTACTAACTGGGTATAAAAATAGGAAAAGTGCAAATTCATTAAGCAACTCAACACTAGAGGTCCTAGGATAGAAAAAAGTCTGCAAGCATTATTTCAGAGACCACGAGAAGGCACAGCCCCTCCCCTTGCCCAAACCCAAGGGAGAGCTATGCTTACAGTTTTGATTCCTGCACAAATAGAAATTCCCACGAGAAATCGAACCTTTGGAAATGAAACCAGCCATTTTACAACTTACTATGAATTGGTTTATGGGATCCTTACAGGAGAAAGCATTTGAAAGAGCTGATGCCCCAAAGTAGAAAGGGGAGGAGAGAGATAAAAGAGGGTAGGGGCTTTGGTTCCCAACAACAAAGTAAGGTGCCCCCCTTTCCCATTTGTTGTAATACTAGCTTTGCTTTTTACACCCTGGTTCCCTGTGCCTTTTTTTTTTTTTTTTTTTTTTTTGACACAGAAAAGTGAGAAAAACAATTTATTGACTTCCTGAAGCAGGTTCATCTATCTTTAGGAAGGGGCTCATAGAGCACTAGTGAGCATTTTCAAATACAGCACCCAAATTTGGATAGATAGTTAGATATAAACAAACAAGTGGTGGTGGGTAACAGATGCCTTCTTACCTGGTCCTGACTACCTTCATAAGAGGAAGGCTCACTCAGACTACTCTGGAGTCTAAATCAAGTAAATGAGATTGAACCTCTGGGCATCCTTATAGTTTCTCTCCTTTTTATGCTTTTGTTAATTTTGCAAGGTCCTTGCTTGGCCTACCTTCTATGCAGTAGCAATAGTATTTTGTTACAAGCAGCAAAAATGTTGTAGCATTTTCAAAATACAAAACAAATCAGACTATGGTGATATCAAGTTATTAAAATATTCCAATAAATACTAACATGCAATTGAAATATCATCCATCTGGACCAGGATTCTGGTGCTGGTTCTGCCACCAATTAATGTCATTCCTTTGGCAAAGTTTCTTGTGCAACTCTGAACTTTTCTTTCATTCATGTATAAAATAGTTAATATTACCTGCTTTTTAAGGTTATTTCTGAGATTATGTTAATATGCATGATTGCATTCTTTCAAACAGTATGGTTCTTTTTAATTCATTATTGTTAATATTGGTTTTATGTCTGACTTCTGTTTCTGACATCCGCAGGGTACTGGTGATAATGAGTCAAATTTTATTGCATGGACCAGCAGGGAAGAGCATAATTCTTATCCTTAATGTAGATTTACCTTTAAAAATTGTGCCCACCATCCACCTGGAACACTGCTTATAATATTAGCAAAACTTATTTAAAACCCTAGAAAAAGACAAAAACTGGTTTTGCTCTATCATTTGAGGGCAGAGAACTAACCAATGGTTATTTATCTTGAGAAGGTGCATTTTGTTTGCTTTACTTTATTTATTATCAATTAAAGGTCTGTGAGTTAGTAAAGTTTTGTTGTTGATTATCACCAGAGGGTGTATGCATTCACCAGAGAGAAACAGAGAGACAGAAAGACAGAGGGAAAGTGTGAAAGTAGCTTCCTCCCCGGGGGGTGGGGGGGTGGGGAGCATATTCATAGTGTAATCCCTTCTCTTCCATTTCCCCCACCCTTCAGAATTTTGGGCATGCGTGCACACATACATACCTGGCAAGGTTTTCAAGCCATTGGGAGAGACTCAAACTGTGTAGTCAACCATGTGGCATCCAGCCACCTTAACCACCAAGCCATGAGCTGACCCAGTAAAGTTAATTTTGCAAGGTCCTTGCCTGGCTTACCTTCTACGCAGTAAGGATGTTTTCTTTGTTACAAGCAGCAAAAATGGAGTGTTTCCAAAATACAAAAGAAATCAGACTATGGTGGCATCAAGTTCTTAAAATATTCTAATAAATACTAACATGCAAGAAAATAACATGCATCTGAACCTGGACTCTGGTCCTGGTTAATGATTTTGTGTGGTAGAGATACAAGTCATTTTATTTTTTTTTAGTAGAAATAACCCCAAAGGTTGAAGGTTTTGTTTTGGTTTTCAAGTTTATTTCCTTATTTATTTTACAAGTTTTGCCATAGGATGCATGTCCTCGCTGGACAGAGACAGTGAGAGGAACATTCCTAGGGGATATGGCCATGCCTCAGTTCCTTCTCCTCCATTCTCCTCCTGGGATCTTTGGCATGTATACACAAGTACCCAGAGTGATTTTCACACCACTGGACTTGAACTACACTTGGGCTTCATGTCCGGGACTTGAACTACAGTCAGCCACATGGGAGTCTAGAGACATAACCACTATGCCATCTGCTGGCTTCTTAAATTTATTTATTTTAAAAATTTCTTTCATGAGAGTGAGGAAGAGAGAGACACCAGAAAGCATGTACCCCAAACAGGGTCTTCACAACGTGATCCACCTCCAGTCTCAGCCACCCCAGATTATAAGCCTGTGTGTGCACCTGGAATGCTCGGAGGTCCTGAGACATAAACTCAGGATCCTGCCCTAGGGGGTCTAGTTGCATTACCACAGTGCCACCATCTGGCCCCCCAAGAGGTTGCAGTTTATTGCCATTTAGATAGGAACCATGTTTGTATTTAGCACATCAATCTTATTCTAACATTTATTAAATTACCTAAATAAACACTCAGCTCCTCAAATGTTCTTCAAACTGGTTTGACATCTTAGTGAATTCCTAACTACTATGTGAGTTGAGTAAACTCTCTGACATATGTTCATTTTATGCACTCAAGTTATATTTTTATTTTTAAGAAATTACACCCTTGGAATCAGCAGATGGCATAACGGTTACATCGCTGGGCTCCCACATGGCAGAGGACAGTTTGCATCCTGGACCTGGCTTCTTCAAACTCACACCGGGTGCGTGTGCATGCATGCCCAAGATCCCGAGAGAAAAATGGAGGAAAAAAGATTGCAGTGTGATCATCCCCCCGGTGGGTGATTTCTGACTTTCTGTCTCTTTGTCTCTGTCTCTCTCTGGCAAGCACACATACCCTATAGTAAAAATCTCTCTCTCTTAAAGAGAAGAAAGAAAGAAAGAAAGAAAGAAAGAAAGAAAGAAAGAAAGAGAGAGAGAGAGAGAGAGGAAGAAATAAATGAATTATACTTTAATTGTGATATAGAAATTTTGTTGTAGAAATAACTCTAATGGAATTTGATTCATGGTACCATACAGATATTCTGATATTAAAAAAAAGAGCAATATAATGTGAATAGGATATGAGATGAATGAATTGATAGTTGGGAACAAAGATTCTGGAAATTTTAAATAAAAAAATGTTAAAACTTGCTTTCTTTTCTGTATTTCTTCTGGAAGTCAACAAGGTGTTGTATGGTTTACAATAACAAGTAAATTGGGGAACATATTTAAAATATGGACCCTTCTAGTAACTGGAAAACACCCTATTATAACGTACTTGATGATACTTAGGTTCCCAGAATAAACTTTAAGGCATGTTACCATCCACTTTTACTCTCTTTCTCTGATAATGGAGACCTGTGAGTTTTAGTGGTTACTAAAGATACTGGTCACTGGAAATATGAACAAAATTAAACTGCACTTGACCATTAGGGTCCTTGACACTTTGCTAAATGTACTAACCTCTTGGTTAAAAAAAAAATATTGATTTTGTTTACTGTTACTATTTTAAAATTTGCTATAGGGAATATGCACTCACCAGAGAGAGACAGAGTGAAAGTGAGAAAACAAGCTACCAGGTCCGGGAATCAAACCACAGACAGCCACGTGGGAGTCCAGTATCCAAACCACTACACCACCTGCTGGCCCCTATGCTAACCATTGTAAGATTGATAACTGGGTGCAAGATGTCTGCACTGAGTTCGTCACACCATATAATAAGATAAAGTAACCATGATTGTAGTGATATCCAAGAATAGATGGATCGACTTGGACTTTCAGGACCTTATTTTAATTACGAATACCCTAAGGATATTAGTGTAAGTCAATTTTCTCCTTTTCTGGAAGATGTTCCATACAAAAATGGAAAGCAAATGATACATGATTCAAAGTAAAATCTGGGAATTATCCACTTAAAGAAAGAAAGGAGGTAGAATAACAAATTACAGAGCCTCTAAGGAGTTTTGCCATGAATAAACCTTTTAGACTCTGTTTAATTATGTATTTCCTCAATCTGTCTGGCCATATAACTCTCTTCCACCTCACCTTGTATATCATCTACGAACGTCACCAAGGACTTAAAACTTAAGTTTTCAGTATCATTTTGGGAAATTCTGGATTAATTATCTTTGAGGTTATTTGAAATTATACCATCCTATTATTACCTGGCTAATACCACAACTTATCTAAAATAAATACAGTTTTTACCATCTGCACGGCACTTTTCTATTTACTTAACAAATATCAACCCATTCAGAGCAAGTGACAATGCTGGTACCAGTGATTGTCAGCCTGGTGGAGTAGAGTCCATAGACTTAACTATGTGCATGTACAAAATTTGTTCAGGTAATTATCCGGTAGTGGCTATGCTTTTTTTTTTTAAAAAAAAAGCACAGATTATTACAAATGAAACACAAGTATACTGTAAGTTTTACAGTTGTGTTTATCACTGTTTGAGTTTAAAAATGTTAATGCAGGTTGAAGAAAAAAATGAATGGAAAACTATAATTTGAAATTTGCTTCAGGGGATATGATGTCTAATTTTCATATCATTCTACTTGTCATTTGCAATCAAAGAAAAATTCTAAACATCTGATAATGACTGGATGAGTCTCAGATAGATGATTTTTTCATTTTTATAATGGAAATGTTAGTGATGATAGCACACAAAATTGATTCAATAATCAATTAAGGGTCAGTGACATACCAGTACCTGAGTCAGGTACAGGAACAGAGGCCCCAGGAAATTCAGAGTCTTGTGAGAAACACAGGGTACAAACAATGGCAATATAGTGAACCAGAGACAGAGCAGCCAAAAGAGGGGAGAGAGAATCAAAGGACGCTCCCAAGGGAAATAACTGAGGAAGGCCTTAGAAGTCACTTTATGAGGAAGAAGGGGTTAGCAAAGTACATGGCATGAAAAACGTATTTCACTAAAACTACTCTGATTTAAAATATCAAGATGTTAAAGGCAAAGGATCTAAACCACTTCTTTCTGAGACAATTAAAAAACAACAACAGATTTTGCAGATTGTACAAGTTGCATGTTTGAGATTTCCTGCAATAATTTTTGGGTGTCAGGAACTGCATCTATGCCATATTGTGAGGGAAGATATATTGGAGAGATTCAGTCCAAACTTGCAAAGAATTTCCATCTGACCCTCCCTCTGTCCCACGGATATAACAGGAAAGGGATAAGATACCAGATTACCCCAGGTGTGCTCTACAAACATGCAATAGTGGTTTTGGCTCTGAGAAAGTACATCTTGGAGTAAAACACCAGATCCACTGTTTATTTTCATGTAAACTATTAGAGAGAAAAACCTCTCAGAGAAATGCATTTAAAAAAAAAGCATCTGTTGAGAATAACCAGTCTTAGGAAGCAATATTTAAATGCTATGAGAAAAAAAATGCAAAATTTCAGATCTATTATTGGTCTACATCTTGGTCAATCTTACTCAATGTACACAAACTTAAAATTTTGAGGTTGGGCCTTTCAGGAACCTCTTATTCAGAATTGGCCTTAAGTTATCCTAGTAGGACCTAAATTCACAGATTGATCCCAAGAAGAAGCCTGGACCTTGATACTCAAACCTGAACCTTCAGCATGGTAATACACTTGTGAGCTCACAGGGTACACATTCTCCCAGGCCGATCTGTGTTCCTCTGACATCCACATTATGAACAAATTGGCACAGGTCAGGGTGAGCAAACTTTTGGGAACTCTGGGAATCATCTTCAGTACTTTTATTTGTTTTCAGGAAAAAAAAAAAAGATGAGATGTTATGAGCCATGTGTTTTGAAATGTTATAAATGGTTCAATTTGAGCTGTCTAAGCTTGGAACGCCAAGAGGCTATGATCCCCATTTTTTCAATCCTGTTTGCTTCTTCAGGGTCAAAACACTGTCTTCAGTATGTGGTGGTGGCTCATGCTTCATGGTGACTGGTTGAATGTACATGTTTTAACATTCCACCCGCTTTGGGCACAATCAGTACAGAGCAAGAAAACCTTTGGTTTGGGTCCCGATGTTCCTCCCACACACTCTAAGGGGAATCATTACAACTCTACCTCTTCAGGAACAACATGTATATTTAAAAACAAACGTGTTTGTAAAATATTAAAAGTGCTTCATCATTGTATTTTCTCTTATTTACAAAGGAAACTAGAGTGTGATAGGGAAGAAAACATGTTTCATAGCTTGACTATGTAATGAAGAGCTCAGAAGACTCCTGAAACAACAAAGACCAGGGAGAATGTCAGAGAAAGAAAGAAAAACCAAAAGAACATACTGGTAAGAACAGAAAATATGTCCTCTTTCAACTCTGAGATGGACAGAGCCATTGACTTATTGCAGGTCTTCTCAGTCACTGAATAAAAGAAAGAGAGCAGTTTTGTGTCCAAATCGATCTGAGTCAATATGCTTTACAATCACCAGAAAGTCTGCATTCTGAAAATCTCTCATTTTCCTGTAGTCCCTAACTGTACTGTTCAGAACTAGAAAGCTGTTTTAAGACTGAATTGATTGATTACTCAGGCCTGGCTGTATATCTCTACCTTTGGTGTTGTTTTAGTCTTCCTTACAGCAAACAGTAAGCAACTAACCAATGGACGAGTGATAAAAATGCCTGACCCTTCCCTTTATCAAGTTTCTCTTTCTTTTGCTAGAGTTGTAGTGAGCAGTTTCTTAATATATCACAAGAAAATGCACTTTACTCCCTACTATCCAAACTGGAATGGCATCACTAGGAACTTGTTAGAAATATGAATTCTAGAGCTCTCCTCGGACTCACTGAATCAGACACTCTGGGCATGGGCCCAACACTCACTGTAGTGACCAGCAACACTTGATGCTCACAGACTATTCCTCCTAGGCTGCAGCCTGCCTTCAGAGTTATTTTGACCCTTTCTGGGAAGAGAACAAGCTTGAGTCAATGTTTCATTCTATTCTGCAAGAGCTCTTTCTCTAATGGAATTTACAAGTCTGGCCTTTCAAGTGAAGTCCCTAAAATGGAATGCAAGACACAGGAAGGCAGAAAGGGAAAAAAGTTCCACTGCCAAACAGAGAAGAATGACCCGTGTGGCTAAATTGTTTTGTCTGCATCCTGTCTAAAGGCACCAAAATTTACACAGAATAAACTAAGGGTAAGGGGGAGGGGAACCTCATAGTGCAATGATCTTGCAAGTTTGGAATAATTTTAAATAGAGCAATAATCTGAGCATATTTTCAGCCAGCATCTGTCTGTGTTCCACTAAGTTTCAGTCTGACTTTTACTTCCCTGAGAAATCAGACCACATACAAGAGGTTAGGGATGGGAAAAACAAAACAAAACAAAAAACCCACTTATTTCATTTTCTAACTCCCACATCTCCTTTTGTATATGCATTAAAGTATAGCATGTGACAGGAACACTTCCACAGCACCAAGGTATAGACAGCATTTTAGATAGAAGGTTGGGTTGTCTTCTGTGCCTGAGTGCAAACTCTGGCTCTGATAATTACTGGCTATTTGAAATATGTCAGCTTAGCCTCTGTGTGATTCATTCGCTATTGATTCATCCAATAGTTTTTTTTTATTATTTTTAATTGAGACATCATTGTACTTATTTATGGGCTGCAGTGTGATGTCTCAGTACATGTATAAAATGTGTAATGATCAAATTAGAGTAATCAGCATATCCATCACCTCAGACCTTTACCATTTCTTTGTGATGAGAACATTTCATATCCTTTTGAGTACCTATTATATGCCAGAATTGTCATAAATATTATATACACAGTGAACAAGAAAGACTGATAGTATGGAATAAAAATTTCAGAGGAAGATAGACTATCATCAAATTACAACAAATACCTATGTATGTATAGCAATTTAAATATGCATACATACTCAGTCTTTTTTTTTGGAGAGATTTTTGCCACAGGGCGTGTGCACTCGCCAGACAGACAGAGAGAGACATAGAGACAGAAAGTGAGAAATCACCCCCCAGGGGGGATGGTCACGCCGCAATCCCTTCTCCTCCATTCTCCTCTCGGGATCTTGGGCACTCACGCACATGCGCCCGGCTGAGTTTTAAGCCACCGGGTCCAGGATGCGAACCGCGGTCGACTACGTGGGAGTCCAGCTACATAGCCATTACGCTAACTGCTGGTTCCCCATACTCAGTCTTATGAAGAAAATAAAGCAGAGTGGTAGGGACAGAAAATGGGTCATAGCACAGGTGCCATTTTAAACATAGTGAGTAGCAAAGGCCTCTTTGATATTTAAGTAGAGATCTGAATAAAATGAGTATGTGAGCCTATCTGGGGCAATACCTTATGAGAGGGAATAGTAAATGCAAAGGTCCTCAGGCATAAATGAGTCTGGAGTGGCTAAATTACCAGGAAGGCCAGTTTGGTCAAGTGGAATAGGAAGACGGTAGAAAAGGTAATGTGAAGATTTAACCATGAGCAAGATCACAGGGCTGGGGGTGGGGGAGTGGGTTGTGGGCTATGATATGGTATGGATTTGGATTCTTTATTTACTTATTTATTATTTATTTATTTATTTATTTTTGAAGTGTGATAGGAACCCACTAGAACTATTTAAGCTGAATAGTGGTTAAGATCTGACTTTGATTTTAAACCTCATTCCAGCTGCAGTGTAAAGGACTCACTGCGGAGGTGACAGGAGGGAGATGGTTTACAGGCAAGAAAAGAACTAGGGAGACTAGAGAAAGATTATGGTGCCTGTGCAAGCTGTGGAAGTGAGGGAGGGGTAAATAGAACATTTTTTGAAGGCAAATAAAACCAATATAGTGATAAGAGGATACAGAGATGACTGCTAAGTTTTTGACCTGAACAACTGGGTAAATGGTAATGATACTTGCTGAAATCAGGAACCTACAGTGAGGAATGAGTTTGGGTGACCACAAAGGCCTACAAATAAAGAGTTACTTTGGACAGGTTAAATTCCAGACACCTATTTTCTAATCTTGAGAAATTTCATCAAGTATTTAGGACATTAAATGGAGAAAATGAATGTGAGGCACTTGACACAGCTAGTAAGGCACATAAAAAACATTAGTAAGTTAGTAGTAAGAATAGATCTTAGTCATTCAGAGGAAACTAGATATTTTCTCAGGCTTGAATGTGATCATTTAAGAATGACATGGCCAGGACCAGCAGTTGGCATAATGGCTATGTTGCTGGACTCCCATGTAGTTGACCGTGGTTAGAGTCACAGACCTGGTGGCTTAAACTCATGCTGGGCGCATGTGCGTGCTTGCCCAAGATCCCGAGAGGAGAATGGAGGAGAAGGGATTGCAGCTTGGCCAACCCCCTGGGGGGTGATTTCTCGCTTATCTGTCTCTGTCTCTCTCTGTCTTTCAGGCAAGCGTACACACCCTATAACAAGAACCTCTCCAAAAAAAAAAGAAAAAGAATAACATGGCCAAGTGTTGAGTTTGTGATAGACAGTATAGGCAATGACACTGTAACACTTGTTAGGGTTAAAAACAAAAAGCCACACCTCATTTCTAAACTATATACTTTATGTAAAAAGCAAAATCTTTAAAATTCTCATATTCCATGCTTCCTCACACCACAGACAGGGCCTTTGCATGTACTATCAAACAAGTTAGCATGGCACCATGAAGAAAATCCAGGCTACACAGCCAGACAGGTTCAACGCCTGGCTTCATCCCTTCTACATATGTGACATACAAGACACTTGGTTAACCTCTCTGACCCTCAGTTTCTCACTCTATGAAATAAGCATAATACCCACTTACCAAGGCTGTTAGGAAGACTCAGTCAGAAAGTGGACAATTTACCATTAATGATAATAAGATCTTCTTTAAACTGTGTATAACATTCATTGCTTAATGAGACTCTTTACTAATAATTCCTTTTTTAAAAATTTTTTTTATCATTTCATTTTCTTCCATACATTCAATCACATTATTATTTGTCTTACAAAATGTATTTAAGCAGGTGAACATTTCTCCCTAGTACTACTGATAAAATTATGAAATATCTTCAACAGATAATACCACACCTCTTTGTGCCATAATAACTCTTAAGGGAAACTAAATGCTTTGAAAATATTGTACATTGCTTTAATTTGTGACTTAAAAAATAATTAAAGCTGTATTGGCCAAAAGAGAATATTTAGTTACTTTTAGTTATCTCTTAGGCTATCACACTTTATTTATTTAAGGATATAAAATTAAATAAACAACTGCAGGTCTTTGCCTCTGATTTCTTTGTGGTGTCAAATTGAGCACAGTAGCCTACTTTACCCATTGAATGAAGAGAACTAATAGCAGGTAAGGAGGAGTAATGGGTGTTTTGCTATATCATCTTTATTCTTCCAGAGTACAACCTTTTGTTATTATTCCCATTTTGCAGATCTGAACATGGGTTTCAAATAATCAAATATACACATCAGTACAAATTGAAGTGATTGATTAATTTTGAGTTTAAACTAAGATTTCTTTAATTCAAAGTCCATATATTTTCACCCTCAAATCAACCATATCACTAATAATAAAGATTTAAAACTGAAATAAAATGAAGGCATAGACTACATACTTATTTTTGTCTAAGAAGGCATGCTCAAATTTATGAGTAATCTGAATTAGAATTTTAGAAACATCATCTAAGGTGGTTTTTTTTTTTTTTAATTTTTTAAGCCATATTTGTTCCAGGGCTTACATATTTACTAAAGAAAGAAAGTCAGTAATTTGGGAGTCAGAGAGAATGTGGAGACATATGCTTTCCCCTTAATTTTTACCTGGGGCGGAGGTGTTTTCAAGGGCTGGAAGATAGTGCAGTGGGTAGGAGACAGTGGAGTGGACAGAAAAAGGCTGACCCACACTCTAGGAGATCTGAGTTCAAACAGCACTTCCCACCAGCTGGAATTGGCACAGGAAATCATTTAATCTCTCTGAAGGCATAACCACTTCCTCTAAAAATGAGGGGAGGCTTAGCTGACTACATAGGCTCCTTTAGGTTCTCTATTTTGCTGGTCTTGAAAACTGTTAGGGAAGATTACTATGACTCCAAAAGAAAAATATTTACCTGATCTCACATCCTATCAATAGCCCACCTATTTTTTTTTCCAGACATTCTAAATCCCAAATCAGTACGTCTAATACAAAAGCAATGTTTTCTAGTTTCTAGAATTTCTAACTTCAAGAAAAAAATAAATCTGTCCAAGAAACATATCACACAGAATCACAGCATTTTATCAGCATATGGTCCATGTGGTCAGCCTCTGTCAGAGAATTAGGCTGAGCCTAAGTTAGGAGTGTTTTCAGATGTATGTAGAAGGCTAATGTAGATCCTTGCATCCTAGTTTGCAGAGTTACCTAGTGCTGCAATGTGACCAAAAAGAGAGAGGAATGAATACAGCCATACGCTGTCCTGAATGACCCAGTGGTTTCACCAGACAGGCCCAGGAGAGCAGTATCCACTCTGCAGGAGGGAAGGGGGTTGTTTCCTCCATAATCACTAATATATATACACACACTCATGTCCTGCTCTTTATCTGTCAAGAATAGGCCTTACTTTGTTATATATTGACCAAATGGAGGGGAAAATGACTCAGAATGAATGAGTTGAGGAGGGGATAAGGTGAGAGAGAAAGAGAGAATGGTTTGGGAATCTCTGTACAGAATGCTATACAGGAAAAATATACATAACTGCTGAGGTTAGTGGGAAGCAGAATAAAAGATTTTATGCTCTCCACTGAAGTCAGATAAAAATAAGAGTCCAGAGCCAGCAGATGCTGTGGTGATTAAGGTGCTGGATCCCACATGGCTGACTCTACAATTAAAGTCCTGGACCCAGCAGCCTGAAAATTATAACACAGTTGTGTGTATGTCCAAAATCCCAAGGGGAGAATGAAGAAGAAGGCATTACAGTGTGGGCCTCCCCTTCAGAGGGTAATTTCTCTTTCCCCCTCTTTCCCAATAGTAGCTAATTATCCATGGATATGTCATCTCAGCTGTCTTCTCTGTGAAATGGGGCTAATGGGAGAGGCTCTACCTCACAGAGTCATGTATGATTAAAGGAGCTAATGAATGAAAAGCACACATCACAGTGCCTGGCATGTAAGAAGTTCAGTAAATTGAGGCATATATATAAGATGGAACTTCCTGTAAAAGTTGCAGCCTTAAAAGCACTTGGGTAATAAATCAAATTGATGGGGGCCATCAGGTGGCATTGTGGTTAAGGGTGCTGGATTCCCACATGGTCAACAGCTGTTTGAGTCCCAGACCTGGTGACTTGCTTTCTCACTTTCTCTCTCTCTCTCTCTCTCTCACTCTCACTCTCACTCTGTCCCTCTCAGGTCAAAATAAATAAATAAAGTTAAAAAATTGGCAACAAAAAAATTTACCATCTTTATATTTGCATTTGCCTACTTGACTATCTAGTCATTATTTAAAAAGTGTCAAAATTTGGGTCCTACTTTGAAAATATAAGTTTCAAGTTTCCGAATATCTGATATATAGGCAACTTTATGACTAACCCCTAAAAAGTGAAACTAAATAAAGTTATAACCAAAGCAAAAGAAAATTATATACAATAATTCCAAGAAGCTTGAGATTAATTTATAAGTCAAAGAATCTTGAAGAAAAAAAGAAATACACTATTGTCCATTAATAAATAGCTGTTTCTATTTCCCTAAGAGAGCAATGTTAATATTTCTATTAAATGAAACTCCAACCTAATGAAAACTACTCACTAACAGAGATCATTAAAAATCAGAGATTAGGGACCAGCAGTTAGCGTAATGGCTATGTTGCTGGATTCCCACGTAGTCGACCGCGGTTCGCGTCCCAGACCCAGTCACTTAAAACTCACGCTGGGCGCGTGTGCGTGCGTGCCCAAGATCCCGAGAGGAGAATGGAGGAGAAGGGATTGAGGCGTGGCCATCCCCCCTGGGGAGTGATTTCTCGCTTTCTATCTCTCTGTCTCTCTCTCTGTCTGTCTGGTGAGCACATGTGCCCTATAGCAAAAACCTCTCCAAAAAAAGAAAAAAAAATCAGAGATTAGAAATCTGAACTTTGTTTTAGATCATACATTTTCTTAAATTCATAGCTTAGTCACTATTTTTACTAGTCTTCCTTTTTTTCCTTATTAGATTGTTTGTGTTCATATATTACAAATGAAATATTTATATGTGTGTTTTTCAAGCCATTCATCAAGTCAACCAAAAATTCTTTTAAAGTGTGTTATCAGTAATGCCACTTATCTATCTTCAATAACCATTTCCATGTTTACAATAGCTCCCGGCAAGCACTACTTCAACAAACAAAATGAAAGGCATTTCTGGGTATCGCTGAACTATTTCTCTCTATATAAATTTGTCATAAGATTCCCCTTATGCATTTTATTTTAAGCATGATATCTCTTACTATACAAAACTGAAAGTTAGGAGTTATAAAGGCACAAAAACTGACTGGCAATTCACAAATCTGTACATAAATGTATATAAGGTACCACTTTTTGAGCACCTATAATAAGCCAGACTGTCTGGTAGGCACTTCATATAACTTGTTTCTATTTTTTTAAGAGTCATTTTGGTAATACAGCATGTGTGTTTGCCAGAGAGAGAGAGAGAGAGAGAGAGAGAGAGAGAGAGAGAGAGAAAGACAGAAAGCGAGAAATCACCCCCTCAGGAGGGATGGCCATGCCACAATCCCTTCTCCTCCATTCTTTCTCAGTATTTTAGGCACACACACACACACACACACGCTGGCATGAATAAAAGCCTCCAGGTCTGGGGCTCAATCTGCACTCGACTACATGGGAGTCCAGCAACACAACCATTACTCCATCTGCTGGTCCCATATATATATATTTAATTTTCAGAGGGTACATGGGCTCAATGGAGAGAGAGAAAAAGAGAGAGCATGAGAAAACACCCCATGGGTGATGATCATGCTGCAATCTCTGTTACTCCTTCTCTATTTCCTTTGAAGATTCTGCGCATGCACATACCTGGCATGATTTTTCAACCTGCTGGGTTCAGAACTCAAATCACACAGATGGCCATTTGGGATCTAGTTGCTTTAACTACCACACCACTGGCTGGCCTTTTAAATAATTTATAACCTCCTTTAAAATAGTATGGTAAATTGGACATTATTAATCTTGCCACTTTGTAATGATGTAATTTGGGCTTCAAGGAGTTACATGGCCTGTCAAAGGGCACAGGGCTCTTGTGTGACAACTCTGAGAATCGATGCAGGCCTAGCTGAACCTCATATCCACATCCTTATTCTATTGCCTCTAATGTACAAGATTAAATATTATTATAAGTAATATTTAATTTAGTACAATAATTTAAACAATTTCAGGTAAAGCAATAATGTAAATTATACAACTGGATTTTGGTCAGGGAATGAAACCTCTAATTATATTTCACATCACATTCCGTAGTCTCGTATGGCAATTATTTACACCGGGGGCATGGATTACCTACATAAAGTGGAAAATACATCTGAATTTTATGTTTGTACAGAGTAGACATCCAAAGTCTCATTGAGTGAATGAGTAAAACTTACAGTTTTTAAAATTGCTGTGGAGATAATAATATAAGACTTCTGACCCTCTCATCTCTCCCACTGCTCACCCACTTTCCCATCTACTTGGTTGAGTAAGTAAAGTGATGAAAAATATGAAGATAGCTTTTGCAATGAGAAATCCTAAAAGAGCTGAGGACACATGAATCAGCCTTCGTCACATCCTTTTCTCTTCCCCAAGGACTTCCTAGACCACCTGCGACTTCTCTCTTGAGATATCTTCAGGGTCCTGATCTCCAAATCTAGTGTCCATTCTTAGTCATGTATAAATCTGAGTAGATTGGTGTACTGAGCAAGGCACTCAATGAAGAGCTGGAGAACCTACATTCCAGTCCAGTTTCCTCCTCGGGCAGACCAACCACTCCAAAACAATGCTCTACATACATAAAAACCTCCCCCTTACTCATTAAATTTAAGAAAGGCAGGGATTACAGAGGTAGCTTTGACACAGTGAACAGTTCTGAATATTATGTTCAGTGGGTAAGCATGTTTGTATTTGAGGTTGTAGAGATCATTGGATGGAAGATAAATGAACAATTTGATAGGACTCCCCTATGATGTAGAATAACAAGTACTCATTGGAGTAAGCAAAGGCTTCATAAAGAATACCCCCAAAGCTCAAGAAATTGTTCCCAAAACAGACAAGTGGGATTACATTAGGCTAAAAGCTTCTCTAGAGAAAAAAAAAACAAATAAACCACAATAATTAGAGTGAGGAGAGATAGCACTCAGAGTGGGAGAATATATTTGCAAACTATGCCTGAAATAAGGGACTCATAACCAGACTATCCAGGGAACTCAAGTAGCTTTCTAAAAAAAAAAAAAAAAAAAAAAAAAAAAAAAAAAAAAAAAAATCCAATTAATAGACAGGCAAATGAACTGAACAGGCACCTCTCCAAGGAAGATATATGAACAGCAAACATCTCTTCTTAGAAGGAAAACGCAAATTAAAAACCTCAGTGAGATATCACCTAAACCCAGTCAGAATGGCTAAAATTAAATATACATATATTTACATTGGGGGCATGGATTACCTACATAAAATGGAAAATACCTCTGAATTTTTTGTTTGTACAGAGTAGACATCCAAAGTCTCATTGAGTGAATGAGTGTGTGTGTGTGTGTGTGTGTGTGTATATATATATATATATATAAAGACTGATAAGTGCTGGCAAGGCTGCAGTGAAAGGAGAATGCTCCTGTAAATTAGTACAACCATTGTGGAGAAGAAAAATATGGAGGTTCCTCAGACCTACAATGCCGTCCAACCCAGTAATTCCATTCTTAGGTACCTATCCAGAGAATAAGAAAATTCCGTTAGAAAAACACTTGCACACGTATATTTATTGCAGCATTATTTACAATTGCTAGAACATGGAATCAACCTAAATGTCTAAGAAGAGATGAGCAGATTGAGAAAATGCCAGATATGTACTTCATGGAATACTACTCAACCATAAAAAAATAAGACCCTGACATTTGATAGAAAGTGAATAAATATGTAAAATTTAATGCTAAATGGAGAAAGCCAGACTATGAAAGACAGGCATTGTATGCTTCCGCTCAATATAAACTGAATCTTTGTGCTTTATATGAGTAACTGAAAGACTGAAAGGTATAATTGTAGGGAGGGCAACTATAGATTCTAGAGACAGTGTGGGGACAGAAATAGGAGGTGGGTAATGGGGATGGGTAATATGGAGTGGAAGGGAGGGGATAAGGGAAAAAATGACACATTTAACAGACACAAAAATGAAAAGTTATCTGTTGATGATAATGTATATGGCAATGCCTTTGACTTGACTAATATGCACTGTATTCATGCTGGGAAGAAACCATGTTGTATACTGTAAACATGTAAAGTGATTAAATGTAAATAAATTTAAAAATAAAAAAAAAACTAGTACTGATCTTAGGTGATATATAGCAAATGCAAATCAAGGGATAATCTGAGCAGACTCTGTCATACCATGTAAAATTGGACATACATCCCTTTCCCTTCATAAACACATAGTCACAATTCAAGTCTTATCCAAAGGAAGCAGAAGTCAGTATAAAGAATATGGAAAGGTTTTTTAAATTAACACTGCTACAGTCAATCTAACTAATAACTATACTTAGGAACTATGACAATTTATTACTTTGGAAATAGATTAGTGGTTGGAACCAGCAGTTGGCGTACTGGCTATAGTGCTGGACTTCCATGCAGGTGACCGCGGTTCAAGTCTCAGACCCGGTGGCTTAAAACTCATGCCAGCCACGTGTGCATACACAAGATTCCAAGAGAAGAATAGAGGAGAAGGGATTGTGGCGTGGCCATCCCCCCAGGGGGTGATTTCTCGCTTTCTGTTTCAATCTGTCTTTCTGGAGAGAGCACGTGCCTTACAGAAAACGCTCTCCAAAAGAAAATAATAAAAAAGAAAGAAAGAAAGAAAGAAAGAAAGAAAGAAAGAAAGAAAGAGATTACTGATTTGTATTTACCTAGTTTGCTTTATTAAAAAAAATATATATATATCCACAGGAGTGCAGAAAGAAGAAATCTGTAGTTGCACTGGAGTTCGGAGTCGGCGCATCAAGCAAACAATTCAATCTAAGAACACATTCATTCAGGGAATTAAAGCTCTTATAGAAGCTAAATTTAGCCAAGAAAATTAAGAACATTATCTCAAAATAATATTCTCCAAAGCTAAGAATAATCCATTATGTTTTCCGTGGAATGTTAGATTTCAATAAATGTCTCAAATGGGTCCCTTATTTATGCTTTTTCATGCTATTTGTTCCACTGGGAAGTTTTAGTTCTAATTATTATCCAAAAGCTGGTTGAGTTCTCTATTATCTTTGGGAATTTGAAGAAGTCAATGAGTTATCTGATCTCATTACCAAAAATGGAAGTGGAATCTCATTTCCCAGAGATCATCAAGAGTCTTATAAACACCTTCGATCTCTAAAACTCTGGATGCCATTTTGGTTATGGGCAATGGTTGGCTTAAGTGGCGTTTAAGGTGATTTCTATGTGCACTTAGAATTTAAGCCTCCATGTTTGGGCCTACTCAGCCAAAGATGATTTTATACTTTGTTTCTCTGTCCCTCTCTGTCTCTCCAGTGACTGCATGTGCCCTGTAGCAAAAATCTCTCTTTCTCTCTCTCTTTCCCAAAAAAATAAAATAAAAAAGTGACTGAGTAGTGGGGATGGCCATCTGAGTAGGGGGGATGGCCATGCCTCAAGGGAAGATGGCCATGCTGCAATCCGCTCTCCTTCATTCTCCCTTCAGGATTTTGGACATGCACACAAATGCCACCGGCATAATAAGTTTCAAGCCTCCAGGTCCAGGACCTGAACTGTGGTTGGCCACACAGGAGTCCAGTGTCTTAACCACTATGCCACCTGCTGATCCCTATTCAGCCATTTTTGAAAAAAAATTACTTAATTAGTTAGTCAGAAAAAATATTTTTCTTACAATTTGACTGCTTTCAGAGTAGAGTTTTGCTTTAAATTAACACCCGGAATCCAAGTTATGAAAAATAAGGTCTGTTGGACCCAGGTGGCTGGTCCTCATTCTCCAGTCACGTCTATATCAAGTAAGAACTTCCAACTCTTTGTGACTTATCTGGTTCATCTATGAGAAACCAGGGAGTGTGTTAAAAGCTGGCTGGGTGTAAAGCTCATTTACGGAAGGTCCACACCCCAGCCTTATTTTTAAGGCCTTATCTTTGACTTCCTGAAGGGGTAGAAATCTCACAGTCCTGTTTGTGTGTTTAACTTCTGAACTTCTCCTTGTTCACCTACAACTTTTTATCACCAACTCTGAAATTACTGAGCTTCTGTGGTGGGTCGGGGTTGGAGGGCAAGTAAATCGTTTATGGTATGGGATTAAAAAAAAATTCCTGTTATTAGAATTTTTTCAGGAAAACTTCTCTTGCCTGTTCTTATTGTCATACAGCTGTGTATCTATGTCTTTCAGGGGACTGAACTCCTGACAGCTAAAGAAAACAATGAAAAGAGAGCAATCCTTGTAAACCCTTCACTGCCTTGGCTTCACCCCTTGCCAGTCAATCAACTTTAAAAACTCATCCTCATCTGTAACCCTTCTTAATTCTTCATGGGCTTTTCAAGGATTGTGATTTTTTCATTAAGGAAAATTGCTCTAATGACCCAACAGACCCTACTGAACAATTTCCTCCTTATACTCCTTCCACCAAAGCTGCATTCTAACACCACTAACATCGAGTTTAATTTCTAGTATAATGAGTAAGAAAGCATTTTCTGGTGCTGTGAACTGTTTGAAGAAACCCTAACTGTGGTAAACTTTGGACCCACAGTAACTCTACGCCTGAGAACCAAGAGGCAAAGAAGTATAATCAGCAGGCACACCCTCTGCCTTATTACTGCTCGCATCCTCTCTCAAAGTCCCCCTGCTTATCCCTTTGGAAGCTTTTGTTCCATTTTCATTTCCCCATCCATCCCTGATGGCACTAAGTGGCGGTCACAGCTACCATCCTGCCACTCAAACAGCCTTCAGTAGAAGTGAAACCTTTTGAGGGCAGAGAAGCATCATCTCAGAGCTGAGCGAGGGAGTCCTCACTGCCCGGGACCCTCTTGCTGACTCAGAGAAGACAAAGGAAACTAGACATTTAGTAAATGTATAATTTCATTGACACACAGTAAGCGGTTGAACAGTTAAAAGCAATGTCAAATTGAACAGTCCACACAAGTCATTCCATTCTTGTGCATGCTTCCATAGAGGAGTCCTAGAAATCAGTTGCTAGGTCAAAGGATAAATGCATCTCTAATTCTGTTAAATATCTTCAGATCTTGCTCAGTAAGATTGTAGACCTTGCAACTCCTCACCTAGAAATGTATGATTAAGCTATTTTCTCCCAACTTTGTAAAAGAGTGCGATGTTAAACTGCTGAATTTTTGCTAGTCTTAAGAAGGAGAAATTGTTTCTCAATGTAGTTTGGATTTCCCTTATGATGAATAAGGTTATCGTATTTTTAAGACCGTTTGTTTTTTTCCCTTAACTTTCTGCATTTAGCAGAGGGAATTTTGTAAACCCAAGCACTGTTTTTTTACCTTCAGGCACACCCTGTGGGCACCACCCACCTGCTATGTTCAAGGCCAACACGGCTGCATATGTTCCAGGATTGAATAAGGGTGATGTACACATGCAAAAAAATAAAAAAATAAAAACAAGTAAAGAACCTAGGAAGCGCCCAACGTTTCACAGTCAGTCTTTAGTGACTACTTTTGCAAAGAGGAATAAAGCATGTGAAGTGATTCCTGAGCACAGTAAGGGGTCGGGGAGGAGATGGGAGTGAGGGAGATGGAAGAAGGGAAACGTCAAGAAAATGTTCTCTCATGTGATCATTAATGTGGTTTATGGATCTATTTCTAGACACATCTCATTATATATAAATGGCATTGTGTTTATTTGGGCAAACAAATACATTTGGAATTTTTATAATAATATCCCCATGAATACTGGAATATTAAGGATCCCAATGCATACCTTCCTTTTCAGGATGCCTCTAGAAATATCCCTGGAAAACTTCAAGATTAGGCAAGCATGGCATAGAGAAGTACTTCTTCAAGAGTGTAATACATAACAAGGTTTCTATTAACTATTAAGCATTTCTTGAATAAAAGTGTCTATACTCAAACACATATAGGAAATCTGTATTAAATGCAGGTATTCAAGCTCTAATCTTGTAAGAGATCTTGGTCTTTAACATGCAAGGAATTAATCGGTGTCTCCGACAATAATTTGGCTGTGGAATCCTCTTGCATCCAGAAACAATTAAGGGTCTTCTATTGCAGTAAAGCTGGAAAATGCTAATATAAGGGGAAAAGCATCTTCCTGAGTATTCGGATGAGTTTGAACTCTGTTATTTTAGGTCATAGGGCTGCTCAGCACTCAGGTTACTCCTGTCTAAAGTAAGGTACTCTGTAGGGCACTTAGAGCCCTCACTTTAACCTCTAAAGTGGGATGTGCTGCAGGAGACATCCTGGTGGTCTTGCTTTTAGTTCAGCTAGTAGCTGCCTTTGTCTGTCTCCAGGGCACTATCGTGGGGTGTGAAAGACAACACTTCTATAGTGCCATAAGAAAGAACTTCAGACAGGTTAGGGGGTTCTCCTCTTTAAAAATATGAAGACTTTGACACTGACCCACATTCTTCCTACAGGCGCGTCCACCCTCTTACTGACTGTCACATTTATTGGTCTGGGTAGTAGTTTACCCTAGGGCCAGGTCACTAAGTCACTCAGGATCCAGCACATAACAACATCTATTCACTGCTCCAGGTGGTCATTCAAATGTCAGTATGAACTCACCAGTAACCCCAAGAGGTCTGTTTCGTTGACATTTGCTTTTCCTGGTATTATATGCCATTTTATAACAATAGGGATTCTGACTTGTCAATGTCACTAAATTATTAACCATCCATGCATTTTACAGTCTCATAGGATTTACTGGAAAAGCTTGATACTGTTTCCCCCTTCTTTCCTTCAGTCATAAATATGGAACCAACAATGTGCCAGGCACTCTGCTGAGGGAGAGATACAGTTATGAGGGCTTCATGTATGCTATTTTTCAGAATGCTCTGCAAGATGCTCCTGCAAGATGTGGCACAGAAACCTCATCCTCCTCCAGGAAGCCCACTGAGCTTCACTGTTCCTCAGTCTGGATTATATGTCCCATTAATTCCCCATCTCTAGTCCCAAACTGCTCATACGGATACAGTTCAAGTCGACACTGTTGCTAATAATAGAAATAGCTGAGTTTGGGTAATTTAGGAGAACAGAGCTTTATTTAGCTCATGGTTTTAGAGGCTGAGGTGAGGGTCTTCCCCCATATCACAGTATGGTGGAGGATAAGAGCAGGCACAGAACACAGCTTGTCTGTATCCTTCCCTCTCATAAAGCCACCAAGGGTCAGTCATGGGGGCCCCTGAGGTCTAATCACTTCCCAAAGGCCTCACTTATCAATAACCATAATCAGATTAGGTATCCTTTCAATACCTTCCCCATACAACCCAACTCGAGGGGGGCTTTCAAACCTTATAGCATGTATCCAACATTGCACTACACTACTGCAGGTCTGCCTTTCTCCTTTCTGGTACCTCTACTCTCTCAGGGAAAGATCAATCCCTTAATCTTCATTCCCTCAGCATCTATTACAGTGAGAGGCCCATAAAGAGTACCAATATTTAAAAATCGATTTGTTGATTGAATCAAGATGGAAACAATTCCTGTTCTCAAAGACTACCTAGAATGTACTTCAGATTTTCCAAGTAACCTTCGAAAAGAAAAAAATTATAAAGCATGTATGATGCCTTAAATTAAAATGATACAAATACCTCTAAATATTGTTGAATTGGGGAGATACATGCCAATGTTTCTTTCAAAGATAATCTAGATAATGTTAAAATAATCTGATGGCGGTCTCGAAATCAGTCAAGGATCTGTACAGAGAAGGCCTCAAAGGTAAAGCAAAATGAAACCGTGGCTAAGAGAGACAACCACAAGTTCCTCCGTAAAAATCCACGTGTTTTTATGTCAGGCTGTCAACTCTTCCTGCTCTCCACCTTTCACATGCCTGGTTAATGTGGAGAGAAACCAATGGGAGACAATAGCAGTCATAATTCTAGTTTAATTACAGGAACACAAACTTTACATCTCCTTAAGCATGTATTAAAAACAAAAACAAAACAAAAAATGACAATGTACATGGCATGTCTTCTCTGCTTCTTGTCACCAACTGTCTCATCCTATTGTAAACAGAAGCACTCCACAGGTATTCAAAGTACAATTACAATAAACCACACTCAGCCTGCCAACTGCAGAAGCAGCAATGAAAACTTTTATAAATGTAAGGATATTCGGGTAAGAGGTATATAAAAAAGAGTTCCTGCTTTTCCTGAGGAAATAACCTGCAGAATATTTTTTATGAGAGTCACATATCCTGGAAACAACATTCTAAGTGATATTTAAGTACATATTAAAGAAAGGATAGGGTCCGACAAGTGGCGTGGTGGTTAAGGCACTGGACTCCCCACTTGGCTAACTGTACTTCGAGTCCTAGACCTGGGGCTTGCTTTTTTGCTGTCCCTCTCTCTGTCTCTCTCTGGTCAAATTGAAGAATGATAATAAATAAAAATTAAATAATTATTTATAAAAAATATATAAACAGCAATATTTCTTTCTCAGTGTAGAAGTAACCTCTTCACATTACTGAGATGCTGACTAAGTCACCAGATACTAATCAAATGGAGGCTAACCTCCTGGTCTATGCAGCATTCCTTTGACACATAATCACTCTCTTCAAGAAGAGTCCAGTTGATGGCATCTCTCTTCCTCTCTCCCTCTTTCTCTCTGTCTCCTAACTGAAGGGACACTTTAGCTGCTAGGAGACAGATATTTGTTTTTGCATTGCAAGATTCCTCTCTACTGCCAGATTTTTCATCCTGATGTGTTTGTATAAAAGGGAATAAAAGGAAGTCCATCATAAAATTATTTTTGCTTAGCAAATGCCAAAGACCACATGCAACTGAAGCAAAAAAAAAAAAAAAAAAAAATAAGAAACACACACATATAACTGGGCTGGTGGCGACCTAGCATTCATCTCTCCTATGAATGAGAAACCTGGAGGAAGTCTGAGAAGCAAGCATTCATTTACTCACCTATCCATCCATTCATTAGTATTTAAGCAAACATCAGTCACTATCTGGGGGTTTTAAATCATTTCTCAAGTATATGTAATGTTTAAAGTTTATTTATCTCCTTCATATGTGTGTGTGAGAGAGAGAGAGACCCTTAAGAGGGTCTCATGATGTGATACCCCCCCGCTCCCCGCTCTATAGCCAGCTGGACAAAATGCATGTAAGTTTAAAAATTAACATCTAGGTAGAGGGTTCAAATAATAATCAATAGCATTACGGGTTCATTTAAATACATCCTAAACATATGGTTGCGGATAGCAGGAATAAGTTCTAGTGCTCAGTAGCACTGTAAGGTGATCACAAAATAACAACAATTTATTGTGTATCTCAAAACAATAGCTTGAAGAGAGGATTCTGAATGTTCTCAACACAAAGAAATGTTGAATGTAGCAATGTAATACACTGTAAAGTTATATGTAATTCAATGTAATATAAAGAAGAATATGATGATAATAAAAAATTTTAAAAAAAAGAAATGTTGAATGTTTGAGGTGATGGATATGCGGGTTACTCTGATTTGATCATAACACATTGTGTACATGTATTGAAAATTCACATACTATCTCATAAATAGGCACACTTCATTATCTGTCAATAAAAACAGCAACAACAGATTTTAAAATATGCTTGCAGAAACATCTGTACCCCTATAGAGCAAATGATAGAGATATCTTGACATCTTTTAAAGAATAGTACTATAGTTTCAGGTACTTGAGAACATAAACGGTAATGCATATATCAGAAATTTCTCAAATTTTATACACTTAATTAATTTATTTATTTTAGATATTGGTCATAGCACATAGCATGAGCTCACTGGAGAGAGAGAGACAGAGAGAGGGGGAAAGTGAGAAAGAATCCCCCCAGGAGGGATGGTCACACTGCAATCCCTTCTCCATTCTCCTCTTGGGATTTTGGGCATTTATGCACCTGACATGCTCATGCGCCTAACATGTTTTCTAAGGCACTGAGTCTGTGACTTGAGCTGTCCATGTAGGATTCAGTACCTGAACCACCATGCCACAAGCCACCCTCCCCCATTTTCTTTTTTGCTCATTGAAGCATCAAGAGAAAAATGGGATTTGGAGTAAGAAAATTCCAAGTTTGAGACCAATCTAGCCCTGTCTCATCTTATTTATTCCCTTTACTTTGCAGAGCTGAGCTAATGATCAATTAAGTTAATTTGTTCAAAAACCATTTGGTTCATGCACTTGATCATTCATTAAATTTACATTCATTCATTCATTCATTCAGCAACGCCTACAATGGCCTAGGTGCTGCTAGAAATATAAGAATGAGAAAAAAAAAAAAAAAAGCACCCTTTTCTCATCAGGTTCTTTGTCTATTCGACAGCCAGAGGCTGATTAAAAAATCACACTAATAAATTTATAATGAGAAACTGAAATATGTGATCTGAAGGGGAGGGTGGGGCATGTGTCTAAAGCTTGACAAAGGGTCCACACAAAGACAGGGACATGTAGAGGGCTTTACTGAGCAAAAGACACTTTGTATTTGAGAGTTACATGAGGGATTACTAGGTGGAGGGATGGGAATGAATATGGGTGGAACAGCTTGTGCAAAAGCCTCACAACAGGAGAGAGATCCGTGTTTAAGAGAAACTGAAAAAAAAAAAGGTCAGTTGACGGTAAAGCCAGGAATAGGCAGAAGTTCAAGGTGGGGAAGAATTGTCTAGCACATATGTAGCTACTGAGCCCTTGAAATGTGACTAGCTCAAAATGAAATGAGTTGTAAAAGTAAAATATACACTGCATTTTGAAAGCTGCATGAGAAGATAAAAACATCTGATAATTTTGCATATTGGTTATATGTTGGAACGACCTTTTGTATAGAATGAGTTTAATAAAATGTATTATAATTCATTTCATCTGCTTCATTTTGCTTTTATAAGATGACTCCTAAAAAATTTAAAGTTACATACATAGCCCGCATTATATTTCGGGGGGATCATGTTTGTAGTCCACTGAGCCTTTTATCCTGAGCATGATGGGAAGGAAGCACTGCAAGGCTTTACACAGAGAGAGGATGGGATCATTCCAGTTTCTGGAGGGAGAACAGATCAAAAGATAGTTTAGAGGAGTGGAGGAAAACAATCTTTGTACCCCCTTGGACCAGGCAAAAAGCCTCATAACAGTTGGTGTAGAGTTAAGAGTCAGAGGGAGAGAAGATATTGGAGAGATACTTAGGAAGCAAACATCAACACACCCTAGTAGTGAGTTAGTTACAGTACTGAGAACCTCTGAGCAAACAGAGCATTCTGGGAAAGCACAAGACACAATACAATGAAAAATATAATGTAACAGTGTAAATCCTATACAGGAGGGATGAATCCAGTGCAGTAGGAATACATAGTAAAAGGCAAGGATGTGCTTTATATATTATAAAATGTTATTGCTACTCCTTTTTTTTTAAGTCTTAATTTATTTTTTTGTTCTTGATAGAGCACTAACATCTGTTTAGTGCCAGGAGCTTTTATATGTTTAACCTACAAGGATACCCATTTTAGAGATAAGTAAAATGAGGCTCTAAGAGCAGTTGGAAACATGATTAAAGGTCTGTGAAGTCAGAGACTATTCTGATTTTCATCCTCACTATATCCCTAGAACCTAACATACTGCTGAATGTATGCCGGGTGCTCAGTGACTAGATGGCAGAATGAATGAATGAATGAATGTTACAGAGCTCGGGACGATAGAGCCAAGTTCCAACCCTACTCTTTCTTAACTCAAGAACTTTCTTTTAAACATGGTTTCAGTTGAAGTTTTTTTATTTTTTAAATTTTATTTATTTATTTATTTATTTATTTGTTTATTTTTGAGAGATTTTTGCTACAGAGTGCATGTGCTTACTGGAGAGACAGAAAGACCAAAAGAGAGAAATCACCCCCACGGGGATGCCGACATCTTCTCCTCCATTCTCCTATCGAGGTCTTGGGCACACGTGTCCACGCCCCCAGTTTTAAGTTGCTGGGCCCGGGACTCAAACCAGGCCTGGGACTCGAACCTTGGTCGACTACATGGGAGTCCAGCAATGTAACCATTATGCCATCTGCTGATCCTGGAGCTTCTTTCATTTTTAAGAAAATAAAATTAGGCATAACTTATATATTTATATATGATTTTGTTAATAAGTATTTATTTATAAGTTTTTATGTGTGGCAGGTTATCCTGCACCTTGATGAACGATAATAGCTAATAATTCCTGACAACTTACTATACACCCCACATGGTTCTTAGCACACTACCTGCGCATTATTTATTCCTCAGTATCAGCATCTCTTTGGGTAGGTATTACCATTTTTCTCATTTTATAGATTGATAAACTGAGGCACATGGAGATTCAGACACTTGCTCAAAGTCACAGAGCTCTAAAGGCACTAAATCCACAGGTGGAGGAGTCCGACCCGGCAAGGCCCCAAGATCTGTCTGAGCCCCCAGACCTTTGAGCTCCACTTCCGGTCAGGTCAATATGCTGGCAAAGCCACTGTTGTGCACCCCCTGACCTTGGAAAAAAGCTTGGGTCAATTAGCATGTCAGCAAGGCTGCTTGCTATTTGCTCCAGAAAACTGGTAGCCTTGCTGGAAAGAGACCCCCCTCTGACTCCCCAATTTACTACTATAAAAGAATTGCATAACTCTCTTATACATCCTGAGTATATGATAAAATTTTCCAGGAACTCCCCCGACCGCTCCCCTTTGCTATAATCACCTACTATTAATTACAATGCTTTATCTCCATAGTCACAGTAGAGGGTGGGCTAAAGTTCTATCTAGGCAAAAATAATCTTAACCTTTGGAAGGCCCTTCAAAATACATTTAAGGTAAACTTAATCCTTTCTTTACTTAAAATAAGATTAGGCCAAAACTGGCCCAGGACACCTCCGCCCTCACCAAGCGAAATAGATAAATATTTTAGGACTCCTCAAATCAAGTTTCAGATCCCTATAAAACTATGCAAGTATCATTCTTTATTAAGATCCAGAGGAACTAATATCTATTCTTAAGATTTTCTTTTCTCAGAGCCATTCCTGGTAATCACAAAATGGTTGCTGTGCCGCATCAGCTGATAAACATCTCTGCTTACCGGAACCGCCCTCCCAAAACTGCATTCTATGGAGACCCACCTACAATTCCATGGAGACCCACCTACAAATGCGGAACTGCAGGAGACCCACCCTTAATCCAATCCTGAACTGCACGAGACCCACCCTTAATCCAACCCTAAATAAAATCTATATTCCCTATTGTTAAAAACTTTATGAGCTAATAATTGAAAGCACGCAGCCCCTCTCCCATTTACTTGCATGTAACACATTTTCAATAAAAAGGCACAATGATTCCTAGCAGTTGTCACTCCCCAGAGAGCGATCTCTGGGGGGTGTCCGGCATAGGACGTGCCTAAAAAGGCACCGAGGCCTGTGTCTTCTGTTCACCTGCGCCGCCCCCCGTCAAGATAACCCACCCACGCCAAGGCTGGTCCCCGGCACACAGGGTCTAACTTTAGACTGCCTCTGCATCACACTGTTAACCACTGTGGGACTAGGCCCACTACTCTTTGAGACTCTGGTTCTCATTATACTCTCCTGAATATTACTGCAAAGTCTGTCATTTTGCCATCGGTCCGGCACCCTCTCCTGGAGGCCACACAATGGTTTATCAGGCACCTGCATAAGTCTAGGAAATTATTCAAGGTTAAATAGTGGGTCAGGAATTTGGAGAGTAAGAACAAATTGAGTATAAAATGCCTGTGGATCTTGTGTGGATCTCATTCGATGAAAAGAGCAGATTTATACAGGGTTTTTACAAGTCCACTGGCAGGAAGCCGTCATTTGTCTATGATGACAACAGAAAGAGCAGAGAAAATAGGCGAAGCAAGGGGCTTGGTAAGCTAAAGATTTCCCAACAGCAGAAATCATCTCAGTAGGGTGTTAACAATGAATTCAAGAGCCCCTTGTTCACTAATGGAGCTTGATAGTTAAGATCCTCTTTAGGCACACTAGGCATTAAGTGCTCACTAGCATTTCAGATAATAAACTGGGTGGTTATGACCAGCCATCCAGGAATGTTATACATGCCTGTTACTTTAAGTCAGACATTTAAATTAAAAATGTCTGACTCTGCAATGTCTGAAAGGGCTTAGTACTCTGATCTGCAATATCTGTTGGACAAGCATGCATTTATGACATATGAACATTTCTTTCAATATTTTTAAATTGTCGTGAACATTTGTAGTGTCCCTAAAGGAACTTTAAAAAAATAGTCTTAATATTACTATAAAAACTTTTTAAAAATTAGTACCTGGGAGTTGATATAAAGACACCACATCTGGTGCCTCATCAAAATGGCCTGAAGTGGAGATTCGATCTTATAAGGCGGTCTAATCTATAAGATGCTTCAGACTGAGAGCACCGCAATGCCTCTCTGCTTAATGCTGTCATTTGCAGTTACTAGGAATGATGGAAGCTGAACAAATGCCCTACGTGTTAAGGTCCTACACAATGGTAGGGAGGAATGCCTCTGCCTATCTGGCAATCATGAAAGCAATCCTGCCCTCGCTCTATAGAACTTATCACATCTTATCATAATTATCTGTTTAATTGTTCATCTCCTCTATTAGACTAATAATAATTCTAAGAGGGCAGATTCTCCATCACTCTGCTTTATTACTGCATCTCTAGGGTCCAATACAGTGCCTGGCACATAGTAGGTACTCAAGATGTAGTTGAAAGAATGAACAAAACTATTTTTGAATGTCATATTAAAAATCAATCAGCAAATCAAGTTTTAGAAGACATTATGAAAGGTATGTTCTAAAATAGTATTCTTTACATTTTCTCATGGTCCTTAAAAATATTCTCATTCAGACAAACATGCTTAGGCCAAAATATGAAGGTTGTTAGTAATAAGGATTAGGAAAAGGATAGACGAGTTAGTCAGGAAAAGATAAGCACAAGTATTTATTTGAGAATTAAAGACATAAAGCCTTTCAACAATACTGGGCTAGATGTATTTGAAGAAAAAAAAAATTTGAATTGCTCTAATGGGAGGTTTTTTTCATTTCTTTTATTTTTAAATTTTCCTTCTGTTTTCTTCTAATCACTAGGACAGTCATAACAGGTCCCCATAAATATCTAAAGTCATCTCCTCTTACTGAAGGACTAGAGGCTTAGTAAGTGCTCTTCTGTATCAAACTTGTATACCTGATCTAGAGGGATGAGGCAGGTTTTCCTGTTGAAGGTTGGTATGAGATGAATATATTAATCATTCTTCCTTATGTAAACAAAGCCCAGAGACACAAGACACAAAGTCCTCCTTTCAGTCAATGAGATAAGCTGTACATTCTACACACTTTCTTTTTTGAATTTAAAGTTGAAACTTATTGCCAAAAGGATAAGAGACAGCTATAATAAAAATTGCCCCCTTTCCCTGTTCACCTTCCAGACCACTGCAGTGAGGAAAATGATAATGAAAGCAAATAACATTTACCTGAACGCTTATTTGGTGCCATCACTAAGCTAAGAGCTTTAAACACAAGTAAGCAAACAACAGCCTCTGATCTCTTCTGTGGGCCACTAGTGAAAATTAGGGAAGATGCCTAAGAAATAAACATTTGGCACATGATAAATGATTAAAAAACAAAAGCCATGATTAAATCCTCAACCGCCCTGAAGCAATAATACAAAAATGCACATCTTATTGTCACATCAGTTCTTTAGTAGTTATTTATTTATACCAGGGACAGTACATTTCTTAAAGGAGGCACAAAAGCAAGTTCATCAGAGCAAATCATTTCCTTTAGATTTGTACCTCTGTGGCAGGTAATAATATATTGAATTGGCTTAGATAATTTATAACAGCTGTTACCAGGACTGTGCCCAGTGCAGCAAATATGGCTTTGTGCTTGGGCCTTGAATTGTAACGTTCATTGCTTAAGGTTGATTGATTCTGGATAGTCACATTATTTGCCTGTTCAGTAGGGCCGGAAATTTTCCACAGGAGATCTACTATTATTATTATTATTATTTTTCTGTAGCATTTACATGTGTGCCTGGGAGTATAAGGGAAAATAATGCAAGCACAATACAAGTGGTTGGAAAAATGACTAATTAAAATTATCTTTTTTTTTTACCTTATTACCATTATACCCATAACACTAAAGACAATTTTCATAAGAAAAGCTTTTATTTCTCCTTCAGAAGTAAGGCAAAAATGTGCAACTGCCTTCTAGTTAATTTTTTTCTTAGCCTAGCATACTTTTAAGATTATACCAGTTGATATGATTATTTTTCCTAATAATCAATAGATGAATTAAGTAATAGAAACATAGAAAAATAAAACAATTTAGAAAAGAAATAGTTCTTAAGTCATCAGGTTTCAACCATTATCAAATTTCAAACTCACTAAAATGTTTCAATCATTATGAATTTTATTTTTTAGGGTACAATATTTTATTGAATAATTTAAAAGTATTCATAGAGTGGGACCAGCAGGTGGCATAATGGTTACATGCTGGACTCCCACGTAGTGAACAGCAGTTCGAGACCCAGACCCCGAGGCTTAAAACTCATGCTGGGAACATGTGCAAACATGCCAAGAAGCTGAGAGAACAATGGAGAAGGGATCGAGGTGTGGCCATCCCCTTAGGGGATGATTTCTTGCTTTCTGTCTCTTTGTTTCTCCTGGGAGTGCACACACCCTATGGCAAAAATCTCTCTCTCTCTCTCTCTCAAAAGAAATTTTAAAAAATGTTAATAGAGTAAACTGGAGAAAACTAGAGAAAAAAAAAAGTGTTAATAGAGTAAACTGGAGAAAACAGTGAGTAGAATCCTCACCCACTCCCCCCCCCCAAAAAAAAAAGAAATTCAAGCCTTCCCCTCTAAAAGCTTGCAATGTAATACAATTGAATAACTTTCTTTTGTTCTCTCAAACAATTATTTTGCTCTGCTTACATGTCCACCAAATATTCTGAATTTATTTTTCCATCCTCAGGTAGACATAGATTCCTGTTGTTGGCAGAGGACAAATGAACCAACTGTTCTTACTACTACTGCCCCCATTCATTTAAATATTCAATGGGAAAAGATAATAAAGAAAAACAAAACAAAAAACCTTAACAACAGCTTCAGTTTTTCTTTCCTTCTATTGTAGAGAATCCTACCCTCCAAACAAGGCCCCTGCTTGTGAGCCCATTTCTTGAATTATCTTTATGGGGAAATCAGAAGGAAAAAAAATGATGAAGAGATGAAGGTAAAGAAGGGCATGCAATGGCATTTTCTCCCTTTTTAACTTTGTTTTTAATTGGAAGAAGAAAAAGAAGCGTTAGGGTGTAGGCAGGTAACAGATGGAAGAAGAAAAGAGGAATTTTTAGCTTTACTGTGGGGGGCACATGTCTCTTTAATCAAAAAACTAAGAAAAGGACTGAGCTATTTTATGGTATTACTGTATTGCATGGCCCGTATTCTTTTAATCAGGACGCCACTCTGGCAGGTTCATACTGACTATGTTCTTCATGAGTTATTAATGATACTTTGCCATTTTTAGAGTATATTTAAATGCTTTACCTTAGTTGAACCTCAGAAGACCATAGGGTAGGCAGGAAAGGTATTACACATACATTTTATATATGACTAAACCTAAAAGCTAAAAGTGGAACAAGAATTTAGACTTTCTATAACCAAGCTAGTTGTCCTTCTATTAGCTATCTACTGATATATTTTTATAACTAATTGAACATGGATTTTCATCAGGGCAATGTCTTTTAAACTCAAACATCTAAGCAATGTGTGGAAAATAAAGTCGATGATGTATGTGTTTACAATTATCCAAATATTTGGCATTCAGAGAACAATAATGAACTGCCCATTTCACTTTTCACCTAAATATTTGCAGCCAAATATTTTTCCCATTCTCAGATTTACACATACTATTCAAAAATCCCAACAGGAGTGAAATTTTGCATTCTCTTTGGAAGATCTCTCCAGAAATACTCTTTCTTATGCAAGCATAAGTCAGGTCTTTGTTTAGCTGATGATCTGCATGTCTACATTTACTTGCACAAACATGTCATTTATTTGCATTGAACTTTAGAGTTCAAAACATGTTTTATCTAATATTTTAAACAAAGATTTTGGAGCCAGAGAATCTGGGTTTCATTTTTCCTTGATACATTAGAAGCTCCCTGACAACTGGACATGTTTTCTTTATCCGTATGTTCCCTATTTGTAAAGGATGATAATGAGTACCTACACACTTTTTTTTTTTAGAGAGGTTTTTGCTATAGGGTATGTGCACTCGCCAGAGAGACAGAGAGAGACAGAGAGACAGAAAGCGAGAAATCTCACCCCAGCGGGGGATGGCAGCACTGAAATCCCTTATCCATTCTCCTCTCAGGATCTTGGGCACACACACACGTGTGCCCAGCATGAGTTTAAGCCACCAGGTCTGGGACTCGAACCATGTCGACTACGTGGAAGTCCAGAGACATAGCTATTACACCAACTTCTGGTCCCGAGTATCTACACACTCTTAAACCGACTGAGACACACGAGTACTTGGAATAACTATAGTAAACACCCAATAATGTTATGCTACAGCTTTATTATTAATATAATTGCTAAAGCTTCCTAGTAGGGCTGGCATATGGTAGACACAAAATAAATGTTCATGAGGCACAGGTTAAATGAATCCTGGTTTTGCAAATATGTGATTTTAAAAGAAGTTACTTCATCAGTAAAAGAAAAATATAAAACCAATAATGAAAGCTGTCTCATGAGGCTGTCATGAGGATCAAATGGAATGATGTATGTCAGAAATGCTTCATAGAGCTGGCCCCACAGCACAGTGATTACGCGCTCTGCAGTAAGAGCCAGATCCTATAGGGCTGACCAAGGTTTAGATCCTGGACCTTGGGACTTGAAACACATGACAGGTGTGAGTGTGTGCATGCCCAGCATGCTGATGGGAGGCAGAAATTTGGAGAAAGATTGTGATGTGGCCAGGCCCTACTGGAGGTGTTTTATCTCTCCTTTTCTCTTTCTTTCTATTTCTGTCTAGTGCAGAAACCTCCCCCTTGGCATTAAAAAAATAATAATAACATTTAAAAAATAAATGCTGAATAAATTATGAAGTGTGAAATACATATTTATTATTATGTTTAGTTTTTAATTACATTTTCATAAATATACTCTTTGTTCTGCAGATGTGATTATCTTCATTTTATAGATGAGGCAATAAGCTTAAAGAGGGTTATGTAACTTGCTCAAGGTCATTTAGATGGCACAGAGAAATACGCAGTCCAAAAAAACAGGTATTTTTTTGTTGTTGTTCTTCCAATTCCAGTACTGTTCTCCTACCTCTGAACCATACAGAGCTGGAATCTCTCTACACATTGTTTCTGTGTTCTGTAACGCTTTTTTCTTATAACTGGCATTTTAAAATGTTGATGAAAATATAGTTTACATTTCAGGGATATTTTGTCATTGCCAAGGAATTTTTTTTTTAAATATGTGGCAGCAATCCAATGGCAGTAATTAACAAGTTTAATCAATCTAAAGGCCTCTTAAAAAACTTCATCTCTCAGTTTTAGGTTACATACATTAAAACTAAGTACCTTAAAATTCCATCTGAGATTAATCTTCCGCATCTGATTTTTAAGGATTCGAAGGCACAGTTAAGACAAACAAACAGACAAAAAGAAATGAATTATGGAGATCTGCAGTGATCTCATAAGGAATTTTCAAAAAACCCAAACTGGTAGAGTCACAAAATCTTCCTAAACATACCAGGTCCCTGCAGATGTGCTCGCCTCCAAGGTAAGCATTCCAATTGCAAAGAGATCAGGCAAACTCTTGTTTACTTGAGCAGAGGACATCACAGTGGCAACTCTTTCACTTGTGCTGTATGAATTCAGGTACCACTTCTGGTCTACTCATTCCATCTCCTACTCTCTGCTTTTTAGAATCTGTTTCTCTTAACAATGTGGAATTTCCTGGCACGGGCCAAGCAGCACTCACCTTCTCAGAAACTATAATGTAATTATTCTAACGCCTTATTCTGGCCTTCGTTTTAGCACCGATATTCACAGTACCCATATGTCCTTTTTCCCCTTACTGAATTATCCATTTCTGCCTTTGCTCTACTTCTTTCTGACAAATATTGGTAAACGGTTTCTCTCAACAGAAGCACAATTTACCAAACTATGCAAGAAGTTTTCCTTGTCCTATCAAAAACCAACAACCCACTCTCAGGTGAAACAAATGTGTTATCGGTGTGTCCCACTCTGCCATAATTGTTCACTATCTCATCTAGATGCTTCTAGACTGTCAATGACATCTGAATATGCCAGTCCAAAATGGAATCTAATACTCGAGCTGTGGTCTACCCAGTACAAAGTGTAGTGAGACAATGACATCCCCGGATCTGGATACACTGCTTCTGTTAAAATGTAGTCTAAGGTTACACTAGCTTTGTTTACAGCCACACTACACCATTCACTCACATGAAGCTTAAAGATAACAAAAAACCCCGTCTCTTGTTCATAGATCTGGAACCATGCCAGATATCCTTCATCCTTTGTGGGCACTTGGTATTTTTTCAAAACCTAAATTCGGACTTTTACATTTATCCCCCATCAAATCTTATATCTTTGGTGTAGATAAAATATTTTGCCTATCAAGAATATTTTGAAATTTTAATCTATCAATATCACACAGTTTCATGTTCCTCCCAACTTTTCTCATCTGCAGATCTCATTAAGCATTCATCCCATTGCTTCTTTTTTTTTTTTTTTTTTTTTTTTTTTTTTTTTTTGGAGAGGTTTTTGCTATAGGGCATGTGCGCTCGCCAGACAGACAGAGAGAGACAGAGAGATAGAAAGCGAGAAATCACCCCCCAGGGAGGATGGCCACGCCGCAATCCCTTCTCCTCCATTCTCCTCTCGGGATCTTGGGCACGCACACACACGCACCCGGCATGAGTTTAAGCCACTGGGTCCGGGACTCGAACCGCGGTTGACTACGTGGGAGTCCAGCGACATAGCCATTACGCCAACTGCTGGTCCCATCCCATTGCTTCTTTTAATCATTAGTAAAAATGTTGAAGTTTCTAGAGCAAAGGACAGATCACTAGCGTTCTTCTAACAACAACCATGCTTTGATACTGAACCAGTCATCACACATTTTGTACATGTTCTACTATAGAAAATCAATTTCAACATTTGGGCCATATGCCCTCTTCTTATTCATAAAACTATCATGACAGCCTTTTTCGACTATTTTGCTAAAATTAAATCAGTTACCCTGTCAAAAATAAAAGTAAATGAATTCAACATGGTGTTTTAAAGCAACCTGTTTTGTTCCTTCTGAACCTCAAATTCTTTCAGTAATTTGTTTAATATTCTGTATTTAAATTTTATTGGGAAGAACTGGGATTTACTAGTTTTTAGTAGTAATAACTGGGATTTACTCGTTTTTTTTTTAAAATAGAGCATGCACATGAAGGGGAAAGAGAGACAGAGAGAGAGAGAGAGAGAGAGAGAGAGAGAGAGAGAAGTACCCTTGATAGAGTCTCATCATTCTCTGATCCCCTTCTCAAACCCTTCAGCTTCTCAAGATCCACAGTATGTATATTCATGCACTGTGTGTGTTTTTCAGGTTGACCTAGGATCTGAAGCATGACTGCCGTATGGTTTCCAGCACTGCAGGGTTACTGTAGGCCACAGCAGCTGGGCCAAGATTTACTGGTTTCTACTGGGAAAAAAAATGAGATTCTCTTCCTCATATTAAAATTGAGACACATTTTCTATTATTCTTTTATTACCACCTTCACAATGTTATCGTTGAAGTGGAATTTTTCTAGTGTGTCTGCAACGGCAATGCTGAAGGACAGAACAACTACAGGACGGCCATTAGCTGAATACAGTAGGACCAGAATCCTCGGCACTAAATCTGTTCACTGTTAACATACCTGAGCTTCCACAATGCCACTGTAAGAAAAACTGGATAGATTTAGCAATACTAATTTTATGAGTTTGGTCTTGTTTTTCAGCTACCAGTTATCTGAGGATGTTTTGTTTTACTGCAGACAAACCATAGTTGTATAAATAATGCTTGTAAGATTGCAGACTGGTCAACGCCAAGGCCTCTGTCCTTAAATCTATGTTGGTCAGCCATTTCAGTACTTGTTAGCACCAATTCCATGAAGTACACACAAAACCAAGTACTGGCAAGACAATTTGCATTTTCTTCAGCAGTTCTTCTAAATGTCTTTGTGGTTCAAATGCTGAGCCATTGGCTAGAGCCAGTTTGAGGAATCACTGTGGGTTAAGCCTGGCAGCCAATGTTGAGAGCTGCACATCAGGAGAACTGGTATATTATCAATGCTGATATAGAAAGGAAATGATGCAGGTGGCGTGGTAGCTAAGGCACTGGATATTCCCATATGGCTGACCACGGTTTAAGTCCTGAATCTGGCGGCTTGCTTTCTTGCCCCTCCCCCTCGCTCACTCTCACTCTCTCTCTCTCTCTGAATGTATAAATAAAATTTTAAAAAAGAAAGGAAACGATGCAAAAACAGACAAAATAGAACAAAACAAAAACAAAAACCTGCTTAGAAACATTGAAGAAATAGTGAGAATTAACCCTTGGGTTTGATATCTATGTGATATTTCTTTAAAGATAACATTCTATTAAGTGAAGATCACAGAAGATACAGAGATGTTGAGATAACCCTAACACTTATGTTGTGCTGTTAATCTGAGAAAACACAGCACAGGCTATGGCAGGTCAATAGGGCAGATGTATGAATTCTGGATAATCTGGGCTACAGATACAGTTCAGAATGCCAATTAAAAATAAGAAAAATGGTCTTTTTCTGAGCCACTGCATGGGCAGGAGTGATTAAGCCCTTCAGAGTTCCTACGACCATAATCTAAGTTGGCCAGTTCTGAAGTCTGGGGCATTTTTCTAGAAGTAAAATAGAGGACAGGGTACCAGATCCCTGGAAATCAATTTGCATTTCCAACCTTTCTTCTAGTTCCCACCCCATCACACACATATACCTCAACTTCTAATAGGGTAAAAGCTCTCTAATTTCTCTTTTCTTTTTTTTCCCTTAGTTCTCCTCAAACTTACATCATGGTTTCACTTGTCTAGTGTTTATAAACGACTTTTTCCTGTAAAATTCACACCCTAGCCTATCTTAGAATCTAACTAACATAATCTCCTGGTGAAAACTTTTTTCATACATATCTTATCGATCTGACTTGAGCGTCTTGCTATAATTGTGTCTAACTCAATTAATAAATTACAAAATATGTTAAATTGAAAAATTACATTAAAAATCAATGTATTACAATAAAAGCAAAGAAAGTCTCAGCTTGGGTCAATATCTCAAGCAACCAGCTCTAGTATTTTACAATTTCTAACCCCTTTTCTACCTGTAATTTTACATAATTATGTTAACAGTATTACTATTACTGTATTACCATTATCATCTCCATTTTATAAATAAATAGAATATCAGTAAAGTTAAGTAACTGGGGATACCGAGGAAACAAACCACAAAGTGCATGATTCTATTTTTAGTGCCTTTTACTTAGCAAGATCTAGCACCAGAGTCATCTTCTTAGGCCACACCCTAGTCATCCCTAGCGGTAAGGACCATCGACATTTTACTTCTGACTTGACAGACCTAAGAAGCTTGCCCCATCACTTTCAGAAAAGTTTGCCCTATAAGGACAATAACTACATGTATTTATTTATTTATTTGCAAAAACACACCCAGGTATCAAGGATTTCCATAAATAGCACTAGAAGTCTCTGGACAGCCCCTGGAAACGGTCTCAGTTCACATTCATGTCAGGTCTTCATATGAAGGCCCAGATTTCAAGTACAGATCCACATTTTCTTTCTAGTCCAGGGGTCGGTTTTGATAAAGTGAAAGAAATTTTCACAAATTCAATTCCTTCATTTTTGCCTCTCCCATGAACATCATGGCTTCAGAAGCAGAGTGATAATCGGGAAGGAAAAATACGGGAGGAAAAAGAGGTCATTCGGCATGGCCCAGGCGCTACACAGCTTCTCACAGATTCTCAGGAGAGTAGCAACGTTTCCGATGACTGTGAATGTGGGCTTTCGTTTCTAACAGAGCTTGACCACAATGTTACCAAACCTCAGCTTCCTCATTCCTCAAACTCAAAGATAATAGTATGGCCTGCCTCAGAGGGGTTTCAGCAGGACTGAAAGAGATAATGAAGGTAAAACACAGTGTGTAGTAACCTGCACACAGTAACTTCTCAATAAATCTTAGCCCTTTCTATTTTATCTGATTCTGGAGACAGAACCAACAGAGACATTTAAAGAGAGAACATGAAAGAACTAAAAGTCAAACTGTATTTATTTGGGATGGGGTGTGCAAAATTGTCTCCAAGCAGACAGAGTTGATTCTGTTCTCTGGAAACCTTTTCCCTGGCAGGCAGATTCTGAGCCTGTGACGGCACTGGTTCCTCCGTTGCCGTAGCAGCGGCCCTGTACCCAGACAATACAGTTTTACAACAGTATCAGGTCCCTGAGTTGGTCTCCTGAGCCAGCCTTTGAGAATCAAAAGCAGGGCTATATTCGTACATGAAATCAGGGTTTGTGTCTTACCCATTTCTTAATTTATAAGCATTGCTTATTCTCTTCAGAGCAAATGAAATGCTTTACCAAGGCATGGGTGTAAAGGCCAAGTAATTTAAAATGAAAATTATGATAAACCCCTCTTAATACAGGGAAGATTAGACAGTTTGCTATCCGAAATTAAGAAATATTTACAACCATCATATTTAACTCCAGACTTTCATCCATGAATCTAAACAGAAAACTCTAACTGTACAGACTGTAAGCTGATAGCATGGCTATATATGGTCACAGAATCCTACGGGGAAGGAAAGGAAAAGAAGGGGGGAAAATACCCCAGATGCCATGTCTCTTATAATTTGTGTATATGTTCTACCACAGGGATCTGTTAACCTTGGCAAATATTGCAAGTAAGAATCATTAATCAGCTTTACTCATGTCTGTGTAACACTTTCCATTTCAAGAAGCCACAAACTTCTCTCCCTTTGGGAAATCTCACTATTTGTCATGCGGAAGATCTTCCTTCACAGACAGGACTGCTATGACAAACCTCAAAGACAGCTGGATTCTGTATACTGAGGGCTTGACCGCCCCAGAGAGGGCAAGAGATAGTTAATTCTTTGTATCGTGGTTGACTTCAAGAGTGAGTTCTGTTTCCTCTCTTTTCCTCCTCTCTCTACCTCTTTTGGTCTTACGTTAAAAGGACTGATGTCTTGAAAACTGCATTTTTTGCTGCATTCTTTCTATGCTAAAAACACTTTGAGGCTAAGTTTTAGTTCTCAGGAATCTTGCTGAAGATGTATCTTCCCCTGCAGTTAATAAGCCATCCTTTATAGGACAATATTTTGCTGTTTCATTCATTTCCCCAGTGTAACAATGGAAAGTCATTATCTCTGACTTTGATCTTAACATAGGAAGGGAGAGCAAATTGCCTCACCTACTAGTGAATGGAAGGGAAATCCCTGGTTGTTTACCCAGAGAGGTGTTGGGGGAATACAAGGGAAAAAAAATAATTCTTACAACATACCAACACCAACCTTACAGTCCCTGGTTGGACTGAAACGTTTCTAACCAACTTGGGAAAATAAAATCAAACCATGGCACCAAGTATAAATTAAAGGAACCAACCTAGAAATATCAAAATGCTTATTATCACCAATAATACTATTATATTTCACCTTGAAGGATGTCTTTTTATTTATTTATTTATTTTTGGAAAGGTTTTTTGCTGCAGGGTGCGTGCGCTTGCCAGAGAGACAGAGAGAGACAGAGAGACAGAAAGCGAGAAATCACTCCCCCCCCAGGGGGAATGGCCACGACGCAATCCCTTCCCCTCCATTATCCTCTCAGGATCTTGGGCACGCACGCACACGCACCCGGCTTGAGTTTAAGCCACCGGGTCCAGGGCTTGAACCGCAGTTGACTACATGGGAGTTCAGCGACATAGCCATTGCGCTAACTGCTGATCCGGAAGGATGTCTCTTTAAGAAGGTGTTATTATTAGTTTGTGTTGTTGCACTATTAAAAGTTAGTTTAGGGACCATGAGATGGCATAATAGTTAGTTGATCATAGTTTGAGTCCCCGACCCCACGGCTTAAATCTCATGCCAGGCACGTGTGTGTGCGTGCCCCAAATCCTGAGAAGATAATGGAGGAGAAGGGATTGTGGTGTGGCTATTTCCCTTGGTGAGTGATTTCTCACTTTCTGTCTCTCTTGTCTCTCCAGGAAGCGCACGTGCCCTATAGCAAAAATCTCTTAAAAAATAATATTAAAAAGTCTGAATGGGGCCGGCAGGTGGTGTGATGGTTGATTGTGCTGGACTCCCACGTGGCTGACCACAGTTCAAGTCCCAGACCTGGCGCCTTGCTTTCTCACTCCCCTGCCCTCCGGCCCTCTCTGGTCAAATTAAAATAAATTAATAAAATAAAGTAAGTTAAATAAAATAATTCTTTTTAAAAAAGTGTGAATGTTAATTTTACAATTAAATTTATCTCAGCATATGTGATTCTATCCCTTTACTAAAACACAAAGCTATCTTGAATGATTTACACCTCCTTTCCACCTACCAGTTCGCTTGCCTGGGTCACTCTCAACACAAACATGGCTCTTCAAAAACAGATCATCACAGCTGTGATGAAATCTCCCATTTTCAAATTTTACAGCAAAACAATGTGATCTGGAGCTCAAAATATCCATTTTTCCTGTCTACATACAGTAGATAAATCATTAGGATAAAGAGCAATGACAAGAGACATGGGTGGCAGGATTGCACTATATGTACCTGCACATTCCACTTCTCCACCCTTTGCTAGCTGTGCTCCATCTCTAAAAGAGTAGATCTGGTATTCTCTTTCACATATCTCCAATTACATATGCATCAAATGGACTGGGAGGCAACTTGAGAGAGCAAGTAAATTCATGTACTCTTCCCAAGAAATCTCAAAGAGAACGACTGATCTGTTTACAGATACTCTTTTTGCCTGACCCAGTGTGAAACACAGGGCACAATGCAATTAAAGTCTGGACTTGTCCATCCTCAGGGCACCCAGAAGTTTATTGAGAATTCAAAACAAACATCTAGAAGAATGTTAAGTTGCAGAAAGCTCTTTAAAGCCAAAAATGACACAGACAGTGAAATGAGGGAAGTTATTTTGGGTTCAGGTGAATAAGAAAACTGAAAAAAAGAATGGAATGAAAGAATAAAATGTAAGATATGGAAAAAGCCTAAGGCTATTCTGATTGTGTGTGTGTGTGTGTGTGTGTGTGTGTGTGTGTGAGAGAGAGAGAGAGAGAGAGAGAGTTAATTTTGAATTATGACTATAAATTTTGCACAAGGGAGTCTTAATCACAAGGAAGATTAATATGCCCATGAATACACTTGTAGAAGGGAGAACTGGGTGTAAACCATTTAGAAGGTTATTATCCAGGAGGTTGGCAGGTGGTGAAGGTGCTGGACTCCCACATGGTTGACTGTGGTTCTCATGACTGACTGTGGTTTGAATCCTGGACCTGGAGGCCTACTTTCTTACATTCCCTTTCTTTCTCTCTTTCCGTCTCTCTCTGGTCAAATTAAAATAAAAATAAATAAATATCATAAAATAAGTAATTTTTTTAAAAAATAAAAGGATAGTTTGTGGTAGTTTAAAAAAAAACTTATTATCCAATTCCAGGTTTGCTAATGCTAGTACAAACAAGGATGGTAGCATAAGCAATAAGGAGGAAAATCATCCTGGCTGGCCTAACTCACACACAGGATCCTTGCAGATACCAACAACTATACATGGTGATCTTCATCAACCTCAACTACCTGGTGAATGACCAAAGATGACATATGTTAAAGGAGGTATTTTTCTCAAAGTTGAAATATTGAGGGTACAGACTAGTCATTTTAAAAGAATCGTGGTTAACCTTCAAAAAGGAGTCCACTACATTTTCATCTTTCTGATTTACCAGACCTAGCTTCATCAGCATAAGATGGGAAAGTAATTTCAAAGCAATAAATCTTCCATGGAGAAACTCTACCTCTGGCTGCTTGATAATGAATTTAATCAGTCGGGAGAACAGCCCTGTCATTATGGATTAATCACCAAAGGCTCTGTTTTGGTAAGTTAATAGAGACTGTGTTTGCAGCTGATGGTTGTCACAAGACACACTTGATATTTTAAAGAAATTTAGAGATTGAAAGAATGTTCAATCAGTTAATTAACAATTACAAAACAGTAAACAAACAAAAAAACATAAGATCTAAAAGAGTTACAGAAGAGCATATACTCAGATAGTAGTACCTTTGGCTTTGATGAATTCAAAACAGACTGACTCAGAATATTGGTGGCATTTCTCTTCCTGTTGGTTGTTGGGTTTCTTTTTCAATCTAACTAGGGGATTTTTAAGAAGATGGAGGACAGAATGGGTAATTTTTTTAGAAAAGCTTACAATATATCCATTTACTGAAATGCAACTCATTAAAAAAAAAACTTAATTGAGTAGTCTTAAAAGAATTGTATATGCTCTACTTCAACATGGTATCAAATACTATAATGTCCTCATTAAACTCTCATGTTTAACATATAGATCATTACCACAAATAGAACACAAAATTGATTAAGAATGTTCCAGGCAATTAGTCTCTTAAAAAGTGGTATAGATTTTAGATACATTGAGATCTTTACTCCTCAAGAAACTGAAGCCAATGAAAGAGTCAGCAACAATATGGGGTTGGATGTTTAGGCTTAATTTAATCTTTTAGCAAGAAATTTAGAGCTCTGAATAAAGAGGCAGACTTGCAAACTTAAAAGTTTCTTCCAGAGTACATATTTTCCAGTATCATTATCATTCTATTTATAAGTCACACCGATTATTACACAAGAGTGTGTAACCTTTTAGTATTTCTTTTGCAACCCAAAGCATGTGACAATGTAAGACGTAAATACCTCAATATTTCTTTCTTGCGTTAAATCACCTCAGCATTTTTTTTTTTTAATATTGTGGTACACAATCATGGTTACTTGGGACTAAAGGTCAACAATAGGTACAATTTTTTCTCCTACAATTTCACTATCAGGTAGACTGAGATTACATTCTGCTAAACTGCAACCATTTATTCATAAGCAGGCACAAAACAGACACATTAAACCTAGGGAAGTCCTATTGTCTGTTGTCAGTCACTGACATGTGCTTCATAGGGAATGTTCATGTCAAGGCAGATACAACCATCTGATAGTAGGACCAGAAAACCACATAGTCAAGTTAGGCAGCAGGGTCCCTTATGAAACAGGTGATGAAGACAAATGACGCCTTAACTGGGAATGCTCACTGAGTCAAAGGTGCAGGGCAGCTGGGCTGGCATGTTCTATGCATCCCAATGCAAAGGACGCGAGCCTGATGAAGTCTTCCAGACAACCAAATAATCTGATCATTTCCCATTTCCAAAGAGGAAGGTTATTTCATCTCTCTTTTTTGCTCTCTCACATAATTTGTTATAGGGCATGTGTGCTTGCGGGAGAGAGAGGGAAAGTAAGAAAGTACTCCCCAGGGGGAGTGACTACACTGCAGTCCCTTTTCTATTCTCCTCTCTGGATTTTGGGCACACATGCACACTTACCAGGTGTGTTCCTCAAGGTGCCAGATCTAAGACTTGAGCCATACAGTCGGCCATGTGGAATCCAGCCACCTTCAACACTGGCTGGCTGGGTTACATACATCTCTTATGATATTCACCATGCCATCTATTGTTGTTTGATAGAATTCTAAGATGATCCCCAACAAGCCATACTATGTGCAATTCCCCTTTTCTTGGGTATGAACAATACATGCACCTTGCTTCTAACCAATGGTATATGGCAAAGGTAATAGGATATCATTCCTAAGATGAGGTTAATTTATATGGCAAAGGTGAGGAGAGTGTGCAGATGTAACAACAATCCATAATCATTTAACTTTGAGTTAATCAGAAGAGAGTTTCTCTTGGGTGAGCCCGACCTAATTAGGTAAGCCTTTTAAAACGGAGTTTAGCCATTTACTGAAAAAAAGAGACTCGGAGATTCTCCTGCTGGTTTTGAATAAATGAACCTTTATCAAATGCAAAAACATGAATTCTGCCAGAAATCTGTGAATTTTGAAGAGGATCCCAAACATCACACAAGAAGCTAGCCTGGGCCAATACTTCCATTGCAGGATTGCGAAACCCTGAGCAGAGGATCCAGTTAAACTGTGGATGGCCTTCTAACCCATGGAAACTGAGATAATAAATGTATGTTGCTTTAAGTCGCTATATTTCCGGTAATTTGTTATGCAGTAATAGGAAAGTAATACATACAGATTAGGATAAAGATATTTGGAGTGCTTTAAGTACCACTTTTAGAATGTACACTTCAGATGCTAATAGCCTTGGGGCAGAGCTCAAAATGAAGCTATACACATATGTACCACACTGTCTATTTTCAAGGATTTTAAAATAAATTTACAAAGACAATAAATATGCTATTCCATGTCTTTAGTATCTTGATGCTGTATCACAGAACTGCAAGTATCTGGGTACATTGTTTAGTTTTCTCCCTGTTTCTGCAATCAGCTCTACTTCTGCCACTCTCTACCTATTAAAGATGATGAAGTAGAGTGCTACAAAGTTTCAATGACTTTCTCCAGGCCATTTAGTTGAAGACTAAGACTGAAACTTTGTGTCTTACAATTGTCAATTGAAGTATTTTTCACTTCACCCTGTTATAACTTGTCTTATTGCTTTATAATATCCTCTTTAAACTCTACCTTCCTTTAACAGGTTTTATAGAAAAGTATCCTGTACCTTTTGAAATTTACTCATGAATTCACCAAATGGTGCAGGTGTTGTTCTGGTGGTAAGCAGAAAACAGAACAGACAAAAGTCCCTGACCCCACCAAGTTTAAATTCTGGTGAAAGAAACCAGCCAATAAGCAACATAAGAAAAATAGGTAGGATATTTAATATTGATAAGTGCTAAGAGGAAAAAGTAGTGCTGGGAAGGACAGGAGGGCTACAATTACAGAAAACTGTGAGATCTCAGAGAAGACCTCTCAGAGAAAGTGACATTTGAGAAAATGTCACTGAAGGTGAAAAGGGCGTGAGATGAATGGATATTTGGGCAATAATGTTCCAGGCAAATGCAAAGGCTTTAAGTATGAAGTGGAGACCTTGGAGGAGAAAATCTACAAAAGGTGAAGGAAGCCCTGGTGGCTAGAGCTGGGTATGCCCAGGTAACAAAAGAGCAGGCTTTGTGAGCTTTTACTCTGAATGAGATGGATGGGGAGCCAGTGGAGAGTTTTAAGCAGACGAGTTTCTGGGAAACCAGCATTTTGTCTTGGGAGTTTGAAACTGGAACCAAGTCAGTGTTTACATAACTGATAATACAACAGCTCCTACCCATCCTGTGGAAGAAGGTGCAGCCTTGTCTGTAGAGAAGGGGGAATGAGTCAGACACATGGCCAAGAGCAGAAGCAGAGGCCAGAAGGAGCCCAGCCTAGGGTCCCATCCATGCTCCTGTTCCCATTTAGTTCCTTGGGCTGGGCTAACTCAAAGGCCTTTCTAATGCCTTTATTCCTCAGTTGACCAAGGCTGAGTTCAAGTATCACCTCCTAGAGAAGGCTTCTTGGACTATATTTTCTAAAATAGCTCTTTCTGGCCCTCCATCCCCTTGCTCTGCTTTGTTTATCTTTATACCTTTTACCATCATTTTATGTTACATCATTTGTTCTGTTTGTCTCCACAGTGAGTGTATGCCCAGGAGGGTAGGCTCTTTAGCCATCTTTTTCACTGCTCTACTTCCTATTGCTAGAACAACATGTGGTTCATAGTTGACGCTGGTTTTACACAATTTTCAATTAATAAGCACAAATGCTTAACATGCCCATTAATATTTATTCAAATATCAGTGCTTCCTCCATTTGGAAAATTGGTTAAAACATGGATTATTGGGCCTCTCTCAAGAATTTCTGATTCAGTTTTGAAGTGAGACTTCACAATTTAAGTATCTAAGTTCCCAGGTGGTATTGATGCTACTGAACCATGGACCACACTTCAATAGCTATTGTTTTATATCTAGCCAGTTTGTTACAATTAAGACATTTTAGTTAATAGAGATTTCTTGAACCCTTTTTGTAATGGATATTTTGTATTCTTCTTTTATTTACTTATTTATTTTTATTTTTTAAAATAATTATTTAATTGTATTTATTTATTTATTTTATTTAACCAAAGAGAAACACACACACACACACACACACACACACAGAGAAAGAGATAAAGAGAAAGAGAGAGAAAGTGAGAAAGCAAGCCACCAGCTCCAGGACTCAAAACATGGCTGGCCATGTGGGAGTGTCCACTGCCTTAACCACCATGCCACCCACTGGTCCCTATTTTTTAATTTTTAAAAAATGTAATCAATATAGACCTTTACAGCATACAAAATAAATTTTCCTAGAATGAATACACTGCATATTAGTCCACTCAAAGATGTTCCCATACACAATAACATCAACAGATGATCTCTCTCTCTCTCTAGTGTTTTCTGCCTTATGGTGCATGCACTCTACAGAGCGAGAGAAAAAGAAAGACACAGTTAGAGGGAAAGTGAGAACTCACCACTCATGGGGGTTGGTCATGCCACAATCCCTTCTGTTCCATTTCTCCTGAGATCTTGGGCATGCATGCACACATGCCTGGTGTGATTTTGAAGCTACCAGGTCTGGGACTCAAACCACTGACAGCCATGTGGGAGTACGCCATCCGCTGATCCAAGACAATTTTTCATTTTTATATCTGTTAAATATTCCCTCCCTTCATCTATTGAAGTTCTCATGCTAAATTTAATGTAAAACATGCATCCACAGTAAAAAACTTAGTAACTCACCCAAATACTTTGCAAATATGGAGCCATTAGGAAAGACCTCTCTTAGGTTTAATATTGTTTGAGATGTGAAAATTAGTAAACTATCTCTTATCTTGTTTATGTAACTTCATACACACACCAGCACTTGTGATACTAAATTATAATTGCAAGAATGAATGTCATGCAAAATTACTATTTCATGCTTTTAGCTTTGCAGTTATTTATTCCCAATAGCAATGCAAAGGCTGGGACCAGCAGTTGGTGTAATGGCTGTCACTGGACTCCCATGTAGTTGATTGCAGTTCGAGTCCTGGACCTGATGGATTAAACTCATGCCAGGCACGTGTGCATGTGTGCCCAAGATCCCAAGAGGAGAATGGAGGAGAAGGGACTGCAGCGTGCCCATCCCCCTGGGCGGTGATTTCTCCTTTTCTGTCTCTCTGTCTCTGTCTCCCTGGTGAGCACACATGCCCTACAAGGAAAACCTTTCAAAAAAAATAAATAAAAAGCAATGCAAAAGGTAAAATGGCTAAGTATCCTTGTACTCATTTTTCATATGACAAAGCTTGCCCCCAACCCATGCTGATAGACAGCAGGAGTGAGATTCAAATATAAACCAAAGATTCCAACCCTTGCTGAAATCATGGCCTATTTATAAAGCAGCCTTAAAAAGAATAAATCAGTCATAAGAATTGCTATGGGATGCCACAAGTGTCGGGATTAATGTACAATGAATGTATAGCATATTCAATTTCTTCATGACACTCTATAGGCTTCACAAGGACCTTTCGCAAGGATAAAGAAAAACCTGTGTCAGCTCACGTTTTTTTCTTCTTCAAATCAATGGCTATAAGATCAAAGCTTGAATAATTTTTGTTTTATTGGTTGAGGTTTGACTGCAATCAGCACAAGTGGGTTCTGCCAGCTGCACTTGAAGCACACTTCACCATCCCAAGGTAAAATCAAGCAACTCATGGCAAGTAATGGGTACCTTAATTATTTTATTGCTACACTTACGGGGATTTTAGTGATTAAGTCTAATGGAATTTTCTGAGTATGGAGGGTCTACACCACATCTGAGTGGGCATTTTACAACATCGAGAAAACAGAAATTACTTATTAAGCTGGCTACAGCCTCTCTACTAAAATGAGGGTTACCAGGTGTCCTACTTCTTTAGGGAATGTGCTACTTTTTAACAAATCATCCTGTGTATAGGACTCAAAGTAGGGCAGTAAAATTTTCTCTTTTTCTGTGACATGTCAGCTTCTTCTCCTCCCTTGGCTTTAACTCAGAGTTTCCACAACTTCCAGTGAATGTAAGTAAACATTTTCCCAAATGAAGAAACCCAGAAACCATAGGTCCTAGGAACCTCTATGTTCCCTATAACAATATGTGATCACCACAAGAAAAATTTCCACCAAGTAGGCTAGCCACGTTCTCCAGGTTGTATATCCAGATCTACTATGTCAGCTGGTTGCTCTAGACATGAGAATCCATGGTTGGCTGTGCTCTGTGATAACATCCACCTGCCTGAAATGGTTACTGCATGAGGAAGGTCCAAATGTCACTTCTTCCAGAAAGCCTTTTCCATTCTATCCTGTCCTACACACACACACACACACCCTTCTGGAACTTATCTTTCCATTTCTCTGTCCTTCCAAAACTTTTTTTGCCACTTTTCTTAATATAATTGTAAAAAGCTGCTTCATATCCTAGAGACTCTGATGAGACAAATGTCAAGACTTCATCTTCTTACATTGTCTCTGTAATATGTCTCGTATAGATTTATCCCTCTTCAGTTTGGCAAAATTCTATACATCTCAGTAAATTCTGGCTAAATGTCCTCTACTCAGCTCCATTCTTTCTGTCCTTATACAGTTAGTATAACCTTTTCTCATGGAATCACATTTAGACTTTCCTCCACTGTAGCACTCACATTGCAATTATTTACAGAACTGTTTTCTTTACCAGACTGTGAATTTCTCACAAGAGGCTAACCCAATGTCCTGCCAGAGTCTAGAATATTGTGGGTGCTCAGTAAGATCTAATGGTAGAAGTTCTCTTAACCAATCTCTGCTTTCTGATGAAATTATAGCAAGCTTAGATATGAACATAATATTCTTCAAAAGAAGACTTAGGAGGTGAAAGAAACATTCAGAAAAATATAAACATTGTGAATTATAAGATAATAGATGATTTTCATTTTCTTCTTTATACTTTCCTAAATTCTCCAGTTCTTTATACCTTCCTAAATTCTCCAGCACAGTTGTATCTGTGCTCCAAATAAATGTTTTCATAAGCTTTATAGGATTTTTTAATAACCTGGTGCATACTCATGGTATAGTCAAGATAAAGTATGATTCTAATTTTGAAAAAAATAACTTTACATATATGCATGCATACTTAGAAAAAGACTAGAATGAAATCCATGGAAATCTTATACTGTTACCTTTTATTAATGGTGGTCATTTTTATTATTTCATTTTAGTTTATCTATTCTCCAGATCTTGTATACAATGAGTAAATTTTATTTTTAAATGGGGAAAGTATGTTTCAAAAAAAAAAGGAAATAGAAAATATATGTAATACTCCCAAGAATAGTAGAATTATTTTCCTTGGCTGAAGTATAAAATTTCTGGTCAAAGGTCTGAGAAGTAGCCTGAGGCTTTCCAATTATTTACTCTCATCAAAGAACAAACATATGGACATAAATGCGCTGAAATATTTTAGGTTAGGTTTTAAAATAAGCTAAATTAATGACAAAAGGAATACTGCACAATGGGACTATCCTTTTTCTACAAAACAACATGTTGGGTCCAGCAAGTATCACCCTATACAATTGAAATATTAGAAAAAAAGGAAAAGGCAAAACAATGTATATAGATTTGTGTGTAAATTGCTATTACAAATAACAGGAAAGGTCAACAGGATCCATGTTTAACAAACACATTATTCCCCATTGTTGGAGGATTCATGTGCAAGGAGCCAATTTTTTCTTCTGTTGCTTCATAAGTTTTGTTATCTGACATAAACTATATTCCTAAAATATCATAAATAACGACAAACTCTCATCTTGGTTGTCATCCTGTTTGTCATCAGTGTGTGGTAGCTGTGCTACAGCAGATCTCTTCAACTCAAATGATGATCTATAAACTGTCTTATCATGTCTACTAGGAAAAAAAGAGAGATTAGAATCCCTTAAATAGCTTGTATTCCTAGAATACACAGGGGCCAAATTTTGCGAGAGCTCATTGACCACAGGAAACTTTATTAAGATCCAAAGAATGGCTGGTACATTGAAGAATGAATTGGAGAATTAGAGGTAAAGAAAAGTCTACCTCAAGAGCACTGGACTTCAGAATCTACCCCCTATTTCTGTCTTCATTTCCTTTTATTTTGTTTAAGTTTCTACTATGGTAATTACATTTCCGGGTCTACCATAATACTTGAGTATTCTGTTTCTGTGTATGTGCCTCTTCTCTAAAGAAATACTAGAAGTTTAAAATGCCATCTTTGTTTTAGCTTTCCATTACAATATCTGGTTGAAGAACAGCAAGAGAAAATGAGACTATAACTGACATATTTTATTCACAAAAGGATTGAATGGGAAGAAACAAGCTTTTTTATAAATTGTCTGAACTGTTCACAATTCAAATCTTTTTCCATGTTTTTACAAAGTTGTTGAAACCAGACACAAAACTTTTTAGCCAAAGAGGAATTGATTGTTCTTTCCTAGTTGTTTCTGACTTTTACTGGTATTATCTGAATAAAGGGAAAGCATAGGATTTATAGCTATATTTTCATACTACAACTAGCGATGGTGGTTATGTTGAACTATACTGTTATAAATGGGATATTAACTTAAGGTACTTAAGAATTAGTTGAGATAGCCAGGCCTCTAACTAGGGTACTCTCACACCAGTTCATCAATTCAGATTGCAATGTATATGAATAGATGAAAACATAATCCAGGAAGCATCTCAGACTGACTATCTTTAAATTGAGATTGAACACCCAGATGATTCCTTTTCAAAGAAAGTCACTGTGAAATGTTCCCTTTTAGGACAAAGAAATAAAAGTTTATACCACTGAGGAGGGGGAACCACTTGTATATCATCACAACCTGCTTTGGGGAATACTATTATAGACATTGATTAGAACACTACATTTGAGAGTATAATTAAATGCATGAAAGTGCTTAAACTTGAATTGATACAAAATATAGAAGCCATTTAGAAATGTTTTATGGAGCATGTCGGTGTGTGTGGGTCTCCAGTAAACATAAAATGTATTTGTTGCTGCATAATGCATTCTGACTGCACACTTTACAGAAGATGGGGTTTACCTAATCGGTTTCTTAATTCTTATCCCACAGGTTTGTAAAAAATGGACTGATGATAGAAAAAATAGTGCAAAGTATGTCTTTCTATACTGAGTTCAAATTTCTAAACCACTAGAAGGGTCTATTTACAATGTTTGGATTCATTTAATGAGGAGAGTGGACAAAACAAAATCACTCTATATATCTAACAGCATGTAATAGCATGAGTAGTTTATGTCAGTTTGGTAGATGCTTTTGTGAAATCCACTCATTCTGATCATTTTTGCTAAACATTTTCCTTTTCTAAATTTTCTATTTTATTCAGAAACTTGGACCAACTCAAACAATAACCTGAAATGAACAAAACTCCTTTGGTGAGCCACAAAACAAGCCAACCTTAGTGCATTTCATTAGTTTTAATACTCTAAGTGAAAAAAATAAGAAGAAGAAAAAAATTATTCAAAGAATGACTAAATTATGAAGCACTGAAAAACCAAATATCCAAATCAGGGGTATTTTTTATAAAACTATTAAACAAGAAAAAAATTAGATAAGAAAATTAGTTAAGACCCCAAGTTTAGGGGCCTGGATTGTTTGTGCAGTGGTAAACACAACACTTTCCACGGCTGACTCACACATGCTGGTTCAAGTCAGAGACTGAGTACAACCAGCGTACCCACGGCACGCATGTGCCCACAATCCAGGGCTGACTGAGACTCAAGGTGGATTTCAGCATCCAGACCCTGTTGGGGTGCCAACACTCTCTCTCTCTTTCTCTCTCTACTCATGGAATAAACAAACTAACTTTAAAAGACCTTGAGTTTATTATTATATTTAGAGCATTTAGGAAATAAGAATTATGAAGCCAAAGTCAAAGTTCAGTTTTCATTAATCACATTTTATTAGAAATTTTTATATCTTGGCTAAATAGATATGTGTGTGCTTGTATATAAATAATGTTACAACGATAGCCCAAAGCTTTACCTAAAATAAGTATTCCTATTTCCTATTTAACCCTGTTGATAGAATTATTCAATAGAGAGAACATATGGACAATCTATAGAGATCAATAATTGGCTAGTATAGAGAATTGTTTTTTTCCATCTTATAGTGTAGATAAGGAGTTGGGTGTTCTGAATTCTTATCCCTAAATCCCTGGTAAGTGATCTATGTAGTAAGAGGATGGTCTGATCACCTCATTCCTAAACCATTTGGTGCCAACCTTAAGCCATCAGTTTGCGATATTTATGTTTATATTTTAATCTAAGTTTTCAAAATTTTCTTCACCCTGCTAGATACACAACAGATATTTTAGAATATTTATCATTAATTATAACTTTTACCAAATAAAATTGCTACAGTATGATTGATACTAAATGTGGTTACAAAGGCCTGTGTTAGTTACCAAAAAAAATTTTAAAAAATCTAAAACCTACTACTTAAGATTACATATCTGTCCCACCAATAAAGATTTATTGATCCATGCCATTCCATTGAAAAAGCAGCCAAAATTTCCCCAATCTTGCTTGTTTTCTACCCCTTATGTCAGTCTGTGGGTCTAGTAAGTATGGGTAGTGGAGCAAAAATGAGTTTAATTTTGAGAAATTGTTTTCACATAAACTTTTATTATAAAAGTAAAAAAAATAACCTGGGAAATATAGAAAAGTATAATGAAGAAAATTACTTTTATAATATTTCAGTCTACCAAAGATCACTGTAGGTGATAACCTAGTTAATTTCTTCCAATTTATAGATGAGCATGTGCGTGCGCGCGCGCGCGCGCACACACACACACACACACACACACACATCATTTGGGATTCTATCATTTAACAAGCTATGAACATTATCCCCACATAATTCAAAATTCCTCAAAATCATGCTTTTCGACGGCTACATAATATTCCATCACATGGATATACTATTATTTATTTATGGGAATTAGTTATGAAAGAACAATTTTACCTACTGATCTGGAATACACACCCTGGTACAGTAAGAGCACTAATGGAAAGCTAAATATTTTCAGATGCTACGTAAGTGACAAATTCAACTATTTTTGACTGCCTTCTGAATGAACATATCTTAAAGGGAGAGTTCTGTTCAGCTTACGACTGTCACTTGGCTTGGATTCATATATTATTCACCCATTTTTTGTTGTTGTTTTTCTTTAAGTTTTTAGTTGTGAACAAGGTGTTATCTTAAATGGGGCTGATTCACCTCAGCTCCAAAATCTGTGGCAATTTCTCACATACTTCCTGCTAATTATTCTAAATAGTTATAGGAGCTTAATTATGCTTCGAGCAGTTCTCTAAGTGTGGTTCCAGGACCAACCATAGAAGAGACGCGTGAGAATTTGCTAGAATGCCAATTCTTGGACATTACTTCAGGTGTATAAATCATAAACACTGAGGATGAGGCTCAGCGATTTGTGTATTAACAAGCCCTCAGGTTATGCTGATGACACATCAAACCTCCGTGTTATCCTACAGACAGAGCATGTTGTGGAAGCATGCCATTTTCACATAAGTACCACCCACCTATGCATCTACCCTTTCTTTTAGCAGCTAGATGAATGACATTCATCTCAGGATCATTTCTGAATTAGTGACCTGAGTCCATTTCAATGTGGACAGTTTGGTGCAATCACTCCAAATGACCTTCTTAAGAAAATGAGGAGTAAATTCTTGGAGGGTTTGCAACTGATGTAATAGAAGTTTGATCTTACCCTGAAATTTCTATTCACAGGTAGAAAACTACCTGAAAGAGAAAAGAGTGAATAACACATGGTTCTCAGTAGATTATCTTGAGGCAGGTCTGGAATGCAGTAGAGGGTGTTCTTAGATTATGACAAGACAGACCATTTCATAGAAGCTAGGTTTTATTTCCTTTTGATTTTATCTAACTTGAAAAATGTTTCCCTCAGAGGGTATTCCTCTAGTAATCTTTCTTGCCAAACATTCTACTCATGAGTACACACATATACACACTTCCATTTTGAATAAAAGGCTGCTATGACAAAAAATGGTAGTTTATTATTCAGAAAGGGACAGTGATGCTGATGTGATATTAAGGGATTTGAATAAATAGGAATATATGCATCCTTTGGAAAAAGCAGAGTATAGAATTAGAAATATTTTCTGGAAGCTCTGATCTTCTATTTTAAGAAAATCCAATTATTCTAGAGCTTATAGCTCAATTTCTCTCCCTCCATTCAATGTGGGGTAGTCAGAGAGCAATAAGGAATTTGACACTATCCATACAGGCTTCTCCTATAAATCCCCAAGAATTTACAAGAACATTATGTCTTTTATTATCTTTCTTTCATAGAGTCTTTACCTCAATGTCTTCTGAGACTAGAAGACCCCTTAGCAACCATTCTGCCTCCACAAGGTAGAACTCTTAGTGCCCAAACCCTCGACTTACAGAACGTTATAGAAAATTTAGGGGTACTGAACCCAAACATCCCCTAGATGACAAAATGAAGTCAAGTAGACAAAAGGTTTGTCCACCTCAATACAGTAGTCAAGAGCCAGAGCTCCACCTTCTTAGACAGAGCCCTCGTGTCATGTCACTAACTCTTTCTACCAATATCGTCTAACTAATGGAATGCCCTTATCACTAGAATGTGTTTATATAGAGCTAAACTAAGCCATCTGTGATCAAGTTTAACATTATTTTTTTATCATTTGGTACTGAAGTGGAGACAGCAAAATGCCAGTTGTCTTCTCAAAATAAACAAAAATATCCATGTACCTAAATATCATTTGTCATAACTTTTCTCAGGATTTTAGATGACAGGAAATGCCAAGAAGCCATTGTAGCTATACTTGCAAATAGGCATTGCTAAACAAAGCAAAATGGCCAGGAACCTCCTCTATTACTAAAGATTTCCAAGAAAGGAAGGGAAATAGCTTGGTAAGGTTAGGACACACAACTGTTAAGGCTTATTTGCTGATAAAAGTGGACAAAATGAAACCACCCTATGCATCTCAGTAACATTATGTGGTATCAGGAATAGCATAGCCTACGTATTGTCAGCATCAATTGTGTAGGTACTTTCTATCTTCGCTAAAAATATCTTTGAAACTTCCACAATTTACCAAGATTTTGTATTTCCTGGTACGACCTTGTTCTCCTTCACATTTCCTCTTATTTGTTGGTAATGAAATGTTGATGACCCCAGGACCAGAGGAAAAGACCCAGAAATGAAAAGCAGGACAAGGAAAACATCACAGGTACAACTAGTAAGGCAAAGAAGAGCGTTTGATTGTCACGGTTACATTTAAGTGATGCAGATTATACTATTTCCACTGGGTTCACTTATTCTTATCCGCATGGAGTTAAGTACCTAAGGTTTGTGCCTTGTCAGAACTCTAAAGATTACAGTGTACCAGTAATGCAAAATTATTTTGGTGGAGTGAGTTAGCAGGCAAAGTAAGAGCAGGAGAAATAAATACATTGCTAGAACAATGCCAATATGGACTGAATTTTATCATTTTCATCTTTATACCAGATATGTAACCTCACTCAGATTTTTAAAAACACATATAAATATCTGATCTTTTATGACTTTTGAAAACTCTTTTTTTAGAGAGGTTTTTATGCGCTCACCAGAAAGACAGAGAGAGACAGAGAGACAGAAACTGAGAAATCACCCCCCAGTGGGGGTGGCCAAGCAGCAATCCCTTCTCCTCCATTCTCCTCTTGGGATCTTGGGCATGCATGCACACACACCCGGTGTGAGTTTAAGCCACCGGGTCCGGGACTCAAACAGCAGTCAACTACACGGGAGTCCAGCGACATAGCCATTACGCCAACTGCTGGTCCCGAAAACTCTTTTTTACAGAGCTATAAAACGTCAAGAACAAAGTCACAAAATCTACAACACTTAAGTTAGTAGCCCCTTTAATTCTTCTGAAAATTCAGAAAGGAAAAAGATTCCAACCTCAGAGCTCCATATTATCCCAATGGCCATCTGAAAGAGTCCTGTGCTTTGGAGGCACTTCTCAGAGGGTGTACATTAAGAAAAATATCAATCTTTGCTTGTAGTCACTTCATCATAACAAAATTTCACAAATAAAACATATAAGATGATGGAATATTTACAGGATCAAGTGAAGGATTGCCTTGCTCCAAATGTTAATCTGTCCTCTTTTATTTTACTGTTTTTATTTTTTTCATGCCATTAAAACAATCTGCATAGTCATTTTCTGTAAACTATTATTACATTTCTATTTCCATTGTGTAGTGCTAATTCTGGGCATACTCTATAATTTACTTAAACCCTTTCCAACTCCATATAAACTCATATGAAGTTTCTCCCAGCAAAAAAAAAAAAAAAAAAAAAAAAGAAAAGAAAAGAAAAAAAAATCACTGGAGAAATAGCTGTGTAAAGTAAAAAAAAAAAAAAAAAAAAAAAAAAAAAGAGAGATTTAGTATGTGGTATGTTAACCCTGTGCTCTTGGAAGTGATAAAATTTAGCTTATAGGAATTAGATACCACAGCTAGAAAAATCAGTGATTTTATTTATCTATCATAAAAGGACTAATGTAACCCAAGCTGGCCAAATCACTGATAAATCATATCTTAAATCATGCAACTAACCAAACAATGTAAAAATCCAGCATTCATATTCATGAATGTCACTCTCATCATGGAAGTGGGTTATTTCAAATATCTCACCATAAGCCCTGGGAACACAACGAGGTTACTTTAAACCAATGGCATTTTGCTCCCCAGGTGAGATTTGGCAATGTCTGGAGAGATATTTGGTTGTCACAATTAAGTCTATTGGCATCTACTAGGTTGGGCCCAGGAATGTTAGAAAACATCCTATAATGCACAGGATAACTACAACAGAGTTTATCTGGCCCATGTGTCAATAGGGTTCAAGGTGAGAAACCCTGCCTGATGAGCCAGCCTGTGGCATGATGGTTAAGATGGCTGAACCCCGCGTAGCTGATCTTGCAGTTGGAATCCTAACCTGGCAGCTTGAAATACATTCCGGGTGAATGTGCTTGCATGCCCAAAATCCAAAAGAAGAGAGAAACAAAGGAGAAGGGAGCAGCACGAACTGCATGACCATTCTCCATGGCGAGTGCTTTCTTTGCTTATCTGTTTTTCTCTGGCAACTGCATGTACTTTCTAGCAAATTAAAAAAAATAGAGAAAAACACACACAGAGAGAGAAATCCTGCATGAAACCTAAGAACCTGACACCCAACGCAACTGCAACATATCATGCAAATACCTACATTCTGGGGGCCACTGGGGGTGTACGGCCATTCTAGGAAGAGTAATTTGTTCCAGTAAGGCTCTTGCTACCCACAAAACTAGTAAGATGTTTGCCTTACCTAATGTCAACTCATAGGTCAGTGAAATTTAACTATTTTATGTAAAATAGAGTGTATAATCTTTCTCAGCTCTGTGTGTGTGTGTGTGTGTGTGTGTGTGTCTGTGTGAGCTTTTCCAAAATAGAGAACATTGCAATGAAGCAGATGACATATTTAATTTTATCAAGTTTCTGCTACACTCTTTGACTCTTTGATGAGATTATATGCAGTGTACAGTGGATGCCTACTACATATTTACTGATTTTTGAGAAAAGAAAGTTAGTAAAACAATTTCTGCTATCTTTTTTTTAAAGAACTGTTTGTATTCTTCCTCTCATTTTCTAACATGTATAGGGTGCTTGTTGCCATAGTAATTACTGATTTAGCACAACATTTTTTTCCCTTCCTTCTTTTAAAAAAAAATTTAGTTTCCATTTCTGCCGAGAAGGAACATATTAATCTACCCATTATGCTAGCTTAGGAAATTTGAAGGCCACAGAAGTTGTCATCTAGGCAAAGACTCTCAGAAAGTCAATTGTTACTATCAATCGTGCCAAGAACTCTACCCCAGTCCCAGAGAGGAAACGGGACATGATATAAAAAATGTTGTAGCTAAGGAGGGAAGTCCTCTGCTCTGTTTCACAGAGTCCCCCAGCAGAGTATGAAGCCTCCAGGTCCCTGGTTAGCACATTGTGTCTACCTAAACAAATTCTCTTGCTAAAAAAACATCGATGTTCCGAAAACAAGGACCTCTTTAAGACAAAAATGTATCTTAATCTACTTATTTTGAGGGTAGGGTGAAAACAACACACACACACACACACACACACACACACACCAGCTAACCAATCAACAAAAACCCCTTGAGATGTTTAATAGAAGTAGGGAAATCTTGTTGAAGATATTAAATAAGTAGTTTTTATTCTTCATAAGATAAAAGTCCTGCTTGAGTCTCTTGACTGACTAAACTCTTTCTAGTATTAGATAAATCAGATCTCAAATCTGCTCTAGCCTTTCTATTCAGAACACAAATTGCTATAAACACACATCTCCAAGACTGTGTGCAGGCCTGTTTTATGACAATGTTTTATGCTAACCTGAACTTTTATAACTGATGCTGCAATCTGGAAGGGCCAGAATCTTCTCAACAAGTTGAACTCACTTGCTCACCTAGTTGTGGTGTTCTATGAGTCTGTCTGACACCTCCTGGGAAATGCCACCTACCTGGGTAGGAGCTCCTAGTCAGAGGAATAAAGTCAAGGTTGATGTTAGGCTCCTATCTGACATGTTTACTGCTTTAAGAGAAGAAAAGCAGAGGAAGAGAAAGAAGAACAAATGTGGAACTGTAGGATTTTCAATTTTTAGAAATGTCTGCTTATGATCAGAATGATGAAAACTCAAAATTAAGACATGGGGAAGGAAAGATTAAGAATGTGTAGTTAAAGCTGTTCCTTATCCAAAGACTTCACAGAACTAGCTCACAGCTCCCATAGGAGCTTTAATGCAGGACAGAACTGCTCTACATGAGAACAGATGTGGGGGGTATCATTTGTTTTTACTAATAGTATGCAGAGAGAATAAACACACATTGTTTTTTAAGCAGACTCATAACTGTCCATATTGTTTCATGCATTCAGCATATTTCCTATTGTTTTCTACTAGGAACAAAGACGTGAATATGTACTTCCTTTTAACTTCATGGAAATGGGCAAAGTGTAAAGGGAAGAAAGATAATACTTCCTGTAACCTCGACTGTTTTGCTGAAAACACCCTTAAAGGAATGTGCTTGTGTCACAATAACAAAAGCATTTAATAAAATGTCTTTAAAATAATTAGTCTCTAGGGAAAAGTGTAAGAAATATGTAATTCGTAGAAAATATGCATTCAATTTCACTAAATATGACCATTCTTCCTCTTTAAATCCTCAGACTACAGAGTGTATTTATTTGGGCAGCAAGTTAAAGGATATCACTTTCTCCATATAAGTCAGGAGTTCACTGAACCATGAATAAGTACGCTTGCATGTGTTTCTGAATGATCTGCAAAATACTTATACCCCGGACTTCAATTCTGTTGTCAAAAATAACAATGTACAATGTGGGACCAGCAGATGGCGTATTGGTTACATTGCTGGATGCCCCCATAGTTGACAGCTGTTCGAGTCCCAGACCCAGCAGTTTAAAACTCATGCCTAGCAAGTATGTGTGTGTTCCTAGAATCCAAAGAAGAGAATGGAGAAGGGATTGTAGCGTGGCTATGCCCCCAGGGGGATCTATTCTCACTTTCTGTCTCTTTCTCTATTGCTCCAGCAGGCACACATGCCCTATAGCAAAAAAAAAAAAAAAAAAAAAAAAAAAAAAAAAAAATCTTTAAAAAAATAATAATGCCCAATGCATATTTAAGATCATTGCAAGATGATATAAATTTGAAAGAATGAGTTACAAAATAAGACAACATCAAAGCATACAAGATAATGCTATCCATTTCAATTACCTACATAGCTTGGAAAAACTAGCTGCTGGTGAAAAAATGTGATGAGAAATACCTTATTAACTCACTGTATTTTTTTTAGAAACCCAGTTTCATTAACATCTTTAAAAAGTTACTAGTGAAAATAAGCTTTTATCTCTATTAAGCAGTATCTTTTCAACAACCCTAATGTTTAACAACTCAATAAAACATTGGAGAGTAATTAAAAAACAAAAACAAACAGGAAAAAAAAAAAGATAAAAATATAAAGCAGAGAGAGAAACCATAGGCTGCTGTGTCGATGACAACTATTCCAGAGATGACGACTTGACTTTCTGAGTCAGTTTTCTGTCTATCAGTATTCATGCTTAGGATGGTATTGGGGAAGGGATGCTTTCTTCAGTCTGTAGAAAGTTTAATAACTAGCCAGGAAAACCAGGGTTTAAATATGCAATTTCTATAGGCCTGGAAAAGTAACGTCAGTAAGTAGCTTTATTATTTCTTACTGGAAAATGATGTTCAGAATTTTCAGAAATCTGAGTAAGTCTCTATGTAGGGACTGGATCAGTGAACTTCACTGAACAGAAGAAAATTGAAGCCTTATTTTAGGGAAAGAATGAGAACAGATACATAGTGCTTAAAGTAATTCCTAAAACATAGTAGATACTCCAAAATATTTCTGACTCCACACTTTCCTTTTCTCTTTCTGAACTACATATACTCTAGCGTTCAATGCTAGAGGTATATTTATGTCCATTGATGATCAACCTTATGACCTTCAGATCAATTTTCTCAATTGACGACAATGACTATGACAGACAACAAAATTTAGGATGAGTTCTAACAAAGATTAATTAGCTTGTCTTATTGTGTTGTCAAAATCTATGTCAACCAAGTTCTCCACTGCTTAACAATGAGGACTAGAAAGAGAATTAGCTGCACATCCAACCTTACTAGTGGAAACATCAACACTAAGAAGCATTGCCCGCTGATCATGGGCCTGAGCTCCATCTCTGCACTTGAAGGTTTTCACATTGTCATTATTTCACATCTGAATACATCTTCTGAGCCTGACCATTCCGTACCAGTCTTCTCAATGCCAATACACTGAATCGTTTATGTATTGTTTCATACATAGGAACAAAGCTCAGGCCCTACTCCAAGAAAAGTGGAACAAAGCAGTCAGGAATGGGAAGGATTCTCACCAGGAGGACCACTCTATGAATCAATAGAAATAGAGATCAGAGGTCAAAGGAAGATAATTCTCTTTCTCCCCTGGGAATCACCAGCATCTGCATAAATTTCTACAACTGGCTATATGACCCAGAGCACTTTCTTAAAGTAGGACACATTGTGCTCTGAATCCAGACCTGACACTAAATTTATTATGGCTGGATAGCTGCTGTCTTAACAGAGAATGGCCGTGAGATACTGAACTTACACATTAAACAGCTGAGCCGACGGATGCTTCAACTGCCAGGGAAATAACAGAATGGGGAGACCCTCTGTTCATTTGACACTGGTGCCAGCTTAGCAAAACAGCTTTTTTTTTTCTCCCTGTAATCAGTAAAACAAATAATCTACCAACATCCATAGCCTTTTAGCTCTTAAAAATACAGCATCTTCAAAAAGTTTACAGAAAATATGCATTGTGAAAACACTATGAGTTTATTTCAAAAATTTTGCACCAAAATAAAACATTTTATTTTCATTTTTCCATAAACTTTTTGAAATCTCTTTATATAAAGTCATTTTTCTTTTTTAGTTTACTTTTAAAGCAAGGCTGATTCCAGGCTCTAAAGAGGTATAATAAGCCTGCCTGTAGCCTGGTGGTTAAAGTGACTGGATCCTACATGACCAGTTGTATGGTTCAAGTCTCAGACCAGTGCCTTGAGTGCAGGTGTGCCTAAAGTGCCCAAAGGAAAGAGAGATGGGGGAGAAGGGGTTGCAGTGTGGCTATGCCCCACAGAGGGTACTTTCTTGCTTTCCCTTTTCTCTCTTTGTCTCTCTCCAGTGAGTGCATGTGCTCTTTGGCAAACAAACATAAAAGGAGAAGCAGCAGCAGTAGCAGCAAAATAACACAACTTGGTGTTTCTCCCTAATCTTCATCTGCTTCTTCAGTTCCTGTGACTGATCCATCTGACCTTCAACTTGGCTGGATTTTATCAACACTATTAGCAGAGGGGCATTCTGAGCTATGTAACTAAAAAAATGCATGATACCTAGATCCTTTTCCTGCCATAAGTTATGTTCCTATCTTGTTTCTCGTTTCTGGTGGTGTACTGGTTTTCCTATTGTATATTGTTAAATCTGAAATAACTTAAAAATTATAACAGCAATACAAGTTCATTTATAAAAAATTAAAATTAGAGATGAATAGAAAGAAGAACAGAATATCCATTATCATACCAACAAAGGTTAATAACTGTTAACACAATTTCCAAAAGCTTTTTCTTTTCTATAAAAATAATTATTTTTTATTTAACTTTATTTATTTGTTTATTTATTTTAATTTGACCAGAGATGGAGAGAGTGAGAGAGAGACAGAGAAAGTGAGAAAGCAAGTCACCAGGTCCAAGACTCAAACCATGGTTGGCCATGTGGGAGTCCAGCACTCTTAAACATCACGTCACCTGCCAGCCCCCCAAAGGCTTTTTCTATGTACATATTTCTTTTTTGTTTTTACAAAAGTGTAATCCCCAAACACTTAATATTATGAAAATCTTCCTTTTTGTGACATAAAATATATATGAACATCATTTTTGTCAATAATATTTATGTGGAATTTTCTTTTTAAATGGTTGTAAAGTATTTTCTTGTAATTTTCATAAACATCACCAGTTTGATATTTAGCCTGTTTTTTAAAAAAAAATGTATAATTTTTACTGCTCTACATTGTCTTTTATAGAATATTTATTTTTATTACGTCTAACATAATTTTTAATGTCTGTATGGTATCTTATAAATAGACATACCAGGGAAACAGCAGATAGCATAATGGTTACATCGCTGGTGTCCCACATGGCCAACAGCAGTTCGAATCTCAGACCTGGTGGCTTGAAATTCAAGCTGGGTGAGTGTGTGTGCATATCCAAATTCCCAAGAGTAGAATGAAGTAGAAGGGATAGCAGCATGCCCATCAGCCCACAGGTTGATTTCTCACTTTCTGTCTCTCTGTCTCTGGAGAATGCACATGCCCTATAGCAAAAACAAACAAACAAAAAAAAACCTCTCAAAATAGATAAATAAATAAATAGACATGCTAGAATTTATTTAACCATTTTCTTAGTGTTGGCTATTTATATTATTTCCAATATTTTGCTTTTGAAAGCACTGCTGCATATTATGTATACTGTTTTGGTAACAGTTCTCATATATCTTTAGGAAAAAAAACAAAAGTACCAGGTTAAAATGAATTTATCTAGGACTCCTGTTATATTTCCAAATTTACAGAAAATTGTACTGATTTAGGTCATCATTCACAATATGTTAATATTATGGGAATGTCCTTATTCTGCATCTCCATCAATTTCACATATTTTTTACTAATTTTATAGAATTAAAATATTTTATGTGCCCTTTTTTTAATCTGTTGGATCTTTTTTCCTGCTTATTTGTAAGAGTTCTTTACATATGAAGATATTGACTTGTCTGTCACATATATCACAACTACTTTCTTCATATCTGTCATATCAGTTTTATTCTTACTCATATTCGTTCTTTAAATTTATTCTTACTTGCATTTAATCACTTTACATCTTTACAATGTACAACACAGTTTTTCTCACCATGAGTATGGTGCACATTGGTCAAGTCAAGGGTATTACCATATACATTATGAACAGATAACTTTTCACTTTTGTGTCTATTAAACGCTTTGTTTTGTTTTGTTTTCCTGATCTCCTCCCTCCCACCTATTACTCACCCCCTCTATATTGTCTCTAGTATCTAAAGTTAGCTTCTCTGCTATATACCTTCCAATCTTTCAGTTTTTGCTTTAGAGTGTAGATATTCAGTAAATATTAAGAGGGAACATACGTATCTATCTTTCATAGTCTTTTTTGCTTTGCTTAGCATTATATCTTCCATATCATCTACATTCTATCAAATGTCAGGGTCTCATTGTTTTTAATGGGTGAGTAGTATTCCATAGAATACATGTGTCACATTTTTATCAATCCATGTGTCCATTCTCGGACATTTGGGTTGATTCCATATCCTAGCAATTGTGAATAATGCTGCAATAAATGTGGATGAGCAAGTGTTTTTCTGAATGAGAGTTTTCCTTTCCTTTGGGTAGAGAACTAAGAGTTGAATTACTGGATTATATGGTAGTTCTATTTGCAGATTTCTGAACCTGCATATTGTTCATCACAGTGGTTGTACTACTTTATATTCCTATCAACACTGTAGGAGTGTTCCCTTTTCACTGCAGCCTCACCAGCACTTATCATTCTTAATTTTATTTTAATCTTAGCCATTCTGACTGGGTTTGATTTACATTCCCTTTATGATAAGAGACATTGAACTTGTTTTCATATACTTCTTTGGCCATTCATATGTCTTCCTTGGAGAGTTGTCTGTTCAGCTCATTTGCCCATCTTTTGATTGAAAAGACTCTTTTTGGTGAGGTAATGCTACTTGAGTTCCCTGTATATTCTGGTTATCAGTCCTTTATCCAAGGCTTAGCTTGCAAATATATTCTCCTCTCTGATGGTTGTCTTCTCACCTTAATTATTGTTTCTTTTGTCATGTAGAAGCTTTTTAGCCTGATGTAGTTCTACTTGTTGATTTTCAAGATTGTTTAGCTTGTTTTGAATATTCTGCCATTATAAACTATGCTAGATGATACTTGCAGCTCTTCTTCAACTGATGCTACCCAATCTTGACTGATTGGTGACATACCCTCCTAGGCCAAAGAAGAGGCAACAGATTTTGATATTTGCAAAGGACTTCAATATGACTTATCAGGAAATAAACCAGGAGGCCAACAGAGGGCACGATAGTTAAAGTGCTGGACTCTCACACAGCCAACCACAGTTCAAGTCTTGGATTTGGTGGCTTGAAACTCATGCGGAGTGCTTATGTGTGCATTCCTCAAATCCCGAGAAGATAATGGAGGAGAAGGACTGCAGTGTGGCCATCCTCCCTGGGGGTGATTTCTCACTTTCTCTCTCTCTGTCTCTCCAGCAAGCAGATGCACCCTATAGCAAAAATAGACCAGACCTAGTTATAGTGGTGCAGGTAGTACGGTGCTGTTACATTACATTAAAGTCATACAAGAAGGACCTAGGCATGGATTCTGGGTCAACCTGAACACCCTGGATGCGGGCTGGCTGGAAGGCTGATGGATCGCAGCATGGTGAGACCCTGTTAGGGTACCCCTTTCTCTCTCAATAAATAAATAATCTTAAAAAAAGACCAGTATGTATTATTTTCATATCCACATACCTTGAAAGAAAGAATAATTGTAGTCTACTCAAAGACTCTACATATATGTGGCAAAAGATTTAAAAATGAAATAAGGAATGTAGAGGTACAAAGAATTCAAGGCCCCAAGTTAGAGTGTATTTGTCAGAGATTCATCAGTCAAAATTAGCTATTATTTTGAAAGTGTATGTTTATCTGTTAGTATTTCCATGGCATTATAAAAGGAATGAACAGGCAAGACAGACATGGTATCACTTCATTCCCTTCCACTGGGTTAGAACACAAATGCAGAATGCTGAAAGATTTTCTAGTAGACTTAGCTTCTCAGCAAGAAATCCAGAAGGCAAGCAGTAGCTAACAAGACACCATGGGAAAACCAAATGTGAGATTTGCCTGACACTTGTTTGGGAGGTCCTCCTTCATCTCCCCTTCTTCACATACCCGATCTAGGATGAGAGCAGTTCAAGGAATAACTAGCAGGAACACATGCCAGGTAGGTTGTGGCCACTGAAACCTTGATTCAAGTCAAGACTACACTGTCACGATTTCTGAAGAACCTTGTTAGATCGGTTGAAAGAATTTTATGCAAGTCTGCAGTGGACCAATCTCTAGAAGTCTGGAACCAAAAAATAAAAACTGATTTTTAATCTGACTCTCACCAGAATGAAAAACTATCTAAATGCTCCCTAGGGACTTTACTTAGTTATGTTTCCAAAAATGCCATGCTGTGGGAAACACTAATATTAAATAAATAGTTCTTTTTTTCGAGGACATTAAAAAAAATCATTGATGAAGAACTGTGAAGCAGTTTTAAGTTGATGAAACTGACATAATAAAAACTACCTTTTTTTTCTGAATTCCTTAACTTGGTAACAACTCACATCATTCACTAAATTCAATTCCACTTAACAAACAGGTTGAGAAAAAGAGGTTGAAGGCAGATCCTAGAATTGAAAGATGAGGGTGCATAATTGAGGGGGAAGACTCGCTTAGGGAAGAAAAAGAAGAGGAGGCAGACTGGGCTATCTGAGAATTCTCCAAGGAAGCTGGAAGCCATAGCAGTCAATGTCCCTGGCAAGATAGCAAATTCATTTCAAATCAAACCATGCGTTCACTAGATTTTTCTTTTCCAATTTTTTGTTTTCATTTGGCCTGAGTAAAAGTGGTTTGTAAAACTTTTATGGATCAGATGGGGAGGAAAGGAAAGAAGGAGAGGCAGGCAGGGAGGGAGGAAATGAGAGGGTATTCCTGCTGGCAAAGTCAGCAGGGGCTGAACTGCCTACTGGCTCTACTGCAGAGCAAGAATGGAGAGGGAGGAGCAGAGAGCCATGAGAGAGAAAAGAGCCAGATCCCTCTCAAGATGGGGGTAGGGGATGGCTCTTCTCAGAAAACTGAGAGAGATTTTGTGGGTGACGTCAGAAATGGAGCATCTGCCTTCTAAGGACTTTGTCTGCCAACTGGCATGGGGGTAGGGTCTCAAGTGCCAATTCTCTTTGTAATAAGGAAAGGCAGGAAGGGAAATGAGCATTAAACGCAGTGGGAAAAGCCATAGTTGAAGGGCATAGGGGAGAGCAGAGAGGAAGCCACATGGAGTCTTGGTGCCCTCAGGGAGGAAGACATCCATATCTTACATGTGCGTGGTGTTTGACAGTTTACAAACACAGACACCATCATATTGAAACTTCACAGTGACCTGTGAGGGGGCTACTATTTCATAGTTGAAGAAAATACTGCCCAGGAATAAGTGATATACGTGACTGCAAGTTGTCCTAATGGGTCTAATGTTCTTTCTACTATTACTGAGCTGTTTCTGTGGGGCGTGTTTGTGATACCTAGTGTGACCTTCAAACACTATTTACTTCTAGAACCCTACACTTCAGGGAAACTACACTAGCCTCAAATGTGCTGTCTGCTGCTATGCCTTTGCTTACGCTTCTGCCAGCTCTGAACTTCTTTACCCATCATGGACTCTTAGAATATTACCCACACTTTTTAAGGTCTAAATCTCCATACTATTTGTTTTTCTTTCATTCTTACTTTGTCATTATTCTTTGTATTACAGATGTTTATATATAATTTTTCTTTTATGCTAAATATAAATTTATGTTAGCTTTTTTTTTTTTTTTATAAGAGGTTCTTGCTATAAGGCACATGCACTCACCAGACAGACAGAGACAGAGAGAGAGACAGAAAGCGAGAAATCATCCCCCAGGGGGGATGGCCACGCCGCAATCCCTTCTCCTCCATTCTCCTCTCGGGATCTTGGGCACGCATGCACATGTGCCCAGCGTGAGTTTTAAGCCACCGGGTCTAGGACGCAAACCATGGTCGACTACGTGGGAGTCCAGCGACATAGCCAGTACGCTAACTGCTGGTCCCAATTTATGTTAGTTTTAATCTTAGTAAAACTCTTTGTAAAGTAAGAAAATTAGTTTTCAAGGAATGGACTAGTGAAAAAAAAATATACATCTTTATTTCCTTGTCACATTAAGAGGGGGAAAAAACCTCCCCAAATCCAAACAGATTCTGTTTACATTTAGTGTAAGATTTTACTAACTGAATTCTATTGGGTTGTCAGAAAAAGTCATGACACATTCTTGCATAGAAAAATATGACTTTCTGATCACCTAATATTCCTATATATTGAGTTAACATTTTGTATGTATGATTGTGACGGTGTTTAATTCATTAAAATTAGTGAATAGTTTTAATTTTTTCTATCTTTATTGAGTTTAAGATTCATGTGCCTAAATCTAGAATTTAGTACTTAATTAAAAACTATATAGCTGGGTACTAAAAATCACAAATGGAGATTATCCCACATAGGATTTTTTAAATGTGTAATTCTTGGCTTTTATTGATTAAAACACAGGCGTTAAATACAACCTCGAATTTTTTTCTTTTTTCTTTTTTTGGAGGGGTTTTTGCTATAGGGTACATGCGCTCGCCAGAAAGACAGAGAGGGACAGAGAGACAGAAAGCGAGAAATCACCCCCCAGGGGGGATGGCCACACTGCTATCCCTTTTCCTCCATTATCCTCTCCGGTCTTGGGCATGCACGCACACATGCCTGGCATGAGTTTAAGCCGCCGGGTCCAGGACTTGAACTGCAGTCGACTACATGGGAGTCCAGCGACATAGCCATTATGCTAACTAACAGCTGGTCCCAAACTCAAATTTTCTTTTGATCATAACTCAGACCCATGTTTTCTTTAGTTATGGCTAACAAGAATCAGTGATAAAAAACAAAAACAAAAACAAAATCTCCTCAACACATCATATCATAGGGCTTTCACCTAATCTTTTCCACCAGAGCAAAGTGAAAGGAAAGATTGCAAACACTGCCCTGGAGTCACTGTTCAGCTCATCTTAAATATACCAGTACCCCTTTAACTTTGTGCTTAGTAAAATGCCTCTGGCTCTCAGATGAACGTTTTTGTTATTAGCTACACTCATTATTGTGTTATTTGATCTTAAATTAGTTTTAAATTAATTTTTATTATAATTTCTCTATTACATACAAAGTTCCACATCTTTGTGAGTTTTTTTTTAAAAAACATATGTACAATGTGTAAAGTTCAAATCATTTCTATTTGTGACTAAACTTCAGAATTGAGCCACAGTTAAAAACATTAAAGTCATAAATTTATTCCCTAATTAGGCATTTGTGCCTTTTATAAAGGACATTCATACATATGCGATGTAGGTTCTATGCACAGTATACATCAATAGTGCCACATGGAACTATGTTGGAACTTAAATTTAGATTTGAATTGGTATTCGAAGTTAATCCTCACTGAATAAAAAACATTAAAAATAAGACAAGTTTCATGCCAATTCCTTTTATTGAAAAGCAAACATTTTGCAAAGCAAAAATCCTCCCATTAAACTCTCATCAAGAAGTAGATCCTTAATAACTCGAGGGGAAAATGCACTTTCTTCTCAATTAGCAGGTTGGTCATGTAAACAGCTTAGAAAGTTCTCAAGGGCTCCCCTTTCAAGAGCCCCAGCCTCTGCTCCCTCATCCCCTCAGGGCAACAGGAACCAACATCTTTGTCCATTAACTGCACTTTTCCTTATTAAGAAACAATGGGAGAGCTTAGGTCTTTGCTCTCACTTTGCCTACAGGACTAAAGTCAGTAGAACCTTTAATTATGAAACAGTCAAGTTGCAGGCTATCTGACTCTTCAGGTATTCTAGGTAATCTTCTGAATAATCTGGAAAAACATTCAGTTTTAATTTTCCCTCTCTTTCATTCCTCTGTTCATACACAATTAACTTGAAATTCAACATTAGCTTCACATTAGTATGAGAATATTTATTGTGCAAATTCAAAGTACAAAACCTATTCATAGAAAGCACTCTGGCATCCAAAACAAATGTGTAACTAATAACGAATAATAATAGCATTGTCTCTGAAGGCAAGAGCATGAAAATATAGCTAGGAAGTAAAAATAAACCCCTGACAGTGCCATATGTGCCCCAAAGGAAATCAGTAGAAAGCTTTTGTTATTCTGAATATTAGGTGTCACTATTTCACTTGATATTTTAAAATGTAACATTTTATAAATTTAAGGTTATCATGGATTTGCTGACCCCTGAGTATCTATTTAGAGTATTAACCTGAGACTATCAAAATAAAGTAGCTCCATAAATTTTAACGTATTTCTCTATAGCTTTTCCATTTGTTAGTCATCGAGGGAAGAAAGGCTACACATATCTGATAATTAATCTTTCTGCTCTGTTTGTGTAAGTATTTGTCTTCCCCCTTGGAACCACTAAGATCACGTCTACGCTTATTCTGTAAAATGCTGCTTCTGATGATGCCTTCATTAATTGTTATGGTGATAAGTTTTTGCAATATAAATGGTGATATAAAATAACATATTAAACTATATGATTTTATGGATTTTATGAAATAATTATCCATTTTGTAAAAGCAGTGTCTTGTGAGTTTGTGCACATCGAGGAAACAAATCCAAAAAATATTGAACTAAATGAGGTTTCATCATTTCTCCACTCGTTTTCCCTATCATATATTCATTCAAAGATAGAATGGGGCCCCTAAGGACAACTGGTCTGACTGAGGTTGACACGTCTTGCATTTTCATGATATGAAAGCAGAACCGCATTTCAGCAGTCTCAAGCTGGCACGAGTACCTTGCTTCCTAGCTTGGAATGCATAATTACCCAGAAAGCTAGTTGTTGAGCAGCTAAACAGACTGTATAAAAAGGTCCCATTGCTACTTGAGTGAATGCTGAAAGGTAGGGTGCTGTGGTGATATCTTTGCTTTATAGACAAGCTACATCCAAGCAATTGGCTAAAGACTAATTTTTCCTTTTTTCCAAAGTGGATGAAAGCTTACGGGTAACAGCAATTATCTCTCTCTGTCGAATACTTGTATCCAGAAGTGGATTTATAATCCCATGAAAATTCTGCAATTTACTGAACCACTGAGCAAGTCCACACAGCTTCCCCTCCCTAACCCCATAGGATGTAACTCATTTCAAAAGAGGATTGGAGTCAACGATGTAAATGAAGTAGTCATCATAAGGCAGAAGGAGAAAAATATTAGGAAAACATGCTCCCCCATTCCCATAACAAATATAGAAATAGTTCTTCAATTATTGGATGGAATGCCAAGTTTCAGAGCATAAATGAATCCATTCTTTTTACTAAATGGAGAAAATGCTGCAGCAGAATTAGGGCTTAAAGTAAGGATGTGATACATACCTATACTTGCTAAAGCAATTTCTCTAAGAAAAACTTATATATGGGAAACATTATGGATTGAAGCCAAGGCATATCTTAAATATAGAGTGCTTTAAAAATGCACAAATATTTCCCTATCTTGTAAAATGGTAGCTTTCAAGAGACTGTCTTTAAAATACAATGGATGAGTCACAAAGTAACAGCTGCCCACTTTGCCAGCACATCCTACAAACTGGAATTCTTGGGAGATCACAACTGGCCTACCGATTTTCAACAAACAAGTGTTTCACCTTTTTATATTTGCACTGCATCACTTGTACAATGATTTATGATTGATTGGTTTGGATGTGTTTCTTTTTTTATGTAAGTGTAACAATAAAAAGAATGTGGGAATTCTTTGACTATCTCAATTTTCAATGTTTTTAATGATATATAGTGTTTATCCTTGAGCTAACATGTGTTTATTTCTTCCTTTTCCATTCTTTCCTTTTTTTCTTTTTCCAAACTCTGGTCATCAATGCAACACTGCAGCTAGAAGTTATTATAATTATAATAATAAATTTTGACCTGAAGTTTAATTTAAATTTCCATACATGTGTCTTGTGCCTTGAAAATGATTACTTTCAATTTGAAAAATCTGTTGGTTGAGTCCTCAAGGAATATTATAATCTTGACAAAATAATCTTATGCAATATATCTTCTATCACTGTATGCTATGATACATCATTTTCTTTCCCTTTTTTTTTCTTTTTAGTTTTCCAGAGGATACCTCACTAGAGAAAGAGAGAAACAGAGGGAAAGGGAGAAAGCACCTTCCTATGAGGCATGGTCACATCACAATACCTTCTCCTCCATTTCTCCCTCCTTTGGGAGTTTGGGCATGCATACATATGTGTCAGCATGTCCCTCAAGCACTGGGTCTGGGACTCAAACAACAAAGTCAGTCATGTGGGATCCAGCCACCTTAACTACCACTCCATGGGCTGGCTCTACATCATTCTTTTTCTATGTCACAAAGCTTTTAAGTGTTTTTCCTCATAGAAAAATGCAGTTAATATTGGATTCATCTGTTACCAGTCACCTTTAAAAACTACATGCACAACCAAATATGCACATACATATGGACATATACATACATACACAGAGGCCTCAGTTTTTATATTCTGCATTGCCTCAAAAATTTGTACATATAAGCCAAAGATTATGCTAAATATGATTTACTTTTAGATCATTTTCTGTTTGATATGCAATGTAAAATACTATAAGACATTCTTCTTCTTGGATCTTTGTGGACTCCTGGGCTTTCTTTCCAAAATGCTAGGATATTCCCCTGACAACTTTAATAGAACAATGGATATAGAAATGCCAGACAGTGCATTTAAAAACTTGTAAATAGGCTTTGGAGTTATCAATGTCTATAGCCTTTCACTTCCAGACAGGTGAAGGTAGGAAATGATGCTAACACAGGTCTGTGGTAAAAGCTGAGTAGAGGTGATTTGCTAGTAAACCTAAGGAGTGGAATGTCTTTCCAGATTGGCTGATAAATTCAGTGTGGAAAAGCTATGGGAAAGCCACAGCCTTCTGCTATCCAAAGCTGTATGTGTGGTTTTGAGGGCTCGGTCAAGAGGATTGCCAGCATGGTTCTGCATTTCCACTAAGCACACAATTTAAATATTTAAAAAAATTAAAAAAAAAAAAACAGCTCATCCCTGTTAATTTCAAGCCAAAGGACCTAGTAGGTCACTTCTCTGATACTCAGAGACATAAGCAGAGGGACCTAACTTCCCACATTTACTGTTGGGGTTTAAGCAGTATGTGACATGCATTCCCCCATCTGTGTCATGCACTGACTATATCAACACAAAACAGGAACAAGGCAATCCTCTCTGTGACGTATACTCCTATTTCTTTGCCAGTGTTCTTACTTCATGACGCCAATGCAAAGAATACACTGAGGATGAGTGAGTTCTTGGACCAGTTCCACCCCTTCATGTACGAATGATCTTAGTAAGTAAGTCACTAGATTACTCATGGGCTATTTCCTTATCTGTGAAATGAGATATTAGACTAGAGGTTATCTAAGGTTCTTCTAGTTCTTCAAATTTCAAAGAGTTCTCAGTATATTTCTCCCTGCTTTTTGCCTGTATCCACTTGTCTATTTTTATTTTATACATTCTTATTTCCTCCTCCTTGGGGAAGCCTTCTCTTTCCACCATACAGGTACCCTGTCCCGGGAAAATACCTACTTCATCATTGAAATCCCCCCAGCTTGTAACACATTGCATTTTGATGGCTATACCTGCATAAACTGTCATGTTCTTTCTGGGAAGACCTTCTCTCCCTTATTTACCTGTTATTTCTAATTCCCTGGCACTTAGCATGCATTCAATAAATATCTTTTGAATAATAGGCCTACCTAACCTTCTCTCAGAGGGCACCCTCAGGCTAAAGGGGTGCTCAAGAGGAGTCATATTTTGCTTTTCCTGCTAATACTTTTAAGGAGCCAGCTTTCTGTGCAGTCTCTTTTGAGGTGACTTGGCTAAGCTTGGTTCTTCACTGATGACTGTTTTGGGACCAGTTTGCATGTATTCACTTACAAGTGCACTCACATCTAACTGTGTCAGACACAAAGGAATGGAGTCCATAAATAATAAAGTTGTAAATACTCTATCTTCCTAACAATTTAATACTCTTCCATCATACTAGACTGTGAGATTGGTGGAAAGGGTCATTTTTCCTCAGCCTCTTATAGTTCATTTTCTCATTTTCCTCCCACCACCCAGCTTCTAACACAGTTTGGGCATCAAACATTAATTAATATATTTTAACCAAAAGTTTTGAGTTGAACCAGATCACATCCAATCTAAACTCACATCCTCAATTTCTTTATGTTATGTTGTTCTCTGTAAAATGTACAGGTGTTAGGATCAGCAGCTAGCATAATGCCTATGTCGCTGGACTCCCAAGTAGTCGACCGCAGTTCAAGTCCCGGACCCCGTGGCTTAAACTCACGCCGGGCATGTGTATCTGTGTGCCCAAGATCCTGAGAGGAGAATGGAGGAGAAGGGATTGTGGTATGGCCATCCCCTCTGGGGGATGATTTCTCACTTTCTATCTCTGTCTTTCTGGCGAGCACACACACCCTGTAGCAAAAAACTCTCAAAAAAAATTTTTTTACAGGTGTTTAGATAGTCTTCTCAGCCTCAATTTTTAATTTTTTTCTATTTATAAATTTCTTATTTATATTTGACTGTTGTATATTTTTGTGGGGTACAACACAAATTTAGATAGATGACATAGATAGATGATAGATAGATAGATAGATAGATAGATAGATATAGATATAGATATAGATATAGATATAGATATAGATATAGACGTAGACAGATAGGCAATGTCTATTTTTTTCACTTAGTTGTGGTATGGCACTCCAAAACCCATTTGCCCTGTCTCCCTACCTTCTTGTATCTATTATTAATAAATGCCTTTTTTCCTGATCCTCATCTTTACCCCGTATTCAGTCTCTGGTATCTACAGTTGTCCTCTCTGCTTCTCTGTCTTCAAATCTTCCAATTTCTACCATAGAGTGCAGACATTCCGTGCATACTGAATGAGGACAAACAGTGTTTGTCTTTCACAGTCTGGCTTATTTCACTTATAGACTATGGGTGGTTTTATTGCTGTGGCACATCTCTGCAGATTCACAAGAACAAAGGCCAATTTGGAAGCACTAAGTGGAGAGACTGTCTTTTATTTTATTGTCTATATGTCTCTTCTGAAACTACAGAGAATATTGGCACATTAGATGTTCCCTTTACACAAGTGACACAATAAAACATAGTTCAACTGCCTGAATCTGGGCGAAGGGAGACAGCAATTAAGAAACTTTGGAAAATAAGGAGTGCAAGTAGGTGGCCCAACTGGGGGAATTGAAAGTACAAAGTACAATGAAACTACATTCTAATTAACAAGCCACTGCATATTAAAGCATGCCTTCGGGCACATGAAAGTGGAAAACAGTACCAAAGGCCCATATATTGGAAGGTTCTTAATTTAAATATTTAAAACTCATGGGCTTAATCAAGATTTAGTTATACATGTTATTTATCCCTTGGGCTTGACCAATTCTGCTATGGTGAAAGATACCATATTGGAGCACATTTTAACTGCAGTACTGAGCAAAGACATTAATATAGGAAATAGTTTACAGCCTTAACAATAAAGGAAATAATTTTTTAATAACTTACCTGCAACTACATAGGAATGAAAGAAAAAGTCATAATTATAGAACATGCTTTAAATCAAAATCAATGACTATAGTTAATCATCACTTTTGATATTTCTGAGAATATACCAATTCAAGAAAGCCCTACCTTCTTTATAGTTTTTTGTATATTTGAGACCATGAGCCAAGAATGCAAGGCGCTTTCCTCAGAGAGGACATCTCCCTGAAACAGTCCATTGGTAGGACATCTGGTATTCCATTGAAAAAGCTAATAGTTGGGCAATCAGGTGGCCTGGTGGTAAAGATGGTTCGATCCCACATGGTCAACTGTGTGGTTGAGTCCCTGACCTGCAGACTTGAAAATCACATTGGGTGCATGTGTGTGCATGGCTAAAATCCCAAAATGAGAATGGAAGACAGGGAATTGTGGCCATTTCCTCTAGGGGGTGATTTCTCACCTTCTTTCTCTCTCTCTCTCTCTCTCTCTCTCTCTCTCTCTCTCTCTCAAGTGCATGTGCCCTATAACAAAACTAAAATTAAAAATAATAATAAAAGAGCTAATTGTCAACTGAAATAGTACTTATAAGTATCCGATCAGATTTTATTACAGAGGTATATCCTAATTTTTTTTTTTCCTGTTGAAAAAAAACTCTGCAGATTCGGTGTTCAGAAATACCCTTATAGTCAATACAGAAATCAGGGTTTGTGCCCTTCCTTAAAGCCAAAAGATAATGGATTCTTAGGCTCTTTGTCAAGAACTTCCTGCTTCAGAATTGTCCAATGTGAGCTACTGGCCAGAAGTCATTTTGTATCCCCAGAGATTTTTACATTCACAAATCTTCAGACACATGCACAGAGCAACCACACTGGTGCTTCTGTTTATCAAGAATGGGAATATATAGTCCACTATTTCCAATAGCTTAATTCTTACAGCACAGCCTTTACCTACTACGTAACTTGCTGAACACAAGAGTGGGAGGCAGTGAAAAATAGTGAGGCTTGAGAGTGGAAAGAAATATGAGAAGTAAGATATTTCTCAGTTAATTGGAAATAATTTCAATAGAAATCATCTTGCTCAGAAGATAGAAATTATGCCTTCCACTTTAATCTGTCAGAAGGCAGACATGGTAGTGAAAAAGTAGTCATATGTGTATGATCTCCTTGTTTTTGCCTTGCTTTCAATTTCACAGCTGGCTATGAGCCAACCAATTAAGCTGCTAATGTATTAATGGTGCTATTCCCACCTCTACACCACCCAAAATGGAGTTCCACGAGCTAATAAAAAATAGCCAAGTGTATAAGGATAACCCTGGGCCAAGACTGAGGGAAAAAAAAGATAGGTGGAAAGAGAAAGGATAAAGAAAAAAGGAAGAAGCAACTGTTGGCAGCAAATACTAGAAAATAACCTACTAAATAACAGTTTTCTGATTTAACTTGTTAATAAATCATGGAGCTAAAGATAGAACACATGCCTCTTTTCAGAAAGGTTTAGGCCATAAATCTTAGAGACGGTCGGTTAGATTATGAGAGTACCCCTCTGAGGGATATGCAATAATGTCATGAAAAAAAATAACATCATCAGGACACTAAATTATCCTGACTTATGGAAATTCTGACAAAATCTTTCAATTGATCTGTTACTCGAAAAATTATGATGAAATCAACATCTATTAATAACAGGGATCACACTGAAAATTAGTTTGCTTGGTTTACACTGAAAGATGGTGTCTAGTAAGAGGTCCATGTATATTACACCTATAATTTCATGTATATGAGCATTGTGGGACAAAAGAAAGCTTTGCAGATACTTCTGTATAAATAGCAGTGGGAAAGGAGAATTTTGAGATTTTCTTACTATAAAAATATAGTCAGGGGGCCAGCAGGTGGTAAGGTGGTTAAGAACACTGGAATCCCACATGGTCAACCATGGTCAAGTCTCAGACCTGGTGGCTTTTGCTCTCTCTCCCTCTCTGGTCAAATTAAAATAAATAAATAGATAGATAGATAAAGTTAAATAAAATAATCCTTTAAAATATATATAGTCTGATCCATATTTCTAACATGCGATTTCAACAATCGTTTTCCCACCTTCTGAACTCATGTATAAATTATTTGCAATATTTGATAATCATGCTAATACGTTGCCTACCATTTTCTTGCTATGTTTATCATAGCACTTTTGATTGAGAAATATTATTACCATTATTCAGAAAAGGAAACATGTTTGTTTTGTTCTTTTTCCCCATACTTCATCACATCCATTTCTTCTTATGCAGTCAAAGCTGAGGCAAACAGTTTTAAGAACACATAAATTAAATAGCCATGGCCATAAAGCCACAAATGGGATTTAAAATGAGATTTTTTTGAGTCTAATAATGGTGCACTTTCGACAACACTGAGACACAGCTATGAGCTTTGTCAATGAATTCCCAAATCTGAATCTGTAAGGAACAAAAAGCTTTATTTGGGGTCTTAGGAGCTACAACTTAAGAAGCACAGACTCTGATAAAGCCAAAACTGTGTTTTAAGGAGTTAAGAAGAAGTTGGTTTTATAGACATAGAAGGGCTCAAAAAAGCATAAACAAAGTACAAATTTGGGTTGGTCATTTCAAAATTTCCTTCCTGGTAAGGCAGGAATAGGGAGATGGAACAAGAGTAAAATACTTAGTGGTTAACATCAAGTTACTTCAGGTTACCTCTTTTGTGTAAGGATTAAAACAGAAGGAACTGTTTTCATTAAATTAGCCTTTGTGGAATACTAGGCCTAGGTTGTTATCTCTCTCTCTTCTGATTTCTCTTTAGGTTTTAAAAATATTTCATATTGGGTATGCTATTACTATACAGACACCTAAGTTATTTTAAAATCATTCTCTTGATGTACACAGGGCCAGTAAGCAGTGTGGTGGTTATGGTGCTGGATTCTCATATGGCTGACCACAACTCGAACCTCGGGCCTCATGGCTTGAAAAATCATGCCACACATGTGTGCATGGGCGCCCAAATTCCTAGGAGATGAATTGGGGTAAAGGGGATTGTGACATGGCCATCCCCATGAGATGTGATTTCTCACTTCCCTTCTCTCTGTCTCTCTGTTTGTCTCTGGTGAGTGTATGCACTCTGTGACAAAACCCGAAAAATTAATAATCAATTAAAATTACTGATGTTGAACTACTTATCCTGTTTTTACATGAGGGACAGTAACTAGCGCAACATAACCTTCAAGACTTTTTTTAATGAGCGAGAGAAGGAGAGACAGTTTTTTTGTTTGTTTGTTTGATTTTTGGACAGGTCCTTACCATGTCATGATTTCTGTTTATTATTGCTGATTTAGAAAAATTGCCTATTTTAAGAATTTTTTAATAAGCAGATCCCTCTTTTCTTAATAAAGAAAATATTAGGAAGAATTCAGACTTTACTGACATTGGTCTGCTTTATACCCTATATTTATAGCTTTTTGTTTGTTTGTTTTTCCCCTCCAAATACCATGTGAATCTCATTTGAAAGGTAAATGAGCCCTATAGCTTGAGATCTTATTGTATGTAATACCAAGGCACAGCATGATACAAATCAATGTCCTTTAAGTAGGAACTCAAAGGCATACAAAGGTATAATATGTGTCAAGAAGATTCATTTCAAATTCCTTTGTCCACAAGGCAGCTATTCATATTTTCTAATCCCGAGATAAACAGGCATAGGATAGATGTACATAGAAGGTAATGCATTATATTCTCATGAACCTGAGTTTACTCACTGCAGGCAAATGATGACTTGTTTCACTAGGTGTTATACATAATAATGCAGAATAATTTACCACCTAACAGCTGCTAAGAAAATTCATTCCTTGAGTACCATATTTCATACCAATTGAAAGAGAAAATTTGTTGGAATTATGCAAGAGAAATAACAACATTTAAATGGTACCTTGATTGTATGAACAATTTGGAAGTGGAAAATTAATACTTTGATTTCTGTAATATAAAAACACTGCTCATATAAAATTCAAGTATTTTATAAAATGAAACACAAATCAAAGTACTAACAGAACTACTACTGAATGAAACTACATTTTTTTACTATCTGTTATTTTAAGCATTGATATTATTGGAAAACAGTACTTTATATTGAGGCCCAAATTCTGGGTTCTATTGGGATGCTCGTCACTCCAGACCATGGAGAAACAAACATCTGTTGCCACATAATATGGTCTCTCATGAGAGATACCTCGGCAAACAGGTGTATTTATTTCTCCCTAATCTTTTTTTTTTTTTTTTTTTTTCATTTCTTCCACGATATAGAGAGCAACAGAGACAGGAACTCCTAATAGGTCCTTCAGGCCATGATTCACACCTAGTCTCAGCCAGCCTAGATCAGGAGCATATATGGGATCACTCAGTGTTCTCAGGGAGGTCCCTGGATGTGAACCCAGGATACTTTGCATGTTGGTCCAGTTACGTTAGCACTGTACCAGTGTACACCCCCAACAAGGTGTGTTTCAATGTAATATGTATCTCATTTTTGCCTAGCACACTGAGTCCATTGCACAGTGTTACCTGAATATTCTGCCAAATAACATCAAAACTCAGATAATTTACTTAAGAATATTTTTAGATCAAATAATTCTAATTCTAGGCTTGTATGATTATTTTTTGTACTAAATTCTATATTGTCTGTCTTGACTTATCTATCACCTATCACTGAGCTGATAAAATATGTAATTCTCTAATTATTTTTCTATTCCATCCACACTTATGAGGAACTGTTTTAATGAAGACTTGTTTTAGAGATGTACTCATTACACATACTTTTGCAATATTTCTTTTTAAAATCAATAAATAAGCTTACTTTGTAATACCTTTATGAAGAGTAAATGTATTTATTATGGAAAATGTAAAGATAATTTGATTGGTCTTGAGTCGGCTTATGCCTGAAGATCAATATTGTTCTTTTTAATCCTACACAGATGTATCCCCCCAAAATACTTTGAGTTAAAGAAATGAAGACAATGATGTGTGTTTAAAATAAGGCAATAGGAATCAATTAGAGAAAACAGTGCTGGGAAAGAAGGGATGTAGACAGATTTGAATCATTTGGACACCAGAGAGAACAGAGAACATAGCTCAGATATTTGCTATAAAAGAGAACGAGAGGGTATTTAAGAAAAGAGATCTAAGGAGTACCTATGGGATGCATGAAGAAGGCAGATGAGGATAGATAAGAGCCTTGGTAGCTTAGAAATGCACCAAGCATTTCCCTAGGCTTGGACAGCCCAGTCTAAGAGCAAGGTAAGGTAAGACAAGGCTAAGAGGTCTGAGTTGTTGTTATGCTGTTGAATAATTGCCTTTTAGAGCTAAAACAGGCTTCAGAGATTCTCTTATTTTTTTTTAAAAAAAAAAAAGGAAAGAAAAAGAAAAGAAAGAACTGGTAACATTTTTGAGTGCTACATAGATAGTGCTATATATACTTGCAATCCCACAGATCTGCATCAATAGCAACTCTACAATTTCCCTGAAGATACAGAAGAAAAATCAATCATTCTAATCTATTGGGCTGTCGGAAAAGCCATGGCATATGTTTTCTGTTTTTCTATGGGAAAATATGTCATGACTTTTCCGACAACTCAATATATGGAAATGAAAACTGCCAATGTGGTCTGACTAGCAAGTCTTTAGAGTTGTGGTTTAGACATAATGGATTTCTTCTCCCATTGCCTCTAATCCAATTAATTTCCCATATCTGTCTCCATTCCAGCAGACATGTTCGTCAGCCAAGTTGCATTAGGCTGATTTTTGTATAGTTTCATTTAACAAGAAAGAAAGGGTTAAGATGTGGGTAACTAAAGCAAGCAGACAGAAATATGTGTCACAAATTTCTGGTGACTATGGTTCTCTTACTACAAGTGGCTTCAATAGAAAAGCAATTCCTCTATTTTCCTGAGACAGCAACACATAGACAGTTGTCAAAATTGTGTGAGTATGCCTCATTTCCTAATTATTATGCTCAACCATTATGAATGGTTGAGTGTCCCTGTTCACTTCCAAAGGTGCTCCAATTTGGACAGTAAATTATAAGGTTATTCTAAACACATTGTGACAAGAATGTCAATTTATATAAGACATTGTAACTAATTTAATAGATCAATTCACTGAACATACAATACTTTGCATGTTCATATCAAGTTTTAGTGAGTTTATCAAGACTCACTAAAAAAAGGATTTAAGCTTCTCCTATTTGGCTTTTGTATTATTTGTTGTCTTCCAATATGTTTCTTTTTTTTATAAATAACTACAAAAATTTAAGACAGGGAGTAATTTTAAAAACAAAAGGAAATACAAATCAAGTTTCCTCACACTTAACCGTAAATCTTACACTGAGTAGTATTACATCATCTGTCATAATTTTTATGCTTTCTCTCAGTACAGAAGACATTTTTGAGATAAAAAAAAAACATAAATCATTCATTATCAAGAAAAGCAAAGTTCAGAAAAATGAAATTACTAAAATAAAATAAAATAAAGTAAAATAAAATAAAAAGCTACTGGGCTGGGCTGGTTGGTGGTAGACAAATCAGACCAGCAGTCTAAGGAGACTTGTTGGGTCTGGGCACTCCTGATTCCCAAAGAGTTGCTTTCTTTTGCATTTTGTCTGTCCTAAAATTTATTCTTCCTTTCTTTTATTTCTCAAGAGCATACTGACAGGGCATAAAGTCTCAAAACTTAGCTTTATCCTAATCATTAACTTTACCCACCAGAAAAAAAAAAAAAAAAAGAAAAAGACCAAAAATTAAAAATTTTAATTTACCAACTTTTCTCTCAGGGATAACATAAGGAGGTATCTATAAATCAACATTTTAGATGTTCTTAGGTTTTTGACATCTGACTGCTGTTTAAAGAATACACTGAGAGCTTTCCTAACTCCTAGTCTTGTCACTACCTTCAATATGTCAGATTTTACATTTTTTCTTGATTTCTTTATTGTCTTTTTTTTCTTTATTTATGATAGAGCACATATGAGAAAGAGAAACAGATGTATGCACTCTCAAGACTGTCATGTTGCAATGCCTTTCTCCAGTCCTCCAGTCCATGTATCTTGTGCATTCACACAAGTGCCCGGTATGTTTCAGGCAGACCGGGGTGAGGATATGAACCTCAGTTGCCACACGGGATCTGGCTTCTCTTGAGCTTGTGTGCCGCCACCACTACCTTGCATGTCACCAGTACAGATGTGCTACACAGCAAGCACAATATGACAGATTTTAATACCAACGAAGTGCAAGGCTTTGGAAAAGTTGGCCCATGAGACATAATTGGAAATTATAGACTACTGTAAGAAAGTCATCATCAAGATATATTTTCTTAATGTTCATTTAGGGGCCAGGAAGTGGCATTGGTAAAGCAACTGGATTCACATGAGAAACATCCTGGGTTCACATGGTGGGACCTCCCTGAGAAGGCTGGGTGTGCGCATGCCTACTTATGATACAGGCCGTCTGAGGCTGGGGATGGATTGCAGCATGAAGAGTCTATTAGGGGGTACCTGAATCTCTTTTTCTCTTCTTTCTATCATGGAAATAAATAAGTAAATAAATAAATAAATAACTTTTTTTTTTTTTGGGGGGGGGGAGGTTTTTACTATAGGGAGCGTGCGCTCGCCTGACAGACTGAGAGAGACAGAGAGACAGAAAGCGAGAAAAACCCCCCCAGGGGGGATGGCCACGCCGCAATCCCTTCTCCTCCATTCTTCTCTCGGGATCTTGGGCATGCACGCAAACGCGCCCGGAGTGAGTTTAAGCCACTGGGTCCGGGACTTGAACCGCAGTCGACTACGTGGAAGTCCAGCGACATAGCCATTACGCTAACTGCTGGTCCCAAATAAATAACTCTTTTAAAAAATTCCTTCTATGACCAAATTTAGTTGGCTTCCAAAACAAATGTTAGGATTTGCTCGACTGAAGAATTTAAAAGGAAAATAAAATTAATGTCTTTAAGACAATGTAATAGTAACAACAAAAAGAAAAAAAAAAAAAGGAAAGAAAAAGAAAATTGTACCTGTAAAGTGCCTTTATTTTTCTTCCAGACACAGACTTATCTACTGGGTTAGATGCATGAACTGAATTAGAATGTGTATTTGAATTCAGAGAAATATGTTTACTGATTTTATCATAGCAATACATTCAAGGAGAGGCTGGATTTTAACAAACTGAAACTTCTTGTATGAAGATTTCATTTTACTTAGAAACAAGTTTGATATCTCTATTTACCTAACACCTATACAAATTTAGACTGGCTCATGTTTATTTTGATACTATTTTCTAGCAAGGAATGAGGTGACATGCTGTGACTATCCAGGATCGTCATAATTATGAAAAAATTATTATCATTTTCAGATCAGATGAGATTTCCACATTTTTTTCACAATCACCAAGAGCATTTAATCCTTTATAACAAATTTGCCCTGGGGTCATTTTAAAAAAACGAATAAAAATTTAAATAGCTGTAAAAGGGAAAAATAAAGAAATTAAGCCAGTAATAATTTGGACCAGAGTTACTGAATTCCCATGGCACCTTGCATATATCTCTACTGTCATGATTATACCACTTTACATTATAATTACTTTTCTTTTTCCATTAAATTTTAAGCTAGGGGCAAAAGGAACTATCATAATCTTCATGTCTCTAGATTTGGCATGAAACAAGACACCATTAAGAAGTTAATACATTTTTTGCTGAACTAATTGATAAAAACATAGATGGTTATAAGAATCAGAATTGGTGGTAAATGAAGATATATTAAGATAATACAAACAACACCCTGGCATGGTGGTTAAGGTGGCTGGATCCACATGGCCAACTGTGCTGTTTGAGTCCTGGACTCAGAGGCTTGAAAAACATGCCAGACACATGTGCATATGTGCCCAAAATCATGAAAGCAGACTGGAGAAGGGATTATGGCATGGCCATACCTGGGGGGAGGGGATGATTTTTCACTTTCCCTTTCCCTCTTTCTCTCTTTTTCTCTCTCCAGAAAGTACATGTGCCTTAGGCAAAAATAATAATAATAATACAAGTAGCATTTCAGGTGTGATAAGGATACATGGCCAGTTGCTTATGTCATTGTTTTCTTTTAAGATAGCCTTATGGCTGAAGGGAAAGGAATCCCCCAGGTCCACAGATTTGTTCATTGTAGGATGAGAGTAAGAAATTTTATTTCATAATAGTCACAATGGAAGTGGACATTCCACTTCTTCAATACAGTACGTTGTTATTTCTATTCTTTCCATCATTACCTCTCCTCCAAAGTTAACTCTGAACAATTCTGTGTATCTAATAAAAACTTCCAAGGTGTATTTATATCAGCAGGGACATCCATCTGAGACAGGAAGATGCAGAGCACAGGTAATCAAAATGCAACACTGTTTCCACCTTCAGACAATTTATTCCAGGTGAAATCTTGTTGAAATACACTTTTAAAGGACCATGAGAGAAATAAACATCATGAAAGCTCTAAGAGAGCTGAAAGTAGGTACCAAGGTAAGGCATCTTGTCCTAAGTTTGGCTTGCTCATAACATATGAAAGAGGCAAAGATTAAGTCCTGAATCCAACACCAGCACTACCTTGTGTGCCACCAAGGTCACCAGATGGGGTATCAACAATACTTGGTTTCCAGTTTTGCTTCTGCCGTTTAGAATAACTCATTTAATTAGTTGAACTGGAGTTTTCCCATGTGTAAAGCTTTTGTTCCTTCCTTCTTTTTCCCTGCGATCTATTCAAAAACCATTTGTGGAGCGCCTACTAGGCATTAATCACTGTGGCACTCCTACTGCCCTAAAATAGATGTCCAAATGCTTCAAAGGGTTGGTGTGAAGATGAAATAAAGTTGTAGGAACTCTGTAAATACCGAAGCGTTATGTAAAGGAAAAGGCTTATCTCTGACCCCTCTCCTGCTCTCCATTACCCCTAGTTCCCTGGTCTTCACATTTGACTTTGCTTTCCTCCCTTCCTCTACCAAAATGGTGACTGTGTTGATGGGGTAAACTCTGGGTAATATCTTAATAGAATTTTGATTATGCTCTGCAGCAGCCATTTTTATAAAGCTAGGATAAGACAATTCTATGTCATGAGTACTCCCACGCTAAACATAGGCACTTGCACACACACACACACACACACACACACACATACATGCACAGAATTCACCAAACTCAACAATGTGTCTGTGTGTTTAAGAAAAGGAAGATAGAAGAAGCACCCTGTACCCAATTGCTAATAAGCCTATAAATGAAAATGTATTTAAATATATATATATATATATATATATATATATATATATTTTTTTTTTTTTTAATGGGGCTAGGCCTTGATTTTTACAATACCACCACATTGCCTAGATATTAGACTTCTGTAAACACCTGTCTAAAAAGTAATTAAAGGCAACAATAATAACTAACCTTTACTAAATGTTTATTATAAGGTAGGAACTGGCTAGATAAATTTAATGCTTTGAAACAGGTACTGTCATCTTCATGCTGTGGAAAACAAAACTGAAATACAGAAAGTTTAAGTTGTAGGGAACCAGCAGTTAGCATAATGGCTATGTCGCTGGACTCCCACGTAGTCGATCGTGGTTCGCGTCCCGGACTCGGTGGCTTAAAACTCACTCCGGGCGCGTGTGCATGCGTGCCCAAGATCCCGAGAGGAGAATGGAGGAGAAGGGATTGCGGCGTGACCATCCCCCCTGGGGGTGATTTCTCGCTTTCTGTCTCTCTGTCTCTCTCTGTGTCTGTCTGGTGAGCGCACGCGTCCTATAGCGAAAACCTCTCCAAAAAAAAAAAAAAAAAGAAAGTTTAAGTTGTATTAATTAATTCACTTTATGAGATAGAATGACAATTTAAACCCAAGGTAGCCTAGCCCCAAAGCCAGTTCTCTTAATCACTATTTTAGCTGCAGAAGGTATCTCCAGGTGTCTGTAACAACTGTCATAAAGCCCATCCACAGGAAAGATCTATGCCCTTGACCCCTCACAACTGTCATTCAAGTCCACAACGAAGACCTACATTCACTCTTCTTCAATGTCCAAGTTTGGAAGCAACACATTTAAAACAAAGATTGTTAAAGTCAGACACACTAATGGCTTGACTAGAAAAAGAAAAAATGCACACACATACACACACACACACACAAACACACACAGTGACTTTACAATTTTGAGGGGTTTTTTTTTCTAATTGCACCCTAAGAATTAAACTCTAGGTAAATATATATATATAGTAAATACATGGAGTCACAAAACTCAGTAGTTTTTCCCTACTTCACATTCCTGAGTTCATTACTGCTGCGAAAATGAATCAGATTTTAATTGCTCCCAATCTCTACTCTTGTGGCGTCCATCACAGAAAGCAGCTAAGCTATGACAAGAGCCATCTGGGATACCGACAGGTAGAGAGTGAGAGTGTGTAGTCCTCTACTAGGAAAAAACAAGTATGCATGTGGGTTACTGCTACCAGCAGTGGCCAACATGGACCTGACAGCTCATTATCATTCTCAGCCTCAATACCAGTAGCAAGAGCTCCATCAGGAGGCACTGGGGAGAGAATGATGCTAAGGAAGGTACAGAGAAACTTCAGGGTGACTACACATCCAGTCACCCTGTGACACAACTAAACAAACATTTGTACCTCTATCTCCTCGAGTGGAGATGAGGTTCAGTGTGGAGGGGTTAGGTCTTAACCAACAATATCATCCTAGCACCTTGCAAGAAACTGGACACATGTGGGGGCTTGCAGAGTATTTACTGAAAGCAAGTAACAGTGACTAGGAGGTCAAGCCTAACGGAACTCATAAGCTACTTCTGGCTCCTCAAACATACTCAGGCACAGATACTTGACTTCAGGGGCAAAGCTGCTGTCTAGTTTTAAGAAGCAGCTTGAGTGAACCCTATTTCTACTTCCTTACTTTTATACTATCTTCTGTTTGCTTGAGCAAGAGTCTGGACTAATTCCAGTCTTCACTTCATTTTAGTAATACCTAAAATCTAATCAGAGCTGTATATTCTCGGTCTATGTCCTTTTGTCTGCTTCACTTCTCTTTTCCCTCTTTCTCTGCCTACCCTCTCCTTCTTACTGACCCTGTCTCCACCTCCCTTGCTCTTTTTCCCTCCCTCTCTTCCTATTCAGTCCCAGGCACACAGATATTTCAACTAAATAGCTCAATTTTAAAAACAATGTTAAGACTGTAACATTTCATGTACAAGAAGAAAAGCTGACTTTACAACTTTGAATTTTTTTCATTGCACCCTAAGAATTAAACTCTATGTAAACAGGACCTGATTTTATTTTTCCATTTTTGGAAGAGGATAAACAATAAATGTCTGCCTGTGTGTGAGTGTGTGTGTGTGTGTGTGTGTGTAAGAGAAATGTTCTTTGCTGAAGGGGAACAGTTGGAAGTTCCTTTAAAGAACAATTGTATTTACCAACATATTGCCAGTGGGTTTCCTCCAAGAAGATCAATAATTTGCTTACAAAAGTTGAAAAATAATACTTTGTTCAAAAACAAATTTGTTTTAGACATACTTGAACACTGATTCTGTGTAAGATGTTTGTAAGATGTCAATGAAAAGTCATCTGATTTCAGGTAGAATCTTTTTCTTATTATTCATGTCCTCTAGAGAGAATATAATCAAAAGGAAGAATGACTTAGAATTGGACTTTTTTTAAAGAATTATCTTACTTCATTGATTATCATCATTATTATTTGTTTACATTGACTAGAGAGAGACAGTGAGATATAAAAGGAAAGTAAGAAAGCAAACCTCCAGGTCCAGGATTCAAACTGTGGTTGGCCTTGTGGGAATCCAGCGCTTTACCCACCACACCACCTGCTGGCCCCTAGAATTGGACTTAAAACAATGTATTTATAAATTCTATTTGGTGTGGAGGTTAAAATTGTAATTTTTGTATTAGACAAACTACCATGAAGGTCACTTATTTTAAGAAAGTTCCTTAATCAATAATTCTTACTGTTAATCATCTTGAACACCAGAAAATATAACTTTTAAAATTTCTTGGTAGTGCTGACACAAGGTAAAGAGCAGCCCTGAAACTAACTCTCTGTTGTCATTAATTTACATTGTATTTTTAACCTATTTTTTGAAAAAAGAGATAGAGACCAAGAAATTGCTATTTTTAAGCATGGAGAAAAGTTACATTCATCATTTAGCCATATAAGGAGAGTAAATGCCACAGGACTAGTACAGGCAATGGCAGAGAGCTAATAATAAAGAAGTTTATTATTTTTAATTTAGGAACAAGGAGAAATAAATTCTGTAAGAAAGAAAAAAAAAATAAACAGACAATAATTGGATAGGCCAGATACATGGATGGATTATAGCATTAAACATTTCTCAAACTTGGTTACTCATGGCTTTTCTAGGTTAATGGAAAGTGAAGAGTGAAGGTGCAATGTGGTCAATGTATGTGCAAAAATTCCAGAAAATATAAATGACTGCTCTAGTTCCTCCTCTTCTGAGGTGCACGAGCATGCATGCATTGCAGTAGGGGGTCATGTCATGTACCATATGCTCTTCCTTAGATACAAAAGAGAAACAACCTCTAGTGCTACAGTGCCAGATTTATAGTCAGGCAGTCTTTCTGCTAAATTTTATTAATAGATCCACTCTTAGCTGTGTGACCAGAGAAAATTAATAAAGCCTCAATTTCTTTTTTCATAAAATGAGTATAACCATGCGACCAACTTAACATGGTGGTAAGGATTAAGTCACATTAGAATTATTTTTTTAAAAAAGCATGAAGACTGACTCTCAATAAATGTTAACATTATCAATATTCTCACCATCACTGCCTCTATTATTACAACACCCCTGCTATTGCCACCAACAATAATCCCGCACCACTACTGCAACATCCAGAATCACCACCACCATATACAGAACCACCACAACCACCACTGCCATCATATCCAGAACCATCACCATCACTACTAAATCCAGAACCACAACCATCACCACCACATCCAGAACTACCAACAACTACTACCACATCCAAAAACACCACCACTACAACCATCACCACAACCACAACTGCTATATTCAAAACCATCACCTCAAACTACCACCACCACTACCACCTCCACCACTACCATCACCATCACCACCACCACCAGCACATCCCAAAGCACCACCACCCTTAATATCACCATTTCCTATACTGTTCCCACCATCAGCACCTCCACCACTACAACTGCCATTCTCATTTTACAGGTGAGATAGCTGACTTAGAGTTTAACTTCCTGAAAGTCACAAAGCTATTAGGGAACAGAGATGGGGCTCAGAATCCAAACTGAAAGTCAATTCTCCTAAGTCTGTCTTTATCTCAAGAAGTCTAACATAGAAAAATGGGTGGGCTTGGGTTCAAAGATTCAAGATACCTAGAACCCCAGATAACTCTTTCCTAAGTGTTAAAATAAAAACCGAAAGTTAAATCCAGAAAATATCCTAAACTATTTCATTGGTATTTTAGTTACTGACTATACTAACATCCCTCCTCCCACCCCCTTATTTCCCTGATAGTGCAGCCTGAAAGGCAAAGGACTGAGGTTCTGCTTTGGCTCTGTTCTTGCCCCTTGCCTCCATATCACTCAATTGTCACCAAAGAATACAAAGCCTATTCCCATAATGACCTTCTGGAGATATTGTAAAAAAAGAAAGAAAATGTCATTGAGAGTACCAAGTCCTCAGGAGAAAGGCAGGAAATGAAAAGAAATTATTTATTTAGCCTGGCTCTGTAGTGAGACAGCTGTAAAGGCCTGTGGAAAAAAAGGCCTTGGCTGGCTCAGCCTTTGGCAAATAGATGGGTATTACGTAGGTGGTGTGTCAAGCCAAGAAAGGAAGCAAAGGAGGTTGTTTCCTATAGTTTTGTCCCATACGTTGAACACTTAGTTTCCCTCCCAAGACCTTCTGGACACCATGACTACCATGGCAAAAACAGCAAAGCAATGTGGGAAGCTAGCAGTTAAAGTCTGAGTGCTCAATCAGCACCTCACACTGGGTGCCCTTTCAACTGGCTGAGGTAGTTACAAAGATTGTCTCTAGGCCTAGGCACAGGAGCACAATCAGGTGCATACGGAACTGCAGTACTTAGAGTCACATGGCCAACCAGGTTTAGATCCCCAGCTGACATGAAAACACACATGGGGCACAATGCATGGGACACCCAAATCCTGATTTGCTGAAGGGCTGAAGAAAGGAGATGATGACATGAATGACAACCTGTCAAGGATGCCTCTCTCTCGTGCAGCAGGTGTGCATATCCCCTCTATCATTAATAAAAAGGCAAAAGAAAAGAACATATCTTTAGTGCCACTAAATTCAGCTGTCTTCTCATCCTCTCTTGCGAGCTGGCCCAGAACCACCTCTGCTCTACTGCTGCAAGCCTAATACATGTTGCACGGCATTGATATTGTCACAGAGGGCAAAGAGCTTTGGATACCAAAGAGTAAATCTTCTACGATCACATTTCAGTAGCTATGACAGGACATAAGGGGCATAATTTTAAGGAAAACCTCTACAGTTCTTATGATATTAGAATAGTGCCCATGGGCAACTTTTTACACCTCTACTAACAAGGAAAGAGCAAAATAAGAGAGAGCAAATAAAGCTTGAGGGTGTTATACCCTCAAGGATGCTGTATATAAGTAAATATGCTAAATCTCCTTCCCCGGGTTACTAGTGTCCTCAGGAAAGAAAATCTCTTCTCAGTTCACAACTGAGTGTAAAACCTGCTTAGGTGTTCCAAGATGGTGGCAGTATACCTATAACTCTGAGAAAATGCAGTGAAGAGTAGGTGGTAAATTGGGTTAAGGATTAAGGTAAATTGAAATTCTTCTTTTTTGCTACAGGGCACATCTGCTCACCAGAGAGAAAAAAGGCAATTATGCCCCATAACTCCAGGAGATAACCATGCTGCAATCCCCTTCTCTTCCATTCTCCTTTCAGGTCTTTGAGCATACATGCACATGTACCTAGTGTGAGTTTCAAGTTGCTGGATCCAGGACTCAAACCTCAATCAACTACGTGGGAGTCCAGTGACATAACCCTTATGCCATTCGCTGGTCCCAGTAAGTTGAAACTCCTAGACTGTGGACTAAGTTATAAAGAGCAAGATAAAATACTTATAATATTTTACTAGAAATTTTGTAATTTTGTAAATTCTCTTAAAAGGTCTAATTTTGTTTTCACACTTTCTATCCAAAAAGGGCTCCAAAAACAATGGTTCTTTATGTAAATACCCTCATAATGATTTAAAATTGCATGGAAGAAAGAGGAAAAAAGAAAGAAAAAGAAAGAAAGAAAGAAAGAAAGAAAGAAAGAAAGAAGGAAGAAAGAAAGGAAGGAAGGAAGGAAGGAGAGAAGGAAGGAGAGAAGGAAAGAGAGAAGGAAGGAGAGAAGGAAAGAAGGAAATAATAAATGAAGGGAAGAAAAATAAAATAAAATAGAAGAAAATAAACCTGTACTGAATCTTTCACTAATGTTGACAATTATCTTATTTATTGAAATGACTCATAATCTCTCGTTTACTGATGTGACTTCATCTAAAAATGCACATTCCATTTTTCTTTCCAGTGATGCCTCTGTCCTTCAAAAACAAATGCAAACAGCTTATCCAAAATTAAGTTTTCCCTTACAGCTTATCGGATGTATTCATAATGATGCATGTGCTTCACAAAACTGCATTATCTCACTATCTCCTAATCTAGAGTGTAAGGATACTTTTTTGGGGGGAGAGGTTTTGTTTTTGCTTTTGTTTTCTGTTTTTTTTTTTTTTTTTTTTTTTTTGCTATAGGGCGTGTGCACTCGCCAGAAAGACAGACAGAGAGACAGAAAGCGAGAAATCATCCCCCAGGGAGGATGGCCACACTGCAATCCCTTCTCCTCCATTCTCCTCTCGGGATCTTGGGCATGCACACACACGCGCCCAGTGTGAGTTTAAACCACCGGGACCGAGACGCGAACTGATGTCGATTACGTGGGAGACCAGCAACATAGTCATTACACCAACTGCTAGTCCCAAGTGTAAGGATTTTTAAAAATCATATCTTTCAAAATGATTAGCTCTGTGTGAGTTAGAAATCACTGGCTTATTAGATATGCTGGGGCCAGCAGCTGGTGTGGTGGTTAAGGCGCTAGAATCCCACATGGCAGACCACAGTCTGAATCCCGGACCTAGTGGCCTGCTTTCTCACTTTCTCTCACTCTCTCTCATTCTCTCTCTGGTGAGTGCATGTTCCCTATAGAAATTTTTAAACATAATAAAATTAATTATTTCTTTTAAAAAATTAAGGAAAATAAATATGTGTTACTTGACTGATATATAAATTGTTCTCTATCCATGAACTATTGTTTTTGGGGGAAAGTCATCATGCATTTTTGCATAGAAAAACATGTCATGACTTTTCTGACAACCTAATATTACATAGGCATCAGATTTCTATATAGTAGTCTTGAATAATAACTCAGAAAAAAGACCTTAAACACTTTACTGAGTCTAAATTATGAAATCTCATTTGCTACAGTAAAATTTCTTTACATAACTATGTATAACTCCCAAACTCTAATTAACACTGGGAAATGAGATTACAACAGCAAATGTGGCAATCTGGTAAACAACCTTTCTGTTCATAATCAATGTAGGCTCCTGGCAGTACTGAATTAAAACTTATAAATGTTTTTGGCACCTATCCCATCATATTTTTATAATACTTATGCATTCAAAAAACATATGCACTTATAAAAACATCTTGTAGTTGTAATTTAGGTGTGCAGATGATACTACATGTGGTTTGGCTCTGAAAAAAAAGAGATAAATATCTTCTCCAGTCTGAAAAAATTATCCAGGAAAGCAGAAATTCTTTAAAATGCCAAAAATAGTTTCATCCAAACTTCTTGTTAGCACATTACCTATAATAGTTTATGTCAATATAAAGTATCATGTGTCGATCATTTTAATAGTTTAAAAGCATATAAAATTATATTTCTATAAAGTAAATCTTGAATAGGTTGAATGCAAAGTAATACATGCTCAAAGCATTTCCTGTCTAATATTATCTCAAATATTTTTCATCATTTCTTATTTCTCCACACAAAATTCTTCTTCTCTTCTGATTACCACAAGATTCATGCTTTCCTTTTTGCCTGAAGTTTTCTTAATATTTCTGTCTCACCTTTATTACATCTGGCTGTCTCATTGTATTGTATCGTTTGTTCTCCTCTCAAAACTGAATTGCTATCTCATACAGCTAAGTCTTTATTTCTTGGAATTCTATATGGCAAGGGAAGAACACTGTAAATACAAATACAAAGTATAATTTTTGCTGAATATAATAATAATAATTCATCCTACATATAGTGAAATTGTATTTTATTTCTTTTCTAGTCCTATTTCCAAAAAAAGAAAAAAAAATGATGTCAATATTGAAGGTCCAAGAGCTGTTTCTCTTGAGGTGTTTTTGCATATAATTTTTCCTAGTTAATGAAGTTATAACCATCCTTGAAAATGTAATAGTTGTTTAAACATTAATTCTGGATGGACCCTTGGTTTAATACATTATGCTGTGGTGGGGCTGGCAGGTGGCATGGTGGTTAAGGGCACTGGGCTCCCACATGGCTAACCATGGTTTGAGTCCCGGACCTGGCAGCTTGCTTTCTCACCTTCCATATCTCTCTCTCTCTCTCTCTCTCTCTCTCTCTCTCTCTCTCTCTCTGCTCTCGCTCTGTTCCTATCTGGTCAAATAAAAAATAAATAAAATAGGTAAAGTCAAATAAAATAATTCTTGGCTGGAACCCCAAGTAAACTGATTAGCTAGGTAATATATCCTATAAACATTCCAACTTACATACTTTGTTGTTTTCAACTCTATGTAAATATATAATAGTAAACATGTATGATTCTTTGAATTGTCTTCCCCAAATGCTATTACTACTAGTCTATAACTAAGTAATTAAATTTGATTTGCAGCTACATTAATTAACATTATCACTTTCTTGTACAGTTAGACCTCAGAAAACAAAATAATATTCTATTATAATTATTGCCACTAAACTAGCATATTAGAGAACAATAATTAGCAGCATTTCAGATCTGCAGATATCATCTACCAAACCACAAATTGAATTAGCATAGTCTTCATTTATTTTTTATTAGCTGTTGAAAGTCAGGATTAATTGGCATGGTTTTATTTGTTATTGACTGAGTTTATCCAAAAGCATGTGCTAGCTATAATTTTATCTACTTACTGGACTTTTGCATTGTAATTTAAATATGTTTTGCTGAGAAATTATTTTAGGAGAGGGTACAAGCACCTTTTATCACTTATTAGAATTTTTCTCAAAAATACATTTTGATTTTGAAATAGTCAAATTGAAATAATTCAACTTATGTAAGAATATTAATTAATAGGTGCAGACATTCTTATGCATTTAATGACTTTCAGTATAAAAATCAGGAATCCATCTTGTTCTTGAAATCAAAGAATCAACATAGCTAATACTGCCTCTAAGTCTGCATCCCTTATCAGAATTGGACTCTACTACTATTTTGGTTTATGGTTCCTTGAAATTGGATAATATTTAAGACCAGGATTTGGGACCAGTAGTTGCCATAATGGTTACCTTGCTGAATTCCCACACAATCCACCATGGTTCAAGTCCCAGACCTGGCATCTTAAAACTCATGCCAGGCACATGTGTGTGTGTGCCCAAGATCCCAAGAGGAGACTAGAGAAGGGATTGTGGCGTGGCCATCCCCCCAGTGAGTGATTTCTCACTTTCTATTTCTCTGTCTTTCTGTCTCTCTGGCAAGTGCACCCACCCTATAGCAGCAAAAATACCTTTCTAAAAAAAATTAAAAGACCAAGATTTTCCAGGAATCTCTCTATGGTACTCTGGAAAGAGTCACAAATTCTACCTTCACATACAGCATTAAACAACAACAAAAGTTTTTCAAAGTACTTAATAAAGTTCAGTAGTGTCAACAACTCCATCTCCATAGTGCAGCTTTTGAAGAAAGTCATCTCTCAAAAATTGATTATGGAACTGGATGAGATATAAATTCATTCATAATGGTAAGTTCGGTTGTGTCTATGTAATTCAAAATCATGCATGATGACAAACTTCCTTTTCCTTTTATCTGACTATTTGGACCTAGCATTGGAGATACCCACCAAAGGAAAATAGATCCTTTTTTTAAAGGAGGAAGGAAATCAAGGTGAAAAAGAAAGCATGTAAGACACACAAAAATGGAAAATTATCTGTTGATGATACTGTGTATGATAGTATTTTTAACTGGACTAATGTGCATTTTATTTATGTAATATATACAGTGGCTAAATGTATATAGATAAAGAAATAAAAATTAAAAAATTAATAATTTTTTGAAAGACTAACGGTTTGTAAACTGCATTTTTCTGGAAACACTATGTTTGAATCCTTGATATATAAGAGTAAGTCCCAATTTCTTTCTTTTTTTTATTTTTTTCTTTTGGAGACCTTTTTGCTATAGGGCGCATGCGCTCGCCAGACAGAGAGAGATAATGAGATAGAAAGCGAGAAATCACCTCCCAGGGGCCATGGCCAAGCCTCAATCCCTTCTCCTCCATTCTCCTCTCAGGGTCTTGGGCACACACGCACACGCGCCCGGAGTGAGTTTTAAGCCACTGGGTCCGGGACACGAACCGCGGTTGACTCTGTGGGAGTCCAGCGACATAGTCATTACACTAACTGCTGGTCCCAAGAGTAAGTCCCAATTTTATGAACAAATGTATGCAAATTATAAACCTATTACACATCCTGTCAGTAAAACTATGAAATCAAGATGAAAACCCTTTAAAATTAAAACTATATAAATTTAAAAAATGTCTGTTTATAACTTCATTCCACTTATAAAGAAAACGCTTGGGCATTTTTAAATTTTCACATTTCAACTTAGCAAATAAGGCACAGTAAGAATTTTATAGACAGGAATTGGTGATCCATGTAGAACATCCCTAACAATATGTATACAGAGATGTATATTCTTACCAATTTCACCAACGTTACCAATTGTTAGCAATTTTCATAAGAAATCTAAATTTCTAAAGGTTAGTTTGGCAATATTCCTTCCTTAGCAAAAGTAAAATCAACTTAATTGCAGAGGATAACTGTTCTCATTGAAGCTTGGCAGAGTAAATTATTCCATCAAATCACTGTCAAACTATTATCTTTTTTAATCCTTATTTTTCTGCTCTACCTTGTGCCACCCAAAAGAAGGCTATTTCTCTATGGGTTGGTAAAAGTTCTAAACAGTAGAGTAGATAGGGCAAGTCTGCCTCTTAATTAAACAAGTACAGGTTCATGGTTCTTAAGAGAAAGCAAGACCAAATGTTCTTGACAAAACATCCTAAGCTAAATAAACAAGACACAATTTAGTTATATTTAAAGACTACCCTTGTGAGTTCATTTAATAACATGAAAAACACCTTTAATAGCATGCCATTCACTTTTACACAGATTACAAATGCTTCCTGATGCAGGGAGGTTCCATAACCTTCTATGATTAGACAACACAATGAGAATTAAAGTTTTTATGTGCTAACTGGGCAAGATCACATTCAATGCAAGACCTTTGAAAAAACTCTTTCTTAGGTGTGTATATTAATTTACTACTATAGTAGTCTCTCCTTATCTGTGGAGTACACATACCAAGACTCCTCACCCTATTTATGTGTGCCAGAAACCACAAGGGTGTGTGTGTGTGTGTGTGTGTGTAGGGTTGTCTACAAAGTCATGATGCATTTTTGCATAGAAAAACAAAAACACGTCATGACTTTCCCGACATACATACACACACACACACATACACACACACACACTATGATTTTCCTATACATATCATATGATAAAGTTTAATTTATAAATTAGGCACAGTAAGAGAGTAATAACAACTAATAATAAAATTTAGAAATTATAACAATATATTGCAATGAAAGTTATACGAATGGGTACAGCTACTGTAAAGTGCCAACAGAAAGAGTAAAACGTTCTCCACGTATATTTTCCTCTGACCTATTTCCATCAACTAGGATGTTTGGGAAGAATCTCTTTTCTCTCCTCATCACTACATCAGTAGAGTAAAAACACTTGTTTAACCTCGTAAAGTAACACCACACTGGAACTAAGTAAGAGCCCTGTGGTTTTTCCCACTTTGGCAAAAAACCCAAGAAGCAAGATTGGTCATTAAGTGATAATTAAGCATTAGCATTTAGGCAGAAACACTATCTTATATTGTCACAAAAACAATGTTAGATAAAACCCACAGCATTATTTCCAGCCAGACTTTGAGCCAGGAAATTCTGTTCAGAGGTGTTTCCTTTTTGGGTTTTCCCAATTTGTAATAAAATTGGGGACCTATCAGCAATAAAATTTTAAATATTATGTTTTGAATATTACTTTCTATGTAAGCTATATGATTCAAAATAGAATACAAAATTTTCAACCCATCTTAACTGATCTGATAAATTCTGCCCCAAGAGTCAAATTATCATGGTCTAAAATATACTTAAAATTTGTAATAGTACCAGCCACACTAGCACACTGGTAGACACAGGCTGAGGCCACATGGGAAGCTTGGTTTCAGTTTCCTGCCTCCTTAAAAGTCAGGAACAGTGGCACAGGCCATGAGAAGGACTGAGATATCAAGAGACCCTACCTTTTTCAAAAAAGGCCAAAGTACAAAAATAAAAATAAAATCTTGATATCAAATCTCTGTATAGAGCATATTGATCAGTAGCACTCAGGTGAGGACTAATATTTAGAAAGTGGTCTTATATAATAACTATTCTGTTCATTGTAAACCATTGATTTAAAAAATAAAACTAATTCACACATTCACATCCATATACACTCTCAGACACACACACACACATATGTATAAGAAAAACTTACACAATTTCATCGTTCTGGAATTCCAGCTCTCCACACGTGTCCTCAAAGTCCTCCCCTCCACCTCTGGCGGTTCCTTCGATGGTTTTGTAGGGAACGATAACATTTCCTCGAGCTCCAGATGTTCTCAATACTTTCACTTCCATGATGCCAATGCTCTCACTCACATGGGTCACGGGTTCCTCAAAAGTAAAGATGCCTGCATGATCATCATCAAAAATAGTCACGGTGGCAGTGCAGGGAGACCCGAGGCAAGCAAGTGTAGAAACATGATTGGCTTCTAGTATGCCATCTTCTGAAGCTTCAGAAGATACCCTGACGTTACTGAGATGCACAAGAAAATTTTCATCCTCCTCAAAGATGTCATCATCGATGATGCCAACTCGGATTTCCTTCTGGGTCTCACCAGGCTTAAAGACCACAGTCCCTTCAGTAAATTCATAATCAGACCCAGCATTGGCTGTGCCATCCTCTGTTCTGAAGTCAACGAACACAGTGTTGGTCAAATCCCCACCTCTGCGGATGATAGTCAGGGCCACAGTACCACAGTTCTCCAGACACTGGTATGTCCCTTGTTCAAAAAAGATCTTACTAACAGGGTCATTTTCAGCCACTTCTGTGTTGACCTCATGCATGCTGACAGCCTTCCTTGCTTGGTCAGCGGCATGCCTCTTCAAAATGTTGCCAGCTCCTGTCATCAGGCGAGTAGCTTGAATGCGGTAAAATGCTCTACTTTTTTGCTGCTGACTTAGGACCTGGTAGTTAGCTAATTCAATTAATTGCTCTATTTCTTTATCTGGATGCTTCTGCTTAAGTTCCTTCAGAATCCTAGCCATTTCTCGCCTAGCCTCTTCATCATCTTGGTCCCTCTCATCAACCTCCAGAACCAGAGCTCCATCTAAGAAATTGTCAACATGAGAATTGACCACCTTCCCATCCATTTCAATTTCCGTCTTGGAAGATGGCCTGTCGCCTTCATGTTCAATAATCATTCCCCTCTGCTTGCCAGCCCGATACTTCTTGTATACATACTTGTAAAATAGAAGCCTCCTATCTGCCACCCAAGCAAACACCACACAGATGGGGAAGAAGAAGAAAGTAAGTAAACCTTCCCAGACCTCCACAACACCAGGAGAGATGACAGACAAAATAATGTAAAGCCAGGTGTAGGCAAAGATGCTCCAGGCTGCCGTCACAAAGAACACACGCAAATGCTTGATCTTCCTTGTCTCTCCATCAGGGACCACATACACACAAAGTGCAATAATGATGAACATATTAAATGCAGCACTTCCCACGATGGTGCTAGGACCCAGGTCTCCTGCAGTGAAGTTATGGCCACACACTTCAATGACTGAAAGAAGAATTTCAGGAGCAGAAGATCCCAAGGCCATCAAGGTCAGGTTAGAAACGGTCTCGTTCCAGATCCTCACAGTCGTCTTGGTGGTCTCTCCGTTAGGTTTCTTTATGGTTATTTCTTTTTCTTGAGATGTGATGACTTCTATAGAGGACATGAAGCGGTCAGCTATGATAGAGACTCCAAGAAACATGTAGACCATGGCCACGAAGTACACAGTAGCTCTAGCAATTTTGTCCCCGAAAGAAGGGTCTTGGGGTTCCCAAATGGGTAAAATCACCCCTTTTTTACAGTAATAGGACCCAGTACATTCACCAGTTGCATTTCCTTCTCCTTCCATTTCTGTCTCAGCATTTACATGGTCCACATGGGAAAATAAAAGAGCCACAATGGCTAACAGATGAAATCCCATGGAAAAGGTGGGTGAGAGACTTAATCGCAGCATTTTGTACAATGAGCTTCCAACTGTCACAACCTACTGGTAAAAATAAGATGGGGAAAGAGGGTAGAGGGAAAAAAAATCGCATTATTAGAGCCACATCCAAAAGCATGATTAATTACTTATTTCTATTATTATTTGCAAAAATCTGTTTATATTTGAGCACCACAAAAATCTATGGTGAATCATTATTCTAAGAATCCATCAGTGATTAAGCAATCCTTTGTAAAGTTTACAACTTAAGCTCTCTGTTTGTGAATTTTCTACATGCAGTTTTCATTCACTGAGCAGGATCCACAGTTGACTTACTGGAAATGAAAAGTTCAATTATAGACTTGCCTTATTAAGTACACATTTATGCATGCTAATACCCAACAAGATAAAAAAAATCAAAACACTTCTGAAGCATTAATATTATTCTTATTGCTAAAGCAGATTTTCTTTTAAAATTTGGTTAGCAATACATCATCTTCCAGAAATTGTTTCTTTGCTAAAAGCACCTTATTAAGATTAATGCTTTTGAAATGCAAACTCTGAAACATCCCACCAACACAAGGCATGATGATGTGATTGTGTTCAATTCTGGAGTTTACCCTATACTGTGTTTCATGAAATCATGTCCTATTATTCCACACTTACTTGGAAGCATAGAACAGTCTCCAAGATTGCCTGCTATCAAATCTCAATTGTGGCCCAGCCTCCATGGTAGTTAGTAGCTTACTGAACTGTGGTGCTGGAAACCTCTCGGCTGACTACAGGTTCAGATCCCCAGCTTGGTCAACTTGAAACACATCTGACATGCACATGTGTCCAAGATCCTGCTGAGTTGGAGGACTGAGAGGAGGGGATTGTAGTGTGACAAAATCCTTTTGAGGGTGATTCTCTCTCTCCCTCTGTGCACGCATATACACTATCATTAATAAAACAAAGAAAATTGGGTTTATTTTAAAATCTCAATAGTATTTGTTGAGAGGGAAAAAAATCTGCTTTAATGCAGTATTTCCGCACATTAAGTACAGTTTTTAAAAGCATGTTCTGATGAGAGCACATTTCCTCCTAATTTCCAGCAAGCACAGGTCTCCTGATACATTAGCAGCTGGGCATCTGGTTCTTCCAGCATAGTTATTCACATCTGTGTACAGAGACTGCTTTAGAATCTGCAGGCTGTTCACAACAGGGAAGGGAGATAACCAGGCCCAGGCCTGGTTGTGTGTTAGGGGCTGGCAGACTGTGAAATCAGCCATAAAATGTTCCATCTTGGTGTCGGTTATACCTTCATACTTTCCATGGTCATTCTGAAACACACATCAGTTCTGTAGGGGGTTCAAGTGACCAAAAAATGCACAAGGAATAATTCCATCCAAATTAGTTCATGTGGCACAACCACAGTGACCACAAAGTATACCTATGAAAAAAAGCTGAGAGCAGTTAAGGATAGGGCAACAAAGTCACTGAGCTTTAGCATAAAGGCTGGTAAATAAAGCAATAGACTGAGCCCCCATGGCCCTAAATTCAGGCACCAGCTCAAGCAAAACTCAGCACAGACCTTATATCACCTCCAGGGCTTGGGGTAGTGTCAGTGGGGCACTGAAGTGCACGAAGGTCTGTTTCAATTCAGGGGAATTCTGATATGGAAAACTTTGCAAAAGGGACCAGTTATGACATCAGATAAAGCAGTAGTAGGAAGGGGTCTAAGTCAGAGCTCAGCCTATGGACTGGAAAAAGTTAAAACAGGAGCTGGGTTAGAGGGTTTCATGGCTTTAAGCTGGCTGCAAGCTGCTCTATATTCACCTGTGTTCCCGGCCCATGTTTGTTGCTGATGGCTCTACTGACCATGGGCACCAGGGCCTAGGCGAAGCCCCTGCCCAGCATATTCTGGCAGCTCTCAGAGATTCCACTATGCCCTAAAGCCCTTTTTAGCTACTCACTATCAAGAAATAAGCCTTTTTGACATTTTTCTCATACTAAAGATCAGTAGAGGGCTATAGTGGTAGACTTCCAGTCCAAGTAAAAGGCTAAAAAATAAACAAAACACATTTTCAACATATGCAAAAGATCATAGACAGCATGTTTGCTCAGTCACTTCAGGGCTTGAGTGGGTTATAGGGTCTCTGCAGACATTCAACCAGCATGTGAGAATTGTGGAAAATCTAGCTCCAACTCCCTTATGCATCCATTTAGCCCATATATTTATGAACACACAATGTCTACATTAGAATGACTCCCTGGCTCTCCCAGGTCCTGAGAATTCACCAATGAATAAAACACAGTCTGTCTACACCAGGCTTACAGTCTAAGAAACAAGAAAAATAAATAAATAAATAAAAATGTTAGGTAGCAAAGAGTGTTATAGTGGGTTGGGGAAAGAAAGCAACCTAAAGAGAACAGGGAGTGTGAGGGTGCCAGTACATGCACATACATGGCACACATGACTTTACGTTGGATGGTTTAGGAAGGCCTCTCTGAGAAGGTAACACTTCAGGGAAGTCCTGAAAGATGCAGGGGGTCAAGCCTCATGGATATAGGCTAGAAGAGAACACCAAGCAAGTGGTCCTGATTAGAATATTGCTTGGCACAGTCTATAACCACAGAGAAACCAGGGTGGCAAGAGGTTAATGAACCAAGAGGAGAGCAAGGCTCAGGAGTGGGGATGCAGTGGGACGGATCATGAGGTTACCGTGACTCTTGTGATCCGTCTGGATCCACTCATTGGGAGTAATGTGGAAGTTATGGGGAGGTTCCTATCACATGTGATATGATCTTATTTTCCATTCAGAAGAATCCATTAGTTTCTGTGGAGAAAAGACTGTACGGAGAAGGTAGCAACCAGTAGATAAGCTTTTGGCTATTGTAATAAAAACTGATTTAGAAATGATCCCAATGCCTAGAAGACATACAAAATGGTAGAGAAGAGGTCTGACATTTAAAGAGAAACATTTATAGTGACCCTTTTGAAAGACCTACAACTTAAAATGTCTTGAGGACCACTAAGGATCAGAAAGGTTAAATATTTGTAATAAATAGCAGAGCCACACAAAAACATTGAAAAGAGTCAAACTTGTTTCTGTCTCTAAAATGGATATAATTAAATTAGTATAATTAACTACTTCCTTCAAATTACTACTGCATCTTATCATTCCATTCTTCACATTTCAGCCATAATGAACTTCCTAAAATGCAGATCAATACTCTCACCCCTCTTAAAGCTCTTCATTGGTTGCCTACTGCCCTGAGGACAAACTCCCAACCTCTCAATAGGTTGTTTATGATATTTATAATCCAACCACTGAACACCAGAATACAGAAATTCTTTTACATTCCCTGAACAAAACAGCACTTTCTTACCTCCAAACCTCTGCAGATTGTTTTGTCTGTGCCTGAAACTATTTTGTTTTCTCCTTCATAGAAACAACTTTCAAAATAGCACTACAGCAAATAATAGTCAATTGCCAGAGAGAATAACAACACTAGATTCCATTCTTAAACACTGCAGTACACACCATGCTAAATTCTTTATGTGTATCAATTATATCTAATATTTATAATAATGACAATTATTGTGTTACACAACTCACCATGTTTCTCTTTCTGTTATAGTTCACATGAACAGCAACCTCTGGAGCTGTGCAATGTACCTTGCCCTAATAACATATATTAAGTAGTATTATGTACTAGGCATTATTAGCCCATTTTGGATGTGGGATAACTGAGAGGTAGGCAGATTAAATCATTGTAGAAATGTATACATGAACTCCTGAACTAAGATTCAAATCCTGGTCTGTTTCCCAGGCTGATATAATTGGCTATCCCATTATTTCATCCCTAAATGTGTGAAGTAATCTTAGAGAATGATTGGACTTAGGTTTGGACGAGCCCACTGGAAAGCCTCTTGGCTTCAATATAGGGTTAGGAGGCTGTAGTTAGCAAAAGTCTTGTGGAAGGTTTCCAACAGCCTGGCTTTTATCTTATGGAATAGAACTCAAACAGACATGCACCAATAACTATGGTGTAACATGTGAGCTGGCATGTTCCTAGAGACAGCTGTCCTTCACTCTCTGGTCATTTAGCAATTGCCTTGCAACCTCTCCTTTCATGCACTGTTAGGATGATCTCTCAGGGCAACCAAGACTAAGCCCTGCCCTCCATCCCTGCCCTAGCCTATATCTCATAATATGTTCTTAGCCGAAAGTGTATTAAGTGTACAAAGGGAGACGGATTAGTATAAATCCATCATCACTACTAAAGAAAAAGCAGAGGGACTTCTGAGGTTAACTAAAAGCATCACAATTATACTCAAAAGGAGACAGAATTATAATTTGTGAAATCAATTGGACACAAAACACTGATGTAACTTATTGGCAATGAAGCAACTGCACAAACTCTGGAAATCAATTTCTTTCTTTATTAAATTACTACCAAACCAAATGCATGTGAGAATATGTGATAGGTATTATTTAAATATGAGTTCCTTCTTTATCCTTTTGTCTCTTTTCTGTTATGGTCTTTCTCCCATCATGAGAGTCCAACAGTTCTACCTAATCCACCTTGTCTTGCTCTCAAATATATATTTCCATAAAATTTAAAAAAAGAAAGAGGGACCAGCAGTTAGCATAATGACTATGTCGCTGGACTCCCATGTAGCCAACTGTGGTTTGCATCCTGGATCCGGGGGCTTAAAACTCATGCCAGGCACGTGTGCGTGTGTGCCCAAGATCCTGAGAGGAGACCAGAGGAGAAGGGATTGCGGCATGGCCATCCCCCCTGGGGGGGTGATTTCTCGCTTTCTGTCTCTCTGTCTCTCTCTGTCTGTCTGGCGATTGCACGCGCCCTATAGCAAAAACCTCTCCAAAAAAAAAAAAAAAAGAGAGAAAAATTAATCAGGAAGATAAGAATAAAGGCTGTATGGGACCAGCAGATGATTTAATGGTTATATTCCTGGACTCCCACGTCATCGACAGTGGTTCAAGTCCTGAACCCTGTGGCTTAAAACACGCTGGACGCATGTGCATTTGTGTCCAAAATCCAAAGAAGAAAATGGAGAAGAAGGGATTGCGGCATGGCCATCCCCCTTTGGAGGGTGATTTCTTTCTTTCTGTCTGTCTCTGTTTCTCCAGTGAGCACACGCACCCTATAATAAAAGTCTCTCTTAAAACATTTTTTTTTTAATTTAAAAATTAAGGCCATAAATATTTTGGTATGCTGCCTGGATTCCTTACCATCTTTGTTTGTTTGTTTGTCTTTTGAGAGTGAGATTTTGCTCTACAACAGGTGCACTCACTGGAGAGACAGAGGGAGACGGAGAGACACAGAAAGTGAAAACTCACTCCTCAGGGGGAATGGACATGCTACAATCCCTTTTCCTCCATTTTCCTCTTGAGATTTTGGGCATGCATGCACACACACCCAGTATGAATTTGAAGCAGCCAGGTCCAGGATTCAAACCATGGCAGACCACATAGGAGTCTAGCACCTTAACCACTATGCCACCTGTCAGTCCCTCCTTATATTCTTGATCTATTGAACTCTGGAACAAGGGATAGGCTGATTTTTATGATGGGTTCACATCAACTCATGCCTATGGTCAGTGCTCACTTAGGAATAACCATTACATCATCCAAATGAGTCTCTATGACAGAGGTATCAAGAATATCAACTTATCTTCTGCTCACTATTTATTCTGAAACAAAACAGACAATCCCAAAACAGACTGTCCCTATAGGGACAGTCTGTCCCTATAGAGACAGACCTGAATGACACTTCAAAGGGTGATGAATAGATATCTAGCTGGGAGCATTCCAGTGCTGAAGGGAGAGGACATAATATAAGGAGTAGAAGCACATACATCCAAAATAGATCTTTATCAAACTGCCTTCATAAAAGGTGAGGAAGAGCCTTTAAGCAAAGAGGTCTGAAGAGTATTTAGTGGAATGCCCACCACCTGCTGGAAACTGTAGATGTTTTTGACTATCAAGGAGGAGAGACTCAGAGAAAAGGAACAGGATGGCATTCCCAATAGTCTAGTGTATTGGATAGCCTTATCGCATTCTGTTGATTGGTAGCTGGGGTTATTCCAAGGAACTCCCTGACTTGCCTTCATTAGGACCTGGAATTCCCTTCTATGTAATTCTTGCTGACTGAAAGTTTCAAAGCTAAGCAATTAATCTGTTTCTAAGGCAACATTAAAGCAAACATAAATCCTTACCCACTACTGAGACAACACTTAATTTGCTTCAGGACAAAGAGATGATACCGGAGGATAAAGGCTCTTACCTGACCATCCCACTAGAGTACAAATTACTGCCATGGCCCCCAACCTCAGGCTATCAGAACATGGCTAGAGGTCAAGAAGCAACCCGGTTTCCACAGTTATTTTCTGCAAGTACCTTGTTCTTTTTTGCAAAGAGAGTTTCCTTCCTTCTGTTTGATAAATTAAGACAGGTCTTATAGGGGGCAGGTTGTGAGGGGCTCATGCTCTCCAGCCTAAACTCAAAAAACTGGAGTCAGGATCCTGCCTCATTGTCAATAAACATCTATTTACATTTTTCAGCAAAGGAAGCAACTGGGGCAAGGGTCAGGTAATATGGACAAAACCAGAAAGATGAATTTAGGATTTAAGATAACAGAGTTGTTGAAAAGTCATGAGATGCACCTGTTTTGGGTCCCTTCCCCTGCTTTAGTTTTCTACATAACAAGAATTCTTACATGGCATATGATTTATCCAGAGGTTCTGTTTCATCTCCATTTGAAAATGCTCTCTATGGAAAATGGAGGCAGCCCGAGATAAGCAGTGGTCAGTATTGCATTGAAAAGCCAATGGGAGTGTTAGTTGGAGGAGAGAAAACACATGATTGAAGTTCATTAGCAAAGAATCTCAGGTTGAAAACAACTTGATCTCCAGCATAAAGAGAGGACCCAAGGCCCTGATATTTCCCCAGCAGATGGGTGTGGGATCCTTTTACACCAGTCCTGGCTTGCTAATATTTATCTGTTTTACTGATAAGGACCTAAAATTTTGGACATCCTCAAGGAAGCTTATCTTCCCCTTCTTTTATTACAATTAAAAGAGAGTTTGTCAAAAATTACCTCCACTGTAGAGGCCCTATTCAAGGGAAAGCAGACCAGGAATTTAAACTTAAATACATTAATTCCACATGCTAACATGGAAATCCGGGTAGAAAGAAGAAAAGCAGAGAAGATAATCTTCTAATATAATAATTCAGAGGGAGGATGCTCTGATAAGCTTGGGCTCTATATGAAGCCAGACAGGACCGTTCTCAGATTCATTATGCCTGGGTCACAGAGCAGGGTTTAAGGGTCTCACTATGGGTCACTGAGAACAATAATGACTGAAATCATTGACTGAAATTTGTTTTGTCACAAGTGCTGTACTAATTGCTCTGCATTCAATATCACTGACCTTTATGACCACATTGCAAGGAAGTATCATCATTTTCCTTTTCCAACTGAGAAAATTAATGGTTCATAAAAGTAAGTTGGCTGAAGTCATAGAGACTTAAAGGACAGAACTAGGATTTGAATCCAGTTCTGCATTATACCTAATGTTTCCCAAAATGATAAGAACTTTTTCCTCATTTTTATTCATTTCATATTTTTTCCTGCTTTTTAAAATTTGCTATAGGGAGCATACACTCACCAGAGAGAGACAAAGGCAGAGGGAGAAAAAAAGTGGGAAAGCACCCCTTAGAGGAGATAACCACACCGCAATCTCTTCTCCTCCATTCTATTCTCAGGATTTGGGGCACACACACATACCTGGCATGTTTTTCAAGCCAGCAGGTCTGCAACTGAAACCATTCAGTCGGTAGTGTGGATCCAACTGCCTTAACCACCATGCCATCTAGTTGGCCCCCTTTTACCTTAGTTTTTAATACACAGATTGACAATACTGTTTCTTTAGGGACAAAGAGCTCCATATTTGGTACATAGAATAGATTAACCTTCTATGCTGTCCCTCTTTCCCCCCTGAATATACATGTATGGCTTGCATTATCTCATTAACGACCTTACATGTATTCTGCTCCTGCCTCATGCCTCCTCATTGTCCCCCTCCCTCCACAAGTAACAGTTTTTTAAGCTCTTATTTATCACGTAGCAAAGGGAGATCATCAGCTACAGTATGAGGTCTGAAATCACTCTAAAGTCATGTAATAAACTCAAGGTATTCCCATTTGGTCTGAGAAAAGAAAACAGAGAGACAAATACTAGCAGTGAGCAAGCACAATGACAATAAAGAAGAGAATGCTCAATGGGTGGTAGCCAGGGACACTGATATATAATTTTGCCATAACAACTTAGTTAATACCAATAAATTATTATTTTGGGGGGGACCAGCAGTTGGCGTAATGGCTATGTCACTGGACTCCCATGTAGTCGACTGCGGTTCGAGTCCTGGACCCAGTGGCTTAAACTCACACTGGGCACATGTGCGTGCATGCCCAAGATCCTGAGAGAATAGAGGAGAAGGGATTGCAGCATGTCCATCCCCCTTGGGGGGTGATTTCTCACTTTCTGTCTCTCTGTCTCTCTCTGTCTTTCTGGCGAGCACACGCACCCTATAGCAAAAAACCCTCAAAAAAAAAAAAGATTATTTTTTCAAGAATCTCAGTGGAGCTTACAAATGTACTGTCTTGGAGATCAAGACATTTCTTTTTTTAATTTTCACACTGGTAAATAATCCAAAGAAATGCAAGAATATGACATTCATTTATGGTTTATATCTGCCAAGCTTTTCTTAACCATTCATGGGTGCCAGACACTGTTTTACAAACATGAGCAAGATAAGATGTATCTCCAAAGAAGCTCACATTCTCATTCCCTTTCTGGACAATAAATTCTTCCATTAGTACAGAATCAAAAAGAGAAGAGTTTCCTAGCATTTAGACAGCGGCATTGAACACTCAAGTGGACTGCCTAGTTCCCAGGATAATGCACCCAGGTCTGGAGTTAATACTACCAGGGTTCAAGAAACCTCAGACTGCTCAGACTATGGTCCTGCAATCAAGAGGTGTCCAGTGTAAAAAGCTCCTGGAGGCAGATCCTTGGAGCATCTCCTCTGTATACTGTGATTCTTCCAGGGGCTTCCTGATGGACAATGCTAACTATTTGAGATAATAATTTGTTCACTACTAACCCTGAATAGAAAGAGTAACCTTTATTTGATGTAAAACCTTATGTACCGAAAAAGAATGAGGTCATATGCATGTTTTCATATCTAGGTCACCAAGAAAGATTTCCTGACTAAAAATATTTTACCCACTAGCTTATTGACATTTAACCTTAAGAAATCTATATAGGGGAAAAGGAAAAAAGCAAAACAGTCAAGGGACACAAAAATGGAAAATTATTTGTTGATGGTAATATGTATGATGACCCCTTTAACTGGACTAATATACAAGTGTTTTCCTACTGGGAAAATTCATTTTATAATGAATATGATGATATACAATAGTTGAAAGTATAAGAAAGAAAGAAAAGAAGAAAAAGAAATCTACATACACCGTGAACCCCATTTATATTTCTAGTTCTGGTGCTAGTGGACACTTCATTTATTCCTCAGGAATCTACTGATTCACCTGTATGTACAAAGCACCATAACAGACACTGTGGGGATTACAAAGATAATTAACACATGATGCCTACACTTAAAAATTTGCACTCTCCAAGCAATAGTTACTCCAATGACCAGTCATAGTAGAATGGATATGGAAAATGTCATAAAAGGAGGGGATTAAAAGGACAACAAAAGCTGACGAGAATGAGAGAACATTCCAGAAGGAAACAGGGAAGTGAATACAGACAAAGAACAATGCTTCTCCAAATTTAGTCTTTCTAAGAATCACCTGAAGAACTCACTGGTTTTGCAGTAGGTCTAAAGAAAAACTCTCCTTTTATGAGCAGGAGACTCTGCTCCATCTCTTGAGAAGCCCTGGTGTAAAGGGTAGAACTGAGTAGATGGGTGTAACTGGGCATGGAGCAGGTTTAGCAAACAGGAGAGCAGAGCACTTACATAAGGCACTTGAAGGAAGGTAGAGCCTGAAAATCACAAGATAACTGTGTTCTGTTAACAGAAAGACAGTAATGTGAAAAAATGGATCAGGTGGGCTTTTACACATATTTTAACTTTAGGATGGATTAAAATATGAAGCCACTTAGTGACTGTGCATCTCAGAGGTGGGGGACTGGCGAGCAGAGGAGAGTAGATCCTGACAAGAGATCAATGAGCCCCCCAAAAGATTAAAGCACTGCAAGTAATTTATGAAATACCCACTTCATAACTTTCTTGTAGGTTAGCTTTACCTTCTCCAGGCAGAAAAGTCAAGGATTGCTGAGACATTACATTGACATATGACAGATACTCAGAGAAGTTGAAGTCTTTAGAGCCCTGTCCAGTTTCCACACACAAGCCCAGTACAGGAAGAGAATGTAAATGCCAAACTGCAAGCCTCCTTAAGTGAGGAAAGCTGCACTCTTTAAATTACAGGTTCTGTGTGGGGCATCACCTATGGTCCGTCTTCACTTCAACTGTAGAGAACATCTTTGCAGGCATTCTTTTTGTTTTCTAGTATACCTCTTAGCACTGGAGATGTTTAATGTAGGGTCCGATTTCAAGTTGTGTGATAGAAACATCCACAATGGTCTCTCTCTCTTTCTTTCTTTCTTCCTTTCTTCCTTCTTTCCTTCGTTCCTTCCTTTCTTTCTTTCATCCTTTCTTTCTCTTTCTAATCTTTTTAAACAAGGAAAACACTCACTATATGAGCTGAAGCTGGTGAATTTTATCAGCTTTTTCCTGAGTCATTAAGTTTCACCTTCAAGAAGATAACTTTTCAGGAGATGAAACCCCATCAACTTGAGGTTTATAAGTCATTTAAATTTCCCTGCATAGTCTCAAATCACAGTCCTTAAAACAATGACATGCTCTTTAAAAGAGCAGAAGTAGGAAGTAAAAACAAAATTTAAGTCATGTAATGCTCACTTGATGGTGACCTTTCATCAATACTCTGTGCTAAAATTGTCACACTATGCCAGCATCACCACTCCTATATTTGAGGGCCATTATTAAGTAAAATAAGGGGTAGTTGACCACAAGCACTATAATTCAGCAACAACTGATACGATAAGTGACACCCAAAACGATTAAATGACTAATGGGTGGATAGCATACACAGCATGCATACACTGGACAAAGGGATATTTCACATCCCAGGTGAGGAGCGAGTAGAATGGCACAAGATTTAATTCCACTACTCAGAAGCAAGCAATGTAAAACTGATGAATTGTTTACTTCTGGAACCTTCTATTTAAAGTATCTGAACTACAGTTGGCATCAGGTTTGTGAAACTGCAGAAAACAGAAGGATGGATACCCGTGTCTGTAATAGGACTACTCTCAGACCTACTTTCTTAGATATGCTAGGTACAGGATCATGTTTAGAAAATACTGATAGTGAATTCTATAGTTTATATGAGTCTGCTCCCCTCTGAGGTCAGAGCCGTGTAACTGCAGCTAACTGTATTCTACCACACAGATGGGCAGATGTGTTAGATGGAAAGGTCACTGGTCTCAGGGTCAAAAGAAATAAGTGCTGAACTCAGTGCTACTGGTTAGGTATGTATCATTGGACAAATCACTTTGCCTTTTTCGGTCTCATCTGTAAAATTGGGATACTCTGCAAACAATCCATAGCTGATATTCTAACCCCACTTTCAAGGTCATCCATGGTATGGCATCTATCTACCTTCCCAGATTTAGTGTTCCTCTAGAAAGCTGAACAACAAAGTCAAAATTACCCAAATATGAACAGCATTTTTCCTATATACTTTAATATCTGCCCTCTGTGAGCCATCTTCAAGTGTCAAATTTCCCTTTATAAAACTGATTTTCCCCCTAATTTGCCAGAAGGTTTGTAAACTTGCCAGAGAGAGAGAGTCAAAAGGAGAGAGAAAGTGAGAAGACACTCATCATAGGAGACGGTCATGCTCTAGTTCCTTCTCCCCCATGTCTCCCTTCTTTAGGAATTTGGAGCCTGTACATGTGCACAGCAGATTTCTCATGTCGCCAGGTCTAGGACTTGAACCTCACAATCATGTGGGATCCAGACACCCTAGCCACCATGCCACCAGTTGGTCCTTAGAAGTACTTTCATTGCAAAAAAAAAAAAAAAACAAAAAAAAAAAACAAACAAAAACAACAAACAAAAAAAACCTTATTAGTCATCTAACTTTGGCCTCCTACCACCTTTTCCCAAATTAAAACTCAGGCCCAGATAACTTAGAAGACTTCGAGGCCACACGTCAGAGTAACAGAACTAGGCTTTGAAGCAAGGTCTCTGAGTTCCCAGGCCATGTCTCTTCATACTGCACCAACACCCATTGCTAGGATTCCCCAAAACCATTGATGTTGCACGTATAGCTCTCACAGTCTATAGTATATCAAGAGTTGGTAAGTAGGCCAAATCCAGTACATTACCTGTTCTCGTAACACACATAAAATTAAAATCTTTCCATATATTAAAATGATATAAAAACATAGAAAGAATACTTCATGAAGTGAAAATTATATGATGTTTAAGTTTCAATGCCCGTAATTAATGTTTTATGGAATATATCCCTGACCATTCATTTATGTATTGTCCATGTCTGTTTTCTTATTCCAATAGAGGTGAGTAATTGTGATAGACCCAGTGGTCCACAATGCCAAAACTGTTTACTGTGTAATCATTTAAAAAAGCAATTTTCGAATCTCTGGTATAAGTAAGTACGTGTAATTACCTTCCCTTTCCTTCCCATGACAACTCACTCCACCACCACCTATAAGCAGGGGCAGGGACGCTCTCTCTCATTGATCTCTCAAGTGATGAGTTAACACTTGGGTGCACATGGCTCATAAACTGCTCCAAATGTTTTCCTAACATCAATTTCTTCTTCTTCCAAAGCCTCATAAGGATTTTTACTACTATTATTCCCATTTAATAGCTGAGGAAAGGGAGAACAAAAGAGTCAAGTATCTTCTCAAATGAAAAATGTTGAATTCAGATAACTATCACAACTATCATGCATATGTCTAACAGACCTCAGAGACTATAGTTTGAGTACTGTAAGGTCCTTCATTTTATTAATCAATATCCTCAAACTAGAAACAAGGTCGTAGATCTCCCTCTACCCTGGGGAATCCTTGCTAGACTTCCAGGGAGTCCTGAGGCCAGAAAACACAGACACGTTTCTGGTGGTTTTCTACACTATCAAAGAAAACAAGATGTGACTTTGGTGAAATGACTTCAGTCATAGATCTGGATTCTGCTATTTCTGATTTCACTCTTACAAAGACATTTAATTTTATATAGCCTCCATTTACTTATTGGTAAAAGGCAAGAACAAAATAAAACTAGATAATGTCTGCTGTCTCTTCCAGTGCTAGCCCTGGTACTAAGCAACAAGAAAACTGAGAGAGACCAGCTCTTAAAAAGTGCCACTGACAACTGCAAAAGAAGAAAGACAGTGAGAAATCAGGGAAAGGAACTATTGATTTTGCTCAACATCAATGCATAAATTTCAGCACTGGGGAGCCACACACCCCCGGATTTGAAAGATTTTATGGAAGAGTGACTTGAAAATTCTAAGACATTTATTGGGCACCTCTACAAATTCTGTTGCCACTTTTAGTTGGGGTTCCAACAACCCACAGAAGAGGTTTAGGTTGGGGAGTAGAGTAAGCAGCCTGATTCTCTGTACCTGCTGCTAGGGCTGAGCACTACACATGGAGCGGAGCAGAGCCAAACGGTGCTCCTGGTCCTGTGCTTCAAGGCAATCAAAGAACCTGGAAGCTAGAAGGAAGAAAGCACCAGAGCCATTCTGTGCTAAACAAATCAATGGAAATCATCTGTAATGGTATGGAAACCATAATCATTAAATTTAAGGATGGACAGGCTAGTAGATAACTGTCTCTTGCCTCACCTCTCCCTCAAGGCCGTGCTAGAAGTTCACACATTTTTGTTTTGTGCGTGAAATATGTTTGAGCAATGGCTTATGTTGGCATTTGTTCCAGATCCATAGTGCCTGTGGCATGGTCTGGACTAAAATACAAAGCAGGTTCAGTCTGGAAACAGCCCTAACATCATTCCAGGGTTGCCCTTGTCATAATCAGATAGGACTGGTTTACACGTTTCAAACATGGCTAGGCTTCATCTGTTTTCAAAATCCAGCTGGTGACATGGTGGTTAAGGCAACTGAATCCACTATAACCGATTATACAGTTCAAATTGAGGACCTGGTGGCTTGAAAAACACGCATGCCCCAAATCCCAAAAGGAAATGGAAGAGCAAGGACTGTGTCATGGCCATCCCCTATGGAGGTTGCTTTCTCACTTCCCCTCTGTCTGTCTGTCTCTCTCGCTTATCTCTGGTAAGCGCTGTCTCTCTCTCTCTCTCATCTCTGGTAAGCGTACATGCTCTGTGGCAAATTTAAAACAAAATCCTTTCAGTCTTCATGAATGAACTAAAATGTTTCCTCTTCTATGAAGCTATGTCCAATATTCTCTTCTCCCTTTCATATCCTACAGTGCTTCAGTTTCAGTGCAATGATCTAGCTCACTCAGACCTATATGAGAATCTTCCAAACATTCACATAAAATGGGTATTATGAAAAAATTATGTATGGATTTAATTTTTTGCACTGAAAGGAATTGTACTGTAATTGCATTTTCTATGAACTTCTTGAAGTCTTCTCTTATTTCAAGTATAGGTGTGCTAGATCATGACATCTTAGAGAACAGAAAACCACTTTGTACAAGGAGCATGGATCTTGGACAGCTTCACTTATTAACCCTTGGACAAACCCTTGCATGTACTTATTGCTCAATAAATATCATAGCTGGGTTGAAGTAAGTTGCTGAATCACTACCTTGTCTGTTTGACTTCATCTCAAATTAGATCCAACCAGGGAATTATTAATTAGTCTAACTTTACATGCAATGACATCTACACAGTGATTACTCTATCTTTTAAGTTTAAATTACGATGGACTCTAGGGCCCAAGAGGTGATGTGCTGGTTAAGGTGCTGAACTCCCACATGGCCAATTGTGGTTTGAGTCCCAGACCTGGTAGTTTGAAAACCATACCAGGCATGTGTGCATGAACTCCCAAATTCCCAGAAAAAAAATGGAGCAGAAGGGATTGTGGTGTAGCCCTACCACATGGAGGCAGATTTCGCACTTTCCCTGTCACTGTTTCCATCTCTCATAGGGTGAGTGTGTGTGCCCTACAGCAAAAACGTTTTTTAAAAAGTATGAACCCTGGGACCAGCAGTTAGCGTAATGGCTATGTCGCTGGACTCCCACGTAGTCGACCGCTGTTCGAGTCCCGGACCCGGTGGCTTAAACTCACGCTGGGCGCGTGTGCGTGCGTGCCCAAGATCCCGAGAGGAGAATGGAGGAGAAGGGATTGCGGCGTGGCCATCTCCCCTGGGGGGTGATTTCTCACTTTCTGTCTCTCTGTCTCTTTCTGTCTGTCTGGCAAGCACACGCACCCTATAGCAAAAACCTCTCAAAAAAAAAAAAAAAAGTATGAACCCTAATATTTATATTTATTTTCCTAGATCTTGTATATGTATAATAAACTATGTCTCAATTGGTCTTACACTAGCGTTTTCTAAGTTGATGGTATGAATATTACAAAATGACACCGTAGAATCCATTCAATATTTAAAGAATATCATTTCACTCTAGGTAAAATAGTTTGCCCATTTCTCAGAAGACTTACAAAGTTTGACTTTTCAAGAAAGAACATTCTCATTACCTTTGTGGCCCTGAAGTAAAACTACAGCGTGGAAGTCTATGCGTGCCTCTGTCTGGCTAGATAGACTGTCTGGCACTCAGATGCCTCACACTTCCCCACCAGAAAGGCCCTCTGACTGCACTGACTGGTCAGCAATCTAGTTTTAAGCTTCTTTCACTTCCTCTGCATCTTCCTGTATCCCAGGCCCTCAGGACTTTCTGCCAGCTGCTGTGACAAACCAATCCAAGATTTTAAAAAATGAACACATATTACTCTTAGTAAGAATTAATGGTAGCTCTTTCCCAGGTAGTATCATTGCATTTTATTCAGAATCTACTAGATAGAATTCCTTCTAAGTGAATGCCTCTCATAGAATTTCAGATCCTCTGTTGGCCAAAAGATAAATGCTTTGAAGCTGAGAAAGTTTTAACCATCCTCAAATCGTTTCATAGACTGCTGTCTGTGCTGCATTTGCCCTTGACCACAAAAACATTTGCTTTACTTCAGCATCCAGTCAGGGCTTATCTCCTTCCACATGACACCCCCTCCTTTCTGAAACTGGCTAGAAAACTTCAGGCAAAGTGGAAATGTGATCCTCTTCAACCTTTGTCTATCTTGCTGTTCTTTACACTACTGGCGTTGCAGATCAAAGGACAATCACAAAGGTAGATATAAAACACTTACGGTTCAATACAGAGTGACCAGCAAATAACCTACAAAAAAAAAAAAAAAAAAAAAAAAAAAGAAAACCCTACAAGCAGCAAGGACCACAAGCAACTGTCTTCCAAGTTGAGTGAACACACTGGGAAAAGGCTCAGGATCTCATTTGTATTTCAAACTGCTCTTGGTGAAAGCATATCAAAGAGGGGTTACTCTAGGGGTCTGCAGGTCAAAAAATGGGCTCTTTGATTTACAAATACTATTAAAAACCTAATCAGAGATTCGTTCAAAATGTTTTGTGTAAAACGCATTGTTTTGGTGCAGGTGGGTGAGTGTGTATGGTGGGGGTGCAAGGGGGAGAGATATCTTTTGCAAAAGAAAGAAAACTAAAAATAAACCCACTGCACTCAAGGAGACTCCACTGGACTAGCCCTGAGTGCAAACCAAAATCTCAATGGCAGACACTGACAGCTCAGATTCCCAGAATCTAGTACAATCCAATGGGTCAGCAAACACCTGACATTTACTTTCACTAAATCTCAAATATGTCTCCAGAGGACAGAAATCCCTTTGTTCAGAGAGAGTGGAAACAGCTAGTTCAGGCACGTACTAGCTAGTTAGCTAAAATGACTACTGAGAACTAGACAACTAAGGGATGTTGGATAGGATTCTGGAATCTGGAGAGAGCCTGGGAGAATATCTGCCACAAGAGGGAGCAGTGAAATTGGTCAGAGGGGAGACTGACAGAGGTTATGATGAGGGGGTCTGACTAGGAGGTATGGGAGGTTATGACGAAATGTCTAACTATGAAGTGTGAACAATGTTGGAGGATGTTTTAACAAGAGACGTTTATCCCTTAGCGGCAAAGGAAAAAGAAATGATCAGGAAGAAGAAAGGCATGTTCATTCCTAAATTCTTAGTAAGTAAAGGTGACAATTTAGTTTTTACTTGAAAGCAACATACGCACACTGCAAAAAATATAAAGCATGTAACATATGGGCTCTAACATCCTCTTGTACCTGTATTTTTCCCAGTTTTAGTTTCTCTTTCAGTCTGGATGTCGTTCATTGCCATGGTGCTAGAGCAGAATCCCTTACCTACATACCCTGTATTCAAAGGCGTCATGGAGAAAGGGCTCGTTTCACTGACTTGCAACATGGAAATCAGATCTGAAAGCTTTAAAATGCACTTACTTTGAGACAACCACATCTATGAGCCACGTAAATGCTTTTGCTTGCTTTTTAAAGAGAGAATATAACTTCATTGGATCCGCAGAGCCTTTCTCATGATTTATTTGACAAAGAAACATATTAAAGACTAAGAGGGAAGAAACCATGCATTTACTCTGCAAGATAAATGAAAGTCTATTTCTGTCTGGTTAAAAAAAAATGTTAAATACAGCTTGTGAACAAATACTAAAGCTCTTTTGGAATATATGGTTTTTTTATCTTTTTTTTTTTTCCCAAAACATAGTGAGTTTGAAAGAGAAATTAATGTAATTCCTGAAAAGTGTCCTGTAGGGGTTACTGGTATACCTCAGCTTCCTTTTGTCATTTTATTTGGAGTTAGAGCACTGTTTCTGCTATGCTCTTTTCTTTCCCGTCAACAACCGGGTTATCTTCTTCTTAATCCAAAACGAAACAGCAGAAACCATTGAACAGTAATGGTAAATGGGTACGTAGGTAGTAGGCAGGTAGCTATAAAGCACAGCCTTCACATTCTTTTAGTTCATTACTTTCCTCTTTCAGCCCTGTCAAGCTTCCAAGACAGAGTAGATTAAGTCTGATCGTCACTCTTACATCCTTTGCAATCTCTGCACAGCTCAACAGTGAATAATGGTTTACCTCTGTCCAGTCCTTTTTTTTCCCCCATAAGAATTAACTATTCCATTTTTAAATAAAAGACAACAGCCATTTTAAGGGGAAAAAAACATTGAGACTTCCTTTATAGGAGGTGGGAGAAATCTGAACTAAAGGCCCCTTAGATCCAAATGAAATCCTTCAAGCAGACGGAATTTGTAAAAAGAAAATCATTCCAGAAAACACATCTTGCTTGCTGATAAAATAAGTAGGTCCTCTCTCACCATGTCACTCACAAGGCCCCCAAAATGGACTAGCTCTCCCTGCTTCCCCCTGCTTTCACACCCTCCTAGCCTCCAAATTAAGCAAGTTTAACAAACCTAGAGAGCTGAATCCAAGTAACAGAAGATTTGAAAGAGGAACCTAAAACCAAGCACCCCTCTTTTGGCTTTGTCTTTTTTACATGACATGAACGAAACATGGAGAATTATTTTCCTCTCTCCTTTCTTTCCTCTTCTTTTCCCCTGCAGGAGTAGCTTTGAGGGAGAAAGAGAAAGCATGCCAATGAATGTGTGTGTTAGTGGGGGGTGAGATGCGGGAAGAATGCTTTCATAATTCCCTCCTGACTGCTCCCTGTTTCCTGGAGGAAATCCTCACACAGGTCCCAGATAGTGGATGCTCAACTGCTCCTATTTGGAGATCCTCAAGCTATGCCTCTAACCACATCTAATCAGAAATCTCCACCTACTCAGGCAGCTCCTCCATGATCAGGATGCCTGCACTGTCTTCACCACATCTGTCATTTTTAAAAAAGCTTCTTCCACTACACCTCCCACTGATATCCTTTTTTCTCTTTTTAGTCTTTACACCTCCAGCAGGACAAAGTTTGTATTGTTATATTCACAACCACTAGTGGCTGATTAACAGGAGAGAGATAGGGTGCCTTCAAGGGAGCCAGGCTAAGGGAGGTTAAAACCTCACCTAGTGCAAAGCATGACTTTCTTTCCACTGACGGCAGACGACATGCATTGCTCTCTTTAAAAAAATTCTTTGTTAGATTTGATCACCCCTGCTCTCAACCCAACCGCTGCCACTTTGTCTAGAGAGGGAAATACGAATTGCCAGCACAAGCCATTCATCAAACAGCAACAAGAATCCTTCGGGAGGGGGGTTTACAGAATGAAGGATGCACATACACTGTATTTTTTAAAAAGCATCGCTGGAGCGGATTTGGTTTCTTTAGCCATCGTCCAGCTATTAAGACCTCCCTCTTCTTCATTAAGGAGGAGCCAACAAGGATATCCTCACATCTCAGAACACAGACCATTTCCCCAAGAGCCAGCAAAGCTCCAGAGGCAGATAATGCAGCTCCAAAGTTCCCTTGGAATCCCTTGGGCCAACATGCCTGTATGTGCCGAATCCCCCGACGCACACAAACGACAGCGCCAGAGACAGGGACCCTACAGCCCACTCCCCCTACGTTTCTTCCTTGTCCTCCCCTCTGCCCCGGCCACACCTCCCTCCTCTCTGCAGTCGGTGGTGAAGCGCCCGCCGGAAAAGAAGGGTGCTCCCCAGTGTGGCCTTGGGAAAGACCCCAGGGATTACCGGAAGGAGGGATGGCCGAGGAGGGAGCTCAGTGGGTGGGGACGCCTGGATCCCCAGCAGCGCTGCATTCCGGGTGGACTTAGCTCTTCGCGCCCTGAATCGTGGGAGCCCAGCGCTGTGCAGGGTGCAGCATCTCAGCAGCCCTTTCTTCTCCGGCAGCCGACACTGGCAGGCAGGCACTCACGCCCAGACGCACCAGCTCCAGCTATTTCACTCTCTGAGAAACGTGGACACCCGGCAATGTGCAGGCGCGCACACCACACACACACACACACATTTAGAAGCCAGCCTTTTGCCCAAACCGAGCGAAGTGTACAGCCTTATAGAGCGGAAGGAAAATAGTTAGGGGTATCTGACCAAATCCCCTCAGCCTGCCCATCATAAGCGCCTACCTGCTTTGAGGAGTGTGAATGGATTCTGCCCCCGTTCCTCCGCGCTAGTAGGAAATACGGCGCAGTCCCTCCTTTTAAATAGCTCACGATCAGGAAGAGGTCGCTCCCATCTTCTGGGGGAAGCACAAAGCAGGCGGCGGCGGCGGCGGCGGCGGGCAGACTCGGGTGCAGCGCCAGCGCGAGCAGGAGCGGCGGCAAGCAGCGGCGGTGCGCGCGGGCGGGAGGCAGGCGCGGAGGCCGGGAGGCTGGGAGGGCCGGGGCCCGGGCGGCGCGCGCGCTCCCCCTCCCTCCCGCGCACACTCGCCCGCCCGCCGCCCGCAGCCTCGCACTCGCTCCGCCGCGCTCGGCCCCGCGCCTGCCGCCGCGGCCTTCTGCGCCCCCGCCCCCCAGCCGCCGCTCCCGGGGCTCCCTAAACGCTCGCCTGGGGTGAAGCCAGCGGGTTTCTGGACACCGAGCTTTTCCAGCCTTCCAGCTTCGGCCGCTGAGGATATTTTTCAGTTTCCTCCCGGCTCTCGTCCCCGCAGTGCGTTCTGGCCGCGCGCTAGCGCTCTCTCAGACACCCAGCGGATCGATTGCCCGCGTAGACAGGCGCTGCAACTTTTCTTCTGAGCACTTCCTCGCCTGATCCCACAGATAGAACCAGGACCCTCAATCACCTACCTGTCTCTCACCTCTACTTTTGTTAATCCAGATATATTTTTGTTCTTTTGCTTACTACCTCCTTGCTTAAGGAAGCTTTTTTTCCCCTCAAAGAGATCTGGGTATATAATAATTTTTTTCTTCTTCTTCTTTTTTTTTTTTTTAAGAACCCCTTACTACGTTTTTTTCCCCCCTACATATCAGATTTACACAACTGTACAGTACTCCTCAGCCAAGAACTCAGAAAGATTCTCTGTGTCTGCATTTCCCTCACCTGGGATTAAAGACCAAGAGGCTGTTTAGTGTGAAAGCCATGCCGCTTTTAAACTACAGAGAGGAGTAAAAGCTGAACGTTAAGGTCGGGTTGGGGAAGACCTAATGCAGCAATCGACGAACCTTTCATTGCCCTTTCCAAGAGATGCATTATCATTGCCAATACATCACTTCCCCATAATTAATAAAGGAGCATTGCACCAGCCTCTTGCTCTCTTGACAGCTCATTCATCCTTACAAATCCTTAATGACTTGGCAGGATGAAAGGCCAGACCTACTGTGGAGTTCACCCGTCTCCAAACCTGGTTGCACATCAGACACACCTGGGAATGCAGACCTGACCTAGAATCTGATGCAAACTCTGATGCAGACTCACATTGAGGTCTCAAATGGGGCTCCTAGTTTGTGCTTTGAAAGCACCAGGTGATACTGTCACTGGTGTGTTTGCCAAGCTGTGGGTGTCAGGAGCAGCAATATGTAGAAGGTGAGAGAAGAATGGAGCTGCAGAGCACTAAGCAGAAAGTTAGCTCTTTATTGGAGTTACCCCAGTACTTACAGTGCAGACCTGCAGTCAGACCTTCAAAAACGAGAGGTTCTTACTACGGGGATCCCACTGTTGGACTCCGTGACCAAGTGGAGGAATGGAGAAATATTTTACTTCTGTCTCTAGACGAGGTGGTCCCAAACCTTGGCAGTACCTCCAAAACTCCTGGGGAGCTTTTAAAATTTTCCAGCACTTACACTACACACCAGATGGATAAACTTGATATCTCTGGGGGTGGGACTCAGATATCAGTAATTTATCTTTATGTGCTCTTGTTGAGTCTTATGTGTGAAAAAGGTTGAGAACCACTGCTCTAGGGCAACTACTCTTCAAGCACAAATGTGGGTATGAATTTTGGGGTCAGGAAAAGGGGGAACCCTTTCTCATTCAGTAGGTCTGGAGTAGGCCTAAGGTCTACTTTTCTAGCATGTGTACAAGGAATGTTGCTGTCTGGACGAGGACCGCACTTTAACAAGGGTCTGTTGCATCCATCTAATAATGGTCGTGGATACTAGGCTTGGTGGAGGGAACTCCAAGCCACTTCGTGTCTTGCAAATGTGCAGGCATCGTTCTTTCCTAAGAATATTTTCCTTTTTTTTTTCTGAGTTAAATTTTCTTGGGAATGACTTTCCTCACAAACTTTTTGTTCAACGGCAGTGACTAGTGGGTGTGAACAGAATGACATGTGGGGAGACACAGAAGGTCACCATCTCCGTTAGAGTATGTCCTCAGCCAAAAATTACTTAGAGTCCTGACTCCAACACAGTGTGAGAGGCAGATCTTTGGCTCACATTCAATGAAAAGGGTCTTGGAAAGAAAAGTGGCTGTCTGCTAAATGATACTGAGAGAAGCATACAACCAGACTCCACTCATAGGAAATAGGGCACAGCTAAGTGAAGGAGCCCAGTAAAAGCAAAATGAAAATGTGAGTGGATCATATAGCTCATTGGAATAGATTTTGTGGAAAGGGTGTGGCCTGTTATTGCTATTATGGGCCACTTAGTGAAAGCTCAGATTTCTTTAAAAGTATAAGCATGTTTGTGACATAGTGACAGGAACTCTGTTGTTGTTGTTTGTTTGTTTTAAATTTTTTTTGCTATAGATTTTTGTTTAGAGATTTTTTGTGCTCTTGCCAGAGAGACAGAAACAGAAAGAGAGAAATCATCCCTCAGGGGGGATGGTCATGTCACAATCCCTGCTTCCCCATTTTCCTCTCTGTATTTTGGGCATGCGCACACATATGTCCAGTGTGAGCTTCAAGCCGCTGGGTCCAGGACTCAAACCGCAGTCAGCCACGTGGGAGTCTAGTGCGTTAACCACCATGCCATCTGCTGCCCTCCATCGCTTCTTTATATATCTGTATATCAGTGATGCCCAAAGTCCATCTTGGCAATAATTAAGAAGGCTTTAAGCTTCCACTTGGGTCCTCTTTATTGCTCCTCTTTTCTAGTCTAGACTAATATTTACAATAATTTGGATTCTTTAAAATAATAATTAAAACATGGCTCTTTACCTAGAACCATTAAATGGCAGTCTAGTGCCTAGTGATTTGGCATCTTTTTTGATTTGGTTCGATTTCTGAACCCATAATTTTCTTTGCCTTTCATTTCTCATTAAAGGTATCATTATAATGGTTCTAGGGCCCCAGGGCAAATCAAACCTTTTGCTCCCTCCTAAATGTCATACATGACTGGATTTTTATTGCAAGAATTATCAAAGGCGACATCACTGGCAGAACTTTGAGAAATGTTGGCTCTAGGTAAGAAACAGGCTGCTACAGACTATAGCTTTGGAAGGTAGAAATATTGTAGGTAGGAGGTGGTGATTTAAATCCCAACAGCAATGGTATTTCTTTGTTGTGCTCTTGTATATTGATTACCTTTCTTTCTTTAGGACTTAGTCTCTATTCTCCACTATTATTCATCAAAAGCAGTATGGTACAACCATTTGGGGGATACCATAGGATATAACTAAGACATGGTATATTCTAAAGACCATCATTTTTTCATAAAGTATTTCCTAAAAAACCTTGAGAGGATCCTTTAACAAACTCAGTTTGAGAGCTAAGTGTAAATTTTGTGAAGTAGGCCCCACTTTAAATCCAATCTACAGAAAAAATGGACATGTGATTGGGGTACCGAACATTTCAGGAGGTACATATATAGCTATCATTTTACTAAAACATTCTATAATTTTTTTTAATCATAGGCAACAGAAGTACTTTGTTGTAATTTCTTTCATTTTCACTTTGAATTACATGGGTCAGAGGTACCTCCACTGATTTTTCCATTGCTTGGGGCTTTTTAAGTGTGTTAATATAGCCTCAGTCACCCCACCACCACCAGCAATGCTACATTATTTCCTACTCTACCAGTTTTTACTTACTTATTTACTCATTCATAGGCTCAGTTTCATACTGACTTCTACATAAGAAAAAGTAATTATGCACCCCTAGCCTGGTCAGCAAGTGGGCTTTGCATTAGCCACTTTCCCACTCCTAATAACTTCAAATGAAAACTGGGCTCCATTTTGACCTTCACGTTTCCTTTTTTACTGATTGGATCCAGGGTTATTTTCTTTAGGTCTGATTGTGGGGATTCTTTGCTGACTTCTAAATGCTATTCTTCTCTGGGGTCTTGTACCTGTAGTTAAACTTTTAATTCTGTTTTGTTTGGTTTTGACCAGTTGAACACCACTGTTGAAATTTATCCAATAGCAGACCCTGAGTCTATACAAAAATCCCACCCAGTAAACTCACAATTACAACCCTGTGCAACATTATTGTGGGGTCACACACTTTATCTGACTCACCAATATATTTATCCTGGTCTCTGGACAGAGGCTGCAATTCCGCATTTGAGCAACTTATATTTAAGGGTTGAGCTGGTACAAAATTCTGACATTTTTATTTTCCATTTCTGCCCATTATTACACTAAGGAAATCTATATCCATATCCCACAACTTTATCAATGGTAACTCAATGGCAGAATCATTAGCTAGAGTATTCAGTGGGCCAGAAAACAACAATCTGATTAAGAGCCAAGGCTTTGAAGTCAAGATTCCTGAGTTAGCCTCTGATCTGGCCTTGCGAGGGGAAGGTGGTGGGGGTGGTGGTGGAGTTTCTTAAATCTCAATATCTTTGAGAAACCTGGACCATAAAATATCCTTCAAAGAGTTGTGGGAAGGATAAATGTGTATATAATGTATTTAAATAATTTTCTATCATAGATATTACACAATAATTAATTACAATAATTAATTAGTAATTAATTACACAATAATATTATTATTAGGATTAGTAGAGGTAAAGTTTGATAAAATGATATCTTTTTTTTTCTTTATTTTAGAGAAGGTACACATGCTCAGCAGAGAGACAGAGGGACAGAAAAAAGAAATCACACACACACACACACACACACACCCCAAGAGGGGATGGCCATGCCGCAACCCCTTCTCCTCCATTCTCTTCTCAGGACTTTGGGCATGCATGCACATGTGCCTGGGTCCGGGACTCAAACTACAGTCAACTATGTGGGTATCTAGCAACATAACCATTGCACCATCTGCTAGTCCCCCCATATCAATTTAAAAATTTTTAAATATAACTGGGCTCTAAATACTCAGGCTACTCCTTTTGATGATGTTTATGCTATCATTTTTTAAATATAGAATTCTTTATAATGAATAATCCAGGAAAAATGTACATTTCTACATTAGAATTATACCTTCCCTCTGTAATACAAGAAGTTGATTGGGTACTTTCTGCTTTTGTAAGTAAAGCGTGCTGTATGTGATTGATAATTGAGGCACAGCATGCTTCCCTCATACACAGTAATTCTTCTCTTCTATCTCTGGGTATCAACTTGATCTTTTATCTATTATAGTCTGAGATAACAATTTCAAAGAGAGCTATTTTAAACTAATCCCACCACAACTAAGATTTTGATTGTCACATTAATCTTATTCACTTTATCTGTAGGACATAAACTTCTTCACTAAGTTTGCACAAACTTTTCTCAACATTGATTCAAGGACTCTCAGCAAGAGAGACTCAAGATGAACTCCCTGGAGTGCTCTGTCCTAGACTGCTGTTCCTCACAATCCGGTTCTGAGCCAATGTCTCTGAGAGATTGTACTTCAGCTTTTTCAATAAATCTCTGTTCTAAGACATTGTCTATGATGTATAGCTCCCTGACTGCATCTTCAATTGCTGTTCGCTGATTGGAATCTTCTGAGAGCTGCCAGTGTTTTAGTGGTTACCACAATGCCCAAAAAGTAGCTCTTGAAAATGGTCATAGCAAAGACACCTAAGGGGGAAGTAGACTGAATTTATGAATGTCTTAATCCATGATTTTAATGATGTTGATTCTTCAACCACTAGAAGTATTTGGAACTATAAGCTTTGGCCTCTTTAAAAATTCAGACTCACACAGTATGACCTAGGGTTCTCAATAACCAAATAAAATTCAGAAACTGCTCATGACCAAATAAAATTCAGAAACTGCTTTCTGTTTTCCTTTTCTTTTAAAATACTATCTCGTGCTATGGTTTGGATAGTTTGTCCCCCAAAGATTCATGGTCCAAATCTAATGATGTTGAGACTTGGTGAGACCTTTAGGACCTAGTGGGCAGCGTTTGGATCATGTGGTCATCACTCTCTTGAGCTGGTTAAGGCCCTCTCTTGTGAGGGAGAAAGTTCTCCCTCTTGAGGGAATGAGTTAGATTCCTCCCCAGCACATTACTTATTATAAAAGCAAAATGGCTGCCCACCTTCCTATCAGCTTGCCCTGGCCATGTTGTAGTGTAACATCAGAGGCCAGCCAGAGACCAGTCTAAGGCATTTGGACTTTCTAGTCAATCATGAGCCAAATACTCATACTTTATACTTTATGAACTACCTTGTCTTGATTTTCTATTATAGCAATACAATGGACTAAGACATCCTGTTAAAAGTTTAACCATCTTTGGGCTTGTTTCAGCATTTCTAGTAGTGTATATAAAAATATATACTAAGTTATTTATGTAGACATTAAAATTATTAGTCGTCTAAATTTTAATTTTTTTACCTAAAAAAATCCTTAGGAACTAGTTGGATGGTCTATGATAAGTCTCATTTTTCAGACTGAGGAAGAACATTCTAAGGAATTTGCCCAACTCTGGCTGCACATATGTATCATTTGGGATGGTTTAAAAGAATACTGAAGCCCAGGCCCAATCCTCAGAGATTCTATTCCTATTGGTCAGAAGTCTGGACACTGTTCTTTTCTATTTTGACTTTCGGTTCTTTGGGTGGTTCTATTGGTCCAGCAAAAGCTGAAAATCACTGGTCTAAGGTCAATTAATGAATTCAAGGTGAAGACAAGTGAAAAAGGCCCCTTATATCTGGCACAACATAGCTTGTATTCTGCTATTCCATTGAATGTTGATATTTTATAAAATATCAAATGGAGAAATTTTGGAAATGCAAAATAATTTACAAATGTTTTAAGGCCTTTTTCAATCTCTAGGAGGCAGAAGTGGGTATTATAATACACCTGACAAAGATACACAAGCAAATTGGAAGATATGCTTGAGAAAGTTCAGTCCATGACAACAAGGCCTCTTTCTATCTTGTTGAACACTCAGTCCCTAGAATCTAAAGCAGTTTTAGAGCATGGTAAATGAATTAATAAGATGCAGATTACCTCTTATAAGGAGACTGGTCTATGTGATACAGAAAGAGATGGCTTTGGGTTATAGGGTAAACTCTTTGATCCATGTCCAATGCAAATTGCAACTTAATAGTAATCCCCTCCGTACAGTAGAAGTGCAAGTCCTGGTTAGCAACTGTCATAGTCACCCTACCCACACCCATAGTCCTGCCTGGCCACCTGCTATGTGATAACAGATCGATTGTCTGTGACATTGCAGGAGATGGCAATCTGACTATCAGTGTAGAGCTTGTAAACTGATGCTTTGTCGGTTACCACACTTATAAGCTCTCATTTGGCCAATTTGTAAATAATCAGAGAATCTCTTATTTCCTCTATTAAGAGAGGTCATGAGACATGTATTTTATGATATTATGCTTGTATTTTTATTTGTTATTTTTCAAGAATCAAGGAAACTGAGTTTCCTGATTATGTTCAAAGTCCATCATCGAACAACTCTCATGAAGGGTGAAAAACAGGACAGAGTAGAGAAAAATTAAACACGGGCAAGAGTTGACACACTTTTTTTTTTCATTTATCCCTTCATATAGTCATTCAACAATTATTTATGATAACTTACTCTGGGCTAGGTACTCTCCTAAACACTGGAGACACAGCATCAAAAATATCAATAAAAGTTACTGCTCTCTTGGGAGTTACATTCTTATGGAAAAACAACAAGCAGTAAACAAAATAAACAAATAGTAAATTACAGGATGACATATAGAGATAATTCTATGAAAGCAATGTAGCAAAGAAAATGCAATACGGACTTTTGGTAACAAGTACTAGTTTAGGTGGTCAGTCTTTGAAGTTAGGATTTCCCATTTTTAATACCATCACTTTTTTGAGAATCCCAAACAGATGAAATGATAGAGCATAGGATCTCGTTTATTGGATCATTTGCTTCTGACCTGCGTTGAGATTCTTTTATGAATTTCCATCCCAAAGCCATCAAATGTTGTCAAAGTTAGTGGCAGCATGGCTTGCATCTCTGCATTCAGGAGCACATTCATGTTATATAAAACCAAAAGTCGTTTAAGAGACAAACTGTTGCTAAGGGCTGCAGAGGTGCTGCAAGAATTCTGAGTGCTCCTTTGGTTTTATTTAGAAAATACCATCTTATTAAATGCATCTGGATAGCCATCTTTACATACATGAACTCTGATGGGTGAATCTCTTGACAGAAAGTCACCAGCATTGTTGAGGAAGGAGGGGAGTCACATATGTAAAACTTAATGATGGTTCCAGTTCTTCTTCCTTTGAATTTGTTATACCTTTTCCTTCTTCCTCCATTCTTACCTAAAATTCCACAATACATAGCACACATGCACATTGGCAATACACTCATGCACTATTACACAAATGCACACAGTCATTCAAATGCATGTATTCTAATATTAGTAGCTATTTATTGAAAAATCACCAACTCCAATTTGGAAATACGCATTTTCTTTGCAAGGTCTTACCTTTTTTCAAATCTACTCAAAGTTCATAGGCTAAAGCAGAGTATGACCCTAAACACTGCACTTACTTAAAACATATATGAGTCAGATTTAGAGCGGTTTTTACATTTTTTCTCCCTGTTCCTTTTGTCAAAAATACCTCTAAAACTACTCAAAGAAAGGCAGAGCAGGAATGGAAAATTATTTAGCAAAAGTTCCTACCTAACTCATAATAGATGATCAATAAATATATGTTGGATTAATGATGCAAATTAAAGAAATGTGCTTCATTATTGGGCAGTCATTTAATGGAAAATTTCCAGTAGATTTATTAGTTGAATTTTAAAGATCAGTCATGTAGCAAATAGTGAGTAACTTCTTCACTCAGAGCCATGAACTAAGTTCTACAGTAATTAAAAAATGAGTTAGACACCATCCACAACCTCTCAGAATTTAGTATCATGTGTAGAAATAGACTCTAAAGATTTATAGAAATGAATGCTATAGACAGATGTATGCTTTATAAAGATACATCTTGACACTATATCTGAGATGTGTTTAAGTGGGCATGACCGGGGATAGAGAGATCAGTGAGGGATCATTAAAATCATCTCAAAGAAGGTCCAAGTAAAAGAACTCTAAACAACGATGGAGAACAAGGGGAAGAATATAGCTATTTTTCTTTTTGGCTCAATTATTGGCAGATTCCCATTACCTTTTTTCCTATTATTTTAGAGATATGCAAAATTAGTGGAGAACCTGAACATACTGTAAGATTTAATCAAAACTTTTAGTCTTTTTATTATATATATACACACACATACATTATATATATATATATATATATATATATATATATATATATATATATTTACACATAACATATATATATATACACACATTTGTTTAAGTGGACATGATCAGGGATAAAGAGACCTGTAAGGAGATTATTAAAATCATCTTAAAGAAGACCCAAGTAAAAGAACTCTAAAATCGACTATATACATAGTGAAGAAAACACACATATATATGCACATAAATATGCTCAAGAAAACACATATAGAAAATCAAGATATATATATATATATATATATATATATGCATATAAATATAGTCAAGAAAACTCACACGTAGTCAAAATGTGTGTGTGTGTGTGTGTGTGTGTGTGTATGTATAGTCAAGATTAGCGTTCTTTTCATGGTGTCTAATTCATTTTTTAAAAGAATTGTTTTATTTAACTTTATTTATTTATTGTAATTTGACCAGAAAGGGACAGTGCGTGTGTGTGTGTGTGTTTGAGACAGAGAGAGAGAGAGAGAGAGAAAGACACAGAGAGAGAGAGAGAGCAAGTAAGAAAGCAAACCACCAGGTTCAGAACTGGAACCATGCTGGGCTACATGGGAATACAACACCTTAACCAACACGCCACCTGCTGGCCCCCCTTATTCATTTTTTTAATCATTGTAGAACTTAGTGCTTAGGGTCATGCTCTATCTTGACAATATATATACACACACACACACACACACACACACACACATACGTATATATATTATATACGTATGTGTGTGTGTGTACATATATATATATATATATAAAATGTGTTCTTGACTATATATATAATATGTTTAGCTAAAAAACGTTTTATTTGTTAAATAACAGGTCCAAAATTAAATCAATTAAATCAATAGGTTCAATTATGATAACTATAATGTGACTTTAACATTACTAGACATCGTAAGATACATTTCTTAAATAGAAAGTATATGTTATATTTTTGGATGTTCATTCTCCTGTTTTTATTTTATTCTCTTATTTTAGGATGTGATGTTATTTATTTTACTGGAATAAATTTAGTACACTTAATTATTGATCAATTAGAATTAAATTAGTAGAAATAAACTTATTTAGAGAAATGATATATGTATATGTATACACATCCATATATATATATATATATAAATACATATACACACATAATAAAATAATACATACTTAATATTAAAGAGGACAAAGTAAACTTATTAGAGAAATGATATATATTTATATATCACATATACATAGATGACATATAAATGTATATGTATATATAATATATAAGATTATATATCATTTCTATAAATAAATTTACTTTTACCCATTTAATGTTACATATTTACTATGTGTAGCACACACACACACACACACATATATATATATATATATATATATATACACATTTTTTTTTGGTCATAGGGCATGTGTGCTTGCTGGAGAGAAGTAGAGAGAGAGGGATAATGAGAAATCACCCCATCATGGGAAATGACCATGACACAATCCCTTCTCCTCCATTCTCCTCTTGTAATTTTGAGCATGCATACACACACACCCAGCATGTTTTTCTGGCCATGGGGCCATGGGGTCTGAGACTGGACCACAGAGTCAGTCATGTGGGATCCAGCACCTTAACCACCACATCACTTGCCTGCCCAGAAAGAAAAAAATACATATGTTTTTATGTTTTGCCATGGAGTGCTTGCACTTGCTGGAGAGAGAGGAGAGAGAAGGAAAGTGAATGGCCACACCATAATCCTTTCTCCTCCATTCCCCTCTCAGGACCTTAGGGATGGCATGCACACACATGCACCCAGAGTGATTTTCAAGCCACCAGGTCTGGGACTCCCACCATGGTCAGCCACATGGAAGTCCAGTGCTTTAACCACCTACTGGCTCCACAAAAATAAAATGTTATCTATATACAAAAACACTAATCTTAGAAAAATATGTAATATAGGAACCAGAAGATCGTGTAATGGGCACATCGTTGGACTCCCAGGTGGTCAACCGTGATTCGAGTGGCTTAAAACCCTCACCAGGTGCGTGTGTGTGAGTGCCCAAAATTCCAAGAGAAGAATAGAGGAGAAGGGATTGTGGCGTGGTCATCCCCCCAGAGGACTTTATCATTTTCAGGGAATCTTTAATACTCTGAAAAGTGACTGGCAACTGCCAAGGAGAAGGGAGTAAGCTTAGGATAGTCTTAGATGAAGAAGCTTCTAATGTAAAGGCCCTGAAGTGAAAAGGCACAGTCAGGGATAAAAAGAAAATTAGAGGGTGTAAAGCATAGCAAGAGAGGGAGAGAAGGGTGTTATCAGAGGCTATAGGGCAGGCAGGGGTTGGGCACAACTTACAGGAATTGATTGTTTGTTTGTTTGTTATCTTTTTTTATTTTTATTTTTTAGAGGGTTTTACCTTAGGACATCTATGCTTGCTAGGGAGAGATTGAGAGACATAGACAGTGGAAAGAAGAGTGGGAAATTATTCCCCAGGAGGGATGGTCATTTTGCAATCCATTCTCCTCCTTTCTCATCCCAAGATCTTGGGCATGCATGCACATGTGTGTGATTTTCAAGCCTCCAGGTCCAGGACTTGAACCATGGTCAGCCATGTGAGAGTTCAGCAATGTAACTGCTATGCCATCTGCTGGCCCTGGGACTGGTCTTTTGATCTCTTTCTAGGTATTAAGATGAATTCTCTGCTTTATTCTGAGAACTTGCCTTAGTTTCACTACAGAACAATTAACCTTACAATACAGAATTCCTTTGCCCCTTTGCCACTTCTGTTGCTCATACATGGCTTAGGGAGATTCTTTCTAAGGTTGGTATTAAGGGAAGACTTGCAAAATAGAAAATTAAAGACAAAGTAAGCTATTAAGTTGTATTTTCTATACCTGATTTTACTTTTGTTGCTGTGCCTTGTCAGGGGTTTCCTATGTGATTAGCAAGAATGGCCGCAAGAACTAAAACTCCAGCAGATTACTTTTCGGATTACTTGGTGTAATATCGTTCTTTTCATGTTCACATCCCTTCCCGATATGCTCTTCTAAGTTATCCTCTTGGATCTATGGATACGGGAGGATGAATGAACAAGAAATATTGATAGCCAATATGAACAAAGTAAGCACTGGGCACTTCTGGAATATAGAATACATTTCAGAACGTTAAAAAAAAATCTTTTTTTTCAGCTGTTTGAAGTTAAGCCTTCTCCATTACACTACAGAAACAAAACAAGTCTGTACCTTATGTTCCCCATATCCAGGCTCATGCTGTGCATATAATAATACCTAATAATTCGTGTAGTTGAATGTGTCCTCCTTTCCCCCCTAAGCAGCACATTTGCTAGAAATTGTAGCTTGAATTTTGTATTTCCTATGGATGCTGCTAAATTTCTTCATTCATGTATATGATGTACCTGAAAAAACTATTCGATTATTGACATCGTTAACTCATTTTAAATGACAAAAAAACATTAAATATAATAGGGCCTAGGTAGTGGGATTAGTTAATCATCTATCTTACAGGAATTGGTGATATAAAAACGTAGGTACAGAGAAAGGAAGAGGAGCTGCCTGAGAGTTTCAGAAGGTGGATTAATTTGAGAATGAACTTCTGCCTGGTGCATATCGAGGGGCCATTTAATTATAGTCTCTGTAGAAAGGATGAGAGTGGATCCCCAGGACTGGCTGGAGGCTAAACTGGTTAGAGCACAGTGCTTGTTATGCTCTTTACCGCATGTGTCTAACCCACCAGGGGAGTTGTTAGCTTCAGTTTTTGCCTATTCAAAGATTCCACTATTAACTCCAAACTATCTATATTTAAAATGTGTAGAGGGCCAGCAGGCAGCATGGTGGTTAAGATGTGTATATATACTTGCTCAAGATCATGGGAGGAGAATGGAGAAAAAGGGATTGCAAAGTAACCATCCCCTCTTGGGGGTTATTTCTCACTTTACCTCTCTGTTTCTATCTCTCTCTGGAGAGCACAAGCGCCCTATGGGAAAACCTTCACCAAAAAAAAAAAAAAAAAAAAAAAAAAAATGCATAGAATTGAGAGTACTTTGGGGCATTGAAGAAAACTCAACCTATTACCTGGGAAATAACTCAGAGTGAATGGTTTTACCCAAAAGAGTTTGACCCAAGAGCACCCAGTTGCACCACCTTCCGAAGAATGTCAGTATGTTAATGATCAGCGCAGATTTTGATGGAGGATGGGAATTGATGGTGCTATTAAGTGCTATGAAGTACAGATGGAGAGAAAAACAAAGTCCAAACTGCTTCTTTCATTTCTCTAAATTATCTTCCTCTCAATGAAAAACATTGGTGGTCTCCTTTTATGTTTCGTCTACAGAATAATTATTGCCTGCCTTTGTGCTCCTTTTAGACACAATTTCTTTCTTAATTAAAGGTCATATAATATGTCTCTCCACTTGACATTCACATAAATAACTTTATAGTGTCTGTCTTCTTATTCTCTTCAGAATACTGTCCACTTTCATGAAATCCCAATTAAGTTCCTCTCTTCCCAGAGAAAACAATGATTACTTTCTGTGGCAAATTCACTAGTATGTGCACCATTTTTATCTATGATTACATTACTGATAATTAGTCTTTTTTGTTTGTTTTCCATTGCAAGAGGGTGCATGTGCTTGCCAGAGAAACAGGTAGAGAGGAAGAAAGCACCGCCCCCACCACGGCCCATAAGGACATAGGGAGGCATCGCCATGCTGTAGTTCCTTTTCCATTTCTTTGTCTTGTTGGGATTTGGGGCATGCAAAAACATGTGCCTGGTATGTTTTTTAAGCCTATGAGGTTGGAACTGGAACTGAAACCATGCATGGAGGAGAAGGGATTGAGGTGTGACCATCCTCCCTGGGGGATGATTTCTCAATTTCTGTCTCTCTGTCTCTCCAACAAGCACACATGCCCTATGGCAAAAATCTATAAAAAAAAAAAAAAAAAAAAAAAAAGTTATGATTATTACCTTTGTAATCTTCAAGAAGTGATTTTTGGAACAGAATTGGAAAAGAGACTTTGTATATTACTGTAAGACTGTATAAATAAATCACATTTATTCACAATTACCTATGGGTATAATTTTAAGCAAATCACTTCTGTTTCTTAGATCTCAAGTTGATTATCTGTAAAGTGAAAATGCTGGACTTATTTTTGTCTCTTTCCCTTGTTAAAACAGGGGAACTAATTATCATGATATCTGATAATTAGTCTCAATAATAACTCGTTTGGTTTTGATGTTTACTTTATGCCATTTGATCTACATTGTTCCTTATAAGCAAGATAATATAGAATTATAAGCAACCTCTTTAACTACTGGGAATTCTTTTGCCATGTACAAAGTATAGTCATTTACTTTCTCTGGAAAGACAACTTTAAGATAACATTAACGTTAGTACCATTAACATTTAAAAATAAGTAATGTTTTTGTATGTTCTACTGTTAATTACTGTAAATTACTTTTCACAGAAATAAACTTTTGCCCATTTAAGTAGTTTAATTACCCACTTTATTTGGAATATGAAGACTTTTCATGTTTTTTCATCTGATTCTTAGCACTGCTCATTAGTTTAAGTAAGTACCTTGTGAAACAATGAATTTTAATCACATTTTAAAAATATTGAATTTCCTTTTAACTAAAAGTAGCTTTTATTTTATTTTTTCTTCATGTATTCCCAGTGTGCATAAATATTAAGTATATGGTAATATAAATACTATTTTTATTTCTTTTACAGTACATTTAAAACACATATTAAGTAGAGGAAATAGTAGAACAAACTCATATACCCATTTCAGCCTCACCAGCTGTCAACAAATAGTTAATTTTGTTGCATCTAAATCTCCTGCTCCCTTTACATTTGCTAAAATTAAAGCCAATCCTGGGGCCAACTGGTGACATGGTGGTTAAGATGGCTGGATCCCATATGGCCAGCTGTATGTTTTGAGCTTCCCTGAATCCAGCAGCTTGGAATATATGTTGGGCGTTGGGGCCAGCAGTTGGCGTAATGGCTATGTTGTTGAACTCCCATGTGGTCAACCACAGTTCAAGTCCCGGACCTGGTGGCTTAAACTCACGCTGGGTGCATGTGCGTGTGCGTGTGCGTGCACGCGCACCCAAGATCCTGAGAGGAGAAGGGAGGAGAAGGGATTGCGGCAGGGTCATCCCTCCGGGGGGTGATTTCTCGCTTTCTGTCTCTCTGTCTCTCTCTGTCTTTCTGGAGAGCCCACGTGCCCTATAGCAAAAACCTTTCCCCCCCAAAAAAATTAATATGTGTTGAGCATGTGTATCTATCATTTTGTGCACATAGGAGGAGAACAAATTGCAGTCTGACCATCGCCCTAACTTAAGTCTACTTTCCCTCTCTCTCTTTCTGTCTTCTCTCTCCCTCCTTTCTCCTCTCTCACTCTCTCCAGTAAGTGCACATACCTTCTAGCAAGATTTGAAAAAAAAAGTGGCCAATCCTGGAAATCATATTCTTTAATCAGTAAATACTTCAATGTGTATTTCTGAAAGAAAACTGCATTTCATACCTGCAAAAATATCATTACACTTTAAAAATGAACAAATAAAGAAGAATTCATTCATCTCACCAAAGATCCCTCGTAGTCTCATTTACAATATACTTGCAGTTGGTTTGAGAGAATAAGGATCCAGATAACATTAAAACATTGAATACATTTGAAATGTCTTTTCATGCATACATAACACTGTTTACAAATTTTTCCGTCACATTTTTTCTTGCAATTTAATGTCTGAAGAAACCAAATTTTTTGTTCTGTCAAGTTTTGCACATTTTGGACTTCAATCGTTGCATTCCTGTGGCATCTTTCAATGGATTTTCTTTTGTTTCCTGTCTTTCCTATAAACTTAGATGTTTATCTGCCATGACTATGTAAAAAACAATGTTGTGTATATATCTTCTACTTTGTTATAACAAGAAGCAAAAAATGTCTGGTTGTCCTCCTTCCGTGTTGCTAAAATTGTCAGTATGTTCAGGTATTGCCAGCTTGATTTGTTTATCTTAAAGTTCCCCACCTACTGTTTTTAGCAGTCATTGATAATATTGCCTGAATCTTTTATTTCTCTGTAGATTTTAAAATGCTACTATTCTAAAATTAACATCATTTCACTATTTATTAGAATTCTTAAGAGAATTCTCTCATCAACCACTTGGTTACCCTGAAGTTCAATGTGAACAATGTTTTAATACTTATAGTAGTTTATATTTATGCACACAATTTCCTCATCTTCTCTTACTGGAATTCAGATTTTTATGTTTTTCCTCCCCCATTGGAAAAACTTACTAAAACTGATGTCTATCAATTAAAGTTTCACATTTTATAGAGACTTTAAAATTTCCTACTATTTTTAAATCAAAACAGTTTTTCTGGAAGGCAATCTGGGAAACTTTTAAACATTTTCATGTGTGTAATATTAGAGTAATTCATACTGAAAAAATAATTAAAATATATGCACAAATATAAATGCACAGTTCAAAACCGCATTTTTTATCATGGTAAAAAGTTATTGTGAATTGTTTAGCAATAGGGTATATGATAAAGATAAGCTTAAGCAACCATTAAAAATGGAATTGTAGATCTATATTGACATGAAAAGAACGATGTCTAGATCAATATAGACTTACATTGACATGAAAATACATTGTGTGCATACAAGTTTAAAAACTTATGTAGGGTTTCCCTGTGGCCTAGTTGTTAAGGAAGACTGATCCCACATAGCTGACTGTACAGTTTGAATCCTGTTCCCAGTGGCTTGAAAAACATTCTGGGCATGTATGCATGAATGCCCCTGATCTCAACAGAGAGTGACAAATGGAGGAGTAAGGATTATGGCATAACCACTACCATTGTGTGTTTGTAGGGGTGGGGGGGAAGGAGGGCGCCTTCTCACTTCTCTCTCTCTCCATTTCTTTCCAATGAGTATATGTACTCTCTGGCAAAAATGAAGAGACAGAAAGCCCATTAAAGTAAAATTATTTGTTGACGATAACACGTATGTCAATGTACTTGATTGAGGTAATATACAGTGTATTCTGGATGGAAAATCTCATTTTGTATGCCATAATGATGTATAGTAAATGAATGTAAATAAAAAAATTTAAAAAAAATAATAACAATAACAAAGAAAGTAAAAACCCATCATATGTAGTAGTATCCTGCATTTTAAAAAGAATAATTTTATATGTACGGATACATGAAAAGAAAAAATTCTGAAAGACTATCCTTTCTTTTTTTTTTTTTTTTTTTTTTTTTTTTGGAGAGGTTTTTGCTTTAGGGTACATGCACTCGCCAGAGACAGAGAGAGAGCGAGAGAGAGCGAGAAATCACCCTCCAGGGTGGATGGCCATGCCTTAATCCCTTCTTTTCCATTCTCCTCTCGGTATCTTGGGCACACATGCACACACACCCAGTGTGAGTTTAAGGCACCAGGTCCGGGACTTGAACCACAGTTGACTACATGGGAGTCCAACTGCTGGTCCCTGAAAGACTATCCTTTCGAATGTTGCCTATGCTTATCAATTTCTGAATGGTGGCATTTGAGTACTTTTTCCTCTTTATTTCCTTTTTTTGATGTATAATTTTTCCATAATTAATAAAAAATAAAGTTGAATTAACAATAGAAACATTTATTTAACTATTAAAAATTAGTTTTTAAGTTTTAAATAAAAATCTCTATTCATTGCCATCTAAGTCTAGGACATGCATTGTTTCTTCTCTTAAATCTCATGGTGCAGGTTACCAATAGAAAAGTGTTTTTGCTCTTACTTTGAGTTCTACAACCCAACTTTTAAAATGTCATATGTAGACTTGCTGCTGATTGCCTCGGAAATTGCTGATTTTATACTATATTGGGCTGCTGGAAGCTTTACACCAAAGGCTTAGTTTCTCAGACAGAAACCTCTGCCACTGCTAATGTTCTGTGTTGCATGGGGATCCTATACATATTATGCTGTTTAATCTTTAGAATTACCCTTTGACATAAATATTGATAACCTTACTTTATGGATGAGAGAAAAGCCCATGTTCACCTTGCTCCTAACCTCTTATACTAAGTTCCAGATCTAGGATTCTTTTACTGCAATGTTCATTCTTTGGCTCCTTGACCACCACATCCCCATGTCAGTCTCATTCACTTCTTTTCTTCCTTGAAAGTCCTATCTAACAAGCTTTAACCACACCGAGAATATCTTATTTAATTCTCTGTCACCACATTTCTGTTCAAATAGATTACCTTATCTGTCAATGTCTAAACTCTCACAGCATTGGCACAACTTCAGCCCCTGTAAAACATGGACATGCTAGTCCAATCCACCCCATCTACTGAGACCACAATAAATTATAAGCTAAGTGTACTGAATTGCTTTTGCTGCCTAAAAATAATGTATATCCATCAGTCATATAGAGGAAGCACACCCTTCATTAAAATAAGAAGTTACTGACCTCAGGCATCTGTCTGGAAATACCCTATTCATATACCCCAAGGTAATAACGTTGACAGGAAATCTGAAATGACTAGTGCAATTGCAATGAATCGAAATAATTTTTTGAAATTACAAATGTAAAAATATCAGATAACTTTGGCAAGAGAGGGAAAGATTCAGTTTTTTAATCAAAAAATTCTAAAGTGAAGCTTTAGTCCATGTATTTTCATATTATGCTGGCAAATCTTAAAAAATAAATAAGAGATTCAAAAGATGATCATCCCATTACTCTGTATCATCTAATGGATGAGAAAGGCAGAGCATAAAGTATATTAGAGAACTCTTCCTGCTTGAGAAAGAAATAGATTGTGATGACTGAACAATCTTGACCTATGTATGAACCAGGAAAATTGCAAACCTGAGACAGAGTGCAGAGTGATTAAAGTGGTATTGAAGTCCCAGTGCCAACAAAAGTGACCTTCTGACTTTACAAGATGAAGAAATGCCCATTTTACATTACAATCCTGCTGCAAACTTGTACAACTCTGGTGTTGTGGAATAAAGAAAGTAAGAACTTGAACTGGTAGATGTGGATGCAAACCTGTCAACATCTTTCACTCACATTGCCCCTTTATCTGTTAGTTTCATAAAATTGCTGCTTTGGGGGGATTAGCAGATGGTGTAAGTGATTACGTCACTGGACTCCCACATGGCCAACTGCAGTTCAACTCTCAGACCCAGTAGTTTGAAAATCACATGGGATTCATGTGGGTGCGTGCCCAGGATCCCAGAATGAGGATGGAGAAGGGATTGCTTTGTGGCCAGCAATACCTAGGGGTTATTTTTTACTTTCTCTCTCAGATGTCTGTTTCCTTCTCTCCCCACCAAGAGCATGTGCCTTAAAGCAAAAAAGTTAAAAAAAATGCTGCTTTTATAAAGTGGAAATGAAGTATCCCCTTCTACATAACAACTACATGAGCACATGTATGAGAAAGCACTTGGTAACATACACATGAATTTTTAGAATTATTTGCCAAATACACAACCCTATCTGTTGTCACCCAATACTCCTCTTGTCTGCTTCATAGATGTGTAGTCTTCTAAAAATTATATTTTAATTCCCTTCTATAGTCCACGCCTGTTCTAGGGGCTGATGATATATCAGTAGACATACTAAAACATCCTACCCTCATGGAGTTCATCTAGAGAAAGGAGGATAAAATGATAGACTACTATCATTATTTCATCGAACACATTCTACTGTCTGGATCGTCAGTGTATCAGGAACAAGGATGAAATAGAATATCCAGAGTACCTCTGTCTTGGAATTTATGACTTAAGAGGCAGCCTGGAGTGACTTAAGTTTCAGGTCAGTTATAATGCAGCACAATACAGCTAAGACAATGCACAGAGGAGACAGGTAGCTCAGATATATTGGTCAGGAAGGCAACTTAAATAAAACACTGCTCACATTAGAAGACGGAAGGCAAAACAAGGGTAAGGATACTTTTCCCATTCTGCTCTACATTTTAGAGTATACTTGGATATTTCCAAGGGAAAGATATCTGAGACAGAATGGATCATAACACATAATGAACCATGAAAAAATTACATTATTTAGCAAGGAAGATTAAAAACTTAAAAAGATAAATACCTAAGTAAATAAATATATTTGGTGTGATCCTAGATATCAAATATCAGTCAATGACCAAGTATAAATCTTTCTAAAATCCCATCTCCCACTTCTCTTTTTTCTGTATTTGAAATTAAAACATAGTTTATTAACTATTTATTAATTAATTTAAAAATAATAATATATCCATTACATAGTAACCTAAATCACATAGTTTTACAAAAATAACTACTTCTTGTGATATAAAACTAATAAGAAGAGCTGAAACGGTTCATTTTCCATATTTGAAAATATTTCCAATATTTGGTTTAGTAGAAAAAAAGCTGAGTTTTTCATATTTCTTTCTCCATTTAATGTGTTGCAATATCACAAACTGCGTAGCCTCTGGAAAACTAGTGTGCACTAGTGAGAACATGAGAACCAAAAAGGCAAATAAAGTTTTCCTATTATTCTGAAAACAACATGGACCTTAAGGCTTCCCTGAAAGGGTCTTTGGGATGATCAGGGGTCTCTAGATGACACTTCTGAGAACAGTTATCTTGGAATAACTGGGCTAGGAAAAAAAATAATAAGCCTTAGTGCTTCCTTTAGATCATTACATAAACCCCTTTAGTTCTCTTATTTTCAGTTCTATTTCCCCAAAGAGACATTACTTGCTATGAAACTTCACAGGTTTATGGAACTTGGAGGAATAGCCCTACTCTAAGTAATTTTCTATTTTTTAAAGTTTAAATATATCTGTAAGTTTATTCATTTATTCCATGAATGAGAGATAGACTGAGAGAGAGAAGGCGAGAGATAGAGAGGAAAACAGCACCCCCAATTGGATCCCAATCCAGTGACCTGCCCTCAGCCTCTACCAGCCTAGATGACGGGCTCTGGGAGGTCTCTGGCCATGAACTTGTGACCTTCCCATGTGGGTCTGTCTCACAGAGTATCACCCTACTGTTGTACCACTGCCCAGCTTGAATATTCTAATTTTTATCCAAAAAATAATTAACCATGTTAACACATCCCCAAACTTGTTTTGACTTTAAGAGCTTTTGTTTTTGCTAGAAAGCATGGAACTAAATAATAACAAATCAAATGCATTATTTATAAGTCAATTCAAGTGTTTGGAGGTTACTTTAGGAGCATCTTAATTTTTTGATGCAAATGTAAACTTTTTTCAGGAACTATAACTTTTTCTATTCACATATGCCTTATATGAACCCATTTTCTTTTATTTTTTTTGAAGATTTTTGCCATATGGCACATGCACTCACAAAGAGATTTGCTAATGAATTAGCACCATATTTATTCACTGGAAGCAGGTTGATATGGTATACTATACTCAACTAAACCCACCTTGAAAACAACAAAATTATTGTTCAGTAGTTATTTTCTGTAACATTATATTAACTGAATCCGTTTCATATTTATCGGGAAATTACTGATAAATTAAACTGATATACATAATTTAATATATGTTCGCCAAAGCCTTCTGAATCATTAAAGAAAAAAAAATTACACTCAGCAGCCTTTAGGGTTAACTATAATACCTTATGTTTTATTTCTACTCTAATAAGAAATTAATTTAAAATAGGTAAAATGACCTAACTAGAATAATTGATTGAACAGAAAGAGCTATGTTTTAGGCACAGCTAATAGAAAAGTTTACGGGGAATTAAGTTAGCAGAAAGGAGGATATGTTCTGTGGACTGTCAATACCAATTACAACACATGGGTGAGGGTTCAGATTATAGTCTATACAGGGAAATGGAGTCGGTTTGATCTGGGTAATGCATGTTATAAGGCAGGAGTTGTCAGGACAGTCCACAGACAATTGAAAAAAGAAGTTAGGAGAAAATTAGCTATAAATGATGTGAATAGTGCATGGTAGTTCAGGGCAGTTCATGTGGGTCAACCTTGAGGCTTCATGTCCTAGTGGGAAACTAATGGACTATAAAAGAAAAGATAGCATAAGAAATCAAGCTGTAGTTCTGATATCTGACTCAGAAAGAGTAGTTGTCATGTTTTGTGAGTGCTTTACACACCTGCTGCCGTCTCCTGGGGTAGGGTACTGGCTCTGGGCAAAGCTAAAAAAATCAGAGAAATCCCTAAGTAACCAGAATTTGCCTGAAATAATTGTAGATCTGGTGTATTTCCAAGCCTCTAGGTAGAAAAATGAAAGGAAAAGGCAGAGAAAATGTGGATTCTTAATATCCATGAGAATGTTCATTTTCATTCATTTTAAATCTAATCATTTAGACAACCAATGCAATCCCAGTAGCCAGATCTTTGGAGAAGGGTAGAAGTGAATAGGTCAACATCTATGCCTTTTATGAGACTTCATCATGTTATGCAGAAGACAGATGGAAGGACAAGCAAATGAAGAGTAGTGGTGTGGTTTGGGTCATGTAAGAGTGAAGAAGAGAGAAATGAGGAGGGCCAAGTAGGACTTTCCAGAGACCTTGATGGCTAAACTGAGTCTTAAACTACTTAGCAATAAAAATGAAAAGACCCCAGCATTTGATTAAAAGTGGGTGAATACAGATTTACTGCTAAGCAAAGCAAGCCAGACTATGAAAGAGAGGCATTGTATGTCCCCACCCAATATATACCAAATGTTTGCATGCTATGGCAGAAACTGAAAGATCGGGAGGTATAAAAGCAGGGAGAGAAATACGGATACTACAGACAGTGTAAGAGGAGGGCGGGAAATGGCAGAGGGTGAGAGAGAGGGAATCAAAAAAGAAAGAAGCAAGGCATTTAAGGAACACAAAATGGAAAATTAACTATTGATACTGTATCTGGTGATATATTTGACTGGACTAATATACAGTGTATGCATGCTGGGGAAATTCATTTTGTATGTGTAATGATATACAGTGATTGAATGTAAAAACAAACAAACAAACAAACAACAACAACAACAAAATAAAAAACCACTAGAGGTTTTCTAGAAAGGTGATCCTCAAGAAGGCAAAACCATAGGGGTCGGAGAGATTAGGCTGCTTCCTGGCATACACAAAAAATTCGAGGAATTTAGTGTGCTTTATTTAGCACATGTGGAAGAGTGGCGAGGAACAAAGCTTGAGAAATAAGGGCTTTATACATACATCAACATAAATTTAAGATTTTAATTGGGAAGTAGAAACACAAATAATATCAGAAGGAGTTAGACTGTCATTAATTTTATGTGACAATTTAGGTAGCTGGGTCTTGGTTCTTAGATCTCTACCATAAATTCTGAAATTTGAACATACAACCTTAACTCTCAGAGAGATTTTTCATTTGCATAGAATTGGCTTGCAACAAGTTTATACCAGCAGCTATAAAAACCTTTTGGAATTTGGATAGGGGATGAAACATATTCATCATCCCTAAGACAAAATGGTTCAATCATTCCTTTGAGGAATGTTTTCTACTACCTACTAGGTAAAAGAACTTCAGGGCATTCGTTCACCAGATTCATGTATGAAAACTTCTAAAATGTGGGGAGCACAAAAAGAGAATGACACCAATATGAAGTCTGTCCTGATGCTGTGACCGTATTAGGAGCAGTGGAGTGGGGCCAAGCTGTTTTGCAACAGTAACCCAACTGGGCTCACAGGAACGTCCTGCGTTTGTGCTTTACCCCTAGGACCCCCTTATACACACTAGGCATGTGTGTCAGTGCCTGGGCTGGCTGAGGCTAGGAGTGGGTCATGATGTGAAGATTCTATTGGGGGTGTCTCCTCCACAACTCATGGAAAAGATAAATAAGTAAACTTTAAAAGGAGTCGAATATCTTATTATAGGAAATGTACATTTCTTTTCTCTCCTGGGCCGATAATTGAGAATGAAGATATAAAATAGTCTCTTGATTTCTGGGTATCTAAGAATAATCTTCACCCATTTCATGTATTCTAAATGTTATCTTCAGTAGTCTGTCTTGTTCACTCCTTTATTTATAGCATCAAACCTAATGTCAAACCTAATAGCTTCAGAAGGGCTGAGTGAATCATTAAGTCAATAAATAAAAGATATCAGACTATTTTCTCTGTTTTGCAAAGTCTGAAATATATGGTCATAACTATTCTGTGAGTGCACTTTTTCTCTAACAAATAAGAATATTGGCCTGACAATGTCATGCTTTAATTGCAACACTTCATGTTTTTTTTTTTTTTTTAAAGTAATAATATTCTCTGAAAATAGGAATGGAGAGATATTTAAGAATGAATTTCTTGGGCAACATGATCTTTTTTTCAGTTTATTTTTAGTAGGTTCAGCTACCATGGTACCCGAAGAAAATGTTTTCTATTTTCTTAAAAGAAAGAAAGAAAAAAAAAAAAAAAAAAGAAAGAAAAAAAAAACACCTTGTGAGGTAGTCCTAGATTGAGAGCTAAGGTTTTGTAGCTCCCAATTCCTAGAATCTTCTGAATACATGTGAGTAAGTCAATGTAATCCTCATTGCTTCTAGCTGTTAATCATTTTATATGATTCACCTGCTCCTTCCTGTAGGCCTCTCCCTTTTCCTTTATCCTACATTATTAAAAAGAAGATAAAACACTGTCACTTAAACAATGTTTTAGGAGTGATCCTTCAACTTTTCAAGTGCTATCCAAATGCAGAAGATTGTTGACCTTTCACTGAAGGAAGAAAACGGGTAAGTTGGTATAGAAAGTTTTCCTTCCTTTGACTGAAGATGAACTGAACTACATTTTTCTCTGCTCTGTATACTTAAGCCTCATGAGTAATTTGCCCTTGAGTTGAACTGTGAAATTTCAAGAAAGATGTATGTGTATGGCTTGTGAGTGTGTGCGTGTTTGTGTGTGTGTGTGTGTGTGTGTGTGTGTGTGCATGTGCGTATAGGAGGAAATTTGGCCAATGTGGGGAATGAATGCAAAAACATAGGTGAATAAAGTTTCCAGTGGCCCAGAAAATGATCGGTGCATGTCCATTCCTGAGTTAGCATGGCTTGAAATGGCATAGCTTTCAGACCAGCTGTGACTCAGTGCTTTCAGGAGCTATTTGGACTGTATCTCAGCAAAAGACCAGATGATCACAATGTACCAAGCGCTTCTCAGAAAAAGGTGCTGTATAAACACATGGCACTTTTATTTATTTTAGTTTGCCTCCTTTGGGCACAGATTTTGGCAACAAATTGTGAAAATTCAATGATCCAGTGTCTGGGAAGCTGTTTTACTTTCTCTTTTTATCCTGTTCATTAATTCCTTTTTTTTTTTTTTTTTTTCTTTTACTTTCTTTCTCTCTTTCTCTCTTTCTCTCTTTCTCTCTCTCTCTCTCTCTCTCTCTCTCTCTCTCTCTCTCTTTCTTTCTCTTTCTTCCTTTCTTCCTTTCTTTTCTTTTCATACTCAGCTTGGATGAAGATGCCTTGGCTGAGGATGATGCATGCATTTTTTTTTTCTCCTAGTTTTCCTAATCAGTCTCTTCACAAACACAAACATACACAAACATACACACACACACACACACACACACACACACACACACAGACACCCACACACATGCAAGCATACACACACAGTATTACCATTTTCCTGAACAACAAAACAAGTTACTTGTTTCAGGTGATTCTACTTGTGATGGTCAAGACAATTATCTGAGCCACATTTAGCACAGTACCAAACAGAGCAAGTGTCTTTTGTTCCCTGTTACATTTTGCTGAGACCAGCTAAACACTATACCATCTTACAGCTCTAAAGGTCTCAAAACATTGCCATATAAAATTATCTTTGTTTTAACAAAAAAGAATATTAAAAAAATCTATTTGAAGACACAGAAATTAGCTCATCAAATGTTAGTCACTTAAAAATCTATAATTTTGTTTGAGTGGCAAAAAGCTCAGGTAGGTAGTTTTTTACCAAAAACTGCTCTCTCCCTTCTGAAAAATCAGTCTTTTGTCTCAGAAATAGAGAGATTTCAATATGATTTTTTTACCCTTTGATAGACTTTCTGTAGGAAAGTTACATCAATTTCCTTGAATTTTGTGTGGTATCGGGTTATCAGAAAAGTCATGATGAATTTTCCCGTTTTTCTAGGCAAAACTGTCATGACTTTTCAAACAACCCAATATTATCGACCAACTAATTTTAAACTTCAGGAAAACTCACGAACTTCACCAATTTGAATCACTAATATAGAATGTAAAAAATTGAGATATGTGACTATTGTTGAATAAGTAAAAATATTTTTCACTGGATTTTTGGGATCCTTTTTGGTGAGAATTCAATTCTAAATCAGTATATTTTTCAAACAAATGTCCACAAGCTGTCAGAATTAGTATTTTTTGTATATATATAACTTTAATTTCTCAATTTAAAATCCCTTCCTTTGTCCATTTTTTGTTTTATTTTAGCATATAGTCATAATGAATTAATTGTTCCACTAGAAACCAACCCCACATTCTTGTTATGCAATTTATCTTCTAATCATGAGTTTTCGCAAGCTTAGGAAAATCATGAACATTCTTTCAACTCATAACAATTTTCCTCTTCATCTTCTGGCTGGATACTACTCTCTGTCAAGGTATATTCTTTGAAGACAACAGTGATAAACATTTCCTACATTGTACAGATGAGGAAACACAAACGTTTCTCATCATGGTTAAAGGGAGAAAACATTCTAAGGGCAGTAAGTATTTCGTGTTCCTATCTCTTGTAACTCTGGTTCTATTTCTAACTGGCAAAAATCACTACAAAATAGTAACAATAAATGTTTTACTTCAGCTTTTATCATAAGGTGTTTGACATCCTCACATGCCTAGGTTTGTAAAAAAAAAAATAATATTGGGAGAGAAATACAAGCCTATTTTACATCTTTGGCGTGTTTGTCTCTTCATAGTGATCTACTTAGCAGCTGAACAATTGCTTCCCCTAAGTCTGTACTCCATGGGCCCATAATTAATGTACCAGGGAAATTCTTCCTGACACCACAATATGTTGATATAGTGATAAAAGCTGACTCATGGTAAGGTTTCCAGAGACTTGATTTTACTGTAGGATGTAAGAAATAGGGGACAAGAAAAGAATGTAAGATACAAACTACATACTTTTATTTTTGCTTTCCCAAATTAAATTCTGATTTTCTCTAGTACCAATACAGAGGCTGCAAATATTTAATATTTAGAACTAAAACAAGAAACCTCATGAAATGTCAAAAGAGGAAGCCAGAAGCTGCTCTCTTCCCCAAATGTGAACTATGTTTTGTCACCAAAGATTAGGCTTCCTGCTTTACTCTGAATGTTTGTATCCCTCCAAAATGCATGTTGAAATCCTGACCTCTAAGGTTGTGGTCTTAGGAGGTCAGACCTTTAAGATGCAGAACCCTTATGAATGGGATTGGTGCCTTTATTATAAGGTACAAGGAAGATTCACTCTTTTCACCATGTGAGGACACAGCCAAAAGTCACAGTCTGTGAAGCAGAAAGCAGGCCCTTTTCAGACACCAAATCTGCCAGCCTTCAGAACTGTGAGAAGTAAATTCCTGTTGTGTATAAGCCACTCAGTTTATGGTATTTTTGTTACCGTAGCCTTAATGGACTAAAATGCTGCCTGGACCTTAAATCCTGACCAGCGAATCTTGTTGGGGTGGAAGATGCTCAAGGACATAATTTTTAAAGCTGTGCTGGGTGCATTGAATGCTCTAAAAACACCTCTTCTCCCAGTGTACATTTTGTCGGGATGAATGAGCTCACTGATACACTACAAGATGAAGACCGTGATATTGTGCATACCAATGCAGAGTCCCTGCAGCATCTGAGACCAGCAGCCACTGGCTTATAAACACTATCTAATCTTACAGTTTGAAGAGATTTGTTAGTGTCCATAATTGCACTGATATTTAAATGTAAATGCCTAAAAAACAAAAATCACAATCACAAGCTTTGAATTATTCTGCTATTCTTTAATGTGTGGAGGGGTGGAGAGAGGAGACCTTCTTTGTCCTTGGAATAACTATGTGGAAAGCAGGGTTCCATCCATAAAGTCATCCTCCAAAAGGAAGCAAATCTTGGGGGCCAGCAGGTGGCATGGTAGTTAAGGGCTCTGGACTCCCACATGGCCGACCATGGTTTGAGTCCTGAACCTGGCGACTTGATTTCTCACTTTCTCTTTCTCTCTCTCTCTTTCTCTCTCTCTCTCTCATACTCTCTCACTCTGTCCCTTTTGGGTCAAATTAAAAATAAAGAAGTAAATAAATAAACTTAAATAAATAATTCTTTAAAAAGAAAACCAAGGAAGCAAATTTTCTCCTATATCTATGCATACACATTCATACATTCATTTTAGTGTTTTAAAAAACATAGGTTACAATGAGGGAAGAATGGATATAAAAAGGTGACAATTAATTGAAGCATTTCATACTATATAATCTTATGTTTCAAACTTTGTCACATACACATTAGTGCCATGTATATACACATTGAAAAGTAGTATTGTATTATGGAAGACAAAATAGACTATTTTTATTTTTTGAGAGAGATTTTTGCTATAGGGCATGTGCACTCACCTGAGAGACAGAAAGAGAAAAATGGCCATACTGTAATCTTTTCTTCTCCATTCACCTCTCTGGATTTTGGGTGCATACCATATGCACTTGGTGTGAGTTTCAAGTTTCTGGGTCTGGGACTCAAACCACGGTCAGCCATGTGGGAGTCAAGCACCTTAGCCACTATGCCAGTAGAAGGCTTTTGATTCAGCCATATATGGCTTGAACCCCTAACACATGGAAGCTGTGCAATTTTTACACAAAATTATTTAATCTTCTTGAGCTTTAGTTTTATCATTTGTAAAAATAGAAATGCTACCTCTCTTGCAGGATTGCTGCATGTAGCAGGGAATCTGGGAAATATTAACTATTAAAAACTTAGATCTGGGACCAGCAGTTAGCATAATGGCTATGTCGCTGGACTCAGATCTGAGATAACTGAGATATCTCAGATAACTGAGCTCATGTTTGGGGAGAAGAAAGAGAATAATTTGTCTATTATTGAAAAATACCAATGAAAAACTCAGGGTTTTATAAGTATTAACCTTTTCAGAGTTGCTTTTACATGCTGAAAAGTGGGATCCCGTTTCTTCATGTCCCCATTCCTATTTGTATCTTCCCAAATTCAGATAATTCCTTGCCCTAGAAAAGCCCTGCAAAAGGACTCTCTATTAGTCTTTTGGTTGTTAAATCTGAATCAGCACTGTGTAGTTTAGAATTAGAATTTCAGTTGAAAGAGATATTATGGTAGAGCAGTTCAAATTATAAAGCACACTAGAATACCTTGTAAAGCTTGGTAAAGTTGGATTTGTAGGACCTAATATCCACACATTCTCACTCTGGAAAAGTTAGGACCCAAGTTCCTGTACTTATACTTTAAATAATTATATACATATATTTTTGCATTTAATAGCAATTACAGTCAATGACAAGTTCCTGTATTTCTTAAAAATTTTAGTTTACTATGATAAGAATACAACATGAAATCTACACTCTTAACAAATTTTGAATTGTACATTATTGTTGATTATAGTTATACTGAATTTCTGCATTTTATTTTTGTTTGTTTATGTTTTCAGAGAGAGGACAGACAGATACCCCCAATGGGGTCTATACACTATGACCCACAGTGTATAGACTGACCCCTAGCGTCAGTCAGCACTTTCACAGGCATGGATATACACCCGCCCCCCCCCACTCCCCCAGTATTTATGAAGAGGTCCAAAGCCATGATCCTGAGACTTTCCCATGTGGGTCCAGTATCATGAACACTGTGTTACCACAGTTCATTGGATGACCAGGTCTGTGCATTTTCCAAATTAATGTCCCAAGGATCCCTGATCCAGAGGAATCGCTCTCCAGATGGAGCACTTTTGGCTTAGAGGCAGCCTAATCAAGTTTCCACACAATGCAGGGTCATCAATAGCTTCTCATTTAGTGAAGAACTGTGAGGGAAGACTTTGGATTTTGGAGTGCCTGAATCTTACACAATTTGGGTCCTACTTTGAAAAAAACAAATAACCATCTTGCATATGCAAATTTTGCCAAGCATATGGCCACATGAACATATTGCTAGGAATTCTCTCAGGGCCTGGAAAAGGACCCAGGTGTAAAGAGGGTCTCTGAAGCATAAGCCTTATTAGCTTCAGAGTACATTAACTTTAAAGGACCACCCATGACAATCCATTCTAGTCACTAACTCAACTTTATGGGATGAAGAAACTGAAGGGTAAAGACTTTAAATAATTTGCTTGTGGCCACATAGTTAATAAGAAAAGAATCGAAGGACCAGCAATAGTGTAGTGGTTACATCATTGTACTCCCACATGGCCAACCGCAACTCAAGTTCTGGATCTGATGTCTTCAAAATCCTGCCAGGTACATCCGCTTCTCTCTCTCTCTCTCTCTCTCTCTCTCTCTCTCTCTCTCTCTCTGGCAAGTGCATACCCCTAAGGCAAAAACCTTTAAAAAAAAAAGAGAGAAGAGTTGAGATTTGAATCTAGATAGTGTGTCGCAAGAGCCTCTGCTCTTTTTACCATGAAATCATAATAATTCTTATAGATACTTGTTTTTTTTTTTTTTTTTTTTTTTTTGAGAGGTTTTTGCTATAGGGCGTGTGCGTTCGCCAGATAGACATAGAGAGACAGAGAGATAGAAAGCTAAAAATCACCCCCCAGGGGGGATGGCCACGCCGCAATCCCTTCTCCTTCATTCTCCTCTCGGGATCTTGGGCACGCACGCACAACTGCTCAGTGTGAGTTTAAGCCACCTGGTCTGGGACGCGAACCATGGTCGACTACATGAGAGTCCAGCGACATAGCCATTACGCTAACTGCTGGTACCTCTGATACTTCTTGTTTTTGAAACCCAAAGAAAGGCAATACTTCTCCCTATTTCTATGACAGGACCCATAGTTAACACTCTCAATAGATTAAAATAATTAAAACACTGAAAACAATAAATAAAAAGGTACAATGATTAGTTGAATATTTTTGCAATATTGGTACTATTAAATTACCATGTTTAGTTTCATATTTTAAAATCTAAATTTAAGATACATCACCATTCAGTTAAAATACATATATTGAGGGGACCAGCAGTTAGTGTAATGGCTATGTCACTGGACTCCCACGTAGTCAAGCGCGGTTCGCGTCCCGGACCCAGTGGCTTAAAACTCATGCCAGGCGCATGTGCATGCATGCTCAAGATCCCGAGAGGAGAATAGAGGAGAAGGGATTGCGGCGTGACTATCGCCCCGGGGGGTGATTTCTCCCTTTCTGTCTCTATGTCTTTCTCTGTGTGTCTGGCGAGCACATATGCCCTATAGCGAAAACCTCTCCAAAAAAAAAAAAAAAGTATATTGAGAAATATATGTACATGATAAATAATCAATGAATGGTGTGGATGATTAAGAGGGAAATAAGGTATAGGTAGGGACCAGCAGATGGTGTAATGGTTATGTTGCTGGACTCCTACGTAATTGACCTCAGTTTGAGTCTTGGACCTGTGGCTTAAAAGTCATGCGGGATGTGTGTGTGTGTGTGTGTGGCCAAAATCCTGAGATGATAATGGAGGAAAAGGGATTGTGGAATGGCCATCCCCCTTGGGGAGGTGATTTCTTGCTTTCTGTCTCTCTTTCTCTCCAGTAAGTGAACATGCCCTATAGCAAAAAATCTCTCTTAAAAAAATGAAGCTATAGCTCTGACCCCCAGAAGTTTATTATCTTATAAGCCAAGACTGTACAAAAAGGTATAGGGTGGCTAATACAGCTGTTAACTTAAAGGCAAGCACAAGGAAATATGTGGGTAACTCCAGAATTCAGAGGAGAAAAACATAATCTAAAACTCAACAAAAAAATAGCTATTGTACATTCAACAAAGTCAAATGAAACAAAAGAAAAAGCTGACTTACAGAGACTGTTAATTATCTTGTCCAATATTCTGTTGGTAGCAGATTCCTCAATATTATCTCCGTAGAATAAAGATAACATTACAGAAAATTTTGGCCATAGTGTTCAGTTCTGTCTGATGAGAAGTAAATGGAAGTGTCATGTGGAAACTTTCAGCAAACCTGAAGAGATCGTTGATATGTCACCTTCATTCCTTTCTCTTTCTACTTCTTCTTTCTGCTGAATGGAATGCAGACTGACTGATGGCTGAAACTGATGGCTGGGCAACTACAAAGATCCATGAGCAAGCACACTGAAGATGGTAAAGATACATAGACCTGTGGTGATCAGAAGCCACTACGTCAGTCCTGAATTGCTCATCGCCAGGTTGTGCTCCGCAGCAAGAGACAGAGAGAAACCACTATCATAATGAAGCAACACTTATTTTGGGGATTTTTCATTTGCAGGTGAACTTCATCCCAACCGATAAAAACTAGCATGGAGATTTCTGACCTCAACCATCGTTTTATTAAAGAGATTCCATTGCACTGAGTAGGTATAACTTTAATATGATATGACTACATTTTTAAAAACAAATGCCATGAAAAAAAAATGCCATGTTACTATGAATCTAAATGAAATTATTCCTAATAGTCACTATAAAAGAAAATATTATTTCTATCCTATTGCTATTAGCCTATTACTATAATCTTTGAAACTATTGACAATGGTGGTGGGAATAGCAGCAAAATCTAATGTCCAGGTACAGATATAGTTATAGTGCCATTTGAAGGGACTTATGCAGCACTGGGAGAGCAGTGGTGGTAAGCTGGCACCCAGGGATCGGAAGTAGGCCAGTGTCCTCACTGTACTAATTTGGCTGCGATCCGACTGGCCATCCTTCCCTTGTTTCTACACATGCTCTTAGCCTGCCCCTTTACTTTCTTCAGAGATGCAGTGAGCTTTTTAGTATCCTTATGATGGGTTTCTTTGTCTTACATAACCTTCTCAGAAAGGCCTTCCATGATAATTCTACATAATAGCAACCCCGGCACTTCCTCTCCTATGTCTTGAATCTTGAGAGATAGGCTTTGAAGAGTTAGTTTGAGAGGTTGAAATGTGTAACCTAGAATTTCCAAAAAGGTGAAGGTGAAGAGTCAGGGATCAGCAGGTGGGGTGTTAGTTAAAGCGCTGGATCCCACATGGCCGACTGCACAGTTTGAGTCCCAGACCTGCTGCTTGAAAATCATCCCATGTGAATACATGTGCCTGACAAAATTCCAAAGGGGAGAATGGAGGAAAAGGGATTGCAGCACAGTCAGCCTCCCTTTCCAAGAGGGGGATTTTTTTTTTCTTTCCCTCTCACCATCTCGCTCATACTCTTGCTCTCTGTTTTTCTCTGGCAAATGCACGTACTCTATAGTCAAAAATAAAAATAAATTTAAAAAAGAAGAAAGAAAGAAAAAGTGGTGAAGTCAGTACCATTGTCTGATTTAGCAAGACAGGAGATGAGGGCGTAGGCCGGCATTTAGGACTGAACTGAACAACCACGGACAGCAGGACAGGAATGTAGGTGCTTCACATGGACAAGACTGGACCACTAACACAGAAGAGCTGCTGGAGGAAGGTTAGGTTCCAGACAATAGGGCACTTGTTGTGTGATAGAGTCTCAGCAGAAGGATGCTGGAAATGGAAGGGCAAGCCAGGGAGAAATACAGTGTTGTATCTGGGGAATTACAATGTAACGTTCCCTGCTAAGACACCTGTCTGTCTCTGAGCAGCCGTGCTACTAAAGAATAAGAGCTTTCTGGCACTTTCTTATTTCTACTCCGTCTTTGCCTTCCCCCATCCCATTCAGTATGACTGGGTAACAAATGTAGGGGAGAAGTGGAAGCAGGTGGGGGAGGATGACCATGCTCTCCTCTGCCTCCAACTTACCCTCCAAATCCTTAGCCTACAGCCAACTTCAAACGAGTTGAGGGTAAATAGTTTAACTTCATATCAAGTTAATGTGATTATTACATGGACCAGGCATTCTGCTTTTTGAATTGGGACCATGTTAATGTCTTAAAATGAGTCTAGAATTTATGATAACTAGCTTATTCTACTTGTCGTCCAAATTTGTATCTAGGTAAAAGAATAGTAAGAGGGGGACTGGTAGGTGGCGGGGTGGATAAAGGTGTTGAACTCCCATACGGCTGACCACAGTTCAAGTCCTGGACCTGGTGGCTTGAATTCTCACTTTCTCTGTCTCTGTCTCTCTCTCTCTCTCTGGTCAAATTATAATAAGTAAGTAAATAAACAAATAAAGATTTAAAAAGAATAGTAAGACGAAAACTAATGTGTTATGATTTTTTATGGGTCTTGCTTATGAACAGTAACTTTTTTGAATTATTAATTTAATTTATTATTATTATAATTTTAAAAAATTGCTGTAGGGCATATGTGGTCACCAGCGAGAGACAGAGAAAGAGAGAGAGAGACAGAGAAAGCAAGTCCCCAGGTCTGGGACTAGAACTGTGGTTGGCCATGTGGGAGTCCAGAGTCTTAACCACCACACCACCTGCTGGCCCTGTCATTAATAACTTTTATACACCTGGAGATCTTAGACCAACATGAAGCAGATGATATGTTCTTCCTCACTTGGTCATCTTCCCCTTCTCTGTGATCCATCTTTATCTCAGAGATCATCACTGTCATCCCCCCCCCCCCGATTTCCTCCATCAAATGAAAACACACAATAAAGATGGAATACACTTAGCTACTTTATTAATGACTAAAACTGTTGCCTCTTTAGAATAATTAGCACTTCAAAGAGAACCCTGTGAATATCATCTTAACAAAAATTAAATTTGCCAATGCTGGAATTTATAGCAAAAGAGAGAAAGCATTTTACATGGGGTATCTTTCTGACAATGCTTAAGAAATACTATACAGAAAATTTCATATGTAGTTTGAGCTTATAAGACAATTGTACTTATCGAATGAATACACTGATAAACAAATTGCATTTTTACTACTGACACAGTTGCTAGATGAGATTAAAATGAAAACATGTGAGATAGAGAGGAAGTTGGTTACTATTTTTATAGGATAAGAGGAAGTGGTATAGAAGGTAGGAGCAGATGTTTGGTCATAGGAGAAAAATTGACCAAAGAATGGTTGGAGAATCAATACTAATAGTGAAAAATCAACCACACTTTAAAATAATTACTTTATGCAAAGAGATAATAAATTAGCTAAATGGATGAAGCACTATCTTTCTGAAAAAATGAACTGTTATTTCCAAGTGATTAGAGTATTATAAAATGAATCAATTGCTTAACAATTGTTTATTGAAGATTTGTTAAGTGGTAAACACTGTGAAGATTAGTTGTAGTCCAAATACATATGAAATCCATACTATGTCTATGACTCATATTTTCATCCTTTTAAAATTGTTTTATGCCAGGGGCCAGGAGGTGACATAGTGGTTTAAGTGGTAGACTCTCATATTGCTGACCATAGTTCAAGTCTCAGACCTGTAGGCTTGAAAGTCACTCTGGAGACGTGTGTGTATGTGCCCAAAATCCCAGGAGGAGAATGGAGGAGAAGGGATTGCAGCATGGCCATCCCCTGTGAGAGTTGATTTCTCACTTTCTCTCTGTCTCTCTCCTCTCTGGCAAGCACACATGTCCTATGGCAAAAGATGTGTGTGTGTGTGTGTGTGTGTGTGTGTATTAATACCAGAGGGTATGCAAAAAGGAGGGAGAGAGAAAAAGATATTTCCTCAGTGGGGGCCTAGTCCCACACTACAATCTTTTTTTTATTTTATATTATTTTTTTAGTTTGCTGTAGGGTGTATGCATTCACTGGGCCATGCCTCAATTCCTTCTCTTCCATTCTCTGCCCAGGATTTTGCGAATGCATGCATGCTTGCCTGGAGTGTTTTTCAAGTTGCTGGGTTTGAGACTCAAACCACACAGTTGATTGCATGGGATCCAGACACACCACTAGCTGATGCACACCACAATCCTTTTTAGTCCAATTCTTCACCCAGCAGGATCCTGGACACACATATGTGTGCCCAGCATGTTTTTCAAGCTGCCAGAACCAGGGCTCCAACCTTGGTCAGCCATATGGGGGTCTGGCTTCCTTTGTGCAGCGCGTACACTGTGGTACAGAGGTAGCCTGATATTTTCGATATTGGTGATTCACATTCAAAGGTTTTCCATATTTCCCCTAGTCAATCACATTTTTTATTGTTTCATAGACAATTGTTTAGAAGGGAAAAGAATGCTTAAGATTGTTTCACTCATATTCAGCTCAAATTTTACTAAAAGTAATTTTACCTGTTGAACATATACCTTACCAGACTCACTTTGCTTGTTCATTTCTTTATTATTGGATTGTCGAGTAAGTCATGATGTATTTTTCTATGTTTTTCTGTGTAAAAATGTGTCATGACTTTCCTGGCAACCCACCAGAAAGTAGATTATACATGATGAGGACATAATATGTGTGTGTACTCATCTATATACACCACACAACTATTAAAAATATCACATGCATATTTAGAATCTTCACATGGTATCATATGCGTTCTGTTGTCTACATGGGTGTATTTACACTGTGTTGGTACAGACCTGCTAAATTCATTCCATAAATGCTCTGTTTTATTGAAACTTTCCCTGATTATCCAGACTGGATCAGCCCCATTACATTCTCAGTACTTCTAGAAACAGCACCCACCATAATGCCATGAGGTAGAATGATCATTTGTGTTTAAAATCTAGCTCTGTAGTCTAAGCTCATCAGGACACAGAATGGTAATGCTTTTCACAAAATAGGTACACTTAGCACCCTACCTGATATACCCAATGAATAAGTGAATAAATACATTCAACAAATAATAATTAAGCACCTACTTTATGCCTCTCTAACTGTGTAAGTTATCTAACAGCGATAGTTCAATTCAGGGCCATTCCTCTTGGCCTAACGGCTATTTTGCTTCATCTGAAGTGACTAACTTCATTTTCTAGGCCCTTTAAGAACAATTTATTCATTCAACAGATATCTATCACCTATTACGTATAAGACTAAGTTTATCTTTGAACATTTTATTTCTTTGATAACTCACTATCTACTGGCTAATTATATAATTATAAATTACTTGGGTAGGGAGTGCTCCTAAAAATGACCTGGCTCAAATTACCTTAAAGTATTTTCTTCAGTAACACATCGGAGAATTAGTTGTCTGACAATTTAAGAAAAACTTTTGATGACACTCACTTCTTTGCAGGGAAGCCCAACTACTTGCTATACCTCTCAAATGGTTAGAAACTTCTATTTTGTTTTGAAATCTTCCTTACTGTTATGTTCCTTAGGGTTGCTAATGTTGTCTCCAGGAAAAAAAAAATCCTCAAATTAATTTGATGGACCTCTCTGTCTTGGAAAGGAACTCTCATGCCTTCTTAAATAAATTAAGCTTTCATGTTTCTTCATCTGCTCCTAACTCTCACTGAAATTCTTCCCAGATACTGGTCATTTATATTTTATTAACTCTTTTAAAAAATGTGATGTCCAAAATGAGCACAGTATTCCCCAGATGATCAATTTAGTTCTTTGAACACTGGAAATTGTACCTTATATGAGCTTCATAAGGATCCCAGGATTCAATATTAACTCAATAGCAGTTTGTCCTAAGATCACAAGGCATGATAAAGCAGTGCTTTCATTAGTTAGTCTTTACCAAATGCTTCAGAAAAAACTGAGTAGCACAATAATTGACTGAGGTACAGTTCTATTTTATTAATTTATTTACCTTCATAATGTTAATAATAATGAATCAATTAACCATTGCTTTGAATTGATCTAAGTATCTGCTTCATCTCTTCATCTTGAAAAGATGGTACTATCAAAAAGTAGAATTGTTTACAGGGAATATTTTTATTATTTTATTTTATTTTACTTTGAGAGATTTTCATTATAGAGCACATGTGCTTGCCAGAGAGACAGAGAGACAGTCAGTGAGAAATCACCCCCAAAAGGGGGATGGGTATGCTGCAATCCCTTCTCCTCCATTCTCCTCTTGGGATTTTGGGCACACATGCACACGTGCCAGTGCATTTCAAGCCACTAGGTCTGGGATTTGAACCACTGTAGACTAAGTGGGAGTCTAGCAACATAACCATTACACTATCTCCTGGTCCCAGCACTGAATATTTTTAAACAAATGACTAAGAAATTTATTAAAGCAATGGCAAATATACATTTAAGATACAATAAAAATAAGATAGAATGTGAAAGATTAGATAGAGTGTATATTGATATTGCTTGCTTCAGTAAGACTATCAAATATGGTGGAACCTATCTCAGCATGTCCCTAGATCTGTATATTTAACCAGATCTTGTCCTCTGAAACACAATTCTGTGATTAAACAATAAGATATATTCCTTTTTTCAACAAATAATTTTCAAACTCCATACTGTGTTTTATACATTATGCACCTTGATATGTGATTTCAGGGGCATACACAAGGTAAAATACCAATGAGTAAAACTTGGAGTAGGTAGAAAATGGGAAAATATGCCCATGAATGCCATGTTAATAAAGTTTTCAACTAGTTTTCCTGTTAACATCATTCTGATTGATTTTTATATAACACATCCTTCAATGGGAGAGTAATCAGATCTTCTATGAGGAAAAAAAACTAGCATAAATAAACCAAGTATTATTTAAATATGCATTTCATTTGTTCTATCATTCAATCAACAGCATATATTTGGTGCAGGAAATGTGCCTGACTACCAAGTTGTAAATGGTAAAAGATATACTGGTAGGCATTTCAGAGAAGGTGACTGGTGTTTGAGATGAAATATGAAAAATATAAAAATGTAAGACTTTTATATCTTATATTTGTAAGGGACCAACAGATGGCATGGTGGTTAAGGGCGCTGGACTCCGACATGGTCGACCACAGTTTGAATCCTGAACCTGGTGGCTTGTTTTCTCACTTTCCGTCTCTTTTGCTCTCTCTCACTTTGTCCTTCTCTGGTCAAATTAAATTAAAAGAAAGAAAGAAGGAAAGAAAGAAAGAAAGAATCTATACTATTAAATACTGATTTATTATTACTTAATATTTGACAATTATAATACTTTGGATACTTAATATACCTTTTTCTAAGTATTCTGAGTATTGTATTAATTATAGAGACAGCTGATTCCTTCCTCTCTTTTTAAAAATCTTTTACTTAAGAATCTAGTTTGATTTGCCTTATGAAATGACTATTCAGAGCTCTTAATTGCCTTCAAACTTTTTTTTAAAATAAAAGCTATATGTGGAACCTTTACTATTCCTACAATTTTGGAGGAGATAACTGGATATATTGACATAGTAGATGGAAGGGGAAAAAGAGCTAATTCCTACTCAAAAGAGAACCAACAGTTAACTGAGATACTTCCTTAAAAATAAGCAAAACTGCCAACTTTCATTACTTTAGTGTTTACTCTGACTCCAAGGAGAGAGGAACAGGAGTAAAAGAAGCCCATTGTGGTGTCTGCTGACTCAGACTGGTTTTCTGCTAAAGAGGCAGAGCTGGATTGCAAACTCAAGAGAGCTTAGTGGTCAGCCACGGTGTTGGAACAGACGCTTGTGCTTAAGCACTTTTTCATGCTCCAGTAAGTAAAATCTTAATGGACAGATAACACCATCTTAACCTTTGATATGACTTCATGGAAAAACTATACAACTAGTCCTCAAAAAGGAAGATTAAGAAATAATAATATGTGAGGTTAAAAAGTTTAAAGCCAGCTGACTGCATATTTGGAGTTTAACATTAACTTTCGGATAGGCACGGCTGTTTGAATTAATATTTCCCCATTTAGAATCAAGAGTTAATAAAGGAAAGATAGAAAACAAATGGTCTTTTTCCATGTGTAAAATATCAGAAGATGAGATGAAATGCCAGGCCAGCTTTTCCTTTTACCACAAGGGGGACACCTTCTGTGGACAGAAACAATTAAACATTTTTTATGCATAACCCGCCTTGCCTTCCTCCTCCAAGTTTACTGAAGAATCTGGTGAAAGACTATAACTGCCAGGGAATTAATTGCCATGAGAGGTAATTTAGGAGATTTAGGTCCATTAATATGTTCTCAGGATTGATACTTGCCATCTCATTTCATAGACGTGCAGGCAGATTCTCTCGAAACATGATTCCCAAGCTGTTCACTCACAATTTTTTTTTCCCCTTAAAAGTCTGTTTAGCACATGGAAGGAATGAGCATGTTCCCTTTTAACTGTCAAAAGGGAAGTCTCACATGACAGTGTACTTTTGAACAAAACCAACTGTTTTTTTTTTTTTTTTTTTTTTCTTTTAAGTAAAGTTACCAAGGGGTTGGGAGGAGAAAAAAACAAATATTTTTTGCAGTAAGCCATTCCTCTCCTAATATGTTTTGTGTTTCTTCCATCTGAAATCACCTTTACTTTTAAAGGTTACTTGGTTCATGTGAGTTCATTCTTTGTGCTATTTGAGTAATACCTACAATTAAACATTTTTTTAAACAAATGTACTCTTTTAAAAAATATATTTTATGGAACTTTATTTATTGTGATTTTTCCGTTTGATCAGAGAGAGACAGAAAAAGAGAGAGAGGGAAAGTCATAAAGTAAGCCACCAGGTCCAGGACCATAGTCGGCCATGTGGGAGTTCGGCATCTTTAACCACCACACCATCTGCTACCTCCAAGACATACAATTTTTTAAAGTTTATTTATTTAATTCTTACATGAGCAACAGAGAGAAAAGGAAAACAAAGAGAGATAGAATGACTCCTCCAACAGGGTCTTCATGCTGTGGTCTAGCCCCCTCCTTAGTCAGCATAGAACATGGGCAAGCCTATGCCCTGATTACCCAGGGAGGTCCTAGGAGATAACCCCGGCCTTTCCCATGAGGGTCCAGTTACATTATTTCTGCACCGTCACCTGCCTCCTACATACTATTTGACTTCTATACTTGTCTGAGATATTTTAGGACTTCTTCATGTCTTAGAAGTCTTACTATCCTCACAAAGTAGCTATTCTTCATAATATCTCAGTAAGAGTGGAAAGAGAATATAAAATGCTCTGTGACTGCAGTGAGGATGAGTGCAATGTTGTGTGAGACTACAGCTCTGAGATACAGGGAAATATGTCGGATTTAGAAACAGAATGTCTGTGTCACTGACCCACACAGTAATCATTATTATAACAATAGTACTCTAACAATAATAACTGTCATTTTCTGAATACCTACTCTGTGTTATGAAACAGATTAAGTGCTTTATAAACATTCTCTCGTGTGACTGCTGTATCAACCCTAGGAGGTTATCAGAGTACTGTTTTACAGATAGGACACTGAGGCTTAGAGAATTACAGAAACTTGCCTAAAGTGACACATAGCTGTTAATTTATAATAGAAAAAGAATGAGAAATTAGATCTGTGAGCTTAGTTTTACTATCTGTAAGCAGCTTTTCTACCCTGGTGGTAAGGGACTGTGGCAGATAACTGAAAGGGGAAGCAGTGTAGACTTAGTTATGCCTTGTTTGGAGAAACAGAAAGGATAGAGCGAAGCTTGGAGGAAAAAGAGCAGACAGACTGTCCTCTTCCTTGATACAGTACAGTACTTAATCTTGAGACCTCAGCTCAGTCACACACCATTAAATGGCTTTCTGACAACCACCTATGGTGTTACTCTGTGAGCATGGAAAGGATTAAGAAGGTTTTTGGCAGAATTCTCCCATGGGAAAATCTAAACTTTAGCCAATAAAACACTTTTTCTAAATCCCCAAAGACTCAATACAGTATCACCTTATTCAAAAGCCCTGTCTTAGATTTTATAACCCAATGCTAAGTGAGGAAGCTCACTCATCTTTACATGACAAATTTCCAACATTTCTACCTTGCACCGTTAAATCTGTATTAAATACACACACACACACACACACACACACACACACACACACCACCCTGTTCCTCTATTGAGAAACACTCATGAGAATTCTGAAAACATTAAATATGTATGAAATTTTCTTCCAACAAGAAACTGGTGCAACTGCATGGATATTTTACTTATATTCTAGGAAAATATGCATCATCTAAACATCAATCACATGGATCACACTATAAAATATTTATGAGGTCAGATGCAATGTGCTTGACTTTAAAACATGTAGCTCATTGGAAGGTATGAAGAGATAAGATTCTTTTTATAATTTTTTTTTCCCATAGGGCATGTGCACTCACTGGAGGCAATACAAGACAGAGTAAGAAAGTGAGAAATCACCTTCATTCTCCAGGGGGCATGGCCGTGCAGCAATCTTTCTCCTCAATTCTCCTCTTGGGATTTTGGGCATGTACACACATGTGCCCAGCATGATTTTCAAGCCAATGGGCCTTGGACTTGAACTGAAGAATCGGCCATGTGATACCCAGCACCTTACCCACCATTCCACTTGCTGTCTCTATTTTTATTGCTTTAACTTTGATTATTGTTATGGATTTGAAACAGAAATTTAAGTATTTCAGAAGGCAATAACCACAGAATAATATTTTTGTGATGTTTTCAATGCATTTAGTTCTAATTTCATATTCTCTTTCTTCTTCTAAATCTTCCACTCGTATAAGGAACACATAAACTATCCTTTTTATAAATATAGCTACATTAATTTATTTAAGATTCATTAGAACCTACTAGATACCTAGCATTTTAGTAAGTTTTGAGGAACCAAAGATGGGCATCTTTTAGGTACTTAACAAATCTTCTATAAATTAAAAATTATATGTATATACTGAAGTTATGCTTGAATATAACATGGCAATGTTTAGAGATGATTTGTAGAGAATGAAAAGAGATAGTGGATTCACAAATATTTACTCAAATAACCAGGAATGTCCAAGAACAAAACGCAAAATGGAAGATTGCAGCTTTTGTAACTGTGTTGTGAGGGTGGAGATCTATTCTGAGTACGGCATTGAAAAGTCCAGAGTTTGCAAAGGCTTCAGGATAAGGCACCTGTGACTGATCATGGTGGGTTTATAAAGAGAGGAAATGAGACAGGCAGAGACATGCTCTATTCTGTTTATCCTTTTGCCACTTGATCCCTCTGTGCTTCCTGAAGACCCTGCCAACAAAAAGATCCTTGCCAGTTGTGGTCCCTTGATTATGGACCTCTAATATCATAAGTAAATAAACCTCTGTTCTTCTTAAATTATTTAGACTCAGGTATTTTCAGTTATTAGCCATAGAATTGACTAGAACAGCAAAGCAGTGATAGCATGAGCAAAAAGAAACAAAAGCTATTACGCACAGTAAGCTTTACAATGGCTCATAATTAGTTGAAATATATAGGTACAGATTCTGGTCATATTATAGAGAAACACATGTAGTATCATGTTGTTGAGAAAGTCATGACACATTTTTCGATGCAAAATATACTAGATCAGAAAAGAAAGCTCTACAAATCAAGAGCAAAGAAGAGTAAGTAACCAATATTTCTCGAATCTTGACTAGAAAATCCTGCCATTTACTGTATCTCCTCACAAATTCCTATTTCTTCAATATAATGATGTGTAAAATCAACATAAAAGAGGTTCACTCTCTATTAAAAAGAATAGTATGATTGATCTGTGTTTTCCCCATGCATACAATTTAACAGTCATGAAGGCTTTAAGATCATGTAATTCAAGCTCTTTCTCTCTCCTCTCTCTCTCTTTTTTTTTTTTTTTAGTTTTGCCAGAGGGCATGTGCTCTAGTTGGAGAGACAGAAAGAGAGAGAGAAAGACATTCCCTCATTGGAAATGGTTATACCACAATCTCTTTTCCTCCACCTCTCTCCTTTGAGGATTTTGGGCATGCAAACAAATGTACCTGACATATTTCTCAAGCCATTGAGTCTGACTCAAACTGTGCAATTGGCCATGTGGGATTCATTCACCCTAACTACCACACCAAAGGCTGGTCCCAAGCTCATATTTTATAGTCAAAGAGCTTAGGTTCAGAAAATGTTAATAAATTTACCAACATCACAGAATTTGGGAGCTGGTGGAACCACACCTAGACCCTAGATGTCCCTCAATCACTATCCACCCATCTTTCTCCACATTATCTACATCAATGGAAAACCAGTCAGTGGATATGCTTTGTCTTTGTTACAACTTGCCCTCCTAATTCCTTCAGTTTCTCCTTGGACTTTGATACCATTTTCCTCTCCAAACATTATTTCAGCTTTGAGAAAGTTAAGGTCTTTGAGATCAGAGCTGACCTCCCCAAATGTGTATATCTTTTTGCTTTTCAAGTTTCTGCAATCACTGCTATGAAACATTTGGATAATTTGGTTCACATTTTAATAACAAAAGACCCCAAGGTCTGATTATCCCACTGTCCTCTGGTGACCTCCCATCTAGCTTGCAATTTCTTTTAGCTACTTGGGCAATTGTGTTCTCAATCCAATAGCCTAATTTGAAAAACTTTTTTAGGGCAGTCATTAAACATAGGCTCTTGTTTCCAAGGAAGAAACACAAGCATAAGAAATCATTTTGAGATTAAATAAACTATAAACATTTAAAACCAAAAGGGATCAGAGGTTATCTAGTTCCATCTTTTCTTTTGCTGATGTTCAGAAAAGTTCATTTCATTCATTTATAGATGTGTTTATGTCAACACTGGCAGAGCTAGCATTTAAAGCAAGTGGGTCTGCTGTTTGATGATCCTGGTCATATATCTAAGGAACCGAGGGACAGATAACTTTTTGTCATACATTATGTTTATATGCTTTCTCATTGATGGTCTCATTTGCCCACATACCTCTAACCCAGTAAAGTCTGTATTATCATCACAAATTCACAAATGAGAAACTAATGCTAAAACCAAAGTGAAAAATCATACTCTTGAGAGGTAATGTTTGGTACCAAATTTGTAGACTCAGTACTCTGTTTCTTTTTAAGTTAAGCACCAGAGATAAATAAAATTTAAAAAATATGTCTCAGTTGATGCATAACATGATGACTATTTATAGATATGATTTCTTCAGCGTTTACAATAATGAAAGATGCCATTTTGAATGATGATACTCTGGGTCACAGACATCATGGAAAGAGTATAGGTTTTAGTGTCAGAAGGGAGATGTACATTCAAATTCTGGCTAATCTGCTGAGAATGTAGTATCTGAACAAATGGAATTGTGCTCATAATTGTGATTCTTCTCTGTGTCTAAAAGTAAGTATCCTCTGAGGAACGGCAGATCCTACATTAGACATGCAGGAGAAATGAGAAGGATCCAACTTCAGGGCAAACTCTTAAGAGTGTTTGTATCTTCTCCAATTATGCCTCCTTAGTTTTTCATCAGATGACAATGACTAGGATGATTTATGTAAAAATGATAAGCAATAACAGGAACAAAAAGTGGGTGTAGGAACAAATCACAGATGTATCTATTAGTGATATAGAAACAAGCCTGTATAATGAGTCTTCTTACAAAGTCTAATACTGCATTATCTCACACAACTTTTGATAAGAACTTTGTAAGAAGGCATTGTGGTGGTGATGAAGCCAACCTCTTCATCCTACAGAGAAAAAAAGGGGTTTGGAGATCAGTGACTTGCTATGTGCCTTGTGACTGAACTGGAGCTTGCAGTCAGGACTTGGGAATACTTCTTTTAGTCTCCAGGCATTGAAACTGAGCCCCTTTAATAAAAGACTCACTTTCCTTATTAACAGAGTTAGCCTTCATTATAAAGAACTGTGGATGATTCAGCTGTTAGATACCAGAAATTATTTGACACTCAAGTGATAACTATGTACATGTATGTATGTATGTGTGTGTGTGTGTATATGTGTGTATATATATTATATAATATATATAGTTGTGTATATATATGTAATATATATAATATCTATATCTATATCTATATCTATACACATTTTAGAAAGTGAGGGACTTCAAAAGTTTGTGTAAAATGCAATTAAAGAATGAGTTTGTTTAGTGCAAAAATCTTTGATATCTATGCTTAGTTTTTTACAAATTTTACACGGACTTTTTGAAAATCCTTGTGTTTGTTTATGTGTGCGCTTTTGGATACAGACATTTTCAGGAGCTCCATTTTTTTTTTTTTTTTTTGGAGAGGTTTTTGTGTGCATTCTCTGGAGAGAGAGAGACAAAGACAGAGAGAGTGAAAGTGAGAAGTCATTCCTCACGAGGGATGGCCATGCCACAGTCCCTTCTCCATTATCTTCCTGGGATCTAGGGCACATATGCACATGTGCTGGCATGAGTTTTGAGTCACCGGGTCTGGGACTCAAACCATGAACCATGTGGGAGTCCAGTGACATAACCACTATGCCATCTGCTGGCCCCAGGAGCTTCATTTTAAGAGCTCTCAGGAAAGCTTTCAGCAGTTCAGAGGCACCTCTCCCTCACTCATTGCAATTGCCTCCTCATTGCTAGGAAACACTTCGACTCATAAACGGAAGGACACAAAGTAAAACACAAACTTGAGATGCTTTCTGAGCATATGACTATACTACCCTTTAGATGTCCACATTGCTGTAAACAGATTACTTGAGTAGGTTTACTTAGCACAGCTATTGATACTTGTGTATACTGGTAAGCTGAGGCAAGTTTTAAGGCCCAAGCAGATATACTAATTAACTGGTGTCCGATTAAAATCCACTGCTAAAAGTATTCCCCAAAAGGATTTCAGAATTATCGGAAGAGACAAAACTGCTATAAAGCAAGTATTTCAAACATTTGGATAAGATCCGGAAATTGTTGCTAAAAATGCTACCACTGTGTGTTGATTTTGCCCTTTATACCAGATAAACCAATGTTTGATTTCCAAAAAGTTTTTCTCAGTATATTTGTGTACATTGAAAAACAAAATGATTAAACAGAAGATATTCACTTAAAAGAGAAAGATTCTAGTTATTCTCTACTTTATATAAGTCCTTTATTTTGAGGCTGGTGAAATCATCAACTTTTGAGATTGGTGAGTTTAGATAGCCTTACAATAAATAGACTGCATATTTTGAAATTAATCTGTCATCAAAACTTACACATCCTTCAAGATATAAATGAGTAATGCTACAAAACTCTTTTTATAATTTAGTCAAGTGGATCTTAGAATGTAAAGAACAAGTAGGAGTCTTAAAATTAACAGTATGAAGCTAAATGACGAAGGGATAGACTTCCTGCTGGGAACATGACAAAGACAAAAAAACCTAACTCCGTCTTGTCCACTTTTTTTCATTCTGTGAGAATTACTCTAACTTATTCACTTCATTATTCAATAAACATTTATAGAGCATACCGTCTGTATGTCAGACACTGTACAGGCATACATAAAGATAAGTGCTTTGAACCAAATAGAGTAATATGGACTGAATGATAATGCAATTAGGTGAAATCCTTACAAACAACTGTGCTCAAATATTGCTGATTCTGGATAGACAGTAAGTGGCATGCCTTATAGTTCTGCCTTGGCTTTGTCCAAATACTTTTTCAGCGTACTGGATGCAGATATAAAAGTCACTGTCACTATGTTTGCAATAAATATCAACTTTGAAGAGTGAAAACAGACTAGATACATTTGAGATCCACAAACATCTTAACATAAAATTTAGTTAAGACTCGTTCTCAAGGTCCTGAACCTAGAACCCTCAAAATTCCCTAAAAAATACTTCTTGACTGAGTTGTGGCTATTAATTCCTTAACACACAAACTAAGAAAGTAATAAATAGAAACAAGACCACTTTCAAAGAAGAATTTTTAGACCTTAATGTAAGCAGGAATTCACATACATGTGGTAAGAAGACTAAATAAAGAAACCAGAGCTATAAAGTTTGAGAAAAACATCATAACCGCAGGTCTTCATAGGCTTTAAGAAATATCAAGTAAAATAAGAATTGTATTCTGTATGACCATAAAGACTAAACTAGTGGCACTAGATAATATAATTCTTTCGTAGTATATCTCTGTGATACATTCGCCCAAAGTAGAGTGGATAATAATGTTGACTCTGGGAGCCAGCAGATGGCATAGTGGTTATGTCACAGGACTTCCACATGGTTGACTGCAGTTTGAGTTCCAGACCCAGTGGCTAGAAACTCATGCCCAGTGTGTGTGCATGTGTCCCCAGGATTCCAGGAGGAGAATGGATAATGGCTTGCAGAGTGGCCACCCCTCCCTCCCCCAGGGGAGATGATTTCTCACTTTCTCTCTCCCTGTCTCTCTCTCTCTCCAGCGACCATATGCACATGTAGGCAAAAACCTCTAAAAAATAATAAAAAAATAACATTGACTCTGGAGCCAACCCTGTTCAGCTTTATTATTAATTATCTGTGTGGCTTTGGGTAGATTTACTCAGTCCCTCTCTGCCTCAGTGCCCTCATCTGAAAATAAGGATGATAATTGGATCCAGCCTATTAGGTCATTGTGAGGATTTAACTAGTGGACATATAGAAAAGAAAGGAGAAAACTGCCTGGTACATAGAAATTGCTTTATGTGTTCTCATCATTGTTAGTAATTACAGGAGCATAGAGGGAAGTTTTCTCTCAAAAAAAGGGAGAAAAAGCAATTTAAAGGTATACTCTTTAACCGTCTATAAAATATTTTGAAGTCAATTGTAAGCTGGCTGTAAGTTGGAGAGTTGTCTGTAAGTTTCTGAGTATCCTGTCAACTGACTATCATGCAACCCTCCTCAGAGTTTATGGGGAATCAGGCAGCAGTCTCACATCCAAGATCAAGACAATTTTATACATGGTTTTCTGACCAGCTATTTTTTTTTTTTTTTTTAATTCCTGAGCTCATCTTCCTGACCATTATACTTTAGTTTTCTGTACATGTTTCTGGCTTCTCGGTCAATGATCAATTCCAACACTTTTTCTGGCCCACTTTCTTTAACTCTGATCTTAAGTTGCTGGGGTGTAGGGGGATGGTTGGGGGAAAATAGGAAACCAAGAAACCTTTACTTTAAAAAATTCTCAGGTATAGGGTCCAATATACCTGAGAAACTGGAGTATACTGGAAAACACTGTATACTCTAAATGATATTTAGATATTCTAAGGCAGATTCGTTTATTAAAAGTCCCTTGGAATTTCTTGAAGTCCTTCACTAAGCATCAATTTACCTGGGTTTAACACAGCAGCACCCATTTTATTCTTTCAGAAAACAATTTTTAGCCTAGAGATCTACATGTGTCTCAGTTTTCCTGGGACATTTTCAGTTTACTGGTGTTGATTCAGTATACTTTGTAATAGCTTCCCATTTCATTCTCAATATCTTTGATCAGGCACTTGATCTAGAAGCTATTATTACCACCTACTTTTTATTTTCTCTAGTTTCTCTACTGTCTCTTCTGCCTACTACAGTGAGAAAGAATTTTTTAAAATGTAAATTAGGGAGGCTGGATGGAAGTACCAAGGTGTAATATGATGCTCTATGAGGCAATTCCATGTGGGAAGATTTCTGGTTCAAGCCCAGAGATCTCCCTGAGTAAATTAGCCTTGCCCATGATCCAGGGGTGGCTGGTGTTGAGGATGGATTGTGATTGGGCCTGTTGGAGATGCTGTCTCTGTCTCTCTGTCTTTTGCTCATGGAAGAAGTAAAAAATAAAGTTCAAAATGTAAATTAGATAATTTTCTTTCTCATCCTGTAATCCTTTGAAGTGGCATCCTGGCACCCTCAGAATGAAGCCTCCTGACTTGTTCTCCTAAATCGATGAGCCTCAGAGAACTAATGAATTAGCTGCTGGCTGGCTATGTCACTGGTTTAATATTTTTACTACTCTCCAACTTTTTATCTAGCTACATAAGGCTCGTTACTGTTAGTAGAATACAAGTATGTTCCCACATCAAGGACTTCACATTTGCTGTTTGTTTCCCTCTGTCTAGAAGTCTTTGTCTCAAATGTTCACATGACTTGTTTCCTCATTTCATTAAGTTTTCTGCTCAAATTTTCTTTTTTAAAATGTTCTATCTAAAAGCACATTTCCTTCTCTAATCTTCATTTTCTGTCTCTACTGCTTATGTTTCATTTAATTTGGGTATTGTCTGAGTTATATTTCTAACACCCCAGTTAGATTAGCACTCTGGTACCTCCATTAAGATGTATCGATATATACTACTCAGCCAGGTGGCAGAATGGTTACAGTACTGGACTCCCACATGAACCACTCTGGTTCAAGAACTGTGCCCAGCAGCTTGAGAATGATGCCAGGTACATGTGGAGGTATGCCCAAAATTCCTGGAAGAGAATGGAGGAGAAGGGATTGCAGCATGGCCCTCCCCCCTGAAGGGGTGATTTCTCACTGTCCCTCTCACTGTTTCTGTTTCTGATGAGTGCACATGCCCCATGACAAAAAAAACAAACAAAAAAGAACCTATATACAATATTTAATGCTAAGTAAAGCAAGCCAGTCTATGAAAGACAGGCACTGTATATCTCCACTAAATACATACTGAATAGCTGCACTCTGTGGCAGAAACTGAAAGAGTGGATGTTATAATAGCAGGGAGAGCAATTGTAGATAACAGAGACTGAATAGGAAAGGGTGGGTAGTGGGGAAGAAGAGAGGGTCTCAGGAAAAAAAAAAATAACAGACACAAAAAGGGAAAGCTGTCTGTTGATGATGATGTATATAGTAATATTTAGTTTTATTGTCATGCACTGCATGCATGCTGGGAAAAACCATGTTGCAAGCTGTAAAGATATATACAATGATTAAAGGCAACTAAAATTTTTTTTGAAAGATGTATATATTCTCTTTGTATAGTATTTCTATTATGTTGAAGTCCTCAATATAAATGAACAAAATAGTTTAAAAATTACTGAACATGCTTAATCATTTTAGAAGACCAACATTTTTAATAATATTGCCAATTTTCACATGTCTCCCTCAGTTCTACATTTTTGGTAATTGCTCTTTTACAACTATGACATGTGTGCTATCTTTTAACAAATATGGATGCAATCTACCTTCTTCACTTCAGGAAATGGATCTGTAATTGAATTAGAGACACTCAGAAACAGAGCTTTCTGGGAATCACCCAGTTAGATCTTCTTGTCAGATGGAAGGATGCTAAGGAAGAGAAATCTTGTATTCAAACACTTCACTGAGTAGATGGACATGACATCCTCATCATGCCCTTTTGGGGGATGCCTCTCATCTAACTAGTAGAGCTCTTTTTTTTTTTTTTTTTTTTTTTTTTTTTTTTTTTTTTTTAGAAGTTTTTGCGTTCGCCAGCCAGAGAGAGAGACAGAAGCGAGAAATCACCCCCCAGGGGGGATGGCAACGCCGCAATCCCTTCTCCTCCATTCTCCTCTCGGGATTTTGGGCACGCACGCACATGCGCCTGGCCTGAGTTTAAGCCACCGGGTCCGGGACTCGAACCGCGGTCGACTACGTGGGAGTCCAGCGACATAGCCATTACACTAACTGCTGGTCCCTAGTAGAGCTCTTAATCCCTGGTTCTGGCTCATCTGCCACTCACGTAGGCCCTGACCAAAGTTTAACAGTAAGAATATGACATTCTCCTATAGATGCAGAGTGGTTAAGGTTTTAGATAGTGCTATAACTAGAAAATGGAAATATCCAAGGGACATTTCTTTATATCTTCCCACTCTGTGTTAGTCTTTATTCTAAACCAAGTTCTTACTATAAGAGAATAAAGATTGCTTTCATCATCAGAAGACATCATTCTAATTTTGTTCTCAGAGCTAAAATCTCCCCTTTCCCAGCATCCCTTCTGATCTCCCTAAGAAGACTGTAATTTGGTCCATTTAGTCCATTCTAGGGCAATGCATTTAAATAGAAAAGTGAACAGACAAAACGAATATAACCCTAGAAACAAATTCTATAATATCGAATTTATGGTCATTTTTCTTTAGGAAAAAAAGCCCTAATCATTCCTACGTGGTTTACCTTCTCAGTGTACCTCCCCTTTCATCAAGTCATTCATTTGAACCACTAAAGAAGACACCATTTTAGTCTGACTTCTATCTTTCTTCCCAGGCTTGTAGGCTATTCTTATGTCATCCTCTGGAATTGTTTTAAACTTTACATCTTCAACTTTCATTAACAAATTCTTTGAGGTTAAGGACTGTGTCTCTGTCATCATTTTATCACCAAATTATAGTGTTCAGAATATAGTAGAAGCTCAGTAAATGTCTACTGTATAAGTAATTGGTAATATTTACAGGATAATTATTATTGATAAGAACTAAACATAGCACATGCTTCATCTCATTCATTCTTACAATAGTGAAATGTAAAAATATTTAAAGTTTCTTTTTTGTATCTTGTTAGCACAGATGTGGAGATATGTTAGAATTATTTAAATACCTTTGTGAAATTTTGAATAGTAAATACATTACTTCGAGTGAGTAAAAATATTCACTTGTTCACTTAATTGCTTATCAAATATTGTCTACTTTGGGTCATCAGATGGTAATAGATAAATAAAAACAAGGGAGATTTTACAAATCTGACTACTGTCCTAATTAGAACCATTTCATTGCTCTCTTTCATCTCCTACTCTCCTAATACAGACTTCAGAAAGAAGTTCCAATTTCTTAACAGGAAATAGAACATAGAAGATGTTCCCATTATGGCCTCTCCAGTGTTATTCCTATCTCAGACCTTCGAAATTCGGGCAACTGCAAAGTATGGGTGAAGATCAGCTTGTGATTACCCTTGAGAGGAAAAGTGTCTGGAAAGGGGGATAAGAATGCTTTCTGTCTCTTGATCTATGTGCTGGTGATATAAGTGAATTCCATTTTTGAAAATTCATTGGGCTGCATAGCCACGTTTCTGTAGGTATATTATACTTGAATAAGAAGTTGAAACAAAATATCAAAACTATCTTTGGTAGTCCTGAACTATTTGTAGTTTCCCATCCAATAGTAATTCATAACATTTCCCTCTGTCCTCCAGACTTTGCATAAGATGTTCCCTCTGTCCACATTGAGATTTTGGTGGGATTAGCATTCTCTTGCGCCATTAACATTTTCTTGTAGTTCTTAACAAACTGTTTTGCAACCCTCTGTTTCTGTGGGTCTCTGCCGCAACAGATCCTAAGTTCTTCAGGACTGTATTTCTGTAATCACTGTAACTCTGGGCCCTCAATGAGCTCGGTGTAGTGGGAGAGTCACACAATTACACTGGGATGATACTCTGACAGAGCTCAATACCAGGCGTTCTGGGGATATCTTAAGACAGCATACACACACACACACACACACACACACACACACACAAAAGCACATATTTAATGGTAGGCTGAATCCAAATCAAAGAGAATAGTTGATTTTTGTAATTATTTTTACTCCTCAACAATAACAAAAAGTATCATTCAAAAAACTTTTCTATACTTTAAAAATAGCTATGTGCATATATTACATGCTGTTGCTAAAGATGTCAATGAAGCTTAAACAGGCTAGGCTATTTAAATCCATTGAAGCTATAAGCTAGACATTCTTCTACTTCTTTCATATATAGACCCATTAGATAGTTTCTCCTACCTGTCAAAATCATAGGTCAGTGTCAAATTAATTATTTTAGAGGAAGGAGTAATTTCAAGTTAGCCTTTTCTAGCAGATCTTGCTGTGATAAGATGACAACCACAATTAGTGATGGTTGCCCGCAACACTCTCCTGAGTGACTCTGGGACACATCTAGGCTCAGTCAGTAAAGGTGGCATGACCGATGTCTGCCAGGAGTGCAAAGAGCTTAGGGAGAACAGTGACTCAGCTATACCTTGTTTGAATGGTAAACATCATTTAACACAGCAAGTTTGGACTCAGATTACCTTAAACTGGGTTTCTCAGAGCCAGTAGTGTTAGTGTGCACTCTGATATCTGAGATGCAGATACATTTTATTCAGTATTTCGGTTTGAAAAAAAAAATTTTACTATGGGATCTTGATTTCTTGATATACAGACCACATTTTGGAAAATGTGATTTGGAAAGTTACATCCCTGGGGAACCAGCAGTTAGCGTAATGGCTATGTCACTGGACTCCCACGTAGTCGACTGCGGTTCGAGTCCCGGACCCATTGGCTTAAAACTCACGCCGGGCGCATGTGCGTGTGTGCCCAAGATCCCGAGAGGAGAATGGAGGAGAAGGTATTGCGGCGTGACCATCCCCCCTGGGGAGTGAATTCTCGCTTTCTGTCTCTGTGTCTCTCTCTGTCTGGTGAACGCACGTGCCCTATAGTGAAAACCTCTCAAAAATAAATAAATAAATAAATAAATAAATAAATAAATAAATAAAAGAAAGTTACATCCCTGGTGAGCTTTTGGAGATTTAGTTCTTAACTTGTTTAAAGAATATGTATTGTGTATTCTCTTGGAAAAAAAAAAAAAGCAGATTAAATTTTTAGAACCTTGGGCACATTTTTGTTTTGACTAGGTAAAAGTGGATCATTGGAGAGAAAAATAAGCTTTAGGGCATATGTACTTTTTACTATTTTGTGTTCCCCAAAAGAATGTGGGTCTTTACCTTGACTTTGTATCGTATTGAACAGAAGATAAGTATATAATTGTTAGTTAATTTAATTCTTTATGAGGCAACTTTAGGCATATAGTTTTCAGCATACTGTTTTTTTTTTTTTGTTGTTTTTTTTTTTTTTTTTTTTTTTTTTTGCTTTTTAGTGCTTGAATTGCTCTGGAATGCAGTTGTGTGCTATAATTTGTATAAATTACTATAATTGTTTATTGTTATTTGGTAGATCATTTTTGCCAACTTAAAATAATGAAAACCTATGAGAATCTATTGATCCTCAAGACCTGAATTTAATTTTTTTGTTTGTGTCTAATTTTATTATTTGCCTCTTTTCCCTACTGTATTATAGTAGGCAATTATACTTTTAAAGAAAAGGAACATTTAAATATTAATGATAGCAAAATAATCTCTGGAGAAACAATATAATATAATAAGTGATATTGAATTGTGGTGGGATGAAAAATAGCATGTGACTAGGTAGATACAACCACTGGTCTTCTGTACAGGCATTGAAAAAAACTGGAGAAGAGTGGTAAGCTTTCATTTTTTATATATATATATATATATATATATATATATATATATATATATATAATGCTTCTGCAAAGAAAAAGTGACCAATTTCCCTACAACTTGTATTGCCAGAATTAAAATATATTTCATTAAAATTTTCACAAAACTAAATGATTGACTCACAATTCTGGTGAAAATTATGTGTTGAATTCCCATAGGTCTTATGCTCATAAAAATAATCTAAAATGTAAGTTGAATATCAAATGGATTTCTGGTTCTTCATTTCTGATTTATTAATTAGATTCAAAATACAATTTAACATTTATGTACAATGTGTCTCTGAATGCAATACTTTCATTTAAATGATCATATCTCTCTTTTTAAAATTTTTATCCAAATCATCTTTGCTACATAACATTGAAGAGTGGGGAAAGAATATTTAGTTTTAACACACATGTATTAAAACATGAGTAACATGATAGGCAGAGGGGATATAGAGATAGAACGGTCACAAAATAATAATTTAACATCTATCTCTAAAAAATCTCCACAAAAATTTGGAAATGTTTGCTTGTAAAGAGTAATTAATGTTATTTCTCATGTAGTTGGTATTCATGAAAACTGTTTCTGGTGACTAACTTATTCATTAAGCATATTAAATTGAATGTACAGTAATCTGAGAATAGTTAACATCAATTTGTTCTTACTCCTTGCCATGAAATACTCAATAGATTTTAGTATACATTAATTCTACATGGTAATTTGCTGTTTGTTTCTATTTTTCAAAGGCCAGGAAATATTTGTGAAATGGCATAAACACACAGGTTAAGCACACACTTCAGATACTGCTTCCTGTGTTTACTGTGTGTGATCCTGAATATATTCCTTAACCTTTCTGTATGTCAGTGTCTCTGTCTGTAAAATGGGTGACAATCACATGGGGTAATTATCAGGATTAATGAATTAATGCATGTAACTCACTTAAAAGTATGTTTGGAAAATAATAAGAGCTCCATAGACAGTAAGATAGTCTTCATGTCAGTAGGTAGCATAGATATTATTCAAACACAGATTATCTGAATCTGGAACTGAAGTTTTTTTTTTTTTTTTTTTCAGGATTAGTTTTTTATTTATTTTTTTTTCTTTTTACAAATTTTTTGTTTAAAAGTATTTTATCTGACATAACAAATTTTGCTTACTTTTGGTTTCTATTCCCATAAAACACTTTTCATTCTTTCACTTTCTGTCAATATAAGTCATTATTACTGAAGTAAGATGTTTATGAAGTATACAGTTTGTCTTTTTTTCTCCTAATCTATTCCACGAGTATGTATCTAACCTATACATAGGATTTTTTTTTAAACTTTTAAAAATAATTTTATTTCAAGTTCTTTTATACATTCAATCATGTTATTTAGCTTGCAAAGTGAATATTTCAATGTGTGTACATTTCTTTTTTTTTTTCTTTTTTTTAAAAATATTTTTACCAGGTAAAATTAAAATTAACAATGAGTTCAGGTCTTCTAATTCTTTAGAAATTTTAGAAATCCATAAAGTCTTGAAATTATAGCCTTTTCTTTTCACAGTTGTAGGACTACAGTACCCTTAAAAAATGTTTTCACGTCCCCATACTCTGTTTTTTTTTTTTTTTTCAATTTCTAAAGGATAATTTTTTTTTTTTTTTTACATTTAATCATTGCACCTCTTTACAGTGTACTACATGGTTTTTCCCAGCATGAATACAGTGCACATTAGTCAAGACAATGATATTACCATATACATTATCATCAACAGACAACTTTTCATTTTTGTGTCTATTAAGTGTGTTGTTTGTTCCCTGAATCCCTCCCTTCCGCCCTCAATTACTCATTCCCATTGGAACTGAAGTTTTTGACCAAAAAAAAAAAAAAAAAAGAGAGAGAGATTTTATATCTCATCAGATATATCTCATCCATGTTAGTAAAGCAATGAAAAAAATAGTTAAGGTTTAGAAATAGTTTAAGATTATGATTTTAAAAATGAAATTCAACAGTTTGCGACTGATAATGGTTTATGTCACTTCATATATGACTGTGTCTTGTCATTCAGAGGGTAAACTACTGGAGGAGATTAAAAGACTAGAATTATAATTATTATTGTGTTATTAGTATTATTATTAGTTACAACCTACTTCATAGCTCTGAATAAAGTATTCAATGGGTTCTTCTATCTCATTTACCTAAAACACACCTTGTTCAGAAAATAATTAAGGCATTTTTTATAACTGGTCTCCTGCTCTTCAATTATGGTATGATGCCATTTTGAAATAGCTTTTTCTTAATATTTATTTTGCTATTTCTTAGTGTACGCCTATCTATATTAACTTATTATATTTTTATCTAAAATTATAGTTTTTAGGCTTATCTTCATTTTACAGAGTAGGAGGAGAATTCAATGGCCTTTATCAATCAGTCAAAGACTATTAAATCAGTATCTCCCCAAAACTCAGCATTCATGTTAAATTGTTCCAGAAAATGGAAGTTGAAAGGTGGACCAGCCAATGGAGTGATGTTTAAGGAAGCTGGATCCCAAATTGCTAACTATGCAGTTTGAGTTCCAGGACCTACAGCATGAGAAACACATTGGGTGTGTGTGCATGTGTGTCCCAAATCCTGAAATGACAGAGAAATGCAGAAGGGACCATGGCATGCCCATTCCTTATGGGGAGAGGGTGCTCTATCTCTCTCTCTGTCTTCTCTTGTGAGCACACACACACTCTGGCAAAACAAAAATAAATAAATAAATAAATAAATAAATAAATAAAAATTGAAAGGCATTTAGGAATTTATCCATGTTCTCCCTGAAATGTGACACTGTTTAACATTTCTAGTTATAGAGAAATCAGTCTCTTGAGAGAAATCATTAGCTTACAAGGATGGTACTACCATTAATTTGTTACTAGGCTAAACCCCATTTGCATTTTGCCACTTAATTCCTTTACCTTAGTTGTTACTTTTACTGTCCACAGTTTACCAAGAAGGAAAGAGAGGATTAGAAAAAGTAAGTGAGCTGCACAACATCTCCTAGTCATCAGCACATTGAAGAGCCAGCATAAAACTCAGGCTCTCTGATTCCAGCCACCCTCAGCCTCATTGCTCTGGTTACTATCTCTACCCACTGACTTAAATAGTCTTCCTTACTTGAGCTGAAACCTGAGGAAATTATCAATATTTTTTTCATCTCTACCAGCACTATCCAAATATCTTCTTTGTAGGGCTCTGAGAGCCCAGTTTTCATCTCTTACTTAGATGGAAGAAGTCCATAATGGACTCAGTATTTTGGTATTGGTGTTAGTTTCTTATTCATATAGTCTGATATGTTAAACTGATATCTCTTCTTCATACAGTCAGGCATACTTTCTCCAAAGTGATTGTTACTTACCATAAAGATAAAAGGCAAAAACAAAAGGATGAGAGCCAGCTGGTGACGTGATGGTGAAGGCAACTGGATTCCACAAGGCTGACTGAGAGGTTTAAGTTCCAGACAGTGGCTTAAAAAGCACACTGGGTGCATGTGCATGTGTACCCCAAATTCTGAAAGGAGAGACTGCCATGGTGGTGCTTCCTCACTTTCCCTCTCTCTCTTTTCCTCTTTCTCTCTCCCTTACCCTGTCTCTCAAGTGAGTGCCCATGCCCTCTAGAAAATTAAAGTAAGCAAGCAAGCAAACAGCAAGCAATAACAATAACAAAAACAAGAGAATAGAAAAATTAGTCTATTTTTTGAAAAATGTGCAATTTAAAATTAATATGCTTTTTCAAGATGGCTGTTTGATGATCTGCTAAAACAATATATAATTTCCTTTAATAGTTGTAGTTAAAATCAAATATCACATATGCCTTTCAATAAATGATGGCTAGGCCAAGCCCAGGTGGTGCAATCCATAGTATGCTGGACCGAAGTACTAAAAACCACATAATCCTCTGTGTTTCAGTAGACATACTAGGTGCCAAGCAAGCTCAAGGGTCCCTGAAATCCCGAGAAGCTAGACGGCTGACAGAAAGGGGTTGTATGGCGACCAATTGCACTGATGATGTCTCTCCCTCTCTTTCTCTCATGTGTGTTCAGGTACTTTCTATCATGAATTAAATATATAAACTTTCAAAATAATAATTGTGCTAACTTTTCCACGGGAGTATGAGAGATATCAAACAAACCTTATCGACGCTTTTTTTTTATAGAGAAAACTTCTTTTTAAGCATTGTGAAATTTTAAATAAAAACTCCCTGTCAGCAAAGATTAGATCAGCAAAACTTAAAAAGGCGATGCCTTTGAAGGGAAAGAATAAACATTTTCTCTTTTTTTTAACAAAAAATCAGTAATATCTTTTCCTTGAAAATTAATGACTGTCCCCATGGACCAAAATTTTTCAAGTTCTGGAAAAGTAAATCTACTTTGATTTTCATGTGAACTCTGCCAATATGTAGGAATACTGTTCCTTATCAAAGCTGCTAAAAAGTATTGCTCTCTTCTCATTATGGCACAATAGATGATGCCTGTAAGTTATCCTTTCTGGTCTCATCATGTAGACGGAAGCCTCAAACCTGTGTTCTCTGGACAGATTTAAACTTTTCTCTTTTACTTGGCCACCACGAGTTTGTTTTGTACTTCTGTTAACTATAACGCAGAACATTAAAGCTATTTATTTATTTTTTCTTTATTCACACGAGACTGCCAATACTTCAAATTCTCTTCTCAAAATATAATCATAAGATTTTCTACATGTTTGGTCATCACTAAATGCTTAGGAAGTGATGAGTCAAAAGGGCAAGTAGCTTGACTATCATTCATTTTCTTCTATCAATGTTGACATATAACAGTAAGTCATTCTCTATTGCTTGTATTATGCTTCTTGAATTTGCTATAAAAACAGTCATTTCTTTCTTTTTTTTTGAGAGAGAGATTTTTGCTATAAGGTGTGAGCACTGGCTGGAGAGACAGAGAGACAGGAAGCAAGAAATCCCCCCAGGGGGTGGGTAGATAACCACAGTGTAATCCCTTTTTTTCCATTCTCTTCTTGGGATTTCGGGCACGTATACACATGTGCCCTGTGTGAGCCTCAAGCTACTGAGTCTGGGATTCAAACCACAGTTGGTCACATAGAACACCTAGAAGTCCAGTGCCTTAACCACCAAAAGCAGCCATTTTTTTTTTTCAAGGAGTGCACACAAAAAGCACTTGGCAGTAAACAAATGAGAAAACAAAATGATGTCATTTGTGCATTGCTTCTGCTCACAAATACTAGTGGTACCATTTATATGAACCTTTACATATTGAAAATTACAAAGACTCCCACTGTGCTGTTCCTTTTGGGAAGTTGCTTGTAAGTAGTGCTTAATTAAGCATTTTTTGTAGGCCTGTTCCACTTTAGCTAAAGTTATGACAGCTCGCCTCTGTTAGTTTAAAAAAAGAAGGCATAGTTTATTCCCTCTCCCTCTTGTGCAGATACACAGTATTAGTACTTTTAAGTAAAGTGAAATAGCCAATTTTAGAAATGTAAAAGGTTAAGTTTAAATATGTTGTTGATTTAATGTGTTGTCGATATAAATAAATACATAAAAGAATAATTTGATGTAAAAGTCTTCTAGTGTAATAATTAGTTCACTATTTGTAATACTCAATGTAATATTACATTATAATATATTATTATTGAACTAAGTACCGCATTTCCCTTTCTCTGCCACTTTGTTTTGTGTTACGGAATATCTGCAGCTTGGAAGAAATCACCACATAACTGATAATTTTATCTATTTCCTTTAAACAAATTGCCTTTCTCAGATTATCTCATTTATTCGAGGAACATCTCCTGGTCAATGTTACAAACTATTTTTATCCTCTTTTTACATTTCTTTATTAATCCTTTTACCTGTCATATATGTCTTCAGGGAAAGAAAATCTTATTCAATATTCTTTTTTCCCCCACACTCCCTTTCTCATGCTCTACCAAAACTGTAAATTTAGCTAAACAATAATCTGGTTTAATCTCACTTACATTATAGATATATTATTCTTGACAAGATATATCTTGAGTTTAAATTTCATTATCTTGTATAAAATTATTTTACTTCAAACTTGGAAAAGCATACTTATTTTGTAAATATGACCAGTCACTTTTCCTTTTGCCTTTTGTATTGGCAGGAGTTCACAAACTTTGCTAACAATTTAAAAGAACTGGTCTAGTCATTTAATAACTACAATTTGATAATTAGCTGGAGAACCATTTCAAAGTGCAATTCATGTGACTTGTCTGGTTAATCAGTATTCTAGAAAATACAACTCATATTGTTGTTCTTATCTTCACATTTGTACTTTTACCTTGGACTCCTGAGACATATCATTTTTGTTATTCTGCAATAATTTACTATTCCCAAAACATCACTGATAACAAACTAATAATAATCTTTGGAAATATTTCCCTTCAAATTATTAAGTTTTTAGATATTAACAACAACAGCACAATTTTAATGTACTGACAAAAGTCCAGTGCTTACAGCTGGTTTCAGCAACTTTGACTTGCACAAGATCCCATGTTTGTGAAACTACCCAAGAGTCTTTGAAAAGGATGTAATCAACCTCCGATCTGCTGAGAAACACTGCAAAAATGAGTTCAGCTGCCAAAAATAATAATACGGTCTAGAAATAGTTCTTCATATGTCTAAGGAAGAACTAGCCACATGTGAGAGTGTTTGCTGGTTCCAGATGAACAAGGAGGGAAAATACAAATGACACGTACCCCACCGGAAAATACACGGCCAGTATCAGTACCCCGTGGGAAGCTGTGGTTCATTCCCAAAGATGCTGGCAATATCAAGGAAGACTCATATTCACACACATCTGAACGGTAAGTGACCAGGATAAAGGGATTTTACGAAACAGCAAATCTGTGCTGTCATTTTCTCTCCGTAGCCAAGCTGCCTTGTCTTGGGGAGGCAGTGTTGTTAAATACCTTTTAGTCACCAGCCACAATCCTAATTTTCTTTCAAAATATTATCTGTCACTTTCCCTCAATGGACTTCAAGGGCTCAGGAGGGAATATTCACAAATGATCCTTTAGATAAGTTTCATCACAAAAGCCCTGCACCTACCTCTGTGAAGCCTTGGCTGTTCAGTTTGCATGGGATGCTTGTGAAAAAAGATCCGGTATGATGGCTTCTCCAAATTTACCAGAAAGAAAGGACCTGAGATGCTTGTCCTTTAAGTGTCTCTAAACATGGTTTGCATAGCTGGATCTCAGCTTATCTGTGCCTTTCGGCTTTCGCTTCCATACATGGATCTGTTCCCAACAGTAACGCCAAGCTGTCGAAAAGAAGCTATCTGGCAGCTCTCTGCTTCATCCAACACATGGATGATAAAAATACACATATAGAGATCTTTCCAGCCAGGCCCATTTACCACACCGCGATCCAGCCACTACGCATTTCTACAAATACACTTTTGAGAGTGACGTTTCTTCTCTCCAGATGTTTAGAGTGCAACCAATTTCTACCTAATTCCCACATAGCACTTTTAGGATGGGGGGTTTGCTTGGCTTTATAAAAATAAAGATACATCATGATTCTTTACCAGGGTCTTCATCCTGAAAGTTTTTAGTGATCTGGTGTATGTGAGACCTGCAAAATGTCTAGCAGACAAATGAATACATACATGAATGGCTGTACAAACAAATACTGTGAATGTGAATATTATATATGAATGGCTAAAATAATACTTAATGTATTTATCTAATTGGGAATTGATGTATCTAATTGGGAATTGGTGTTAGTACTCTGAATTATTTGTCTTAAAGAAAATATTAGCAAAAGTCAGCAAAAGGCCTAAGTAATCAAAATCTCTAGGAAAGAAAAAGCTAAATTGTAATTTAAACAGCTTCTCATTTAGGATATGGTGTCAATGCCCATTAAACTGCTGTGTAGCAAATGGTTTGAGATTCACAAATTTTTTTAAAAAGGAGTAAAATAAAGAAAATGTGGATAAAACATTAATTATTACATTCACTTACTGTCAGCTATAGTTTAAATGACAAACAAATGTGATCTAAATCTTAAGTAGAAGAATGAGTCTTGTTTTGCATGGTAGGAAGGAACTCCCTTTGGGGGCTGCTGAAACTACTTAGCCCTTCAGTTTCTTTTGAAATTTATCTTCTAATTTAAAAATTTTCTCTTTCTCTTCAATTTGTAACCATAACATGTCAAAATAAAGAGGAAGAAAAGAGAGAGGATTTCTAAACAACAAATATCTTTCATTGTTTTTTTTTTTCAAAATCATATTAAAACTTTTTGTTGAAATAAAAATAAATTTGAAGCATACAGGCATAATTAATTTTGTTATATCAAAAATGGAATGGATTAAGGGACCAGTAGATAGCATAATGGTTATGTCATTGGACTTCCGCATAGCCAACTATGGTTCAAATCCTGGAACCGGCAGCTTGAAACTCCCAACAGGTGTGTGAGTGTGCGTGCGTGTCCAAAATCTCTAGAAGAGAATGAAGAGAAGGTGTTGTGGGTGGCCATCCCCAACCCTAGCAGGTGAATTCTAGCTTTTTGTCTCTCTGTCTCCCTCTGTCTCTTTCTGTCTCTTTGGCTAGTGCATGGGTTCTATAGCAAAAATATCTCTTATAAAAAAAAATGGAATGACTTCAAATATTCCAGGGGAAAAAAGGAGGGAATAGAACAAGTGTAATAAGATCAGCAAAATGATCATTGTTTCAGGTAGATAGATACATAGAAGTTCATTATATTATCCTATCTATTTTTATATATTTTTAAATTTCTACTAAAATTTAAAGAAATGAGATATAAGAATACAAAACAGATATATTAAAAGAAAAGATAAAATATAAAGCAGGTTTGAGGAATCCTAGATTTTTATTATCTCTGGATAGAAGCACTAAGGTCAGAAGAAAAATGACAAGATTTATTAATATTATTATTATTATTTAAAATATTCTGATATTTAAACTCCTCCAAAACTCCTATCAGAGCAATTCTACATAATAGTAATCAAAATCTAATAGAAATTCAAGTGTGGTATTTAAGGAGCCAACAGGGTCGGCCCAAAGGTGCAGTGGTTAGGTGCTGTGGAGAAGAAGACAGATTCCACATGTCTGATGGGTCTGAATCTCAGCCCTATCAGTGTCATGTGTGCCAGGATCATAACACGATGGAGAATTAGAAGAAAAAGAATTTCAATGTGACTAGGCCCCATTGAAAGGTGATTTCTCTCTCTCTCTCTCCACCATGAATAAAACCAGAAAAATAAACTTTAACAAGTCAATCTAATGTAGTAGATTATTGGGAATGTCATGATGTATTTTTCAATGTTTTTCTAAGCAAAAATGCAACGACTTCCCTGAGGACCTAATAATTCAGTGCAGGATATGGTAGATGGTTACCTTACAAAGGTGCCAAGCAAGAGCCTCCATTCCTTTTCCTTTTTCTATTTTATAAATTCAGAAGCCCAGGTCCTTTTCATAATGTCTCTTGCAACTAAGAATAACTATTTAATAGAGCTCTCAGGCAAAGCAGATGTCCTGAATTGTGTACTGAGTAAGATTTTAGGAAGGATCTTATTTATGTTAAAAAGAAATGAGCTCAGCTTTTGCTCAACTTGTCCCTGTACCCCTCCAGTTATGTCCTCCTCCAAGAGCAAACTTGAAGCTCTGAATGATAGCAGTCATTTGGTGACCAGAAGGAGACAAGTGCAAGTACAAATGCCTATAGGTAGGTGGAACAGATAGATAGGCAGAACCTCAGTTCTTTCTGGTATCCTTGGGTATCTGTAACAACCCTGAAATGACCTTCTGAAGGTCTTGTCATGTGAGAAAAATAAAACCATAAGTAACACGAAAAGTAGATTTTAGACAACGAACACAAGACTCAAATGAAAAGGCTTCAGGCTGGTCCTGGTTAGGTTACTTGTTAGCTGTGCAATGTTGATCATATCAGGTTCTATTTCTCTCTTTGTTAATAAGAGAACATTTGACCTCCTTAGCCTAGAATTATCCCATGAAATAATGGATGTGATATGACTTCGAGCATCATATAAGGGATTATGCCAACATAAGGTGTTGTTACACAGTATACAGGTGGTTGAGACATAAGACACACAGCGACTGCATAGTTAAATATAATGGGCCAAGAATTATCTTTTTGTTAAAAACAAACAAACAAACAAAAACAAAAAAACAACCAAACAAAAAAAAAAAACACAAACAAACTTGCAGACACTTATTTTGACTGGCTTAACTTTAGAGCTCTTGGGAATTCTGCTCTGAAGGTAGGCTACACTTGTGTATTCCAAAATGAATTTGCTCATTTTAAACCAGCCAAATTGAGTTAGCATGTTTTGGTGAGGTTTGCTGTGGAAGAGATCTAATAACCTGCTTCTCCTCAGATGAACAATGGGAAGGAAAAACTCAGATTAACTTCTATTCTTTTTCCTCAAGTCTGGAGGATATTGCGTGGTTTATGCATAGGGAAAGATCACCTGAGAAAGAAGTTAAAGTCCTATCACGCTTCCAAGGAAACAGAATTAATGACTTTCTGTGACTCTCATAAATGTGGAAGTCAGGATTTAATGCACTGACATCTACAAAGCCTACCTGTTGTGGGAAGGATACAGTGCAGTTCATCTGGGCATGCTTTTTCACTGTAGTATACTTTGCACAGACTGTTCCTTTCAACAGAATGGAAACTCCCCTTAATAGTATGTCCAGAATTTATGTACTCCACCTTTTCTGGCTAGAAGAGCATATCCTTAGTCTTATAAGATTTGGTTTAAGGTCTCTTCATTTTTGAGGTCCTGTTGACTTTGTCACTAGGCATTGTTAAGTACATAGAGTATATCATTGTGCTCCCCCTGTCCCCTCATCAGTCACTACACAGTGAACTCCTCCAAGGACTGGGGCTTTGGGTAATTTGTTTTTATATTGCCAATATTGTCCTATAATAGGCAAAACTTAACATAAGTTTGTTGAAGAATTAAAAGCATTGTTATTACGCTTGTGGAAAATAGATAAATGAAAATTAACTTTTTACTAGTGATCATCAGCTTGATGGCTCTCCTGTTGTGTAAAGTATAAGAATTTCAAATACCCCACTGCACATCTGGATAGACAGTCACCTCAAAGGAGGCAAAACACAGAGTGCCCCAAAATATCAATATCATCCTGTTTTACTGGGCAGATATGCTAATTTTTCCAGTTCCCCTAGACAGTGGGCCACTGTTACCACAGATTATGTTAAGAGGATATGTAACATAAATTATTAGTATGAAAAGAGAGGTGAGGGCTGTAATTTTAAAATTTCATAGATAATCAATTCTCAGTGATGTCATTTTTTTTTCTTGCATCAAGTTTCTTTCTTTCCTTCCTTCCTTTATTTTTTATTTTATTTTTTTATTTTTGCTATAGGGCACATGTGCTCACCAGAGAGACGAAAAAAATGGAGGTGGGAGGTGGTCATTTGCAATCTTGTCTACTCTTAGGATTTTGAGTAAGCCCACAGACATACCTGGTGTGTTATTTAAGTCACTGGGTCAAGGATTTGGACTATGCAGTAAGCCATATAGGATCCAGCACCTTAACTTCCACACCACTTGCTTGTATAATATTCATTTTTAAGACTAAAAAGCACTTGTATTTGACAAATAAGGATCATAATTCAGGTAAATAATTTATATGCATATTTTTCATCTATATTTTGATTTCTACCAATATCATGAATCAGTGACTGAATCTATGATAAAAGTAATAAAATATTAATTATATACAGAAAGAAAATATATAAATGAATGAATTGAAAAGGCATCAGAAATGAAAAAAAAAGAGATTAAACAAAGCTCCTACTAACCCTTATAGAACTGGCACAAAAGTCACCTCTTCTAAGATTTTCTTGATCTGTGCCCAGCTCCACCACTCACACAATAATCAAATTTATTTTTTAATTTACCAGAGCACATGTGCACTCACCAGAGAGAAGCAGAGGGAGAGAATGAGAGAGAAAGTAAGAATGCACTCTCTTCATAGGACACGGTCACAACATAATTCCTCCTCCTCCATTTATTGCTTCTTTCAGGATTGTAGACATGCACATATACATACCCAGGGTATTTTTCAAGCTGCTGGATCCTGGACTCAAACCATATGATCAGTCATGTGGGAGCCAGCTGCCTTAACTACCAGGCCATGGGCTGGTTCCAGATTTTTTAAACAATTTTGTTGAGATATTATTCATATGTCACACAATTCACCAGGCTAAAGTGTTTTATTAAACAGCTTATAATATATTCACAGATATATGTATCCTTAACTCCATCATTTAAAAAATATTTTTATCACCTCCTTATTCTTCCATCCTCCCCATCCCTAAGCAACCACTAAACAACTTTCTGTCTCTGAAGACTTACCTATTGTAGACTTCCATAAGCATGGAATCCGATAATATGTGACTATTTGAGACTGGATTCTTTTACTTAGCATATTGTTTTAAAAAATTATCCCTATGTAGCAACAATAACTATTTCATTTCTTTTTATGGCTGAATAATATCCTATTGTATAATATACCATGCATTATTTGTACATTTTCCTGCTAATAGACATTTGAGTATTCACTGTCTTTTGGCTATTATGAATAATGTTGCTTAAATATTTGTATATAAGTTTTTGTGTGGATATTTGCCTTTATTTCTTTTGGTAAAACATCTAGAAGTAGAATTGCTGGATAATACCGTTACCCCATGTTTAATCATTTGAAAAACTCAAATCATTTTAATCATTTTACATTTCCAACAGCAGGACGTGAGCGTTCAGTTTCTCTGCATATTTTCCCACTGTTCGTAGGGTCATTGAGACCAAAGAATAAAGCAAAAAATTCCATAGAGGATTTAACAAAAGTTTAGCATTAGAGAGTAACAAACAGGAAGAAGCAGAGTTGGGTGACAGGTGTTCCTTATACATACACAGCTGCAGATTCTGTGCCCTCTCCTAGTAAGTTGAAACTTTTTAAAGGTATAGCAGAGGAGCAGCAAATGGGCAAACTTCAAGGGGAAAAGCCACCTGGCAGAGACTGTGACTGCCTTGGGGTTGAAGGTTGGTCTCTTTCTTAGTATAGGCCAGTGGCATAAGACATTATCTTAGTTAAGGGACTGGCTGCTCCAGATAAGAATTTATAGAGCATTTAACTTAAAACAGAAACTCCTGATCAGGGCTGTTAAAGGTTACTCCAGTGTGGAAAAGAGGGAAGGGCCCAACAAGGCATTAATGTTCACAAAATGGAGTCAATCTGCTGCATACACAAACCAACACTTTTTGTTATCTGATGTGTTGATTTTAGTTATCCTATTGTGTGTGAAGTGATGTTCCATTGTGGTTTGATTTGCATTTCTTATGACAACATTTTGTATGTGTATTGGATATTTGTATATCTTTCTTGGAGAAATGTCTATTAAGATCCTTAATTTACTTTTTAATTGAGTTATTTACCTTCTTATTATTGTGTTGTAAATGTTCTTTATATATTCTAGATATAAGACCCTTATCAGATATGTGATTCATAAATATTTTTCCACTCTATAGGTTTTTTCTTTTTTTCACTTTCTTGATGGTGTCCTTTAAACACAAAAGTTTTCTATTTTTATGTATTTCATTTGATTATTATTTTATTCTTTTTTTCATGCTTTTGGTGTTGCCAATTCAAGGTGGGAAAATTTACTTCTCTGTTTTCTTCTAAGAGCTTTAGGATTTTAGCTCTTGCATCTAGGTTTGATCCATTTTTAGTTAATTTTGTATATAATGTAAGATAGAAGTCCAACCTCATTTTTTTGCACGTTGATATCTAGTTGTCCCAACACCATTCATTGAACCTTTCTCCCTCAAATTAATAAACTTGCTACTTTTGTTGAAAATTAATTTTTCATAGCTGTTTGTTTTTTTCCTCAAGGTTCAATTCTGTTCCATTCATCTTATATGTTTATTTTTACAGTAGTACAATATTGTTTGGATTACTGTACCTTTGTAGTGAGTTTGCCCCCCCCTTCTATGTGATTTTTGTATCAGGGTAAAACTGGCTTTGTGAAAGACATTGGGCAGTCTTCTCTCTCAGTCCATATTTTTGGAAGGAACTTGTAAAAATTGCTATACATTCTTCTTTATTTTATTTTTACATGACAGAAATGGTAAGCACAAGAGAAGAGAAAGAGAAAAAGAGAGAGAGAGAAATAAATGGAGAAAGCACCTCCCAATAAGATATGTTCATGCTGCAATCCCTTCTCTATTTCTTCATCCTGTTGAGATTTTGGGCATACACACATATGTAATGGCGTGCTAGGACCAGGATTTGAACTTCAATCAGCAATGTGGGATCTGGCCCCATTAATCACTAAGTCTTGGGGCTGACCCTATTAATTCTTCTTTAAATGTTTGATAGAGTTTTAAAAGAAGCCATCTGGGCCTTGATTGTTTTTAATGGGTAGTTTTTTGAATACTAATTGAATCTCCTCATTTGAAATGAGGAGACCAATAAATCTATTCAGATTATTTATTTCTCTTCGAGTTAGTTTAGGTACTTTGCATCTTTGTAGGAATTTATCTATTACATCTAAATATTCTAATTTGTTGGCATACAATTGTACACTATTCTTCTTTTTAATTGTTTAATTAAATGTAATTTGATTCATTATTATTATTTTTATTTTTTATTTTATTTGACCTGAGAGAGAGAGAAGGAAAGCAAGCCATGAGGTCTGGGACTTGAACCAGGGTTGACCATGTGGAAGTCCAGTGCCTTAACCACCATGCCACCTGCAAGCCCCCAGAATTTCTTTTAACTCCTTTTAATTCTTTTTATTTCTACAAGGTCAGAGATACTGTCCTCTCTTTCATTTCTGAATCTTAGAATTTGAGTTTTTTTCTGTCTTCATAAATATAGCTATGTATTTGTCAATTTATTCTTATAATTGTGATATCTTCCTAATGGGTTTGCCCTTTATCATTATAAATGTCTTATTTTCTCCAATAACATTTTCTGTTTGAAAATCTGTTTTGTCTAAATGAATATACCAACTCTAACCTTCCTTTTGATACTATTTGCATAATATGTCATTTCCATCTTCTAACTTTCAATTTATTTGTGTCCTATAATAAATAAATATATGTATATATAAATTACATTTTTATATGTTATAGCCTCAACAGTAATTAATACATAAAAATTATTATTATCCATGAATACATTAAAATGCATAAAAACTTTATACAATCACTCTTTAAATCAGCTAGGAGAAAAAAGAAAAATGTGAATTTGTAGTGTGTTTTATAAGCATATAATTACTTCTACTGGTACTTTTTTTGTGCGCATTTATACAATTATATTACATCTGGTGTCAGTCATAAGATCAGTCTAAAGGATTTATTTTAATATTTTTTATGAGATGAGTTTTTGCAAGAAACGAAATCTCCCAGCTTTTGTTTATCTGAAAAAGTTTTTATTTTACTTTCTTCTTTAAAAGATAACTCTGCTGGTTATAGTGTTCTTGGATGGCAGCCTTTTTTTTTTTTTTTCCTTCAAACACTTTGTGTATGATATCCCACTACCACAAAGCCACTCTTGCTTCTGCTGAGAAATCAGCTCTTAACCTTGAGTTTTCTTGTGACACACGTTTTTTCTAATGCAACTTTCAAAGTTTACTCTTGTCTTTGACTTTCAGCATTATTACATGATGCATCTATTCACGAGTCTCTTTGGCCTTGTCCTACTTATAGTTCTTTGAGATTATGATTCATCAATAAAGTTGAGGAGTTTAAGTCATTTTATCTTCAAATGCATTTTCTCTCTTTCTGATATTCACATTATGTGTATATTGATGCCCTTAAATGATATCCTACTTTTATCTGAGGACTCTTTTCATTTTTCTTTCTTTTTTGTCTCCTGTTTCAGTTTGTATAATCTCTATCAATCTATTTTCAAGTTGACAAGTTTTTTTTCTCCCTTCAGTTAAAATATAATGCTTAGCCCCTTGAGTGAACTTTTTATTTTGGTTTTATTTTCTGCTCTGAAATTCCATTTGGGTCTTTTCAATAGTTTGTGTGATATTTGTCCTGACTCCAGGAGCTTTTCTCCCAGCTGTCTTATTTCCAAATTCTCTTCCACAGACTGACTGGCCCACAGACTAGGCTGTATCTTTATTAGATCATGAATCTCCTCCCAATATCCTTTACCACAACTCCCACTGTTCTTGAGAATATCCCTAGGCTTAATCTTCTTTATATTCTGTTGAAAATTAAGTCAATTCCTCTGGGAAGAATTTAGAGCCATCTGTTTTATGTCCTGCTTCTCCTCTCAGGCAAATTCTCTGAGCCAAGGCTCTGGAACTATAATAAGTGGGGACATTGGAAAAATCCTGAGTGACATTCTTATTCGAGCAGCTGAGAACTTGATGGAGGAAGGGAGCTGAAGCCTGAGGTCACTCAGCTTGACTCTTCTGGTGTACAATAACCATCACTTCAAGAGCTGGATAAAGGAATACTATCATCTTTTCATTTTCAGCAGATCGACCCTCTATTTGTGAGTAGGGCTTGGGCAGAGACAGAGGATCTTTATTTTTGATCATATTTGCTTAGGCTCAGCAATGGACAATTGAGGGTAGAATAAGAGATACAGACAGCCTGCTCTTCTAGTCAGAGGATGGAAGAAGTAGAATCTCTATAATCTTGGCTGTCGATGTCTGGAATGGTAGCTCTACTGAATAGGAAAGAGGGAGAGAGTGAGCATTTTTGATTCAGAGACTTTGCTGTTTGTACTGAATTTCAGATATTTTCTTGAAATGATATTATTTTCATTTGCTATCTACCCTTATGACAATTTACAGTGCTTTTATTTTTTAAAACTATTACCAGTTTTACTAGGGAGCGAGTGAGTGGATATTGTCATTCCAGAAGATGATCTTACCCAGACTTCTTTTTTTCTAGTATTTTTCATTTTTCTTTAATTATTTTTTAAATTTTATTTGACCAGAGAGAGAGAAAATGAGAAAGCAAGCATCCAGGTCCAGAATTCAAACAGTGATCAGCTACATGGGTGTCTGGCTCCTTAACCACCAACCCACCTGTTGGCCCGTTTTTAGATTTTTGCCACAGGGCATGTAATCAGTGGAGACAGACATAGAGAGACAGAAAAAGAGGGAAGTGAGAAATCAGTGCTGGGGGGCAGGGGTGAGGAGAGGTGGCCACACCACAAACCTTTCTCTTTCATTCTTTTCTCAAGATTTTGGACATGCATGCAAACATGCCTGGTATGTTTTACAAGCCACTGGATCTAAGACTCAAACCATGAAGCCTAATATGTAGGATCCAGTGTCTTAATCATAATACCACCTGATGGTCTTTTTTTTTTTAAATAATATATCTCAAGCTATATATATGGTGTGAAGTCCTCAAGGATAAAAATTTAAAAGTCATGTATTCTCAATCTTTAGATTTTAAAGCTAAGGATTGTTCCTGGCATGTGTTAGATGCTTAATTGAATTGCATTAAACTACAAGTTTTTAAAAATATACACCTTTATTTTTACATTTTGAAACCTTTAGATTGGTCACATTTCCACTATTTAATCTTAAAACCAAACTTTATTTCCATTTCCATTTATGAGAATATAGAACCAGAGAGGTAAAATGGTTTACCTACCAATGCACAGTTAGCTAGTGAATTCTCCTAAAGACATAGCTGACTCACTTTTTGTGGTTTCTCTAATTGACTTTACCTTTTCCTGCTATTTATCCTTAAGATAAACATGAATCAGAGAAATACGTCTCATAAAGAGCTATAAGTATTAAGGACTAAAATGTTATCTCCCTTAGACTCAACGTTAAAAGGAAGAGGCATGTTCTATCTTCCTTGCAGAGCTTTTACTCAGGTAGAAGTTGCACAATCTCTAAACAAATTGCTTTTCATGAGGGTTTGCTAATTTCAGAATACCTTTTCCCTGACCACTGACGTATTTCTACAATTTGCCTCCACAATTTGCCTTTGCCTATAGCCCTCCAAAAGAGGCTGGAGAATCTAACCAATGAGGATTGCAAATCAGAAGTCCAACTCAGTGGAATGACTAAGTAGACAATCTAAATAAGGGTCTATTTTGGTCAAAACTTACACTTTGTCTGTTTTACAAGAATAGATGACTGTTTTTGTTTTTTGTTTTAGAGGTTTTCCCCTTAGGTCCCATGTGCTTGCTGGAGAGAGAGAGAGAGAGAGAGAGAGAGAGAGAGAGAGACAAAGACAGTGAGAGGGAAAGTGAGAAATCATCCCCCGGGGGAAAGGCCACATCACAATTCCTTCTCCATTCTCCTCCTGTGCTCTTGGGCATGCATGTATATATACCTGGCATGGTTTCAAGCCACCATATCTGGGTCTTGAACCATGGTCAACCATGTGGGAGTCTAATGAAGCAACCATTATGTCATCAGCTGGGCCCCAGCTGGCTGTTTAAAATTAAACAAAAAGGACACAGATATTCAGACCTTATAGCTATCCTTGGGACCACCAGAGGAGATAATACAGCAAAATCATTAATTTTTTTATTTTTTAAATTTTTGAAGAGGTTTTTGCTATAGGGCGTGTGCACTCGCCAGACAGACAGAGAGAGACATAGAGACAGAAAGCGAGAAATCACCCCCTAGGGGGATGGTCATGCCACAATCCCTTCTCCTCCATTCTCCTCTCGGGATCTTGGGCACACACGCACACGCGCCCAGCGTGAGTTTTAAGCCACCGGGTCCAGGACGCGAACTGCGGTTGACTACGTGGGAGTCCAGTGACATAGTCATTAGGCCAACTGCTGGTTCCCCAGCAAAATCATTATTACATCAGCCTCCATTTTTACAATGGACAATTATGTTTAAGAGTTATCTTATCGCCAGGCTATAGTACACACCCCGCAGGTGAAGCTTCTAAAGCCGAGGTGTTACCAAGTTTATCCATGGAACTCCCATCACTCTTTCCCTGTAACTTTCTCCCTGATTTTAAATGAGCTTTTCCTTACACCTCACACACAACATAATCTATGCAAGTAAGTCTTTGTACATATATTTCTGGAATTTCTTCCCATTTTAAAGTGCTGCTCATCCTTGGAAATCCACTACAAGCCCCTATGACGCATCCCCGAATTATCAATATATTCTCCAACTGCACTTCGCTAATCTTTCTTTGTATAATTTATGGTGCATTGACTCTTCAATTATACCACGAATTCTTTGAGCACTGGCACCGAGTCTATGTCATATTGTATCTTTAGCATATGCACAATGTTGGACACTTAGTAAATGTTGTACAACATTAAGAAGGGCAATATATGACTGGATGAGAGGATTTAAATTTATAAGAGTCAGTGAGAGCCAGAGGATTTTCTTTAAGCAAGTGAACAATTCACAGCAGAAGAGAGCTTGCTATTCATACTGATACATAGCTTATACACATCTTAGTAATTTAATTATTAGACATCAATTTTTTCCATTGTCCTGTTGAAGAAACTGACTACTAACCTTGTACAATTGCAATTGTCATTACTTTATTTTAGGTCTTGATTTGATGGGAGAGACAACTCCATTGGCAAAGTGGTATGAGTTAAATATAACACCATGACTAGTACTTTTCTGACTTAGCTCAGCCTTTTAAAACTCCAAGCATACTGTAGAGAGCAGGCTTTCTTGTCTTAGGTGTCCATGATAAACATCAGCATTTGTGGAGATAAATTTCCAAACTTCCTGTTTGATTCTTCTTTTGACTTTCAACTTTTTCTCTTGCCAATCAATGTGCTTTTCTGTCTGGCTGCTCTCTTCCAGACTAACTGAATAGTTTTCAACCCTAGGTTTCTCTCTCTGCTGCTGTGTCTCTACAGACTGAGAGCTACATAACCATCTTCTAATTTTTCAGGGTTGCACAAACTCCCTCATTTTTACATTGCTTTTACATACAACCCAAGAACAGACAGGGACCTGCAAACAGTCATTAATGTTCAATAGGGTTGAAACCAGGAATAAGGCAAAAGCTGGCCAATAAAGCATAACATCATGAAGTGTAAATTAACGTGGGTGGGTTTAAATTGTAGGTTCTCGCATAATATGTGAGATTGTGATCTGGTCTTCTATGATTGCCTCCTCTGATTCTAGCAAAAAAAAAAAAATCACATTTTCAATACCTGCATTGATTTTTAGTAGAACAGGATGTATTCTATCTTGTAGCACATTAGCTACTGGAACTCTGCAGTAGTTTTTATCTGTTCTATGACTGAGCACTGAAGTGTCTGGCAGGAAATGGAGCACTTAAGTTTTGGTGGCATTCTTCAATGGAAACTTCATATATCTAAAATACTGAGCTGTTTGGTCTGCCCACTGGTGCTGCTTGGATCCTGGACCCCAGGAGGAGCCTGACCTATAGCCCAGTGTGTAGGCTAGAGACTGCTTCATCTATAGGCATTCTGCCAGGTCTTCCTTAAAGCTGCACCTGACTTTGTACTTTGTATCTTTTTATTGAACTGTAATCTCCAACTAATGGCACGATTTCTACCTAACTCTGGGCATTATTTTTTCCTGCATACTGTCTTTCTATTTAGTTTGAGCATCTTGCTGACTGATGCATAGGTAAACTTGAACTGAGATCTTGCTAGATTCTTTGAGACTTTATTGTTCACTCATCTGTGTTACAAAGGAGCTGACACCCAGACTTCTTATTTTATTTTAATTCTGCACATAAGACCTGGACTGTAAATTTCTTCTCCTTCTCTGTGACTTGACTTTTTATTTAATTAATGATGCTATTCTGACTTTTCCTTAGTTCTTTGAACAGAGAGCATCTCTAAATCTCGTGGGTTCCACCGCAGATAGAAAGTTCTCAGAAAATCTTTCTTTGATCATCTTCTTTAGGAGTCTATCAATGGAACATTTTAAGCTCAGGCATGACATGATCATACAAACACACACACACACATACACACATTTACACACACATATATGTGTAAACTTTTATATATGTGTGTGTGTATATATATATATATATAAATATAATATATATATATTTTTTTATATATATATATATATATATATATATATATATATAAACTTTTTTTGCCATAGGATGTATGTATGTATGCCTGAGAGAGAAGAGAAAGACAAAGAGAAAAGAGAAGGAAAGTGAGAAATTGCCAGCCAGGGAGATGGCCATGCCACAATCTCTTCTCCATTCTCTGGGAATTTTAGGGGACTACTTCACCAAAGTGTTCAAGATAAAGTATAAATGTTTAAATTGAGTTCTCAAAAATATTTTAAGATCTATTTCCTGTCTACTTCTTAATATAATTTCTGGCTATTTACTGCCAAAGTCCTTTTATTTAAGCAACTAGTAGTGACTGTCAGTGTCCATGCAGTATAGTCACTTAGAAATTCTGGGTTTGCTTTATATCCTGTATGTTCCATCCTCTGTGCCTTGTTTTCTTTATTGAATATCCTTCATTCTCTTCTTTATTAAGCTAAATTTCCTCACACTTTTTAAAAAAAAAACTTAAAAAAGACCTTTGTGACTGTTAAATGCTTTTATCTCTTTGGATTTTAAGTCTCAGATCAACTGCTCTTTCTGCTGCATCATCTAGTATGATTTAGGTTTTCAAGGCATACTTTGCTTGCCTCTGCCATCCCAATCTGTAATTGCAGGGTAAGGGCCATTTTATTGGTTTAGTTTTCAATTAATCTTCAAGTTTTGTAAGATCAGGAAATTGGTTTCATTTGTACTTGTATCATTAGAACTAAACACACAGTAGGTATTCAATACAGTATTGCAATAAATTACTAAATAAGTGAATAAATAAATATGAATTTCATTTACGTGCTTCAAGAGATTTGATGATAATAGAATATACAGCAACATAAAATCACATGTTTACAGAGACAAGTAGATGTAGTTCCCTGCAAAAAAACACTTAACGTCTTCTTATTCCTAAAGGGATGTCTTACTAAGTTAACCAGTCAATTTAATATAAAGCATGCTGGAGGGGGAGAAGAGGGAGTAGTAATGTATAATAAATGAACAGAATTGCCTTGTTCCTAGTTTCACCCTTATTAATCATTAGTGACTATTTGCAGGTACCACTGTCTGTCCTTGGGCTATATATAAGAACAATGAACAGATGAGGGAGTTTGTGTAGCTCTGCATAATTAGAAGATGATTGTGCAGCCATCAGTCTGTGGAGGCACTGCAGTGGAAACAAAGCTATGATTGAAAGTTATTCAGTCAGTCTAGAAGAAGGCAGACGGACAGAAAAGCACATAGACCGACATGCTTATGTGACCACTTGGATTTTAAATTCTGTTCAAACCCTGGAAACAAGAATTATTGAACTTACCATAAGAGACAGCATCTAGGAGGTCTCTTAAACAATTCTCATAGCCCCAAATAATGGGAATATTTAATTCACTTAGCATTGATATTGTTAAAATATTTGATTGTATATGTCCTGTATACTTATATTTCAGATTATGTGATCAAGTCTTCAGGGGGCAAATGGATCTGAGTTGGTCATGTCAGTGGAGATGATCTTGGGTAAATCCACTTCATTTTTTATTTCTTCACAGAGAACAAAACTTTTTAAATTTTTATTTTTTAATTTTTAGTTTGCCATAGGGTATGCATGCTCCCTGGAGACAGACAGAGCAAAAGAGTGATATAGAAAGAAAGCAAGAAAGCATCACACACACACACACACACGCACGCACACACACAAATACCCCAGGAGGGATGGCCATGCTGAAATCTATTTTCCACTGTTCTCCTCTTGGGATTTTAGGCAGGTATGCACATGTGCCCAGCATGTTCTTCAAGTAGCTGGGTTCAGGACTTGAATCATGCAGTTGGCTATGTGGGATCCAGTTGCCTTAACCTCTGCACCAACTGCTGATCCCAGAGATTGTTTTTGCTCTTCTCTTATTGCATAGGCTCTCTTATCTGCACTTCTTTTCAAACTCATGTCTTACATTGGGCAAGAAAGATTTCATTTTATTTGTAAAGAGATTTTTCACCCTTCTATATATGAGCCCCTGAGCTCATATATAGAGTGGAAAGCCCAAACTGGTCTTAAATTCCTGCTCAGTTCCAAGGTCTCTTTTTAGAGAAGTTTTTGCCCTTAGGGCATATGTGCTCATGGAGGGGAGGAGGAAGACAATGAGAGGAAAAATGAGAAATCACCCTCCTAGGGGGGATGGCCATGTCCCAATCCCTTCTCCTCCATTCTCCTTCTGGGATCTTGGGCATACATACACATGTGCCCAATATGAGTTTTAAGCCACCGGGTCTGGGACTTGTAACTTTGCCCACCATGTGGGCTTCCAGCAATGTAACCACTGTGCTATTTGCTGTCCCCAAATAGTATTTTAGTCTTAAACAAATAAGTTCCTTAATAAATACTTTTGAACTGGTATTTTTCTTGATCTACTCAAATTTTGTTTTTATTAGGATGATTTGTCACCAGATATTGACTATAAAAATTAGTATTTAAAGGCTTTACTAATTATTTATAATAGCATATCATTTAAAGTTTATTTTAGCTTCCTATGCAGATAGCCTAGTTAGGCATGATCACATCAATAGGCTTATCATCATAGAACAGGCAGACATTAATGTTAAAAAAAGTACAATGGAAAAAAATGTATTTTTTTCTTGTTTTTTTTTTTTTTTTTTTTTTTTTTTTTTCTGTTTGTTTTGTTTGTTTGTTTTGCTTTGTATCCATGTCATTAAGTTACAAAAGGGCGAGTTTGAAGAGATACGCTGAAATAAGAATAGGCAATTTCAAAGTATTTTCTGGGAATTGTTGGACTACAGAATGGAGAGAAAATGTAAGAATGCCTGGCTGTTTTCTCTCAGTACACTAGTTGTACAGAGATTGTCTCTTTCAGTGGTGAGTTAAGGATAGTGATAAATAAGGAGGCATCTTGTCAAACTAGTTGGAACAAGATGGAATAATGGATGTTTAAGTTGGTACCACTGTGGGAGAACGGGATAGTGATAGTGAGGTTAAAAAGTCAGGGTATCTCTCTAAACACACTTGGCCACTGATTACAAAGGAAAATCAAGAGTTTGCAATCATATAACATTATTAAATAATGTTCAGGCACTAAGCCTTACAGAGAGCTAAGCCCATAATTATAAAATATGTCATCTATGCTATTTGTTAACAAGGACTAAGACAGAGCAAGTGTTTAGGAAAATGCACAGATATTATAGGGAGATACATATTTTTCCAAACCAGTGCTATCTTGGGATAGTTTAGAACCCTCTATAAGCTACTCTAATGAGGCTGCTTTCTGAGGGAAAGGAAGCTCAGTAAATCACTGGGCTTTTCTTCAGCCTCTTTATCTTGCATGTAAAATTTTAACAGCATTTGATGAAGGGAGGGACTCTCTGGGCAAAATACTCAATAAATTTCTTATCTACAAATACAGGTAAATGGAAACTACAACTAGTCAGTGACAATATTAGTCATTGTGATTTGTTTTTAAGAAGTTGTAGAGTCTCATTACACTGGGAAGTGTAATGAGATGTTTCAAAGTGTCCCTAAGTATGTCATCCCCGTGCTTATTCATTTGATTCAAGAACATTATAGAAATCAAACTCAAAGTAACGTGTTCTGATAAAAACAAAAAGCTGGAAATGGCAGCAACCTGATATAGAGCAATCAAGAAGTGAAAGCTTATTCTGAATGAGAGATGTTGTCCAACTGTGAGACTGCATGATTGCAGCTGAGGGTAAGTGCAAACATAATCCATAGTGACTCCAGATACACAGTTATTGAGAACTGTCTTGTTTCATGCTTCTTTTAGAGCCACATTCACACTGTATCAATAGATTGCAATATTGTCTGTGAAGGACAAAATCTTTCCGTTTAAATTATTTTTTATTTTCTATATTTAATCACTTGTAAGTTGAATTTACCCAACATGAATAAACTTCACACCAGCTGAGGATACTAAACATCATCATCAACTTATAATAACCTACTTCGGTGTCCCATAAATGTCCTGCCTCTCTATTTTCCTCAGTTTCCTTCCTTACACTCTACCCCTTATCCCACCCTCTTCCCATATTGTCTCCAGAACCTATAACCTATTTCAATGCTTCTATGCCCTCTGGTCTCTCAGCTTCCACTATACAGTGTCAACATTCAGTATATGTTAAGTGGATAGCTTCTGAGATGTTATGATTTGAAATATAATGATTAAAATGATTCTGTGAACAAAGGGTAGAATACATTTCAAAGTCAACTTATATACTGGACAGGTAAGAATGCCTCATCATTAAATTATCTTTAATATACATTGCCTCTAGAGTCAACTCACCAATTTTCGTGTTAGTTGTTTTAGCCTCTCTCTAATTGTATGACTATTTGCAAAGTCATTTAATTCTTTCTTGTCCCTTCAATATACTTATTGCATTAATAGAGATGATAAGAGCGACTCGATAAATGTTTGTTGTCCAATGAATTGTAATTGCAACATTTCAAATTTGCATATCATTTAACAGTTTGCAAAGCAACATTGCATACCTTAATTAAACCTCACTATAACACAAAATATTGTCCAAAAACATTTTTAAAGTCTCATTATTTCATAGTTATATTTCATATATTTCACATGCATATACACATTACAGACACATAGGACAGATGGGTAGCTACGTAACTAAGAAGCACTATCCCCCAAACTTCTGCTCTGTACTTCATTTAGAATTTATTTTCAATATAATTTTCTTTTAGAAGAAACTTTTTTCTCATCCAGCCTCACTAGTACAGTAGTAAAGCACACTGCTCTGCAAGACTGGAGCCATAAGGAAGACAAGAGTTCAGTTCTCAGGTTAACTTGTGCATGGCAAGTGTGCACATGTACACTCATGACCTTGACTGGCTAGGAAGGTGGGTAGGATGGCTGTATGAGAACTTGTTGAGGATTTTTGTTTTGTTTCTCTCTCTCTCAGGAACTAAACTTTAAATTTATATTTAAAAAAAAAAAAAACACTTGATGATTCAGAAACATTTTCTTTTTATTTCATTTTTCTTAAACCCTGATGGGGCCAGTCACCCCATAAATAAGATGAAGTTCTTGAATTCAGGGAACGTAAAGTCCATTTACTTTTTTCACCCAATCCTCCCCAGCTAGCATGCTCACTAGACAATGTCAGTATTTATTTAAAAAGGCACTAATGTTAGAAGCTTGGGAGGCAAGTCGAAGGCTGGGCAGCCTTCAGACCTGTTGGAACTGTTCTGCCTGTGCTTGGGTGTACAAGAGTCTTTTATATTTAGTTCCATTTATAATGCAAAAAGCAAAGACAAATTATTCAGAGCACAATCAGTGGGTCCAGAGTCTTGAAACACTCCTCTTAATGACAATGTCAAGTTACTTTATTTGTTCATGAAGCACTTGAAAAATGAGAAAGAACAGCAGGCCTTCAAGAGAGAACACAGAGGTGGCTCTCAGTGCTTTTATTACCAAAAGAGGGTGTTGGCATTCATAGAAATGTTAACTCTCTACTAAGAAAAAAAAAAAAAAAAAGAGTGACATGTATAGTTTCAGCTCACTCTATCCTAATTTAACAACCATTTGAAATCTTACAAGGGAATGGTTCTGAAGTATAAAAAGTATTTAAATTTCACCCACTGAGTGTTAATGCATTTGAAACATTGGAGAAGAAATCATTAAAAGAAAATAGAATATCTATAACACCACCTACACTCTCTCAAACAAAAAATATAAAGTAGTTGGATAAAAGTATATTCTGTGGAACACCAATTTTATTAAAATGGTGTAATCCTGTAGGCTCAAAAAGTGTCAAATCTGACCGGAAGGTAAAAATAATAATACCACCACTTGGTATCCATACAGCATTTTTCTTTTAAGGATCCAGAAGCAATTTTTGTGTATAACTTAATCTTCTGTGTAGACATTTGCAATCTTAGCCTGTTTGGTTCAAAGCAAATCTAGAAGCTTGAAAAATGATTGGATCTTACTATAGATGAAGTTCTACAAGTTTGACTAACTCCAATTTCTTGTTACAAGCCTGAAATACAAGAGGATAATGAACCCTACACTCTACAACCACCCATTTAGGCAGTGTCTATATGGAGTATTTCTACATGTGTATTGGGACACCAGTCAAAGCTCAGCCCTGACGTTGCTATAATCATTCAGTGCTCTGACAAGTAACAATTGAATGGGATACCTTGAATTTAATCACTGTTTTGAATGGCCCAGTGATGATTGCTCAAAAATAACAGGTGTTTATACCCAGGTGTTTATTCCAAAATGAAAATCTGGTGAAGAGGCTCGATAAGACCTAGCACTGTAGCAATGTTTTATTTAAAAATTGTTTTATTTTGCCTGCCTGGTAGTGCAGTCAGTAGCAAACCAAGCTGCAGTCCTGGAGGTCTCAGAGATGACATTATTTCAGAAGCTCAGGTCCTCCTGAAAAACATGCAGGAGGCCAAGATCCTGAGGAGCTGGAGTGCTGCAGAAAGGGACTGTGGCATGATAGGACTCTGCTAGGGTGCGTCTCACTTCAAGGTATTATTAATATTTTAGGGTTGAAATACTAAACTAAAGAATAATTGGGTCCTTGAGATGTTAATATTTATGCAAGATAAAGCACATTGTTGCAACAAAGATCAGTGAATATTCCTGATTGGAGACAGAAGTTCCCACTGCCAAGACATGGGCTGGAGAAGGTGGTTCCCAGAGATTGTTTTTTTCTAGACTAAAAATACAATGTGATTTCTATTAAAGGCAATTTGAAAATTCTCAGTAGTTTTGCCTAAAAGAAACATACCCTATCATTTGCAGAACAATTAAACAGTGAGTCTGCTATCTAATACTTTGAGATTATATTTGTATGCAATATTAATTATGCTCATGCTCTGTCATGTCAAAGGTGTAGTTGCAACTGCAGCTTTTTTTGGTGCTGTTTTAAATAGTCTCAAAAAAGAAATTGCTTATGGCGATTAATGCACTATCTAAATTACTTCTTTTTAAGCAATACAATATAAATTTAGCACAATAAAGTTAACTCTTAAAAAAATAGTTGTTGGATCCCAATCAAATTAACAGATATTCTTCATAGATTTAGAAAAAAAAAAAAACTAGTGTAGAATTTATCTGTAATTATAAAAGACGCTGAATTGCCAAAGCAATACTGTACAAGAATAGTGGAGTAGGAGGCATCTCACTCTCTGACCCCAAAATATATTTCAGAGCTGTGATAATCAAAACAGCACAGTATTGACACAAACACAGGGATGGGGACCAATGCAAATGAATAGAGACTTCAGAAATAAACCCCCAAACATACAGCCTTCTGATTTTTGACAAAAGGCACCAGTTAATCCAGTGGGGAAAAAGAAAATCTCTTTAGCAAATGATATTGGAGAAACTGGGTATCCACCTGCAGAAAGATGAAACTGGACCTCCATTTCTCACCATTAACAAAAATCAACTCAAAATGGATAAGAGATGTAAACCTAAGGTCTCAAACTATAAAACTACTGGTGGATAACACAGGGGCAACTCTTGGAGACATTGGAGCAGACAGACACTTCGTAAATAAGACCCCTAAGGCACAGACAGTCATCACAAAAATAGACAAGTGGGATTACATCAGGTTAAAACACTTCTGTCCAGCAACATAAACAATAATTAGAGTGAATTGGCAACCCTCAGAATGGAGAATATATTTGCAAACTATGCCTCAGATAAGGGACTGATAATCAGAATATACAGGGAATACAAGTAACTTACCTGAAATAAAAAAATAAGATAAAAATAAAAAAGGATCAACCCAATTAAATGATGGACAAATGAGCTGAACAGACAACCCTCTAGGGAAGACATATGAACAGCAAAAGCATTATGAAAAAATGGTCAACATACTTTACTGTAACGGAAATGCAAGTCAAAACCACAATGAGATACCACCTAATCCCAGTCAGAATGGCCAAGATTAAAAAAATAAAAAATGACAAGTATTGGTGAGGTTGTGGTGAAAAGGTCTTTTACACTGTTGGTGGGAATGTAAATTAGTACAACCTCTGTGGAGAACAATATGGAGGTTCCTCAAAGATCTACCAAAAAAACCGATCTTATGATCCAGCAATTCCATTACTGGCTATTGATCCTAAGGATAGGAATATACTCAGTCTGAAAAGTACTTGGTCATTTCTCTTTATTGTGGCATTATCCACAACTACTAAGAAGACATGGAATCAACCCAAATGTCCATGAACAGATGAATGGATTAAAAAAAGTATGGCATATATACATTATTGAATATTACTCAGCCATTAAAAAAACAAAACAAAATAAAAACAAAGAAACCCTGGCATTTGATAGAAAGTAGACAAACATGGAAGATTTACTGCTAAGCAAAACAAGCCAGACTAGGACAGCGAGACATTGTATGTATGTCCCCACTTAATATATACCAAATGTTCACACTCTATGGCAGAAACTGACAAACTGGAAGATACAACAGCATGGAGAATAATTGCAACACTAGAGACAGTGGAAAAAGGGTGGGAATCAGGGGAGGGTGAGATGGAAGGAATCAAGGGGAAAAAGAAAGAAGCAAAACATTTAAGGGACACAAAAATAGAAAATTATCTGTTGATGGTAATGTGTGTGATAATATCCTTTACTGGACTAATATACTGTGTTTTCATGCTGGGAAAATTCATTTTACAAGCTGTAATGATATATTGTGATGTATAAAAATAAATAAATAAACTGAAAAAATTGTGTTCTATTAATATCACCTTATGGCCTCTAGTCAAAAAAATCAAAGTATTACAAAGGTTTACATTTTTTCATGATGTTTATTATTAATAAATGTGTCAACATCAATATATTTGACCCTAAAATTTATAGGATGGTATGTGGTTTGCAAAATAATTTTATCACCAATAATTTTGCCTGTCGTTCTTCAAAATTTTGTGAGATAGGGCTAGTAATTAGTTTACTAGATTCCTTTTATATTAAGAGATTAAGTATTAATAAGACTAAAATGCTTGCCCCAAAATAATATGTATATCATTGGGTACCAAGACCCATAACAAAAATATTATCTATTCTCTACTGTAGTGTTAGGAAAGTGACATAACTTCTTTTCATGTAATTACTCTTAAAAGCTTTATGATTACATGAACAAGATTTGGATTTAATTCTGTGACAATTAACACTAGAGTTCATGCAAATTATTATCTGCAAATTCTGTTGAACTAGATAACAGTTTAGTAAAATGATTTGTCGTCTGGAGTTGGGAATCATCATAGTCCCATAAAAGATATTTAATATTTTAATACAATTTGACACACATCAACAGGAACTAATTTCAAGTTTATTATATATTCTGCCAAAATCAAGTTCTAGTTTTCCACTTAGAAAAGAGGTTTTCTCCTCTTATTTGTCCTCCTTCTTCTTTTCCTGTGAACTCTTGTGACTTGCTGGGCTTACTAAGTTTATCAGTGGACAGCTTGACCTACGTTTTCATTACTTTGATGATATCAAACTGGCATAGCCAGGACCAGCTTTGTGAGACATGGCAATACACTGCTTAAGGGAAGCAGGGTCCCACATGAGGACCATGGTTTGAATCTCTGGCGTGGTCAACCTGAAACATGTCTGGTATGTGTGAGAGTGCCCAAGAGTTGAGGGACTGGAAGACCAGAGAAGGGAGATTGTAGCAGGATCAGTTTGTGGAGGAGGTACCTTTCTCTTTCTCTCTTGCATGTGCTCATGCATGTATTCTATCATGAAAAAGAAAAAAAAAGATAATAAAATTTTGAAAAATCATTTATTATGCTGCCTTTATATTTTTTAAGAAATTTTTGCTATATGGTGCATGCACTTGCTGGAGGGACAGAGAGACAGAAAGCGAGAAATCACTCCCCTACGTGGAATGGCCATGCAGCAATCCCTTCTCCACTCTCTTCCCAGGATTTTGAGAATGCATGCACATGCGCTGCCCACAGCGAGTTTTAAGCTGCTGGGTCCAGGATTTAAAGAGCAGTTTACTACCTGGGTGTCCAGCAATGTAACCATTACTCCATCTGCAGGTCCCAATGCTGTTGTCTTTTAAGGTGTGTTTTAATGTAGAATATTCATTAGGCCATTTCCAATTTTAAATGAGTAAAATTTGTCATGGATCAACACTAACTTAAGTCCATATGTGTTGACTGCTTCAGGAGTTCTACATTATATGGGTTCCCTATCTTAAGCAGTTCTCTTTTGCATGCACGCTCATTTCTCCTTGAACATCATTTATTAAAGCTGTCACTTGTCTTTATAAGGAGCTCAGTTTTCTCACTGTCCCCTGAGCAGGAAGTTCTGTTTATTCTCACTACCTAGATCCCCAGAGCTAAATGTTTCAAGTCTCAGCTTCTTTGTCGTCTTTCCCATTATTTCTATAAGCTATGACCTTCCACAATTTTTATTTTCTTCTTAGAGTTGCCTTCTCATGCTTTTGCTAACAAACTCTGTTTGCTACAGAAGAGTGAAAAAAAAAAGTGTCATTAACTGATACTGTTTTCCCATTTAAGTGATACTTTAAAATAACCATATATTTTTATCATCCAGCATTACTTATCACAGACCTATTATATTTTCTTCAAATTACAATTAATATAATTGATTTACTGAGATTTTGTACATTTTGCTTTATCTCATACATTTTTAGGAGCTATGTTTGTCTTCTACCCCACCCCTTTTATGGTCAAGTGAATTGTATTGTTTAATAAAGTTCTTTATAGTCTATATTGGTATCATTGTTTTCAAAACTCCAAAAGACTCAGATAGATTTGGAACTCACTCATTTAGTTCATGCATCATTCACTAAGTTTATTTAGGAGACAGAGAAAATGAGCTACTGGTTGTATAGGTAATTTCTCTAAATCAAGGACAAAAGTCATTTAGCCTTTTCTCTAGTCTAAGAATCTGTTTGCTCTACTAATTAAGCTACCCTAATGAGATCAATAATATCCCTCGTCTTCAGTGATGCAGGTAAGAAATCCTTTCCAAAGTGGTAGATGAGATGTTTTTCCCTCCTTCATGCCACTGCTGATGTGAATTTTGGCAGACACTACTTGGCAAAATATAAGTGTGCCGGAGTTAAAAAAAAATTGTATTAGTGAGTCCTTTATTCCTAACAAATACTTAGGTTCTATTTACTCAACTATTGTCACTCAGTGAGTGTGCAGAAATGCCTTCCTATCTCTGGAAATCATACGTGATGGGATTAGCAAGCAAGAGGTAAGAACAGGCCACTCTCACTGCTGTTGCTCCTAAGGGTTGAAGACGAATTCATTTTCCACACTTCTGTGCATGTACAATCAACAAAATTCCCTGGGAGGCTATGTTAGGTTCAGAGTCAGAAAACAAACATAAGCATAATTACTTTTTAGTAATTGTAAATACCTTCCCTTTCTCTACTTCTTAGCAAGTTAAAAAATAAAATATGATGAGAACTTACGAGAAAATATTGAGGTTGCAAATTTCTTATTTTTTCTAGTCTAGTCTGCTTTTTCCTCCTATGCTCCCATGCTAGTAATGATCACAACCACTTAGGCAATTACCCAGATTGGAACCAAACTGTCCGACTGGTCCTTAGGTCTCCTGCCCAGAGTTTCTCCTCTCCATTCTCCATATTGCAATCAATATGTTCTTTACTAAGTTTGGATCTGATTTTTTTCTCTCTGTTGATTTAAATCTTCCATAGGTCTCCCAAGAGCTTCATGGTTACTCTCAGCTTCTTTAATATACAAACTTCTTCATGATTTGGCAATGTCTTCTTGTGTGTGTGTGTGTGTGTGTGTGTGTGTGTGTGTGTGTGGTGGTGGTGGGGGGGGTGCTCATCTTCCATCTCTGCTCTGTAAGTACATCCCACTCCACTCATATCAAACTATTAAGTTGTCAGGAAATTCATGACACATCTTTGCATAGAAAAACAGAAAAATACATCATGACTTTTCTGATGACCCAAAACTTGTTTCTGTCTTCCAGGCCTCCATGGCATCATTCTCTCTACCTAATTAATTTTTCTCTACCCTATTAATTCTCATCCTTCAAGACCAAGTTCTTGAAAAGAATCCCTCCTGACCTCTTAATGATAAAGAGGCAATATCTTGCCACCTGTCATACAGCATTACATTTGCTGGTCCATAACTGTGTTACCCACTAGATATTCAACTCCACCAAGGGAAAGAGGTGCATTTTGTCCTTATATCCTCCAGCATCTAGAAGTGGCAGTGATGTAGGAAGTGATCCTCTGCTTGTTGAATTTGATAAGGAATTGGGTGAGTCAATAAAACAATTAAGTGATTATATAAATACAATAAAATATCTGGAATTTGCAGGAAGGTAGACTTGCAAAACACACTTTCTTATGAAGAATTCTTTTTTTTTCTTTTTAATTAAATTTATTTATTTACATTCATTCACTGTACATCATTACAGCATACAAAGTGAGATTTTCCATCTAGAGTACACTGTATATTGTCTCAATCAAGTACATCAACATACATGTTACCGTCAGCAAATAATTTTCCATTTCTTGTTTCGTGGAGGAATGGGGCCTAACGAAAGACATTTGGAGAAGGGATACAGAGGTAGAGCATAGACAGGATGGGGAGGTGTGGTGTTATCTGTTGAAGATATTTCGATCAACGGGTCTGGGGAGAAATGTTCACATATCGAAATGGTCTCATTGTAAGTCAAACAATGTGATTGAAAGTATATACAAAAAAAATTAATAATAATAATAAATAATGTGAAAAAATAAAAATTAAAAAAAAAGAGATAGGGAATCAAGGATGTATATATATATATATATATATATATATACACACACATATGTATATATATGTACATATATATGTACATATGTATATGTATATATACATATATATATATATATATACAGGAAACAAGAAATGAAGAATTCTTTATGGTTCGATATCTCCTTTTGGAATCTCCCCTCCATTCTTTACATTCTGTCAATACCATACTTTGAGGCCCAGCCTGCTCTCCTGAGGACTCCAGGTGAGGTTCACTGTCCTCTGTAATAAACACATATTGGGTATCGTGCACTCTTGCTTAAGCTGTCATTTCCCGAGGTTGATCAACTCTGAATTTCCATCCCTTCAATTTTTTCCCCAATTGATTAGAAAAGAAAGGAAATTCCCATGAGAACTCTTATATCTAAACACAGAACTCAGCAATCACTTTAACCTCAACTATGGGCAGTTTCGTTTCTTCTTTAGGCTATAGTGGATAGAAGAAAGATCAAGAACTGTAGCTCAGAGACCTAGTGTGACCTCTGGCCTTCTTGCAGTCTATCTGTGCCATGCAGTTGTGTAAACCTCTGGCTCTTTTCCAGAGAGTTATGGGTTATAATAACTTCAAATGCAGTTTTTAAGCATTAGAAGAAAAATACCTAATCTTTTTAACACATAGTATATTATTTATAGTAGGCAACAGTTATTGTGTATTATTATATGAAGACTCTTTCAATTGACCTTGGCTATACTGAATTTCATTTAGTTTGATACTCATACATCATAGAGTTTTTGGTATTTTAAATCAAATTAATAGAGTCTCTGTGTTCTAATGGTAAAATAAAGGTATTTTATTAGAACTATCATAATGTTACTAAATTGATGTGACTATTAGAGGTTACTTAGTTTTTGATTGGAAAGGTTATTTTTGTCTTTAAATCCAGATGTGGACAGGTATGTGAAAGATAGCAAAAGATAGGCCTGAATATTTGCATAGTTTATTCTTTTCTTTGCCCATTTATTTCATCCTTGCTTGCCAAATTTCCTCATTCCATAATTCCCTGAGTACTCTAAGTCTTTTCTTTGCTTAAATCTGACCTGCATCATCAGTTCTTCAATCGTTTCTCTGGTCTCCTAAATTTAATTTCCCAAGGTTTTCTTGAAGAGTTGTGTGAATTATTATTTTTTCTTTTTTCCCCCTGTTTATTCTCCATTCACTCTCTATATCCTCCCCTTCTATATCCTGCTCAGTGGCCCCCAAGACTGGATTTCCTTGTCTCCTGGCTTTCAAATGGGTTCAGCCAAAGAGAAAGACCAGGAAGATATTAACAGCTGGGAGAAGAGGTAGATTGGTGTACCAAATCACTCCCTCCCCCAGATCATTCTCTACTGGAACATGATCCTAGCAGTGGCTGTCCTTATGGACACAGTTTGTGATGGCCAGGCCCACACCCACAGATCCATCTCTCACGAGGCTTTAACACCATTCCTTGTCCATTATATCTTTATGTGTAGTGGTGATAAAGGTTTTCCGATATCAGAGTTCCTGAATGTCTCATCCATGCTTGTCGGTCTCTGAACCTTGCCCCAACATCAATGAACAACTGTCTCTTCATTAAATCCTTTTAAATTCAATATTTTCGGCTGGAATCTGTCTGACTTAGTTTCAGTTTATCCTCAGTGTCAAAGAAAAGATACATGTTTGCAAAGACCTGGCTCCAAGTGTTCAGGATGAGTAAGAGAATGAGATTACTTACCAAGCGATAAAACTGAGATCTAGGCAGGTTAAAGTATGGTCCTAGGATCATAGGGTTAGTCAGTTCAATTCAATAGTTATTGAAACAGGATCAGTCAGGCAGAGGAGATAAAAGATAAACCATAGCTCTGCCATTAATAAGTTGCATTCCCGTGTAGGAGAAAGATGTATAAATCAGTTATTTCAAGTAGTGCAAGAGTAAATGCTCAGTGTTAAGAGAAACTGGAGTAGGAAAACCCAACTTAATCTAGGCTTTCCAGGTGAAAACAAGAGAGAGTTGGGGATAAAGGCAGTTATTTGAGTAGAGTGTAAAGTATATTTTAAATTTCCCTCCCTTGCCATTTTTATGGCTACTACTATAGTAAGTAGAGCCAGTCACCATCTGTCTTCTCCCAAACTGCCTGTAATAACCTGTGAAATGTTATATATACATTTATCATCTAATCCATTCTCTACATTAGGGTCAGAATGATCTCTTTATTTTTAGCATGGAATGCAACTGTAGATACCAGAGTCAGTGTGGGAGGAGGGTGGGAAATGGCAGAGGGTAAGAAGTAGGGAATCAAGGGAGAAGAAAAAAAAAGCAAAAGTATAAGAAACAAGAAATGGAAAATTATTTGTTGATGATAACACATATAGTAATATCCTTGATTGAGCCAACCTAAGTGTATTTTGAATGGAAAAAATATCATTTTGTATATTGTAGTGATGTACAGTGAATGAAAGTAAAAAAATAAATTTAAAAATAATCTTTTAAAAATCATGTATTAAATTTTATTTATTATTATTATTTTTAAATTTGCTATAGAGTATGTGTGTTCACTAGAGAGAGACACGGAAAGCGAGAAAGTAAGTCACCAGGTCCAGAACTTGAACTATGGTTAGCTATGTGGGAGTCCAACACTTTAACCATCACGCCACCTGCTGTCCCTCAGAATAACCTTTTAATATGTAAATCTGAGACAGTTCTCTACATAAAACAGCAGCTCCCTATTTTCTTTAGGATAAAGAGAAACTATGGCTAACAAGTCCTTACACAGACTGCCCTTCTTACCAACTTTGTCTTAGGTTACTCACCCCTGCTTTCTTTTTGTGTTAAGCTATATCATCTACTTTTAGTTTCTTGCAAATTTACTCTAGAAGACCTTTTTACATTCTGTTTCCTGCCTTCATGTTCTTCTGAACCTCCTGTTATTTATCATGGTAATTTCTATTCATAGTTCAAACATTAACTCAGAAATCACTTCCTAGACTAGGTGAAGTTCCTGTATATGGTCTTATGACACCTTGAAGATCTTCTTTATGACATTTATTTGAATTCTTATTAAATTTTGTGTGTTTGTTGCTTATACATGTTTCACTTTTTCAGAACTGGTATGACTTTTCTGTCTTCACCACTTTATTCCCAGTGTTAAATCCAATGCTGTACAGGTGGTAAGAACATGATAAATAATTTTTGAATGAATACATGAGTATAAAAAAAACCCAGGCTCCAAGAAAGAGCATGCATTAGGAGAAAATACAAGTTAATTTAGAGTGTAAAAATGAGGCTAGAGAAGGGCATGGTTAAGGGTGCTGGACTCCCATCTGACTGACTGTGGTTTGAGTCCTGGACCTGGCAGCTCACTTTCTCACTTTCTCTCTCTCCCTCACTTCGTCCCTCTCTGGTCAAATTAAAATAAATAAATAAATAAAGTTAAGTAAAATAATTCTTTAAGAAAAGATTTATTTATTTAATTTTATTTGCTATCACTATTATTTTTATTCGACGAGAGAGACATACAGAGAAAGAAGATGCTAGATCTGGAACTTGAACCAGGGTCAGCCATGTGGGAGTCCTTCACCTCAGCCACCATGTTACCTGTCAGCCCCTCTTTTGCATTTTTATTTTTATACTTATTGCAAAATAAAATGTTCTTGTTAAAAATTATACTTTCTCTAATAAACATTCATTCCAAAATAATTCTGTGACACACGTATTGATATATTAGTTAATTAAACATGCTGCTGTTTTATTTCTCTTAATAAGTATTTCCTGTTAGTAACTATTTCTACCGTTTATTTAAAATTTATTTCTTACCATGGGCAGTTTTATTTTTATCTTTTCTACCTATAGTAATAAAGTTTGGCCCATATAAATTACAAAATTCCCCCATTTTAAGTTACTAGATATCAAGAATATATGTATCTGTCAAGAAATGCAAACATTTATACACCCGATATAGATTTTCTGCAATATATATATTTGCTATTTACATAGACCTATATTAAAAGAAAAAATGCATCTTACAATGTTTAATTGTTAAGGCAAAGCAAACCTTTCATTCCCAAAAGGAAAACGGATAGTAGACAAACAAATCCATAATTCATTAGACTCAGGGCACCTCAGTGCTTTTCCCCTAAGTTTCTGTAGAGAAGATGGTAGGGGGAGGACTAAATAGTAACTACTTGTGAAATATTGTAAAAGTTATTTGAGATAACAGTAATACAACTCTTCTCCCAGAATTTTTGGTTAGTGAGCAATAACTACTGTTTTCTGATTAATTTACTATGCAGAATAAAGCTACCCAGAAGATTCTTTGGGATAGTGCTCTTTCATAATTTCATATTAGCAACATATTCATTTATTTTTGCCTCATGCTCTTTCCTTTACAGCTAATTAAGCAAATGTCAGTAAGCACATTGGCCATTTCATGTTGTTGTCATCCTTGTTTCCAGTCCTGTATTTTTGGTCATATGTTTTCAGTATCTGGGGACGAAGTGCTGAATTTTCTCTTCCAATATAATTTGGTCTTTTCAAATTAGCTTTTTATTATAGCCTTAAATTTGTTTTTCCTTATTCAGATAGAGCACATGTCTGGGTGTGCCACAGTCCCCTTCCTTTAGTCCTCCATCCATTGGATCTTGAGCTCTTACATGTATGTTTGGTATGTTTCGGGCAGGCTGGACCAAGGGGTCAATCCTCAGTTGTCATGAAGGATCCAGTGTCTCTTGAACACTGCATTAGTTACCACATGCCACAAGCTGGCTCTTATAATTTTTTAATGGCTTGTCCCCATTTCTTCTTAGAATCAATTAATTACTCCGTAAAGAAAAATTAGAAGTGTTGGAGTCAGCAGGTGGCTTGGTGGTTAAGGGCACTGGATTCCCACATGGTTGACCATGTTTCAAGTCCTGGACCTGGTGGCTTGCTTTCTCACTGCCCCCCCCCCCCCCAACCCCTGTCCCTCTCTGGTCAAATTAAAATAAATAAATAAAGTTCAATCAAATAGTTCTTTTTTTAAAGTGTCATTAAACATGTATACTTACAACAAGTAAATAATTTCAATATTTTGCAAAATTCCAGAAAGCATACTGAGGGTATCCATTAACTTTCTCTGATTATTGTACCTATTACATTATTGTCTTCTGGGTTCCTTTATCTCAGGCTACAAACCCTGGCCTCAGCCTGTACATACTGTGTGCATTGCTTGGTCACTGAGATATTGTTTGTTTGTTTTCTTTCTTTCTTTATGCATTTATTTTACATTCCATCAGCTTTATTAAAAGATGGGCAAATAAGCTGAACTGACAACTCTCCAAAGAAGACATACAAACAGCCAAAAAGTACATGAAAAAATGCTCAATATCCCTTACCATATGGGATATGCAAATCAAAACTACAATGAGATGCCATTTAACCCCAGTCAGAATGGCTAAGATTAAAAAATAAGCAGTGGTAAGTGTGTTTGAGTTCAATAAGGCTCATAAGATCACCAGATAGAGACAGAGACAGAGACAGAAAGGGAAGGTATGAAATTACCACTCAGAGGGGATAGTCACACCACAATCCCCTTTCCTCCATTCTCCTCTCGAGATTTTGGGCATGCAAGCACATGTTCCCAGTGTGATTTTCAAGTTGCCCAGTGTGGGGCTCAAACTATGTGTGAGTCCAGTGCCTTAACCACCATGCTACCTGCTGACCCCACCAGTTGGGGTTCATTACTCCCAAAGAGCAATGTCTGTGGTACTGATCCTAAAAGAGTTTGGGTACCTAATAGACAGCAATGAGGACAAGTGACAGAGGAAAGAGGAACAAAAATTCCAGTGGTATTGTATTTTGCAAATGTATAAAATGTCCTCCCAAAGATAGCCTCTTAGTTATTCACTTGTAGTCTGCTGAGTGCAGAAATTACCATCGCCTTGGTAAAGCCACTGGTGTTTATAAGGGTTAAATGATCTGCTCGAGGTCATGCAATTTGGAAACATTCCAATCCAGTTTTAGTCTGTATCTTTTGAATGCAGCTCCAGGATTCTTTCCACTAGTTCATTCCAACATCTCTATTCTGGGACTTTTATCAGTAGTGCCTGAACTTGTCTTTGGGAATTCCCATCATTCACTTAAAGGCTTCATGAGTTCCTTTCTGGAAAAAGAAGTGATCTTAAAATTTTCCATGATGACAACTAAGTATATTAATATCCTATTAAAATAAGATGTAAGGGTTTAGACAAGATATGTTTAACATTACTATATCATCTCAGAAACAGTGATCAATACTGTCAAAAACTTCCTCCAGAGCAGATTCAAGATGGATATCAGCAATATGCAGCTCTGTTTCTGGAAGGGAAAATTTTCTTCTGTGAACTCAAGGGAAAAGAATGAGATCATTCTGGTGTCAAAACTGGCAGATTTTATTCAGTATAAACAGTATAGTAACTAACAGTGAGGGCAAAGATAATCAAATGTTTTCTGAGAAGTGGAAGGAAAAGGTATGAACTTTGACTCAAATTGACTTGACCTCCTTATAATGTTCTCATTAAAATGAAAGGATATAAGATACAAAAGTTGTGACAAAGTGCCTTGAATGTACATTGGAAACAATTAAATAAGTAGTTTTTATGATGTCAGAAGAATGAGCTCAAAGTTTTGAGAAAATGCCCCTAGGTTTCAAGGAAACAAAACCTTAATAGTTCACAACAGTTGACATTAGTCATTTTTAAAATAAGTGAACCAATAGCATATTTTGGAAACTTTCCCTTTGTAAAGGTGGTTCTAGGAGCCAAATTACATTATAATCATTTAGGAATTTAAAAGTTACAAAACGTCAAGTCCTTTTTCAGATCAATTAAATCTAAATCTCCAGGAAAAGGTATTTTTGGTTTTGTGTGCTAATTTGTTTGTTTTCTCTCCAGTGAGTTTTACACGTGGCCACAGCTTACCAACACTAATTTGTAACATCAATGGTCTTGGGTAATTAAAGCACCAAAGTTGCTTTTAATGGCCATGATTTATGTGTATGTATTGGGTCATTGGAAAAGTCATGGTGTATTTACTGTGCAAAAATGTGTCATGAATTTTCAGACAACCCAATATTTCAGAGTCAGTGATAACGAACTGTTGGTTTGTGCCCTCCCTTTCTTTGCATGGTGGCTTTATTCCTAACCCCTCACTTTTCTGAAGGGGAACTGATGGGGACACATCAGCCTGCAGTGTCCCTTGCAGTGAAAGTGAAGTGCATGAAAGCCATCTGAGAGTTGAGCGAAGACCAGAGTCATGCAGGTGGAGGGAAGAAGCCAAAGTCCCAACTCCGTCGTGTCATTTGATTCCAATGACCATGACGATTTCGTGGTTTCTTCCTTGTCTCCCTTGACCCCTTTTCCTTTATTTTTCATTACCCATTTTAACTATTCCTATGTATTTCTCAGTATCTTGTTTGTTTTCCTTTAGTTTTCTTTCTCTTCCTCTTTTTGAAGAAAGTGTGTTTGCCTAAGGATAAGGAAATGAAGCTGGTCTAACACCAGTGCTAACATGCACCCATGGTAATAGCAGCTAGTTGCAGCAGCTCAACTTTGATTTGAGGTTCAATAACTATTTGAAAGCGGCTTCGATATTTGTCCAGTTTTATGTTGTCAGAAAGAAGAATGAGCTCAGTTTTGAGAAAATGGTGTTTCAGAAACAGTTGAAGTGATATGGATGGATTAATGAGATAAGCAATGAGATAAAGTAGAATATAATTAGAATAGAAAGATAATTTAATCTCAAGCTAAACTGATGGCAGCATTGTCAATACTTAATTTTAGCCAGGTGTTGTATTTGGTAGGCTCTTTGCTTAGACTTCAGGAGGATTTCTATAGGTTTGACTGAATTATCTTCTGACCCATATTGTTTTTATTTATTTATTTTTTGGGGAGAGGTTTTTGCCATAGGGCGCATGCTCTTGCCAGACAGACTGAGAGAGACAGAGAGACAGAAAGAGAGAAATCATCCCTCGGGGGGATGGCCATGCAGCAACCCCTTCTCCTCCATTCTCCTCTTGGGATCTTGTGCATGCACGCACACGTGTCTGGCGTGAGTTTTAAGCCACCAGGTCCGGAACTTGAACTCGGTCCACTACATGGGAGTCCAGCGACATAGCCATTATGCTAACTGCTGGTCCCCTTCTGACCCATCTTGTACCTATCATGTTTTTTATACTCTTTGGATCTTTGAGAAAAGAATGGGCTTTACTGGAAGAATGCTAACTTTTTAGTTAAAGACATTAAAGTATTAGGACATCAGTAATATGTTTCATCATAACAGCAGTGATAATAAAAAAATCACTAAAAAATTAAAAAAGTTTGCTAGAAGAAAAGAACGTTTCTAAGGGTTATATTCACAATCTTATAAAGTAAGAAAAATCCATAGCCTCATTTTATTATAGATAAAGAAAACTAAGCTTGAAAAGTTTAATAACTGGGATTCAAATTCAGGATCCATGTCTCCAGATCCCATGATGTAAACCAATGGTTTTACAAAAGTATTGATGCCTCGATGCATCCCCAGAGATTTTGACTTAATTGCCTCAAGTAAAACTTACACTTTGGGAACCAGCAGTTAGCGTAATGGCTATGTCGCTGGACTCCCACGTAGTCGACCGCGGTTCGTGTCCCGGACCCGGTGGCTTAAAACTCAGGCCGGGTGCGTGTGCGTGCGTGCCCAAGATCCCGAGAGGAGAATGGAGGAGAAGGGATTGCGGTGTGGCCATCCCCCCTGGGGGGTGATTTCTCGCCTTCTGTCTCTCTGTCTCGCTCTCTGTCTGTCTGGTGAGCGCACGCGCCCTATAGCGAAAAACCTCTCCTCCCCCCCCCCCCAAAAAAAAAAAAAAAAAACTTACACTTTGGTCCTAAATGGTCTCCTGTTAATTCTAATTTGAGCCAGAGATGCAAAGCATGACTTCAAACTTAATCACATCACCAACTTCTATTTTGGAAGCTACTCTCACATCACAAAGTCTCAAAGGCGCCCCCTGGAGCTCACTGCAGAGAGTGCACAGAAGAGTTGTGCAGTGTGGCATCTGTGCCTATACGCAAATTCATCCCCTGGAAAATCCCTCAAATCCAAGAATTTGACAAATAAAATTCATTGGATTTCTTTGTTTGTTATAAAAGAAAAAGTCATAGGATATTTTTCTAATTGTTTTAGGATTTACATGATAATTTTTATCACATGGGTTTTATATTTACCAAGAATAAATATAATTAAAGCATTTATTTGTTTGATTATAAGTACTTGTTTACTTGTGAGAGGACTCATAACTCATGACAAAATGAGAAGGAGCCAAGGACCTACCAGAAAACAACAAATCAAGGAAGAGGCACGACAGAACTTGGCTGAGAGTCCAGGTGGAATCAGCTCTGTTGTGACCCTGGAACGGTGTGGCATGGTCTTACATGCCATCTCAGAGATCTGAATGGAGACAAGGAACATGCATCCAGAGCAATACAAACTTTGGTACTTATAGAAAGAGAATGGGCATTGGAGATAGACAATCTAATCTCCCTGATACTTCAGCTGTGTGACAAAAGGTCAAAAATTAATGTCTCTGAATCTTAGTTTTCTCTCCTATATACTGAGGTGATGACTCTTCCCTCAAAGAGCAAAGGTAAAAGTACCCAGCTCAGAGTCTCTTTACATATTTTTTTCTCTTCATTAGTCTTGGCTGAAAGATAGAGTTGGCAAAAGCAAAGAGTGAATGACAGGTGTGCTGGCACTAAGTCATAGAGAATGTAGACATGAGGAAGGCTGGATATCTGTATTGGTACAAGACCTGGAGCTTCCATTATAGCTGCAGTAACATGTGATCAATTCCATCAATTCCATTTGCTTTCAAAAATAAAAATAAAAATAAAAAGAAAAAGAAAAAGAAAAAGAAAAAGAAAAGAAAGAAAGAAGAAAGAAAAAGAAACCAGCACCTTAATGCTGCAGCCTCTGATCCATCCCTCAGTAATTCAGCCCATCCTGCTTTCAGCAGCATCAGCTGGGTGCTCTGTAGGGTCTCCTCAGGAAGAGCACAGGCTACAGTCACTTCATTTTCTAATGCTGCTGCCTGAGTTTTCATTTAATTAAGAAGGCTGACCTTTAGAAAGAAGTTTATTTTTTTCTTTCCTTTAGCTTAGCTTACCATGATCCTAATGGAAGCTGAAAATCTGATGGTAAAGAGGGCCAAATTTCTTTCTGATAAGGATAACACATTGTTCTTTATCCTTACAAAGAAATGTAATAGGCATAATTATAGATGTATAAGCCAAAAATCCCTTTCATATATATCCGACCTCAAGTAGATGAGTAGGTAGGAAAAGTAGGAAATGAAAGATAAGCCCTAAGGGAATGCACATCATAAAGACATCTGCTATACTGAAAAAAAAAAAAAAAAAAAAAAACAGGGCCCTGAGAACACATAGCCTTGTAATTAACCATATCCAAAGCAAATTAAAGTTAGATCCTCATTCAATCCTTTAAACCTCTGGATATGGGTAAGTAGCTAGTTAAAGTCTCCATTGTGTACAGCATTTGTGGCACTCTTTAGACAGATTGGTCAGATGACTGAGAAAGCAGGTAAATAGTGCCCTGTTTGGGCAAATGCCATGGGACCACAGCACTGTCTGCTCCGTGTTTGTGGATGGTCGGATGGTTGATAATATTGTCCTCTATAACATTAGCAAGCAGATGGGTGCCCTCAAGCAATGACTGAGTCTGGAAAATAATTGGCATATGTTCTGATCTGGATTTATCCACAAGCTCCCATAGCCAATCTCTGTTAGGAGAGTTCATGAGGTCTGTCTTGGATAAGAATACCAGCCTCTACTGTTAACTATTTATGTCCTTTTTCCCTTTGGTGTTATTTTCTCTGTTAGGAGATACATCTTGTAGGGCCTTTATGAAGACTGTTCACCTAAAAGGAGATCCTACTGCAGACTAGCGCTGGCTCTTGACCACACCCTGACTGCTTGAGGACTAATGAGTGCACTGTCATTGTTAAGTGCTACGCACCATGCTGTGACAGCTCTTCAAGAGGATGATAAACTTTTCTTCTGGAGTTAGCAATGAGTCTTCTCTCAGTTTTACTTAATTGGAAAGGAACTTTTGTCTAATTGGTTATTACTAATTTATCATCAGATTGGACAAAATAATACCATGACAGGACAGCAGGTGGCATGGTGCCTAAGGTGTTGGACTCCCACATGGTTGACCATGGTTTAAGAACTGGACTTGATGGCTTGAAACTCATGCCAGGCACGTATGTGTGTGTGCATGTTTAAAATCCCAAGAGGAGAATGGAGCAGAAGGGATTGTGGTGTGGCCATATCCATAGGGAAGTGATTTCTCACTTTCTCTCTCACTGTCTTTTTCTATCTCTGGCAAATGCACACACCCTATGGCAAAAACCTTTAAAAAATAATCCCATGACTATGGTAACTAATCCTTGGGTCCAGAGGAATTCTGAAATTTGAGTCTCCTCAATTGTGAGCACATTGATTACTGTTCAATGACACTAACAAGTAAGTAGTAGGGTCAGAGTAGTAGATTTGAATTCCCTTATTTTAAAGAGTTGCCAAATATCAACATGGAGAAAGCCGACATATAAATAAAATATTAATGGTGTCTTATTATAAACCTTTCTAGGTAAGTTCAATACCACATTATTATCCCTCCTGGTTTTATCTGTCAGAGTTAGAACAGAAAGCAAATTAACATTACTTCCTCAGGTATATTTCCACTGAGCGAAAAGAGAGAATAACTTCTATGTTATTAATCTAATAGCCTTGCTCTTGGTGTTGACATCTCTTTAAACCAAGAAAAGGTCAAAGAACTATGAGGCAATGAGCTCTGCTGCACTCATACAATGCTTCCTACCTTCCCACAGTCTTCTCACTCTCAGATATTTCCAACATGATATAAATGAGTTCATTGGAGGTCACAAAATTTGCCACATTCAGCAATGAACTGTAGGAAAAAAGTGTTATAAACAAAATTCTTTTTGTGTGCCTATTAGTACCTACAAATAAAGACACATACACACAAAAACATGCATATGCTCTCACGATTTAAAAGTCACTTTTTATCTTGAAGCTCCAGTATATAATAGGTTTATTCAAAACTCAGTTTATTATATACAGTAAGCAAAATTCAAAGCTAAGCAACCATCCTTACCGTGTCTTTTCTTCTTCTTTTTTAAAAAATTTTTTGGAGAGGTTTTTGCTCAGAAAGACAGAGAGACAGAAAGCGAGAAATCACCCCCCGGGGGGTTGGTCACACTGCAATCTCTTCTCCTCCATTCTCCTCTCAGAATCTTGGGCATGCACGCACACTTGCCCAGCCTGAGTTTAAGCCACCGGGTCTGTGACTTGAACTGTGGTCAACTACATGGGAGTCCAGCAACATAGCCATTACACCAACTGCTGGTCCCAAGCCATGTCCTTTTTTCTAATGGTAGTGGTATGAAAGTGTGCAACTACTTTCATTTGAGCTGGCCTGGCATGTACATGAATCCTCATAAAAGAAAACAAAAGTCATTGTGCATATTCAAGTGGAAATAAAATTCACCCACAAAGACGGTGTTGGGTGGAGGGACACATATCTTTTTTAAATGCTGTGGAAGAATCCTATAGAGACATTAACTCCCATTTTCAATAGGACAGATATTCTCTGATAGAGGATTTCTTACCTGTCTCCCCTCTCCCCAGGTATTAAACATCTGTAATATTTTCTCCAGTTGATGTTGATATTATTTCCATCTGGTGAATTTCCTGCAATACTGCCAGTTTTCTAAATTTTCCCAGGGAAAAGCAGTTTTGTACTCGCCTCCTTAGGTATCATCCTAGCTCTTATTTCTTTTTCCAGATTACAGATCTGTGAAGCTAAATGAAGCTGGAAGCTATCACTGCTGTTTTGCTCTAGTGACACTGGACTCCTCCCCAGGGAACCAGCTGCATCTATTTAAAATGTCCTTTTAGGTGCGTATGCAGAAAATCGTTACTAAATGAAGGGCTTGTAGTAGAATGCTATATTCTCTTTACAATAGAATATTGGCCTGGAATGGATAAGATAGCCCTGAGAGTTAGGTGGCATTGTGAACAGGGATCTGGTTGATCTAATACGGAGATAAAGGAAATTATTTTCTTCAGCATTAACTTTTTTATTTTCATAGCAATATTTTTTTTTCATGCACTTGCCAGAAAGAAAGAGAGTGAACCCCACCAATAGGGTGTGGTCATTTCACCATCCTTTTCCCTCCATTTTTCTATTTCTTTAGGATTTGGGACACATGCAAGCACATGTGCCTGATGTATATTTCAAGCTGCTGGATGTTGGGGGAAGAGTGAAATTTGAACTATGGTAAGCCATGTGGGATCCAACTTTTGATGCAGAGCTTAGCCGCTATGCTACAAGGTTGGTCAAGTTTGTTATTTATACAATCGCCAGATTAACAACAGAAAGGACAGAGGGAGAACTGCTAAGAGACTTCTAGATTTCTAGTTTGGTAATAGCTGCATATGAGCTTGCATGTGTGAGGATAGGGGTGCAGCTCTAAAATCTGTGTCCAAAATTATAATTTTATTATTTTTTATGAACTACAAATCTGAACTATTCATTTTAAAGGCATTATTCTCTCTCTCTCTCTCTCTCTCTCTCTATATATATATATATATATATATATATATACATATATATATATTATACATATATATATATGTATATATATATATATATATATATAATATATACTTTGTTTTTTGGGTTATTGTTGGAGAGGTTTTTGCTATAGGGCACGTGCACTCACCACAAAGACAGAGAGACAGAAAGTGAGTTATCCCCCCCCCCCCAAGGGAGGATGGCCATGCCGCAATCCCTTCTCCTCCATTCTCCTCTTGGGATCTTGGGCACACACGCACACACACGTGCCCTGCGTGAGTTTGAGCCACCGGGTCTGGAACTCGAACCGTGGTCGACTACATGGGAGTCCAGCGAATAGCCATTACGCCAACTGCTGGTCCATATATATACATATATATATATATTTATTCATTTTTTTACATTTACTCACTAAACAACTTTACAGCATGCAACATGGTTTTTCCTGGCACAAATACAATGCATATTAGTCATGACAAAGACATTTCATGTGCATTATCATCAGCAAATAACTGGATTGTTTGTGTCAATTAAATGCATTGTTTTTTTTCCCTGTTTCCTTCCCTCCCTCTCCCTGTTATCCACTCACTATTACCTGTCCCATGCTATCTTTCATATCTACAGTTGTCCTCCCTGCTATTGTACTTTCTAATCTTATATATATATTCAATATATATTGAGTGAGGACATACAAAGTCTGTCTTTCATAATCTGGTGTGCTTTGCTTAGCATTAAAGTCTTCCATATTCATCCACTTTGTACTAAGTGTCAGGGTTTTATTGTTTTTTTATGGATGAATAGTAGTCCATAGAGTACATATGCCACACTGTTTTCAACACACTCCTCTATCTTGGAAGAATATTCCATTTTTAATCTTATTTGTCCTCCTTAATTACTTTAAAAGATACCTGTGGTTTCATTTCAGTTCATACTTGCTTCTCTCTTGGGTGGAGGGAAAGGTGGTAGTGATGGAGAGAGCAAGAGAGAATGAAAACCTTTGGCATAATGTGAAGTATGGAAATATGATATAGGATCCAGCTTAGGGCATAATGAGAAAGAAAGAGAGAGAAAGGGAGAAATGGCTGTATTCAAAAGGAGGCGCAACTAAGGAGTAAATCAGGATAGGATAAAGAAGAAAATATAATATAGGCTATTTATCATCCCCAGCAAATTTATGTTTAATGGCTGGCAGTTGCTGTCTCAGTGCTACAAAGAGCTGTAAAACACACTAATGGGCCTTTCAAAGACAAAAAGCACTTGTTTCACAGCAATCTGTTGGTATTTCTGTTGTACCACTTAGGTAGTGTGGTGTGGTGTATTTGGTTGCCTTTCTTCCCCAGAAGTCCCCTGTAGCTAATGGTCTTTGTTTTATTTTGTTTTGTTTTTAACCTTCATCTTGAATTTATTATTTTTTTTCATTTCATTTTCTTCCATACATTCAATCACATTCTTATTTGCCTTACAAAATGGATATTTCAACTGGTGAACATTTCTCGCTAGTACCGTTGATAAAACTACGAAATACCTTCAACAGATAATACCACACCTCTTTGTGCCATTAATACTTTTCCTCCCTGTCCCTCCTATTTGGATTGCTCATCTCTGTTTTCTCAGAACAAGACACATAATAATTTCTTTATTAAATATTTATTAAACGTTAGTTTGAAACTTGGATTAGATCTGCTGGCAGCATGATAGTTAAGGTGGCTGGATCCCATATGGCAAAACTACGTGTGTAGTTGGAGTTTTGAACTTGGAGGCTTGAAAAACATGCTGGGCAGGTATATGTGTGTGCCTAAAGTCCTGAAAGGAGGAGGGGAGAGATGGAGAAGATGGAATTGTAGAGTAATCATCCCTCATGGGAGGAGTCGTGGGTATACTTACTCGATCTCCCTTCAATCTCCCCGTGTGTCTCCTCTGGTAAATGCATGCACCTTCTAGCAAAATTTAAAAAGAAAAGGAAAAAGAAAATTGAATCCAAAAGAGTTCATATAAGAAAGAATATCTCAAGAGCTTGAGATTGCAAATCTTGGGGATAACCCTCAAAGGTGGTCTTGCCTTTGGCAAGAATGTTTTCTGCATAATTGGGAAGTGGCTATGGAAAAAAAATTCTTCCTAGTCAGTGTACAGGAATAGAAAGAAAGCAGTTGGATGAAGCTTAAGAATTGTGTAGAGGGGCCAGCAGGTGGTGTGGTGGTTAAGGGCACTGGACTCCCACATGGTCGACTGCTGTTTGAGTCCTAAATATGGTGGCTTGCTTTCTCACTTTCTCGCTTTCTCTCTCTCTTTCTCTCTCTTTCACTCACTCTCACTCTGTCCCTTTCTGGTCAAATTAAAATAAATAAATAAATATTAAAAAAATAATTGTGTAGAAAGAGAAAGATGAAGAATAGACCTCTAGGTGGGTAGAAAAGTCTACCTCTTGAGGGTACAATTTGGGAAAAGACAAGTTCAAAGAGACAATAACAGGAAGGACAATCTTAGGAAATATGTACAAGGTTCCCAAGTGAAAAGATAATTTGGGGCATAGTTTACAAATGTGCAGCTATCAGTTGCAGAGAGCAAAAACATCTATTTACATACCTATGGCCATGGCCACATAGGTTTATTTGGCTGTTACAAAAATGCAGTTGTATTTTACACAATTGGCTAGTGCAACAAAAGAAACATAACACATTTTTAAAGAGGAACATTAGGTAAGATATTGAATGTTTTAGAATGCTTAATATAACAGATAATTGACAAGCTATTATCACAAATTATAGAAGAGAAAAAAAATTGAAAAACTACAGTGTAGGATGCCAGTTTTGAAAATGGAGGTGGGCTCCAAAGATCTAGATAGGAAATTAGAGCTATCAGAAGATACTTAATCAAGAACATTATCTAGAGTTTTCTCCTCTGAATATTTACAAGGCTGTGGAAAGGCAATGAGTACAAGGAGTAAATTATTGCAGTGAAGATGATAGAGATCTTGGTTGACTAGGATATAACTGTGAATAAAAGATAAAAAAAAGAAAAGGTAAAGCCCTCAAGAAAGCAAGAAAAATCTCAAGGAATTAGTAAAACAGGAGTAAACTAAATCAAAATTTATAGAAGAAAACAAATAATAAATTTCAAAGTGGAAATAAATAAAATAGAGACTAGACGAATAACTAAAAAGAGTAACAGAACTAGGGTTGGTTTCTTCAAAAAATAAAATCAACAAACTTTTATCCAGGCTAAGAAAAATAGAGGCAACAGAAAAAGGAGACATTACAAATCATGAAATGAAAATACAAAATATCTTGAGACTATTATGAACAATTATACATCAACAAATATACTAACCTAAAGTAAATACATACATTCCTTGATGCCTATAACCTACCAAAACTGAATTAAGAATCTGAACAGGCCAATAATGAGTAAAGAGATTGAACCAGTAATAGTCTCTGATCAAAGAAAAGCCTAGGACCTGATGACTTCACTGCTGAATTTTATTAAATATTTAAAGAAAAAAAATAATGCTATTTTTTCTCAAACTCTAAAACTTGAGGAGGAGGGAATATTTCTAAACTAATTTTACAAAGCTATCCTTACTCCCATAGCAGAGCCAGACCAAAACACTACAAAAACAACAACAAAAAGTAAAAACAAAAGAAACAAACAAAAATAAAACTACAGGTCAATATTCCTGATAAATACAGATGTAGAAATCCTTCACAAAATACTAGATACTAGCAAAATGAATTCAACACCACATTAGAAAGGCTGGTCACCATGATTAAATGAGATTCATTCCAAGGATGCATGAATGGTTCAACATATGTAAATAAATAAGTGTAATACATCACATTAATAAAATAAATGGAAATACCACATGGTTATTTCAAAAGCTGCAGAAAAAGCATTTGACAAAATATAACATCCTTGCATAATAAAAACTCTCAACAATTTAGGCGTAGAAGGAATGTACCTCAACACAATAAAGGCCACGCCACGTGTGATAAACCCATAGCTAACATCATACTCAACTGAGAAAAGTCGGAAGCTTTTCATCTAAGGTCCAGAACAAGATGAGGATGTCCAATTTCACCACTTCTATTCAATATATAATGAGACTTCAAAAGTTTCTGGAAAAATGGCATTAAACTAATGAGTTTATTTTCTTTTTTTTTTCTTTTTTTATTTTGGAGAGGTTTTTGCTATAGGGCGCGTGCGCTCGCCAGACAGACAGAGAGAGACAGAGAGATAGAAAGCAGGAAATCACCCCCCAGGGGGGATGGCCACGCCGCAATCCCTTCTCCTCCGTTCTCCTCTCGGGATCTTGGGCACGCACGCACACGCGCCCGGCGTGAGTTTAAGCCGCCGGGTCCGGGACTCGAACCGCGGTCGACTACGTGGGAGTCCAGCGACATAGCCATTACGCTAACTGCTGGTCCCATGAGTTTATTTTGATACAACGTTATAAAATGGCATTAAACTATGAGTTTATTTTGGTACAACATTATAAAAATCTATGCTTAGTTTTTTCATAGTACACATTTTCTATGAAATTCTGAAGACTTCTCACAGTATTGGAGCCCCTAGCCAAACCAATTTGGCAATAGAAAGAAAAAAAAGCAGCCAAACTGGAAAAGAAGACATTAAATTGTCCCACTTCATAGGTAACATAATTTTATATTAATTACCCAAAAAGCAAATTCAAAAACTTATAATTAATTCAGTAAAGTTATGAAATAAAAAATAAAATACAAAAAGTAGTAGTTTCAACACACTAATAGAAAACGATCTGAAAAAGAAATCAAGAAAATAACCACATTTACAATAGCTATAAAAAATTAGAAATAAATTTAACCAAGAGGTGAAGAAATTTTATATTGAAAGGTATATAGCAAGAATAAAAGAAATTGAAGAAGGTACAAGTAAATGAAAAGCTATCCTATGTTCGTGGATCGGAAAAAAATAATATTGTTAAAATGTCTATAATTTCCAGAGTTACATACAGTTTTAACACAATTCCTACTAAAATATCATTTTTCACAGAAATTGAAAATATAAACACATAAAATTAGTATGGAACCACAAAAGACTCTGTATAGCCAAAGCAGTTAAGTTTTTGGAAGGATCAAGTTATCTATAAAGCAGATAGTAAGCACAACATGAATTATTTTTGATACTTTGACTTTATTCTTCTCCTTCAGCTTTCCTACTTATGTACACAGAGCACCTTCCCTTTTGGGCAATTATGTGCTCTCACCATGCTTGCCATAAGCGTAAAGAACAAATATAGCATTTATTCTCTCCATTTTACTAGCTGTACTGTAAGGACAATATAGTCAATGGTATTTTGGAATCCTCCATGATTCTATCTGACATTGTAGTAGTTTAAATAATGACTTCAAAATTTTGGCAAATATCATTACTATTATTTTTATTATTTTTTGTATTTTTAAAAATATATATTTATTTATTTATTATTAACATTTAATCACCGTACATCTTTACAGTGTACAAAGCATGCCTTTTTTTTCCTGCACAAATACAGTGCATGTCAGTCAAGACTAAGATATTACCCTACAAATTACCATCAGCAAATAACTTTCCATTTTTTGTATCCATTTCACTATTAATTTTAAAGTCTGAAAATTTGTTCTTTATTCTAACTCAACTTATTATGTCATACTGTTCATTTTCAATAAAAAACTAAAAGAAAAACTTAGAAAATGTTAAATAAAAATTGACTTTCATCCTGTTTAATTTGGGCTTTGTCTTGCTTTTCCTTTTAAAAAAATGTTTTAAAGTTATTTCACATTTAATTACTATTCTTTCAAAATGAAACAGGAAGCAAATTCATCAGGCTTAACATAAGTTTTTAACTTTTTAACAATGGAATTTGACCTCAGTGGCAACATTTCAAATGAATGATTCTTTTCCCTACTTTCTCTAATAGATAATATTTCATATTTTGAATATTTTTAAAAGACATAATCCTCTCAGCATTTTGTTGTTATGACTGCTTTTTTTAAATAACAATACAGCCTTAAATAATTGTTCTTATTTGGTTGGTTCATTCTACTTGACATAATCTTTTTTTTTCCTGTATTTTCATTGTTAATGATCATCATAACTGCCACTAGTTTTTTAAATTCATATGAAAGCTCCCATAGATTCATAGAATTCATGAATATCATCCTGTGAACAGAAATGAATGCATACATTCCATGCACTTATTCAATTCAGTACTTAAAAAATAAGTGAGGACTTCCCTCTGAGCACCAACAACTCTGTTAGGGTTGATTCAACAATGAGACCAGAGATGCAACAAAGCTAACTCTTTGAGAAGGAGGAGGATAAAAAAAATGACCTTTCCATGCACAGTTAGGCAGAACAATGTTTTATGCCATTGTCTTGTGGCATTTAATAATAAAATGATGGGAAGTGATTTAAAATTATTTTAGCTACTAGATTTCAGTTTTGAGGTGCTTTTCTAATGACAATGTCCAGAAACTACACATTCTATATTAACTTTCAATATGGAAAAATAAACCAGTGGAAAGAAGACTCATGGCAAAGAGTTTAAAAGCACAGGGAAAAAAACAAAACAAAAACAAACAAAAAAAACAATCAAGTAATTCTTTTTTAATTATTTAATAATATATTTTTTTCTAGTTTCGTGTATTTTTTTTTTAGGATTGCTTTATTCAGTTTCATGTTTTACATTTTATAAAGGCCTTTCTTATATATGCTAATACTGGATGGATGCTCAATTTGGGATGCACTGACAGACATCCTAGTGTGAAAACCACATGTCATGATTTCACAATAGAGGAGTGCATTTTGTAACTGATAATTTGAGAACTGATGAATTAATAATGAATTTTATTAATAAAATAGGATATTCTGTATGTACAGATCTCTGTCATATAATTTATTAAAGGCCTTTGCCAATAGCCTTTGCCTGAAGCAGTGGTTCTTTGAGAAGAGAAAGTATATTTGTACAGAACTTAACACAAGGTAATGTCAATAATAACAATAAGGCAATTCAATGTTTAGTGCCTGGGCAGGCAAGTTCTATGTGTGTCTGGAATAGTCAGCCACTCGACTTGCACATATAAGATTAGGTTTTGTATAAGTAGGGTGGAAAACATTTTAGGTGGGAAGATGAGCATGATTAAGCACAGAGTGATAAGAACGTAGGCAAGAAGTTAAGAAGGCTGTTTGGATTAGTATGGTAGAGCAGATGTAAGTGTATGTGTACAGAGGAATATGGAAATGTATTGGAATATTGAAAGATAGAGGCTAATTATAGAATCCAGGAGGGTAGGTGGACCTTAATATTTATTCTGTACTTTATTCTTTAGGCTGTGCCAGACCTGTAAGCACTTTACAGATGCAATTCAAGTCCATTGTTTGCCTCACCATTTCAGATACAACACAGAACTTACCTACTCTGTTCCTAATCATTAGCTTACTTGAGATAATTTTTAGGAATATTAATATGGCACTGTATTTCCAAAGATTGCTTTGGATAGAGAAGAAAAGAGAATTCAGTGAGGATAGTATTCAACAATTCAGGCATAATAGATACAGATCAAAAATAGCATGGTAGAAGTAAAAAGATAAAAATTCTAAAATGTAGTCTTAAATTTTCAGTGCAAGAAAAAGCAGAAAGTTACCTTATGAGCTTTGTCTGCTACTTTTAAAGGTAGCATCTCTCTTTTCTTTCTACCAGTCAACCTCCTTATATTCTGACCTGATACTCTGATAAAGAATGTATTTTGGGATTTTTCCTTATGCCTTTCATCCTCATTACAAAGGACTGACCTAGTGATGTTTGTCATTCCTGTAAGGCTCTTAGCCAATTTGAGGACAAAGACTCTGGTTCAGATAATGAAAAATAGATCTTCCTGTCTGAATGTGGAAAACTATTTCATTTTTAGTTATCTTTAAACCTACTGGGAAACACATATGATAATTTCTTTCCAAAACATTGGAAGTTCAAGGGTTCTAGAGTCAGACTACCTGAGTTCAATCACAGATTTTCCATATGTAATTGGTGACTTTGGTTAACACCTTCTTTAAGACTGAATATTCTCATATCTAAAACTGGCATGATGACAATATGTTTTAAAAACCGAGTGGTATAGTATATACAGAGTACTTTACAGTGTACTCAATAAATAACAGCAATGACTAATTTTCAAACAATTTTTTGTTTGCTTTTTTGAAAGGTTATTTTTCTTTGTATGTAAAATGAAACTATAGTTCATAATAATATTTAATAAGCATATTTAGTTTAAGTTTCTAAATTATTTTTAAAAATAGGTGTTTTATTGGGTCATCGGAAAAGTCATGACACATTTTTGCACATAAAAGCACAGAAACATAAGTCATTACTTTTCTGATGACCCAAGTTACTTCAGTCTCAGTAATTCTCACTTAATTTTGATGGAATATGTATTAATATTAATTATTTAAATTTATTTCAACAAGATATGGAGTAATATTACTTGATTCAATTCAGAAAACAATAATTAAAAACTGTGTACTATGACAACATGTATATGTTCCCTGATTTCTAGCAGTTTGTAGGCAAGTAAACCAACACCCCTATAAATAATAATTTCAGTATAGTTTCGAAAGAAAATGAATCCTGAGATGGCTACTGAACTTCAGCTGTGAAATATTGCTTTCAGGGACTAAAAATGAAGACTTTCTGCTGAGAATTCTCCCTCCAGATCCATTTCTAGATTGGTAGGGCAGCCTCTGTCTCCTCCTCTTCATCTCTCTCTGTCTATGTCTCCCTATGTTTCTTAATTTTTTTTAAGGCAAAATATACTCTGGGCTCTCAAGCCCCTCCTTTAACTTGCTAATTCATGCCTTTACCACTCCCTTGTGGGAGAGGCACAAACCATGGCCCATTCTGAGATGGCTACTGAACTTCAGCTATGAAATATTGCTATCGTGCAGCTCACGGTTTTCATTTTTTGCCTTTTAAAATTAAAACATAAAATTATTTTATCATCTTTTTTTATAGTTTTTTTTTTTTCTTTCCTCTTCTTCTCTTTTCTTTTAAGTTCATCCCTTATTGGCTCAGTTTCCATGAACTAAGTGTCTAGGCAGGTCTAAGTGAACAGTATCCAAACATCTGATTACTGTAAAGGTCAGAATATTCCTCAATCCCCATTGAATCAGATGCACAAAGAGTGAAAAATGTAACAGAAGGGAGATTGCTGATAACCTCCTCCAGCATGCCTCTCAAAGTTCAGATTGAATTTAAGAATTAAGAAGAAGCTCATAACCTGCCTGATGACCAGAAATCACTGCAGGGGCACAAGAAATATGAGGAAACAATAAAATACCTCTCCTCTAAGGGAAAAGAATAACTCCTCTTCACCCACAGACAGTATAATGGAACTCATGGAAATGTCAGATAAAGAATTCAGAATATTCATAGTTACAAAACTAACAGAGATGCAAGAGAAGAGAGACAATGAGCTCCAGAAGACACAGGAGAAAAGTGCAGGCAATTTCCAGGAGGTGAAGAAGTTCTTGAAAGATCTGAAAGAAGAAATACCTATCATAAAAAAGAATCAAACAGAGCTGTTAGAAATGAAGGCTGTAAGATCGGAAATTGAAACCTTCCTTGAAAGTATTAAAAGTAGACTAGATCATAAAGAGGATAAAATCCCAGATATAGATGATAGAATCACTAGCCTAGAAAATTCCACCATGAAGACTGAGAAAATAGCCCTCCCCCAAGTGAGAATAATATATGAGAAATATTAGATACTATTAAATGTCCAAACATCTGGATAATTGGTATTCCAGAAGGCAAAGAGGCTAATAAGGGCATTGACAATCTATTCCATAAACTCCTGGAAGAAAATTTTTCAAATCTAGAGAGGCATTCAAAGATCCAGCCCCAAGAAATACAGAGAACCCTAAATAAAATCGACCCAAGAAGATCTTCTCCAAGACACACTATAGCCAGATTGGCCAAAACCACAGCCAAATACAAGATACTGGGATTGGCGAGAGAAACATCAAATTACCTACAAAGGATATTCCATCAGGCTAACAATGAACCTCTAATCAGAAACAATGCGAGCAAGGAAAGAATGAGAAAATCTATTCGAAGTGTTAAGAGAAAAATAATTTCAACCAAGAATACTGTACCCAGCAAGATTATCCTACATATGGGGAAAAAAAGATAAGGACATTCTTAGATAAACAAAATCTGAAAAAATTTACCAAGACCAGACTAGCTCTCCAAGAAGTTTTGAAGGGAGTGCTATACCAGGAAAACTAAATTCAGACACACAGAAATAAGAGTTTAAAAACAAGAAAGAAAACAGACAACTTAATGGTGTGGACAAATCTGGAGTTGAATGTTATGTTCCAGAAGTTAAATGGGAAGATCAGACCACACAGAAGATAAAGAACATGAGACTGAACTAGTGCAATAAATAGAATCTAATGAGTTTTGACTAAAACATTACTGATTTTTCTTCTATGCTTTGTTTTCCAGATTTAAGGATTTTTGTCTTATCTTGGGCTACCAGTAGGTTCATGAACCTACTATTTGAACATATTATTTTTTTTTTTTTTGGAGAGGTTTTTGCTGTAGGGCACAGCCACTCACCAGAAAGACAGAGAAACAGAGAGACAGAAAGCGAGCAATCACCCCCCCTCCCCACGGGGGGGATGGCCACACTGCAATCCCTTCTCCTCCATTCTTTTGGGATCTTGGGCTTGCACGCACACACGTCTGGCATGAATTTAAGCCACCGGATCTGGGCCATGAACCGTTGTTGACTACATGGGGGTCCAGTGACATAGCCATTATGCCAACTGCTTGTCCCACTATTTGCACGTAATTTTAACCTGTTTCCTGGCTTTAAGTCTTAAGCAAAGCTCTCTTACCATCTTTCAAATTTTGATTCATTAAAGCTAAAACTACTTTTCTTGAAATAAAAAAAAAAAAATTAAAAAAATACCTATTTAATGACCACAGTAAACTATATAGCATCACCTAGGTCATACTTTATAGTATATTCATCCTACTCAGAGTGTCATGCCTAAAGTCAGACATGTGTTCACAGATATGTATATATCAGCTGGACTTGTTATTGAAAATAGTTAGATTAATTATGATATTTTGGGAATCAAAACATGGGGGGGAAGAATGGAAAGCCTCTGTAGACACCAGAGACAATGTGGGAGGAGGGTGGGAAATGGCAGGGAGTGAGAAATAGGGGAAATACACACACACACACACACACACACACACGAAACAAGAAATGAAAATTATTTGTCAGTGATAACATGTAGCCACAATGCAGTATATTCTGGATGAAAAAATCACATTTTGTATACTGTGATGATGCTCTGTGAATGAATTTATAATAAATTAATTTAAAAAACAACAACGAAGAAAATGTAAGCATAGAACATAGGGTTATCTCGATGTATCTTGAGGAACAGAAAGGAATTTATAAAGGAAGTGATGTAAAGATAATGCCTTCTAGCTACTCGTCCATTGAATGTCAGAATTATGTTTGTTCTATAACATATAGCAGAATGACATTTGGAGAGGAATAACAACTGTGAAGTGTGGTTGTCCAGGCAGTGTGATGTGTTTGGAATACTTTATTTGCAAAGTGCTGAAGCATATGTTCATAGCCAGGGCAATAAAAAGTATGAGGCTTCAAGGTAGGAAGCAGGACCTACTTCAGTGCTGTTTAATAGAAATAAAATGCTAGCTATATATTTAACTTGAAATTACCTAGCAGTTAGATTTTAAAACAGTAGAAGAAATGACATAATGTTTATGTTTTGTTTAACCAAATATATCCAAAATATTGCTATTTCAACTCATAATTTATATAAATGACATTAATGAGTGTTTACCTTAGTTTTTTTATGTTTCCAAAATCCAGTGTGTGTATTACAGTAACAGCACATCTCATTTTGGATTAGCCATATATTAAGTGCTAGTGTTTCTTTTTTATTTTTATTTTTATTTATTATTATTAGTAGTAGTTATTATCATTTTATACATTCAATTGTTATACATCATTTAGATTGTAAAGAAATTTTACCCAAAATGCTATACACCACACATCAGGTGAGTTGAGAATACTATACATGACGTCATCAACATCTTTCTGAGGCTAGTGTATTAGACAGTACAGGGCAGAGCCAGACCATGAAGAGCTTGAGCACCCTATTAATGTACCTGTAGATCCAGCCTGTATCATATAAGGTGTTAGTAGTTAGTATATCTCATTGATCTTTTTTTTTTGGAGAGGTTTTTTTTTTTTTTTTTTTTTTTTTTTTTTTTTTTTTTTTTTTTTTTTTTGCTATAGGGTGCATGTACTCGCCAGACAGACAGAGAGACAGAAAGTGAGAAATCACCCCCCAGGGGAGATGGCCATGCTGCAACAATTCCCTTCTCCTCCATTCTCCTCTCGGGATCTTGGGCACGCACTCACACGAGCCTGGTGTGAGTTTTAAGCCACCGGGTCTGGGACGCGAACCGCGGTCAACTACATGGAAGTCCAAAGACATAGCCATTATGCTAACTGCTGGCCCCATCTCATCAATCTTTGATAATATGTAAAGTCTATTTATTTGGTGAATGTCAGATTTATACCTTCTCTCTAAGGTATTGAAAATATTGTTGGTTGGCAAAGATATTTAGACAAGAGATATTCTGCTACTAAATTATGACCTTTCCTCAGGAGCTGTCTAAAGAAGACAAGGGAGACAAAGTCATTGTTAATGCCTCCATGATGTTTTTGCCCAGTTCCTTACGGAACACTCCAGGGAACTAGGCTGGGCTATTACCAAAGACAAGTCATCCCAAATGGTCTAAAAGCAGAGCAGCTGCAAAGGCCAGTTTAGATTAATTTGCCAAGCTCAAACTTGGCTCTCCCTACTCCACATGAGAAGAGGGACAAAAGTATACACTAATACAGGGGAATGCCAAAAGAGGCTGGTATTTGCAAGGGAGGAATTCGTTATTTTCAGGTTTTTCTCTGATACCTACCTCTTTGGTTTCAAGGTAACATCTTAAGTGAGAAAGATTATTATCTTTTTAAAACATTTCTTGCAACTTTTACTTCACTATTTTCCCTTTATTTATGATAGACCATGCACATAAGCAAGTGAAAGTGGTGGCAGGTGGGGAGTACCCTCCATAGGGTCTGGTTATGCCACAACTCCTTCCTCCAATACTCCAGACCATTGAATCTTGGGCACTTGTATATATGCCCTACATGTTTCAGGCTGACTGGGCCAGTGGAATCTGGCTTTCTACTAGCAATATATTACCACTGAACCACAGAGCATGTCCAAGATTATCTTAAGTGAAAAAGCTATCAGAGCTCCTTCAACTTTTTACCATTTAACTCATAGGCTCTACACCACTCTACTTTTTACTCTTACTGTAAGGACAGAAAAATAGTTCAAAGAACTGCATTTTATATCTGCCAACTTGCTAGCTGGCACACTGGCTTCATGTACTAGCATAATGACTAGTGCCATTTACAATAAGCTATTTTAAAACAAGGAAGATGCCTTTACCCACAAAAATGAAATGACGTGACCTATTCTTGAGGATAAGCTATGAGACCTGCACGAAAGTTGTTTAAATTTTACCCAAAGGGCCAATGTATATTTCAAAATACATATATGACTGTTCAAAGCATTTAGTTTGTTTCAATGGTGAGAATAGTATTATGTTTTAATAGTTTTGCTTCAGAAGTAGTGTAGTGTCCTAGTCGTGAATTAGGAAGATTTACACATCCTAATTTGCATAGTTTATGGAATATCCAACCCCATCCTCCCAACATCCTGTTTAATTTTGCATTTATTACATTAAAAATAATTTTAGTAATAATTGCATTAAAATAAGTTATAATGGATTTATTCTTTCACTTTGTACCTTAAGCATATGACACAGTATTGTTTAGTAGTGTCTTTGGGATGCATGTACAGTGAATAGAGCTCTTACTTTTTACAAGTTATTAAATCTTAAAGAAAACCGGTGGTAATCCATCCTTCCTACTCTAGTTCTTTCCAGATTTAGCCTAACACCTCTCTTTTAAGTATTAGTTTGCTGGTACTTGCTAAAAAACAAAGTATGTGTTGACAGAGGAAACTAAGGAGAGCTACATTGTTTTGGTTTCACATGGTATTAGAAAAAATATTAAATTCTGCTGCAGTTGTGCTGTGGACTGTGTTGCCAGCTTCTAGATTCATGAAGCCTTCAGGAACTAGTTACCAGGTAGGTAGGAAATTATAGAGTACTCACATAAGGAAACAAAGGCAAAATAGTTCCACCACAGTAGTTACAGAGAACAGTCTGAAGTCTCCTATCACAGTAGTAAATCCACAACCTTTACTTTTGCTTTTTGAAAGATGCCCTTTAAACAGAAATGAGCTCCAAAAATTAATAAAAATATAAGTGCTACATTTGCATTTCTTAGGAAAGTTGATGATGAATGGCAAATTACCCAAACTGTCAAAATTTGTCATCCTTTACAGAGGCTAGAGTGATGTCACTGGACACATGAAGTACAAGACAGAAATATGCTGAAAAAGCATTTGTATCTATTTCAAAAGCTCAAAATGGTTTCTAAGAAGCCAGTGTATAAAAAAATTATTTAACATGTGGAGCTGAAAAAAAATGCATTTTCATATCACTATTATTCCAAAAGATTTTTTTTAAATTTTAAAGTTTCTTCTGCATATATGAAGTGTTAGCATGTTGGCTCCAGTAGCAGAACTTGGCAGACCTCACTGATGTCAGTATTATACAGTACCATTTGATTCCAAATAGACATTTAATTAATTCCAATAATTATTCAATGTTTAATACAATTCATGGACCCAAAGCAATGCTTTGGAAGTTCATTTAGTAAAAAGTGAATTATTTGACAATTATTGTAGATGCTTTTTGCTGGTTTATGAAAAATGAAACATAAATTTTGGTTGTTTTTTAAAGGAATTTAGAATCTAGAACCATAAGATTCAATTAATAGAATGCCAAAATCAATACCACCTCTGAAGTTTTAGTAAGTAGTGCTTATCAAAAATAAAGCAAACTGGATAAAATTGAAATGAATCCCTACAAAAGCAAGAAGAAATAGAACAATTAAACACAGAGCAAACGATATGCAAGATTTAATGTTAAAATTATGCTTTATCTTGACTTGTGGAGAAAACATCTTTAAATGGAGCTCACGGATATAAAGTAGATTCACATGTTTTCTGAGCATACCTCAGATTTTGTGGCATTTACATTTGACTAAATATTCAAATGTCATAAATAAAAAACATTTTATGAGTTTTCACTTGTGAACATATTTTTAAAAAATCTTACTCTGAATGGAGGTAAAAAGAGAGTACCATGAAACTATTCATACTAAATTTTTTTCTTTATTTAATTTAAAAATATATTTTCTTTCAAAATTTTAATTTGTTTTATATATTTAATCACTATGAATCACTTATCTTATAAATTGAATTTACTCAGCATGAATTCACTTCACAGTAGTCCAGTTGGGGATAGAAAACATGTTATCATTAACAGATAAAAATCCCTTTCTGTGTCCCATAAATGTCTTGCCTCTCTATTTCCCGCCTTAATTTTTTCCTTAAACTCATCCCCTTCTTCCACCCTCTTCTCCTGTTGTTTCCAGTATCCATAACCATTTCCAATGATTCTATGTCCTTTAATCTTCCAGTTTCCATCATAGAGTCAGTCAGAGAACAATCAGTATATGTTAGGTGGAGACTTACAATGTCTCGCTTTCATAGCCTGACTTGCTTAGCTAAGCAATAAATCTTTCATATTAATCCACTTTCTAAAAATTTTAGGGTTTTTTTTTGTTTTTAATGGATGAGTAGTAATCCATAGAGTATAGGTGCCATATTTTTTCAATCCATTCTTCTGTTTGTGGACATTTGGATTGGTTCCATGTCTTAGCAGTTGTGAATAATGTCACAATAAACAGATGTGCAAGCACTTTTCCAACTGAGCGTTTTCCTATCCTTTGGGTAGCTACCCAGGAGTGGAATTCCTGGATCATATGGTAGTTCTATTTGTAGGTCTTTGAGGAATTTCCGTATTGTTCTTCTTAAAGACCCGGTCTGAAATTGGTAAATTCTTTCAGGCTTTGTTTATCCAAGAATGCTTTTATCTTTTCTTCCCACATGAAGGATAATCTTTCAAGGTATAGTAATCTTGGTTGAAATTGTTTTTCATTTAACACTTTGAATATGTTTCCTCATTCTCTCCTTGCTTGCATTACTTCTGATGAGAGGTCCAGAGGTAGCCTGATGGGATAACCTTTGCAAGTAACTTGATGTTTCTCTCTTGCCAAGTGTATTTGTCTTCGTCGGTGGTTTTGGTCAATCTGGCTATGCTGTGCCTTGGAGAACATCTTGGGTTGATTCTACATGAGATCCTTTATATTTCTTGGGTCTGGGTATTTGAATGCATCTCTAGAAAGTTTTCTTCCAGGATTTAACGGAATAGATTATCAATGCCCTTATTAGTTTCTTCACCTTTTAGGATACCAATTATTCAAATGTTTGGATATTTAATGGAATCTAGTATTTCTCATATATTATCCTCATATTTTGGAGGTTATTTTCTCTTTTTGGTGTTTTCTTTTCTATGTCAAATGCTTTGTCTTCTACATACAAGATGCGATCTGCATGATCTAATCTGCTTTTAATACTTTTGAGGGAGGTTTTGATTTCCTGTATTATAGCCTTCAACTGTAACATTTCCATCGATTCTTTTTTATAGTGTCTGTTTTTTCTTTCAAATCATGGATGGGCTTCATTTTCTCTTGGCTGTTGTCTCTTTTCTCTTGCATCTCATTTAGCTTTGTCCCTATGAATATTCTGAATTGTGTATCTGACATTTCTCTGAGTTCCACTGTACCGTCTGTGGATGGTGAGGAATTGTTCTTTCTTTAGGGGAAGAGATATTTTCTTGGTTTCTCATATTTCTTGTGCCTCTGTGCTGGTTTCTGTTCATCTGATGGATTATATGTTTCTTCCTAAATTCTTGGAGTTAATTTTGAGCATTCAAAGGCATGCAAGAGGAGATGATCCGCAATCTTTTTGCAGCTCCTCTCCCTGATGCTCAGCCTGTAACTTGCACTTTTGTTGCTGAACTGGATGTTCCAAAGGCCTCCCAGTTTCTAAAGAACAGGTACACCTGGGGCTAAGTGGCAGGGTTTCAACTGAGGAAGGAAGTAGGGGGCATGAGCCATGCACTTCAGGAAACTCTGAGGTTTGTAACTAATGGTAGAAAGTGGAGGTTCCAAGGCAGTCTTTGGCCTTGGTTTTCTCACTTGCTTCTGCCATGCAAGGGCTGGGAAAAATGTAGGAATTTGGGAGCAAGAGGGTCTGGACACATGGAGTGGATGGAGATAAAGTGCAAGGTTCCAAGGCCGTCTCTGGCCTCGGTTTGCTCACTTGCTAGATTTTTCTATATTCTCAATAGAGCATGAGCACATGCATAAGAGAGCAAGAGATAGAGAGAGAAAAAGGAAAACTCTCACCATCCTCTTCCTCCAGTCTCCTTGCTGATTGAATCTTGGGCACTTGTACTTGTACCAGGTTTGTTTCTTGCAGTTGTCAGGTGGGTTCCTGTTCTCTTGAGCAGCATATTACCACTACGGCTTTGGAAGAAGCCCTGTGAAAATATTTGGGCTAAAATATTTACATTTTAATTAAACATTGAATTGAAAATTTAAAAAATATTATTTGCTCTGAATTTACCTGCAGTGAGATTTATAATAAAAACGATTACACTTTATAGAAAATTCAACTGGAGGTACCAACTACAATTTAAAATTCATTAACTATAAAATAAAACATGTAAGAAGATTGTACTAATTTTATAAGAATAAAATTAGAACCATATTGCAAATCGCATCCTTCAGAAAAAAATATACCAGTGTTACGGTTTGAGGTAGATGTAAGTAGAAATTAATTTAAAAGCGTTATAATTCAGTGTTGATAGTAATGGTTATTTTATCCTTTAAAGTATATTTACTTTATAAACTGTATTTATATTCTATATTCTTTTTAATTTTAGAAGGAATTAGATCTTTGAAAATTTTGTTAGCTACATCCTTTTATAAATATATCAACATAATAAAAATAATGATCTATCAAAATGTGTTAAAATCAAAAAAATGTATTTTTAATATACTTTTTTACTCTCAAAATTGTCCTGGTTCAAACAATATAATTAAAAGCAACCTCTGTAGCACACTTCTTGAACCTAATATCTTGCTTTGCCTCTCACCACCTTTGAAACTTTTAACCATTACATTAGTTTCTCCTTCTCTAGGGGAGAGTGGATATGTTCCAAGACCTCAATGGAGACCCAAAATTAGGGATAGGACTGACCCCTATTTAACTATTTTTTTTTTTTTAATCTAATAGCTGGGATGGCTATTAAGGGACTAGTGGGCAGGTAGCATATACAGTGCAAATATAGGGACAAAGGAATGATTTATGCCCTGGTGGGATGAAGAGGGCTGGTGTGGGATTTCAGCACACTACTCAGAATCGTGCATGATTTAAACCCTATGAATTGTTAGATTCTGAAATTTTCCTTTCAATATTTTCTGACTGTGGTTGACTACAGGTAACAAAATCTAGGAAAAGTGAAACCATAGAGAAGGGGTAAACTTTCTGTACCTTAGTTTTCTCCTCTCTAGAACAAAAATGGTGGCAACATGTATCTCCCAGCATCATGAGGATGAAGCTAGCAACCAAGTGAATGCTAGCTTTATTAGCATCATTATTATCATTATTGTCTTCAAAAAGTTTATCTAGGTGTCCATATTTTACAACTGATTTAAAATTACTGAAAAATTAGCAGTGCACTCTATGTGTATTGCAAAAGAGAGAAGAAAAAATAAGTTAAATAAGGAGGAACAAGCAATACATAAAACGCAGAAAAAGAATCATTTGGTACTTTTAGAATAGCTTAGCATTTTTAAGAATACTAATGCACCTTAGTTAATAAAAGGTAAACGGAGCTGTGTTTCTTTCTATTTATATGCTAAATAAAATGTGTTTATATTAAAATAATTTATAACCACAGCAAAACATAAATCTAATGTTAGAAGAAAATCCAAATATATTAAGAACTATTATAAAGCACGTCTTATTGAAAAATAAAAATAGCAACTCACACTTGGTATCTGATAGTCTGCCTAAAGGAGAATTGCTTAAATTCTAGTGATTTGGGGTGATAGTTACTATTCCTGAAAATAGGCATAGATTATGAAAGTTACATTTCTTTTTCTTTTTTAAAATAACTGCCAAAGGGCACATGTATTCACTAAAGAGAGGGAGACAGAGAGAGAGAGCGGGGGAGAAAGTACACCCCAGTGGGCTGTGGTCATGCCACACTCCACTGCTTCTCCATTTCTCATCAGAGAGACAGAGAGCATGAAAGTGAGCAATCACTTCTAGGGGTGTGGCTATCATCCCACACCTCAATCCCTCTCCTCTATTCTCCTCCTGGGATATTGGGCATGCATGTATATGTGTGATTTTCCAGCCTCAATGTCTAGGACTTGAACAGCAGATGGCCACGTGGGAGCCTAGCGCCTTAATCACCATGCTACTTGCTAGTTCCCCATTCCTCCATCTTGTCAGGACTTGAGACATGCATACACCTGCACCCAGGATGTTTTTCAAACCACCAGCCAGGTATTCAAACTACAGTCAACTATGTGGGATGCAACTCTCTTACCACTAGGGCATGGGGCCTATCCTGAAATTTATATTTCTTCTTTGTACAGGTTACAGTTAAATAAATAATATTGATTACTATTTGTAATAGAAAGGACATTAATTGAAATTATTCCTTTCGTAGATGTCTCACCTCAAATCAATTTTTATTTTGCCTTTGTGGGGTTTTTTTGAAGAAAGTTTTGTTTTCTCTTTTTTCTTTACTAAATGAAAATGAAATGATATTTGTATTTTTCAGCTGTAATTGAAATGTACTAGTTTTATGTTCCGGAAATTTTTCAAATCAAAGACTCTTAAACACCTAAGTGAGTTGACATTTTAAACAGAGGTCTCAATTAAACCTTTAAATAATTAATGTTCAAAGTGAGGGTGTAAACAGAATTACTGTTAATTAGATTTCTTCTTTATCTTTTCCTTTATGGATAGTGATGCATATTTGACAGACATCAATTTTACAGGGGAGAGAAGGGAGATAGATATTAGAGAAACACAATAGAAAAAGCTATAATAAAGCATAGATTTTTCTTGTAGGGTTGCAAAATTTAGTGTGTTTTATGTGTCATACTACATTTATATATATATATATATATATACACACACACACACACACACACACACACATATATATATATATATACATATATATATATATATATTTGAGACTGTAAAATTTGAATTTGAGAAAAATAATTTGTATTTTTTGTATAAATATGTTCCATTTATTGTATGGGACATATTTATATTAAAATATTATTCTTCATTTATCTGAAATAAAAAAAATATTTTTGGAGAGGTTTTTGCTATAGGGCATGTGCACTCACCAGAAAGACAGAGAGAGACAGAAAGTGAGAAATCACCCCCCAGGGGGGATAGCCACACTGCAATCCTATCTCTTCCATTCTCCTCTCGGGATCTTAGGCATGTACGCACACACGCCTGGCGTGAATTTAAGCCACCGGGTCCGGGACTCGAACTGCGGTTGACTACATGGGAGTTCAGTGACATAGCCATTAAACTAACTGCTGGTCCCATATCTGAAATAATAATTTAACTGGGTTTTTGGATTTTATCTGACAACTCTATTTTCTGCATCTTTCATATGTAGACATACATAAACATTCACATACTTCGGATTTCTTACCTGGGAAACTTTTGATATGCTTTTAATGTCCTCCATGTATCTCAAAGATTACTTTGGCCCAGAATCTGATATATATATATTTTAAAGAAATTCAGAAAGTTGGAACTTATTTATAAACTAAAAATCTATTCAGTTATACTTTTAAAAGAGTTTGAAGGTTTTTATATTATTTAGCTCACAACTTTCCTCATTGGAAAGAAAGCAGATAAATATTTAACATTAAGAATATAATAAAAACAAATCCTCTAAAACCTAATGCTGAATTGCAATCTTCCAGAACTTCATAGAATATTATTTTTTAAAATAAAGTGTGAAATGCATATACTTCTGCTTTAAAAGAAATAATGATAGGAAAACAAAAATTAAAGAAGAAAATCATAGTGGAATGTCATTACTGCTCTTTTCCAATTCTCTCATGATTAAGCTCTTTTATGCTCTGAGTTGATGAGTACAATATGTTTATATAATATTAAATCTAATTGCTAACTGAAATTTATGATGCTATCTATACAACAAATTAAAACAGTTTTCAAATGAACATCTGGTTGAGTGTTCGTTTCAAATAAAGGTTAACTCAAGATTTACACATTTTACCAACATGATAATATTTGTAAGCATAAAAACAGAGCCTCCAAATAAACCAGAGAGAAGCCCAGCCTTGTTGGCACGAGCAGTAGGGAGCCTCCACGTGAGTTTGGGGCCAAACAGGAGGCACAGGTTTGGATCCAACTAACACACCTAGGAGCCCAGCATTGAGATAAAGAAAGGCAAATACTATCCTGGTGTCTAATACTATAGCCCTATTTTGACTGATCTGAATTTAATATCAATTCATATGTTACATATTGTTTGTTGGCTACATTGATTTGATATCTTCTTATGATTCAGATCTTTGCTTGTAATTGTGTTATTTTAGTTTTCTGTTGTCTTTGATTGACCATATCTGTACATTCTACCATTGATAGATATTGGACTTATTTCCAGTTTGGTATTATTTCAAGTAGTGCTTGTTCAGTGTTCATATATTTTCAAACTAAACGAACAATGCCAAAGTGTTTTGCTTATGCATGAAATCAATTAATATTCCTATATATATATAGAAATGTAAGAGTAGCTCGATAATTTAAAATTTTGGTCACCCTTTTTATAAGCAATCTGTATATATATCATAATCACAATATGGTTTCAATTTCCATTTCTCTAATGATTACTCATTGATGAATGATGGATTTAGCAGTTATTAGAGTATATTGTCTTGTGAAGTGGCTTCTCAAATCTTTTGCCATTTTATAATTTACTGTGTTTTTTAAGTGAATATTTCTGAAAGTTAAAAGAAATGTGTTGCACTATGAGTTTTTTATTACGCATACGTTCCAAAAATGTTTCCCTACAGTGTAGTTTGTCTTTTCATTCTGTGATGCTTTGATAAATAGTGTAAATTTAATTTATTATTACTTTTTTCTTTATGTGTATCTTGTTTTCTTTTTTCTTTATCTTTATATCTTGTCTAAGAAAATTCTCTGTATCATAATGTCACAAGATTGTTTTCCGTATTATGGCCTGCAAGTATTTCTTATCATGTTTATTTCCAGAATACACCTCTAGTTGATTTTTGTAATAGTATAAAGTAGTGATGAGTATTTATTTTGTTCTCATACAATTCCTGAATTGATCTAATGTAACTAATTGTAAAGGCTGCACCAATCAAATGCCCAAATATGTTTTTTTTTGGTAGATCTTCATTGGCCTGTCTGTCTTTGAAACAATATCACACTGTATTAATCACTGGAGGCTTCAATTAAGACTTGATGTCTGATATGTAAGTAATGTTCTTGGTTATTCCTTACTTCTGAATTTTCATCTATAGATTATTTCTCTCTCTCTCTCTCTCTCTCTATATATATATATATATATATACATGTACACATACTACATACACACACATAATACCTGTTCAGATTTGGATTGGGAATTGGCACTTGATCTATAAGTGATATGAAAAATTTATAATTTTGAGTTTTTAAACCAATGAATCTTGTATATTCATTCCCGAGAGGAGAATGGAGGAGAAGGGATTGTGAAGTGGCCATCCCCCGTGGGTGGTGATATCTTGCTTTCTGTCTCATTGTCTCTCTCTGTCTTCTGGAAGAGTGCACACCACTCTAGAGCAAAAACCTTAAAAAAACCCAAACCAAAATATTTGAAATATATTTACATGTAACATATACTTATATAAAATATAAATTCAATGAAAATGTGTTAAGACCTATTTATGGAAACCTATCAAGAAAGTCTACATAATAATGGCAGTACTGAGGCCACCATTGTCCTTGGTGCCAGTGAATACCAGATTCCATCACAAAATGACAGGATGAGCTATAATCTGTACTTGTTTCTCATTCAATAGCTCAGACTAAACCATAAAGTGGGTTGGACCTAGAACTTTTCTCTTTCATGTTTTCCACAGCACAGGGAAAACACACTTCTTTCTCTTTAGGGATTTTGCAAAGGCTCATAAAGTGAGAATTTGTTTGATGAGAGTTCAGATTCTGAGAAATTAAGTAATGCTAATAAATGACAGTTTTAAAAGATTATCAACTAGAATGATAAAAAATGATGATGCAAAATGTTGAACTACTAAAGGAAAAAAATTGCATGTCACAAAAAATGTTTAATCCAGTGAAAGATAGGAAGGGGAGAAAATTAAAGGAATGAAAGATAGAACATAGTATTCTGGCATGGTAGACATGTACTATTGTTGACTGCCTGGATTAATTTACTATTATTTTGGTAAGAACATTTGATCAGCTTTTAAGAAAAACCCCTCCTAACTATAATGATTCAAGTAAGATAACCTAATTTACTTGGTGGAGGGCCGCGACCTGAGCTAGAGGAGTCAGGACATTCCACGTTATTGGTGATTGTGATTAGCTCGAATTAGACATGTTACTCAAGTGAGGCTAAGGAGACCATGACAGACAATTTCGGGAACTACTAGAAAATAGATACTCCCATTTCAGAATGGCAACATGTTTGTAATAGAATCTTGAATTGTGGTTATGCTGATAACCATCTTGACCTTATGAGAGAAAATGCTGACAGAGAAGGAGGCCAGTGAGAGGAAATCAGAGGTCAGAGATGGAGAGACAGATCTTTCCAGGACCCTACTATTGAATTTAATTTGAGTTCTTGCTGAAGTGGGTGAGATTCATAAGAAAATTCTATTAACTTACTTACAGATATAAAGATATAAAAGAAGACTTGATTCCCAACAGGCTTTTTTTTTTTTTTTTTTTCTTTTTCTAAATGGAATCTTACTGGCAAATTCTAAAGTTGATTTCAGAAAGAATTTAGATAAAAATAGCCCAGAAATTTGAAAACCCCTATGATGATTAATAAATGTCAAAACATACATAATGCCTCAGGAATTGAAACTGTGGGCTTGGTGCTGGAACAAGTTAATTAATGAAAGCAAAGAAAGTCCAGGATAATTCATGCATCCATGGAATTATCTTATATGGTAATATTGACATTTCGTATTAGTGGGGGAAAATGAGCTATTAGACAAATTATTAGGTTGTTGGGAAAGTCATGAAGTGTTTTCCTGTTTTTCTATGCAAAAATGTGTCAGTACTTTCTCCACCACACAATATATTAGGAAAAAAAAAGGTAAAATAATGAATTTAGTGGAAAAATAAGAAATCAGATTCCTGTTTCATTTTTTTTTGGATAGGTTTTTGCTATAGGATGCGTGCGCTCGCCAGACAGGACAGAGAGAGACAGAGAGACAAAAAGCGAGAAATCACCCCCCAGGGGGGATGGCCACGTTGCAATCCCTTCTCCTCCATTCTCCTCTCGGGATCTTGGGCACACACGCACACGCGCCCGGCGTGAGTTTTAAGCCACTGGGTCCAGGACACGAACCACGGTCGACTACGTGGGAGTCCAGCAACATAGCCATTACACTAACTGCTGGTCCCTAGATTCCTGTTTCTTAAAACTAATTTTGTATATACAGAAAATTTTAATTCCAGATGAATTACAGAAATGTGTGGAAGAATTCTTTATTGTAATTGCTATGGACTGAATAATATCCCCTCAAATTTTATATTTTGAAGCTCCAATTCCCGACGTGACTGTATTTGGAGACTGGATTTTTTTAGGAGGAAATTAAATTCAAATGAGGTCAAAAGAGAAGGGCTTAGCCAAATAAGGTTGGTGGCCTTATGAAAAAAGAAAGAGAGAAAGAGAAAGAGAGATCTCCCTACCCATGCACATACACCAAGGCAAAGCCAAGTGAGCACACAGGAAGAAAGTAGTCATTCACAAGCTAGGAAGAGAATCCTCAACAGACACCAAGCTTACTGGACTCCTCATCTCAAATATCCAGACTCCGCAACTGTGAGAGGAAAAAAAAAAGATACTGTTATTAAGCCACCCAGTTTATGGTATTTGGTTATGGCAGCCTGAGCTGATGGATAGAATCATATTAAAATAAGAAAGATCTTTCAAATTTGTCATAAAAAACTAGAAATAAAGTAGGATCTATACAGGCTTGCTGGTGGCACAGTGGTTAAGTCAGCTGGAACCCACATAGCTGACTGTGCCATTGAAGTCCTGGACCTGGCAACTTGAAAAATACGCCACCAGATGCATGTGCATGTGTGCCCAAAATTCCAAAAGGCGAATGGAGGGGAAAGGACTGTGGTGTGACCCGCTCCCCTACAGGGTGATTTCTCACTTTCCCTCTCTCTCTGTATCTCTCCAGTGAGTGCATACACTCTACAGAAGAACTAAAAAGAAAAAAAAAAAGTATACCAATAGATTTGAACAACTGCTATTCAAACTTCATTGGATTAATGAACACAACTTACACCCGAACATTTATTTCAGTGGCAAGTCTAGTCAGTGCAGTTAGACACAAGAACATTCCTATTAAATACTTTTTCAATTTATCCTTTCTTTTCAGCTACTACCCCCTTAGTTCAGATCCTCTTTGCTTGCCAGATCCACTTAGACTCCTAAATACCCTTCTTATAGACTCTCTTTTTCTTCCAGTCTGTTCTTTTCATTGTTAGTGCTATCTTTTTGAAACCCAGATCTTATTTATTACTTTTTAAATTTAAAATATTTCAGTGATTCTTATATCTTTAGAATATATTTAAGTTCTTTAGCGTGACATTCATGTCCCTTTGTGATCTTGACCTTGTCAACCCATCTTATTCTCTACAGTCTGTTTAAAAATACTGTTGCTGAAGATGCGGAAGAGGCCAGCCAGCTGGAGCTTCTCAATAGAGGTTCACAGCTACAGCCAATATGTTTCTACAGGAGCAGCTGGGGCTGGAGAAAAAGCAGCCTTACTAAAATCAGCTGTACCTTCAGTTACCACCATGCCTTCTATTGGCAGTGTCCAGCTGGAAACTAGAAGGCAAGGAGACAGGTTGAAACAACTCTTAAGGTAGCCCAAAGATAGCTCTAGGGAAGATAGCGATAAAGACACAGAGTAGCACAAGAATAATCTCCTTATCACCATATACTGAAATGGTCGCAACCATCCATGTCTTTGGAAGCATTTTTCGTCCAGGAATGCTCGTCACAGACTCACCCCTATGTCTGCCTAATTATCTTTCTAATTTCTTAAGTTGTTAAGTTGAGCAAACACTACAATAAGATGAGAATTCCCGGTCTTGGTGTATTTTTTCTATTGCTTCACACCTGGAATAGAAGATGTCCACTACAGCTTCTGGAAGACTTGCCAATAAGATCAAACAAACAAAATAACCTGGAATTCATGCTTTGAGGAATATAAAACAAGAGAAATCATCAGTGACCTCAAAAATAAAATTAATTAACCAACCTTTCAATGTGGTCAAACCTCAAATTTTGTAAGTAATTTTGTGATTTTTAAAGACAAATGGGGTGTTGCTAAGGATCACATTGAATGTCTCCTCCAAGATTGTATGGAAGAAGAGAGGTTTGACCTCCAACATGTTCTCTAGAAAGCTGAGTATACAGTTCCTGGCCTAGCTGTGTTGCTATTTTTTGTGGATCTCTCTCTTGCTCATAATCTTGCCGATGATGCATTACATTTGGCACATTGGCACGTTTCCCTCTGTTTTTAAGGGGAGGACCCAGCATCCAAAAATAGACTGATTTTATACTTAAAGACTGAAGTAACAGTTCTGGGAATAAAGAAGATACTTCAGAGTCTCGTAAGTTTCTTTATATTCCATTATTTTATTTGCTGAGAATATTATGGAAACTCTGCCAATGCCCTTTGGTAAGAAGCTAATTAACAATGAATGAGTATAGTCAATAGAGATATTGTTATGTAAGCAAATGGAACAAATCTTGCTAGATATAATGCCAGGCTACATCGTTTATTATACAACATATGTCTCAATTAAATTTTCATGTAATATAGTGCATGCAGATTTTCGAGGATAAACAGCAATGTTTCAGAAACTAAAGCCTTAATATAGTAAGCTAGTAAACCCTGAGACAGTAAATCGATAGAATACTCAAGTCAAGCAAGATAATTTCAGACAAGGACAAAGTATTAATCTTAAATGTGAACGCATTTGCATTTATAAATTTAGCTTAAATCAATTTGTGTCTAATCTCCTTGTAATTATATCCTGATATTTAGAAGTCACAACTATGTCTAATAAAAACCCTTTTGATATTGTAAATGACCTAAATTTAGCTCAGGGTAGCCTTCATTATATCCTTAGTGATGTGATAACAACATACAGTGATGTGAATGTGATGACTACAAGTTATTCAAGTTACAGACAAATATCAATGATAGAAATTCTGTAAGTACTCTTGAATATAGGTTTTTGATAACTTTAAGATCATATTTCTGAACTTCCAGGATTTAAATGGAAAGATCAACCACAGTAACATTGCAAATTCAACAGAAGGCAGATTAATTACATGAGTCTGAACTGGTGAAATAGAATTTGATGACTTTAGACTAAAACATTTCTTTTCTTTCTATGCTTTGTTTACCAGATTTAAGGATTTTCATTTTCTTTTGAACTGTTGATAGCTTCAGCAATTTGCTTAAAAAATCGTTTTTTTATTAAATGGAATTGAAACATAAACTTTTTTCCTTTCCTGACCGCTCCAGAGTTGTAAAGTATTTATGAGTATTATTACGTTGTGGCAATGTGGTTATCTGCATAAGTTCAATTATACCTGTTGCTGCCTCAGAAGTTGGAAACTCTGGTAATTACCAGGAGTTTGACTAGAATATCATCTCTGAAGATCGGACCAGAAAGCTAAGGAACTAAGGTTGATCTCAAGAAAGCCGACAGAAGCTCTTGGAAAGATTGCTTGGTACCACAAACAATTATTATTTTTTTTTCCTTTGGAGAGGTTTTCGCTATAGGGCACATGCGCTCACCAGAAAGAGAGAGACAGAGAGACAGAAAGCGAGAAATCACCCTGCAGGGAGGATGGCCACGCGGCAATCCCTTCTCCTCCACCCTCCTCTCAGGATCTTGGGCACGCACGCACATGTGCCCGGCATGAGTTTAAGCCACTGGGTTCAGGACTTGAGCCACGGTTGAATACATGGGAGTCCAGCAACATAGCCATTACTCTAACTGCTGGTCTTGATACCATAAATAATTCTTTCTGGCAGGGAAGTAAAGATTGTCACTTCCTGAAAGACCCCCAAAACTTCAAGTACAGTAACTTAAAGGTACAGTCAGATGGTGAATCCCTGACTTAGCTCAGTAGCTATGGGAGATTTTTTTAAAAAATTATTTTTATTTAACTTTATTTATTTATTTATTTATTTATTTTAATTTGAGAGTGAGAGAGAGATGGTAGGGAAAGTGAGAAAGCAAGCTGCCACGTCTGGGATTCTAACCATGGTTGTCCATGTGGAAGTCCAGTGCCCTAACCACCATGCCACCTGCTGGCCCTAGGAATTCTTTTTAAAGAATCTAATCTGAAGCTTCTTATAAAAGGTTCCAGCAAGCCAACTAAATGAATTAGTTTTCTTATTGGGCTTTGTGCAAATAACAGAACAAATTGAGACTTAACTTATTTTTTTGCAAATAAATTAGTTCATGGTTCTCTTTGGTAAAAGGGAAAATGGAGAGAGAAAAAAATGTTTCAGAAGAAAACTATGGTGTAATTGTTACTAGACTTAGCTCTGTCTGTATTTTTTTTCCCTGAGTTTTCAGTATTTACCCACTGGACAGAATCCTAACCTGTTTACTGACTTTAAGTCTTTTTAAAAAGTTTTTACTTATTATTATCATATTTTTTATATTACATTGAATAACATATATCTTTAGAGTGTATTACATTTCTTTCCCAGCAGGATTACCATGCATATCAATCAAGACAAAGACATTACTGTCCACATCATCATCATCAAATAGCTTTTCATCATTTTTTTCAGATTATTATTATTATTTAGTCTCATTTTTTTTTTAAACATTCAATCACTATATATCACTTGGCTTGTAAAAAGAACTTACCTAACATAAAATACCTCTCCCAGACCAGTGCAGTCGAGAATACTATTCATGTCATCATCAACAGGTAATAAACCATTTCTGTGTCCCACTAATGTCATGCCTATTTGTTCTCTTGCTATCCTTCTCTATACTCTTCCCATCTCCCACCCTGTTTCATGCTGTCTTCAGCATCCATAACTATTTTCACTGCTTTTATGCCCTCCAATATTTTGATCTCTACCATAAAGTGCAGATAGTCGGTATATATTAAGTGGATACATACGATATCTTTCTTTCATATCCTGGCTTGCTTCCCTCAGCAATAGAGCCTCTATATTCAACTACTTTCTATCAAATGCCAGGGTCTTGTTTCTTATGCTGAATAGTATTCCATAGAGTATATGTGCCATAGTTTTTCCATCACTCTTCTGTTTGTGGACATTTGGGTTGGTTCCATGTCGTAGTGATTGTGAATAATGCTGCAATAAACATTGACATGCAAGAGTACATCTCCTGTCCTTTGGGTAGATACCCAGAAGTGGGATTGCTGGATCAAATGGTAGTTCTATATGTAGATCTTTGAGGAACCTCCATATTGTTTTCCACAGTGGCTGAACCAGTTTATGTTTCCACCAACAGTGTGGGAGTTTCCCTGTCACCGTATCCCCACCAACACTTATCACTTTTTGTATTTTTTTTTCAGAGTTTTATAAATTATAGTGTTTATTGTCAATGTTTGCATTTAGCAAATGAATGAGACTTTTTGTATTTTTAATCTTCGCCGTTCTGACAGGGGTTAAGTGTCCTGGCTTTAAGTCTTAAGCAAATGTTTCTTAACTTTTTAAAATTTCGATTCATTAAAGCTCAAATGGCTTTTTCTTGAAATTAAAAAAATAATAATAACAAACTAAAGACAGTGCAGAAGGGTGGGCAATGGGGAGGAAGGAAAAGAATCAAGGGGGGATAGAAAGCAAACATTTAACAGACACAGAAATGGAAAATTGTCTTCTGATAGTAATGTGTATGATAATATCTCTATCTGGACCAACATGCAGTATACTCAAGGTGGCGAAATTCATTTTGTATGCTGTAGCTGTAAATAGGTGCCACGAGTAAGTGGAAAAAAAGAAAAAGAGAAATTCTGATCACAAAATTTTGAGTTCCTTGGATCCACCTCCTCATATATGGCTTTCCATACATGGAAAGATATTCCTACAATTTTTTAAAAACTTTTTAAAAATTAGTTTATTTATTTCTTCCATGAGATAAAAAGAGAGACAAAGATAGGACAGAGGCAGAGAGAAGTACCCTCAACAGAGACTTCACTCTGTGATCCACAACCGGCTTCAACCAGCCCTGATCATAGACACGTGTACATGTACGTTGTAATATGCACAGGGAGTTAGGACAAAACCCCTGGACTTTTCCATGTTGATACAGCCTCACAAAACTCTTTTTTACCTCTTTATTATTGTCTGACACCAATTCCTTTTTTCTTTTTTGTTTTTTAGATGTTTTTACTATAGGGCACGTGCACTCACCAGAAAGAGATAGAGAGATAGAAAGTGAGAAATCGCCCCCCGGGGGGATGGCCACACTACAATCTCTTCTCCTCCATTGTCCTCTTGGGATCTTGGGCATGCATGCACATGCGCCTGGTGTGAGTTTAAGCCACCGGTTCTGGGACTTGAACTGTGGTAGATTACATGGGAGTTCAGAGACATAGCCATTATTCCAGCTGCTGGTCCCACGTCAATTCCTTTTTACTTAATTCAGATATAATTCACATACCATAATATTTACATTTTCAGTGACTTTTTCATATGTTCACAATGTCATGGAGCCATCACCATTATCTAATTCCAGAACATTTCTTTATCAGCATCAGAAATCCCATAACCAGTAGCAGTCAGTCCAGGTTAACCCCTCCCCTTCTCTGGTAACCATTTGTTGATATTCTATGAATTCGTTTATTTTTCACCATTTTATATAAATTTAACCATATGTCATGTGGCCTTTATGTCTGGCTTATTCAAACGGGCATAGTCTTTTCATAGATCATCTATTTTATAGCACTTTATTTCTATTTATAACTGAATAATATTCCATTATATGAATGCATCACATTTTGTTTATTCATTCAACAGTTGATGAACATTTTGATTGTTTCCCTTCTTGATTATTAAGAATAATGTTAAAATGAGTATTTGTGCAGATGTATGTCTTCAGTTCTCTTGGACGTGTATCTACAGTAGGATTGCTGGATCGTATGGTGTAGGGTGTGGCTGAATCTGAGCTGACAGTGGTGCCTGAAAGCTAAGCAGAGACAAGGTCCTGCACTGCAAGGCAATGTCCTGCTCTCTTGAGCTAACACTACAAGGTGGTGTAAATGAAAGGAAACTGTGTCGGCCAGAGGAGTCCTGGGAAGATGAGAGGGAGGCCTGTATAGAACTGCAAGACAGCCGATCATCCACATCTTCAGTCAGTAACATCAAAAAACAACTGGCTTTGAATTCTGTTTCTCCCTCCCTGTTTTGGCCTATAAAATGATAAACCTGGGAATGACTCAGGGCTGGTAATGACTCTGACCCACGGCTCTCTCCATCAGAGGAGTCTGGACCACCTGATCCCTGCTTTTCTCTATTTGTATGCCTATGTGTTTCTTTCCAAATCTACCATTGCCCCCACTCAGGTTATATCTATCTGTGCAGGTAACAGAAATATGGCAGTTCTGTTTAATGCCTTTGAACTCCCAAAATTTTTCCAAAGCACTGCACATTCTATATTTCACTAGCAAAGTATGAGGATTCCAAGTTCTCTATAACCTTGTCAATACCAGTTATTATCTGCCTTTATTATAGCCATACCATTCTTCATTCTTAAATAAAAAATCTAGTTAAACTGTTAGAATATCCTTTCCGTAAGAACATTTACTATTCCAGATAGATAGCTGTCAGTGATTAAAGCTTTTTTCTCTCAACTATTGTTTCATTAATTTGAGCAACAAAAATAGCACAGCTTATTATATTTATATTTGCATAATTCTTAATCAGTTTATTTGGCTAATATATTCACCAAAGGATGGAATAATACTTAATTATGCATCATATATGAAGAATATCATGACATAGACTATCAAAGACCTAGGGACCAGCAGACATAGACTATCAAACCCTAGGGACCAACAGATGGCCTAACGGTATGTTGCTGGACTCCCACGTAGTCGACTATGGTTTGAGTCCCAGACCTGGAAGCTTAAAACACTCACACCAGGCACGTGTGTGCATATCCTGAATCCTGAGAGGAAAATGGAGGAGAAGGGATTGTAGTGTGGCCACTGGGGGAATGATTTCTCACTTTCTGTCTCTCTATGTCTCTCTGGTGAGCATACACGCCCTATAGCAAAAATTTTTCTCTCTCTAAAAAAAAAAAAAAAAAACAAACAAACCAAAAAACCAAAGCCCTAAGTAGTCTGGATATTCTATTGTCTATTTATGTGACCTTTGGGAAATTACATGTAAATTGTTTCTTTGCATCATTTTTGAATTTATTTTGCTTTATTTTGATATCTGTGAAACAGAAAATGCTGTGCACTTGAAACAATACTGTCATAAGAATTATATAAGTGTATTAGTTTCAAATTGATGCTGTAACATATTAGCACAAACTTGGAGGCTTAAATCATCCATCGTCATTATTATTGCATAGGCGTATGGGTAAGTATTCTGACAAGAATTTCACTGGGGCTAAAATCAAGATGTGAGCAGAGCTGCATTCCTTTTGCAGGGTATGGGCAAGATGTGTTTTCTTGCCTTTCCCAGCTTCTAAGGGATTCCCACATTCCTTGATTCATAGCCCCTTTTCTTTACCCTCAAAGTCAGCAAGGACAGGTAGAGTCCTCCTCCCCATATCAATTCTCTGGTTTTCTGATCACAGCCAGAGAACATTCTCCACCTGTAAGAACTTATTAGAATGAGTCCACCAAGATAAACTAGGGCACTCTTTCCATATCAAGTTCCCTAATCTTAATCACATCTGCAAAGTCTCTTTGCCCTGTAAGGTAACATGTGCACAGAGTTTGGGGATTATAGAATATGAATGTTTTTGCAGGGCCATTAGTTTGCCTATTACAATGAAATAATATATGTCTCATGATAAATAGATCTGGCACATAGGAATCCTGGATAAATATTAGTTTCCTTTTTTATGATTTAAATAAGTACTGCATAATTAAATGAATGATGGCTGTACATCAAATGTGCTAGGGAGATGTGTGACCAGTCTGAGAAGCCATATGCATGAAGTTCTAATGATGAACACTTTTTTTTTTTTTTTTGCCTCCAGAATAATTCCTCTCATGAAATATTAGTACAACTATGTACTCTTCTTGTTCCTGATGGATATCTTGGCATTGACAGTTAAAATAAACTTGCTACCCACCACACTCATTTTACCTATTCTCTGACTGGGCAGCCAAGTTATCTTAATATGGATTAATTTCATTTGTGATCCAATCATCACAGTCATTATCTAAAACCAGAGACACCAAAGAGGTATTGATAAAGGAAAATAAGATTGCTTCTAGTTTTTCTTTCTCACTCTCTTTTTTTTAAAGACAGTATCTTAGGTCACAATCCTCTTGCTTTAGCTTTCCAGCTGGGCCTACGGGCATGTGCCACTTGCTTGGCTCTTTGTAGACAGTCTGGCTGTGTTCCCTGAGCCAGACTCCAGTCTGTGATCCCGCTCTTTGACCTCCCTGAGTTGTTGGGAGTACAGGCGTGTGTAGCTACATCCAGTCTCTAGGTTGAACTGGGAATCACAGTCTCAGTGGTCTCAGTCTGCAGGACAGAGCCACTTAGCCATGCCTAACGCTGTGGCTTGGTCTGCTGCCACTATTCTAAGAAGCAGATTATTGGCTCTGTTCTCTATGATGAGTCATGTTTTTCCCTCATTTTTCAAGATCAATATCTGTCATTTTGTTTTCATCTCTAAGACTTGATGTACACCTATAGCTTTCTTTCTAAATGGGAATATAAGTGAGTATAATAGTTTTTAGGGAGCAGAGACATCACTTTCCTAGTTGCTAACTTCCCTGTTATTAAATATGAAGTCATTTCCAATTTCTCTCATGCCTCTTACTGAACACACACACGCACACACACACCAATACTTTCTTCAAACTGCTAGGTATAATAGCAGGAATTTTACTCCTTGAAAATTTCTGGATGATTAAAGAAAATGGGGTAGACTGAATCTAGTAAATGTTAATTATCTTAAAAAGAGAAATTATTGCCAACACAGTAAATAGGTTTCTAATAATAAAATCCCATTCACAACAAGACAATAAAGTGCCATCTCATTGATAGAGACCAGAACCAAAGAAAATTCTCTTATTAATGACACTGGAGTTGTCCATTTCTACTTTAGAATGATCTTTCCTCTTTTGTAGCTAGAATTACTATTTTTGCCCAAGGGGATTAATTCTGAAAAAAAAAAAAAGAATTGGCTATTTTATATCACTTCTTGTTTTATTGATCAAAATAATTCAATTAAACTTTTTGAGGGAAAACTCATTCTTGATTTTTTTTTTTTTTTTTTTTTTTTTTTTTTTTTAGTGATTCTGGCCCAGGATGAGATAGGACTTTCTATCCAATATCACCAAATTACCAGTAAAATAATTACATTGCAAAAAATGGCTACAATAATGTTTTCCTCATTTTATGGATTTTCTAAATGTCTCTAAAAGCTTTGTCAATATTTGCCAATTTTGAAATATGTTCTGGTAGAAGTTCTGCCAGGACTATTTTAAGTAAATCCTAATTAGTGGCCATTTATATGCCAATGATCAAAACATAGGAAGGGAGTGTCAGTGTTTAACGATGATACGGCACGTTTATATACCACCTTTTCTGGAGAAGATCAAAACAGATAAGGAGGAAGTTATAAGTGTCCGGGCGTGGAGATGTTGACTTTTCTAGGTGGGACTAAGCAGGCCTGCACAATTACCTTGCACATATCACGGTGCAAAGACTAAATCTGCTTTCTTTGGCATCCGTGCCTCATTTATCCCAGCCTCACTTGTACACATTGAATGGTCCTTAGTGCCCTTGTAAAAAATTAATTGATCATAGATTATAGGTTTATTTCTCGGCTCCTAATTCTATCCATTGCTCTGTGTGTATACTCTTATTCAGTATCAGTTTCGATTACTGTAGTTTTGGGGTTCTTTTTTTTCTCAATAAGAAATCACCATGCTAGGGGATGGCCATGCTGCCATCCCTTTTCTATTTTCTTCTTGGGATTTTGAGCAACTATATGCACCCTGTGTGATTTTAAAGCTACTGAGTCCAAGACTCTGATCACACAGTGGAGTATGTGAGATTTAAAAGCCTTAACTTCCACACCACCTGCTGATCCCTATAGTAGGTCTTGAATTGAGGAGTGTGAGCATCTACCTTGGTTCATTTTTGTTCAGAATTGTTTTGCCTCTTGTAGGTTCCTTGAGTTCCCATATAAATTTTAGGATCAGCTTGTCAATTTCTGCAAAAAGCTAGATGTGATTTTTATAGGGGTGGTATTAAATCTGGAGGTCGATTTGAGGAATAGTGACTTTGAAACAAGACTAAATATTTTAATGTATCAACACAGAATGCTTTTTTGTTTACTTAGGTTTTTGTAAACTTATTTCAACAATGTTTTATAGTTTTCAATGTGCGGGTGCTGTACTTTTTTTTTTGTTACATTTTTTCCTTAGGTATTTTATAATTTTGATTCTATTATAAATATAATTGTCTTCCTAATTTCTTTTTAAGCTTGTTCATTGTTAATGTGTAGAAGTATATGATATTTGATTGGAATTTGTATTTTGCAACTTACCAAAAACTTTATTAGTTCTAATATTTCTTTTGTGGGTTTCTTAGGACTTTTCTATGTTCATAATTGTGCCATTGACAAAAAGAGATAGTTTTGTGGTATTTATGACTTATAACTTTGATAAAATATCATTAGTTGAAAAGCAACATATACAAATTATTCAGCAATACAAAAATATAAGCAGAATTCGGGAACCAGCAGTTAGCATAATGGCTATGTCGCTGGACTCCCACGTAGTCCACAGCGGTTCGTGTCCTGGACCCGGTGGCTTAAAACTCATGCCGGGCGCGTATGCGTGCGTGCCCAGGATCCCGAGAGGAGAATGGAGGAGAAGGGATTGCGGCGTGGCCATCCCTCCAGGGGGTGATTTCTCGCTTTCTGTCTCTCTGTCTCTCTCTGTCTGTCTGGCGAGCTCACGCGCCCTATAGTGAAAAACCGCTCCAAAAAAAAAAAAAAAAAAAAGAAAAAAAAAGAAAAATTCACAACTCCTAACATAATAACAACATATATTATTTCAAGAGAAACTTAAAAGTTAGTCAGCTGGCATGAAGACCCTGTTGGGGAAACTGTCTCTTTGTCCCTCCCGTCTCTCTTGCTCATGAGAGAAATAAACTTAAAAACCAAATGGGGAAAAAAAAAAGTCAATGTACAGATGGGACCAGCAGATGGCAGAATGGTTACATCACTAGACTCCCATATAGTTGATTCCAGATCAAGTCTCAGACCTGGTAGCTTAAAACTCACGCTGGGTACATGTGCATTCATGCCCAAAATCTCAAGAGGAGAATGGAGGAGAAAAGATAGCGGCCTGGCTATCACCCCTGGGGAAGAATTTCCGCTTTCTGTCTCTCTGTCTCTCTTTGTATGCCTGGTGAGCGTACGCATCCTATAGCAAAAACCTCTTTTACAGAAAAGTCAATGTACAGAAACAGTCAAACTCATACAAAATGTATAAGAAAATTTCTTTTTAGAAAGCAATTTGGAGAAACATTTAAATTGTGCACTTACATATTATTTCTGAGACATTATTCTAGAAAGCAATTTTAATTAAAACAATTATTAATGAATATTTTATAATTATTTTGTTTATTCTCATAAAATATGAAAATGAGTTGTTTAAGCATGATAATGGTAAAGCATAATTTATAAACATGATGGAATGTAATGAGTTAATAATTTATATTAGAGTTTATTTTAATATGTAGGTTACATAAGCCATAATAAAAAGGGAAAACTGTATATTTATTACAATGACAACAATGTGAAAGTGGAAAAAATTAACATCTATAAAATATAAAGATGTTTAGAAAAAATAAGTTAAAATGTTTACGGTAGTTGTCTTAGATTGGTAGAGTGATACATAATATTCCTTTTGAGTCTTTTATTTCTTTAGTCACAATTTTAAAGTTTGTGTGACCCATCATGTAACAACATTAATAACAAAAAGATCTATTATGTAAAAGTTAACATATAAATAATAGTAAGTGTACAGATTTAAAAATGACTACCTATATGATTTATTGGACTGACTTAATTCGTAAGTTGGAGTCAAATATAATTTAAATTTGGAGGTGAAGTGAGATGGTAAGGGATTAAAATTTTAAAAAAATGAGACAGTAGCATTCTTACTAATGCTGTTTAATAGCTGTTTCCTAGGGAGGCATAAAGTGGGTCGTATTGATTGATTTGCTTTATTCTTCCATGGGGATTAAAAAAAAAAAAAAAAAAAAAAACAAACCTGCAGTCCAGATTTGCTTCCAATCATAATGACAAAAATTAAAAAAGCTTTTTTTGAGAGATTTTTGCTACTATGTTTGCTACTCTGTAGAGACAGAGAGAGACACAGAGAAAGTAAGAAATCACCCCCCCAGGGCAGCTGGCCATGCCACAATCCTTTCTCCCCCTTCTCTTCGGATTTTGGACACACATGCACATATGGCCAGAGTGTTTCAAGTCTTTGGGTCCAGGACTCGAACCACAGTTAGCCATGTGGCAGTCCAGCACCTTAACCACTACACTATCTGCTGAACTACAATGGTAAGTTTTTATTTGCCATCCTGAAGTTGTGATTTATAGCCCTTAAAGGTGTTTTCTCCTTGCTTTGCGTCTCATCTTTTTTGCTAAATTATTTTTTCTTTGAGGACTTGATTAACCAACTGCTTGGAGAAAGAAATGAAATAATAACTAGGGTCATCCTGAGACCAAAAATGGGGTAGTTTCTAGTCACAAGAATTATTTTTCCTATGGTATGTGCACATGAGAATTATGGTTCTTAACTACTATGAACTCTAAAGCATTGCTACTATGCAAAACGTATTTTCAAAAGGAACATGCTCTTTTGATGAATTAATCATTTATATTGTTGACTTAAAAACAATAGATGTTTATTATACTAGTATAAAGAAGAAAATAATGCATAAAATATCAAAATACTCTATAGTTTCACTACCCAGAGATAATCTTCAATGATAGTATAATCTTAAGTGATAGATGTATATGTATATGATGCATTTCATTGTATCTAATCTAGAATATTGATGGTATTATAACATACATAGTATTATTTTTAATAAAACATTATTTAAAATTATTTGTTTAAAAAAAGGGTCAGCTGGTGGCATGGTAAGTAAATATACACGGTATACTCTTCCTTTCAAAATAAATTATAGTGTATTCTGGGATCAGTGGATTATGTAATGCTTACATCTCTGGACTCCTATGTAGTTGACCATGATTCAAGTCCCAAAACTGGTGGCTTAAAACTCACACTGGGTATATGTGCATGTATGCCCAAAATCCTGAGAGGAGAATGGAGGAGAAGGGATTGTGGCATGCTCATCCCTTCTGTGGTGGGGGGGGGTGATTTCTTGCTTCCTGTCTGTCTCTCTGTCTCTCTGGTGAGCACACATACCATATAGCAAAAAAATCTCTCTTAAGAATTATAATATATTCTATTGTATGAATGAGATATAGTTAATTTCCTTAATTTCATATTAATGATCACTTAGAACTTTTAAAATCACAGCTTTTTCTTTATTATAAACAATCTCATAATCACTATCCTGGTAGATGTCTTTGCTCTGGCTAATTTTTCAAAGCAGGAGCAGTAAATATAATTGAAAGGTTGTTATTGATGTAAGCTTGTACTATATAAGCAGAGAATAGGCAATATATCAAATGACAGTAGAGGTAGAGCAATACAAATGATTCTATCTTTAGCCTTGCCTTTATAGGGATTAGATCATAAAAATAGTCCAATCATAGAACAAATAAATAGAAAGAAATAGCTCTGTGAGCATCAGTTAAGAGAATAATGATAATGACTATGATGATGACATTTATTGAAAACTTATGATAGGCCAGTTAGTGAGTTAAACCACCCCACATAGTTCCCTCAAAACCCCTGTTACATAGATAATATTATCATGCCTATTTTGCAAACAAAGAAATTAGAGAAAATTAGCTCAACCCAGGTCACAGAGTGGTGTACATTTTCACTGCAATAATTCAGATTCATTGTGTATAATATCACTCTGAATCATAACCGTGTAGGCAATAATAGTATTGAATAGAAATGTCTGCTCTCCATATCCTTGTTGAGATTAACCTGTAGTTACTGAAATGATTTTAGCCATGACTGTATGAGTGAGATTGTGTGAAATTAAAACATTCCAGGCATTGAGTCACCTCAGCAAACATTTAATTCAAGGTGTTAATGTGCTATTTAAATGAGCTTTTATATAAATTAAAATGCTTTCCAATTGCTTAAATAGAGAAATGAGAGAATGATAAAAGATTGTATAATTATGTATGTCAATTATGAGTTTCATTCATCTGAGAAATTCTCAAATGGCCAAGGTGGTAAAGACCTATTACAGGTTCATTTAACCAACTAATTCTACCAAGAACTGTTTTTTGTTAAGTTCTCTTACTCATATTTGAAGACAGGAAGCTTGAAATAGAGGGAAGTGGAAGAAAACCTGTGAGATAACTGAATATTCAAACTTCCTTTAATTTTATATATCCTAAAAATATCTAACAATGGCTTTTTTGAATTAGAAAAAATATATTATTTTAATCATTTAGATAATTTTACAATTGACTAAAGTCATTGTTTAAAAAAAAGTAAAATGCATATATTATAAAATTCTACAATAACCACTTTGAAATTCAAGTCAAACACTTGATTGACTGTTGATTTTCTTCTTCCGTCTTACTTCTCACAGATGTAGAGTCAAATTTGGCTTTTTATTTTTTCTTTAAGAAGACTTTCTTAAATCTATCCCTTCTTTTCTACCTCGATTACGAATTTTACATTAATGAATGGGCTTCATTGTGCTATGGGCTTCATAGCACAGAAGTAATGGGCTGATCAAGAGATGCTGGATCTGGCATGGTTATTATGGTCAGAATTCCCAGCCTGGTCAAACTAAAAAAAAAAAAACATTTTAGCACTAGTGCCTAAGATCTAAAGATTGGGGGTATTGGAAGAAGGGGATCAGGGAATAACCAGACCCCTTGGGGAGTGCTCATCTCTCTCTCTCTCTCTGTCTCTCTCTCTCCTGGTCTCTTTCTCTCTTTATTTCTATCAGTCTCTCAGGCACACCACATGCTCTATCATGAATAAAAAGAAAGAAGGAAAAAGAACTTTGCACTGATGACAGATGTGCTTTCTTATTCTGGGTTCAGACCCGGAGAAACTAGATCATTTATGCTGAGGTAGGTATGAAGCAAAGGATATGCATCTATTTAAGAAAAGAGGTTGAAGCTGGTAGATAAGTTTTAGGGCAGATCAGGGAGAAGCTTCGCTGAGCAACTTTCCAATTTCCTTCCTCAGTTCCTGGGTGAGGAAGTTGCAAAGAATTATCAAAGTCTTAAGCATGGACTTGTGAGAAGTTTGTATGATTCAAATTCTCCATATTCATTATTCATCACTATTAACATGTATGTGGACTCTTTATAGAAATACATCTGATGCAGGGGCCTTTAGAAGGGACAGTATCCTGGAGTATAGAACTCCTTCTCCATCACATATACCTATATACTTACATCACTAGCTTTCTCTCTCTCTCTGATATATATTTGTTGGTATGCTTGTAGGGCTTTTTAAAATGCTGCTGCTATGGTAATAAATATGTTGCTACTTTGAGTGGCAATAATTTTTGCAACTGAGGAACAAGGGGTAACATCAAAAGAACAGATAAGAGAAAACCAAGTGATCATCCCTATGCTTTGGCTTATTTTCCTGGTCTAAATACAGAAAACAAGTCCTTTACAGGATGAGAAGAAAAACATGTTGACTAGAGGAAATTTTCCATGGACTCGCTTTTTTATCAGTTATGTTTTATCTGGCTATTTATATTTCTATCTACTCTAGCACAAGCCACAACTTGGGAAAATGAATCCTTTCAAATGCACTTGGGTCTCACTTACATTTGACTTAATGCATAGAAATACAGGCAGCTTTATTAGGTAAGAGCAAATTAAGATCACTAATAAAAATATAGTAGATTGATAATAAAATAGTATCTTCCAACAAGTGATGTAATACATTTCTGATTTTATGAAAACGCAGTTATAACTGTAAATATTAGTTGTGTCTAGAAGAGAACATTGGGAATTACTCCTTGATTTTGAGTTTTCTCTGGAAAGAGAGGTGAGCTTTTTCAATCCATGTGGACCTTCTCTGAGGCCGTATGACTACACCTGCCATTCCTCTTCTGTATGCCTGCTAAATTCTCTGCAACGAGATTAGGAGCAAGCATTTGTCAGGAAAGTATGCCCAAAAATGGTGGGAAAAAAAGAGAATGGAGGGAGGAGATGGTGGTGGTGGAAGAAAATCTGCATTTTCAACATGCTCAAAACAGTTTCATTTGAATTACTTTTCAAGTGAAAAGTTATTAATAAAAATTGGACTTATCATAAATACATGGAAGAACTTGATTTTGATTTATTATTTTAGGTAAATTTGAAATTTTTTGGAAGGAATTTTAAATATCATATAAATGTCATTGATTATTTTAAGTATCTTTTTTTAGATTTACAGAAGTTATATTTACATAACCTAACTTTCCGGTTGAGTCTACAGATCTTATTTATCTTGTGCGTGTTTTATTTCAACAGAAGTAAAATCGTATTTTTAAAGGCACCCAGACGTGTCTTCTTTTATCCTCTCCTTCATTGCTCAGGAAGGCTAATCCTTTATATTCTCTCTCTCTCTCTCTTTATTTATTTATTTATTTTTTCATTTTCCCACTGCCTTTAATCCTTGACTGAATTCTAGCAGAGACATACCTTAGATTAGGAGATACACTCCAGTGATCCTGCAACATCTCTGGGCTGTACAGGGCCATCTGGTTTTGCTTTTTGTTCTTTTATTTATTTTTTTAAGAGAGACTTTTGTTATACGGTGTGTGCACTTGCCAGAGACAGACAGACAGAAAGTGAGAAATCATGCCCCAAAGGTGATGGCCACTCTGTATCATTTTCCCCTCATTCTCCTCTTGGCATCTTGGGCACGCACGCACATGTGCCTGGCATGAGTTTTAAGCCACCGGTCCAGGACTTGAAGCACAGTAGACTATGTGGGAGTTCAACAACATAACAATGACTCCATCTGCTGGTCCTGATGGCCATCTATTATGCTACAATGTCTCATAAAAACAATGCTTCATAAAACTGTCACTAAGAGAATGTGGTGCAAGGTATAGAACATTCCAATTTCACAAGAAAATTCATGTAATTTACTATGAGACAATAAAATAAGTACAATGCTTGGACTATATCTCTTTACTATAATACCTAGTAGGTACCTACTACTGCCTAAATGGCACTGGAACATGTATAACTTGTCAGCATTGTCAGCTGTCTTGTGTATTAAAAATGAATACAGATCTCAAATAAGTGAACTGTGACCTGTTCTGTCCCTAGACTTTAGCTGCGGATATTTTCTCTTTGCACTTCCTAAACCCAGGAGGCATCTCCAGTGTTAGTCATTTGATCGAAGGAATTGAGAGAGAAATTAAGGAAGAGAATGAGCTCACAAACGTAATTGAGACACATGAAAAGTAATTTCTGATAATTGCTTAGTTTTTTTTAAGAATTATTTTGTTTAACTTTATTTATTTATTTTTAATTTGACCAGAGAGGGAAAGAGCAAGAGAGTGAGAGAGCGAGAGAGAGGGAAGCAAGAAAGGAAGCTGCCAGGTCCTGGACTCGAACTGTGGTTGGCCATATGGGAGTCCAGTGCCCTTAACCACCATGCCATCTGCCACCCTTGATAATTGCTTAGTTTTATATTAAGGAAGTTTACTGAAAAATCTTTTAACTCATGTCTGAGAATTTCACTTTTATTGACTTAGAATTAATTAATTTGTAAGCCAGTAAGGAGAAGAATTCAAAAAAAAAAAAAAAAAAAAAAAAAAAAAAAAAAAGACTATGAATGAGTTCCTTTAGGAAAAGGGAGAGTTGTCTTCCCTGTCTGAAAAGGCTATCCATCCTTTCTCACTATGTCACTTCCGCATTGCAATGAAAACTTAAGGAAGAAAAAAGACAATGAGAATAATCTCTGAGGAAGATAAGTTAGATGCTTGAAATGATTTTGTTGCAAAAGATTATATCCAAATTTTCTTCTATCTAGAGAAAGACAGAGAGACAGAAAGTGAGAAATCACCCCCAGGTGGAGATGGCCAAGCCACAATCACTTCTCTTCCATTCTCCTCTTGGGATCTTGGGTGCGCGCGCACACACACACACACACACACACACACACACACACACACCTGGCATGAGTTTTAAGCTGCTGGGTCAGAGGCTCGAACCGTAGTCACCTATGTTGGCATCCAGTGATGTAACTCCATCTGCTGGTCCCTATAGTATCTTTCTTATTTTCTGAATACGAACACCATATTTTAAAGGTATAAAGGGAAACATTTGTCTTTTCTATGTAAACATCTTTCCGTGGATCATGCAAAGAATTAAACCTTTGAACATAAAGAAGGAGCAATTAAAATCACTATTTTCCTTGATTGAAAGCAAGACATAAATGAGTATATGTTTCTTCCTCCACATGAAGGAAATGGACTTCTTTTCAAATTGTTCAAGGTCATGCCAAAATTCCATCTGTGAAGAAATTATAAAAGAGAAGTATCTAATAAACTCAGATAACCGTAAGCAATTTGTTAGGAAGGACTATTTGTTTAGAGGTTTTAGAAATGTATTTGTACTTTCCATTACTTCAGAACCCAGATTTTCAATGAATCATTTCTGTTATTTTTCTATCCTTTCTCTTTTTAAGAATTTAATATGTTATTTAAGACAGCAGAACAACAATCTTGCAATGGAACCATTCACAAACAATTATAACACAATGGACACTGCAGTATATTTTAGAAAAATGATTTTAGAAGATTGAATGAATTTCCACAAAATAAAAAGACAATAATATGTAAAATGGTTGAAAAAAGCAGACAGGATTAGAGATTTTACAGCAAAGTAAACTTTCACCTTATGTGTGTGATGCACAGAAAGTCTTAGCTTGTATTGACAAGTGTGACAGTGAGATCTGGATGTCCAATATGATTATTAAAGTCTCAAGATCCTATAATTATCTATTGGGAAAGTCCAGAAATGCTAAAGAGGGTGCCTCTACAGTGTGGTAAGGAGGCAAAATAACAAATTCAGAGAGAAGAAAGGTTGTTGTATACTTCTATTAAAATTTACAGAAAACGGAGAGGTAAGACACTTGTGGGACACAGATAAGGCTTATAATATGTTGACGAGGATGTGTATGGTGGTATCAACTGGGCTGGACTGAGGTGTATATCATGCTGGCTAAAGTCTCTTCACAATCTAAATGCTGTATAGTGATTGAATATATGAATAATAATGAAAATATTAAAAAATTATACAAGCATACTCTGAAGGAGACCCATCTTAAAGGATGGATTTTTTATACTAATGCAAATTCTGCATGACTGAACTGTTGATCAGTCAGCAATTTGATACACATACACACACACACACACACACACACACACACCACTTAAAAGAAACCAAGTTTTGAATTTCCTCTTGATTACTCCAGTGTATCTTGTAATCTCACAGAAAACGCAGGCAAATGTCACCATGAAGATAACGGAAACAATTCACTAGACATATCTTTCAGGCATGGCTGCTCCTGTCTAAAATCCAGGGCATGACTGCAAGATGAAATGACCCTTATTTGATAAAGTGCATGGTCAAACTTGTTTCCAAATAGTGTCCTTGTATTGTAGACTGGTATTATAATACAGTTTAGAGTGAATCGATAACATTGGGAAGACCTCCAGGCAGATGTAGTTTGTCAGAAGAAACATAGTAACTATATTTATTTCAAAATGCATATTTTAAAATTTATACTTTGCTCCTCAAAGATGAACAAATTTGGAGGTAAATGAATAATCACAAGAGACTTCAATGAAGAGGGAACTTGCCAGACATACATCCGGAAGGGTTTGCATGAAAAGTTTAGCAGGCTGGTATAACACATGCTATAATGAAAGACATGCATGCATTGCTTTAATGACCACATCCTGGTTCTCAGCTCTTTCCTTCTAAATCTTATCATTAAATCAGAGATTACAACTTGATGGTCATTGGTATAGGTTTTCTTTGATGGATTATCTGACTTTTTTTTTTTTTTTTTCAAATTTAATAGGTCTTTCTTTTAATAGGTCTTTCTTCTCCCATTAGTACTGTAAATATTATGGAATCTGTCTGAACATACAAATACATATTTATTGGGTCACGGGGAATGTCATGACATATTTTGCTATGTTTTTCTATGCTAAATGTGTCACGACTTTTCTGATGACCCAGTATTCCAAAATATGTTAAAGACTGTTATAAGATAGTGACGAATAGGAAAATCTCCATGGTTTGAGAATGGCTGCAGTTTGACCCAGCTGACTTCAAGGAATAGCAGATTTTCCTTTAGAAGAGTACTTCATTATTATTTAGAAATACATTTTTTTGAGTATGAAATGTTGCGCCTTGGGGCACTGCGTAGAGAGAGGAAGAGGAATGATAGAAAAGGAAAGAACTTGCTCTGCCAAGGCAGGAACTCAGTTGCAGGTTTTGGTTTTTAGGCCAAAGATTGGAAGGTTCAGGAATTAGAAAGAGGAAGGTTGGTTGGAGGGTCTAGAACAGTCATCTTCAGCCTGGCTGCATGTTAGAATTAGCAAGGAGAACTTTTAAAGAAAATACTCATTTCTTGGTTCCCCAAAAGGTTTTTATTTACTTGGACTAGGTGGGACCAGATGACATTTTTATAAAGCTTCTCTAGTGATGCTAATTCTCAGCCCAGAGAAAGCATCACTGGAGAAAAGATGACCATGACCCAGGGTGGAGTTAATGGGGAAAAATGGACAGAAAGAAACCCTCAAGAGTGGGAATAGAGGTTGGAGAATATTAAATCTTAAATTGTATTTGCTGTTATAGCTGAACCATGCTTCCTCTGTGATAATGCCCCATTTTGGTGAACTGTGTCATATGTAACACTCTTTTATTGATGTAGTTTTAGAGAATGAGAATGAAAGTCCATTCCTAGTTAGAAGTGTGCCAGGTCAGCCAGTGGCCTGGTGGTTAAGGCGGCTATATACCACATGGCTGACTGCACAGTTCAAGTCCTAGACCCAGCAGTGTGAAAAACATGCCAGGCACATATGAATGCATGCACCAAATCCCAAAATGAGTGAAAAATGGAGCAGGAGAAGGGGGAGCAGGAGCAGGAGCAGAAGCAGAAGCAGAAGCAGAAAAATTCAGTAGAGGTCATTCATTAGGAGCAGAGCTAATCAGAATGTAGGGTGCTTAGTATGCCTCAGAAATCTTGTTAGGATTTTGGGATTCCCGCTATTATAGGATGGAGTCTGGGAATTCACTGTTTAGTATATGTACTGCCGAAGCGAGCACTGGGAATTCATTGTCTAGTATCATTATCTCAAGAGTCTAGGGAGCTTGGGGTTAGCATCTTGATAGTATTGAGTCATCCTACTGTGTAGTTCAACATTTGTTAAGGTGCCAGGTGGTGGTACTATGGTAATATAACTGGAACCATGTGGAAAAGTTCCTGGGCTTGTGTCCTGGGATCTCCCTGAGTGTGACAGACATGCATACATTGTGTGATCTGTTGGTTGAGACCAGGAGTGGGTTATGGTGTAAAGACCCTATTGGAGTGCTTGTCTCTCCATCTCTCCTTCTAGCTTGGAGGAAATAAATTAACTTAAAAAATTCCCAAAATATGTTAAGAGGATATATCATATGTTGAGTATTCTTATCACCCCCTTAACACACACACACACACCAAACCCAAAGTGGCACAGGAAACATTAGAAAGTCTTGAATATGTTTATGACTTGATTACAGTATCATGATTGCTTATTCTCAAAATCATCATAGTTTCCATTAAATATGTAAAGTTCTTCCTATATAAATTATACCTCAATACAACTATTTCAAAAGGAGTAATTTGTGTTAAAAAAAATGTTTATGCTCCTGTTGGGAGAGATCAGCACCTACTTTGACTAATCCTTATTTGAATCTAGACTTCTACTCTTAAAAGCTGTGTGATCTTGAGCAAGTTAATTCTTCTTGGTTTTTCATGTGTTAGATGGGAATAAACAATTGAATTCAGAGGTTAGACAGCCCTACAGCAAAACCATTCCCAAATAATTACAACATAATATATGGCTGTATATTATACCAAACATGATTGTGGCAGATGTGGGTATCTCTGGGTCATGAAATTTTGATGGACTTATTTTCTTCCACTTTTCTACAAATGTCTGTTTCTAAACACAGTGAACATGACACTACATTATTTTTACAATATTCTGATTCTTTTTTTTCTTTTTTTTTTTTTTGGAGAGGTTTTTGCTATAGGACGCGTGCGCTCGCCAGACAGACAGAGAGAGACAGAGAGATAGAAAGCGAGAAATCACCCCCCAGGGGGGATGGCCATGCTGCAATCCCTTCTCCTCCATTCTCCTCTCGGGATCTTGGGCACGCACGCACATGCGCCCGGCGTGAGTTTTAAGCCACCGGGTCCAGGACGCGAACCGCGGTCGACTATGTGGGAGTCCAGCGACATAGCCATTACGCTAACTGCTGGTCCCAATATTCTGATTATTTTTATAATTAGAAAAAATTTTTAAAACTATTTTTCTTCTTCTTTTCATTTTTAGAAGAGATTTTTGCTATTGGGTATGTGCATTCACAAGAGACAGAGATAGAGAGACAGAAAGTGAGAATTACCCCCCAGGGGCCATACCACAATCCCTTCTCCTCTGTTCTCCTCTTGGGATCTTGGTCATGAACACACATGCACTCAGTGTGAGTTTTAAGTCGCTGGGTGTGGGACTTGAATCGCGGTCTACTACATGGAATTCCAGTGATGTAACCATTATGCCATCTGCAGGTCCCTATACATAAATTCAATACCTGACCAAAAAAAAACCCTTGGGATTTTAATATAAATTTATTGTTATAGGGCCAGCCCATGGCCTGGTGGTTAAGGAGATAATTTCACATGGTCAGCTACATAGTTGAGTCTCAGACCCAAAGACTTGAAAAACACATTGGATACCTGTGTATGTGTACCCAAAATCCCAAAAGAAGGGGAAAAGTTAAGAGAAGGGATGTGGTGTGACCATTCCCCATAGAAGATGCTTACTCCATCTCTTTTCCTCTCTCTATTTCTCTGGTTAATTAAAATTATTCTTATAATTATCATAGCGAACTAGTGAATGGGAGATAATTTGCTTTCCTGGCTGTCACTACATGGAAGCAGCAATGTTATTTTAGCTCAAAAATTTAAAGAGTGTGCTAGCAAACTCGTATTGTAGATGTGGAATTCAAACCAATAGATAATATTTGAATAACATGAATATGCATTTGAATTTCTTTTTGTCTAGAAACATTAAAATTTTATTTTCTGTATACTGAAAGTCATGTGGTTAAGCTACTTTCCAATTCATTCTTATATTTCCCCATAAATTACAGACTTTCATAAGAAATCATATAATTTTTTGATGGCATTATAAAGTGTGTTGTAGTGGTTACAAAGCTCTCTGTTGTACAATGATTCCGGAGTAGAAGTGGTGCACACGGGGCCAATAGTGATCTTTTTGGGTTTGAACTCTGCATGTCCTCACTAAAGAAACCATGAACTAAAAGTAGGTGGAGCCTCTCTGTGCTTATCAGGTGGCCAGCGTGTTCTTTGGGAAAACATGGGAGAGGTAATTGTGTGTTCTGTCTTCTCATCTGCGCATAAGCTGAGGCCAAAGAGGCTAATCTCAGAGCAAGATGCTGCTGCTCCTTCACCTAGGAAGGGTTCACTTCAGACCACTGGGGTTGAGGCTGAGGCTCTGCAATCACAGTCTTCTTTTTTCAAAACTGCTCTGGAGGCAGGCAAGAGGCCCATGGGGTGATTCATCTTGCATTGATCGAAACAGTAAGGAATCAGGACTCACAACATAGACGGTGCCCCTGAGCCCACATGCTATTTGGGGTTCAGAGACCAGGTAGATTCTGGAGCTCTGTGCGGGAACATTTGTTCTGAGGAGGATGTTGTGTCTCTTTGGCATTTTAAGGGTCCCCTTGCTTAAAAACAAGCCATCAAAAGCTGACTTGGGTAACTCAAAGGATATAAATTAAAAGTTTCTGAATCCGACTGCAAATAATTGTCATATAGGGCTTTTTTAAAAAAAAAAAAAAACGTATTTTACAACTGCTGATCTTAAGGGGCCAATGAAATCTCCTTGAATGAGAATTTCCCTAGGACTGACCTTACAGGTAATTAATTAGTTGGTTTGTTTAGTTTCCTAAAATAAACCATAGCTTATTTCTCTCTGTCTCACAAAAAGAGAGAGAGAAAGTGAGAAATCATCTCCCCAAGGGGGATGACCACACCAGAAACTTTTCTCCTTTATTTTCCTCCCCAGATTTTGGGCACACACGCACATGCGCCCAGCTTTCAAGCCGCCATGTCTGGGACTCAGGGCCGTGTAGCATCCAACGTCTTAACCTATGCGCCACCTGCTGGCCCAGCAATTATTTTTAATAAAATGTTCCCCTGATTCTGAAGTATGGTCAAATTTGGAAAGAATTTTTTAATCTAGATGAGTAAATTAAAAATTCATAAAATAAAAAATACAGAGGGGATGAGGCAATCGAGAAAGAGAGGGTATAAGGAAGAGTGTAAGGGAAAGAATTGCAAAAATAACAAAGATCAAGAGTCATATGTTTTGGATAGATGGAAATATGAAGCACTGCACCAAGCAGCTGGAGCTGCAATTTGTACAAGTCTAGAAGAAAGGAACCAGGAGAACAGGGTTTCCTGACCCCCAGGCGCTGGAGTTACTCCTGCATTCATCATTTGTATACTAAAAGTAAATTAATTGTCATAAAACATTGTCACTGGATACAAGTCTCCTGCCTGGAAAATCAGTGTTTCCGCTCCTTCTCCCCTTGTACTCCAGCAGGGGAGCTGTTGGGAGACAATGTTCCATTCTCCCGACATTATCTTTTAATGATATCTCAATGACATCTAACTTTCAAAGCTTTTAATGAAATATTTTCTAATAATGTGTGCCTTTATTAAAACAAGTAAAAGAAAGAAGCAGAAATATTTCAAAGCCATATGACTCAAAATGTCATCTTACATCACTGGAGCCCCTGATGACAATAGAAATCATTGTGGTGACTTTTATGGAACATAATCTAGGTGCCAGCTCAGTTTGAAAACACTGGGTGATAGGGAAAAAAATGTGGGTTTTTGTTGTTGTTTAATATGTATCAAAATATAATATAGGGAAGTGCTCTTGGATTACATGTTTTCCTTTTATATCAAAACTCTGCCTTGCTCTCTAGCATCATGATGAAACAAATTTTGTATTTCGTTCCAGAAAACAAGACCTTTTACCTTCTGGACCTCATGGCCTCTAGGATAAAACAATGATAGAGACTTCAGTCATCTGTAAAATGGGCAAAATGATTTTCTTTATCACGAGAAGACTGAATGAGGTGATACATGTAAAACATTTGGAACAATATCTGGCCCTCTGTAAATACAATGACTATTACAAAGGCCAAGATTTTCCGGCCGCTTTCAAGCACCATAAACAAATTCTTCTTTCGAATTTCTTCCTACAACGTTGATTGCCTTACAGCAACACGTAATAAGTGACCTAACACCCCGTATTGAAATAATGAACCAGTTCTTAATGTCCCTGGGCTATTTTTTGCCAAAAAATATCAAGGAGAAATTCTGACATGTTCTTCATTATGAAAGAATATTAATGGTAACAATAGAAAGTCAAAGAAGGGGAAAATATCTTGAGAGAGACCCAGAGAAAATGTCTCTCTACTGAAAGAATGACTGCACTGTACTAAGGTTGAGAAAATCAGTCTTGTAGAGAGAAAGGAGGGGGTTCTTACATCAGCCACACCAACTCCTGCCAAGACAGTGACAGATACTGTAACCAAACCACTCTCCTCTCTCAGAGGCGGTAGAATTTCTTTGGATTCTCCTCTACACTTCCCTTCTGTTTTTGTCTTTGCAGTGTCCCCTGCAGACTCCCTTCAGCACTGTCCTCACTGGCAATATTATCTTACTATTTATTGTACCCACAGACTTCTCTCTGTAAGTTATCAGCGTATTGTCTAGGCGCCACCCTCTTCCCTAATTAATTAAAATAGCTCTTTGAATGCACTACAAATAAAGAATGCGATGTTTGTACTATGCTATGGGCAGAGTATCCATGATTGTGTGTCTGAAATGGAAAAGAACATTTTGTTTCCAGATGACACCCTCTTGTTTCCAAATAATGTGTACCTAACTTCTTTTTCTTTCATCTTAAAGGAAAAGGAAAAGTTAACATTTTAGTACGATTAATATTTTTCCTCCTTGTGCCATACTTCCCTCTCCCATCTGACTTGTCAAATGTATGTTAGTTTTATCTTTATAATTTTACATGTCAGTCTTCTCAAAGGAGAATCCTCTTTATTTAATGGCATCAACGAGAAAAAGAAATTTAAATTATGCATATACATCACAGAGACAAATATATAGAGAAAGGGAGGTAATATATAACTTTAAAGGAGTGATTGCAACTGAGCTGAAAGCTTGGTGCAGTTTCTCGAAAAGAATCAGTGCTTTTTTTTCATCAAGAAAAATGATAGTACTAATATATGACTTTTATTTCAGCATCAGTCTTTTTAACGTCCTCATGCTAATTAAAAGAAAGAGAACACCTTCCAGATACTGTCTGAAACAAATAAACAAATTTCTCTTCAAAGCATCAAGTGAAAATGGCTTGAAGCTACGTGAAGATGGTATTCATGCCAGGACCCATTTATGACGTGCTAGGGAATGGCTTCTTCTTTTTTTTTTTTTTTTAAAGAATTATTTATTTATTTTTATTTATCCATTCATTTTATTTTAATTTGACCAGAGAGAGACACATTTATGACCACCAGGTCCGGGACTCAAACCGTGGTTGGCCATGTGGGAATGTCCAGCGCCTTAACCACCATGCCACCTGAGCCTCCAGTCGTCCCAGTGTGTCCTGCCGCCTGACAACCCACAAGCTCAGAGTTTATATCCTGGAGCTACACGCATATCATTTTCTCCCTATCTGTGTATTACTTAACACCCAACCGATCAGAATCTTTTTCTTCTTTGGAGTCAGGATTGGCAGTCTTTCTCTTCCATTAGTGAAAATAACAGGAAACCAATATAGTGTAGACAAAAGAATAGATGAGTTTCAATAAAAGAAATAATGAGCCATGAGTCTGGAGCCAAAACTCAATTTTGACTATGAAAAAACTCCTGTTTGTACACTATCCAAGTATTCTATTAAAAAGGGATTATGTAGACAATCACCTGATCTGGTCTACACAAATTTAATATTGATTAATTTGTGGCATTTCATAAACCCAAGTTTTCTGATTATATATTTAATGTGGATTTATGTCCAAAATCGTCGTTGAATCTCTTGTCTTGTATATCATCTAAGGTTTATTATGTAAAGAACCACAAGATTAATGTTTAAGCTACTTATTCATTTATTATTCATTCAAGCAACAAATATTTGAGAGCCTACATGGTAGACTTTCTTTGGATAATTGGAAACTAGATAACAAGAGAGGAAGAATTCCTCTTCTAATCAATCGTATATTCTAGAGGGACTGAGAATCAACACACCAGTGCACAAATAACGAGGAGCAGTAAAAATGTTTGTCTTACTTGATGCCCTATCCAATTACTCTTCATCAGCTAATAGGAATTATATGTAATGTTTATTACATTTAATACTATTACATTTTTATTAAAATTTTATATACTATAACATATAATAATATGATTATATTAATTAAAATCTTCAGGAAGAAGAATAGTACAAAAAGAGAAAGGATAGAAACTTAAAAGATCTGATAAAAGAATATAGTATCTGTTGACGTTTTATTAAACCGTTTAAATAGGATATGAGAACCACCCTGTGGCCTGGTGGGTAAGTAAGCTAGATCCCATATGGCCAACCATGCAGTACAAGTACCAGACCTGGAAGCTTGAAAAATAAGGCAGGTGCATGTGTGTGTGTGTGCCCCAAACCTGGAAAGGTGGGAGAGATTGAGGACAAGGGATTTTATTCCCTTCTCTGCATGGCAGGTACTTTCTCACTTTCCCTCTCCCTTTCTTTTCTCCTCTCTCCAGGGAGCATGTGCACTGTGGTTTAAAATTAAAAAAAAAAAATAAAAAAGGAATATTAAAGTCTAAGATTGGAAAAAAAAATCTTAAAGATTACCTAACCTAATTGCCATCTGATACTTAAAATCTTATCTATAACTTTTACATAATATGTGGATTTTGCTATGTCAAGGCTTCAATATCCCCAGTGATGGGAAACTTACTGAAACAGTTCATTTTGATCTTTAAAATATATGCTAAAAATGTCTTTTTTTCCTAGAATATCTCCTGTTAGCTTCTGCCAAATTGACTTAACTTAAAAAGATACTGTATGTCTAAGTTTTGAGGCAATGACTAATGGGACATTGTTTAGATTGTAAACATCATAGGTTTGTTTGTTGTTGTTTTGAAAATTTGTATAAATGCACGATTTGAGTAACAGCTGCCCTGTTAGTCATCAGCCAGATAAAAGACCATCCCTCCTCCCTATGGGAACTGTTCAGATATTTTATATTAATAGTATATTTCCATGAGCCTGAAGATTCTCTGAGAGGAACTCAGTTTTTAAATCACATTACCACTGTTGGTCAATACAAAAACAAATGCAACGACGGTTACAAGCATCTAACTACTTATATATAGTGTTCAATACTTTTCTTTCCTCTTATCTTCTTTGCTATGAAACTGCATCAACATTGGAACATACCATAATGTCCTGAAGAACTGGACATCAATAAAACATTAAATTGTAACCTTTTCTTATTTCTGATATGACCCAGTTAACACAGAAGTGCACTTCTAATACTCCGTCATTCCCTAGAATTTTATAGAAGCTTCTATTAGCTGATAAAGTTTTCCAAAATCTTACCTCCTGAAAGATATATTCCGTGTGTACATATCAACACCATTTGAAGTAACTTAGTTCATATCTTTGAGGAAAATGAAGTATTAAAATGCACAGATAGCGGGATCAGCAGTTGGCATAATGGCTATGTCGCTGGACTCCCACGTAGTCGACCGCAGTTTGAGTCCCGGACCCGGTGGCTTAAATCTCATGCCGGGCGCGTGTGCGTGCATGCCCAAAATCCTGAGAGGAGAATGGACGAAAAGGGATTGCGGCGTGGCCATTCCCCCGGGGGGGTGATTTCTCGCTTTCCGTCTCTCTGTCTGTCTGTCAAACGCACGCACCCTATAGCAAAAACCTCCCCCCCCCCCCAAAAAAAAAAAAAAAAAAGAAAGAAAGAAAGAAAGAAAATGCACAGATAGAATTGTACAGAATTGGGATATGTTTTAGAGGAGGAGTCAATATGGGTGTTTGGTGAGATGAAGAAATGAGTAAAGTATTTTGAGGGTAAATCCTAGAATTTTTACTTGGGCAAATAAGTCAATGCTTAGATTGGACAAGTGGCTCACTTTATGGGGGGCTAACGAAGACTAGAAAAGGGGCACATTTGGGCATGGTAAGTTGAAGTTGTTTCTACATAATAGAAGCAAACATGTCAAGTTTGTATTGGCTTTAAAAAATTGGAATTCAGGGGTTTTCTGGGAGAACCAACTAGAGGCATAATTTGAGAGTCACCATCATGGATGGTATTTAATGCCAGGGAAATGGCCATGAATCATAGTATGCATTTTAATTCAAGTCATCTTTTGGTTTCTATCATTTGCTCAGTGGTTCTTTGCTCAGTCTGTACTCCGTGTCTCCCGAGTTTCTCAAGGTGACTTAATATATACATCTGCTCAGTCACATTTTGCTGGTGGATAAAAGGTGGTGTTTGCTTTCCTTCTCCATGCTGCCTCATTTACAAGTTGTTCTTCGTGTTGGAGTCATGCTTGGCAACATAAACACAAGTGCTTCACTTCACTTCTTTCTCACCTACTCTTCTGACTTTCTGTGGTGTGGAACCAAATTGCCAAGCTACTGTTCCCTGGCCAGCTCACATGCCCAGCATTTATCATTCCCAGACAAAAATCACTGGGTGGGCGCCCAGGAGTCTACTCTTATTTTCAGAGCAGTAAGTGTCAGTTTGAGATATGGAATATGTTATAGGATTGTGGTGGCTATTTTAGGATTAAATACATTTTTGTAGGTAATATTCTTATCTCAGGTATTTTTTACTTAATTTATTAAAGGATTTCAAAAGTTCTTGTTTTTTTATGTTAATATTGGTTATCTCAAAAAAAAAGTTAAAAAAGATCATTACCTCCTATATAGTAGAGATTATTATTACACTTGTACAGATGAGGAAACCAAGGCTTAAATAAATGAAGTATTCTGAAGTTTCACAAACAGTGATAGAGGAAAATAGAGCCTAAATTTGACTCTAAATACTATGCTGTATGCAAAAATAAATCAAATTATTATATTTCATTAACATTTTGTTGTTCAACTGATTTGATAATCTTTCTGTAAAAAATGATAGCTAGTTTTTTGCCTAACATTGGTGGATATTTATACAATAGATGTATTAAGAGGAATTTAGGCTCTAATGTTTATTACACTTAAAAACTTGCTTTTGTGTGATTTAAGGTCAGAATAAGTTAGAGTTGCAAAAGCATGTAGTTGTGTTTCTATAAAATGATGGTAGGTGTTCAGTAAATATTCATTTTGTCTCTCTTGTCAAAATCATGTCAAAAATAATTGATTAAGCCAAAACTATCTGTTAATTGACTCAGAGTAGCAATTAACATTCTCTAATTGTACTAACAGTGTAGCCACTCACAAGACCCGATGAAAAATTTAAAATTTTCCTGATAATTTTAAATCTCTTTATTTTCTTGTATCACTGCAATACAGTCCAAAATTGCCTAGACATGTCTTGAGGATAGAGATCATACCCAAAATTTGAAAAGCAGCATGGTATAATGGTAATAAAAGGGATTTGGGAATTAGGTACATGGAGGGTTGAATTCCACATTTGGCATTAGTTGTTTGTCAGGGGAAATATTTCATTTCTCTAAGCTTACTGTAAATTCTCATTGTGAAGAGAAAATTAAAAAGAACTCACAAGACTGATATAAGAATTGAATTGAATAAAATGAGGGGAAGCAAATGTGCACAAAGTAGGCATTCAACCAGTTTCTATTTCTTTTCTAAATGGTATACTTAATTATATTGCAACTTTTGCTATCCAAACCAGTAGTTGGTCTTTAACATATTCTAACAACCAATAAGCTGATATAATATTTGGATTTTTACTGTTAAAAATTAATACAACATGAAATCTTAAAAACTTGAAAAAATATAATACCCAAAATATTTTACTTTATAAGATGAATATGCCCTGTGCAGAGATTCTGAAAATATTTGATAAAAGTGCAACAGCAGAGTTGTCCCTAGGCACAGGTTCTAACATGAATACTTCTCACATATATAGTTAATAACTTAGCCAGTAATTCAACTGAATTGCCCAATGAAAGGTTTCTGAAAGGAGATGAGAAAAAGAAGACAGTATTAGGGACACTTTTTCCAGAAAAATGTGAAATTTACTTAAAGTCTTTCAAAGGGTAAATCTGAGAAACGTTATTAAGGAAAGCTACTTTACTGCTTGAAGGATTTGTTATAAGCCCAGTCAAGGAGAAATGAAAAGATGTGCTAATACATATGGGTTTAAAAGAAAGCCTGAGAGATAAAGAACATTTCAATTTTTAATTCAATATTTAAGTGAAATCTATGTCATATTCATAACCCTAGAATGATGGAAATAAATTATTTCTTAGCTAGCAAAAATACCATTGGTGGTTTTGCATTTATATGTAGTTCAGATCAGAAATGTGTAGGGCAGAATGACAGCATTGAGGTTGCAAGCATTTCGGTTGTCTTAGCACAAATCCTATATGGAGAAAATGTCTCCATTGGATTATCTAGGTGGCTCATACCAGTTCCATATTTGCAAGTCCATGATCCACATTATAGCAGAGAGGAGTTGTATACAATGCAAAGAAAATCAGCATACCAAAGACAATTCATTTAACAGGTTGAACATCTTCCGTAACATGAACACAGTTTTTGCTGATGTCCTCTGTCCATGGGTCTCACATATTTGCTATCAGACCATCTCTTACATGTGCCTCCAGCTCATCTCAGGCCTGGATGGTCCACCGCGTGCTCAGCTACATCGGCCTCTATTAATGCATATGCATAGCTTCTGCTCCATTGTTTCCTTCTAACCAACCGAAGTACCCTCTCAGCCATCCTAGGTGCTCACAACTTCCTCTGAGTATCCAACATACTGGCAGGTGAAATCTTTACCATTGTTTTTGTGGCCATCAATTTAGAGTTAATGAGAAGAGTCCTGGGCTTGGAAACACATGACTGTCTTTGAATCCTGACTTTGGCTCTCGTCATGTGGCCCTGAGCAAAAGAGCCTCTTAGAGCTTGTTTCTTCATCTGTGAAAAGTGAGTGATTATGCCTATTCTGTAGAATGCTTGTGAGGGCTAAGCAAAATAATGCATACGTAAAGCATTGTATAGTTGCAATATGTCTGTTTTCAGGATTATTATCAGAACAGTTCTTCCAGCAGCCCAGGGTATAAGCTACCACCCAGTCATTGACTCTCTTCTGAAACTTATTACTTTTATTTACAATTCAGTTACCTCTGTATACATGAGGAGTTACTACTCACAGAATAACAAATTTTCTCCAAAATATAAACAGACATGGAGCAAAATTTATATGCTATGCTATGGATCTACTTGAATCTGAATATGTTCATGATTTTTTTCAAAAACGAAAGAATTCCTATTCTCCCTTTCTCTTTCTCCTCTCTTCACATCCTTCAAATCCAGAAGTGTAAAAACAAGCAGGCTCTTGATTGTTTTATTTTAGTAGTTACTCCGGAAACAACTTTAAACAGAAATAGAGGTGATCTAATTTTTCTAATCCCATCATTTGTTATCATTCTCTGCTTAGGACAATGGGTCCCTGTTGCTGTGGAACGCCTGAAAGTTGCTTGACTTTCTTTGTTTACTCAGTGATCTCTCTGGGTCTTTGCTTCGGTCCTGCCATCTGAATTGAATACTCTTCTGGACTTGGTCAATTGAACAAATACCTCATTGTTGATCAAGTCTGAGTCTAACAATACTTCCGGGATGTTTTCCCACTTAACCATTTCTAAGCACACGTGGTCTCTTTCTTTCTTGCAACCGTGGCATCTACTACATGTCTTGGTGAACAATCCTTAGCAGTTTGTACTTCAGTTTGTTAGCGGCTTGTCATCTCATCAATATTCTTTGTTAGGCAGAGTACGTGGCTTTCTCCTGGTATCCTTAGTCCTCACTACAGTGTGTGGAAAAGATTGAACGCCTGGCTAAACAGAAGTAGTAAATAAGGGATAGCTTGCCGTTTTATGCAAATTAATTAATTAGCTCCATTTTATGCATGCATTTTACTTTTAGTGAGTAATAAAAATTAAAGGGATAGTGAACCAAACTGTCAAATTAATGATTTTTTAAGGCTTCTAAGAAAAAATATTATTCTCAGAACACACCACCTATTTCATTTACATTCAGTTTATGTTACTAAACGTGAAAAAAATATTGCTCTGAGGTCAGGCATTTGGGTACTAAAATTTTGTTTTATGGTACTTGGTAGAGCAGAAGAGAAAAAGGGAAATATTTCAACTGGAAAAATATTGCACTAAAATGTTACAGCCAATGCTCTAGTAGTTATAGGTATCTGAATCATAAAAATTGCAGTATTATTCAAGATAAAATTTATCAAGTCAAATAAAAAAGTGACTTGTTAAGAAAAAAATCTGCTCTTAAAAATCCCTAGTTTGTTGTTTTTTCTTTCTGAAATAGCCCATTTTTTTTTTTTTTTAGGCAAATAGCACTTCTGCAAATGATTTTCTAAGTGTCCCTGTAAGTATTTGATGGGTACATTGTGTTATTTAGTTTTCTTTCTATCCTTTTTCTTTGAAAAAATTAAATATTGATATCTAGTTTGGTGTATAGATCTTCTGTTTTTCTGTTTTAGAAAGCACTCATTCACACACACACACACACACACACACAATATTGCTTATTTTGAAAAAACTTGTGTTATTATAGAGAGTCTTTATAGAATAGTGGTTGTTTTATTTTATTTTTAATTGACACAATGAATTTACTTTTCCATGAAATGGGGGGGGTACTTATCTACCTAGATGAGCAATTTCAATGATCAGTTTGAAATGATATATTCAGAGCCTCTGACTTGGTTGGGGCTTTTAGCAACTGATTAATGAAATGGTGGCTATTCTTACTGCTGTGGTTACCTTCATCAGTATCAATCATCTACCCAGTAGGTTCTGAGAGAGAATGGCTGTGGCTGGTTTGTTCATTGCTGCTTGTCCAGTGATTTTGAACTGTATCTATCACATACTTGGCTGTCAATAAATTTCTATTGAGTGATTAAATGAGGCATTGAACAGAAATGCTGTTGTAACTATGTCACTGACATAAACCATAAGTAAATTATAGTTGTATATCTTTATACTAAGAATATTTGGGAAAGACAAGTATTTCACTAGATCAAAATCAGGGATGGAAGAAAAAAGATTACACAGAAAACATGGAAAAAGCTCACTTACTAAAATTAGAATAAATAAAATTAATTTAATTTTTAATAATAATTAAAAAATATTATTATACTTTCTTTAACCTAAAATTGCTATTTCAACACTATTTCTTTTAGTCCTATAATGATAGTTGTAAATAACATCATGCAAAATTAAAAACAAAAAGAATTCAAATGGAGTTTTAAGTTAAAAAATTACTTGATTTTTGCTTTTTTCTCTTTTTAATATTTTTATTTATATTTACTCACTTGTTTTAAAATTGAAACCATGAACTTTCAAATACAAAAAAAAATTATAAACAAAAAAGAATATTCATTCAGACCAAGTGAAAGGTGGAGCAGGGGGAGTTTGATTTTTTTCTATTTTTTTTTTTTGGGTGTTTTTTTTTGCTATAGGGTGCATGAGCTCACCAGAAAAACAGAGAGAGAGAGAGAGAGAGAGAGAGAGAGAGAGAGAGAGGAAGCGAGAAATCACCTCCTGGGGGGATGGCCACGCTGCGATCCCTTCTCCATTCTCCTCTCGGGATCTTGAGCATGCAAGCACATGTGCCCGGTGTGAGTTTAAGCCACCAGGTCTGGGACTTGAACTGCGTTCAACTACATGGGAGTCCAGGGATGTAGCCATTATACTATCTGCTGATCCCAGATATTTTTTCCTTAAGAGAGATTTTTGTGATAGGGCTTATGAACTCACCTGAGAGACAAAGAGAAAAAGAGGTACAGAAAGCAAGAAATCACTACCCAGTGGAGATGGCCATGTTATAATCACTTCTCTGTTCTCCTCTGGGGATTTTGGGCATGCACACACATGCGCCCAGCATGAGTTTTGTTTTTTGTTTGTTTGCTTGTTTGTTTTTGAGAGATTTTTTTAAAATTTATTTATTTATTTTTATTATCTGTTTTTGTATTTGTTAATTCATCTAACCACTACTTATTTTATTTATTTATTCATTTTTGAAAACACATTTATTGAGCATTGGCTATGTGTCAGGCACTATGAGGGGCTTCTAGGAATAAAACAATAAATTTAGGCCTAATTTCTATAAGCAGTTAGGTCACAGTATAATAGGAAAGAGACATATAAACCAACACTTAGAATACTAGGATGTAGGACCAGCAGGTGGCGTGGTGGTTAGGGCACTGACTCCCACATGGCTCTCACATTGAATTTCTCTCTTGTGGGGTCATGTACCCTATAGTAAATTAAACAATAAATTGATTAATTAATTAATTAAATACTTTTTTTTTCTTTTGCTATAGGTCACGTGTGCTTGCCAGAAAGACAGAGAGAGACAGAGAGACAGAAAGCAAGAAATCTCCCCCTGGGGGGATGGCCATGCTGCAGTCCCTTCTCTTGCATTTTCCTCTCAGGATCTTGGGCACACACGCACACACACCCAGCGTGAGTTTAAACCACTGGGTCCGGGACTCAAACCGCATTCGACTACATGGGAGTCCAGTGACATAACCATTATGCCAACTGCTGGTCCCTAAATAAATAATTCTTAAAAAGAATAATACTAGGATGTAAGTATTAAGATAGCGAGTACTGTGGGAATGTACACATACACGTGAAGAGTGTTGTGTTCTCAGTATTCTAGTGGACATGTCTCGGGGTTGGTGTGGGAATAACTGCACTGGCAGTCAGAGAAGGCTGTATGTGGATGAGGCAGTTAGGAGGCTAAGTGCCGGGGACCAGCCTCGGTGGGGGTGGGTTATCTTGACGGAGGCGAGGTAACAGAAGACACAGGCCTCGGTGCCTTTTCAGGCACGTCCTATGCCGGACACCCCCCAGAGATCGCTCTCTGGGGAGTGACAACTGCTAGGAATCATTGTGCCTTTTTATTGAAAATGTGTTACATGCAAGTAAATGGGAGAGGGGCTACTGCTTTCAATTATCAGCTCATAAAGGTTTTAACAAAAGGGAACATAGATTCTATTCAGGGTTGGATTAAGGGTGGGTGTCGGGCATTTCCGCAATTGTAGGTGGGTCTCCATAGAATGCAGTTTCAGGAAGGTGGTTCCGGTAAGCAGCAGCACAGTAGCCATCTTGTGATTACTAGGAATGGCTCTGAGAAAAGAAAATCTCAAGAATAGATATTAGTTCCTATGGATCTTAATAAAGAATGATACTTACATAGTTTTATAGGGATCTAAAACTTGATTTGAGGAGTCCTAAAATATTTATCTATTTCGCTTGGTGAAGGCAGGGGGGTGGTCCTGGGCCAGTTTTGGCCTAATCCTATTTTACATAAAGAAAGGATTAAGTTTACCTTAAATGTATTTTGAAGGGCCTTCCAAAGACCATTTCTGCCTAGATAGAACTTCAGCCCACCCTCTACTGTGACCATGGAGATAAAGCATTGTAATTAATAGTAGGTGATTATAGCAAAGGGGAGCGGTCGGGGGAGCTCCTGGAAAATTTTATCATATACTCAGGATGTATAAGAGAGCTATGCGATTCTTTTATAGTAGTAAATTGGGGAGTCAGAGGGGGGTCGCTTCCCAGCAAGGCTACCAGTTTTCTGGAGCAAATAGCAAGCAGCCTTGCTGACATGCTAATTGACCCAAGCTTTGTTCCAAGGTCAGGGGGTGCACAACAGTGGTTTTGCCAGCATATTGATCTGACCGGAAGCGGAGCTCAAAGGTCTGGGGGGCTCAGACAGATCCTGGGGCATCGCTGGGTCGGACTCCTCCAGCTAAGCATGAGGAGACAACAGCCAAATGAAGAGGGGTGGAGTTCAGGGAGTATCACTTGATGTCAATCACCTTTGAAGTTGTGAAGAATTCAATTTGCTGGTATAATGCAATAATCATACACAGAAGATATCTAAAACATATATGTATATTTTAAGTAGTAATACCAATATAAACAACAATGTTATGTCAACAACTTTAAGAAATAAAACTTTATTAATAACACTGAAGCCCTCTGACTCTCTCCATCTCTTTTCCTCCTTTTCTCTCAGGATGAATTTTTGTGTCATTAGCCCCTCATTTTTCTTCATAGTTTTACCAAATTTATATCCATTCTAATATGGTGTTACATAATGCTATTGTTTCTCTTTTTTTTAGAATTATTTATTTTATTTATTCATTTATTTTAATTTGACCAGAGAGAGACACAAAGAGAGAGAGAAAGACAGAGAGGGTAAGTGAAAAAGCAAGCTGCCAGGTCCAGGACTCGAACCTTGGTTGGCCATGTGGGAGTGTCCAGCGCCTTAACCACCATGCAACCTGCTGGTCCCGCATAATGCTTTTTAAATGTGGCCTGATAACATGGCTGTATTTATGAGTTACTGTTTTGTTCTGCTTCTAATTTATTAGATTCATCTTTGTTAACTAGAGTGGACATGGTTCATTCATTTTTGCTACTGTATATATTCTAAGCACACATATGTTTTAATTTACATCTCTATTCTATTAATGGGCATTTGAGTCATTAATCAGTTTTTGCTATCATGAGCAATAATAATACACACATTATGGAGGGATGGAGGGTCTGCTGAAAGATATATGTGAGAGTTCCTCTGTGTGATAAATTGACTATGTTAAATAAGATTGTGCATTACTCAGGTTTTTTTTTTTTGTCAGTTTTGTAATATACATTTTTCTAAAAATGTGTCATTTTTCTTAGATTTTTGGTATACAGTCAAAATGATTTTCATTTTTCTTCATCTTTAATTTTCTGTTACTTCTGTGATTACCTTCTTCAGATACCTAAAATTCTTAGCTCATTAATATTGTCTTTTATTTTGTATGATATAATCTGTAATGTTTCCAAATCTTTTCCTCTGTATATCTTTAGATACATATGATAAGTTTTGAGATGTAATCTTTTATTATTTGCTAGTTTTGAGTTTTTGGTAATTTACAGTTATACTTTCTTTCCTGGTCTGTCAGTTGTTTGAAGTGTTTGTTAGTATATATGCTTTCGAGTTTTTTGTTCCATTTGCTTTATTTATAATTACTGAAAGAAATTTAATAAAATCTGATTGTTTTGATGGGTTTTAAAATCTCCCATTGCAACTTAATATTTATGACTTAATGTTTCAAAAATGATTTTATATATGAGTCCATAATTTGATACATTTAAAAAAACTAGATAAGAGACATTATTGAACCCACGGCAGAATAATAATGGGTTAGTACTGAAACTATTTTTCCAAATAAATCCTTACTTCAGATCTCAAATATAAAACAAATAACAGGGACCAGCAGTTAGCATAATGGCTATGTCGTTAGACTCCCACGTAGTCGACTGCGGTTTGAGTCCTGTACCCAGTGGCTTAAACTCACACTGGGCGTGTGTGCGTGTGTGCCCAAGCTCCTGAGAGGAGAATGGAGGAGGAGGGATTGCAGCGTGGCCATCCCCCCTCAGGGGTGATTTCTCGCTTTCTATCTCTCTGTCTCTCTGGCGAGGGCACACGCCCTATAGCAAAAACCTCTCAAAAAAAAAAAAAAAAAATGTAGCTGCTCTGTTTAAAGAAGCTCCGTTGGAATTCTGGAACTCCAGCATATTATTCAATAAAAATCAACAATGATAGCTACTAGTATAAAAGTGCCTAATGTAGCAAAAATTCAAGTGTTCTAATTGTCTCCTGATTTGATTACCATTTGACTAATTTCTAATTGATTGCAAATTGAAAGCAATGTTTTATATTTTCTACCTAAGAGGCAGTTGTTTTAAACTCATAGATTTTCTTTCTAGAAAATAGAAATTACATTTCCAATAAATAAAAAAAAAATCTCAGAAATAAAACTTCTCCATAAAGGAGAGAAAACAGGAAAGAATAGTAAGACAAAGATGGAATACTTAAAAGTAGAACAACGAGGAAGAAAAGAGACTTTAATAGCTGTCTGTCAGAGGACTCTGAAGGTGAATGGCCAATCTCACTGCCGTTTATACCTCCTAGAAAAATATGTATTTTTTCTTATAAGCTCTTGACACCCATTACTAGATTTTTAAATTTTTCAATCTTACTGAGAGATCTATCTTACATACCTTTTTTGCCTTATTTCCACAGCACAAATGATTGCTCGCAAAGAGTAGAAAATGTTCTTCCCACTCATTTTTGATCAGTTGACCTTGCAAACCTGCGCTGTCCTTTTCTGTCTCCATTCAAATTATTTCTACCTTTCAGAAGCTTGCCCAAGTCCTACTCTCTTCATACTTATCACTGTCAACTTTGAATTCTTATAACATGTTCAGTTTAAATGACAAAAGAGTAATAATAAATTGTCCCTTGTAGAGATGGTTACTGTTTAAGTCATAGAAAATAGTGATTTTTACAGATATGACTACTGTCAAAATTTAACTCTTTGGACTTGGGAAGATGTCCCAAAAAATCATGGCCTCAATCAGACTAGCAGATGGTGTAATGTTTATGTAGTTGGACTCCCACATAGTTGACCTCAGTTTGAATCCTGGCTCAACGGCTTAAAACTCATGTGGGAGCGCATGTGCCTGAGTGCCCTAAATCCCAAGAGGAGAATGGAGGAGAAGGGATTGCGGCATGGCCATCCCCCAGGGGGTTGATTTCTCACTTTCTGTCTGTCTGTCTCTGTCTCTCTGGCTAGAACATGCATCCTATAGGAAAAAAATCTCTCAAAAAGAAAAATACTTGATCCCACTTTACATATCTGTCAAATGGGCACATGCACATAGAAAATGGTCTTTGTTTATTCATCCTCTTTTTAAACTTTGTGACTCTCTGCTAATATATGTGTGTGTGTGTGTGTGTGTGTGTGTGTGTGTGTGTGTGTTTGTGTATAGGCTATATATATATATATATATATATATATATATATATATATATATGCTTTATTAGTTTATGAATCTTTTTTATATGTTATTTTGTCTTTCTTTTTTTTCCCATTTCATCCTCTTCTCTCATTTCTAGAACAAAGCAGAATATGTAACAAATATGAACTGAAACAGATCAACTCTGTCATTACATTGGTTAGGATAAAATGATTACACCACCACTACCACCACCACTGCCCCACCACCACTTTTACTTAGGAAAAGAGATCAAGTCTCACTTTACTAATGGTAAATCTGTAGGTTGCAGAATTAAAACTTTGCTAAAAAATTTGTCTCTGCTAAAATAACAGATATTGATTTATTATTTTTACCAAATACTCTTGCTATCATTTATTTATTTTAAGAATATTTTTGTTTAATTTTATTTATTCATTTATTTATTTTCATTTGACCATTTGACCAGCTAGAGACAGACACACAGAAAGAAGGAAAGTGAGAAAGTAAGCCACCAGGTCTGAGACTCGAACTGTGGTCAGCAATGTGGGAGTGTCCAGCTCCTAAACCACCATGCCACTTGCTGGCCCCAATCATTTATTTATTTTCTTAATTGTGTGCCACATTTATTTTTCTTCCAGCTTTATTAAACAGGTACAAATTAAAAAATAGGTATTTAAGGTATACAATGTGATGATTTGATATATGAAGACGATGTGAAAAAGTTAACACAGCAAATTTATGAACACATGTGTCACTACATTTACTTACCATTTTGGTTGTGCATGTTTGTGTGCAGTAAAGTAGGAGGCTATCGGGAAAAAAAGCATTGAACAGATGCACAAATGCAGGTAGATGGGGTAAATGGGTTGTGGAATGGCATATGACTCTGAGTGAAAAAAATAGACATTACCAATCATCACTCATGTATATAATATGGTGTTCTTTGTTGAAAGCAATGAATATGGTATTATTCTTGATTTGATTGTTGCACTCCATATGCATGCATTGAAAATTCATGTTATACCCCATAAAATGTATGATTAAAAGTAAATGAGAAATTTATTAAATTAGAAAAACATAAAATAGAGAATAAACCAAAACCCTCTAATCTCTTAGCAAATTCTAAGTAAAGTATATTTTATCATTATTTATTATCACCATTCTGTATGTTTCATCCCTAGAAATTATTTATGTTAATATATATAAAATACATAGTGTATATATATAAATGAATATGTGTACCCTACTATCATTTCTCTCTATTTCTTTATCCTTGTTACTTAAAGAGTATCTCATATTAGAAACTTGAATATCTTTAAGTGGCTGGAATATAATATCATCAATGATAAATCCAGGACAGTATATCTTTTTATTTTTTAGAGGTTTTTGCTTTGGGCACATGTTCTCACTGGAGAGAGAGAGAGACAGTGAGAGGAAAAGTGAGAAATCACCCTCCTCTGGGTGGGGGTGGGAGTGGCCACATCACAACCCCTTCTACTCCATTCCCCCCTGAGGATCTTGGACATACACACACATACCCCCAGTATGATTTTCAGACCCACTGGGTCTAGGACACAAAACACAGTCAGACACTTGGAGATCCAGCTATGTAACCACTACACCACTTGCTGGCCTCCAAGTGAGAAAATCTTCATCTAGAACATTTGACATCCCATAAGTGTGAAATGATCTCTTCAACCTATTTTAGGTTCAAATGATAATTTCTGAAAAATCTTGAGACATGCTCCTAACATGATGAGAAATAGACTATGTCAATGTGATAAAAATCAGAAGACACAGAATGGGTCCTTTAGTCCTTCTCTAACAGGCAATGTAGGTGCTACATGGAATATATTTCTTATCAGAAAAATAGTATGGTATACAGATTAGTAACTTCTGAAATTACCATCATAGCACTCATTGAACATTAATAAATTTGGGACTTACAAATTGTATTTTATTTTTATTTTAATAGACTTTAAAAAGATTCATTTTGATCAGTTGCTATTGAAAAAGTAAATCACGGGGACCAGATACATCGCTGGACTCTCATATAGTAGACTACAGTTCAAGTCTCAGATCTGGTGGCTTAAAACTCCTATCAGGCATATGTGTGTGCATGCCCAAAATCCCAAGAGGAGGATAGAGGAGAAGGGATCATGGCATGGCCATCCCTCCTAAAGGGTGATTTCTTTCTTTCTGTCTCTCCATCTCTCTGGTGAGTGCATGCTCCATATAGCAAAAATCTTTCTAGGAAAAAAAATTAAAAAAGGAAAGGAAAGGCCAATTGTGGGAATTTACCTAATACAATTGCAGTCTCCTAATAACATTGGAAATATAGCTACTGGAATGTCAAAACTATTTGTAATTGCCTATTATAACACTTACTTGTTTTTCCTTATAAACATAGTCAGTAGTGCTAACTATGGGGGCTATGGTGGGCTCTTTCCTGTGTTTGGAGCTAGGGAGTATAGTTCAATATAACACTTCCATCGGAGCTCAGACCTCTGAATTACATTTACTGGGTACTCTCTGGGTTAGAGCCTGGGTGTCTTAGCAGTTTGCCCTGTTATAACAAATACCACGGGTTGTGTGTTTTAAATAACAAATTTTTATTTTTTACAGTTTTTAATAGAGGGTGGGAAGTCCAAGGTCAAAGTATAGTTGATCTCTGTTTAGAATTCTCTTTTTGGCTTGCAAACAATCCTTTTCTGGTTTTATCGTCACATGGTAGAGACCAAAGAAAGGATGAGAGATTCTCTTCCAAGATTCCACCCTCCCATCCTCTTCCATGTAGTCACTCTGAACATATGTTTATATAAATTTGGGGGCTTCTATATTATAAGAGTATATACTATGAAAACCTTTACCGTTTAAGCACATAAAGAGAAGTAGGTCAAATTTGGAATTAGTTACCCCAGAAAAATAAAGAAACTAATTTAAGAAAATGTAAGCATGAAGACCTATGAATTTTATGCCAGACTAGATGGAGTTTCTGCCTATTGGGAGTAGGAGTGCTATGGGAGAAAGACATGCATTAAATAACAGACTGGATGGAAATGTGTAAACTGCACATATTTATGTTACCCTTTGTGCATCTTTTGTTTTGGTTGTCCTTCAACTTTTAGGAAATTCCTTACACGAGTGCTTTATCTTAACAAAATTCTTGATTTTTACGTATCACGTATGCCTAAACTTGGACTAATGTGTTTAAAGAAAGCAGAAGAGCTGTATGTCTCTGAAACAGTCAGAAGGAAGCATTCAGCGGGAAACGATGAATCTTAAGAAATGAGTGTCGTGTAGTTTAGTTTCCTCCACATGACAATTCTGTTTAAAATGGGAGCTCTGGTGTCGCTTTTTATTAAGAACACATTTTAATTTGTAGAAAGAAAAAAGAAAAGTGGACCAGACTAGGGAGAGCAAGTTACAACTGAATGACGTAGCAACCAAACAAAAGTCTAGCATCGAGGACCAAGTTCTGGTGGCCTTCAATGTGCACACAGAAAATTCTCCATAAGTGTTTGTTGATCTGAAAGAGTCTTTAATGCCCCTTTGGCTGCTTCCTGTTCTTTTTGTCTCATAATGTCCTCTTCTGCATACCAACTTCTTGTGGAGGGAACAAGTGACATTTGAAGTCAGTTCTCAAATACTAAAGAGTCGTATACCAGTTTGTAGTTTTGCCTCCAATTACCAAAGCAATCATAGTTAACTCCGAAATTCTAGTGGGGTGCTGTTTCCAGGGTGGCCACTTTCTAGTGAGGAATGCTATTTCAAAGTAAAAACATTCGTAGGATACTGCACTTGTCAGAATATATATAGAAATCTGAAAAAAAAAAAATCATGATCCATGTATGAAAGTTCAAATCAAAAATTTTTTTTGTGAAACACACCCATTATTTTCACGTCTTTCATTTAGTGTCATCTCTTTTTGAGAGTCATGGAGCCCCATTGATCAATTATTTTAACTTTAGATGAATTATAAATGATTTATGATTTTTGACTTAATTTAAACTGATCTAAAAACACAATCTAGGACACTATTAAGCGATATCTGAAATCAAATATCACATAGCAGTTAAAATAGTGGCCCGGATGTTACTTTCTCCATCCCCATTCCACTCCTTAATCACTGTTTTATTGGCTAATTTACTTTAAACTTCTGCATTTCGCTTTCCTCAAATGGGTTTTTAAAATGCTGAGTACATGGTAAGTCCTTAATAAATATTGGTTGAAATTATAATAGCAGTTTAATTTCATGTTATTTTTCCATATGTGACTTCACTATGACTATGTAATATAATATATGTATAAATAATTGTCAGGTAAAGCATTAAAATGATCTACTTTTAAGCTTTATTTAATTTAAAGATATGGTATTAAATTTAAAATTATTGGTATAAACAGGGTTAGTTGAAGATAAAATAAAGGCCAAACACTCTACATAAAGTTAGCTGTGGGAGTCTCTTACACATCTCAGTTATGTGATGTCTTTTGACAATAGTTGAAAGTGAGGAGTGGCAAGATGACATCTATCAAAAGACATATGTGCTAGAATGTAAATTCCTTGAGGTAAGGGTTTCTCTCTGTCTCTTCTCTCTCTCTTCACTTTCCCACATCAATGCCTGTGAAATTGTCTGGTATATATGAGTGATTGTTGGATATATGTTGTCTAAAGAACATGCCACATGAGGCTAGACAGTGTCACAGTGGTAAAACACGATGCTCTGTGAGGCTGACAAACATGGGAAGATTCCGGATTCATGTCTGAAGACCTCCTTCAGTATAATTGGTGCACATGTGCCCATAATGTGGATCTAGTAGAGGCTGGTGGTAGATCATGGCATCAAGACCCTGTTGTAGGAACTATTTCTCTCTCTCTGTCCTTTTCAATCATTACCAAAATAAATAAACTAAAAATAAAAGAGTATACAATATCTTTAAGACTGTGTATTGAAAAAAAAAAAAAAAAAAAAAAACGCCATAGTGGTTTTAGATATGAACCACAAATTCAAGTCTTATAGTCAGGTGCTGTAACTGTTTTTGAAATTTGCTTCTTGAAAGAGCAAATTCAATCCACACATTCCAAGTAGGCATGCAGTGCGTGCCTGTTGATTATTAAGGAACACTTTTCCCAAAAGACACTACTACAGAGGATACCTAACTCTAAAGAATCTTCAGCAGGGCCTCATCTTTTTAGAATGGTCATCCAAAAAGTCACAGAAATATTCTTAAATTATAAAAACAAAATTAAAAAAAAACAAAGCAATATGGATATTTTGGGACAGGAAAATATGAATACAGAAACAGAAAAAATATTGTACCCAAAGAAGGAAGAGCAGTTAGATTGGAGGTAGACATCATGGAACTGGGATCTTCTGCTGCATGACTGCCTTGCCTTTATTCAGACCTTATTCTCTTGAAAACTGTTTTTTTGATGCAGAAAAATAAAATTGTAGAAAATAAGACCATAAAAATCTCCCACTATATTCTTCTCAGCATTTAAGAGGTATGAACAATCTTTTTTTTTTTTTTTTTTTTTTCAGAGAGGTTTTTGCTATAGGGCACGTGCGCTCGCCAGACAGAGAAAGAGAGAGAGAGAGAGAGAGAGAGAGAGAGAGAGAGAGAGAGAGAGAGACAGAGAGGTAGAAAGTGAGAAATCACCCCCCAAGGGGGATGGCCACACTGCAATCCCTTCTCCCCATTCTCCTCTCGGGATCTTGGGCATGCATGCACACCTGCCTGGCGTGTTTTAAGCCACTGGGTCTGGGACGCAAACTGCGAACCGCGGTCAACTACATGCAAGTCCAGAGACATAGCCATTACGCTAACTGCTGGTCCCATGGTGCGAACAATCTTGAACAACATAATTGCATTAATGTGTTTTGTATGGATTTGTAAATACTAATATTTTCTTATAGTGCCATCTTTTATTTTCCCACTTCTTTCAGAACATGATCTAATCAACCAACACATTTATCTTAGTAGGGAAAAAAAGAAAGGATTAAAAAACTTTTTTTTTTTTTTTTTTTTTTTTTTGCCTAGCTGCAGAGATGAAGACAGTAGGATACTACTCTGCAATTCAGGAACCACATGGAAGATGGTTTGGACATACATATATCTAAAACATGCCAGCACATGCATGAACACCTGTGATCTTTACCAATGAAAAGATAGTCAACATCATTAGCTATCTAATAGACACAAAGTAAAACACACAGAGAGATCACTGCACATGAACTTGAATGTTTAAAATAGGCTGACCTACTTAATGACCGCAGTAAACAATATAGCCTCAGCGAGGTGCCACTTTATAGTATGTTCATTCTACTCACTGAGTTTTATGCTTAAAGTTAGACATGTGTTCATAGATATGTTTATATCAACTGTACTTACTACTGGAAGCATTTAGTTCAATTAGGATTTTTTGTGAATCAATAAACTATGAAAAAATTGACTATAGCAAAGGTTTCTGAGGATGTGGAGCAACCGGAACTCTGATTTCTTACAGTGATATAAAACAGTAATATAAAATGGCTGTACCATTTTGGAGCAAACTGGAAAGGTTTTTTTGTTTGTTTGTTTTGTTTTGTTTTTACAAAGTTTAACATACCCAATTTATTATCCAGACAGCTCACTGCTTAGCATTTACCCAAAATAATTAAAATACATGTCGATTCAAAAACTTACATTTGAATGGGTTGGCTCTGTAGCACAGCACCTAAGTGCTGCACGGAAAAAATGGGATTCCAGTAGTCAACCAGGGTTCTCATCCTAGCCTCTATGGCTTGAAAAAGTTGGGTACACGTGTGTCTAGGATTCTGATGGAATGGAGAACTGGAAGAAAAAGGATTGTGTCATGAATAGTCCTGTTAAGGGTGCTTTTTGTCTCTCTCTCTCTCTCTCTTGTCTCATACACATGTGCCCTCTGCATAAAAAATACAAATCAAATTTAACATGAATGTTTATAGCAGTTTAAGTTACAACAGACAAATGACATAATGTTTATCAGCAAATAAACAAATAGGAAAGTGTGAAATGTTCCCACATTAAAATACTGCTCAACAGGGACCACTGGATGGTGCAATATTTATGTCGCTGGATTCCCACATAATCAACTGCAGTTTGAGTCCCAGCCAGGTGGCTTAAAAAAATTCACTCTGGGCATGTGTGTGCATGCCCAAAGTCTCGAGAGGTATGGCTATCCCCTTAGAGGGTTATTTCTCACTTTTTGTTTCTCTATCTCTATTTGTCTCTCCAGCAAGCATGTTCACCCAATAGCAAAAACCTATCTTAAAAAAATACTCTTCAACAATAAGGATGAATGAGTATTTATACATACAAAATTGATGAATCTCAAAATAATTAAATAGAGTGAATAAAGCCAGGTGAAAGAGGGTATACACTATTTAAATATTTTTATGAGATTCTAGAAAATAAACATTAATATATTTGTATATACTATAGATTACTGATCATCTGGGGTTGAGAAGAATAGGGAGAAAAAGGATGGAGGGAGACAAGTGAGCATGAGAAACGTATCCCATGTGATGGGGAATTCATTATCTTGATTTGTTATTTTTTTAAATGTTTATATATATCGACCTTATCAAATTGACACTTAAAATATAAGTAATATGTTGTAATTAAATTATACCTCAATAATATATATGTTTTTAAAGAAGCCATAATAGTCTTGTAGAAGAGTGGAGGTATTTGTTCTTTTTTAAAGAATTATTTTTACAATTTTACTTATTGTTATTTACTATAGGGCATGAGCACTCATGAGACACACACACACACACATACACACACACACACACACACACACACTCACACAGAAAGAGAGAGAGAGGGAAAGTGAGAAAGCAAGCTGCCAGGTCTGTGACTCAAACTGTGATGGGCCATGTGGCAGTCCAACACCTTAACCACCATGCAACCTGCTGCTTTCTCACCCTCTAAATGGGTTTGTTCTATCGAGATTTTTAAATAAGTTAGTGAGATAGTGTGATATTCCTGTAAAGATAAACAAATAGAAGAATATAATAAAACAGAGGTTCCAGAAAAAGACCCAAGCGTATGTGGAGCATTTATTTTATAAAAAGAGTGCTACTCAAAGCTGAAGAAGGAAAATATTTGTCAATAAATCATAAGGGCACATTTTATATCCATAAAAATAAAAATAGGACCAGGCAGTTGCATAGTGATTAAGGCAGCTTGATCTCACATGGTTAACTGTGCAGTTCAAATCTCAGACCAAGCGACCTGAAAAATACACCAAGCATGTGTAAGCAACATGCCCGAAATCCTGAACAGAGGGAGAAATGGAGGAGAAGGGATCGTTGCATGACCACGCCTCATGGGAGGTGCTTTCTCACTCTACTGGACGCCCCCCACTGTCTCTGATAAGTGCACACACCTTCTGGCAAAAGTGAATTAAATAAACAAAAAAATTTGGCTTCTATTTTACCTTATGTTATACGCAAAACTGTCTTTTATGTAGATGATAAAAATTTGAAAGGCAAAACAATAAAGTATCTGGAAGACATTGTAGGGAGAATATCTTCATGTCCTAAGATCAGTAAAGTATTTGTCGAAGAAAGCATCAATGCTAGTAAATAGATTAAGATGAATCAATTTGACTATAGTAAGATTTTTTCACTTTTTTATTTTAATTTTTATATACATTCAATCATATTATTGTTCAACAAAAGACTCTCTTAAAAAAGTAAAAAAGCAAGCTATAGTTTTTATAAAGAAGTTTTAACACATAAAATATTTATGTATCTAAAATATGTAAGATCTTCTAAAATCAGTTATAAAATAGGCAACTATAAAAAAATAGGAAATGACTCAAAGAAGCATGAGAATGTGGCAAGAATATTAAAAGATACTGAAATGTCAAGATCACTGGTAATCAAGGAAATGGAAAATAAATCCACAATGACATACTACCACATCTCATTAAAATGACTGAAATTTAGCAGTCTGACTTAAGTGGAAATCTCCTCTACTGCTGAGAAAGCATAAACTGGTACTATTACTTTGAAAAACTATTTTGCGTTATCCACTAATGTTGATCACATCCATTTTTGTATTCTAACAATTGATTCATAAGTATTTATACTCAAGCTGCAGTATGCTCAAATCAGCTCGTGCTCATTCAAGAGAGCCAGCTGTTAAATTTCAGAAACATTCAACCTGACTCCCAGACCAGCTATCGCTTTAAAATGACCGTGGTGATAGTGTTCACATTAGAATTTTGTCAAATGATATCATTGGGACTCTTCCTCCACTCCTGGAAAACTGGAATATAATATGTGCACCAAAACACAAATAAAGGGATGTTTATGGTAGTATAACTTGCATTAATCTCAAACTGGAAACAAAGCAAATGTCCATCTAAGGAAGAACGGATAAATAAATAGTAATATATGCAGACATAGAAATATTTTATGGCAATAAAAGTGATGAACTAGCACTATATGTAACCATAATAATGATTATACTAAAAAAAAAAAAAAAGAGCTGATATTAACAGTTGTCTTAATAAGTGCTAGGTGCTGTCTCTCTGTGTCTCTGTCTCTATTTCTCCCTTTCTTTTCCCTCTCTCTTTGTGTATAGCTATACACACATATTTATACGTATACATTATGAATATATTTTATATATTATATATGTGCATTTATACGTGTGTATCCTTAGAAAAAATAATGTAACACTACATACTGAAATTTTATATCTGGGTGATAGCTTTATAGATTATTATTTTCTTTTTCCTTTATATCTTAATTATTTCATTTTGATAAAATAATACTTTATAATCTTGAAAAAATAGGAATCCCATTGTTTTGAAATTAAAATATGAACTCATGGAATAGTAGAGATGTAATCTTTTCAATTGCTCACATGGTATTGATGTAGCTTCTGGAGTCAGATGAACTGGACTTAATATCTACATATATCATATAAGATTGTGATACTGTGGTTTGTTTCTTTTAGCTTGAAAACTGAAATAATGACATCAACTACTCTACAGAACAGTTGTGAAAATAAAAATGAATGAGATATACATACATCAAATAGTAACCAGCTATTGAAATACAATAGGTTGCAGTACAATAGGTTTAATCTAGTGTATTAATGTGTTTACTTGCAGCTATTTTAAGCAGGTCTTAATTACTTAGAATATCCTATAAAGTCATTTTTTTGGAAGGGTTGTAAATATGGTGGATTACCTTTGTAACTGATTACATGCTAATTCTGGTTTTTGCTTTTTTCTTGCATTCTATCACTGCATATCTTTACAACATATCAAATGATTTTTTCCATTATGAAGACACTATATATTGGTTCTGTCAAAGATATTAACATACATATTAACTTATGAATGTAATTGATAAAACTTCAATATAGGTTTGGGGAGTTATCAAAAGACAAAAGTTTAATTGACTAGTTAACAGGTATATAACGTTATTTAGATAATACTTCACTATTTTATGTGTTAAATTATTTACCTATCATAAGTCCTTGAATTGTGGGGACATTATATTCACTAACATACAAAATTGGGATAACTAAAAGTGATTTTGTATTAGCTTTGCCACATTAAGTAATTATTTTCTTTCTGTCTATTCTCTATAGATTTTATTTTGAATAGATACAGCCCATTGAGTAAGTTTACTGTGAAGGGAAAGTTACTCACCACTGTGTGTGCTGTGTGCGATTTGAGTTCTGTAAGCATAAGTTCTGACTCATTAAATACCACGTTTTAATGAAGGAAGTGCACTTAACTTTTATTTAGTCAAGGAGTCGTTAATTAAAACTTCTTTATCTTTTTCATATATAAATCTCGACAGTGTGTATGAATATTTTTATTATTTCAAAAGCTTTATACTTCATTTTATATCATGTATAGCACTGCTAATCACATTAAAAAATAAAAAGAAGCATTTGAAAATATGTCTGCCTAGTCAAATATACTTATTAAAATGAGGATTCTGAAATGCTGGCATAGAAGCAGATATGGGGGGGAGCTCAGAATAGTACATTAGGTTTAGGTTTTTGTTTTATTTTTGTTTTTTTGATAGCTTGATTTTGCCCTTTAAAGAATTAGGATGTCAACTGCTGTATTTTTGAGTGAAAAATTTTAAAAGATAATTATTTTTAAAAATAAAAAGTATTGGCAAGGATGTGGAGAAATTGGAACCCTCATATACTGCTTGTGAAATGTAAAATTTTTCAACTGTTGTGGGAAACAGTTTGGGGATACCTACAAAGTTAAAGAAAACTACTATATGGAAGTCACAATTTCACAACTAGACCTTTAACCAAAAGAATTGAAAAGAGGTGCTCAAAATGTATATGAATACATATATTCATAGTAACACTATTTATAATAGCCAAAAGGTGGAAACAACTTAAATACCTACAAACAAATGAATATATTAATAAAGTATAGTATATACATACAGTAGTTGTCCTTTATCCATGGAGAATATGCTTCAAGACTCCCAGGCTCCAACATGCCCAGTCAAAGCTTGAAATTACAAGTAGTACTAAACCTTATTTTCACTATTTTTTTATATTATACATACATATCTGTGATAAATTAAGCACAATAATGGAGTACTAACATAAATAAATAAGAAAATATAACAATTTAAAAAATAAAAAGTTTAAAAAGTTGCAAGAATGTACTCTCTCTCCAAATATCTTACTGTGTAGTACACAACTCTTTTCAAATCACAATTGACCATAGGTAACTGAAGTCACGAAAATCTAAACCCTGGATAAGAGGGGATTATTATGCCAATAGAATATTTTTTAAAGAATTATTTATTACATTTTATTTATTATTGTTATTTTTCTTCAGTTTGACCAGGGAGAGGCAGAGAGAGCAAGAAAGAAAGAGGGAGAAAACAAGCCACCAGGTCTGGGACTTGAACCGTAGTCAGTCACGTGGGAGTCCAGCACCTTAATGACCATGCCACCTGCCAGCCCCACTGTGCCATAGAATATTATTCAGTCATCAAAAGAAATGAAATACTGATACATGCTACAACATGAATGAATCTTAAAGACATTATGGTAAGTGAAAGAAGCCACACACAAAGTCACATAATGTATCGTGTGAAATATCTAGAATAGGCAAACCCCTAGAGATAATGAAGATCGGTGATCACAAGGGACTAGTATAGGCTGGTAGTAGGACCAAACTATAAGGTATGTATGGGATTTTACTTTGGAGTGTCGATAATGTTTTGGAACTGAAGAGGTTTGGTGTTCCACAGCATTGACAATAGGCTAAATGTCACTGCATGATTCACTGAAAATGGTTAATCTTATGTCATGTGAATTTTACCTCAATAAATAATTTTTGTAATTTTAGGGGCCATAAAAATATATTGACTTACAGACAAATATAAGAATTTATTCATTATTGGTCAATGTATATTGAGCCTTTCTTTACATAGTATAGTAAAAAGGAAACTTGTGTAAATGTCAGGGAATTGAATGTAGAATCAGAACGACTTTCCTGTTCAAGTCATATCCCAGTTATATGGCACACAACAGAAAGTAGATTCTGATCATTAGCTATTCCTTCTGTTGATTTTTTTTTTATTCTCACGATTTTACAGCATTCTTTATAGTGATTGCTTTGAAATGTAATGCCTACTAATGTAAGGAATTAATTCATTTTAGTATATACTTTCCCATAATTTACAGTGTTTTCTCTAATTCCCCACATAAAGTCAGTGAGATACTTTCTTTTTTTCAAGGTTCTTTGTTATAGGGCTCATCTCTCACCAGAGAGAGACAATGAGAGGGAAAGTCAGATATCAACTCCCAGAGGGGATGACAATCTTGCAATCCTTTTTCCTTCATTCTCCTCCTGGGATTTTAGACATACATGCACGTGGCACCTGGCATTTTTTTTTTTTTTTTTTTTAGAGTGATTTTGCTATAGGGCATATGTGCTTGCCAGAGAGACAGACAGAAAACAAGAAATCACCCATTAGGGGAAATCCCTTCTCCTCCATTCTCCTCTTGGGATTTTGGGCATGAACACACACACATGCCTGGTGTGAGTTTTTAAGCCACTGGGCTTAGGACTTGAACTGCAATTGATTTCATGGGAGTCCAGCAACATAACCATTATACCATCTGCTGGTCCCGACAACAGCACACTTATAAAAAATAAGTCCAATTTATTGAAGTATGATTTACAAATAAATAGTGTAATTTTTTTATCTAGTTGGTTCTCATTTTGATATTAAAAATGTAATCAACAAATAAACAGTAATACTCAAGGTATACTATATGATGATTTGATATGTGTATATATTATGTACTGATTACTCACAATCGAACAAATTAATGCATCGTATGCCAGCCAATTTATACATTGTATGTGTGTTGAGGGGGTGGTGAGGACAATACACTATTATTAGCTATTATAAGCACCTTATTGTACAAGAAATTTCCAGAACTTACTCATCTTGTAACTAAAACATTATTCATTGCCAGGGCTTGATTACCCCTCCAAGTTCAAGTGTTGGAAGTTTAATACTCCATGTATTAGTGTTGGGAGGTGGGACATTATGGAAGGCTTGGCCCACATGAATGAATTTTTAAAGTATTTAAAAAACAGACTATACAACAGGTTTGTTGAGCTGGAGCCAGGGCCTGACAGTTATAGAAGTCAGATACCACATGGCTGACTGTGCAGTTATAGTCTTGGACACAGTGACTTAGGAATCATACTGGGTGCATGAGTGTGCGTGTGCCCAGAATCCTTAAAGGAGAGGGAAAAGGAAAAGAGGGGACTGCAGTAAGACCAATGTCATTAGAGCTGCTTTCTCTTTTCCCTCTCTTTCTATCTCTCTTTCAACATTTTCTCTTTGTATTTGCCTTTTTTAAAAAATTTTATTTATTCATTCATTCACTTATTTTTAATTTTGACAGAGGGAGACACAGAGATGGAGAGAGAAAGAGGGGAAGTGAGAAAGCAAGCCACCAGGTCCAGGACTTGAACCATGGTCAGCCATGTGGGAGTGTCCAGCACCTTAATCACCATGCCACCTGCTGGTCCCTGTATTTGTCTTTTGACAACTTAATTACAACATATCTCTGAGTAATCTTTTGGTTGTTCGTGCTTGGCATCCTTTGAGATTCATGAATCTGGACACTGTTATCCTTCCCAAGACTTGAAGTTTTGAGCCGGCCCAGTATTATTTTTTTCTTTTCTTTCTTTTTTTTTAAAGTTATTTTTTTTCTCACTTAGAGAGACAGAAACAGAGAGGGAAAGTGAGAAATATCCCCCGGAGGGCATGGGAATGTTAAAATCCCTTTTCTATTCTCCTCTCTGAATTTTGGGCAGGCACACACATGTGCCCAGTGTGATTTACTTTTTAAAATTTACTTATTTTTTAATTTTTATTTGTCCCCATAAACATTTACTTTGCATATCAAATTTTTTCCCTCATATTCTATAGTTCTTGACAATTAATAAACAACTTTCAAAATATCAAAAAAACTGAATTTTAAAGATAGCTTTCAAAATATCTGCTGTGATTTCATTCATAACTCTATAACAACAAACACAGTATGGTTATAAATACTTTTGAGAAATATTTACCTGTCAAGTACTCAAACTGTTGAAAAGCAAACATCCAGCAGACAATTCCCTACTCAGCTCTGTCTACCAAGTATTCTGTGGTTTACCATCTGTTAGCAAAGATCATCTTTTTCTTCTTTCAAAATCTTCACCAAGGTAATCCTCTGGCCGTGACTGCTCCTTTGCAATCTCTACTGATTATAATGCTGGGCTGGAAAAATCCAGGTTATTTTATGGTATGAATTATTTCATATGGCTTCTCTAATCCTCTCTATAAAACTGTCTATGGTGCCAGGTAATCTTTCCAAGAGTTTCTGTTGATTTTCTTGAGATTTACCTTAGTTCCATAGTTTTGGAGTCATACCTTTAGGTGTAAAATTCCAGTCAAAGCCCTGGCAATAACGCGTATTTCCAATTTCTAATGCAAGGCAACAGGTATTATTGAACTTATTCAAATGACCTTTCTGCCACAAAATCTGTTTCTTGGGCTTGAACTGTAGTTGGCCTGGGAGTTCAGTGCCTTAACCACCATACTACCTGCTGTCCCCAGCCAGTATTTCTTTTTCTTTCTTTTTTTTGGAGAGATTTTTGCTATAGGGCACATGTGCTCACCTGAAAGACAGAAAGAGACAGAGAGACAGAAAGCAAGAAAGTGAGAAATCACCCCCCAGGGGGCATAGCCACAATTCAATCTCTTCTCCTCCATTCTCTTCCCGAGATCTTGGACACACACACACACGTGCCCGGCATGAGTTTAAGCCACCAGGTCCGGGACTCAAACCATGGTCAACTACATGGAAGTCCAGCTACATAGCCATTACGCCAACTACTGGTCTTGCTAGCCAGAATTTCTTTAAATAAGCTTTCTTCCCCTTTTTCTCTCTCTCCTCAGTCTTTTTTTTACATCGAGTGACATATTTATGACATTCATTTATATTGATATTTGTCAAAGACCATTAATTTTTACTATTATACAATATTTCATTGTGTGACTATTCCAGAACATATTTACCTAGTCTTGTGTTTAGTCATTTTGAATTTTGTAATATGGGGTTGAGAAATTCCATAAATACATTTTTACATTTCTCCTGGGACATAGGCTAAAGACGTCTCTAAATTTTTTACCTGGAAAATTCTTCTGTGTTGAATTTACACATACTTAAATCTGCAGGATAATACTAAATTATTTTCCAAGGTACTATCTTAATTTAGTTTCCTACCAGCTATATGATAGTTCCAGTTGCTCTGCATCCTAACTATGATGTGGTATTATTAAACCATTCTTTCTTTTTTTGTTGTTCTTTCAAACTGGTGGGTGAGAAATATCATTTCATTGTGGCTGGAATTTGCATTTTCCAAATTACTAATGATACAGAATGTTTTTCATTTTTTGCATTGCATCTGAAACTTTCTCCTTCTATTAAATATTCTATATGTGGAGTTAAGTTTATATTCAGTCTTCTCTGTTCTTTCAGATTATATTGATATTTCCCATATTAAGGAATCTCCAAATAGAAAATTTCTGAATTACAAAGCAAATAAAGATACACATAATTTGTATATATTGTAGATATTTTCAAAACTAAATGACTTTTTAGCATTTTGTGTTAATAATTTTCAGCAAGTCATCTGAGCTTGAATCACAATGTTGAGGTATGGCTAATTTATATTAAGTTAATTATTTGTAGACAATCTTCTTCTTACCTTAATCCCCATAGGAATATTAATTCCCATAGGAATTTGCATAAAGCAGCAGTTCAATATAAATATTTTCAATAAATAGATTGATACTCATAATGTAAAGCATAAAAAGTTGTGAAAGAATAAGCAAATAAATTTCAAGTTAAACATTCCGGTTTCTTTAAGTGAGACTGTACAAGTTCTATATACATTGTGTTTAGAGGGAAGAGCTAATACTACATAATATATGATATCAAAGATAAAGTTATAAAATCAAGATTCGTGTCTATAAGAATCCTATTCTCATATCTTCATTTTTCTTATATGTAGCACAAATCAACAATAAATAGTATTTGATTATATTAAACCCCTCTTTAGGGGGCTATCCTGTGATGTGGTCGTTAAGGCAACTGAATCCTACATTGCCAACTATGTGGTTTGAGTCCCAGATCTGGCAGCTTGAGTGTGTGTTGAGTCCATGTGTGTGCGGGCCCAAAAATTCCAACAGGAGAAAGAAAGGGAGAAAGAACTGTGGCATGACCATTCTTGCTTGAGGTCTCCCTCTCTTTCTTCTCTCCCCTGTTCTCTCATTCTGACTATTGAGCAAGCTCATACAGGCTCTGGCAAATTAAGAAAAAAATAAGCCCACCTCTAAAATTTCATATTTAAGCAATATATTAATTATATTACATAATTTGATGGAATAAAGTTACTTTTCCATCATTTGATTTACCTACAACTCAGAAAAGAAACATCAGTAATATTCCTTAGCACACTGACTATAGTGAATTATAATGTTGTTTACATCCATTGAAACAATTTCACCCCAGCTCAACTTATTTCTAGCTCAACAATAACAATTGTGTTTGGAGATTTTGCAGAAAATGACAGTTGGATTGGATGACCTCTTGTACAACTGAAATTCTTTAAGATATTTTATGAATAAATTTTTATGTTTTTGTTTTAGGGTCCATAATTGTAGTATGAGAATAATATTATTCATCTCATAACTTCTTTCTTGAGATGTTTGGAGAATGCACACATTAATGTGCTTTAAGCATATCAGTTGCTTAAAGGTAGATAATGTGTAATTCAAGTTCACTAGTAAGAAGATAAGCATAGTGAAGATTACAAGAGAATGAAGGTGGTTTGTAAACTTGCCCTCGCTTCTCAGAAAATTTAAAATTGGTGACAAAGAACTTTTTGGCATTTTATAAAGGGAAAACTCATTTTAATATTTTTCTTCATGAAGATAACATTCAATAATAAAAACCAGCTGTTAACCAAAATTTTCCACTATGACCTAACTGCTGGAAAATAGCTTAAGTGAGATTTTTGCTCTTCTAGTTCTTTCAGAAGATTTTGAAATTGCTTATAGGTCTGTGGAAACCTTTTTGAATATAGCCTCTCGCCGGAAGCTCAAAATTATTTAGTGCTGACTGTAATTGCATCTCGGAGGAGGAAACTGACAGCATGTTGACTCGAATTGCCAAAAATAAAGCTTTTAGGTTTCCTGAGAGCACATTTAAAATACTGGTTTTTGCTTGAAGATTATCTAGCCTGCCAAAGAATCTTTTGGATATTTTAGATAGGAAAATATATTTACAAATGTGAGGTGTTGAATTCCCCCCTAAAAAAATCCAATAAATTGGAAGCTAGAAAAATACAAGAAAAAATGATTTAAAGTAATTCAAAGTGAGTTTTACTACATCATTGAGGTCAAATTTTTTGCCAACAAAAATTCCAAAGTTATCAGAATATTCATATCTATGCAAATATAAAAATGAACACTAACCTCTAATTTTTGGCATATTACATTCCATATTCTTTCTTGTACACCAGTAAAAAATATAATTTTTTTTCTGATGACTGACCAGTTTTGTTTCAGGAATCCTACTGGTGTTTATGTGAACTACCTGTCAGTTATGGTTTGCATCAAACATGCACATAGAAAAATTAGCACGATACCTTAGATCTAGTACATGGCAATAAATTTGTTGCATTTCATTTTTATTAATAGCAACAATAATGCCCTAGGAACTGGTAGAAAGATGAATCATCTGTCATCATCAGTTTCATAGGAATGGAGCATTTCCATCTTGAATCCATTTATTCCATCCAGCTATGAATCATTCCTAATAATTTTTCGGTAGGTGAGAAGTCACCAGGATAAGCTAAACTTAGAAGCATCATTTTTCTTTAAATTCAGGTTCAGAACTAAAAGCTTATCATTTCTGTACTTTAGATTCATCACAGACCATAATATTTACTTTATTGCACTATGTTGGCTTTCTCCACTCTCAGTGTTACACATGACTCATATATAAATCCACTATTAGAAGTAAGTAGAAAATGTTGACATTATGGTGTACTAAGTTTTCAAAAAAGTGTTTTCTGTAGTTATTACTGAATTATGCTTGGGTTATTTGTGTAACTATTATTCTTCTTTATTGTCTATAACTATCCATAATGCCCATTGGTATGTGCTTAGGAAATGTAGTTTCAGAAATAGAAGGACAAATAATGAGAAGAGCTATTGCAAATAAATTAGTAATATAATCTTAAAGTAAAAGGGAATATGCTGTGAATGTTACTGGACATTATAATTTAAGGAATGTATTAATACTTTAAAATTTTAATATTGGGAACCAGCAGTTAGCGTAATGGCTATGTCGCTGGACTCCCACGTAGTCGACCGCGGTTCGCGTCTCGGACCCGGTGGCTTACAACTCACGCCGGGCGCGTGTGCGTGCGTGCCCAAGATCCCAAGAGGAGAATGGAGGAGAAGGGATTGCGGCGTGACCATCCCCCCTGGGGGGTGATTTCTCGCTTTCTGTCTCTATGTCTCTCTCTGTCTGTCTGGCGAGCGCACGCGCCCTATAGCAAAAAAACCTCTCCAAAAAAAAAAAAAATTTTAATATTAATGCAAAAATGCCATATGCAATATATATGTGTGTGCTCAGAGGAAAACATCATTTCTTTTTTTAAATTTAATTCAATTTTAATAACTTTTATACATTCAATCACTATATATCATTACAGCTTGTAAAGTGAATTTACCCAACATGAATACACTTCACACCAGTCCAGTTGAAGACACTATATCCATTATCATCAACAGATAATTATTTCTTTCTTTCTTTTTTTCTTTTGAGAGGTTTTTCGCTACAGGGCGCATGTGCTCGCCAGAGAGACAGAGACAGAGAGACAGAAAGCGAGAAATAACCCCCCGGGAAGGATGGTCACGCCGCAATCCCTTCTTCTCCATTCTCCTCTCAGGATCTTGGGCACACACGCACACGCACCCGGCGTGAGTTTTAAGCCACCATGTCCAGGACTTGAACTGTGGTTGACTACATGGGAATTCAGCGACATAGCCATTATGCTAACTGCTGGTCCCAATTATTTCTTTATATCAAATCTTTACCTAAACTGACATTTGGAAATTACAATTCTAGTAATAAAGACTACAGGCTAAAGTTTGCCAAACAACACAGGTGTTTTTCACTTTTTTTTGTATGTTGGTTTACATTTATACATGTGTGTGTGTGTGTGTGTGTGTGTGTGTGTGTGTACTGAACTTGAGAAATAGCATTCTGTGACTTTTGACTAAAATATTGCTGCTTTTCTTCTAGGCTCTGTTGTCTGGTTTTAATGGTTTTTGTCCTGTCTTAAGCTATCGATAGGTTCATGTACCTACTATTTGAACAGAATACTAACCGGTTTCCTGGCTTTAAGTTTTAAGCAAAGTTCCTTACCAATTCAAAACTGCTTTCCTTGAAATTACTGGCTGAACTTGCTGTTGAAAGTAGTTAGATTATTTAAGAAATTATGTGATCAATAAAATGTGGGGGTAAAAGGAATGGAAGACATCTGTAGACACCAGAGATAGTGTGAGAAGAGGGTGGGAAAGGGCAGAGGGTCAGACCTAGGGGTAAATATACATATATATATATACACATATATATATATACATATATATATGTATATATATATATATATGTATATATATATATATGTGTATATATATATATATATATGAAACTAGAAATGGAAAATTATTGATGATAACATGCATGATTAAGCCACTATGCAGTATATTCTGGATGGGAAACCACATTTTGTATACTGTGACGATGTTAGGGGATGAATGTAAGTGAACTAATTTTAAAAAGTTTGTTTTTTTAAAAAAAGAAACCCCAATTACTTGGACCTCTTATGCTACCTTTCTTGATAATAATAAACCATCAATCCCTAAATAGTTAAAAACCAAAATAAAATGAAAAGATGATTTCCATGAATGTAAATAGTACTTTCCAATGGTGGACTATGATGTAAAATTAAGCTAGTACTTTTCTCACTTATCCTACCTACCTAACTTTACTTCTAAGATATTAAAAAAATGTATCTCTACAGTATCAGTTCAGATTCAAGATTAAAATCTTCTTGAACAGGTGAATACTTTACACTAAGAATATTACAAACTCAACTGTCTCATAATATATTTGGTTATAACATTCCCCTCAACCTAGTTATTTATTTTAAGGACATTAATTAAAATGTTTTAGCACACTGAAATAATATAAAAAAGTCTGAATCCTTTTTACAGGTTCAAAATGGACAAGATCATTACATATGAGATTAATCTGGGTTAATTTTTGGTATAATTATGTGATTTGTAACTGAACATCATTTCCTATTAGGTTTAAACCAAGAAAAACGACTGGGATGTGTTTTTATTATACTTTTCTTTCTAGAAGCATTATGAAATGATGATGTATATAATTTTGTAAAGGATAAATGGATTTATATGATTTAAACCAGTGTAGAGGACAACCATACTCTTCTGCTAGCCTTTGCTTTCCCTCTTTATGCATAGACTGTAGACCCTCAGTTTCTGATTACATTTAGTGTTGCATTTATTAAATTTTGTTAAAGAATTTAGATTACATAATGTGAGAGTTTTTCAGCATCAAAATGGAGTCATTGTGTCAACCCTGACTACACCAAGCTGGTGTAGTCATGGAGAAGATGTTTTCTGATGCTAGTATGTCTGTTACCAAGAACTGATTGTAAAGAACTGCCGGAACTACAACCTTGCACAAAGACCACTGCAATCTGACCCAAGGACTACTACTGCAAGGGCATCTGCCCATAAACTAACAGTCTAACCTTGGGCTGACAATTCTCCTTGTTATTGCTCCTGAAAGCTAAAAATAATTTCCCCAAACAATTAGTATAATCCCTTCTCTCCCCTATCACTTTGCTTTTGCCTTTAAAACCCTCTCAAGGATTATGACCTTGGTGAGCATGTTTAGAGCTACAAGAAATATATTCATCCAGGCTTCATGCTGTCCAAAATCACAAATATTTTGATTTAGAATAAGCCTTTTATAATATTTCATAGAGTTTAATTATTTCCATGGGCAATAATGCTATAAAAATATTTAATGATTGAAAATAAGGACCAGTAATTGGCAATAATGGCTGTTGCTGGACTCCCAGGTAGTCGACCACAATTCAAGTCCTGGACCTGATGGCTTAAACTCATGCCAGGCATGTGTGTGTGTGTGCCCAAGATCCTGAGAGGAGAATGGAGGAGAAGGGATTGCTGCATGGCCATCCTCCCCAGGGTGTGTGTGTGTGTGTGGGGGGGGGTTATTTCTTGTTTTCTGTCTCTCTCTGTCTTTCTGATGAGTGCATGTGCTCTATAACAAAAACCTATCCCCCCCCAAAAGAGAAAAGACAGCTAGATGTCCTCTTAAGCCAGGCACAACATCTAGACTTCTCTCAAGAGATAAGCACTGTTGGGTTTATGTACTTTCTTATCTCTTCTTTTCTTTTTTAATAAAGGCATTATTATGTATGAGTAGAGTCTTCAAAAAGTTCATGGCAAATGCATATTATGAAAAAAGTATACATGGATTTCAAAACATTTGTGCACAAAAATTAGCTTCTACATAAATTTCCTTTTTTTCTCAAACACTTACCAACCCTTGAGACACTTAATTTTTTTTTTTAAGAGAGAATTTTGTGCTTGCTAGAGAGACAGAGAAAGAAAGTGAGAAATCAGCCCCTAGGTCTCTAAGGATGACATACAAATAGCCAAAAGGAATATGAAAAAATGTTCAACATCCCTCATTGTAAGGGAAATGCAGATCCAAAAAATGATGAGATACCACCTAAACTCAGTCAGAATGACTAAAATTAAAAAAAAAAAAATGATAAGTGCTGGCAGGGGTGTGGTAAAGGGGAACTTTCTTGGTGGTAAATTGGTACAGCCACTGTGGTGAACAATTGGAGATTCCTCAAAAATCTACAGATAGAACTACCATATGATCTAGTAACCCCACTCCTTGGTATCTATCCAAAGGACGGCAGAATTCTTAATCAGAAAAGTGCTTGCACATAGATGTTTGTTGCGGGATTATTCACAATTGCTAAGACATGGAACCAACCCAAATGCCCACAAACAGATGAATGGATTGAAAAACTGTGGCAATATTCTCTATGGAATACTACTCAGCCATAAAAAACAAGACCCTGGCTTTTGACAGAAAGTGGATGAATATTGAAGATTTACTGCTGAGTAAAGTTAGCCAGGCTATGATGGAGAGACATTGTATATCTCCACTTAATATATACTGAGTGTCAGCACTCTAAGACCAAAACTAAATGACTAAAGGATATAGAAACATAGCAAATGGTTGTGAATACCAGATATAGTGTGGAAAGGGGGTGAGTGAAGTAGAGTCTTAGAAAGGACATTAAGGAGAAAAATAGAGAGGCAAAGCATTAATGGGACAAAGAAATGAGTTGTTATTATTGAAGATAACTTTATGGTATTATTGACTGGACTGGCAAGAAATGTACACATGTTGGAATATTCACTTTACTAGCTAAATAACGTGATTGATTGTATAAAACAAAAATAAAATTGTTTTTTATTGAAATAAATTTTTTAAAAAAGTTTAAATAAAGAAGGATGGATGGCCATGTCCCAATGCCTTTCTCCTTCATTCTCCGCTTGGGATTTTGGGCATGCAAACACATGTACCTGGTATGATGTCTCCAGGTATGGGATTTGAACCATGGTCAGCCATGTGGGAGTCCAACACTTTAACCGCAATGTCACCTGCAGGCCCTGAGATACTTAACCTTCACATTTAGAAAAAAAAAATTAAATGTATGAACAATGTAAGAGTAGTTTTGCTTTTAATTTCTTGCTTGCTAATGAGATTGAAATTTTCTTTATATGTTTATGGTTACACAATTTGACTATGCTGTGAATCATATTGTCTTTTCTCTAAGAGCTTATAAGCTTTTCTTTTTTTTTTTTCTAACTTACCAGAGGGCATGTGTACTCACAGAAGAGTGACGAGAGAGAGAGAGAGATGGGGGGCAGGGAATGCAAGAGCACCCCTATGGGTTATAGTCATGCTATGATACCTTCTTCATTTCTTCCTCCTTTCAGGAAGGTGTGCACACACACAACATGCCAGATATGTTTCTCAAGCTGCTGGATACAGGACTTGAACCATTCTATTGGGTATGTGTAATCCAGCCACCTTCATCACAGGGCCACATGCTGGAATTCTACCAGTATTTTAACATTTCTTTCTACTTGATGTTCTGCAGCTTTACTTCAAAGTGTCTAGTGAGAATTACTCTTATTCATCATCCTTGGTATTTTTAGTTCATTTAAAAAAAAATCTAAAGATCATTGAGTTCTCAACTGTTCCTGTTTTGTCATCAAACATTTCTTCAAAGCATGCCCACCTGTCTATTTTTACAAAACCCCAACAGAATTTGTAACCTCAATCACCTGCATGTTTTTTACACGTTCTTTCAAACTTTTACCTCTTTATTCTTCTCTACAGCGTTCTAGTTGATTTCTTCAGAACTATTTCCTAATTATGAATTTTCTTTTTCACTTAGCTGAGTCTGTTATTGAATTTTGAAGTGTTATATTATTTTGTTTTTGTAATTTGAGTCCATAATACCTAATTGGCTCTCACACATCAATAAAATGCCTAACTTCATGTTATCCTCCTTTTTTACTATACAGGCACTTGTTTTTGGATGAATATTACTCCTTTATTTACCTTTTACAGCACCTGAAAGAGTCTGATTTAAATATTTTTCCCCAGGGCTTTCCGTAAGTATACCTTAATCTGAAGTAAAATTATGACTATTGTGACATATTTCAATTGTATTTATTTTCTTCTTTGATTTTGTAAGCTATAAATTATAAACTAGTTCATATGGAACCATAAAACCAAATAGACAGTTTAAAGAATATGTATAAAGCTAATACCCATGAAAATACTAAGGAAATGGAAAAATAACTTTAATCCCTCTTTCCTTAAATCAGAGTAGAAAATAAAATTTTTAAAGATTATATAAATATAGAAATGCTTTCATGGGTTTGTTGGGATTTTTTTTGAAGCCTGATATATATATATAAAGCTTTAGAAAATATTTCACATTTGATTCAGAAAAAATATTATATATTAGGTTATGGACTGCTATGTATGTCTTGAAAGTAAACTTTATTAACCTTATTATTATGAGTCAATCTCTTTCTATCATGCTTATAGAATAAATAAATATAAATAAACTTTGTCAATTGTATTTAATGAAAAAATATTAATCTTTCAAATTGCCCAAGTTTGTCCTTTTTAGAATGTTCCATGAGATACAGTCAGCATCATTCCCTATGTCTATGTTAGTTTCAGAGTCATTTTTAAAATAATACAAGCATAATAATTTGTGAAAATTTTTATAATTGGGAAGGAAACTGCAATTAACATGAAGCAAATAAAATAGTAATTTACCACATTCCCAAAGTCTTTCTTTCCTTTTCTGCCAACAAAATCCAGATCATTGTTTAAGATGAGAATACAGAATTTAAAAGATCAAAAGGGTATGTATCAGGAAAAAATGTTTGGAAGAGAAAAAAATATATATATAGTCACTACAAAACTGTCTTGCCATCTTTAAAAATTAAAAATTAAAATATTTAATAAATAAACAAGTATATAGAAAAGATGAGGTTTCTGATAGCCAACTCATTTTTAAATGTTTGTGTAGACATGGAGTATTTTATGAATATTTGACCACTTAAAACTCATTCTTTTTTTATTTTTTTTAAATTTACCAGAGGGTGTTTGTGGTCACTGGAGAGATATAGAGACACAGAGAAGAAAAAAGAGGAAGCATCTCCAGGGGGATGGTCACACTGCAATTCCTTCTCCTTCACATTCCTCTTGGGATTTCTGGTACACATAGACATGAGCCTGGCGTGTTCTTCAAGCTTTTGAATCCAGGACTCAAACCATGTGGGATCTGGTTGCTTTAACCATCACACCACCAACTGGCCCCTTAAATTAATTCTTACACTTAGATAAATGCAGAAACATAGATCATTTGAAATAGCCTAAGTATATATTATAAAATAGTATCCATCTAATCGCTGTTGTCCATGATTATAATACTGTTGGAGTCTCAGAATATTACACAAAAAGTTCCTTTTGGAAATATTTTATAATGCTACGTAGTAGCATTCTGTTCCTCCCACCCCCAGTATGTCCCGTACTGTCCCAATATCAATCTGTAACAAGGATAGAATGTGTTAGAAGAAACCTCATCTTTTCCATATACTTGTTTATTTATTATTTTATTTTTTAACTTTTAAAGATGGTAAGACAGTTTTGTAGTGACTATATATATATTTTTTTTTCTCTCCCAAACTTTTTTTCCCCATACATACCCTTGTGATCTTTTAAATTCTGTATTCTCATCTTAAACAATGATCTGGATTTTGTACTTGGGAAGAAAATGCAGTCATATGAGGCACAATTAGTTTGGAACAAAGACTTTTGCAAAATAATTTTAGTTGGTTTCAGATATAAGACAAATTGGTGAGCTTACCAGAAAAGTTTCTCTCTGTCTTAGAGAACTATTGGTTATTGAAATTGGAGACTTTAAAAATCAATTAGATGTCATCTCCTATATGGAGATCAATCTACATTACATGTTACAGACTCCTACCAGATAAAATTTTCAAATCCAAAGTAATATATTGTGTCACATACCAAAATAGCTTCCTAGTATCTTTTAAATGTCTTTTTTTTTTTTTAAATCATGAGTCAATCTCTCGTAAACTAGGCTACAATACAGAGAAAAGTTGAGAGTTTCTACGAGGGATAAAAATGGTCTAGAAGTTATTTAAGAATCTCAAAAAATAATGTATTAACACTTCGTTTATCCAGTACTCTGTTCAGCATCCAGGAGATTACATGAATCCTGTTGTCATGAATTTATAAATCTAGTATAAATAAAGTGTAATTTGAATATGTGTGCTTTATTTTCCCCTTTGATTAAAAACTCATGAAAATAAAGGTCAGTTGATCAGGCGTATTTGTACATTACAAAGGTCAAGCTGTGTGTGTGTGTGTGTGTGTGTGTGTGTGTATTATTCTCGTTACTTTTGTAGACCTTCGATTATTTTCTTATAAGTTGTTATTGCCCATAAATTGTGCTGCTAGAAAGCAGAGACTATATCTCTGTAACTCCTTTATTATAGCATCTTCATGAAATGGGAGTCCAGATGTGATTTATTGCTATTTGCGTTATTGCTTTATTTTTCAGCTATCATTTTAGAAGCAAGAAGAAACATCAATGAATGGAGTGCCATCTTTTGTTTCTTGAATGACACTAAAGCTTTTATAAAGCCAGAAATCTAACTAACTAAATTAGTTGGGAAATTTCAATTTTTCAAACAAGTGTGTAGCAACTTAATATCTTATTTGCATCCCTTCTACCACTACATCTGATACCTATAGACCTCAGTGCAGGTCTAATGTAGCTCTCTTTCAATTAGAAGTGCATAAAGGTAAATATAGTATGATTGCTATCCTTCAGGACTGCATAGTACAATAAAGAAAGTAAATAATTTAATACAGTATTAACCAAAAATGAATATTTATCATGGGAACCTTTAATCTCAGTGCAGTCTAGCCATAATCTTAGCCACACAAGTATTATAGGGTTATACATTATTTCATTCATTCTAAATTTTTTTATTGCTGTTCTTTCATCCAGGAACCTGTATTTGATAACCTGATAAGTATTTTCACTTCTTTTAGATTTTTTGCTCGTTAATTTTATTTGTAAAACCAGGTCACTTTAATGCTTTTTGTACAGTTTAATAAGTAATCTTTTGATGACTGCAGGCAAGTTAGACCAACTGTATTTGGGAACATCACAGTCAGGGTAGTTTTCCGGACTGGTGTATCATCTTCAAAAATTACAAGGAGTTATTCATAAGCAGCTGTTATCAAACCAGTAAGAAGATTTATGCATCCATAGTTTTCAGAATTGTTAGTAACTTAGGAATATTTTCCCCTAATAATCGTGCCTCCTTGTGTCACAAGGCCCAGCTCACTCACATTCATCTCAATGTCAGTACCTTTGGTGGTAACACCCAAAGTTGTATGTAGTGGGGATGAGGGGTTTTTCTTCACACCAAGTATCAGCGGACAAAAGTTGGCTTTCAGTTCAGGATGTCTTACTTAGGCCTAAGGACTCTTTCATATTTAGGTGGTTTTCTAGTAAAGCCATCTCCAACAAAGCAGACATTTGTAGTCATCTTCTTCCTTGACTTCTTCCTCTTTCCTGATCAAATAACTTTTTTTATTAAATAATTATTTTTACTTAATTTTATTTATTTATTCATTTTATGTTAATTTGACCAGAGAAAGACAGAGAGAGAGAGAAGTGAGAAAGCAAGCCACCAGGTCCGATACTAGAACCGTGGTCAACCATGTGGGAGTGTCCAGCGCCTTAACCACCATGTCACCTGCTGGTCCCCTCAAATAACTTTTTTTTTTTAGAGGTTTTTTCGCTATAGGGCGCGTGCGCTCGCCAGACAGACAGAGAGAGACATAGAGACAGAAAGCGAGAAATCACCCCCCAGGGGGGATGGTCACGCCGCAATCCCTTCTCCTCCATTCTCCTCTCGGGATCTTGGGCACGCACGCACACGCGCCCGGCGTGAGTTGTAAGCCACCGGGTCCGAGACGCGAACCGCGGTCGACTACGTGGGAGTCCAGCGACATAGCCATTACGCTAACTGCTGGTTCCCCCTCAAATAACTTTTAATACTTCTATTTCTCCCTGGGCTTGAACTTTAAGTAGAGGGACTTCCCATTTTACCACTTTCTCTCTTAGTTTTTACTTAAACATATTGGAAGGTACTTCAGCCTAGGACTGTCCTCTGCCTAGTTTTCCTCTTTTCATGCATCTTGATAGTCTGTTTCATTTGTATTTTCTCAGCGTGGCTCTGTTTCTGATAGAGCTCAGCCTTCAGACCAATCATTTCATTTGCCTTCTTTGAATGATCATGAGCCTCTCGACTTTCCTTCTTTCTCTTTTTATCGTGGCAATCCAAACGGTATCCGTAGTGTTTAGGATGTAAGTCAATATGCTGATTTTGTTGCATGGTGACAACTGCAGAGTCAGAGCCTGGCCTCCTGGATGGAAAGAAGTTGTCAACCTTCAGGTCTCCAATTTTTTTGTTCGTTTTAAATATGATCAAAATTATTTTCACAAGATATTATATTTTGCATGAAGATGATGGCATTTAATGTTCAACTTCTAGTATTGCACCAATATTTTTAGACTTAGAAGCATATTTCAAATTAAAGCATTAAGTCAAAGAGTAAAGTTTATATAAAATCATAGATTGTATTTAAATGATGTTTGTCACATAACTTTGAACTATCATATTACTTTGCTATCTATCATATTACCTGGATATTGAAGAAGACTTCTTGATGAAATTCAGTGTCATACATTGGTGACGAGGTTGACTTCAGAAATATAAAACAAAAATTCCAATGCTTTTTTTCCCTCTCCCTCTCTCTCCCCCTCTCTTTTTCTCTCCCTCTCTGTTAAATCCAGTCCTCTAATCCCAGGCAAAACCTTTTGCTTGTCCTGCATCCTACATAAATCTCAGATATTTCTTTTCTTTTAACATAATTACATAAATTAGACTCCTTTCTCTTTCTCTACTACAATCCAGAGATGTTCAGCTTATGAGATGTAGAAGAAATAATGGTTGGCTGAGGTATAAAGACCTGGGTTTAAGTCACAACTTGGTCACTCCTTTCCTCTGTTAGCAGTAGTGGAGGGACTATTTAATAACCTGGATTCTTAAACCAGATTTTAACCCCTGTTCTGCAATCCCACTAGCTAAGTTACTTTCTGCTACACTACTTCTATATGCCTCAGTTACAACATCAGTAGAATGATTATATTGAGTTCATGCTAACTAGGTTATTTGGAGATAAAGTAAATTGATACATGTAAAGTCCATAGAATAATGTCCAGCACATAGTAAAAATACTATATGTTTCTAGTGTTACTTGGATACTATAATTTTACCTTTGGCAAGTCACTTCATTTTTATATTTCTGAAATGGCATATTTTAGTAATTACATAGATGGGCAGCAGTTCAATAAATTTCAATTGCACATACAGCCAAACTGCTGATTGAAGGCATAAATACAATGTAACTGCAGAGTATTGGTATGTTACTAATGTTCTCTACTTATTAAATTGCATCATTTAATTAAATTTTTTAAATAGTAGATTTTATTCAAAGTAAAGATAGATGCATTAGTAAGTTCAGACTAACTGATTCCTGGTTTAAGTACTTTCATTAAAAGTACATAACTTCGGGACCAGCAAGTGGTGTAGTGGTAAAGGCGCTGGACGCCCACACGGCCAGCCATGGATTAAGTCCCAGACCTGGCAGCTTAAAACTCAACTGAGCTGGCCATTAGTGTATGCATGTCCAAAATCTTAGAGGAGAATGGAGAAGGCATTGTGGCATGGCTTCTCTTTTAGCTAATTTGAAATATAAAATAAACTATTATGGGGGAACCAGCAGTTAGCGTAATGGTATGTCGCTGGACTCCCACATAGTCGACCGCGGTTCGCGTCCCGGACCCGGTGGCTTAAAACTCACGCCGGGCGCGTGTGCGTGCGTGCCCAAGATCCCGAGAGGAGAATGGAGGAGAAGGGATTGCGGCGTGACCATCCCCCCTGGGGGGTGATTTCTCGCTTTCTGTCTCTATGTCTCTCTCTGTCTGGCGAGCGCACGCACCCTATAGCGAAAAACCTCTCAAAAAAACAAAAAAAACTATTATGCTATAACTTCCACCTTAATAATCATCCTCTTTTGGATGAGAAATATTAATTCTCAATTCTTGTACTGCAAATGTTTCAAAAAGAGTCAACTATCAGAAGAGTTACTGTCTAGAACTGACCCATGATACCATGGTCCAACATTTTGTAAAAGATACTATGGAATCACATAAGCTTAAATTTCTGTTAAATGAAATATAGGAGTATTTTCTTTGATGTAGAAATAAACAGAATTCCTCTAGGTCTCAGAAGCACAAAGTTTATCTCCCTAGATTGTGATGGAGTAATGCTATTATAGAATATGTTCCTCCTCCTCATCATCATCCTCACCATCATCAAAAACTAGTTAATTCCTTAAACTGAGACTTTATTTTTCTCTTAATATACTTTGGAATATTTGATTTTCTAAGGCCATCTCAAATCTTCCAAAGCAGAATGAACAGAATATTTGAGTGCCTAGTGCTGAGCCTTGTTGTGAAGTCTTATTGAATCAGATAGACTAAGATGTTCAAATTGTCCTTAATCAGGAGTGCTTATACACTACTAAGGGACAATGCAAACTGAAGAGGCACTTTAGGAGGCTCTTCAGACAATGACTCCATCCATCAAACACTGTTTAGTTCGTTCACAAATACTGAATACCAGCATCTGATTTTTTTTTTTTCACAAAGTGATATAAACGACTTGCAAAGACAGCTGTAGAACTCTACTTTTTCACTATGATAGTTGAAGGAATAGTTTGATTTGATACTAGACTAAATGTCAAGAAAGATAGCTGTTTAAAGCTTATGTAATGAAGGATTTCAGAGAATAAAGCTGGGGCCATAGAAATTGTGCAAAGAATATTTCAGCTCAGAGTGGAACAAATTTCTGTGAGAGCAGGAGCTTGCTGTAGCTGGGTGTACCTGAACATGGGTTTGGTGATCATCTTTGTGATTTATAGAACTTCTATCATGCATTAAAGATTGTAACAGAAAATCTTCCAAGGAACTTTGAAGGAGTGTATGCTTGTACTTTAATTTAAAATATTATTAACATTAAAAATTAACACGGTATATCTGGCATCTTTATTATTATTCATGTAAATAATTATTTATTTAATATTATTTATGATCATTTTTCAATTTGACCAGAGAGAGAAAGAGAGAGGGAAAGTGAGAAAGCAAACCACCAGCTGGGACTTGAACCATGGTTGAATATGTTACCTGCAAACCTTATCTGGTCTCTTTAAATGCTCAGCCTCTAAGTGAATCGGATATTAAGAAACTAAAAGATGGAGTCCTGATTCTCCCTATAGGATTGCATTATTTTATATGACTTTAGTGATTTTTTTTGCACGTCACTAGGGACTCATGGGTTTTCAATTCTTTTAAAAATTTATAGATTGCTAAGAAAACATTTATTTTCTTTAGATTTTCAAAAGATTTTCATGTTCTAGTTCTGTTAACTTTGCTAGTATCTGTGTTGTGCCTTTAGAAATGCATAAATATGCCAATTTTGTTTTCTATTTTCCTTAATCAGATCCTTCAGAGGTTTGCTTGTTTATTTATGTAGCTACTTAACTATTTTACTTATTATTTTAAAATAATTTTAAATGCATTTCTTCTGTCAATGAGAGACAGAGATACAACATCTCTAACAGGGTCCTGATGCCATGATCCACCCTAACCCTTCATCCTGTCCCAAATCTTGGGCAACCTGATACCCAGCCATACTCCGGGAGGTCTTGGCCTGAACTGGAACCTCCTCACGTGGTATTGCCTCCAGAGCGCTACATTTTTCTGTTGCATTACTGTCTGGTCTCTGATTTCCCTTTTGACTCAAGGATTATCAACTATATTCATTTCAAAGTTAAGACTCAAACATTTTTTAATCATTTAATTTGAAATGATTGGATTATGAAAAGACTACCTTCTATAAAACCTTTATTTCTTAAATTTTATCCAAATTTATTCTGTCTAAAGTTTTTGTTTTGCTGAGTTTTTGTCTTGCTTATAGAAGCTGCTATCCATCATCTGAGTCCCTTCTGAACTGTAGGCTGAGCTCATAACTTAGGTTTATTTTCAGAAAAAGCTCTCACCTTGCTCCTTATGACTGGTCCCCACTCCTGAAAATTCATTGTACTGGTTTCCTGCCAAATCTTAGTTCAAAATTTCAACATTGTATTAGAGACTTTTATAATCAAAACTCTCCCTATTACTTTATTTTCAAACATTCCCATATCTTTTGACTGGTCACTTTATCTCTCTGTGGCTCACTGGCCACTGGGTTTAATACTCTACAGCAGGTCTACTTCATTTCTCATTAGACTGTCCCTAGAATAAGACTCAAGCATCTGCCCAATATTTACAACTAGGAGGATGATATTTGGACCAAAAAGGAAACACATTTTTTGGTAATTGTTCATTTTCTACATTCTTGGCTATCAGTCTTCACAGCTTATGTTGATATTAAAGCAAGATATAATACAATTAACAGAGAATTTTCATTTTGTTCTTTGACAAGTATCTCTGACCTCTATTTTTGGCAAGCAGACATTGATTTTACTATCTTTGTACTTTATGAGTCAGTGATTTTGACAAATAAGAAGGGAAAAACACACAAGCAAAATCAATTTTCTTATTATAATACTGAATTTCATATTAAAATCTGAAAATATAGAAAAACTTAAGTAGCTTTATTTGTTTCCTTGTTTCACCTTTAAATTTTATTTATTTATTTTTAGGAGAGATTTTTGTTATAGGGCATTTGTGTCATCAGAGAGGCAGAAAGACAGAAAGCAAGAAATCAATCCCCCCTCCCCGGGGGGGGGGGGGGGGGGGGAACGACCACACTGCAATTCTTTCTCTTCCATTCTCCTCTCAGAATCTTGGACACGCATGCACATGCACCTGGTGTGAGTATTAAGCTTCAAGATCTGCATCTTGAACCTTGGTCAAATATATGAGAGCCCAGTGACGTAACCATTACACCATCATCTGGTCCCTTATTTTTACATTTTAAACATGAATAGAGTTATCTTAAGGATAAGTGATTTTGGTAGGAATTTCTTTTTCTTTTTCTTTTCTTTTTTTTTTTTTTTTTAGAGAGGTTTTTGCTATGGGGCGCATGCGCTCGCCAGACAGACAGAGAGAGACAGAGAGACAGAAAGAGAGAAATCACCCCCCAGGGGGGATGGCCACGCCACAATCCCTTCTCCTCCATTCTCCTCTTAGGATCTTGGGCACGCATGCACACACGCCCTGCGTGAGATTTAAGCCACCGGGTCCAGGATGCGAACCGCGGTCAACTACATGGGAGCCCAGCGACATAGCCATAGCTAACTGCTGGTCCCGGAATTTATTTTACTTAAGTCCTATGGATTAAGCAATTACTTTTTGAAGCGGTAGCTTCAGATGTTACTTTTATAAAACACTTTAGCTCTTTGATTTTGATACAGAATACTTGAATTTTAAAAGTTTTTCAAAACATTCCAACTTTGGCCCAGTTCATGCACATTTTCTGAGTCAGAAAAAACCTTGCCCTGCCACAATAATAAGCTGAGAGATAAAAAGACCTGCAGCAAGCTTAAAAAACACTGCCATATGGCTAACCTGACCTGGTTTTATTTGATCTGAGGTTTCTTAGAGTAATACAATACATGTTTTGCTATGATTCAGAGAGAATCAAGGCTTAGTCCTGATTTGGCTCCAAGTCATGTGGGAGACTTAAATTGAGAGAAGGCAGGCAGATGAACCAAATTCTGGGAGACTGCAATAAAATCTTTTAAATCATTTGTTCCTGAATCATAATTTTACATCCCTTTATTTGTCCAATTTTCTGTAGATTTCAAGTATCTGATTTTGAGGTACAATTTTTCAGCCCTCCCACTTCTTCAATTTTTGTTAGCACATTTCTTTACAGATATGTATTTGCAAATAACTATAAGCAATGATATAAGTAATGATATATTTATACAATGAGATATACCATAATTATTCAAATGATTATATGTGTGTTTTTAGATTATTGGTAATTTTTATTTTCTTCATCATAAACTTTGTATTTCCCTACTTCTCAAGAATTAGCACTATTGGGGGACCAGCAGTTAGCGTAATGGCTATGTCACTGGACTCCCATGTAGTCAACCACGGTTCGTGTCCTGGACCTGGTGGCTTAAAACTCACGCCGGGCGCGTGTGCATGCGTGCCCAAGATCCCGAGAGGAGAACGGAAGAGAAGGGATTGTGGCATGGCCATCCCCCCCGGGGGGTGATTTCTCGCTTTCTGTCTCTCTGTCTCTGTCTGTCTGTCTGGCGAGCACACGTGCCCTATAGCAAAAACCTCTTCAAAAGAAAAAAAAAAAGTCACACTGAGTATATGTGTGAATGCGTGTGTGTGTGTGTATGTATGTGTGTGTGTGTGTCCAAAATTCCAACAGGAGAGAGAGAGATGAAGGAGAAAGGATTGGGATACGACTACATTCTGTTGAGGGTATTTTCCCTCTGTCTTTTGGGTGAGTATATGCACCCTCTGGTAACTAAAATTAATGAAGTAATTAACTAAAAGTACCTTTTTTAGCTTATGAATTACTATGAATCCAGGTTTTTAAAAGTAATTAGTAAGTATTCATTTACACAAATCATATCTTTTTTACCCTCAGGGTGATGGTCACTAATAATTTACAAAGAAAATGAAATATATGTGTTTTGAAAACAAATTGTTACACAAGTATAAAGCAGCATATTTATAACAGAATCAAACTTAATTTGCACTTGTTTAAAAATTATGTATCCTCGGGACCAGCAGTTAGCGTAATGGCTGTGTCACTGGACTCCCACGTAGTCGACCGCGGTTCGAGTCCCGGACCCGGCGGCTTAAACTCACGCCGGGCGCGTGTGCGTGCGTGCCCAAGATCCCGAGAGGAGAATGGAGGAGAAGGGATTGCGGCGTGGCCATCCCCCCTGGGGGGTGATTTCCTGCTTTCTATCTCTCTGTCTCTCTCTCTCTGTCTGGCGAGCGCACGCGCCCTATAGCAAAAACCTCTCCAAAAAAAAAAAAAAAAAAAAATTATGTATCCTCATTTGTTAGAAATAACATTCCCTTTTTTTTTATACTATTTGCTATCTGTACCAAAATTATGTTTCCTCAACGTATCATCGATAATGATTTAGTGCTGCCTTTGAATCCTATCATATGTTTCAGGCCATTCACTAGAGCCCAAACTCAAATATATGATTTTATTAATTAGATATCAGTAGTACAGAAAATAACACATCTGACCTTCTCATCTCTCCCTAAAGTGTCAAAAGTCCTTCTCGCTCTCTGTTCTTATGTGATGACCTTTATTTCATTGAGCACATTAGAGACAAAAAGAATTTCTTTGTCTTCGTATGACCAAATCCTCTTCTGGTCTGCATTGATACTCTCTACTTTCCTCCTCTAATAATAGATACACCCACCTTGGTCTTTTCCTCTATTTTGCATTTTGACTAGATTCCACTCAGTTTGTACACACTAAAATTTCTCCTGCAATTATCCACCCCCTCATATACACATCACAATTTTTTTTTCTCTTTGTAGGATCGTCTTACTTAGAAACAAATAGGAATGATGTTTATATTTGTCTGCCTCCTTAAAGGGCAAATCTCTTTCCCGTGACTACTCCATTTCTCATGGCAAGGGAAAAAAATAGTTTAACTCAAGTAGAGGTTAAGGGCTTTATGTACGATGCTTCTGAGTCCAAACAGGTAACTCCCTGAGTCAAAGCAGGACTTTACAGGAAGGAGAAGAGAGAGGCTATGTGCTTTGGCTCAGGTAGCAGTTTTCATCTCTAACTGCTGTGAGACTTACTATTGGAGAAGTTGGAAATTGTTCTAGTTTTTCATTCTTTCCGTTTGGCATTGTTCGCACATTGACATCCCAACAACTGTCAGAACAGTTTCTTCAAAAACTGTTTTGATAAGACTGTGGTTTGTTGGTTAGACAAAGTTCAAGGGGGAAAGAAAAGGTAGAAAGGAAAAGAAAACAAAAAACAAAAGAGAGAATAAGAGCAAGCGTTGAAGCAAGGGAAACAGGCATCCATCTATCATGTGTCTTTCTTTTTAAAAACATTATTTACTATTATTATTATTTTAATGTGCTATAGGGCATGTGCGCGCGCACGAGAGAGAGAGAGAGAGAGAGAGAGAGAGAGAGAGAGAAGTTGAGAAAGCAATCTGCTAGGTTCACTCGAGCCATTTTTTTTTTTTTTTTTTTTTTTTTTATTATCATCATATTCTTCTTTATATTACATTGAATTACATATAACTTTACATTGTATTACATTACTTTTTCAAAAGGGAATGCCATGCATGTCAGTCAGTACAGACATTAATCTCCCCGCTTCAACATTCAATATCTTTTCTATGTTTTCCCCAATCATTATTATTATTCTAATTATTTTTTAAGACAGTCCATCGCTATTTCTTTTTTTTTTTTTTTTTTTTTTTTTTTTTTTCTTTTTTTTTTTTTTTGGAGAGGTTTTTTGCTATAGGGCGCGTGCGCTCGCCAGACAGACAGAGAGAGACAGAGAGATAGAAAGCAGGAAATCACCCCCCAGGGGGGATGGCCACGCCGCAATCCCTTCTCCTCCATTCTCCTCTCGGGATCTTGGGCACGCACGCACACGCGCCCGGCGTGAGTTTAAGCCGCCGGGTCCGGGACTCGAACCGCGGGTCGACTACGTGGGAGTCCAGCGACATAGCCATTATGCTAACTGCTGGTCCCTCCATCGCTATTTCTCATGTTGCTTGTACAAATACTTTGCCCATCATGAAATACTTCTCAGACAAATCCAGTTGAGAATACTATACATGTCAACATCAACAGTTAATAAGCCATATCTGTTTCTCACTAATGTCCTACCTCTCTATTGTTCATTTGTTATCTTTCTCTATCCTCTTCTCTTCACTTCCCCCATTCCACACTGTCCTATTCTCATTAAGTATCTTCACTGCTTTTATGTCCTCCAATTTTTTTTCACTATCATAGAATGCTGATAGTCGGTATATATTGAGTGGATACATACAATATCTTTCTTTCATATCCTGGCTTACTTCACTCAGCAATATATCCTCCGTATCTGACCACTTTCTATCAAATTCCAGGGCCTTGTTATTTTTTATGGCTGAGTAGTATTCCATAGAGTATATATACCACACTTTTCCAATCCATTCATCAGTTTGTGGACATTTAGGTTGGTTCCATGTCTTGGCAATTGTGAATAATGCTGCAATAAACATTGATGTGCAAGCACTTTTCTGACTGAGCGTTCTCCTGTCTTTTGGGTAAATACCCAGAAGTGGGATTACTGGATCGAATGGTAGTTCTATTTGTAGATCTTTGAGGAACCTCCATATTGTTCTCCACAGTGGTTGAACTAGTTTACATTCCCACCAACAGTGTAGGAGGGTTCCCTTTTCACCACATCCCCGCCAACACTTATCACTTTTTATATTCTTAATCTTTGCCATTCTGACAGGGGTTAGGTGGTATCTCATTGTAGTTTTTATCTGCATCTCCCTTATGATGAGGGATGTTGAGCATTTCCTCATATGCTTTTTGGCTATTCGTATGTCTTCCTTAGAGAGACTTTTGTTCAGCTCATTTTCCCACCTTTTAATTGGGTTAATCATTTTTTTTTCGCATAAGGCACTTGAGTTCCCTATGTATTCTGGTTATCAGTCCCTTGTCTGAGGCATATTTAACAAAAATATTTTCCCATTCTGAGGGTTGTCGGTTCACACTTGTTACTGTGTCCTTTGCTGTGCAGAAACTTCTTAGTCTAATATAGTCCCACTTGTCTATTTTAGGGATTATTGCCTGTGCCTCGGGAGTCTTATTTAAGAAGTCTTTGCCTACTCCAATGTCCCCCAGAGTTTCCCCAGCATTTTCCACCAGTAGTTTTATTGTTTGAGGTTTTAGGTTAAGATCTTTGATCCATTTTGAGTTGACTGTTGTTAGTGGTGAAAGATGGGGGTTCAGTTTCATCTTTCTGCAGGTGGATACCCAGTTTTTCCAGCACCATTTACTAAAGATGTTTTCCTTTTCCCAATGGATTGACTGATATCCTTTGTCAAAGATCAGTTGGCTGTAAGCTTTGGGGGTTATTTCTGGGGTCTCTATTCTCTTCCATTGGTCCACATGTCTGTTTTTATGCCAATACCATGCTGTTTTGATGACCACAGCTTTATAGTATATCTTGAGATCAGGGAGTGATATGCCTCCTACTCCACTCTTCTTGCGCAGGATTGCTTTTGCAATACGAGGTCTTTTATGGTTCCAGACAAATTCTATGATTGCCTTTTCTAGATCTCTGAAGAATATCTCTGGTATTTCGATTGGAATTGCATTAAACATGTAGATTAATTTGGGTAGAATTGCCATTTTGATTATGTTAATTCTTCCAATCCAGGAGCATGGGATATCCTTCCACTTTTTTATGTCACTTTCAATGTCTCTTTTAAGATTTTCGTAGTTTTCTTTATAAAGATCTTTGACTTTCTTAGTTAGGTTTATCCCTAGGTATCTTATACACCTTGTGGCTACGGTGAAAGGGATTCCTTTCTTCAGCTCTGCTTCGTTCAACTTGTTGTTCATAAATAGAAATGCTATAGATTTTTGGATATTGATTTTGTATCCTGCCACTTTACTGTATTCACTTATTACTTCAAGCAGTTTTTTCATGGATACCTTTGGGTCTTCTAAGTATACCATCATGTCATCTGCAAATAAAGATATTTTCAATTCTTCTTTGCCTATTCGAATGCCTTTAATATTGTTCTCTTCTCTGATTGCAATAGCTAAGACTTCCAGTACTATATTAAAGAGCAGTGGAGAAAGTGGGCAGCCCTGCCTAGTACCTGTTTTCAGAGGAAAAGCTTTCAGCTTTTCCCCATTCAGTATAATGTTAGCTGTAGGTTTTTCATAGATGGCTTTTATTGTGTTGAGAAATGACCCTTCTATACCAATCTTACTGAGAGTCTTAATCATAAAAGGATGCTGTATTTTATCAAATGCTTTCTCCGCATCAATTGAGATGATCATATGGTTTTTATCTTTCTTTCTGTTAATGTGGTGTATTACATTTATGGTCTTGCGTATATTGAACCATCCTTGCATCCCTGGTATAAAGCCTACCTGATCGTGATGAATGATCTTTGTTATATGTTGTTGGATACGATTTGCGAGTATTTTGTTGAGAATTTTCGCATCTATATTCATCAATGATATTGGTCTGTAGTTTTCCTTTTTTGTCATATCCTTATCTGTTTTGGGGATGAGGATGATGGAGGCTTCATAAAATGAATTTGGAAGGTTTCCTTCCTTTTGAATCTTTAGAAATAATTTTAGTAGGATAGGGGTTAACTCTTCCTTAAAAGTTTTGTAGAATTCACAAGTGAAGCCATCTGGGCCTGGGCTTTTCTTTGTTGGGAGGTTATTTATTACTGATTCAATCTCCTGGCTTGTTATAGGTCTATTCAGGTTCTCTATGTCTTCCTGATCCAATCTTGGTAGATTATATGCATCCAGGAATTTGTCCATCTCCTCCAGGTTATCTTGTTTGTTGGCGTAAAGTTGCTCATAGTATCCTCTAATGATATTTTGTATTTCTGCTATGTCTGTGGTAATATTGCCTGTTTCATCACATATTTGATTAATCTGGTTTCTTTCTTTCTTCTTCTTAATCAGTCTAGCCAATGGTGTGTCGATCTTGTTAATCTTTTCAAAGAACCAGCTTTTGCTTTCATTTATTTTCTGTATGGTTCGTTTATTTTCTATTTCATTTATTTCTGCTCGAACCTTTATTATTTCTTTTTGCCTGGCATTTTGGGGATTTGTTTGTTGTTGTTTTTCCAATTCTCTGAGGCATGATGATAAGTTATCTAGTTGCCATCTTTCTGTCCTTTTCTTATGTGCACTAATTGCTATGAATTTTCCTCTTATGACTGCTTTTGCTGTGTCCCATAGATTCTGGACACTTGTGTACTCATTATCATTAGTTTCCATAAATTTTTTTATTTCAGCCTTAATTTCTTCAGTAGTGAAGAAGTCATTCAGAAGTAGGTTGTTCAGTTTCCATGTGTTCGTGTATTTTCGGGGTTGTGTCTTGAAATTAATCTTGAGTTTAATTCCATCATGGTCAGAGAAGATGCTGGGTACAGTTTCTATGCCTTTGAATCTATAAAGGCTTGATTTGTGTCCTAATATATGATCTATCTTTGAAAAGGTTCCATGTCGGGGTGAGAAAAATGTATATGTTGTGGATGTAGGGTGGAAAGTTCTATAGATATCTGTCAAGCCCATTCCATTTATAGTATCATTTAAGTCCTGTATCACTCTATTTATTTTCTGTCTAGAAGACCTGTCTATAGGAGATAATGGGGTGTTGAGATCTCCAACAATTATAGTATTTCTCCCTATCTCTCCTTTTAGCTCCAACAGTCTTTCCTTCACATATTTAGGCGCGATTTCCTTTTTTCAGTTTGTTTTTCTTTGCTCTTGGGGTGTTGCTTATTCAGTCAATTGTAGGCTCACCTGTCCTTAGAGACAGTGAGGACTTTGGGCCATCCAGGGTAGTGGCAACAGTTAATGGTAATTGTGAGCAACAGGTAGGCCAACCATAAGGGAAATCATCAATTTTCAAAGCCTGTACAACTATTAACAATCAGTTAGGAAGAAACATATAGAATACCTAATGACTAAGAACAATCGCAGAGGCTCCAGAAATATGAGCAACCAACAAAAGGCCTCTCCCTCAAGGGAAATCATCAAGCCTACATCACCCACAGTCAATACAATGGACGTCGTGGACATGTCTGATAAGGAATTCAGATTATTTGTAGTGACCAAACTAACTGAGATGGAAGAGAAAAGAGACAAGGAGCTCCAGGAGATGAGGAAGTCCTTCAATGACTTGAAAGAAGAAATGGATACCTTAAACAAGAACCAGATGGAACTTCTAGGAATGAAGAATGTGATACAGGAAATCAAAACCTCCCTTGAAAGTATTAAAAGTAGGTTAGACCAGGCAGAAGATCGAATATCTAACGTAGAAGACAAAACATCTGACCTAGAAAAAAGCATCAAGAAGATTGAGAAAACAACCATGAAAAATGAGGATAATATACGAGGAATACTGGATACTATCAAGCGCCCCAACATCCGGATAATAGGTATTCCAGAAGAGGAAGAAAATAATAAGGGCCTAGATAATTTATTCCATGAGATCCTGGAAGAAAACTTTCCAAATCTAGAAAGGCACTCAAATATCCAGACCCAGGAAATACATAGGACCCCGGGTAGAATCAACCCAAGAAGATCCTCTCCAAGGCACATTATAGCCAGACTGGCAAAAACAACAGACAAAGACAAGATACTAAAGTTGGCAAGAGGGAAACGCCAGGTTACTTACAAAGGTCACCCCATCAGGCTAACATCGGATCTTTCGGCGGAAACAATGCAAGAAAGGAAAGAATGGGGAAGCATAGTAAAAGTGTTGAGTGAAAAACAATTTCAACCAAGAATATTATACCCGGCAAAATTATCTTTCATATGGGAAAAAAAGATAAAAACATTCTCGAATAAACAAAATTTGAAGGAATTTACCAACTCCAGACCAGCTCTTCAAGAGGTTCTGAAGGGAGTATTATACCAGGAAAACTAAAAAATCAGAGACAGTTATACGAGAACAAAGAGCAACCAAGAAAATGGCTCACTTAATGATAGGATCAGGTATGGAAATATCGATAATTACATTGAATGTCAATGGATTAAATTCTCCAGTAAAGAGACATAGACTGGCTGACTGGATAAGAAAACAGAAACCCTCTATCTGTTGCCTACAAGAAACTCACCTTATGGATAAAGACATACATAGACTAAAAGTCAAGGGCTGGAAAAAGATACTCCATGCAAATGGAAATCAAAAAAAGGCTGGAGTAGCGATATTGATCTCAGACAAAATAGATTTCAAGACAAAGACTGTAAGAAGAGACAAAGAAGGGCATTATATAATAGTAAATGGGGTAACTCGAGCCATTTTTGACCAGGTGAGAATCCAGTGCCTTAACCACTATGCCACCTGCTGGTCCCTATCATGTATTTTTTGATCTTTTTACATTTTGTTCTCATTTACAGGATAATTTCGTGTAACTGTTTTGCATATTCTTTATTGTCTTTTATACCCCATCTCCTACTTTTTTCTTAGATTAATCAAACTTTCTTTCCTAACACTCCAGTGAAAAAACATGCTTGCTACTGTTTTGTCATTGAAGACTCAGTGGCAGCCATCCCATTGAATCCAATATTAAATACCTAGTTCTTATCTTAGCAAATTTTCAACATCATCTGATAGTGTGCAATTTCTGCCTCATTCAGAAATTAAGATCCCTCGGGCATATGGTTTTGGTTAAAATTATAAACACATATACACAGACAATCAGAATAGATTTTTGGATCATCAATGACCTTATTATTGCTAAATCCAATGGTAAGTTGTCTCACTTTATGTATTTACCCTTGATAACATACTCAGTTGATCACCTCTTTTTAAGATACTTTTCCGCATTAGTCTTCTGGGATTTCCCCATTGTCATGGCTTTCCTGACCATTTTCTGGACTAACTTGCTGGCCATTTAAAAAAATTCTCTTTTATTACATCTGCTTTTTCTTCCTGACATTTGCACATTGTAGAAACCCAAGGTTCTAATTTGCACCTTCTTGTCCTATCCTGTTTTCCCACATTCTTAGATGATCCTACTTAGTGCTGTGGTTTTAAATAAAACACTGTGTGTTAATAACTCACTCTTGAAGTTATATCTCTAGGTTCCAAATGTATGTTGGCATCTAGACTCAAGACTTTCTCTTTTTTTAAGTTTTAATTTATTTATTTTATATTCATTTACTGTGCATTATTACAGCATTCAAAAATGAGTTTTCCCATCCAGAATACACTGTATATTGGTTCAACCAAGCATATTACCATTACATGTTATCAACAACAAATAAGTTTCCATTACATGTTCCTTATATATTTTGCTGCTTCCTTTTTTTTTTTTTCCTCCCTTGATTCCCTCTCTCTCACCCTCTGCCATTTCTTACCCTCCTCCCACACAGTCTCTGGTATTACAGTTGCTTTCCATGCTTCCCCCCCTCCCTCATTTTATTGTTTCACAAAAGATCTTAATTAATCTAAATACTTTCAATAGCAAGTGCAGCTGATATATACTTATCTGTGAACACGTGTCTGACTTTAGGCATAAAACTTAGTAAATAGAATGAGCATACTATAAAGTAGTACCTAGTTGAGGCAATATAGCTTACTGTGGTCATCAAACAGGTATTTTATTATTTTTAATGTATTTTTAATTTCAGTAAGAGCAGCTTTAGATTTAATAAATCAAAATTTTTAAATGTTAAGAAAAATTTTCTGAAGACTTAAAGCCAGGAAAAAGATTAGGATTCTGTTCAAACAGTAGGTAGATACAAAAATGAAAACAAAAAGGAAAAAAAACAAAACAAAAAAAAAACAGATAAGGACAAAGCTAAATTCTAGTAATAATTGCACTACTATTTTCTTCTAAATTTTTTTCTCTCTCTTCATTCCCCCTTTTACAAAAGAGAGGCATAAACTAACTTATTTGTTAAAAAAAAAAAAACAGTAAATTTAGTCCCAGTTTGGTCTATTAGCAGTAAGCCTCATAAGAACACTAATTGATTTAGTTGGCTTTGATGGAAACTTTTATAAAGAAAACTTCAGATTAGATTTTTTTTCTTTCAGATTAGACTCTATAAAAATCCTCCCAAGGCTACTGAGCCAAGTCAGGAACTCACCATCTGACTGTGCCTTTATATCCCTGTGCTTGAGAGTCTTTTTGTTGGACTGTCCGTACTCATCTGCCAGGCAGAACTGTTTATGGTACCAGGCAAGCTTTCCAAAAGCTTCTGTTGGCTTTCTTGATAGCTCTTCTATTTCAAAAGGTAAAAGCTTCTACCCTCTCGTTCATAGCTCTGTTCCTGATGTCTTGATTAATGCTTGATAAATAGTATGTGTTCTGTAAATGTCAAATAAATGACTGAATGAATCTTCCATTATTCCTTTAGCACAGAACCTATTATCAATTCACAGCATTTAATTGTGGATCATCCTCCCTTTTACCCCTAGAAAAATAAGTTTCCACTATTTTATTCACGGAAGACTTCTACATCTTTCTACAAACATGGATCAAAATGAATTGATCATTTCTCTTCTAGCCCATACCGCTTTGTATATTTCCACAATATAATTATCATTGGACAGATTTAGAGTAGTCACTGGTACACATACACACACACATATATGTATATGTACATATCCTACTAGAGTGTGAGTTATTTGAGAACTGGAATCATATTTCATGTTACTTTTTGTTCTTGCTACCTAATACTGTGCATATTGTAAATGTAATAACAATTTTTTAACATAATTAATACCATTTTCTGCAGTTTACAAACCCATAACTTAAATTTGTTTTAAACTTCTTAAATCTTCTATTTTTTTCCTGGTTTATCCATCACTCTAACACTATCTCTTGATTCTATAGTTCTTTTTATTTATTTTATAGACCATTTATTTGGGCATGCTATTGACCATTACAGTCCCATTACAGTTATTTATATCTCTCAGTAATAAAAGAACACTCTCTATGTCTTGGGTTCAATTCCAATTGAAAGGCCTTTTAGGTAGAAGCAGTCATAGCAACCAAAATACAAATAAACATGAGTTTGGAGGGTTTAGACTTCTTCGTAAATACAATGAAATATTTTTAGTTTTCATAGTGTATTATCCCACAGCAAGTGTTATCTTCCTTCCGCAAACAGAAAAATTAAAAAGATAAATGATAAAATAGAATATATCTTGAGTGAGAAGTGGTTTGAAATTTTAGCCAAGTGGGACGTAATATATTATGTAATTTCAAAATAAATTTAGCAATGAAAAAAATGCTCATAACCAAGGCTGAAGGAAAGAATGAATATATAAAATTATTTTGGGGCCAGCCTGTAGTGTAGTGGCTAAGGCAGCTGGATCCCACACGGTCAACCCCAGGATTCAAGTCCTGGACCTAGAGACTAGATGTCAGGTGCATATATGTGTGTGCCCCAAATTTCAAAAAGAGGGCGATAAGGAGAAGGTATTATAGCATGACTATCCCTCATAGGGTGCCTTTTACCTTTGTCTTCCTTCTTCCCCTGTATCTCTGATGAGTGTAAACACGGCAAGAAAAATGATTCTACATTATCAATTCATTGTTATTTATAATTTTGCACATGTATACACATAGACATATGTGCACAATACTTATGGAAGAGAGAGGGAAAATGGGGAAAAAATACTACATAAAAATATACATTCTTGCTAAAAGGCGATGATTATATTTGTATATTTTTCTGTGATCACTCTTTTCTGCCTTTATATTTTTGAAATTTCCCTAATAACCTTACGTGTTTTCACATCAAAATGTGTTAATCTAAAACAAAAGAGGGATTACAGATTTCGGGAATCTTTAAAACAACTGTTAACATTAGTTGTTTCAGTTTAATATTAAATTTTATATCTTTGTTCAGTATATTTTTTCCTGCTTCTTAAACAAACAAAACTTAAAATATAATAGGTGAAGGGGTACTAAACAGAAAATTCACTGAATCAGAGAACCCTGATTTTGGTCCTCACGTAAATTATGTGACATGTATTTATTTATTTATTTAGGGAGAGGTTTTTGCTATAGGGCGCGTGCACTTGCCAGAAAAACAGAGACAGAGAGAAAGCAAGAAATCCCTCCCCAGGGGGGTGGCCATGATACAATCCCTTCTCCTCCATTCTCCTCTTGGGATCTTGGGCACGCATACCCATGCACTCAGCCTGAGTTTTAAGCCACAGAGTCCAGGACTTGAACCACAGTCGACAGCGTGGGAGTCCAGCAACATAGCCATTATGCCAGCTGCTGGTCCCAAATTATGTGACATTTAAAGGCGGCTCGGGGTCAGCAGGTAGTGTGTTGGTTAACACACTGGACTCTCATATGGCCGACTGTGATTGGAGTGTCCCAGACCTGGAGGTTGCTCTCTCACTTTCTCTTTTTCTCTCTCTGTCCCTCTCTGGTGAGTGCACATGCCTTCTGACAATTAAAAATCCTCTAAAAATAAATCTCAAATTCCCTAAAATTAAAAAAATTACCTAATACTACAAACTGCAGTTTGATTAACATGGTAGGGTTGAACGTCTATATTGAACCTTTGTGAGAAATTTCTCATTTCAAAGTTTGGGAGAACCAACTCTTCTTGGAGTATTTTTCCTATATTCTTACATGCTTCAGTTATGATTCTGAACTTTCCTAGGTGTAAGCTACCATTAAAATAGGTGTGAGAGGGCATTAAATTTTGGACATCATAAATGTGGTTTCAAACACTTCTTTTATAAGAGAAAGAGTCCAAAAACGTTTCTATAAAGTGAACTGTTTCGGGAACATAAAGTTGCACATGTGGCAAATTGTGTGGGAATAAATTAAGACAGGATAAAATTGATAAGTGCTCATCTCATAGCCCCAGGCAGGTGGTTAAGGAGCAGCTGGAGGAACCGTAGCAATGCCTGAGGAAAATTTAAACTCCTTGCCAGCTGACTCCTTTGGACAACCAGTGTGTGGGAGAGACGTACAGTAATGAATGTGCGCACGAGGAAAACGCTGTAAAAAAGCATTTTATCATGGGCTACATCCAGCTATTTTTGATAAAATTGCTACTTTGAGTTGTTCTGAGGTTTCCTGCCTGATTGTCTCCCTTTCTGGGAATTGACCTTCTGGGAGAAGCAGGGAGGGTGAGCTCCTTGAGAAAGCAGAGATGGAAAACAATAGAACTGAGATTCAGGGCATGGAGAAAGTAAGAGGATACTAAATGCTTAGGGTAGGGTGGGAAAGTGGGAAAGTGGGTTGTTGCCCACCCACTGCCTCCAGAAATGCATCCGCTAAGCTAAAACCAGGACTCAGCTTTAATAATAGCTTTAATAATAATAGTATTTATAAAACATATCTCTAAAGAACTCAAAGCACTTCCCACTCACAATCTTTTTGTGCCGGGTAGGCCACGATACTCTACCCCAGTAAGGCAGGAAGCATAACAAAGAAAGCTTCTGCACTAAGGACCATTTTTCATTTATCCCGTAGAGTATAAAGCACAGAAAAGCAGGGAACACATGAGACTTTAATACCTTCCTTTCATTTCACAGTGAACTTATTTCCTTGCAGCTTGTCACTTTTCTTCTCTTCACGTGTAAAAACAAAAAAATACCTCATCGAATTTCTCTAAAATTTTGCACTGATTTTGGAACTTGGAACTACTAAAATTGTAGTTCTCAGCCCTTTTTTCCTTTGGTATAATTATCCATTTGCCTTTTAAATGGCCTTAGGTATACAAGCTGTGCCCTCTAAACTCTGCATTAAAAAAAAAAAAAAAAATCACTCACATTTCCTATTTCAGTTGTTAGATTTTATATTGGGTCATCGAGAAAGTCATTACACATTTTGCATGACACATTTTAGCATAGAAAAATACACCATGACTTTCCTGACGACCTAACAGTTCTCATATAAAGTACTCTGTATCAACAACTTTGTAAGCATGAGAAACTGATGGAATAAATAAAATTTGTAGTAATCATGAGCAGTAGCAACAATATAGACAGAAGCATGACCTCTGAGTTCTTTTTCAATCATGATACATTCTTAAAAGTAGAATCATATATAATTTTCTGAATTCATTCTCTGGTAGTCATTAATGTGATTTTTTTTAAATAATTATTTTTGGAAATTCTAGTGAAGTCTGCATATTTTCTCGTCTTAAAGAGTTCTATTACTATCTCATCTCCTCACCTCCACAGTGTGGAATTCTTGACTTCCAAACACAGGAAATCGGTTCCATGACTCATTTTGCAAATATTCAGCAAGGCGTGATTTCAGTCAATGAAGAGCCTTGACTAAAAGATGATGAGTACAAGATGATTGGCTTTTTCTTTTTTTAAAAATTTAGCATGTGTATTCATCTTCTTAAGGGAGGTATAATGGGTGAGTGGTTTGGAAAAGATATCATGACGACAAAGAGATACTTCCTGTGGATTTGTTTTGAGTTTTCAGCTGTTCACAGGGAGGCGAAACATTGGAGAACTAAAGACTAAAAGAGAATGGGAAACCTGCACACTCACCCACAGTTCACGCTGTTCCCTATTTTTAATAATGTGTACTAGCCAGAAATATACGTTTGACTCAAAATGCAAATACCGGCTAAAATCAAATGGCCTCATTTTGTGGAAGTGTAAATGTCTTGCACAGAGCATTCCTCTTGTGATAGAAATACCGGCTTTATTACACGCCAAGCTTCCCTACCTCTTCAGTGTTCAGTTGTTCATGCAACCACAGGAATGTTGGTATGAAAATACATAGTTACATAACATCTGAGGTACTGTGCCTTCTTGGGACATCTTACAACACACTATGTATTGGTTTTTATACACTTTTTGGAATGCTTCTCAGAAGTTACCACTAGATCCAAGCTTTCCTTGTCCTTAGACCTTGACTGGCATTCAATAAACAATCATCTAAATGTGGGCATAAAAATTCTAATACTCATTTCCTTGACTCAATTGAATGGAAAAGGAAAATGCACAAAATCATTCCAGTATGTTATAAACACTCTCATCTTCCTGTGGAAATTCTCATTTAAAAACTCTGGAGCCATATTTTTGGTGGAACAAAAGAGGGAAGAGAAGTATTAAATTTTCTTTCATCTTGATTTTGATATTGGAAAATACAAGTAATTCACTTTTAAAAAAAGAATCATTTACTTAATTTTTTATATATCATTATCATCATTATTTTTACATTTTCTACAGGGCACATGTGCTCATTACAGAGAGACAGAAAGAGAGGGAAAGCTAGTTGAGCATTATTTTTACATTTTCTACAGGGCACATGTGCTCATTACAGAGAGACAGAAAGAGAGGGAAAGCTAGTTGAGCATTATTTTTACATTTTCTACAGGGCACATGTGCTCATTACAGAGAGACAGAAAGAGAGGGAAAGCTAGTTGAGAGGTCTAGGACTCAAACTGTGGTCAACCGTGTAGGAGTCCAGCTCCTTAATCACTTTGCCACCTGCTGGCCCTCAAATAACTTATTTTTTTTTAGAGAGAGAGATTTTTGCTATAAGGTGTGTGCACTTGCTGGAGAGACAGAGACAGAACGATATAGAGAGAAATCAATCCCGAGGGGATGGCCACATTGCAATCCCTTTTCCTCCATTCTCCTCTCATGATTTTGACTTGAACCACAGTCAACTATGTGGGCATCCAGGGACACCACCATTGTGCCATCTGCTGGTCCCAATAGCTTACTTTTTAAACTAGAGCTTTGAGTCCTTTTTTTTTTTTTTTTTTTTTTTTTTAAATTTTTTATGAGAGAGAGATTTTTTACTATAGGGAGCATGTATTCCCTGGAGAGAAAGAGATAGACAGATAGAAAATGAGTAATTACCCACCAGGGAGGATGGCCATGCTGCAATCCCTTCTCCTCCATTCTCTTCTCGGGATTTTGGGCACCACATCCACTTGCGCCGGCAAAAGTTTCAAGCCTCAGTGTCTGGGACTTGAACTGCGGTTGACTATGCAGGAGTCCAGAACCTTAACCACTATGCCACCTGCTGGCCCCAATCATGATACTTTTTAAAAATTATTTTTAAATTATACTTTTTTTACAGTTTTTCACTTTAAAAAAAATATTTATTTTACATTCATTCACTGAACATCATCACAGCATACAAAATGTGATTTCCCATCCAGAATACACTGTATAGTGGCTTAATCTTACATGTTATTGTCAACAAATAATTTTCCATTTCTTTTTTCATATATATATATATATATATATATATATATATATATATATATGAAAATATATATATATATCCCCTATTTCTCACCTTCTGCCATTTCCCACTGTCTTCCCACACTGTTTCTGGTATTTACAGTTGTTCTTTATTCCTTTTTTATCCCCCCACATATTATTGATTCACAAAATATCTTAATTAATCTAACTACATTCAATAGCAAGTTCAGCTGATACACAGATATCTGTGAACACAAGTCTGACTTCTGGCATGAAACTCTGTGGGTAGAATAGATATACTATAAAGTAGTTCCTGGCTGAGGCTATATTACTTACTGCAGTCATTAACTAGATATTTTTAAATATATTTTTAAGTTCAAGAAAGTCAGTTTTAACTTTAAGAACTCAAAATAAAAAAATGTTAAGAGTACTTTGCCTAAGACTTAAAGCCAAGAAACAGGTTAGGATTCTGTTCAAATAGTAGTACATGAACCTATTGGCAGCTCAACAGAAGACAAAAATCCCCAAATCTAGAAAACAAAGCATAGAACAAAATCAGTAATGTTTTAGTCAGAAGTCACAAAATTCTATTTCACCAGTTCAGTCTCATGTACTTTATCTTCTGTTGTGGTCCAATCTTTCCATTTAAGTTCTAGAAGATAAGATTCAACTCTGGGTTGGTTGGCCATTTTCTCAGTTGTTTTTCAACTCTTATTTCTGTGCCGCCTGTATTTAGTTTTTCTTGATACAACACTCCCTTCAGCACTTCTTAGAGAGCTGGTCCAGTGTCAATAAAATTTTTCAAGTTTTGTTTATCTGTGAATGTTCTTGTCTTTTCTTCCCATATGAAGGATACTCTTACAGGGTATAGTATTCTTGGCTGAAATTGTTTTCACTCAACACTTTGAATATATTTTCCAATTCTTTCCTTGCTTGCATTGTTTCCAATAAGAGGTCCGCTGCTAGCCTGATGGGATATCCTTTATAGGTAACTTGACATTTCTCTCTTGTCGATTTTAGTATCTTGTCTTTGTGGTTTTGGTCAATCTGGTTATAATGTCTTGAAAAAGGTTTTCTTAGGTTGATTCTATTTGGGGTCCTTTGTATTTCTTGGGTCTGGAACTTTGAATACCTTTCTAGGTTTGGAAAGTTTTCTTCAAGGATTTCATGAAATAGATTATCAATGCCCTTATTGATCTCTTCACCACCTGGGATGACAATTATCTGGATGTTTGGATGTTTAGTGGTATCTAGTATTTCTCATACATTACTCTCATTTTTTGGGCTGTTTTCTCAGTCTTCATGGTGGATTTTCCTAGTCCAGTGATTATTTCTTCTATATCTGAGATTCAATCTTCTGTATGATCTAGCCTGCTTTTAATACTTTCAAGGAAGTTTTTGATTTCAGACTTCATCTCTATCAGTTCCATTCGATTCTTTTTTATGGTGAGTATTTCCTCTTTCAGATCATGCAAACATTTCCTCACCTCCTGGAGTTCATTGGCTCTTTTCTTTTGCATTTTCTGGAGTTCATTGTCTCTCTTTTCTTGCATCTCTGTTAACTTTGTCACAGTGAATATTCTAAATTCTTTATCAGACATTTCCATGAGTTCCATTGTACTATCTGTGGATGAAGAGGAGTTATTCTTTTCCCTTGGGGGAGAAGTATTTTCTTTTTTTTTTTCATATTTCTTGTGCTTCTGCAGTGATTTCTGGTCATCTGCTGGGTTATACATTTCTTCCTAATATCTTAAAGTTCAATCTCAACTTTCAGAAGTGTGCAGGAGGAGGCGGCCTGCAAACTCACTGCTGTTCCATTTTTCTCCCTTTGTGTGGCAGATTCAGTGGGAATTGAGGAATATTCTGACCTTCTAATAGTATTCAGATGTTTGGCTTCAGTTCACTTATACCTGTCTAGACATTCAGAATGTGGAAGATGAGCAGCAAAGTGGCTGCACAAAAGCACTAGTTCCAGTTCCAAAGGCAGAGTCTTTGCCTTCCAATCATGATTCTTTAATTGGGATTAGAAACATATATTTTTGGAGTACAGAAAGAAAAAAGTGACTTCTTTTCTTCTTTAAAACAATATGCAATCTTCAATGTGACTTCCCAAACAAGATTACAGTAATTTTTTGGCTTTCATGACATCAATACCTCTGTATCAATAATAACAAGGTTGGACCAGTAGATGGCATAGTGGTTGGGGTGCTGGATTTCCACAGGGCCCACTGCAGTTTGATTCCCAGATCTATAGGTTTGCTTTCTCGCCTTTCCTCTCTTTCTCTCTGTCTCTCTCTGGTGAGTGCATGTGTCCTGAAGTAAATTTAAAAAAATATAATAATAATGTTAAATAAAATTAGATAAATAATTATTTTTAAAACTAATAATAACAGAGTATTTCGAGGCACTATTATTGCAATAAGACTTTTCCAAAATACTTGCTGGCTAGTAGCTTAAGAAAGTTCTATATTTACCATTTCTTCATTTTTAAGTGTCTTACCTTCCCCTCTTCCTGGCTTTCTGACAAACAGGAAGACACACTTTTCATTAATAATTCTCTCTCTCCTCTCTCTCTCTCTATGTATAATATATGTCATATATGTTTATATCTCTGTAATCATTTCAATTATATTATATGCTACATATGTTACATGTTATTATATATCATTCAATTATTTTATAAGGGCAAAAATAATTTTAATTTTCTTATCCAAAGGGATCATCTTTTTTTAGAATTTAGTTTTGTTTTTTTTTTTTTTTTTTTTTTGAGAGGTTTTTGCTATAGGGCGCGTGCGCTCGCCAGAAAGACAGAGAGAGACAGAGAGATAGAAAGCGAGAAATCACCCCCCAGGGGGGATGGCCACGCCGCAATCCCTTCTCCTCCATTCTCCTCTCGGGATCCTGGGCACGCACGCACACGCGCCCGGCATGAGTTTAAGCCACTGGGTCCGGGACTCGAACCGCGGTCGACTGCATGGGAGTCCAGTGACATAGCCATTACGCTAACTGCTGGTCCCTAGAATTTAGTTTTCATGGCAATTTGAAGAGAGTTTGACTTATTCTATTGACACACATAATTCTCATGCATTCATAGTTAGTGGTTTTCAGGCTGAGAATATGAAATTTCAAACTGAATTATATAGCTTGTAAAGAAGGCACCATTTAGCTAAAGTCACATCACATTCTGAAAGTAAGTGGTACAAGTGTGCTTTTTGTTGATTTAAATGTATTATTATGCTCTGTGTTATTCCTAGACTAGAATTGCCTTCAAATATTTATTTAGGAAAACAATCTTGGGAAATCCTCTAAGAGGAAACTAAGCCAACTTTAGAATTAGATCAGTAAGTCATTCACATCCATCCTAGATTGGCCCAAACAGGTCATACTACTATTGCCCCACTCCAGGTGGACAATACACATGGAGTGCTCCTTTTGTTGATAACTAAAGTTATTTGAATGTTGACTTTCCCAGCTGTGAAAACGTTTTGGTAGCACAAGTTAAGTGTTAAGAAGTATAAAAAGGTTTTATTTCTTTTGTTGATTCTCTCAGTAAACTTTTATTGAAGACTGAGATGGAAAATTATCAATTGAATCTTGTTTTTTTTCTTTTAAACTAAAGTTCTCTGGTGGTACATTTAACAATAATACATAAAAAAGAAAGCACACAGAAAAAGTAAATGAAATTGTACTGGATTGAAACCAGCTCCTTGGAAACTCAATTTATGCCCTCCTTCCAACTTCCCCACTTAACAAGGAATTTTAACAACTGCCAAAATTAAGCAAAAAGTAACTACAGAAAAGGGTTGAAGAACTAACTTGACTTAATTTTGAAGTGAACTTTACAATGAGTATTTTTTAAATAATTATTTAATTTCATTTATGATATTATCATTTTTTAATTTGGAGAGAGACAAAAAGGGAAAGAGAAAATAAGCTGCCAGCTCTGGTACTTGAACTGTGTTTGGCCACGTGGGAGTCCAGAACTTTAATTACCAGGCCAGCCCTGCTGGCCTCATAGTAAGTGTTTAATAGCAATTTTTAAAATAATATTCTAAATATATAGTTATATTAAAATTTAATTTTATGAATAATATTTATTTTGAGTAGATATTCTCACTTAAAATCTTACAGCTTCTGGCTAAAGATGGCAGATTGAATATAAACATTTATTCACTTTTATTCATTTATTCAAAGCCCATTTAAATGCCATCGGGGAGAAGAATTTTGAAAAAATGAATGTATAATCAAAGATGAAGATAATGGGAAAGAATAAGAGAATCATTCTGTTTTAAAAGCTAAAAGCAGGTGAACAAAAGTATTTTAACTCAACAGACTTAAGAAACCAGACCTTGAAACCAATAGGGGAGACAATCAAGAAGCAACCCCTATACACCATTATATAATACGCTGAAAAATGTAAAAGTTGATAGCACTTGTAATTTTGGAAGTGGTAATAAAAATGTGATTAAAAAAAGAAGGATTGATCAAAAGACTGTTTAAGAATAAGTTATATGATCAAATTCAGAAGTCTTTATATCTTCTCCCACACTGGTCAGTGAAGTTCATTCGGCAGAAAATTAGTCAGCCTCCAGAGAATGAAGAGACGTCTGCTGCAGGGAAGGCATATAGTACCGAGAGTGGTGACACATTCTGGAAATTGGAGCATTAAAAACATCAGCTGACTGAACACTGAGCTCTTTGCCTCTTTCTCATTAGTTCCCAGTTCTAACACCCAGTGCCTCAGTGTATTGTGGTATTTGGAGGGAGGGTCCTTAAAGTGGTAGCCAGTTAAAATTATGCTGTCGTGGTGAGCTCTAATCCAATCTACTCATACCCTTATAAGCAGTAGAAGTTGGGACACCACAAGATGACAGGGATATACATGCATGGAGAAAAGACCAGGTGAAGACATGTCGAGAAGTTGTCTATCTGTAACTCAAATAAAGAGGCCATAGGAAAAAGCAAACCTGCTGACACTGTGGTCTTAGATTTCCAATCTCCAAATTGTGAGAAATTAATTTCCATCTTTTAAACCTTATTTATTTATTTATTTTTTGTGATATTTTGTTATGACAATCCTGCCAAAGAATTTCAAGGACACTTTTGAGCAAAAATGATTGGAAGAAACTTCTATGGGGACAATGTTTATTGTGACAGTCTTCTTTTTTTTAAAAAAAAAATTGTCAGGGGACCTGTGCACTCATCAGAGAGAGACAGAAATACAGAGACATAGAAGGAGAGGCAAAAATTATCCCTCAATGTAGTGTGGTCACACTGCTATCCCTCCTCCTCCATTTCCCCATCCTGTTGGGATTTTGAGCACACATACAAACATGCCCAGCATGATTTTCAAGCCATAGAAGCCAAGATTCAAACTGAGATCAGCCATATGGATCGCTCAACTACTAGGCTACAGGACTTGCCCAATTCCACTTTTATTAAATCAAGAAATGTTTAATTCATATCTCATAACTTAAATCATATATTCCAGCACTGTAAAAGTGGCAGATGTATGATAAACACATTAGAATCAGTAGAGTTTAAAAATTACAATTACTATTACAGCTAATCACTAAATCACTGATTCTATTCTTTTCTAAATTTTTGTGGTATATAAACTTTGTGAAATGTTTATATTAGAGTCTTTAAACATTTTATTACATTATGTGCATGTGTGTTCTAGAAGTTAAGGTGTGAAGTAAACTTGAACTTTCAGAACTGCGTGTCCTTTTGTGATGTCTTTTTTTTTTTTTTTTTGGAAAGGTTTTTGCTATAGGGCGCGTGCGCTTGCCAGACACACAGAGAGAGACATAGAGACAGAAAGCGAGAAATCACCCCCCGGGGGGATGGTCACGCCGCAATCCCTTCTCCTCCATTCTCCTCTCGGGATCTTGGGCATGCACGCACACGTGCCTGGCGTGAGTTTTAAGCCACCGGGTCCAGGACACAAACCGCAGTCTACTACATGGGAGTCCAGTGACATAGCCATTATGCTAACTGCTGGTTCCCCCTTTTGTGATGTCTTCAACATTGGGTTGTATGAGTGGCAATATTACCAAGAGTAATATTTATGGAGCACATCTTAAATCAGAGCACTGAAGAACTGCATCAAAGTGGAACTAATATGTAATCAAGTCCTACTTCCTTAATTTAAAGGTAAGACAATGATATTAAAAGAGGCATGTAGTCAATAAATAGTAGAACAAATCTAGAATTCAAACCTTTGGAATAAAACTAAAAACATTGCTTTCATCATATTAAAAATTTAATGAAGTGCTCTATATGTTATCAAAATATCTCTTAACATTTTCTCCACATTAGGTCTAAAGGTTTTACATAATTGTATACATTTTTTTCTTTTTCTTTCTTTTTTTTTTTTTTTTTTTTTTTTGAGAGGTTTTTTGTTATAGGGCGCGTGCGCTTGCCAGAAAGACAGAGAGAGACAGAGAGACAGAAAGCAAGAATTCACCCCCCAGGGGGTATGGCCAAGCCGCAATCCTTTCTCGTCCATTATCCTCTCGGGATCTTGGGCACGACACATACGCGCCCGATGTGACTTTAAGCCACCAGGTCCAGTACTCGAATCGCTGTTGACTACATGGGAGTCCAGCGACATAGCCATTACACTAACTGCTGGTCCCTCCATAATTGTATACATTTTTGAAAATTATGACCTTTTCAGAAAGTCTTCAAGATATTAAAAACAAAAACACTCAAAAATGTTAATGTAGGGGCTGACTCCATATCCTAGCAGTTAAAGAAGTTGTATTCAACATGGCTGCAGTTTGAAACCTGGTCCAATGACTTGATAAACATGCTGGGTGTGTGTGCATGTTCAAAATCCTGATGGGATGGAGAAGTAGAGGAAAAAGGATTGTGGAGTGACCATACCCTACTGGGGGAGTGCTTTCTCCCCCCTCTCTCTCTCTCTCTCTCTTCTCTCTGATAATAAAAAGATAATCTTAAAAAATATCAATGTTGAATAGTAGCTTCATGTACCTGACTGTACAATTTTCTACCATTTTTAATATTTACATTATTTTTCCAGAAATTCATGTATATTAACACAATTTCACATATTTTGTATATTTTTCTTTAAAAAAAACTCGATGCCATTCTTACTTAAGAAAAGTAACTATAGTATATTATTAAATATACTATAGTAAACATTCGGGATAGATTTCTAGTCCTATTCATAATGGCTCTCCCAACATTTTGAGTATTCTCACAAATTACTCAGGCAATTGATTACATAAAGTTAAGTAGACTAATGACATATTTGGAGATACATTATGAGCCAAATGAATAAATTGGAATTCAAAGTAACTGGTTGGACTAGTTATAAGTGTTCAATCAAGGCAGTAGGATTCAAAATATCTTTCAGGTCTACACAAATGTCAGTTTTCGTTGTCTGAGATGAGTGAACGCATGAGCAACTCCTCTCAGGCAGGACCATGGAGAGCTCTACAGCTTTCAGTCCATTTGCTCCAGGCTGCATGCGCTTCACCCTTCTGGAATTAGACTTGACAAGCTTAAAAATATTCTAGCCATTAACAGGATTACCGGGCCTATAAGAAAAAAAAAAAAAATCACACATTCAGAAATCTTTTCTTAACTTTTAGAGGTTGCTCCAGAAATCATCCATTTTTGAAGAATATATGTGCAAAATTGGTTTATGGAGGTGGTGAGAGATAATCATGGATTCAAGTAAACCTACCTAAAGCCCTAAAACTCTGTATGTGTGTGTGTGTGTGTGTGTGTGTGTGTGTGAATTTGTGTGTGTGCACGTGTGCATACGCGGTTTTTGTTTAAACAGAACAACAAAACAGTGTATAGCATACTAAATAACAACTTACATAGCTAAAGGTAAAAATTGATTCGTATAAATGCACTTTTAATCTATTGTTTCTTAAGGTTTTTAAGTATTTACTTCTTTTTAGAATAAAAAATATTATTTAAATTTATTTTGTATTGTTGGATAAGTTTTGTATTATGAGAAATGTATGCATCAGATCCTCTCTCTTTCACCCCAGCCTTACAGGTAGTGACCATTTGGTCCCCCAAAAAGCAAATAATTTTTATAAGATAAAGCTTTGCACAGCCTCTTAAAAATGTATCTTCAGTAGCACCAGGAATGATAATTCTTACGTCTCCTTTTCTTTTCCATTACTGAGCTACACACAATACCAGAAAACATGAGGGGTGTGAGGAGTATGAATGTCAGTCCCCATTACACATTACCCTTTACTCCAGGATCTTCAATAAAAGACTTGTGCACCCTTTAAATTCACAAAATATTTAGTGAGAATTGACACTAGTAATATTTGGAAATAACACAATGTTATTATATAAATAACACTGACAATTGTATTTATTAAACACTTATTTTGTGCTTGGCACTGTGCAAGACATACTTTCATTTTTTTTGGAGAGGTTTTTGCTATAGGGCACGTGTGCTCTCCAGAAAGACAGAGAGAGACAGAGAGACAGAAAGCGAGAAATCACCCCCCGGGGAGATGGCCACGCCAGAATCCCTTCTCCTCCATTCTCCTCTCGGGATCTTGGGCAAGCACACACACATGCCCGGCGTGAGTTTAAGCCACTGGGTCCGGGACTTGAACCACACTTGGCTACATGGGAGTTCAGTGACATAGCCTTTACACTAACTTCTGGTCCCAAGACATACTTTCTTGATTATATCTTTGTAAGAGTTGAATTTTACTAAAAGTGAGATGGAAGCTATGAAAAAATTTTAGGAAGGAGAGAATATGATAGAGATTATTGATATAGTGCTTAATGGTATATGGTATGGAGTTAGACCGCCTGGCTTTGAAATACTAATTGTGGAATTTGAGCAACTACTTCAAGTTCCACATATGTAAAATGAAACCTTCCAGCCAGTTTATGGAACAGTGGTGAAGTCAGCTGGAACCCACATGGCCGACTATACAGTTCAAGTCCTAGAACTAGTGGCTTGAAAAAAATGCCAGGTACATGTGTGTGCATACCTAAAATCCCAAAAGGAGAAGTGGAGGAGTGCTTTCTCCTCTTTCTCTGTCTCTCTCTCTCTACCTCACAAACATACATTTTTTTCTGGTAACATTTTTTTAAAAAATGAGAACTAATGGCAGCATTGTTTTGAGGAGTACATTTTTTTTAAGTTAAATATTTGCGACATGAGTTCTCACAGAGAAAAGTCTCAATAAGTATTTACTATCATAATATAATCTAAATTTTATACACAATTCTCACTGAATTTTACACATAATTCTCACAGCTTTGTGGAGCACAGATTACATGAGAAAGAGTGAGCCAGGAGGAAAGCCAGGAGGAAACTACTGAGGTAGCCCAATTCAGAAGAATAGTAGCTTGGAAACAGGAGAGAGATGTAAAATGATTCTAGTCCACAGGATATACTTATATTTATAGATTGCAGCTGAGGGAAGAAATAGAAGGATCAAGGTTGAATGTTATATTTTTGGCTTCAGGAACTATGAATGATACCGTTGTTATATGGGAATGGGAAACACTACCAAAGAAACAGGTTTTGGGAGAAATGAAACTACCTGTGATAAAGTTGTGATACCCATTAAGCATTTAAGTGGAGAAGATGATACCATTTGGGGATCTCAACTGTGGAAATAAAGGTTCACGAAAAAAAAATTCTGTAAATTTAGATTTCAGAAGAAATCTTAGAAGTAACTTTTAAAAATTATATTTCTGTGTGTACTTACAACTTTTTTTTCCCAATTTTTTTCTATAGAGAGTGTGCCCTTGCTGGAATGAGTCTATAGAGATAGACAGGAAAAGTGAAAAGTCACTCCCCAGGGAGGATGGCCATATTGAAGTCCCTTTTCTCCCTGTCTTTACTTGGGATTTTGGGCACTCACACACACATACCAGTGTGTTTTTTAAGCTGCCAGACCCGGGACTTGAACCACAGAGTCAGCCATGTGGGATTTAGTACCTTAAACACCACACCACCTGCTGGCCCTGTTACTTACAAAGCTTTTTTTTTTTCAATAAGATGAGAAAAATGATAAAATCATCTTAACCTCATAGTTCAAATTAATATTTTTATACAATGTGCCTTAAATAAAAGCTTAGTAAGAATCATTTACATCAGCTACTATTTTCTAACCTTGATTAACTTTCACAGAAATAATTGTTTCATGACTTCTGTAACTATTTTGTGAATGTTTGAAACAAATAAATCATACGAAGGATCTTAATGTACAGAAAATAAAATTCACTGTCAAAATTATTGCCACCAGAAGAATTATCATCATATTCTCTTTAGTTGTTGGGAATGTTAAATATAATTAGAACGAGGAAAGGCACTGACTTTCAGGCTTAGAGGCAGCATTAATATTCCAAAAATATACTTTCTAGATAGAGATATATACATTTTTTTCCTGGAGAATAAGACTAAATAATAGGATACAAAGATTGCACTGATACTAACATCCCAGTCAACAATAATTTCATTTTCTTTGAATAATCAGGAAACTTAGGTCCATTGGAAATAACAGGCATCAATGAAGAAGGACTCATAGAATGTCTGTATGATGGGCAAGTGGAGACATCACTAGGTTCTAGTCTCATCAGTTTGTAATACACGGCCAATTGAGTTGAGTTGGGATGGAGAAGAGGGATTCCCAGCATGTGCCTGGGTAGGAGGGAAGAAGATGAGCTCATATGAGTGCAGGGAGTAATGAAATATACAAATATGGAGGGAAATGGAGGACAATTGTGCCCACTTCACAGTATTTTGCAGGCCCAGCCCTGCATCTTGTCTGGCTCTTTCACATTCTCTAAGGTTCCCTAGTAAGCTGAGTTATCTTAGAGGGAATTGTAAACGGTACTATGACTTCTTTCATTTGTATTACTAGAAAGAGGGTGGGAGGATGTATTGGAGAAGCTACCAGGTGAGTGATGAGAATTTATTATGACATGCCAGATTTACTTACATTTTATCATCTAATCTTGACTATAATTGTATGGGTTTGGGCATACCTCTCTTCATTGTATGGAAGACCAAAGTTAGGCTGAGAGATTAAGAAAATTTTCCAAGATAATAAGGACTTAAAGTGTAAACTCTGGTCTAGCATATTCTAATGTACCCAAAAGTGAAAATATCATCAGTATAGACTTGAAAAATTATCCATGAGTCAATTAGCAATCAGTAATGAGGCAGAACCTGCTTATATTTCTAGTCAGTAGATTTTTGACCTGTGCTAAATGCTGTGTAATTAAAGTGACTCATCAAATTATTACTAAAATGTAATTGCAATCATTTATTCCCCAAATTTTGTTGTAGGTGTTTGCTTTTACATCTAGGTGGGTATGAGAATAAACAGAAGCCTTGCTAAAAATCTACAATATAGAAATAATCACTGAAAAATGTCAGGCTTTTGTAATGCTGGTTATGAGACACAATCACAAGTACTGTGTGCTTCAGTAAGCAGAGCACTTTAACCTAAATTACCATATTTTAAAACTACTTAGTGATATACCTAAAGAATATTCTAATAGGAAGTAACAGAAAGAACTTCATGTCTTGTGCAAATTTTGGCATGGTGAAATGAGTATACGGCCACTAAAACAAGCCAATGTTTGAAGGCAATGGGAATTAAGAACCTCTGTGCTAAGTAGATATCATTACTGGATCTTAAACATTTTAAAAAAGTTTTTCTTTTTCCTAACATATATTAAAACTATAACAATTCCAACATTAAGATATAGATACAATAACAACAGGAGGGAATATATAAAGTTCCCAATGGTTGCAAGAATATAGATTTAGAACTAATAAAATTGTTTCATAACAAAGGACTAACATTTTTTACAATAAATTGTATTACAACAATTAGCTAAGCATTAATGAAAAAGTTAAATCCTTGTACTGCATGCCACAATAAATTCCAAAATTATTAAAAAAGTAAAGACTAAAAAATAAAGTTATGGAAGTACCAAGGCATAATATGAGTGATTATATTATATCTAGTCTCTAAGTCTATATTTCTTAAATATTCTAAAAAAAGATTTCAGAAAGGTCCTCAGGGGCAAGTCTGGGTTTTGTGTGTGCCTGGAGTGATTTTAAAGTCACTGGATATGGGACTCAAACTGCGATAGGCCATGTGGTAGCCCAGTGCCGTAACTACTATGCCATCTGTTGGCTCAGTATCTATCTATCTATGTCTCTATTTTTTTAGAGATATTTTTGCTATAAGGCACGTGCACTCACCAGAGATACTGAGAGAGACAGAGAGACAGAAAGTGAGAAATCACCCCTGATGGGAAATGGCCATGCTGCAATCCCTTCACCTCCCTTCTCATCCAGGGATACAGGACACACATGCACATGTGTCCATTGTGAATTTTAAGTCACCAGATCTTGGACTCAAATTGTGTTTTATTACATGGGAGTCCAATGATATAACTATTATGCTATCTGCTGGTACCAATATCTATATTCTTTACTAGATCATAACCTCCCTGGGATGGGGTTTATGTTTGTTTTACTCATTATTTCAGTTGCCTTAATGGAACATGTTAACTCAAAGTAAACATTTTTTCAAATAAACATGCTTTCAGGTATGTTATTTTGGGTATGGATTTGTACATATGTTAAGTATATGTATGTGTGTAACTAATAAACCAATATGAAAGTACAAATAATATGAGATAATGAATACTTTTACCTTTTAGTGAATTTACACTGTTGTATTTTAATATTTAAAGAAAATATAGGTTGAAGTATACAATCTAGCTGTAAAATACTAGGTTGAGATATTTTGTAGAATAGCAGTCTCTGTCACCTCTAAAGTCACACTGTTAGCAATATGTTCACAAACTTGCCTTTATAGAGAAAAAGTGGCTTGCTGCACCACCACTGGAGTTGTACCCCCAGAAACATGATGGGAGATGCACTTTATGACTTCAAGAAGGTATTTTCCCTCAAGTTGTTTCCCTTGTGGACTTAACGATTCTAATTTGTTTTCTTACATCAATATCTTCAAAACATCAACCTTTCTGTTTCTTACCATTAAGCCTCTGCTGATGCAATCTGCTTGCTGTTTTATGTGGTAGTAAAATAAACACATTTAAATGGTTGTTAATCCATTTAAAAAGTTGAGGAGTGCCAGAAAGAACATTTTTATTTCTGTCTCATTTGGCATGTTGTTTAAGCCCAGGAATTTCTTGAATGTTTCTACAGTAATGTATCACCAAAAAAGGAAAGGAAGTTTTATGTAAGGCTGGCCTCATGCCATTGAGATACCGGCCTTGTACGAATTGTCGATCCTTTGAATTAGATTCGAGTCCATGAAGAGTTTTTCATTAATACTTCAGAAAAGTACTTAACAAATAAAGAACACTCAAAAGATAAAATTAAAATTTTCAGAGAAAAATATTGGTGAATTTGTAAAATTTGTTTTGAAGAATGTTAGAGTAAAATGCTTTCTTTTTTCTACAGGCGTCTGAGTGAGCAATAATTTATTTTTCTAAATAATTCACTTAGTGTATTAAAAATAAAAGATTTAAATGTATTTATGATAAGATAGTCATTTCTTTCAGTTTTTAAGCTTATTTAATTTATGATCAAGACAGCATGTGTACACATGAGAGAGAGACAGAGAGACAGAGATACCAAGAGAAAGCTATTTCTCCAGTTCATCAGGTTTTAAACACTCAAGCAAGGGTCAGGTGTGTTTTCAAGCTGACTGGGGGATCCAAACCAAGGTTGGCCGTGTGACTTCCAGCACTGCAGTTCAGTTTGCTACTGACTGCTCAATATGGCTGAGTGGATGTTGAATTATTTTAAATCAACACTACTGAAAAAAATAAAACCTCCCGAAAATAAGACATTGATTATTGAAATGAATAATTAAAATGCATTTTAAATTAAATGTGTCCTGTAAAGAAGAAAAATAAATGAGGTCAATTTGGGTTTATCAGTTAATGATATATTATCCTGAATATTACAGTTTTAGGACTATAAAGTAATTCTAAAAATTTTTGCTTGAATAAAAAGTAAGCTTCTTGGGACCAGCAGTTAGCGTAATGGCTATGTCGCTGGACTCCCACGTAGTCGACCGCGGTTCGAGTCCCGGACCCCGTGGCTTAAACTCACGCCGGGCGCGTGTGAGTGCGTGCCCAAGATCCCGACAGGAGAATGGAGGAGAAGGGATTGCGGCGTGGCCATCCCCTCTGGGGGGTGATTTCTCGCTTTCTATCTCTCTGTCTCTCTCTGCCTGTCTGGCGAGCGCACGCGCCCTATAGCAAAAACCTCTCCAAAAAAAGAAAAAAAAAAAGTAAGCTTCTTTTACATAATAGATAACAATCAATAGTAACTTAATAGATGTATGACATTTTTGACAAGAGCATGGTTTTATTTCTACTATAGGCTTACATTGGCAAGTTCGTCATGTTTTACTGAGTTTTGCACTGATTGTGTACAATCTTTCCTGTAGTATGATAAATATTTCAGACTTAGTAATTCTCTCCTCTATTTCTTTAAATTCAGAAAGCAGTTTACAAAATAAAAAGGCAGATACTTCATAAGAGAAACATGACAAAATTTAGTAGGTTGGCGTGAGGAATAAGTATAGTCAAAATAATCATCATTCTACCAGTACTACTTTTGTTTTAGAGGAAGAATATTGGTGAAATAATTCAGTTAGTAGTATATTCTGAGAACATTTTGGAGGTTTGTAAGCACAGTTAATGCCAAATCTGTGTTTCCTAACTGTATCCTAACTGTATATAGAACTATAAAAACATGTTGGAAGAACAAAATAAATAACATATATTATTCTTTATAGTTTTATAAATGGGTCACTATGGAGTAAGCAACCCCAATTGAAGAGGTATAAAATTTTTGTTACTTAAAAATACTATATTGTACAAAATCTGTAAAGCCTCTGTTTTTTATCATACCCCTTTCCTATGAAAATATTTACATAAAATCATTCAGCTAATATCATTTTAAAGTTGCAAAGTTTTCCCATAATAATGCTAGAGAACAAGAGAAATTCTATATTTTTAAACTGAAATTTATTTTTAATTAGAACTTTTTACTATTATATTACTAAAATAAGATAGTAAGCTACATGCTTTTTTCTTTGACATTTATCTTTTATTTTCCTTTATTAAATAAAGACAGAGGACAAGAGGGACAGAGAGAAAGAGAGAGAATCAATCTCAGTAGGATTCTATGATATAATCCTTCCCCCAAACCCCGCCTTTGCCAGCTAGTCAACCTCATGAGCATACATTTGGGATGCCTGCTATCTACTGGTTGACCTGAGAACTGAACTCTAACCCTCAGTATGACTTTTTCTGTTGTAGATAATTGTACCACCACTGTACCATCATGGCTTGGCCAAACCATGTGTTATAGTGTGGCCAACAGTGATTTGTTTACCAGAAATTGGTGTCTTCAAATTTGGAGATGAGATCTGTGTTCAACAAGTGGGTACTCTGCCAGGCATGATTGGTGTGTGAGTCAGTGGACTGACAAAGACTTGCCCTCAGTATAGGCAGGCACCATCTATTCAGATGGAAGCATGGGAGGACAAACAGAGGAAGTGGAAAGGTCTGTTTTTTTTTTTTTCTTCTTCCTCTTCTCTCTCCCTCTCTTTCTCTCTCTCTCTCCATGTGACTGTTGACCTGCTTCTCTTGGCCAGTGATGACTTAGGAGAAGAAGCCGTCACTTGCCAGACCCATGCTCTTAGACTTTCCAGCCACCAGAATCATGAGCCAAATAAACCTCTATTTGTTATAAATCATCCAGTCTCAGGTGTTTCAGTTTAGCACCACTGTAACAGACTCATACAGACTAATACACTGTTTTTTTTTTTTTTAACTTGAATTTTTATTACATTAATTAGGTGTGGGGCTTTACTTTTTTACTGTAAACTTTGTATTTGATGGTTTTATTATCTAAAAGTAGATTTATAATGTATGGGGCTTATACATTTTAGGATAATTTTGAGATAAGTTTTAAGGTAAGAATAAGAGTATATGGGACCAGCAGTTGGCATAATGGTTATGCCACTGGACTCACATGTAGTAGACCACAGTTCAAGTCCCGGACCCAATGGCTTAAACTCATGCCATTGTGTGTGCCCAAGATCTCGAGAGGAGAATGGAGGAAAAGGGATTGTGGCATGGCCATACCACCTGGGGGGTGATTTCTCGCTTTCTGTCTCTCTGTCTCTCTGTCTTTCTGGCAAGCGCACGTGACCTATAGCAAAAACCTCTCCAATAAATACATAAATAAATAAAAGAATAAGAGTGTATGATTTTGTATTTTCTGGTGGTCTACATGAAAGATTTAAATACAGGCACTTCTCACTTAATGACCAAGTTATCCTATACTAGGATGTTAAGCAAGTTGGTTGATAAGTGAAGAGTTTAAAGGCAAATGTCTTGTGCTGTGTCCTGGTGCCATATGTTATGTATTTTTCAACAGATATCATGTGACACCACACTAGAAAAATGCAATTCTATCCATATAAAAAGCAAGTGCCAGAAAGTGACAAGACACACAACAACAGACTAATATGAATTGGGGATAATAATTTTTCTTTATTCTGAATACTACTACAGGGGCACAATAAAATAAAAAAATTGTAAACAAAGTATATATTATGAACATATCATGTAGTGAATACTAACTGACTACAAGAATTAGATAAAGACTGGGACCAGCAGTTAGTGTAATGGCTATGTCGCTGGACTCCCACGTAGTCGACCACGGTTCGCGTCCCAGACCCGGTGACTTAAAACTCACGCTGGGTATGTGTGCTTGCTTGCCCAAGATCCCAAGAGGAGAATGGAGGAGATGGAATTGCCTCGTGGCCATCCCCCTGGGGGGTGATTTCTCACTTTCTGTCTCTCTGTCTCTCTCTGTCTGGCGAGCACACGCGCCCTATAGCAAAAACCTCTCAAAAAAAAAAAAATTAGATAAAGACTGAGAAAAGGGATTTTTGAGACTCACACAGATTCAGAGAGTCCCTATGCTGAAGAACTGCTTGTTAAGTCTGAGTGGTCATTAAGCAGATAGACCGTTAAGTAAGGATTGATGGTATTTCTTTAAAGAAAATGGAAGAACAAGCTAGGCAGAAAGAAGGTCAAAGTAAAGTGGGAAAAATAGGGGAAAAAACAAAGAAATTAGAAATGGAAATCTCATGATGAGATAGAAATAATTCATTACAAGAAAATTGAATAATGGCTGAAGTGAGCTGCTATAGTCAGAATCTTCAAGCTCAGACCACATTCACAAATGAAGTTTTCTGTTGCCCTGCACCTTCAGGGATCAAAGGCAACATCTGAGTGTTTTCTCTTTTGTGGCTTCCTGCTCTCAGGAGAGGGTGATGTGTTGTTGGCAACTTTACCAAGGTGAGCCCTCCCAGAATTTGAGAGATGAATTATGAACCCCTTTATACTTCAAAGACAATGGGTGAAATGTGTTACACAATACAAATGTTGAATTTTCTGAAGGCAGTCACATATATCAGATATATCAATTCCTTAATAATTTTGGTAAAATAAGGTAAATCTTTGATACAAAACAGGGATGAATACAAGAGAACATCCAGATTACTTAGTGGTAACTGGCGGTTATTTTGCACATACGGCTGATTATATCTAGGGTAGTGCTTGATTATACATTTGAAATATCAGTGTCTCTTGAAATGTTTAGAGGGACAAAACTAAAGTTTTACCATGTAGATTTTAAGTATTTTCTTCTAAAAAGGTCCAAAAGATAGCTGTGAAATTGACAGCCCTGTGTTTATTGACAGTGAATCTCTGGCTTGAGATGATTTACAAGGTTTGCAATCAAGGAAGTCCAAGTGGGAAAATAGACAAAAGTTTTTTATATCTTTTCTTTTCTTGTATTTAGGATATTTTTTGCTGTAGGGTGTGTGTACTCATCAGAGAGAGAGAGAGAGAGAGAGAGAGAGAGAGAGAGAGAGAGATTTTTGTGTTCCTTAAATGTATTACTTCTTTCTTTTTCTCCTTGATCCCCACCTCCCATTGTTTATTGTACATGTTTTGTAGAGAGGAGAGGGAGAGAGAAATAAGGGAAAATGACACAAAAGATAATGTTTTAGCTTCATACAAAGGAGAACTGGAACATTAGAGGAGAAACAACTCTTCTTACCATATTGGGAATCACAACTGAGAATAGATACCATTGGTCTTACAGCACATGGTAAGCTTTAATAAAGAAAGGCATTCAGGGCTGACCTAGTTCCCAAAGAAGGATTAAGGCAAAGAGAATGCCCACAGAAATCACATGCAGCCTCATTTCCTTGAGGTGTTCATCAGAGAAGAGATTTCTGAAGACCATAGGCTAATTGGAATGACATCCCGAATGTAGATTACCATAAGTGTCAGACCACTGCAAGCCAAGTTACCATTTTGGAGCACAGTATTCTAACACTCAGGATTTTATTCCTATTCAGGTTACATTATTCACTTTAATATTCAGCTAATGTTGAATATTGTCATTTAGAGGATTCCTTACTTCATCATTGAAGGTTTCTTAGCTCATAGTTTAGGTTTTATTCCAAATTCAGAGCACAGAATAACTCTATAGTTTTATTTTCTTTTCTTTAAGAAGATTTTTTTCTTCGGATCAGAAGATGGCGTAATGGTTGCGCCACTGGACTCCCATGTAATCAACTGCAGTTAAAGTCCCATACCTGGTGGCTTAAAACTCATGTCGGGCGCATTTACATGTGTACCCGAGATAATGAGAGGAGAATGGAGGAGAAGGGATTGCGGTGTGGCTACCTCCCTGGGGAGTGATTTCTTGCTTTCCGTCTGTCTCTCTAGTGAGCTCACACACCCTATAGCAAAAAATGTCTCTCTAAATAATAATAATAATAATAATAATAATAATAATAATAAATGATGTTTTTCTTCAGTTGCTAGAGGACATGTGTGCTTACCAGAGATAGACAGAGAAGGAGAAGTAGGGAGAGAAACTACCTCCCATTGGGCATGATGAGGCTGCAATCCCTTCTCCTCCATTTTTCCAGCATGCACATACATGTGTCCAGCACATTTTTCAAGCCACAAGGGTGGGAATATCAACCATGATTGGCCGTGAGGGATCTGAATAGAGATCAGACCAGAGAGAAAGAGAGAGAAAAGTACCCCCATGGGGCATGGTCATACTGTAATCCTTTCTCTCCTACTTGTCAATTCTACCAGGATTCTAGACACCCACATATACAAGCTGGGCATGTTTCTCAGGCTACTAGGTCCTGGACTTTAATTGCATGAATTGCATGATAATCCATGTGGGAGCCAGCTGCATTAACCTCCATGCCACAGGTTGGCACTCTGGTGACTTTTATACATAGGATTTTGGTGATTTCTAATACAAATACAAATTAATACCTAATGATTACCAGAGAAAATTTTTATTTTATAGTATCCCATTATTCCTTTTCTCAACACATAGTCACTAGTTGTCAGTTGTTACTGGAAATTTACTTGTCTACTTCAGAAATCTGTCAAGTTTCTTGAAAGCAGAGGCTGTATAAACTGGACTGTAACTCTAGAAACAAATGAAAATGGGAATTCCAACTCCAGGAAAAATATTTTTCATTGAAATAAGTCCTATATTCTAGACTTCTGTCTATGTAGAGATAAGCACTAATTGTAATGCACTAATTGATGTTGGATTTAAAATATTTAACCTTAATAACACAGAAAAATGATAAATTAGCAAGGTTTGAACTACCAGACCTATGTTCCATAGATGACATAATTCTTGGTATGCTGAAGTGGGGTATGTAAGTGAAGAGACGGTCTATAGTAAGAAAATGTAAAATAGTAAGTAAATAAGGATAATATTCTCACAGCTTCCTCTTAGAAATCAGCACAGATCTCTCCATCCCTCTGGTTTTTATTTCTCAGTCTCTCCAATTTCATAGATATAGATAAAATGTATTTCATTAGTATATATATATACATACACACACACACACAAGTCGCATATTTATGAGAAAGAGTTCAAATAATTCTTTGTGACATTCAAAGGGAAACTTGAACAAGTACACTATTCTTTTCATATTCAGTGGACACACACAGACATACATATATGCACCTGAATTACAATATTTGTCAATTAAAAAAGTAAAATATTATAAAAGTATATATTTATGCATAACAGAAGAGATACTATTTACTAGTCAAGAAGTAAATTACTAAATACTGAATTAATATTATATTCATTTTAAGATATTTTTTGTCAATGGATGTTTCTGATACATGTAATTTTAATAGCATGAGATTGTTATTCAAATTATCCTTTTTAAATAACTGTATGTATACAAATACACATAACACTTAACAATTACCATTTTCTGCCATAGTCAGCAAATTTCAAAGTTCATTGTCTTGCTGTGAATTGAATACATTTAAATAAAGATACTACTATTTCATTTGATTAAGAAGTTGTAGTTAGGGGAGGGAGGATTGATGATATGAAATAGTATCACTTAATTTAATCTTGTATCATATTACCATATCTACATTTTCCACTTAAAGGGGAGACAATATGTAGACTTCTCTATGTCTAAATTAATCCTTGGTACATTACAATGAAATCCATGTTATATAAGGTCCAACATATTTTCTCTCCTATAGACAAGGAACATCAGTTGAGCAGCTGAGAAGGGTTTCTTACTTCATAGCACTACTGAGATAATTATATAACATTTTCTCTTTAGCTCTGTTTCAATGAGTAATGACATAATATATTCATATATGTTGAATTACACTTGCTTTTTCCATATGAATGCAACTTGTTTGCATTACATTTTTAAAAGTATTACTACATTTTGTTTGCTAACATTTGGTGGAATTTTTGTACCTATTTTCAAGGGAAAAATGTCATGTCTATAATATTCCTCTTTCACACTATTCTTATCTAACTCAAGCATATATTCACTTTATAACGCAAAGTAATCTTTGATATTCTATTCTTTGCAAACATTTAGACTTGTTGGATGGAACAAAACAGAAAATAATTAGAAATATTTAGATTTAGATATGCATACTTGGAATAAAAGACATTTAATGAGCTAATAATTTAAGCCACCTTCAAAAGAAATTTATTAGGTTTATTTAATTATTTCTCCTGAGAGAGACAGAGGAAAACAGAGAGAGATAGGCACCCCAAGAGGGTTCTCATGCCATGATCCTCCCCCAGACTCAGTCGGCCTGGATCTCAGGCATGCACAAATTCTCTTTGATATTTTTTAAAGAGGTTTTTGCCTTAGGGTGTGTGTTCCCATTGGAGAGAGAAACACAGTGAGAGAGAAAGTGAGAAATCACCTCTCCAGGGGGATGGCCACTTTGCAATTCCTTCTCCTCCATTCTTTTCTAGGATCTTGGGCATGCACATTCACATGCCTGTCATGAGTTTCAAGCCACCAGGTGTGGCACTTGAATCACTGTCAGCCATGTGGGAGTCCAGTGACATAGCTGCTATGCCATTTCTCGGCTCTTACTCTTTGAATTTTATCTCTGGAGATTACTTTATAAATCTTAACTATGTATTTTACAATCAGTACTAACATGCTGAATTTTTAAGATTTTTCCAGGAGTTTTAATAGTAATATGAGTATTTATTTCAGGGCCAGCAGATGGCATAATGTTTACATTGCTGAACTCCCACACGGCTGACCGCAGTTCCAGTCCTGGACCCAGTGACTTGAAACTCACACCAAGCACCTGTGTGTGCATGCCCAAAATTCTTAGAGGAGAAGTGAGGAGTAGGGATTACGATGTGGCTATTTCCCACCTGGGCGGGGGGGCGGGGCGGGTGATTTCTTGCTTTCTGTCTCTCAGGGAAGCACGCATGCCCTATAGCAAAAATCTCTCTCTCAAAAAAAAAAAAAAAAAAAGTTTTTATTTCATCTGGTCCACAAAACTGCCATAGACCATAACCTTCATTCATCTTTAAAGAATATGAGTTTTGTAATGTTACAAAAAAGGTATGGAAAATGTAAAGCAAAATAGTAAATGAAACTCTACTGTAATTTTTATTTTGAATCAGAAGCTACTCAACTTTATTTAGCCATGGAAACTATTATGTTATACAAATTTGAGATGCATTTGTCAAAAATGTGGCTTTTTTATTCATGAAATTTTATCAACTGAGCATTTGTAAAATTTTGCTTTCACTTTTACATATGAAATTTCAACAAGCAGCCATAATATTTTGTGATTATTTGTATTCATAGTATTATAAGCAAGTTTCCATTTCTAAATTTGTAATGCATTACAGACGGTTGTATCATGATTTATTTAACTATGTTAATATTGTTGGATATTTCATTTGCTTTCAATTTTTAAATACCAGGAAAATAAAAACCCTAAACCAAAATAAACTTACAATTTCTTAGGTACTTTTTTAGAAGAGATATTTATATTGGTTTATAAATATGATAGAGCAAGCCTCTCCATCTTCCTGAAAGAAGTGAATTACAAGTAAATAGAAATCAAATAACTTTACTATTTAAAGTTACTGGGACTTCCAACATTTTTAGAAGATAAAAGTCTAAAGAATCTTTTGTGGTCAGAAAGTGCACATAATATAAACTTCCTTTTATTTTCCAGTCCAACTCTGACTTCTGCTGTCCTGGTAAAAATAAACTGGATTATTTGTGGAGAGCATTTCCTCCCATCCCTAAGACAACATGGCAAAGGCAAATTGAAGTCATTGAAGCTGAGAGTACAAAAGGAGAGCTTCCTAGGGGAAGGTAACTGTGTCTGAAAAAGGATCAAAAGGCCATTTCCTCAGGAGAAGAGTGGAAGGATTGATCATTTTAAGCCTAGATGAGAAAAAGGGAGAATTCCCAGCCTCTTTACTTTATTTTATTTTTAAAATGGATGTGCTACCAGGTGTGAGAGGCATGTTTCATAAAGAACACTTCTATTGAACTATGAGTTCAGAAAAACGGCATTTAAGGCGCTTTCACCTGTATGATTTTATAAATAGGGAAAGTGCGAGGACCTACTGGTTCCATTGTGGTTATCGGAACATGGGGGCAAATGTGGCTGATCCCACGGCTGCAATGGCCCATAATGTCCATCTGTGCCATACAGGCATTCCTGCCAGGAATAGAAAGTGACTGGGACTACAGTCAATCCTCCCAAAGACCCTCCCTCATTCCTGCTAATTCATTCTTCAGCTTGCTCCAGCTAGTAGGGGGAAAAAACTATCAATAGCTGTGAAGACTTTACTGCTATCACAACCCCTTTCTTCTCCTAGTCTCCCAATGCTTAAAATTTTTTTCCAAAGAGTTTTTCCTGATAACTATTGGTAACTACTCTACTTCATGAATAGCTGTGTAAAACTCATTAATGCTAATTTGAATATGATAAAAAGATCTCTTAGTCTGTTTATATTTTGGACTGTTTATACTCTTATATACAAATGATGAAATACCAGAAAACAAGTTCAATTTTACACACCTTTCCAAGGATCATCACTAATCACTCTCTGGGCTAGAAATGGTTCTTTCCAGTTTATTCAAGCTGACAGACTGGCAAATGACTTGGGGGTCTTATTAATATGTGGAATCTGATTTAGTAGGAATGAGAGTAAGAAAGACTGGGATTTTGTATTTCAAACAAGCTTCTAGGTAATCACAGTTTGGAGGAACAAAGTTACTGTTTTTGTTGTTGTTGTTGTTGTTTTTGTCAATTGGCAAATATAAGGATGCTTTTGAACTCTTAGAAATGTAAGCTGTGGTGGGATCGTTGTAAGGGTTAGTTCCCCAAATGTGAATGAAACATTGCATTTGACACTTCTGCTATGATCAACCCCTGACACAGTTACAAGGCATTAGTATATTAGTGTTCAAAGGGTTTCAAGGAAATATCATTACCAGTTCAAAACTACTCTTCTTGAAATTACCTGCTGAAAGTAGTTAGATTACTTATGATATTGTGTGATCAACAAAATGTTGGGGAAAAAGGAATGAAAGACAACTGTATATAGCAGAGATAGTGTAATAAGAGAGTGGGAAAGGGCAGAGGGTCAAACATGAGGTAAAAAACATATATATATATATATATATATGTATACATATGTATGAAAGTAGAAATGGAATATTATTGATGATAACATGCATGATTAAGCCACTATGCAGTTTATTCTAGATGGGAAACCACATTTAGTACGTTGTGATGATGCTCAGGGAATGAATGTTAAGTAATTTAAAAAAAAAAGTTGCAGGAGAAAAAAAAAACAGTAAAACTGTTGGTATCAAAATTTTTAAAAAATGCATATTTGATGACTGCAGTAAGCTATATAGCCCCAGCTGGGTACTACTTTATAATATGTTCATTCTACTCACTGGGGTTTATGCCTAAAGTCAGACTTGGGTTTACAAATTTGTGGGGACCAGCAGTTAGCGTAATGGCTATGTCGCTGGACTCCCACGTAGTCGACCGTGGTTCGAGTCCCGGACCTAGTGGCTTAAACTCACGCCGGGCGCGTGTGCATGCGTGCCCAAGATCCCGAGAGGAGAATGGAGGAGAAGGAATTGCGGCATGGCCATCCCCCCTGGGGGGTGATTTCCTGCTTTCTGTCTCTTTGTCTCTCTCTGTCTGTCTGGCGAGTACACGTGCCCTATAGCAAAATCCTCTCCAAAAAAAAAAAAAAAAAAAGTTTTGTGTAAACATTCCACACCACCTTAAGATTCAACCTTCTCTGTATTATCAACTAACATCCCTGTTAAATATCTAGATTATTTAATATGGTGGGGTTTATAGATTGGACAATGGTTTGTCCCTGAAAGTGTCATATTTTGGAATTCAGTCTTAGTGGGTGGTAGTTTAATGTCTCCTAAAAACTCATGTGCTAAGCCTTGGTTGTATTGTAAATGGTGTTAAGTGAAGATTTAATCCCTTTGCGATGTCCCAGGGTTGAGGCCTTTGGTTACGATGAAGTCATTAATTTGGAGCCTCCATCACTGAATTCTGATGTGCATATAAGCAGAAAAATGAGATGGGTACATGAGTACAAGTACCTGGACATAGACCAGAACTAGAAGAAATGTGTGGATAGCACTCTGTTCAAGATATTGTCTCTGTTAAACTGTAGACTCAACAGAACTTAATCCCTGGGCTTCAGACATGTAAACCACGAGCTGAATAAGCCTCTATTTCTTTCAAAATCACCCAGTCACAAGTATTTCTGTTAGTCATGCAATGACAGACTAAGATAGTGGGTGAGGGACTGTTTATTCATGAAGATTATTCAGATAATACCAAATTCCAAATGCCAACCATTTATGTGGATCTTTATAGAAACTTTCCAATTAATTAAATATATAGTTACTGAGTACCTAACAGACATTACATTATGTTATGCATATTATATATATATATATATACAATATATAAAATACCTTGGGTCCAGACAGTAGTGCAGCAGCAGTAACACAATACTTTGTGAAGCTGACACATAAGAAAGTTCTCAGTCTGCACACTGACATTTTCATGGACATGTCGGGGCATGGGCATACCCATGATCCAGGGCTGGCTGAAACTTAGGGTGAAGCATGTCATGAAGACCCTATTTGAAGTGCTGTCTCTCTTTATCTCTTTCTCTGTGTCATTATTGCTCACGAAATAAATAAATAAATTTTAAAAAGAAAATATAAACAACCTAGTCTTCAAAGTCATGGGTTTCATACATGATTTTTTGTTTTTGCATAACAAGTCACCCTAAGACTCAGCAGCTTAAAACAATGGATATTTATTTAGCTCATAATTCAGAAATCAGAAGTTTAGACTACATTGGCTCAGTTGAGTGGTTCTTCTGGTCCAAGGTGTCTTCATATACATATACAGTCAGCTCCATGTTGGCCAATGGCTCTGCTTCTGAAGGTTGACCAGACATCACTTGGATTAGTGGGGTTAACTGAACCGTATGTGTCTCATCATCTTGTAGGATGGCTCTGGCTCATGCACATGGCACCTCCAAAAGGTTTTAGGAGAGAGAGAGAGAGAGAGAGAGAGAGAGAGAGAGAGAGAGAGAAGTGAGAAGGCCTCTTAGAACATGAATTCAGAAGTTATCTACATTTTGGCTAATGCAAGTCGCAAGGTCAAGTATGCGAATTATATCTCATTATATCATGAGAATTATATAATGTCAGTAATAGCTCCTTGACAATTTTTATTCAAATTTCCTTTACTGACAGTGAACTTGATTTTAAACAATTTTTAAGCAATTTTTAAAAATTGTTCATTAGTGGTTCTTATTTTATTGATACATACATTATTAAATTATCTGAGTCATAAATTAAGGATTGACTACTAGTTGCTTACACATCATGGAAGGAAGTTATCTTCAGTTCTTATATTTTGGAAATGAAAATACTGCACAATGTGAGAGACAGAAAAATGATATATTTTGGATGAAAGTCACAATTTTTACTAAGCTTATTTAGGCCAAAATTGAATTAGGAGAAACATTTCCTGATTTTGTTCTTAATAGCTAACCTAACATATAAACTTCTCTGAAATATTTTATATGAAAGGAGATAAGACTTTAAAGAGAAATTGCTGAAATATACTTGCAAATGCAGTATTATGTAACCACATTCTTTTCAAACTACATTATCTTCTTTCTTAGAATAGCTGTAACTAACAGCACAGATTGTTAAGTTTTTTGAGAGGATAAAACTGGCAGGTGGCATGGAGGGTAAGGATGCTGGACTCCCACATGGTCGACCATGGTTTGAATCCTGGACCTGGCACCTTGCTTTCTCACTTTCCCTCTCTCTCTCACTCTGTCCCTCTTTGGTCAAATTAAAATAAATAAATAAAGTTAAATAAAATAATTCTTTAATAAAACCTCATGTCATAGATAATATAAAATATACTTATGACATATATGTATATATATATATATATACACACATATACGTACATGTATTGGGTTGTCAGAAAAGTCGTAACACATTTTTGCATAGGAAAACATAGAAAAATATGTCATGACCTAATATTTACCCATGTGTGTAATACATACATACACACACACACACACACACATATATATATGTATGTATGTATTATGTATATTTCTCTAGTGGGCATAATTAGAGTTGTTCTCTAATTTTATTTCCCAGGGGGAAAAATAAAACACATTGTTCCACTTAAGTCTATATATTTTGACTTTGCCTTTTTCTAGACCCTAGAGTGTCCATTTTTAAATATAGTTGAGTTTACTGAAGTTATTTATCATCTATTTATATAATTTTCTATTAAACTAGTAGATGTAAATTTTATGTGCTTGAAAGGGCACCATTTATAGAATCTGTCTTTCTCTGTGGTGCCAGTTGTGTATCAACACTGATAGATACTGGTTTAGAGCAAAATATAGATGTTGGTCTCAACCAACTGTGAATTAACCCGTTCTCAAGTTGCTATTTATCTTTATAGAAACCTCTCAAGGGCATTCGTTCATGAAATACAGCCCTAATTCTCCTCTGTTTAGATTATATTTGTTGTCTTCATTTTGTAGCTGTAAAGCTAATAAGTTAACATTCGAAACTGATTTGAAAAGCTTTGTTGAGGGACCAGCAGTTAGAGTAATGGTTATATCGCTGGACTCCCACGTAGTCGACCGTGGTTCACGTCCCGGACCCGGTGGCTTAAAACTCACCCCGGGCATGTGTGCGTGTGCACACAAGATCCTGAGAGGAGAATGGAGGAGAAGGGATTGCGGCGTGGCGGGGTGATTTCTCGTTTTCTGTCTCTCTGTCTCTCTCTGTCTGGCGAACGCATGCACCCTATAGCAAAAACCTCTCCAAAAAAAAAAAAAAGAAAAGAAAAGAAAAGCTTTGTTGAATCGTCACATGGTCTTTGCTTCTTTCCATGTCTTCTTTGGTTGCTACAGAGGTAATTTGAAACCAAGTAACGTGCCTCAGAGTATTTTCACACTATCTCAGCACAATTTATAATGAATCCTGAAAATCAAGTATCTCTTTCAGATCATGAAAAAGTGTGAGAAACAAGTGAGTTATACATTTTGAAATGGGATACCTAACTTTCCTTATTTAACGCCATCACCCTCAATTTTCAAAATTTTCAACTTCTTGGTTAACTTAATATTTTAAAAACTACAAAAGTTATTTTCTACTTGGCAATTTTTTTTCTTTCTATGAAAATATTCCTTTGTCATGGGCAATTGGATCAGCAGAAAGAAGCAATTGGCATAGATAGGCTCAACTAAATCAACATCAAATCATTCCAATTTTAGGATACCATTCAACCTTAGAATGACCTAGAATTAACATGAGTAAAATACTGATGTCCCAACTGCATAAGGCTATTAAAATGAAACAAGAGTTATCAAATTAAGGCCAAGATAATTTTTTATACTCTGATTAAATGACATAAATGTCTAAAATTTTATGCAAAAACTAGATTCCAGAAAGATTTTTGTAAGCCCCACATCTTTAAAATTTTTCCTTTGTTTGATTTGACAGCATTTTAAAATAACAGATGAAAAGATATTGGTTTCTAGATATAATAAAATTATAAAAACAACGAAGAAAGGATATATAATGAGAAATTATAACTTCTGATAATATATATACTATACTTATTTATAAGAAGCCCACATTCATAAGAATAGCTACAGTGGTGATTATGGTGCTTTTAAAATATAACAAAGTCAAAATAATGAAAGTGAATCATTGTACAGAATAGGGAACTTTGCCTATTTTATATCTTTTGTCCTTAGTATGAAATAGTAATCTTTTTTAAAAAATTCATTTAATCGTCCATTTAGTTTTTAATTTGACCAGAGAGAGACACAGAGAAAGAGAGAGGAAGTGAGAAAGCAAGCCGCCAGAGCTAGGACTTGAACTGTTGTCCACCATGTAGGAGTGTCCAGCACATTAATCGCTATGCCACCTGCTGATCCCCTAGAATAGTAATCTTAAGGCCTTAGAGATTTGGGAAAATTTGGTACCATTCTCAAGAAAAACTTAACACTTTAAAATAAACAACTGATTTTGCCCTTTTTTGCATTACTAGTAGAAACATCTGGATGATTTATAAAGAAATAGAGTTTATCTGACCTATGATTCTGACCTCTGGAACATTTAAAGACAAAGGGCTGACATCAGGCCAGTTGGTAGAAGCAGAGACATTGATGGGCTTATGCAGAGAATATGCTTCAAGCAATTCTCTCTTTTAAAACAACCTAATTCATTCCTTTCTTTCTCCTTCCTTCCTTCCTTCCTTCCTTCCTTCCTTCCTTCCTTCCTCTCTTTCTTCTTTCTTTCTTTCTTCTTTGTTTCTCTCCTTCTTTCTCTTTCTTTCTTTCTTCCTCATTTTCTTTCTTTCTTTCTTTTTCTTTCTTTCTTTCTTTCTTTCTTTCTCTCTCTCTCTCTCTCTTCTTTCTCTTTTCCTTTCTCTCGCTCTTTCTTTATTATTTTTCTTTCTCCCTTTTTCATTTTTCTTTCTTTCTTCACTCTTTCTTCTTTCTTTTATTCTCTCTTCTTTATTTCTCTCTCTCTTTTAATAGTTTTACTGTAGGATACATGTACTTGGCCAAAGGGAGACAGAGAGAGAGAGAGAGAAAGAGAAAGAGAAAGAAAGAAATCATCTCCCAGGCAGGATGGCCTAGCTATAATCACTTCTCTTCCATTCTCCTCTTGGGATTGTGGGCATGCATGCCCACATAGCAGGCATGGTTTTCAAACCACTGAGTCCAGAACTCAAATGGTGAAGTTGGCCATGTGGGATCCAGCCCCCTTAATCACCGGTAGGTTCAACAATCCATTTTCATACAAACTAACTCCTCACTGCAGCTAGAATTTACTCAGTTCTTTTGTAAGACAGAATTAACCCATTCATGAGACAGGCACCTCCATGATTCAATCACTGCCCACTAAGACCAAATTCCAAAGCATGAGCATATCCAAAACATTATCCAAAACATGACAACATCTGTCTGAATAATGGAGAATAATAGAAAAAGTTTGTGTTTAGGAGTTAACGATTATCTGTGATTTTAGACAATCTTCTTTCCTGATCCTCAATTTTCCTACGTTTAAAGTAGAAAGCCGCTTATGTCATGGGTTATTGTCAGGTTTGAAAAATATAATGCATTTAAAACACCTTGAAAAATACAAGTATTAACTAAAACCACTCTTTCATTCCTCTGCTGTTTCAACTCACAGCCTTATTATCCAGGTACAGAACCAAGCTTAGAGACTAGCTGTCTTGGCCTGTTCATGAATCAGAGCCAGTTCGTTTCCTTCTCTCTGGATATCTTATAAATACCATGTCAGCGGAACTCACTGGCCCCATAAAAAATAGGACAGTGATTCTGAAAGGTGCCTTGAAACAAACTATGTTTGTGTATATACAAGTATTTTCTGTATCAGCAATTTATTTTGTAGGTGTCATAAAAGTTTCTAGGACTACTTACACTCTTCTAAGTATCAGTACTTATGCCTTTTATCAGGCAAAAACATGCACTTTAAAAAAATAATGTATATTTTCATCTTTGTTTTATCAGTAAATAGTTATTTAATGCCTAACTAGAATCAAGATTCTGTGTTAGGCACTGAGGTAGTCACAAACATGGATCAGACACAGAATCTACCTTGAACACAGAATCTACCTTGACAGAATTGAGAATCCAGTTAGAGACCTACAAATATAACTCTCATACCAAGAGTGATATGATAAGCTTAGTCACCAGCAGACAGGGTTTCATGGGCATTCAGAGCTGAGAGAGGATATTTGCCATGTGAAGTGGAGTTCGGAGGATCTGAGCATGTAGATTAGGCTTTGAGAGTGACATTGGATGCATCGTCAGTAAAAGCAAAATAATGCTCGCTGTGCAGGGACTGACAGATATACTTAACCTACCCAAATATTAGAATGAAAATAAAATATTAAAAGGTTGGAAAAGGAGGTCAAAAATAGTAGAAAACCTTGAAAATCTGGAAAAGAATGTTGACTTATTTGGGCTGGCTCCATGGCCTGGTGGTTAAGGCACCCAAATCCCACATGGTCAATCATGTCTGGAGATCTGGAACTGGCACCCAGAGAAACATGCTGGGTGACTGTGCGTGTGTGCCTAAAATTCCCAAAGGAGTGTAAGATGGAGGAGAAAGGATTGAGGCATGACTATTCTCATTAATGCTACTTTCTCCCACACCCTCCACCACTCATCTCTCTCTGGTGACTGCATGTGCCCTTTGACTAAATATAGTATCTTTGTGTGTATATATATGTGTATATATATATATATATATATATATATATATATACACACACACATATATACATACACACACCCTTTTGTTTTATCAGTAAATAGTTATTGAATGCCTAACTAGAATCAAGATAAAATTTATATATATAGTTTTATTGTCTCTTCTCTCCATATTCAAAATTGCTCACTCAAAATTACTCAAGCTCTTCCCTGGCCATCTTACTTATGGTATATCACAGAAATGACTTAGGCTCATGCTTTCTTTGTTTTTGTCTCTCCTGTTCCTCTGCTGTTTCAACTCACAGCCTTATTATCCAGGTAAAGAACCAAGCTTAGAGACTAGCTGTCTTGGTCTGTTCATGAATCAGAGCCAGTTTGTTTCCTTCTCTCTGGATATCTTATAAATACCATGTCAGCGGAACTCACTGGCCCCATAAAAAGTAGGACAGAGATTCTGAAAGGTGCCTTGAAACATGCTGTTCTTGATACAGCAAAAGGTGGAGAAATGCGTATTTGGAGAAATCAAAACAAAATGCATTTGGCATAGTTCACCCCAGTGCTTTTGTTTTGTTTCCCAGACAGAAGAGAATGATGTCCTCTGCTGCAGGTTTCAAATACCTCCAGTCAGACTTCTGGTTAAAGCAAGAAAACTTTTTATTTTTAACAAAAATAATGTCATGTGAAAAACACTTAGCTGTTTTATGTGTGCCTAAAAGTCTCAATTTTTAACATTTAATTTGCACATGAAAATTTAGAAGGTCACAGAGGACAGATTGAGGACATCAAGGATAATCCTTTTCTGTTACATAGGATCTCAACCTGGCTGCTCAAATGAATCACCTGGGAGACTTCAGATCTCCTGGGATGGGGCTTTACATCCAGGTTGGGTTAATGAATTTTAACTCCACATATGATTGCAAAGTCTAGCCAGGGCTAAGAGTCACTCAACCATTCCAAATCCTTTTTTTTTTTTTTTTTTTTTTTTTTCAGGAGTTTTTGCTATAGGGTGCACACGCTCGCCAGAAAGACAGAAACAGAAAGTCAGAAATCACCCCCCAGGGTGGATGGCCACGCCGCAATCCCTTCTCCTCCATTCTCTCAGGATCTTGGACACACACGCACATGTGCCCGGCGTGAGTTTAAGCCACTGGATCCGGGATCTGAACTGCGGTCGGTTACATGGGAGTCCAGCAACGTAGCCATTACACTAACTGCTGTTCCCAACCATTCCAAATCCTCTCGTTTTTCTGCTGAGAAATCTTGGTTAGAGGCATGAAGAGATGTGCTCACACTGCTAACAGGAAAAACCTGGGTCCTCAGAACTCAATTCTCCAAAATCCCAGAGACTTTCCTCCAGTTTGTTATTCCATCAGACATCATGAAATCTGAGTATTTATTATCTATGTACTGCTAACATTACATTATTAATTGAAGAGTCAATAAATGTTTATGTGTCATCTGCTGTTATAGGCAAAGTATTAATAGGAAAAAAACATACCTGGAAAGGAGGAAATTAACATAAACAGGATAATGAACATAAATAAGAGAGTGAGGAAATAAAGTATTTCACAGGGGGTGTGTCTGGGAGATGGTGGATTTGGGCATTGATTGTGTGTTAGATGTTTGATGCTTGCTGGACTCTGAAAACATAGATAGTAAACTAAACTCTGAAGACAGGGTTGAAGGCTGAACTAAAATGTATTGAAGTGAATACGAAAAGGAATTTAAAGCTGAAGAATCAGTTTACACAAAGGAATGACTTTGTGAGACCAAAAAGTACCTTTCATGTGATTATAAATCAGTTCTATCATGTTAAAAAAAGGTAATGGAAGAAGCTAGGAAAAAAAGAAAAAAAGACTTCAAACAGATAATGAGGAGCAATGTCCGCTTTGTAGCTGTGTAAGTTGCTTTTCTCCCAGGGGAGTGTTTCTCAGTTAGTAGTATGTGTTCTATCTAGAGAATTCATAAAACTGAAAGCTCCCAGCCTAAACCCAGTATTTCTGGTCTAGTGATCCTGATGATGATGGTCTGTACTTTTTTTTTTTTTTTTTTTTTTTTTGCAAAAACACGGCTCTGGATGATGGCAAAGCATTCAAGAAATTTAAAATGGGGAAAATATGATTGGATTTTCATGTTGTAAAGATTAATGCCGGATGAAATATAGAAGATCTGTTGGGGACAGAATGATATATCTGATAGGATGTTATAGCAGTACTGTAAGAGGGAAATAATGAGGACCGTTCCTAGGGCAGCACTGGAAACGAATAAAAAGTAGGAAATGAGTATTTAAAATATTTAAAAGCTAGAACTGACAGACGAGAGGGTTTAGGAATAAAATTTATGTGAATAAAGAGGGAAGACAGCAGAATATACAGTTGCTTCTAGGTGTCTGGGCTGGGAAATTGAATAAAAGGTATTGTCGGCAAGGTGAGTTCATGACCACTTCCGAATGGGGATCAGCTTCACTTTGGCAACCAGTTGTATACTTAGCCTATCTACAGCTAAGGAGAAAAGGGTATCTAAACACAGAGAATTTAAAAATCATCAATATTAACATAAAACTGCATTTCATAAAGTCAGAGAGAAATGGTAAGAGGGATAGAAAGCATGAATACAGAGAAGAGAGAATTTTTAGAAACTAAGTTTGCAATTGTGATAAATAACCAAAGTAACTAAAGTATTACAAAGTTGTCGACTAATGGTCATTGGTGAACTTAGTGAAATAAGGAAGGGTGATGAACTAAACTTTATGAATTGACACTGAAAGAGAAGTTTAAGGGCAGTGGCAGCAAATATTACATGTCTATAGCTAGGAATGAAGGCTCTTCTCAAATACAAACACACACCTTTCTGTTGTCTGTTATAAAAAATATTATTCCTTAGTATAAACTTAACAGATTAAATTAGGAAGAAAAGAAAATGAGAATAATAGAGCTCATAATACAATAGAATAGTAAATGTTTGTGTAAAACATTAATGGACCCACAAAATTTGTTTGATATACTTTAAAAGAAAGGTAGTAAAAAAATCTAAAGTTTCCTTTCAAGGCTCACATCTCCAAAGTCTATTCTTGGTCAAATGAAGACAAAAAAAGTTGTGAACTATATATATATATATATATATATATATATATATACACACACACACACACACACACACACACACACAGATTCATTGTATAATTATTTTTGGTAGAATCATCAGAAATTTTTAGAAAAGAAAAATAATAGGAATATATATATATATTTCAAATAGCTCAGAAATATTCAGAACATAAATATTCAGAATGCCTTTAGAATAGTATCTAAGCCTCCATAAACTTTAGCGTGACATTCTCTCTTCCTAACTCTGGTTCACTATGATATGCTTCAGCAAGCTTTACCTTTCTATCTGAATCATTCCAATTTCTGCCTGAGGATAAGGCCAAATTTAGCTTATGTGTTTTCTAGCATATTCTTATATTTTAATAGTAGATTATATTCTAAAAGAATTTATGGAAGTGCTGTTCAATAGAAATATAATGTGAGCCACAGTTTCAATTCCGAATTTTCTCATAGGCACATTAAAATGGCAAAACCATTTTTTACAACAGGGAAAACTAATTTTAACAATACTTTTTTTTCACAATGTATCTGACATATTATCTCAATATGTAATCAATATAAAATTGTTATCAAGAGATGTTTCACCCTTTCCCCCTAAATTTTCAAATCTGATGTGTAACTTAAACTTATAGCACACCTTGATTCAGATTTTCCACAGCTGAAATGTTTAATAGCTACTTGTGACTAAAGGCTGCCATGTTGGATACTGCAGAGTTTACTGTACTGCACAGACTACGTATAAGCAAAGTACATTTAAAGTTTTGCTAGATGGGGTGTGTCATCTCCTGAGAGAGACAGAGAGAGAGAAAAGGAGAAAGCAACCTGCATGAGGATAACCACATTGCAATCCTTTCTTCTCCACTCTCCTCTCATGGGTTTGGGCATACATTCACACACCCATGCACAGCATGTTTTTCAAGCTGCTGGGTCTGAAACTAGTACTGTGCGTTCTGGTATGTGGGATTCAGCCACTTTAATAACCTCCATGCCACCTGGCTGGCCCCATTAATAAAATGTTTCAACACTAGAGGACACATGCTTGAGCATGAGAGAGACAGAGATAAAGAGAAGCAGAAAGAGAGACCCCCTCCAACACCACAATCCTTTTTTCTCCAATTATCTATCCTGTCAGGATCCTGGATGCTGGCCCTGTGAAGTTATAGGGGGTAGAATTTGAACCTTAGTGATATGAGATCCAGCTTCATTTACATATCTAGCCACTGTGCTGAGGGGCTAGTTCCCAAACTGAATCTTCTATTTACATAGTTAATTTTGACCCTAGTTAGAAATTTTTTTTCTGTTATTTTACTGTGAAATACCCCAAAGGGAGTAGCTGATGTGAGATTGGTCTTCAATAAGACATTACTTACTTTTATAAAAATTTAAGTACCTATCATGTACCATACTCTCATTAGGTAGCTTTGAGCAACACAGCTATTGCCTACCAAGTGAACACACATTCTATCAAAGAAAAAAAAAACCTATGCAAAATATTTTATTTGGATGGAGGAAATTTAAGATGGCACTTAATAAGCCACTGCTTTCAAAGTGAAAAATTAGTAGTTTAGGATCAAGGTATTTGGATACTCACCAAAGAAAAGGTTTAGATTTGGCAAGAGCAATACTAATGCTTGTAAAGATGACAGGTCTCGAACTAGGTTTCAAGTATGGGTGTGATATGGTTTGGCAGGAAACAGAAGGAAGACAAATTTAGATACAAACAATAAAACTAATCTAAGTGTTAAAATGAGGATGAGGAAGCAGGAAAATAATCAGATGCTTGGAGTGGAGGCTTATTAAGATATAAAAAAATGGTATGGGCTTGGACAAAACAGGCATCTTGCCTTGCCTTTAATGGAAACATATTGGAACACTGTTCATGAATTCATGAAAGATTATTTAGAAGCTTATAATGTGGAAATTTCCATGTACTGTTGCCTTGAATAAACTCTTGATGGAAAAATCTCACGCCAAAGGCAATGTACTTTAAAACAAATAAATACCTTTCAGAACTTCTGAAGTACAGCAGGACACAACTCCATATTTGTCCCATCTCCTTCGGTTTTATATTCCTGTATGAAGATGTCTAGAGACACTAGTATAATCTTCCATCACATCTACTCTCTAGAGGGTAATTTATTACGTCATATCAAGACCTAAAGACTGTTTTCAACCTTTTATTAAACATTTCCACTTCTAGAATTTTGTGATAAGAAAATAACCAAAGAGATCCACACTAAAGTGTTCACAGGGATAGTCACAGAATTTTATAACATGACAAATTTAAAATCCTTGATTCCCAACACTTAGTTATTACTTAAATATGTTTTGGTCCATAATACTATGAAAACATATTTTTAAAAATTACTGTATTATATAGGTATTTACTCCTAAAAATAATTTTATTGAAATATAGGCAAATAAGATAGCACAAATCATAAGAACAGAACTGGATGGATTTTTGCCACATTTATATACCAACATAAACAGTATTCAAATCAATTAATAATATTAGCTCACCAGAAACACTTATTACGCATCCTTTATCATTACTTCGAACAGTGTAAATTAGTTTTATTCTTCTTTTTCCCATTTTTCTAATAGCAATCATTCAGAATCAGTCTTTCGTTTCTGGATTTTTCCTCAACATTAAGTTTGGAAGGTTTTAATCAATACTATTGATATGGCTTAGTTAGTTAGTTTGTTTGTTTGTTTATTTATTTATTTATTTATTTATTTATTTATTTATTGAGAGGTTTTGGCTATAAGGAGTGTGCACTCACCAGAAAGACAGAGACTGAGAGACAGAAAGCGAGAAATCACCCCACGAGGGAGCCGGCCATGCTGCAATCCCTTCTCCTCCATTCCCCTCTTGGGATCTTGGGAACGCACACACATACTCCTGGTGTGAGTTTAAGCCACCAGGTCCAGGACTCGAATCGCGGTCAACTACATGGGAATCCAGCGACATACGCCAACTGCTGGTCCCTGGTGTACTTTCTTAATTGCCATTACTGTATAATATCTCAGTGTATGGACATGTGAAACTTATCTATTCTACTATTGCAGAATATTCAGGATGTTTTCAGTTTGGGCTGTTTTAAGTGTGCTGTAAGGAACTCCTTTTTCATATATTTCATGTTTTTTCATGAGCAATGTCATGTGTTCTGTTCCACTGATTCCTTAGCATATGTGTAGGAATGAAATTACTAGGTCAAAGGGTATGGATAGGTTCAGATTTTATAGCTATTTACAATATGTTTTCAAAGTTCTTGTTTTTATTATCCATGTCTGAGAGCTCTGATTGTTTCATCACCTTAATACACATTCTGTCTTATCTGAAATTCTGTTTTTTTGTGATTTTTGTTGGGTATGAACTAGTGATATATTCTGGTTTGATTTTGAATATCTTCCAATGGCTAATGAAGTTGAACACCTTTTAAATAATTTTACTAGTCATTGTGAAGTTAGCCACGAGAATTCCTCTTCAAGTCATTGAAATGTTGGCTTTTTCCCCCCTTAGTGATTTAAATATTTTGAATCTGAATATTTTATTGAATCTATGCATTATAATTTCGTTCCTTCTGGTGTTTGTCTTCTCACTGTAATGATATTATTTTGCATCAATTACATAAGATTGGTTAATTGAAAGTACAAGACTTTGGGAACCTACTCATCTCAGGTTTTAATAAAGGTAAAGACATCATAGGGTAGGAAAAAGAAACTTCAAGATGCAGGATCCTTTCTGAGTCACACAGGAATTTGAACTGTGGTTGGCCATATGGGATGGGTTCCCTTAACTGCCAAGCTATGGAGCTGGCTCCTGAGTTATATTTTAAAATCGTCCCCAAATTATCATTTGTTTTTCTTTGACACACAGTTACTCTGGTTCATATACATTTTGGCACCTTCTGTATTTCCACTAAACATACAGAAATATTTTTCACAAGTCATGTCTTATGATTGTAATAGTTAATATTTTATGAAAACACAGATAGCCCATTTGTTTGCTTCTTGTATTTTATGAGCACTCCAATTTGTTAGAGTATTTTCAGTGCTTGCATATTTATTTATTTTTAGAATTATTTTATTAAACTTTTACTTATTTATTTATTCATTTATTTTAATTTGACCAGAGAGGGATGGAGAGAGAGAAAAACAGAGAGAGACAGAAGGAAAGTGAGAAAACAAGCCTCCAGGTCTGGGACTTGAACCACAGTTGGACATGTGGGATTGCAGCTCACTTATCCACCATACCACCTGTTGGCCCCAGTGCTTGCGTATTTAATATTTTGAAGAAAACATTTTATTTAAAGGATAATATGATGGAGTAATGTGTTAATAGCTCTGATCCCTCAGACTTTTAACACATCTTTGGCAGAATGTAGCTAGTCAAAAAACAGGGTGCTAAGCACCATTCACTTAGTGCATGGTTAATTTTAATTGTGAGAAGAATATCAAGAAGGAAATAAGTGAATTAGGACATTTATAATTATAACAAGACAGTAACTCAGAAGTGACTCTGTTATCTCATTGTGTTGACTCCCATGTAGTTGCCCATGGTTTGAGTCTCGAACCCAGTGGCTTAAACTCACGCCGGGCGCGTGTGCGTGCGTGTCCAAGATCCCAAGAGGAGAATGGAGAAGGGAGTGTGGCGTGGCCATCCCCCCTGGGGGGTGATTTCTCGCTTTCTGTCTCTGTCTCTCTCTGTTACTGGTGAGCACACCCACCCTATAGCATAAACCTCTCAAAAAAAATTAAGGGGGGACTAGCTAGTAACATGGTGGTTAAGGTGTCTGGATCCCACATAGCTGACTGTGTTGTTCCAGTTCCAGGCTTGAAAAATACGCCAGCTTTGTGTGCCTGTGTGCCCCAAATCCCAAAAGGAGGAATATGTCATAGTGTGGCCATCCCACATGGAGGGTACTTTGTCATCCTCCCCCCTTAGTAAGTGCACATACCCTCTAGAAATTTTTTAAATAAATAATAATAGAAAGTGGTTCCAGACACTGATTTAGGTCTTAGCAGAACAGATAAAATGACAGACAAATATCTTTGACTGCATGAAGCTTATATTCTGGGGAAAAGCTGTTGAGTAAAAAATGGTTAAATAAGTCAAAATATAATAGATCATAACTTTGAATGAAAGATGACCTAAGATTAGTCCTGATGGCTTCCAGCTGGACAGCAGAGACAGGCTATAAGTGCTATGGGAAAGGAAGAGGCAACTATTAATCTTTTGTTAGGTGCTTGAATTGTTCATATGGTGGCCTCTTCTCTCTTACCACAGATATGGAGGCCAAGAAGATGTTATACTAGCCAGAGAACTCAGAATTTCTTAGCTTCCTCTTGACCTTGTGAGAATAGTAGAGAGAAAAACAATATATTTTCAAATATTCAGGTAGTTCTTACTTTATTTTTATAACTTTTTATCACTTGTTATTTTCTGTTCTATGTGTGCATAGGAATTCATCTGCCCTGAATTCTTCACAAATCATAACGCTCTTAGGGTTTTTAAGACTTTGGTCCTTCAGGTGATGTATACTCAATGACACCATCATCTCCAGATTAAAATCTCTATGGAGGATATTCGTTTTTGTCACTGAGGGAAGAAGTATCTGAAAAGGTAAATCCAATGGGGGAAGCATTTAGGAAACCATCAATAACAAAGTGTGGCAGTTTGGAAAGAGACCATGATAATTGTGTGTGTGTTGTGTGTATGTGTGTGTGTGTACTCTCTATGTAAAAATAGTTCTTGCTCTTTACTTTCCAGGTTCATAATACATGTCCTGATTTTCTATTGCTTCATAGAAATCTACTGTAAACTAGTAAAATAAGCCAACAATAATATCATTATGTTCTCTATTCCTTAGGTCAGATATGAAGGAAGGGCATAGTCAGAATGACTAATCTTTTCTGTTCCATCTTTCTTTCTTTTTAATATTAAGTGTGTGCCACGTCCACATGCCAGAGATAGACTGAGAGAGAAGTACTCTCAAAAGGGTCTCATCATTCTATGATCCTTCTTCACCAGCCCTCCAGCTCTTCAGGGTCTTGGGCACTCAACTGCTCCTTGTTTGTTTATAGGCCACCCTGTGTATTTGAACCTGCCAAGGACCATGTGGCCTCTAGCACTGCAGTTCAGTGTACCACAGACTATACCACTTAGACTGGACTGGGTGTGGCTAATCTTTGCTAATGTCACCTCAGTTGTGGTGGCTTCAATATCAGGCAACTGCTAGGAGACCATTAATTCTCTGACAGTTTTTTTCTCTCTCCTATTTTTTTTTCTTTTTTTTTTGAGGGAGAGAGACTTTTGCTATAGTGCATGTGCTCTCACCAGAGATATATAGAGAGACAGAGAGACAGAAAGTGAGAAATCACTGCCCAGGGGGGAAGGCCATGCTGCAATCCCTTCCCTTCCATTCTCCTCTTGGGATTTTGGGATGCAAGCACACACAACTGGTGTGAGTTTTAAGCCACCACGTCAGAGACTTGAAACACAGTTGGCCATGTGGAGTCCAGCTCTTTAACCACTATGCCACCTGCTGTCTCCAACAATCCTCTTTAAGAGTTTGTTCCTATAGTCTATATATCCTTGAATCTAGGTAAGTTTGGTAACTACTTTTATGAGTAAAATAAAAAGAAATGAAATAATCCTCTACTAATTTATTTATTTTTTTTCCTGTACTAATTTCTAACTTTAAGACATTGGCAACCTCTACTTTCTACTCTTAGGATGCTTACTCCAGAAGTCAGCTGTTCTGTAAGATTTCTGACTACCCTGGCATGGCCATATGAAGAGGCACAATGGAGACACATGAAGAAGATGCATGAAGGGAGTTTCCTGGACAGTAGACATAATGTGGAGAAGAAACAAAGAACTCATCCAACAGCCTGATTGAAGGCCCAACACATATGGCCCAGTCAAGTTATCTCACCAGTATCCGACAGCTCCTCTTCTGTGACTGATTTTGTTCAATAACTTGTGAGCAGAATAGCTTGTATCTTTCTCATGCTGTGGGATTTATCTTTAATCCAAGATCCTTCAAAAATCCTTCTTTTAGATACGGATCCTGATACTATTTGAAATATTAAACTGAGTCTCAATTAAAAGAGTCACAGAACACAGGTCCTAGCCAACCTATAATGGATGTGTAATATAAGTAAGATAGATAGAAACCTTATTATTTTAGGATCCTAAGATTTGGGAGTTGTGTGTAAGCATGAAGTAACTTAGTCCATCCTGACTAATACAGTGCCTATGCACCTGCTTCTTGATTATTTCTCCTAAATATTGGAATATGCTAAATTTACTATCAGGTAAGAAGTTCCAATCATTTCTACATTGTGGAATAGATTTATTTAAGGAAAATTATTATTGCTTCCTAAGCATACCACATATACCAAACAACCAGCAAATATTCAAATATTCCATCTTTCTTAAAGCTAAGAGAAAAGATTTGTTTTGGACAGTATTTATTTTTCCCTGAACAGACAAAAGATCTCATATAGAATTTATCTTTGTTAAATTTATTGGTTCCTTTGGCATTGCCATATTCCTGTCAACATCTGATAACTCAATTTGTTCTCACTTTTTCCATTTATTTCATCTGTATAAGGTTGTTCAGTGCGGGCATCAATTTTCAATGTTTTGTATTTCAGGTTAGGTTTATTTACTTCATAGGAACTATAAATGACAGGGAAGTCACTTCAGATTCACATTTAAAAGCCATTTGGCTAAATAAGAAGAAAATCATATGTATTTCAAAGCTGCTTTTTTGCTTTAAGCAGTTTTAGAAGGGAGAAGTATATGTATAAAGTGACCTTTCTTTCAACATTTTTTCAACCAAACTTTTTGTATAACATTGGTTAAAATTTTATGTTCTGATTTCTAGGTAGGAGGCACACCCACTCATTGTATTTGCAGTTTTAAGTTTCCTAGTTTTGTAATGTCCTAAACTTATTATTAGAACAGAGGTGAGGAACTCACAAGTAAGCCCGGACTTCCATCCCAAACAAAGAAGGACATGTCCCAAGCAAGTGTTCTGTGATCATGAAGTAAGCAGAAGAATGTGATGAGTTCTATCAGGTCAGCAAAGCACAATAAGAACAGAAATCATGAATTATAGGCTTATAGAATACAAGACTTAGAATTTACAAAAATCAAATTTGTACCCAAATCATTCATTCTTATCACAGTTCTTTGGAGTGATGAGCATCTAGGAGAACTTGAATTGCCATGAGACAGGAAGATCAGAGTTCTGGAAGCAGGTCATTCCATGTACCGATAGCTCTAGTATTAAAAGGTGCATTTTTCATTAACATAGAATTTGCATTAATGCCAGTTTGTAACCGTACATGTTATTACCAACTCTGCAGTGACATAGAGCAATTATTTCTCCCTCATGTTTTAACATCTGAGTTGACAACTTCTTTGTCCATGTGGTGCCAACAGATTTTCACTATGAACTGTAATACTTACACGGGAGTATGTAACCAGCATACAAATAAAGAAATAAAACCTTGTTGGAGCTTACAAGGTGTATATGTGTCCTTTTCAATAGCTCTTGGTGTCTTTCCTTTAGAAGCAGTTACTATTCTGACTAGATATAGAAGTATTTCCCTGTCTTATTTATAATTTTTACCACTTACGTATGTGTCCCGACCCGGTTCAGGTGCTATGTGTCCCGACCCGGGGGGGACAGTCGAACAGGTTTCCTGAGGGAAGGAGTGAGAGCCGGGACAAGCGGCGCAGTGTCACAGCACGGAGATGACACAGTGTCTTCAGTGTCGTCTGTTTATTGTGGGCAGCACGGTACAGCACGGAGACAACGCAGTGTTACAACTCTTTAGGGTTGCGTCATCTGTTGTGAGCAGCACGGAGATGACGCGGTGTCACAACTCTTCAGGGTCGTCTGGAGACGATGTAGTGTTACAACTCTTCAGGGTTGTCTGGAGACTGTGTGGTGTTTCAGTTCTTCAGGCTCTCCAAGGTCATTGTCTTCCTGGTCTTCCGTGTCGTCTTTGTTGTCTTTCTGGTCGTCTGGCTATTGTGGGTCAGGCATCGGTGGTTATATACACGCTGGTGGGCCGTGATTGGTTGAATGAAGGGACGTAAAAGGTGGGTTATGATTGGTTGTAAACGGTGGGCCGTGATTGGTTGTAAACGGTAGGTTAGGATTGGTTGCTTTTGGATCAATCATGAGGTGCCGGATATGCAAATCTGAGGGATTCTAGTGGCCAATCAGAGCAAGGTTTCGAAGGTCAGGTTTTTTGAGGGAACCAATCATGGCAATTGTTTGCTCTCTGAGAAACCTCCCCGGAGTCGCTGGTGCACAGCCTCCCACACGTATGTGTCCCTAAATAATATGTGTTAGTTATGTCTATTTTTGAAGTTCATTTAGATGGAATAATTCTACTTGTATTATTTTTTCTTGCTTTTTGTCACTAACATCCTTATACATGTGTACCAAATGTGTAAGTATATTCATTTCTGTGGGATACATACTCACAGGTATAATTTCTTTATCATAGGATACATGTGTCTTGAATTTTACTAGGTAATGTCAAAATATATTAAAGTAATTATTACAATTTATGGTCCCACAAGCAGTGTATGAAAGTTCCTTTTACTCCATTTACTTCTCAAGATTTATTCTACAGATTTAATTTTTTCCAAATATGGTGAAGTGTCATATTAATTTTCATGCTCCTGGTGGTTATTGAAGTTGAGTATATTTTCACATGCTTATTGCTATTTTAACGTTCTTTTTTTGTAATGTGTCTTATTTTTTCCTCTATATGTCAGCATTTAAAAAAGAAAGCAAGGTTTTTTTTTTTGCATCATTTAAGTTATATAGTTTCTTAGATCACTTGTTTTGCATGTACTTTGGATCAGCGCCTTTATAATTCAGCACTGAGAATAGAACTCGGTATTCTTTTTTTTTTTCTTTCTTTTTTTGGAGAGGTTTTTGCTATAGGGCGCGTGCGCTCGCCAGACAGACAGAGAGAGACAGAGAGACAGAAAGTGAGAAATCACCCCCCAGGGGGGATGGTCACGCCACAATCCCTTCTCCTCCATTCTCCTCTCAGGATCTTGGGCACGCATGCACATGCACCCGGCATGAGTTTTAAGCCACGGGTCCAGGACACGAACCGCGGTCGACTACGTGGGAGTCCAGCGACATAGCCATTACGCTAACTGCTGGTTCCCAGAACTCAGTATTCTTGATGTGATCCAAAGAATGCAGTATAAATCATAGTTCAAGTCCCCTTAATCTGAAGACTATACTTCTATTATTAAGATTATATTGGCATTGGCAATTTTAAAACTTCATGAACATGTTTTATAATTTATGCCATGGCATTACAAGCTAGGGTCCTGTTGAGCTTGGCATTCTTACAGAATGATCTGAACAGGTGGATTAATTTCTCTAATTCATCAAGGCCAATTAATGGTGTTATAATCTACCTACACATTAAATACAATTATTTTTCCCCTTCATAGGAAAGAGGTATTTAAGAATGGATTTTTTTTTTCTAGTGCAGGAGAGGAGTCAAGTAAAAATAACCATTTTCTGGATGTAAAGTTTGAGCAAATTTTAATAGGAAGGTAATTGAGTCTCAATATAATTTTTTCATGAGGTGATGTTCCACATATCAAAAAAAATCTTATGTGGAATTGGTTTTACTGATTAATGTTCTCATTGCTTATAACGTCACTAATGTTTTGATTCTCACTAAATATATAACAATAACATTGAACATACATGTTTCATGAGATATAATAGGCAACTTTATTTTAAATTCCTGTCCTTGCTTTAAGTTTCTTCTGTAAGGTTAATATCTTCTCCACTCCACCCCTATCCCCCAGCAAAAGTCAGTAGAGTCCCATGATATGTGTGTTATTTTCAAAAGTTAAAAGAAAGTTGTATAATAAATACATTCAATGACATAATAGTCAAACTTTAACTTTTTAATTTCTGCTTTTTGTAAGTCCAAACCTGATTCTACTACCAGTGAGAACATGATGCAGATGAGTTTCTTATTCCCAATTATGTGATTTAGTTCTTCTTTACAACAGTGATATCTGGACCTTCCAGGGTCAACAAGTGAGAGATGAGAGAAGAAAATGAGAAGGAAAATGAAACGGAAAAGTTTCACTTGACTAGTATATTACTGGGAATGATTGCACTGCTTTGAGTTTTGAAAAATTTCACGCTGACACTTTCTTGTGCAAAGCTTTCATGGTGCTTATAAGACTTATGCATTGCCAGGAGTTGAGTTCCTCTCCGGTTTCCTTGATGTGGATGATACATTCTCAGCTGCTTTGTGGTAGTTTCCCAGCTTTCTGTTGCATCCCAATTGACCCCCAAAGACAAGTTCCTTTAGGAACATTTAAGTTGGAATTTTCTTTTGTGCATACAGTCCACAACTGGAATATTCAACTAAACTTACCATTGGGACTACAGATACCAGACTGGTATCTCCAAGGTGGAAAAATGCCTCAGACAAACCTCTTAACCTCAAAGCTTCCAGAGCACAAATTAGACCACTTCACCATGTCTATTAAACTTTCCATGTGTCTCCTGTAATCCTTTTTTCCTAGTCTTAAAGTGAAGAAGAAACACACTTCCTTCCTTCCATTGTTGGAGCTCACAACACTAAAATAAGTCTCTTTCTAAAGATTCTTTGTTACCATAACCCCCTGAGTCTTTTAAACCTGTATGTATGATAAAGGATTCTACTTTGGAATTTATAGAATATCTTAGGATTTGAACAAAAGTAAGTATAAATAAGTTTATTTAAACTGTCAGAAATAAAAGCAAATTGTGTACTTCATTCTCTCATTCAACTAATATTTACTGCGTGTCTGTTATGTAAGAAACTGTTTGGGGAGCTTGGAGTCATACTATGGAAATCAAACAAACCCAAAATAATCCATTTCATTATTAAACTGTGTTCTAATTTAGATAAAGAAATAATAAGATAAATAAATAATGTATATGCATGTTATATAATGATAAATGCAAAGATAAGAAAATATTAATGAGAAAAATAAAAAAGAGAGATGGAGTCAGTTGTAGTATTGTAATTTCAGACGTAGGACCAAAGAAAACCTCATAGGAGGTTGGTGTTTAAACAAAGACCTGCAGAAGATGGCAGAGCAAGCCCTAAAGTCGTTTCTGTGAAGAGGATTCCAGGAAAACCAGTCAGATAGGGAAAATGCTTTGAAGTGGGAGCATATTTGGCTTTTGTGAGAAAGTAGGGAGACCAGGATGGTTTAAAGAGAGTAGTCCAGGAGAAATCAGGAGATGAGTTCAGAGAGGAGAGTGAGAGGGTGTTAGATTGGTTAGGGTGTGTGAGTCATTAAGAGGACTCTGGTTTTTGCCTAAGTTCAGTTTAAGACCATTGGAGAGTTTTGAATGAAAGCAAGCATTTATCTGGGTTAGGGGGATTACTCTCCACATTAACAGGATTACTTTGCTTTCACATGGAGGGTAGAAATGGGGGGCCCAGGAGCGGGCAGTGCCATAAGACTGAGATCATTTAGGAGGTTGCTGCAAGAGTTGACGGTGTCTTGGAAAGAATTCATAGTGGTGGGAGTTGTCAGAATTTATATATACCAGGGATCTTCCAAAAGTTTATGGAAAATATGCATTATGAAAAATACTATAGGGGCCAGCAAGTGGCATGGTGGTTAAGGGCACTGGACTCCCACATGGCTGACCGTGGTTCAAGTCCAGAACCTTGAGGCTTGCTTTCTCACTCTCTCCCTCTCTGGTCAAAATTAAAAATAAGTAAATAAATAAATAAAGTTTAAAAAACCAACCTATAAACAGTTTTGCAGGCCATATTTGCTTTTTTACTTTACATAGACCATTTCTTTTTATAATAGGCATTTTCTAATGGGCATTGAAACAGAATATTAAATCAGAATTATCTAATGCAATTAATTTGATTTGTATTACTAAATATATCCAAAGACTTGCCAAAGCCAAAGTGAGTGTTCCAAGTAATTGTTGTGTTCTTCCTGGTGATGTAAAATTAATTCAGTTAGAAAAGGGGGAAGTTCAGCTTTCTCCTGGAAACTTCCTTGAGACAGAAATTTTGCAGTTTTTCTTCTGAAACTCCACTTTCTATATCTGATTCAGGTGGCGTGTTGGTTAAGGCACTGGACTCCCACATGGCCGACTGCGGTTCAAGTCCTGGACCTAGTGGCTTGCTCTTTCGCTTTCCCTTTCTCTTTCTCTTATGAAATAAAAATAATAAAAAAATAAATTTTAAAAAATGGCCCAAGATCCACTGAAGAATGTAAGGCAAGCTTGCAGAAAGAAGATGTCCTAGCCATAGCTTCCTACTTTCTCTTTCACTTCTGTCCCTGCCCTGATAGTGGAACTAAAATAATGAGATGAAAATACTTAATTTGTTCTGAGTATGGATTCCATTTTACCTGTCATTTAAGAAAATTCTATGCATATTTGTTCTTTTAATTTAAATACTAATATTTTTAAGAGAAGCTGACAGTAATTTATAATGACAAGATAAGTGTTTGAAAAGAGATAAAGCATAGGTAAATATAGGTTTTAGTCTGAGAAGAAAAGAAGACTTGCACTTTGCTGAGGTCAAGACTAAGAAAGAAACATTTGGAAGGGAAGGGGCTTAATTTGGGGCATGGTTAGTGTAAGATGTTATTAATGTGTATGATTAGAGACATCGGGAAATATTTTGGTGCAATGTCTGAAGTGTAGAGGATATGTCCAGAGACTGGAGATATAAATTACATCCATATTAAAGTACAATCTTCTATTAAAGACAATTCATAGTAATTATACATGACCACTTAATGTTATTGTTGATGAATGTTCTTCTTGTACAAACTTGAGAGGCATTCATGATATTAAAACATGAAAATCTGAAGAGCAAAAATAGTCAATCAAGAATGAAAAATTTAAAGAACCAACAACCAATATGTAGTATTAAAAAAAAAAAGGAATGAGGTTAGCCCATGGCCTGGTAGTTAAGGGATCTGGCTCCCACATGGTCAACTGTGCAGACTCAGCCTCTGACCCAGCAGCTTGATAAACATGCTTCATTCATTTGCATGTGTGCCCAAAATTCTGAAAAGAAGAGGGACTGTGGTGTGACCATTCTCCATGGGGGAAGCATTCTTCTTTTCCATCTCTCTCTTTCTCCCCCTATCCAGTGTGGGAAAAATTTTAAAACTCTTGCAAAATTTTTAAAAAATAAATTAAAAGAAAACAAATTAGTAAAGGTGCTGTCCATAACTATTTTTTTTTTTTGAGATATTTTTGCTATAGGGCCGGGACTTGAACTTTGGTAGACTACATGGGAGTCCAGTGACATAGCCATTATGCCAACTGCTGGTCCTGTCTATTTTTATTCTTTTAATGATCAAATTTAGAGGATAATTATGAAGGTGAATATGCTTGGCTTTTTATTTACTTATTATTTAATCTTTGTACATCTTTCAGCTTGAGCATAATTTTTCCCAGCATGCATACTTTTTTTTCCCTGAGCCTCTCCTTTCTTACCCCCAACTCTGCACCCTCTCCTATACAGTCTCTGATGTGCTTGGCTTTTTGTGGAATGATGTGACAATGGTCTCTAACAAACCTGAACTCAATAACCAAGATCTATTTCCATTATATCACCTGTGTGGTTTGACTTTAGACAACTAGAATCTGTCACATTAACTACTTCTGTACTTACTAAAAATACTTATTTACATCTGTTGTTTGACATTTTGCAAAGACAGTACAATAGTAGTTTGCTTCAGCAAAGAAAGTTTACTTAGAAGTTTCCTGTAACTATTTTTTCTACACTGTATGATGTATGCACTGGTATTTTTTTGGTCTGGTGTTTTCTCTAGTCATTGTTAGTGAAAATATCAATGAGGTAGTTCCCCTGGTCTACTCAAGTCATCATTATTATAATAATACTTGTTAATATAACTATGATTACTATCAAAATCATTTTTACTGCCATAGGAGTCATATTTTCTTGGGATTTTTCCTGAGATTCTATACAGTCTAATTCTTAACTATATTATTTCATATTTCACTTCTCCTTCCTGTATGAATCAGGAAAATCAATTGAAACTTTCCAAGACATTATATTCATGCTTTCTTTCTCTAAAAGCTTATACTAAGAACAGAGAGAAAACAATATGATGTTGAATTTAAAAAGAAAAAGCATAAATAAATTTTAGTGATGCAGACTATGTTGTCCTTATTAGGTATTACATGGTTTCACAAATAATAAATACCAGAGCAATACATGAGCAATTTTTTAGAAAAAGTAAGTAAAAGATTCAAAAATCAGATTAGTTTCTCTTTAAGAAGGTATTGAGCTATATGAAAAACTTTTATAATTAATTCTAAGAAAGAAATAAAATATAGAAAAAACAAAAAAGACAATTTTACTGGGCGTGTAACTTTCGTCATAAAATTGTCATATTGAGAGCCATTTAAATTTAAGTAATAAAGTGTGGGGACACGTTTAAGAGAGAGAATCTGAGGTGTGGGGACATGCTCTGAGCAAACACCACCTGCTCTTTTGGGGTTTGGCAGAACCTTGTAACTTGTCTTTCCTTGACCTTGGCTGCAGACAGAGCAAGGGTGGAAATTACTAGGGGCGTTCCAACAGACACATCTGATGGACTTCAAGAAACATCTTGGCCCCAATTAGTAAAATCCAATCCCTGCTCTGCATCTGAAAGGTTCTTTAGCCTACTCCGGGTGTGGTGGTGTGAGAAGATCTTTACCTCCTTCCCCACACCTAACAGCTAGTTCTTTGCATTAGAAAGGAAGATGAGATTTTCTCTTGATGGGATTATCACCAAGGGATACACCTGGCCTGGTGTGACTAAGCCCTCAAAGATTTGTTAACTGCTTCCTATTGTCTGTAACCTGGCAACCAATCTATGAAATGTCATGAAACATACATGTGTAATGTCTCCTTGCACTATAAATAAAGAGGCCCAGTTTGTCTGGGTGGCTCAAGCAACTCAAGCGGCTCAAGCAGCAGCAGCTGCGGCACAAGTTGCTTGAGCTACCTAGGCTCAGGCTGCCTGTGTCCGTTTCTACTCTATCCCTTTGCCTCATTCTTCCCAATTCCCAGGTCCTGGTAAGATGGAGGGCTTTCTCTTCCTCGTCCTCTTTCTCTTCCTCACCAGCAGCCCCCTGATCATGATTCAGCCAGACCCAAGCCCTGGGGCGGACACCGACAATAAAGTGAATCATGCACAGAGGATTTATTTGTCCTTAAATCATTTCTGTGAATAGTGGTGTGTGTGTGTGTGTGTGTGTGTAACAAGGTGACACATTGAAAAATTTTACTGAGAATCATACATACAGTAGATACCCAACACTAAGGTGTTGGCCTAAGTAGTTTTTTGGCAGTGGTGCAGAGTTGTGTCTTGGAAGTACTCGCATTCGCTCTCCCCTCTGATGTAATCACAACTGTCTGAAATTCAGAGATGAGACTCATGGTAACAAGGCTGATCTGGGGTCATTCAAAATTTTGCTTAAGGACCGGCAGTGGTGGTGCAGCATTAACAGTGTTCTGTGCCACTTGACCCACACGGGAGAGTCCCAGGTTCATATCCGGGGGTCTCCCTGTACACTCAGGTGGACATGCGTATGCCTGTGATCTGGGCTGACTGAAGGCGGGGCTGGATCACAGCTTGAAGACATTACAGGAAATACAATCTCTCCCTCTCTCTCTCTCTCTGCCTCTTTCTCTCTCTGCTCTCTCTCTCATGGAAGAAAGAAAAGAAACTTTAATAGAAGCTTGTCTAGACAATTATCAAGGAGAGTGAGGGGCCACCAACAAAAAGAAAGTATTAGGCACAATCTTTAGAAAATTCTGAGCTGAAAGAGGAAAGGGGAGACAGCTACTGCATGCCCTATAGTAGAGGTATGGCTGGAAAGGCCAGCAGAGCAGTTTCTAGTGAGCTAACAAAACTATTTAAGGAAGAGTCTGGTTTAAAAATCTGTCTATCCTTACAGTATGCAAAATGAATTTTCCTGGCATGAATACACTGAATATTAGTCCAGTTAAAGATACTATCATATGCGTTATCATCAATATAATTTTCCATTTTGTATCTCTTAAATGTTTTGCTTTTATCTTTTACCCCTTGATTCCCTTCCTCTTGCCCTGTCCCATTTCCCACCTTCCTCCCACAGTGTTTCTAGTATTCACAATTGTTCTCCAGGCTTTTACGACTTTCAGTATCTTTGACTGGACTAATACACAGTGTACTCGTGCTGGGAAAATTTATTTTGCTTTCTGTAATGATATACAGTGATTGAAATGTATAAAAATAATAATGAAATTAATTAAAAAAAAACTACAAAAACAGAACGTTGCCATTGATAAAAGACCAGATCTCTATAGTCATATTAGAAATATCCTTTTTGGAGGAATTTCTAATGTTTCTTTTTAGTATTTTATCCTATGTACAAATACAAAGAAATAAAATGCTATTGTTATAATTCTTTCCGTAAGGATTGTTTCAAGCACAGCAGTATGTGTTTGTATACTTATATCCATATGTGGGATGTATGTGTGTCTATATATGCATATCCACATATATGTGTGTGCACACATTGTATACCTATATATATAAAAGTGCATTTGATTTAATGATTAGAGACCATATACATATATAGAAAATGTGCACTTGACTTAATGATTAGAGAACACTTTCTTAAAGTGGTTTCAATATAAATCACCCAAAATGTGACATAAATATTATAGAATTATGTAATAAAATCTGTATCATAGGAAAAAACTGAACACAAAATAAAATAGGTTTCATAATAGGAAAAAAAAATCCTGCCTAACCTTAGGAATTAAAGGATACCTTCTAATTGTACCAACTGATCTTTTTTAAATGATTATTTTACTCTCCTTCTCCTCTCCCTTCCTTTCTAGCAGGGTGGAAATTCTTGTTAGCCAGCTGCAGGCAGAATCAGGGGAATAGTGAATATCACGCTGTTTTCTCTCGCTGCAAGCAGCCAGCTAGGTCACAGCATAGCCCAGATGCAGAGGAGAAAAGCCTGAACTCAACAACACATTCAACATTTTGATTATTGTATGGTATCGAACATTCTATTTACTGCATTTTTATTACACTTAGTAATTCTAATTGAGTATGGAATTTCTTCTTCTTCTTTTTTTTAATTACCTGCAAGTAGCCAAAAAATATGAGACTATCAGGGCTGAGAAAACCCATCCTTCCTATTCCTGGCCCATTAGTAGTGTTAAAGGTACAGTAGGAAGCAACTATTAATTTGCTTGTATGATTGCATCAAGTGAGACTGAGTTCTCCATGTGCTTTTATAAATACACACAAACATAGAAAATTGAATAAGCTCACCCATTGAAATTAGCTTACATTCAGGACCACTTGATGCATCTCCCTAGGAGAACTCTTTAACCAACCGGCAAGTTACCCACATTTTATGTCTTCATGGTACTGTTAACGGATGGAAAAGTGTTGAGCTGCATTGTGAAATCCTTGGTTCTTTGGGTCCAGATCACTAAATTTAGAGATCTGTCCCTAGGCGCAAAATGAAACCGCAACCACGAATGAAGTAGATAGAAAAGAAGGTTTAATAGAAAGAAAAGAAAGGAAAGAAAGTACACCCAAAAAGGTTGCTGGGCGGGCGGATTGTCAAGTGGCAACCGCGCTTGGTACTAATTAACCGTTATTTTATTACTAGAGGTCATGAATATTCATTAGTGGGCGGCCCCTTACATTGCCTATGTTCTTCCTTTAAATTTGAATCCACACGTTCTTTCCTGCACCTGCGCACCTTCCTCACAGGTAAAGTGAGGAATTTGATCACCTAATTGCGTACGCCCAGTGCGAGTTAGGTTGCCCCAATTAGATTGCCCAATTAGTCTATCGCCTTAATGACCAAAATGCTTGCTTGGGTCCTTTGAGGTATAAAACACAAGCATTTAGGAAACTGAGGCCTTACTCCAAAAATCCACAGGGAAACTTTCTAAAAGAGTTTCTAGGATGACAATTCCAAAAGAAGAATTTCTTTACTACTCATGTGGATGAATCTAAGGGTAGTCAGCTGGAGTCAGTGTTTCGAAAGAGCAGACCACAGTCTACATTAGTGGGTAAGATGAAACGTATGTTCCAAGGTCTCCTCCCATACGTTGTATAATAAGTAGGACTGGTATTCTTACTGCGCTTCCCCGGAGATGTTTGTATGTACTCAGTTGCTGAAAACAACTGTATTAGTATAATGCTCTCCTGCTTTCTACATCTTTAGCCAAAACGAATTAGAAATAATACTTTCCAGAACTCTGTTGAACAAGAAAGTACAGCTGTGGAACCCTTTGTGTATTGTCTATAATTATTTAGATAAAAGTGACTTTTGATATAGCTTGTTAAAATAGGATTTTTTGTTCATTCTTTTTTCCTATGAATTTATTTTTTGGATATGTGCTCAACAAACCAAGGATAAAGGCACATGGGTAGAGTCATAATTCTCTAGTCTTTTTTAGTGATTCTTTAGTGATAACAGACAAGTGACCTTTATAGGTTACCATTAGCTACCGAAACGCAGAGGCAAACACAGAGAAAATGAGCTTCGTGTTGAGCAGCAGTTCTTAACAGATAGTTGAACACCATCTTATACTTGATGTTTGATTTTAGGCCACTGCAATAGCCTATGGAAGCTGTTACGGCTAAAATTCAAATAAGATTATTGCTCAATCAAGTATTTCTTGATCTTCACAGTTCTCCATGGTGTATCTTATTCAGAGTTTTCAAAATCCAAGAAGAATCAATAGGCTTTTTTTATCTCTCTCTCTTATTTTTTTTTTTTTTTTTTGGAGAGGTTTTTGCTATAGGGCATATGTGCTCGCCAGACAGACAGAGAGAGACAGAGAGACAGAAAGTGAGAAATCACCCCTCAGGGGGGATGGCCATGCCGCAATCCCTTCTCCTCCATTCTTCTCTCGGCATGCACACACACGCACCCGGCGTGAGTTTCAAGCCACCGGGTCCAGGACGCGAACCGTGGTCGACTACGTGGGAGTCAAGTGACATAGCCATTACGCTAACTGCTGGTCCCCAATAGGTTTTTTTTTTTTTAAATTGTTTTTGTTAGGTTGAACAGTTTTTTCAAGTTTCTTGCATTAAACAGGCAAAAATATTAGTTAAGGAATATCATATTGAAAAAAAATGGCTAGGCTCTGAGAAATTCAATTAATGTATTCTATTTCTTCACTGTTCTTTTGAAACTAATTGATTTGCTGTGTTTTTGTATTATTGAGTCTAATACCTCCCATCCTAGGCAGAAAGAGAAAATGATGAGTTAAGTATCACAAAAGGCAGTGGTACTGGGACCAGCAGTTAGAGTAATGGCTATGTCGCTTGACTCTCATGTAGTTGACCGTGGTTCGAGTCCCAGACCCGGTGGTTTAAAACTCACCCCAGGCGCATGTACGTGCGTGCCCAAGATCCCGAGAGGAGAACGGAGGAGACGGAATTGCAGCGTGGCCATCCCCCCTGAGGGGTGATTTCTTGCTTTCTGTCTCTCTGTCTCTCTCTATTTGGTGAACTCACGCACCCTATAGCAAAAACCTCTCAAAAAAAAAAAAAAGGAAAAAGGCAGTGGTACTGTAGGTGGAAGTGTTATTATTGGTGTTATTGTATCAGCCAGAGCACTCGAAGAAGAGCAAAGAGGGTAGCAATTCTAGTTTGATACTGGGATGGAATTCTGACAACATGCCTTTGTTAAAGAGCCAGAATAATCATAAGTGACCTTCTTTTTTTTTTTTTTTTTTTTTTGAGAGGTTTTTGCTATAGGCCGTGTGTGCTCACCAGAAAGACAGAGAGAGACAGAGAGACAGAAAGCGAGAAATGACCCCCCCCAGGGGGATGACCATGCCTCAATCCCTTCTCCTCCAATCTCCTCTTGGGATCTTGGGCACGCTCGCACATGCGCCCAGCATGCATTTAAGCCACCAGGTCTGGGACTCAAACCACGGTCGACTACATGGGAGTTCAGCAACATAGCCATTATACTAATTGCTGGTCCCAAAAGCGACTTTTTTAATGCATTGTGTTTCTATTTAAACATTTTAGTTATATTCTGATTAAACCTAGTTCGAATACTTCTGCTAACTGCATGTTGAATTGTGTCTAGACTGTACTTAACAAAATAACTACTTATAAGAACTGGATCTCTGATCTTACCAAGACTTCTCTTGTACATGCATACACACTGTGGCATAATAAAAATAATTAATGAATATGCTATATGAGGAACAGGTAGAAGTGCAGTGGGAAAAAGTCATGCTCTGTGATGCAATCTCACGTTAAAAGTTTTCTGGCTCAAGTGTGGAACCCTTAGAGAATATTTCAAGCATGAACCTACCCATGACCTGGGACTGGTTAAAATCTGGTAGTAGATACCTGTGTCAAAATCCTTTTGAGGGACCAGTAGATGATGTAATGGTTATGTTGCTGGACTCCCATGCAGTTGACCATGGTTCACATCCCAGACCTGGCAGCTTAAAATTGAGCTGGACGTGTGTGCATGTGTACCCAAAATCCCAAGAGGAGAACGGAGGAGAAGGGATCATGGTGTGGCATTCCCCATATTGGGTAATTTCTCACTTTCTGTCTCTCTGTCTCTCTGGCAAGCACACACGCCCTAGAGCAAAGATCTCTCTCTCTCAAAAAAAAAAAAGTCTTTTTGGGGAGGTTCTTTCTCTCTCTCTCTGTCTCTCTCTCTTTCTCTGTCTCTCACACATGGAAGAAAAAAATAAACTTCTCCAAAAACACATGAATATGTTGTGACCACTTAAGTGCAAGTGTTCACATAGTTACATATTTTCATTTTTCTTGACCAAATGCAGTAAAATGATTGGGTTGAATGGAGACAGTGCATATTTCACTTTTGATATTTTATTTTTCATATCCTGAGGTTTGATTTGGATCCTTTTGATACTATCCATATTTCTACTTAATATGCTCGATTTTTTTCTTGGACATATAAAATAGAGTCGTAATAACTCTTTTTAATCTCATTTTCTAGAATTTCTATCATCTATATCATTTATCATTTCTCAGTCTGTTTTTATTATTTTTTCCTCCTCATAATAGACTGTATTTTCCTATTGCTTCATACTTGATCATTCTTTATTGGATTTTAGACATTTAAATTTATTACATGTTTGATACTTTCTACAGATATTCTTGAGTTTCTTTCTGGGGCACAGTTAAGTTGTTTGAAAGTATGGGGTTCTATGAAAGTTCCACTCTGGCCTCCCTAGACACAGCTTTGTCTCTGACTTGGGGAGATTGCCAAGTTCTACCATATTTCTCCTCCGCTGTTCTGTGACCTGAAAATTACCCCTTGCTGGAGACAATTATAGGCTTATCTTGTTGGAATTTCTTCTCTCAAAGAATTACAGTCCTGTACTGTCTAATGTCCAATGTCTGGAAACCATTATTGTCACTTTTTTTTTTTTTTTTGTCTTGTATATACACCGCCTGTCGATACCTTTGATTGATGTGTTGTTGTTTTGCTGCCTGTGTTATACATTTTTCCATGACAAGGCAAGTGCTATTTAGAGAAGGTGTTAGTTAGAAGTTTTGACACAAGTGCCTTTAAAAAAAAATGGGTTTGCTTCCTGGCTTCCTATATTTATGTTTTCATTTTCTTTTTTATAACTTTTTCTTAGGATACAGGTTTCTCATCATGTTGGCTGGTGTTTTATTTTTCACATGAATACAACTGAATCAACTATAAATTTAAGGTGGATTGGTTGTGTTGCTCAGTTATCAGGATTAGTAAATATAAAATTGAGAACCTTGGGTCTAATGACCAATAAAACATTTTTACACATTGTGATCGTTATATAGTTTCATATGATAGCTGTGGTTTGGAGAATGATTTGTCTGCCTGAAGTTTATGTTTTGAGATTTGGTCCCTAGTGGGATCAAATTTGGAGGTGGGGCTTAGTGGGTAGTGACTGGATTGCAGAGGCATCACTCTCATGAGTGGATTATAAGATGTCCTGCCAGACCCAGTAAGTTCTAGTTCTGATGAGAAAGGGTTAGTTCTGAAGTAATTGTGTTCTCACCAGATCTGAATCTGTTGGTGCCTTGATCTTACACTTCCCAGTTTCCAAAATTGCAAGGAATAAATGTCCATTGTTTATAAGCCACTCATTCCATGGGACTTTGTTAAAACAGCCTGAATGGACTACGACAACAACCTAGCCAAACTTTAAGGCTGTTGTTATAAGATAGTAACTTAGCCCAGCATGTGTTGTGGAGTTTTACATCCTCAGTATCCCAGCCTGAAGCCAGGAGTACAGTGATCATGTAGGCACAGCCGCACTCTTGTGAAAGACTATGCTATGGTACTGCTGCTTGCACAACCTTTATTCCCTTTTCTCTCTCATTTTTTTTTTTCCTTTTTTTTTTTTTGGAGAGGTTTTTGCGATAGGGCATATGCACTTGTCAAAAAGACAGAGAGAGACAGAGAGACAGAAAGCAAGAAATCAACCCCCCAGGGGGATGACCACACCATAATCCCTTCTCCTCCATTCTCCTTTCAGGATCTTGGGCACGCACGCACATGTGCCCAGTGTGAGTTTAAGCCACCGGGTCTGGGACTCGAACTGCAGTCGACTACATGAGAGTCCAGCGACATAGTCACTATGCTAACTGCTGGTCCCTTTATTCCCTTTTCTAATTCAGAAAGAAAAGGCGTGACGAGATCTGAGTCTCCTCTTTTTTTTTCTTAAGGTTAAAAATGATGCCAAAGTGAAACCGAGGCAGATTCAAAATAAAAGTGGCTTGTGATAGCTTACACTGAAAGATATTGTAACCCCCTCTCTTTCTTCTCCATTATTTCATCTTGGAAAAATAGTTTTTCAATGACAATGAGAGCTAGGTATTATCAAATTAAAGGAATCTCCCATATTTCAGGGGAAAACAGATCTGGATTCCCCTCTTGCTCTAATAGAAATTCCTGGTGATACATGCAGTGGCTCCCTATTCCGTTTATTGTAATTAATGTGTAGGAGCTATGTGATCTTGTTATTCTGGTAGATATGGCAAGGGAACGCAAGCAAATTCACTTAATTCTAGATACCTTGGTACTGATAGATTTATTTGAAATATTGAAGTTGCCAAGGGCTTATAAGTAGATGATCAGAGGATGGTGTATTTCCAGTAGCAAATATCTTCATTCTGAATCTCTTTCTAATGAGCCCTCTCATCTTTCCGTCCCTGTCATATCATGTTGCTGTTCAGAATAACAGTGGGATATGTAATACAAGTACATAGTGAAAAACGTTTTCTGACTTTTGTAAGTCTATGTGAAGAAATGTGTATTTTACTGAAGTGTTTGGGAGATTATATTGGGGTCTCTATGTGGTACAAGTAGATCACATTCTCCAAGTTACTGGAAGCCAAAACAGCCTTTCTAGTAAAGAAATTATTACCTGAGACTCCAATGAGTCTTTGGAAAGAGAACCTTGAAATAAAGTCCGGTAAGAAAAAGCTACTTTTGCTCCTCACTCTTAGTCTTTAAACACACACTTGCATGCACTGCCAACACACACACACACACACAAGATATTTTTAGTGACTGTGAAGATTGTAATCAAGGCCCACTGTTTGTTATTGCACAGCGGCCCGAAATATGAAATGTTAAGGAAATTTTTGATCAGAAGCTTAGAGTTTATGATACTGGAAAAACCAACAGTAAAAGTGAGCCCTCAAAGGTTGCCCCGGCTTCACAAGAAATAAACAAAAGGCACTCACTCTGATGATTCAGAGGAGAAACATAATCAGAAAATAAACAGAAACTTTTTATCCCCAAATTGAACTAATTGAAAAACAAAACCTCTGTGGCCAAGTCTATATTTATATTATTGCAAATGCTTAACTTTTGTTTTATATTCAATGGCTGTTTTTTCCTAAGATATTCTTATTGTGGGCCAAATGAAATCACTACAGGTATTTAACCAGTTTGGAATGGCTTCAATGGTATATCATGCAAAACCCAAATTAAACTGTCTTTTTAAATCTTTCTGCTCTGCTTTCATTAGCACATGTTTTCCATCATGGAGGTTGCATCACGGTACAGGACAGCCATCAGAGCTCCAGGTGATGCAACTGCATTCCAGAAAGGAAGAGTAAGGAAGCTGGGAAAGATAAAAAGACAAATCTTTCTTTTTAAATAGGTTTCCTAGATCTCCTACCTGGTGGCTTCAATTTGTGACTTATTGAATGAAAAGAAGACTAGAGAAATAATCTTTTATACAGTTATCTTGTTGGAAAAGATAAAAACTGACAATGTTATTATTCAAAAGAAATAGATAATTAATATTGGTTAAGCCAGCAGTCTTTGCCTTTGCATCAGTTTACAGCTGCAATAAGAACTGTTGAAAATATCTTCATTTACTATTTTTCTAGTGCCTAACTCTCCGTAGATTTTAGAAAGTGATTATCCAACCAGAACTTAGCCATCATAATGGCAATCTCAATACAGCACATTATGTGTCAGGCTGATGTTTTAAATGCTTTACCTATTTAATTTTCACAAGAGCTCCATAAAAAATTAATGTATATGAACATATATGTGTATAATTAGACATATAAATGAATGTCTATATATTCAAAAATATCTAGATATGTATATGTATATTCATTATATATAGTTATTTGAAACATTATGACACATTAATGCATAGAAAAATACCTCATGACTTTTCAGACAACCCAATATAGACATATATATATATACACACACACAATTATGAATGCATGTGTATATATATATATATATATATATATACACACACACACACACACAATTATGAGTGTGTGCTTATACACACACACACACACAGTTAAGAGTGTGTGGGGTGTATATATACATAATGTATACACATACATATATTAGGTTGTTGGAAAAGTCAGGAGGTACTTTTCTATGTTTTTCTATGCAAAAATGCGTCATGACTTTTCCAACAACCTAATAAATCAGGAAATTGAGGGATGAAGAGGTTAAGTAACTTGACAGTGTTGCCTAAGCAGACTATAGATTTGAATGCAGACAATATTCAAAGTGGCTTGTCAGCAATCTGTAATATTTCTACTCAGGACCCAGGGGGGTGAAATCATTTAAATTTCATTCTTGTATTTAAAACTAAGTCTCTCAAAAGTCCTAAGGCAAGCACAAAAATTTGGTTGTGTTTTCAGATGCAGAAGTAAAACATTGAAAATGTAAAGGGAAGATATTAGAGAATTTTGACTAAAGAGTGACACAATGTGAATTATGTTTTAGAAGAACACAATAGAAAATAAACCTTTGGTTCCCAGAGTAGTAAGAAAAGTTAGGTGAGTCTGGAGTCTCAGGATTTCCCTTCTCTTTGTAAACACTTTTAAACAGTTTTCTGTTTTTAGCTTTGCACGTTCTCTTCACGCCCATGTCGATAAATTACTGGACTTCTTGAGGGTTTGCGTGACTAGAATGAATCAATACATTTGCTTCTTTTATTTATTTATTTTTTTGGAGAGGTTTTTGCTATAGGGCACATGCACTTGCCGGAAAGACAGAGAGAGACAGAGAGACAGAAAGCAAGGAATCACCCTCCAGGGGGGATGGTCACGCCGCAATCCCTTTTCCTCCATTCTCCTCTCGGGATCTTGAGCATGCACTCACACACACCCAGCATGAGTTTAAGCCACCGGGTCCAGGACTCAAACCATGGTCAACTACATAGGAGTCCAGCAACTTAGCCATTATGCTAACTGCTGGTCCCAATACATTTGCTTCTTGATGATACCTTTCCCTAACATGACTCATGACTCTTAAGTATAAACTTTCTTCTCTTTGATATATTATCTAAATTTATTCCCTCCTGTTTTAAAAAATCTTGATACATTCTGTGTGCAATTAACAGATCTCTTCTGATTTAATTACAGGTACAGTTTGTGTTGTGTTTGGGTGTCTTTGCTTCACCTCAAAAGAAAGGTGGAAGTAATATGTCAGTTTTCCCATCCTTTTCTGGCAATCCTATTCTTGTTCCATTTAAAAATTCTCAACAGAGGGAACCAGCAGTTAGCGTAATGGCTATGTCACTGGACTCCCATGTAGTCGACCGCGGTTCGCGTCCCGGACCCGGTGGCTTAAAACTCACACTGGGCGCGTGTGCGTGCATGCCCAAGATCACGAGAGGAGAATGGAGGAGAAGGGATTGTGGCGTGACCATCCCCCCTGGGGGGTGATTTCTCGCTTTCTGTCTCTATGTCTCTCTCTGTCTGTCCGGCGAGCGCACGCGCCCTATAGTGAAAACCTCTCCAAAAAAAAAAATATATTCTCAACAGAGAAATCCGTCCTCTCCCCAGTCTTTGACCCTGGAAAGCACTTACCACCAGACTATTTTGTTCTGAGTGCAGCGCTTCTACTATCAACATGACCATTCAAGACCATCCTTGCGCCAAGACCCATGTGCAAACATTTCCCAGGGTCATGGTATTAGAATGCTTCTTTCTGTCACCATGAGTGGAAGCAGATATATTAGTGTGACTTTTTGTCCATTAGATGTTAACAATGCTACACTGAGAGAGAATATTTGTGAGGAAACAAAAATTTACTTTTATTACTGATAGTCATCAAAAGATAGTTTAAAGTGAAACAAGAATAGTTATGAACAGTGTGTTCTCAAACAAAAATAATAAACTAGCTTTAAGGGCTAATATGATTATCTATGGTGTCCCAGCCTCTACTTTAGGTTCTTGTCCCCTCTTTTAATTTCTCTCTCGATACTAAAAAGTTCTCTTTCTTGTCACCTAAAGAAAATGATTGATATATTTACTTACACTGAGGCTTCTTGTATTCAATATTCTTTCTAAAAATATTTTAAAAATATATCTGAAAGCTCAGTTTTAGTGTTGCAGATGGTAGAGGCCCTGTCCCACCATGATATAAGTGCCCTATGGGAGGACAGGGTTCAAATCCTGGGTCAACCAGGATAACCTCACCGTCACCCACACACCTGGGATTGTAGCAGAATGAGACTGTATTGAGTGTACTTCTTTTTCTCTCTCTCACTTTCTCAAAAAATAAAAAAAAAAAAAAAACATTTTTTGAAATATAAGGTAATCTGGAGAGAAAGGCAACGGTTAAATTAAATCATATGTTGAACTTCAAGTATAGAGAAAGATGATGCCCAGGATGGAAAGTTTCCTGTGTTTCAACTATACTACCCTTTGTAAAGTTAGCACTGATCACAATAAGAATGTTTTCAGTAGTGCTGCATCATGGGAAGTGATCATGTCAAGGCTATAATTCACAGATAACTCAGAGATGTGGCAAAAAAAGTGTGGGAATTATGAAACAAAGTTTTCAAAGTATTTATAAAAGCTCTAGTGAGCGCAATTATTTTCAATAGGAAATGATTACCAGAGATCTAAAGAAAAAAAAAAGATCAAAACAAAGGAAACTCTAGAAGACCACTTGGAAGTCTATGTTTTTTAGTAATTCATTCCCAATCTCTCTGAAATAGTTGTGTACACACTTGAAGGAAATAGTAAAACATTCAAAAGCTGAACAGAAAAACCTTACACATTTTTCAAGCTTAAATTCTGAGCACATAAAAGAACACAGTACTAAAAGTTTAAATCTTATTCTGCATATTTCAAGACTCCCACATCACTTATTCTTTTTAACCTGCTTCCTGTAAGGAAAATGTATCTCATTTATTAAGATGTAAAACATTAAGAAATAATTTTCTCGTAAGATGTTATTACGCGTATTATGGAACTGCAAAAGATCATTGAAAATCCATTTATGCTATCTTCCTCTGTGACTTAATTAAGATTTTCAAATATAATAAAAGGGAACAAATAACCAATGTAGTGCATGTAATTTAAAATAATTAAGTATTTTAGATGTTTCTAACCCTTCAGTTGGGTCATTTGGTACAGAGGAGAACCATTGAAATGGAGGTATGTGTTTCTTATTTTTGGTTAATGTTTTTTAAATTATTGTGCTCTGTTTTGCAGAGCTAATTTCAATTTTGACCAAATGAATGTATGATGGACAAACCAGGCAACTAAGATCAAGGCCCAGTTGGCAATGTAAATGGAGTGAAAATAGTTATGAACATAGTTACACCCTCATCTAAATATCTCTCAGTATTATAAAATTAGAAACCGTATTCTGTTTCATGCCTGGTGTGGCAGCTTTAAATTTCAAATATATTTTAATATGGATAATAAACAATACTGTCATTATATTTAAAGATATGTGAATCAAAACATTCCTTTGTTCAGCAAGATTTAAGTTTGTTAAACAAATGAAGTCGAGTAATAATCTCATTCATTGTAATCTGAGAACTAAGTAAGGAATGAGCCTCTATCAAATATTCCTTTCTGTCTGACTTCCACTCCAACTGTATTACCTAGTGCAATAGTCATGCCTACCTTTTCCCTAGCAATCAACTATAGTTTCAAGGACTTTGGCATCCTTTGAAGTCAACATTCACCTTGAAATAAGAGAGTTTTTTCCAATTGTATTTCTCACTCACATTAGCAGTTGCTATGATTTATTTATTTATTTATTTGTGTTTTTTTTTTTTAAATTTAATTTAATTTTATTTTTTTTTGCTTTAGGGTGCATGTGCTCACCTGAAAGAGTGAGAAACAGGGATAGTTAGAGGGAAAAGTGAAAAATGACCCCCCGGGGGATGGTCACACTGCAATCCCTTCTCCTCCATTCTCCTCCTGGGATCTTGGGCACACATGCACACATGCCCATTGTGAGTTTCAAGCCACTGGCTCCAGGACTCAAACCATCGTTAGCCATGTGAGAGTCCAGTGATATAACCACTACGCCATTTGCAGCCCCCCATGACTGTTTTAAAGGATGCTTGTGCTATCCTCCTAAAAAAGTACTTCTGAGGGCCGGCAAGTAACATTGTGGTTTGGGTGCCGTAGTCTCACATGGTCAACCTCAGTTTTGAGTTCTGGACCTAGTGGCTTCCTTTCTCACTTTTTCTCTCTCTGCCTCTCTCTGGTCAATTAAAAAATAATAATAAATATTAAATAATAATCATAAAAAACTCTTTCTGGGGCACATTGTGAGACATAGATATGAACTAAGCTATCTAGCATAAGATACATGAAAAATCTACTCCAATACTCCCATTTCTCTGGGTCTTCATATATGCATATGATAGAATCAATTATAACCTTATTTAGCATAAATCACCAATGAGTTCAAAAAACAAGTAATTAGATAGACTCCTATGTGTTTGAGTTAGGAGATGGAATCCGAAATTCTGATAAGATTAACTAGATAAATTCATGCCAACTGATTTACAATTATATTTTTCTTGCTTTGATTAAGTTTTATGGATATAAATACACAAATCTAGAATTAATCAGCTTAAACTTAAGCTAAATTATGCTGTGGTTACAAAAATAAAATAAGAAGAGTCTTTATGAAGTTTGTGAAAAGTGGAATAAAACAGTTTATTTTGGTGCAAAAAAATGAAATATATGCATATCTTTTTTCTTAATACATATTTTCTGTGAAAAATGTATATACAAAGGATCACGTACATCTACATATCTATGTGTGTGTATGTGTGTATTTCTCATGTTACATCTCAATTGTCAGTTGTTTGCAGTCTGATTTATGTTGTCTTTATCCTAGGACCTAAACTGAAAAATTAGGACCTTTCTGAAATCTATTTGGTTTGTGGCAAAAGGGAAGAGAAATGGGGGCAGCCCACACAATGGCTCTCGGAGCACCTTCTCAGAAGTTGCACCCACCAATTCCATTCTCATTCCATTCACCAAATAAGCCACATGGCAAGTCTGAAGTCAGTAAGATAGGATGTGCTGATTTGTTATAGGAGTGGGCACAGAAAGTGCTTTAAATATAAATATAATCTACTGCTATCTTGCAGTTGTAAATTTTATTTTCCTTAGTCGGACACTATGATTGCCTTCTGTGGCATTCTGGGATCTGATTTAACAATTTGAAGGGGAATTAGACAGTAGAGATCCAGCAAGAATATAATTGCCATTCCAGTCCAAGGTGATCTGTGAGGTCACTTCAGCTCTCCAATAAAACAGGCCTCTATTCAGGAGATGAGGGAATATTTTGACTGACCCAGTAAAATCTTTGGACATTTAGAATACGTCCCCTTCCACTCTATGACAGAAATTGAGATGGTGGAAGGTATAGAGGCATGGAGAGGAACTGTGGATACTAGAGACAGAGTGAAAGGAGAGAAGGTATGGGGGGGGGGGGAAGGAGGGAGGGAATCAGAAAAGAAAAAAAGAAATTAACAGGCACAAAAGTGTAAAGTGGAGTATTAAGGATGATTCGTATGGTAATACCTTTGACTGGAATAATATGCAGTGTATTCATGCTGGGAAGAATCCTTTTGTATGCTGCAAACATATATGCTGATAAAATATAAGTGAAATGAAAAAAATTGTTGTTACAAAACTATTCAGATATCAAATTCTTCTTTGGGGAGGTAGCTTTTTTTCTTGTGTTCAACTTTCACATAAGGAGAAGTTTCACACAGTGAGTCTGTGAATTTCATCTATTTTTAATTTAGCATCTCATAGGATGTAATTTTGTCTGATCTTTGTCTATATTGGCCCGCCAGCAAATACAGGAAAGAAATTAATTTAGAAGGATCATAGACATTTCCTGACTTTCTGATTGTGCATGAGCCAAGAGTTTAAAGTTCTGTCTCTATTATTTTAATTTTTATGCTATTCATTATTATTGGAGATGGTTTGGTTTATAGTATTTCAATTGGTGTGTTTAACGCAGTGTCTCATGGAAGCTATCATTAAATTTTCTAGAATTGTGCATTCATTATAAATTAAAAATTCTAGTAATGCTGTTAACATTGGACTCCGTGAACTATTAATATGCTGTTCTGTAGTGAAAAAAAGAAATACTTATTGCTTTTTTTTGAAAGAGTTTTTTTTAGTTTTTATTTTTGTGTTTTTTTTTGTTTGTTTTTTTAGTTAGGGTGTGTATGATCATCAGAAAGACAGAAAAAAACAGAGAGAGAGAAAGTAAGAAATCACCCCAAAAGGAATGGACACGAACACACACGCACCCAGTGTGTTTTAACCTGCCAGGTCTGGGACTCAAACCATTGTCACCCATGTAGTAGTTGAGCACCTTAATCACCTGCTGACCCCAATATGTATTGATTTTCAAGCCACATCTTCAGTTCCTACATTGTTGTAAAACCCACATTTGTGATGTATAGATATCAGCACCTTCCCGCCTCCATCCAGATCTGCTCTGCTTCAGTGAAAGAGCTTAATACCCTAATTTAATGTTCCCTCTGTTGTTTTAATCCCTGGTAATTCTTTAGTTTTGTGCAAGAACCATATTAATTTTAGGATTTAAAATATTTAGTCCACTATTTCTAAATAGTTTGTAACATGAAGTATGTTTGGTTGTTTGTAATAGAGACTCAAATATTGTGCATTTCATTAAATGTTAACCCATCAAATAAGTTTGCAACAGAGACTCAAAATCAAATTACAATTTCCTAATTGTGATTTTGTACTACAGTTACGTGAGATGTCACCACTGATGAAAAATGGCTAAGGGGTTTGTGTATTTCTCAGTATTAAGTTATATAATTGCATGTGATTCTGTAGTGCTCTCAAAAGAAAACACTTGTCAATAAAAATAAAACCGGATAAACTATATATGAATTTATTTCTTTTTCAGGTGAGAGGAAAGTTGAGTCCAGATGGAAGTAGCTTAGGGTTATCCTTATCTAGTACTTGGGCTTTTCGGTTTTCTGCTTTGTAATTTCTACATTACAGCTCTTGGTCTCATATTCCAAATTACAGTACAGTCAATGTATTCATCTTTCCAGAGCAGACTGGAAGAACACATCTTTCCTTTCAAGTATACATCCCAGCAGTTGAATACACTTCATTCTTTATAAGTCAGAGGTTAGTTATCTCACTACACTTCTCAGAAATTGTCTGAGAATTCTAATTTTTATTAAAGCAGTCAGTTTCCCATCTTAAAATTAGGTTCCAGTTCTATAGAAGGGAGACTGCCAGAGTTACCTAGAAGTTTCTGGTATGAGAGTTTCAGGTTATATCATTTACCTATTATTTACTACAAAAATTTTTGGTACTATCTTTTTATTATAGCAGATAACAGAAAAGGAAGGCTTATCAAGTCAGTATGATTATTTATAAACAATTCCGCTTACCAAACTGTTGAGTCATTTGATGGGTTGGAAAAAGATGTTTTCACTTTGAGACATATTTCTACCAACATAGCTTATTGTCCAATTTCTACCACAGTTGCTGTGAATTAATATTTATTTGGCATGCTCAACATTTTAACTGTTGTCCAGAACATGCACTTAGCTTTCTTATGCTTTTTAAGGCAACATCATACTAAGGCATTTGGAAATTTTACAGATAGTTGTAATAGACAATCTAGACTGTCATTATGATACGCATATTTCTTATTTTTTTTCTGACCTGGAATAGCAATAATATAAACTCCAACATGAACTGCAACTCTTGAGAAGCTAAGGTTGAACTAGAAAAGTTCTAGTTAAAGAATATTTTAAAAGAATCTAGCATGCATGCAAATTATGTGACCCCATACCAGAGTGCTTATTGGAAGGCAGAAACTATCTTTAAAAAAAGGCTTTGTGTCTATTTATAGCATATTTATAGTTGCTTATCAGTAATGTGTACCATTTCTCATGTATTTTATCAAAATCTAAGCACCAGTCCCTGTGAGTTCTTTCAAAACAGGAACTCTTATGGTATCATTTCTATGAGTTTTAGTATGTGTGTGACTTCAGGGCTCAGTACAGCATCAAAGCCCACAACAGGTAATACCAAACATATCCCCCTTCATTTTATTTATGCTAATTGTTTTGCCTTATTTATGCAGTTGAAATATAAGTCATATTGGGCACTCTTTACATAAATAAAAAAGTAAAATTCAATGAGACATAAGAGGTATTAATATACTGTTAATATAACATAGTTATCTATATTGGAAAGATTGAAAATAATTATTTTGTTAAATTTCCATTTTGTGTATCTTTATTATAATTTTATCATTAAGTGTAAAGGGAAAAAATCTTCAAAATGCAGAGCCATACTAAATAATGTCTTAACCTGTTCCTGAAACTTCTAAAATTTTGTTTACCTAGACAACTGAAAATATGAAACAAATGGTCAGGCAGTGGCACAATGGCAAAAAGTGATGCTCTGTGAAACTGACCCCCATGGGGAAGTTGCATGTTTATGTCCAGAGTCTTCCCTGACGCTCATGTGTCCATGATCCAGGGCTGCTGAAGTAGGGGGTGGATTGTGGCATTGAGACTCTGGGATGCTATTTCTCTGTCTCTTGTTTTCTCACTCACTAGTGAAGGAATAAACTTTCCCCAAAAACGTATTTATGGGCCAGCCACAAATATAGAAGACTGAATTCCACATGGACAACTACAGTTCAAATCCCAGTCCCAGTGGCTTGAGAGACATACCCCATACATGGCATGTGTTCCCCAAATCTTTATAGGAGGGAGAAATAGAGGAGAAGGGATTGTGTTGTGATCAAGTCCTATTAAGGGGTGCTCTCCCCCACCCCTCTCTGTCTCTTTCTGGTAAGCTTATGCACCCTCTGGCTATTAAGAAAATGTGTCTGTAAGTTAACATCTTTTAGAAGAGTCTTTCATATTGACATTTCAGAGAGATTACTCTTATTTAGACAGTATTTTTGAACACTTTTTAAAAATTTGTGGATAATTTGAATATAAATAAGACAACAATCTTCTGTTTGTGAAAGAGAAGATAGAAAATGTACACACATTAATAAACATAAAGGAAGGGATTGTAGCCTTATTAGAGGTGCAAATAAAATTTCTTGATAGTCCAAAGTTTCAAGCATATTTTTTATATATATATATATATATATATATATATATATATATATATACACATACCTATACATATATAGGTGTATATATATATATATATATATATATATATATATGAAATTACTTTTTATACATTCAATCACTGTATACCATTAAGCATGCAAAATGAATTTTTCCAGCACGAACATGCTGTATAATTAGTCCAGTTACAGATATTATCATACACATTATCATCAAAAGATAATTTTCCATTTTTGTGTCCCTTAAACATTTTTGCTTCTTTCTTTTTTTGGAGATGTTTTTGCTACAGGGCGTGTGTACTTGCCAGAAAGAGAGAGACAGAGAGATAGAAAGCGTGAAATCACCCCCCCGGGGGGATGGCCACGCCGCAATCCCTTCTCCTCCATTCTCTCGGGATCTTGGGCATGCACACACACACGCCCGGCGTGAGTTTAAGCCACCAGGTCCGGGACTTGAACCACGGTCGACTACATGGGAATCCAGCGACATAGCCATTATGCCAACAGCTGGGCCCCAAACACTTTTGCTTCTTTCTATCAAGCATATTTTTCAAACTAGAGGCAACTTTATGGATGATGTGGTGTTGGGGATGGGGCTTGGAGATGAGCAAATCTGACGTGGTTTTATGGTTAAATACATTTTCTGCTATAAAAAAAATACTAAATCAGTCAGTATCGGAATTGTTATCAGAGGGTTTTGAAAAAATCGTTAGTAAAAGAACTTTGTATGCATAGACCAGGAAATTATGATAATCAAAATCCTGAAAGCTTCAAAGTACTATTTTGTGTACTTTGGAAATCAAGATTTATTCTTAAAAGAAAGAAACCTTCTTTCTCCTTAAGACCTTAGCAATCCATGCTAGCATTCACTATGGCAACGGAAAGAAAACAACGGTTGACAGCAAAGCTTGACATTTCCTGGGGGAGGGGGGCAATGAAGGTAGTAGGTATATTTTCTTTCTGTGGGGAGGGGGTCTTTCCCAAGAGCTAATTTAGTTATTGTTCCTTTTCAGATGAATCTGTTACATATGTTTTTAAAATATTGGAGTATGATATTCTAACAAGCAATTTTTCAGGAAGAAATTCATTAGTCACTGGAGCCATTGCTTAATCTAGCTTTGCCTTAAACATGACTTCAGTTCAAAGACAGCATCCCATCATCCCAAACATGGCTATATATTTCTGATTGGTGTGTGAGAAGGAGTAGCATGCGTAAATCTGTCTTTATTTGCTGATTTTCCTATACTCTTTGAAGATACAAAGAAATAAATATGCTTTGTCATGACAATATCTGTTTAAAACGGTGCTGTATTAAATTCTGTGTGTGTGTATATTTATATAAATAATATATATATATATTATTTATATATTTATTTATATATATTATTTTATTTAGCTTTTTAGGGATTTTTGCTATAGGATGCATGTGCTTGCCATAGAGACAAAGCAAGAAATCACCCGTCAAGGGAGATGGCCATACCACAATCCTTTTTCCTCCATTTTCCTCTCTGGATTTTGTGCACGTACACACTCATACCTGGAATGAGTTTCAAGCCAAGGAGTTCAGACTCCAACCCTGAGTAACATGTGGAAGTCCAGTACCTTAACCATTACATCGCCTGCTGGCCCCTATGTATTTGAAGTTTTAAGGGAACCAAATATACATGAAAACATAATGCCTTTGGAGAAAAAAAAAAAGCTCATAAATACATCCTCAGGACTGTGTATTCTTCATTTTAATAGATAATATACTCAATGTGATTTAAATGCTATTTTGTTTGATCAGTTTAAGCATCAGTGACTCAATTTAATGCATGAAGTAGTATATTCTCTAAGTAGTTTAAATTATTTTTCTTTAGACTGCTAGAAATTGTACATATGCTTCTATAATTTATAAAAATAGGAATTGGAAGTCACTAGACTTTCATCTGGGTATATTCTAGATATGATGTTTCCAAATCTCTGAAAGTACACTTTCATACTATTCTCTTAAAAGATAGTTAGCTCTTTTATAAAATTCCACATGACTACGTTTGTAATGAAAACAATTTACATTTGTAGTAATACTTTAGATTTCACAATAAAACCTCACATATATTGTCCATAGTTGAAATATCATTAAACATCTGAAGATTTTAGTGAAATTAAGTTTTATACCTTAGAAAATATACAGTGAAGTATAAATAGGGAAATGCAAATTGTGTATAACAGTCTCAAATGGTGCGTAAAATAATATATATGGTTTATTTTAATATAAAATATGCATATACAATATATGCAAGATAGAATGATGAAACAATTGTGGCATAACGATTAAAAATTATGAATGTGGGGACCAGCAGTTGGCGTAGTGGCTATGTCGCTGGACTCCCACGTAGTCGACCACGGTTCGAGTCCCGGACCCGGCGGCTTAAACTCACGCCGGGCGCGTGTGCGTGCGTGCCCAGGATCCCGAGAGGAGAATGGAGGAGAAGGGATTGCGGCGTGGCCATCCCCCCTGGGGGGTGATTTCCTGCTTTCTATCTCTCTGTCTCTGTCTGTCTGGTGAGCGCACGCGCCCTATAGCAAAAACCTCTTCAAAAAAAGAAAAAAAAAATATTATGAATGTGGGCAAAGAGTGTATGGGAATTATTTTGACTGTTCTTCATGTTTGTAATTATTTTAAAATTAACAAAAAAGGAACTGAAAAGCAATAAGATATACCTGGTTCAGCCTTTTACTTACAGATGAGTAAACTGAGGAACAATAGTGATGTACTTAAAGTTACAAAGACCATAAAAGATAAAACTATATTTGGAACCTAGGTGTTCTGATTTATAGCAAAGGGCTTTTAAATGACTTCAAATTCCATCTGCTATGCCCAGCAATTAGAGTAATGGCTATGTCGCTGGACTCCCACGTAGTCGAACGCGGTTCGGACCTGGTGGCTTAAAACTCACGCCAGGTGCGTGTGCGTGCGTGCCCAAGATCCTGAGAGGAGAATGGAGGAGAAGGGATTGCGGCGTGGCCATCCCCCCTGGGGGAGACTTCTCGCTTTCTGTCTCTCTGTCTGTCTCTGTCGGGCGAGCGCACGCGCCCCATAACAAACAAACAAAAAAAACTCTTAAAAAAAAAAAAAAAAAGAAGAAAAAAAATTCCACCTGCCCAACAACTGTGAGAGTAAGGCAGGGCAGGTACTTTTATTTGCATTTACAGATAGGAAATACAGGCCCAGATAAGTCAAATTGCTCTTCTTAGGTCATGTAATTAGTGGCAGAGAAAATTCTCACCCAGTAGTCTGATTCCAAAGTCAATATTTTTTTTCTATTTTCTATTTCTATTATATAGCAGATCAGTGTATATAAGATATTGTGCTTCTGTTTAAAATCAAGATAAAATACACAGTTAAAGAAAGATTTTAGAGTTTTTTGTTCTTTTTCTTCAGAACATACCAATATACAGACAGAACACAATACATTATTATAGCATTCCTTGAGGCTAAGCAGCAATATAATTAAAGTCAGATTATTTGTGGTTTTTTGTTATATTTCACACATATTAGACACTATTCATGGTATGAATGAAAAGTCACTGCTTATTAATGTTGAAGGAAAGTAACAAAAATTAAAAGTGAAGCCACCCAATTATAAATTCTAATTTTTAATTTATTTGCATTAATTCAATTCCAATATGTAATTTGCTTTGATTTATTGACTCAGAAGGAGACTAAAAAACCTTGTACAATAACTTTGTATTATAAATAGGACTTTTTTATTGCTCCAAGTTTAAAGAGAATGATCATATTGTTTTCTTTTATGTTGGAAGCATTGGCATCATTCTAAAATGAAATCCTTTTCCATCTATTTTGTATTTCTTTGTTTTAATATACATTACCCCATCATTGTATTTTCCAGTCCTTCTGTTCCTATTGCATTTTTTAATAATATATTTTATCTTATTTTAAATTCTTTTATACATTCAATCACTATGCATTACTTAGCTTGTAAAGTTAATTTTCCAACCTGAATGCATTTCACACCAGTCCAGTTAAGGATGCTATACAAATTTAACTGTATTGAGTTGAATAAAACTTATTTATGATTTCTGAGTACATTTACATTTTAATATCCTATACCTAGAATATAATAGAGTTTCAGTAAATATTTGTGAAATTACAGAAATGTTAACTACACATATATACAGATATACATATATATATATATATGTATGAATATACATGCATACATAAATATGAGCACATTGGGAATTCAGAGGAAGGTAGCAATCCTACTATAAGTTCATTGAACTAATAGGCATTTTGTTTTAAAGGAGAATTTTTACATTAGCACTGGAAACTAATCAGAAATTGAATTCTGCTAAGTGTAGATTTAACTTACTAAAGAAGGTTATTAAGGCTAATTGACACATGTGTCTCATATGAAACAACAGACTTTCTGAAAGGAGAAAAATCTCACACAATTTATGACTATTGCTCCAAATTACTTCAATTTGAGTGGTAAAAATACAGAGACATTTACACGTATTTTTGCCTTACCAAATACGTTTTGAAAGATTGAGTTGAGATGATTATATTAGTAAGGACCGAATAAGGACTCATATAAAAAGAAAGAAGCAAAACATGTAAGGGACAGAAAAATAGAAAATTATCTGTTAATGTTAATAATAAAGATATGGTAATGTCTTTGACTGCACCAATGTACAGTGTATTTGTGATGAGAAAATTCATTTCATATGCTGTAATGATATAGAATGATTGAATAGTAAAAAAAAATCTCATATAAGTGAAATTCTCACATTGAAGTGGTTTAAATTAAAAGGAAATTGTTTCTCTTTAAAATAAAGAAGTCCAGGGCTGGCTCCAGGCCTAATGTAAGGGAACAGGATCCCACATGAATCACTGTAGGCAGTTTGAAGAGCACACTGGGAACACGTGCACAAGATCCTGACCGGGAGGGAAAACAGCGGGGGAGGGATTGCAGCTTCAGCATACCGTATTTGGGGATGCTTTCTTTACATGTATGTATGTATGTATGTATGTATGTCGCTGGTGAGTGTGTGACTCCTCTGGCAAGAAAATTAACTAATTAAATAAATAAGTTCAGGGCTATGAATTTCAGAGCTTGGCATGAGGACTCCATGCTATCAACAGGGGTCAGGTTCAGTTCTCTCAGATCTGCCATTGCAAACATGTAGAAGATCACCTCATGGCCTGAGATGACTTCAGAACCTCAGACATTCCATTGGGATTTGGACTGATAAAAGGCGTAAACACAGAAAAGAACAAGGGGGCCCTTTATCTAGCTTTTTTTTTTTTTTTTTCCCTGTCATTCTAAGAATATATACATTTTCTCACACAATCTGTTGGCCAGAACTCAATCACTTGGCCACATCTAAGTTTAACATAGGCTACAGAAATGGCATCTTGGGCCAGCTCTGTAGCCTGGTGGTGAAGTGAGCTGGATCCCACATCGCCAACTGCAGCGTAGTCCCTGAAAAACAGGCTGTGCTCAGGTGTATGTGTGCCCAAACTCTGAACACAGTGGAGAAACGGAGGAGAAGGGATTGACACATTGGGGGATGCTTTATCTCCCTGTCTGTTTCTCTTTGACAAGTGCACCGGACCTCTGGCAATTCGAATAAAAAAATACAAATGGTCTATTTTATTCTCATGTTATCTTACTCTGTTCAAATGTTTGTTTTGCTACTAAAAAGGCAATTTTCTCTTCTTTAATTTTGTCTCACTGTTTTTACTGCACACCCATTAGACTAGTTTGCTTAATAACCATCTAGTCCAATGATCTTTTTATTGTACAAAACTATAAATTAAATTTTAAATTTTAAACAGGATTTAGGTTTGCTGGTAGTACTCATTTCCATAGGACTTTAGTTCTGGCTATGACATTGGAAGAGGCACAGAATTAAGGTTTCTGTTCTGCTGTTAAGAACTAATCTGAGATGGTCTAACTCAGTACTCATCAGTGGGTTCTACAGCTTCCTGATTGTGGTGAGGCAGCACCTCCACTGGCAGCTCATTTCTGTGATACCATTTCTGGAGCCTTACTCCAGAGTCGATTTTTGCATCTCTATAAATGAATCTTTATCTTATCTCCAATGCTTAAAAATCTTGTTATGCTTAAAATAGCAGCAAAAGTTCTGTTTGAAATGAAGAACTCTAACCAATAAACCCAACATATATTAAAAGTATGTTATCTAGTTGAATAAATTAATAAAATTACCATTACCCAAAATTCAAGGAATTTCTCACTAGTACAAGATATAAAAAGTTCAACTTTGGAGGCCAACAGGGGCATTGTGGTTAAGGCACAGGACTCCCACATAGCCAACCGTGGTTTGAGTCTTAGACCCACTGGCTTGAACATCACACAAGGCACATGTGCATGTATGCCCAAAACCCTGAGAGAAGGGATTGCACTGTGACCATCTCCCTGGGGGTGATTTCTAGCTTTGTCTCTCTGTCTCTCCAGTAAGCACACATGCCCTATATAAAAATATTCTCAAAAAAAGTTCAACTTTTATGTTAGCTTAAATATTTTATGGAAAAAAAATTAAATAATGTAGTTTAAATATGTTAAATTTTTATAAAAATAGAAAACAGATTTTGAAAAAGTATATTCTAAAAGGAATAAATACAGTTTTTCAAGAGGAAATAAATCATTCTAGATAATATTGTTAATAAAGCAGGAAAACCTCCAACTGTAAAAATTGTATAATAAATGTTAACTTTTAAATCTCGTAAGTAGAAAGCATAGGCTCTCAACACACAAAGAACAAAACTAACAAAATTCAAAATGTACCCTTTGGTTTTGTTTTTAAATTTAATTAATTAATTAATTAATTTAAATTTGACTAGAGAGAGACAGAGTGAGAGAGAGGGAAAGTGAGAAAGCAAGCTGCCAGGTCTAGGACTTAAACCATGGTCAGCCATGTGGGAGTCTAGCACCCTTAATCACCACACCACCTGCCAGCCCCCAAGACGTATCCTTTGTAAGAGACACTCTTAGGGGAAACTAAGGCTTTATGAAAGTGATAGGTAAAAATAAACTAGGCAAATGGTAGCAATAAGGGGCAGATAGGATTGTCATTCTGCTTAATTTGTTTGAAGTTGAAATGAGCATCATTCCCAAACTAGTAAGAAAAAAGACAGAACACTATCAAACCCAAAATTTCTTGAAACTGTCAAAAAATCGAGATTGCCAGGCAACCAAATAGGATACAATCTAAGAAATGACAGAGCCCTTTAAGGAAATAGTGACACAAAGAGTCACTTGAGAATGGAAGAGGAGAAAGAGGCACTGGGTACTATAAAAATGCGTAAGAAGAATTCAGATAAAAATTACACACAAATTAGTGAAGGTTAAGTGTGCACTAGTATGAGAGTACAGATGGTACGGCCAACCAAAGGTGAATTTATATCACATACAAATAGAAGAAAGAAAATAGGATTTTACTTTGGATAAAATCAATAGAAATTATAGATGTCTAGTATACAAGAAAAAGAGAAAAGACAAATTACAAATATGAGGAATGAAAGAGGTGATTAAACTATAGCCATTGGAGGCATACAGAAAATAAGGAAATACTATATACGATTTTCAACTCACAGATTTGACCACTTATTATAGAGGAAACAATTATGTTCTTTGAAAGACACGAACTATCAAAGTACACTGAAGAAGAAAAGATAACCTGAATAATTTATCTCTGACTAACTAGGCGATCAATGAACTAACTAGCAGGTCAAAGAATAAATCATCTAGGATTCCCACTGAATAAAAATGAAAATATAAATGATCAACCTTTGGGTGGTGTCTCTAATGCAGTACTTAGAAATACTAATAAAATATTTGTACTGTTTGTATTAGTGTATGAGGACAGACATAACAAAATACCACAGACTAGGTGGCTTAAACCACAGAAATTCGTCAATATTTTCTTAATGTTCTGGATGCTGGACATCCAAGATTGAAGTATTGGCCACTTCACATTCCTCTTGGACCTCTCTGCTTCCTTTGCTGATGACCACCCGCTTGCAGTACTTCATGGTCTGTACTCTAGGAGTGTACAGGAACGTGTTCCTTCATGCATGTCCTAATCTCTTCTTCCTATAGATATTGATATAGTTGGATCAGAGCCCAACCCCCCCAAAACAAAACAAAAACCTTATTTTAATTTAATATACTCTTTGAAGGCCATATACCAAATGCAGTGGCATTCTGAAGTCCTTTTATGCGCTTATTTAGAGGAGAAAGGTTTCAGAAACCAGCAGTCAGTGTAATGGATTCCCACATAGTCAACAATGGTTCAAGTCCCGGACCTGGTGGCTTAAAACTCATGCTGGGCAAGTGTGTGTGTATGCCTAAAATCCCAAGAGAAGAATAGAGAAGAAAGGGTTGCAATGTGACCATCCTCCCAGAAGGTAATTTCTTGCTTTCTGTCTCTCTGATCTCCAGAAATAGCAAAAATCTCTCTTAAAAATAAATGAGAATAAAGGTTTCAAATCAAAGACTACAATTTCACATTAGAAAGTGAGTAAAACAAGGGCCAGCAGGTAGTGTGGTGGTCAAGGTACTAGATTCTCACATGGCAAACTGTAGTTCGATTCCTGGATCAAGTGGCTTGAAAATCATGCCCAGCACATGTGTGTGTGTGTGCCCTAAATCTCCAGAGGAGAATAGAGGAGAAGGGATTGCAGCATGGCCATGCCCCCAGGGGGTCATTTCTCACTTTCTCTCTGTCTGTTTCTTGTGAACGCATGTGCCCTATGGCAAAAAACAAACAAACAAACAAAAAAGAATAAAATTAAGCTCAAAGAAAATATAAAAAAATAAAAATAAGTATAGAAATTAATGCCATAAAAAAGAAAATAACTTAAAGAAAGTCAAGAAAGTAGTTTTTTTGGTAAAAGTTAGTGACATTAACAAATCTCTAAACACATCATATGGAAAGCAGGTCTAGAAAAGACACAAATTACTTATACTAATGAATTGCCACTATTAGGGTAAAACACTCAAAACTCATTAATAATTTAATTATTTATTAGATTTTTGGTCTTTTTCCCTTTACTAAAATTAAACCTTTATCAGAGTAAGAAAATTTATTTTAAAAATGTTTTTCATTCATCTATGAGTGATTCTGGGCACATTGTGGGTATTCAGTAAATATCTGTCAAATGAAAGATGAACAGATGAAGATTTTGGTTAACATTAAATATTTTAGATCAAGAAAGAAGAAAATAAGTTTACAATTAAGAAGGCAATTATAAGCAGTACATAGATTTTGCCATATGCCTACCAAAGGTAATACTTGTGTCAGACTTCTTTTTTTTTGGAGAGGTTTTTGCTACAGGGCGTGTGCGCTCACTAGAGAGACAGAGACAGAGAGACAGAAAGCGAAAAATCACTCCCCGGGGGGATGGACACACCCCAATCCCTTCTCCTCTATTCTCTTCTCAGGATCTTGGGCATGCACACACACGCGCCTGGCGTGAGTTTTAAGACACCAGGTCCAGGACTCGAACCGTGGTCAACTACATGGGAGTCCAGCCACATAGCCATTATGCTAACTGTTGGTCCCAGACTTCTTTTTTGCAAGAATATGACCTTCCAATGATATCATAGGACTTTACTACTTGATTTCTTTCCCCATTTCTCTTAAAGTAATTAATTTCGTTTACTCAGGTTATTGAAAGAAATGTGAGGATCATTTTCAAAGAAGCTGAATAGACAAGTAGGAAAGATGCTTAGAGAAAAGAATGGCATAATTCAAATCAGCAGTAATTAAAATTCAACAACCTCTCAGCTTAGAGAAGGACATTCTGAATGACATGATTGATAGACATGTTCCTAGCCTTACGATATATATAAATGTGCACATTACACTGAAGTCCCAGGAGTGAAACTGATTTGTCATTCTAATAGTAGTTTGGCCTATAAAAAAGACATGGCAACTTTCAATAATCACTTACATGCCCCTACAATCCTAAGCAGCTAATTTCATTGCTTTTATTACTGTATTTCAGGACACTGTTTTGTGTACGAAGAGTCCTATGATCATACTAGAGCCAAAGGCTGTGAACGTTGCTTGGATTTCATTTGATGGCTGTAACAGACAGAAAATCTGTCAGACAGCATCTATGAGATACCTGTTGTTATCTTTTTCTCCTTGAAAAATGTGGGAGAAGCTATATTGAGACTGACACATGATTACCATGAGATTTCTGAAAGAAGAAACTTTATAGATAAATAAGATAGTTACACAATTAGACTGATGTGAAAAATAAGAGTTGCCAAATTCGCTCAGCACTACGTCTTTTCCTACCCTCCTCTTCAAACTCCTGAGAATAAATTAACACATGTATATATAAGTGTATATTTAACAACAAGTAGTATTTAACACTGAAATGTATTTTACATCAAAGGTATTCTTCTGATGACATTGTATATTTTAAATAAATAATATTTATTTTTTTAATTAATGATGACATTGTATTTTCTTATTATTACACAAATAATTAATCGCTTAACTGGTCGATCATATATATTTTTTGAACATCTCAAATTGGCTTATTTTGAAATTATATAAAAAATATAAAAGTAGGTTGGTGGTACATGTCAATCATACTGCACGATCATTTGTCACTTCTAAATCAAAGTAATAAATTCATAGGTTAGCATATATATTTTTGCCAATATCCAAAATCAGCACTAAAAATCTGTATTTGTGGGATGGCCCCACAGCGCAGTGGCCAGTGCTGTGCAGAGAGAGCTGGATCTCACATGCCTGACTGCTGTTTGTATCCCAGCCCTGGCAGCTGGAAAACTGGCGCTCGTGTGTGCATGTCCAGATTCCTGGCGGGATAGAGAATGGAGGAAAGGAGATTGTGGTGTGACAGGTCCCACTGAGGGATGTTTTCTCTCTCTCTTGATCTCTCTCTGTCTCTGGCAAGTGCAAGTACTCTCAGGATTGGAAAAAAATTTTTTAAATCTGTATTTACAATTCTCACATTTATGAAAATTTTAATATAGTATGATTATTAATTCAGATGAACTTTAAAAATTTTTTTCAGTTAAAATATCTTTCATTAACAGCCAGTTTAGAGGATTTCTGTTTCGAACATATGACATTTTTTTTTCTAAATTACTTATAAAAAACAAGAGTTTTTTTTTTTTTGGGGGGGGGGGAGAGGTTTTTTGCTATAGGGCGCGTGTGCTCGCCAGACAGACAGAGACAGAGAGACAGAAAGCGAGAAATCGCCCCCCAGGGGGGATGGTCACGCCGCAATCCCTTGTCCTCCATTCTCCTCCCGGGATCCTGGGCATGCACGCACATGTGCCCGGCGTGAGTTTTAAGCCACCGGGTCTGGGACGTGAACCGCGGTCAACTATGTGGGAGTCCAGTGACATAGCCATTACGCTAACTGTTGGTTCCCATGTGTTGTTTTGTTTTTAATGCAAAGATATAACTGAGGGAATACTCCTGCTATTTGTCTATGTATGTTTTGCTTTCAGGAAATAAGTTAACTCATTTTTGTCTAAAAACTTAGCACCTTCTCTAAGTAGGTACATATTCTTTTGTTCATTTAGTCAACAAAAAACATGAATAGAATGAGACCTCTAATGGCAGATTTCTTTTTAACGGTTTTGATAGTATTATTTGCTGATCTACTCAAAGATTTTGACCTTTGTGGCTCCTTTTTCAATGGCCACCCATGATATAATTTGCCCTATATGTTTTAAACAATGTTTACTTGGAGGTATGAACCCTGAATAATAATGTTTTATATTAACCACTTAATTTTTAAAAAGTGATTTAAAAACCAACTTCACACTATTAGAGAAGCTGCAATTTAATCAGATCAAGGCCTGAACCATGGCATTGTCAAACACTGAAACACAGTGATGATTACTTTTTTTATCTAATGTTTGGGATAACACTAGGGATTTGGTGATAAAAACAGTTCTCTAACACAGAATAGCAATTTTATTTTGGTAGCTAGGTTTTACATTTATAATCATACTTTATACTACAAGCATTGCTTTTTTTAATGAACAATTTTAATGGTTACCAACTTTGTATTTTGTTTTCACTATATTGCCTCATTTATGGAAACAGATGGGTGTATCTAGAATGATGATCAATGTACACAGAGTTGATTTTTTTGAAGCTTACTTTTATTTGTTAAGAGAGATGAGGAAAAAGAGGAAAGAAATATCCTAAACAGGGTTTCACACCATGATCCTGTCTCTATCCTCTCCTAGCCAGCCAGGATCACAGGCACATAACTGTGTGTGTGTGTGTGTGTGTGTGTGTGTGTGGTGTGTACATGTCAACCAGGAACCGAACCTTAGTCTTCCACATGGCTTCCAGGAATGCAGAGTATTATAATACCACTGTGCCCCTATAGCTGGGCCTAGAAAGTTGATTTTAAGAGAAAAGTTCATCAATTTTCCAAGATAAAACTGAAAACAATATTCAAATGCTGTATATAAAATAGATTTTATGATAAAATTGTCTAAACTCTTCTTAACTCCAAAGCTTAGTTTTAAAATATTCATTAAAATAAAGCCTGATTGACTTTGATTGGGCAAAGGAGTTATTAAATGTCTAGACTTAAATGAATCACTTAAGATACTCTGACTTTCTAACCATCAAATCCATTTAGAAATGATAAAGAAATAAACACTAAATGCTTGATTTGACAAGCACATGCTATGCAGTGTTCTTCATGTTTGACTTTCTTTCCCACATCTATGATATAATTTAATATTTTTTCCTGATGTTTAAAGCATTTAGACTGATAGAAAAAATAAGAGTTGCCAAATGCATTTGATCATTTTATTACCTTTTTCTTTTGTTTTTCCTTAGATTTTTGTTATAGGGCATGTGTATTTGCTAGAGAGACACAGAAAGAGAAACAGCAAGAAATCACCCCCCAGGGTATATGGTCAGGCCTTGATCCCTTCTCCTCTATTCTCCTCTTGGGATTTTGGGCATGCATGCACACACACCCAGCATGAGTTTTAAACTGCCAGGTCTGGGACTCGAACTGTGGTTGGCCAGAGTCCAGCAACGTAACCATTACACCATCTGCTAGTCCCATTTTATTACCTTTTCCTACCTTCTTTCTGCTCCACAGAATCAATCAACACATGTATTTGCAAATGTATATTTATTAACTGAAATGTTTAATATTTGAGTGGCTTAAATAGGGAGAAGGTTAAAAGCCCTAACCTAGCCCAGCCTCAGTATTATGCTCTGGAGGTTGCTTCTACTCACACTGAGGCCAAAAGAGAGGCCTGGATTTGATTCCTAGCCCATCCTACAAAACCCGGCTCAGCAGTCTGGGCCCTGTAGTCCCACCTACTAGGAGGCTGAGGTGGCAGGATGGCTAGTGTGAAGAGCGTCAGGGAATCATGTTTAACAGAGCCAGTGGCTGTGCCTATTTTTCTGGCTTCTTGAGAGGCTGATACTGCAAAATATTGACATGGAGAGAATCTCTCTTAAAAAAAGAAAACACACACCCACATCCACACACACCCCTAACTTTTGTCCAGTCCAAGTTAAAATCAAAAGTATTAAATTATTTAGAAACCAGATGGTGGTGCAGTGTTAAACACACAGTGCTCTGTGAGGCTGACCTACAGGGAGAGGTTCTAGGTTCATGGCTGGAGACCTCCCTGAGCATGCTGAGTACACGTGTGCCCATGATCTGGGGCTAGATGAGGCTGAGGGTGGGCTGTAGCATCAAGACACTCTTGGGAATGCGATCTCTCTCACTTGCTCATGGGAGAAATAAATAAATAAATAAATTTTAAATAAGAATAGGTTACTTATAGGCCACATCTTCATATCCATGAGTATTTGTTTCAAACATTCCCTTTTATGCCAGTTTCCTACTTAAATCTTTCCTTAGGCTTTTATTGTATGATTCCATTTACAAAGTCTAGCAAAGCTATGCATGGGAATTGTATATTTATGGTCTTGCTTAAATACTCCAGTTTTTTTACTCTCTTTATTTGGTCAGCATAGTTTTCATAAAGAATTTTTTTCTATCATACGGACTTGTACTTTAGAAGTCATAAGCACATGACCTTTTCCCCCCATAACTTGCCACATATTTATAGATACTGTCGTTCTTCAGTCTAGGTCATCGTGTTTCCTGTAGATACTAAGCACACTAATTATGTCTCATAAGTACAGGTTAAGCTAATCAAGTGCAGTCTTGCTGTGTCCCTATAAACACATTACATTGCCTCTTTGTACTTTTGCCAAAAAAAAAGTAAAGAAAAAGAAAAAGAGAGATAGAGAAAATAAATAATATTTACCACTTTCTCCCCTCAAGAGTATTGAAGGATTTTGGAAGTATGCAGAACTTTCTGAGAGAGATATAGTGTTTAGAGCTCTGTGGAAAAAAGAAATAAACACTTGTATATAAATGCAATACATCATTTTTATAAGATCTCCTAGCAGCCTAATGAAATGAATGCAATGCACTCTACCAATACATTTCTTACTTGGGCTTCATCCAACTCACCAAACATAATTAGGAAGTAAAACTTTTGCTGTTGCTGTAAACCACAACAGCGCGGAACTCTGTATAATACGGGCCCTTCTGGACTCTGTCCAGTTAGATATTGCAAGTACTAGAAGATCTTCATTATAGTATGATTCCGTGGGGATGGTTTTAACACAAGTTTCCAATGTGTTATTTAGGGCTCCAAACACAAAGTGTGTTGTGTTTCTGTTGAGTTATTTCTAAAATAACTGTAGCCAAAACTATAGCCAAATTATAGATTTAATGTTTTGAAGTGTTTAATAGCTGGATCCAAGGCTCTTAATTTTTCTTTCCTTTTAAAAAATGTTATCTTCTTACTTACATCAATCTCAGTTCTCTTATTCTTTCTGATTTCAAACTTGTGAAAGAGTAGTCTTTCCCTGTGGCTTTCCTTTCCTTTCCTACCACTCCCAATTTAAAAAGAGAAATAGCCTTGTTTTTGTCCTCTCTACTGATTCAATTTTTCTGGAAGGACACAAATAATATTAGGGGTAAATCCAGAATTTTCTTACTTTTTGTTGATTTGTTTTACTGTCCTAACTCTCCTTCTTATATCTTGCCAGAGGGCGCATGTACTCACCAGTGAAACAGCCGGAGAGAGGGAAAGAGAAAAAAATCCTCCAAAGTGGCATGTTCATGCTGCAATCCTTTTTCTTCCCTTTCTCCATCCTGTCAGGATTTTGAGCATGCATGCACATTTACCCAGTGTGTTTCTGAAGTCATGGGGCCCAGCGTTTTTTTGTTTTCTGTTTTGTTGTTGTTGTTGTTGTTGTTGTTTTAGAGAGATTTTTGCTATAGAGCACATGTGTTCACCAGAAAGACAGAGAGAGACAGAGATAGAAAACAAGAAATCACCCTCAATGGGGGGATAGCCATGCCGAAATCCCTTCTCCATTCTCCTCTTTGGATTTGGGGCATGTACGCACATGTGCCCAGTGCGAGTTTCAAGCTGTTGGGTCCAGGACTTTAACATTCAGTCTACTACGAGGGAGTCCAGTGATGTAACCATTACTCCATCTGCTGGTCCCACTGGGGTCAGGATTTTAAGTGTGATTAACCTGATGGTATCCAGTTCTCTTAACTATTGAGCTACAACACAGACCCTGGGTGCATTTTATGGTATTGAATCCAGTACACTTTTTGATATGTCCTTCTTTATCTTCCATTGTACTACACTCCTTCCCATTTTGATCCTGTTGTCTCTCTACCCACCCACCACCATTTTCTGTAAAATATTAGCATTTTGAATAAAATATTCAGAAAAGTATTAAAATTCTACCCCATACAATGTACCCTGTTCATTCTATATCCCTATTTACAAAGTCTAGATGAGTACATGGTATATCGTAGGCATTTAAAAATGTCTGTTGACAAGTCTGATTGAACACATGCATATGAAAGTTTGTTAAATATATCATGTTTTTAATTTATCTCAAGTCTTTTTTATTTTATTTTTTTAATTTTTAAATAAAAATTTTTTAGAGAAGTTTATGCTGCAGGGTGCATGCGCTTGCTGGAGAGACAGAAGTGAGAAATCACCGCCTGGGGGATGGCCACACTGCAATCTCTTCTCCTTCAGTATCCTCTTGGGATTTTTGGGCATGCATGCACATGAGCTCAGTGTGTTTTAAGCCTCCGGGTCCAGGACTTGAACAGCAGTCTACTAAGTGGAAGTCCAGTGATGTAACCACTATGCCATCTTCTGGTCTCCTAGATCTCAAGCCTTTCTTTGTTTATTTTGTTTTTGCTTTGGGCACATGTGCTAGTTGGAAACAGAGACAAGGAAAGAGGGAAAGTGAGAAATCACCACCCATAGGAATGGCCATGCCACAATCCCTTCTCCTCTATTCTGTTTTTGGGATTTGGGACATGTTAACACACACACACATCGGGTGTAATTTCAAGTTGCCAGTTCTGGGACTTAAACTGCTCAGTTGGCCATGTGAGATCCAGTCGGCTAACCTCCACGCCACCTGCTGGCCTTCTCGAGTCTTTTTTTGTTTCCATTTTTTTTTTTTTTTTTTATTACGTGTTGCTTGTCCTTTGTGGTGACTCAAACTTTACATCAGTCTTGTGATATACCAGAGGACTATGTTCTAAACCTCTTTTGTGAATATCATTTAAGTATTTTTTTTTCTCCCGAGCCTGGCTCAGGGATGAGAAAAATGGCCACAAAATCTTCTGAACAAAAATTGCTGTTCCAATTATCCGCTCCCGGCTCTCTACTGTACCCCAGTGGCTATACGTATACTCCTCTATCTAGAACATTACAAATAGAGAATAGAGTCCAGATGAAGGTCTAGTTTGTTTTGTCCCCACATAGTCTGGATTAGTGCTGGCTGAGCTAAGGGGTAAGAAGAACTGATGTGATATGTCACTAAAAGACCAGACCAAGATCATTATGAGCTTAGAAACCCACTGTTTCTTTTGTTGCCATTTAAGACAAGCTGCCTGCGTCCTCAATGTCCATTATTTCCCTTTGACCTTTCAACAGATACGCCCCTCTATGTGCTTAAAGACATTGATCAACCTTACCCAGAACATTTACACTCACCTCCCAAAAGGGAGCAGAGTAAACATGTAGGACCCAGGATGGCAGGAGTAGAAAGGAAAACTCATGGAACCAGTACTGACACAGGACTGAGCAGAACCGGCTTGCAAATATCTACTTAGAAAAGGCACTAAAGAAGTCAGGAACACTCTGGATCCTGATATGTAACAAGCATATGAGGACAGTAAGTTTTACAAACAAACTTTGGAAGGAAAGTAAACTCTTAGTCAATAGACAATGGAAAAGCATCCCTTTATTTAAACCACCTTTGGGGCAAATTATTTTTCTTTAAGTCAAAGAAACAGATGCTTGTGGGGCCAGCAGGTGGCATGGAGGTTAAGGCAACTGGACTGCAATACAGCTGACCACAGTTTGAGTCCTGGAACTGGTGGCTTAAAAATCATGTTGGGAGCACGTGCATGTATGCCCAAAATACCAAGAGGAGAATGGAGGAGAATGGATTGTGGTCATCCCTTTTGAAGCGTGATTTCTCACTTTCCCTCTTCTCTCTCTGTCTCTCTCTAGTGAGCACATGTGCTTTATGGCAAAACTTTTAAAAAGGAAAAGAAGAAAAGAAACAACTACTTGTAAACTAAGACTTAATGTAATAATAATAATTACCAATTATGTTTGTCAGCTTATTCCATCACTAAAATATCAGTCTGTATGTCAACATTTTGCCATAATCTAGTGAATCTAGCAAGAGATCATCTATTAAAAGAGAGGGGAGCATCAAGCCAGTTATTGCCACAATGTAGAAGAATCAACCACATAACTGTTTTTCAAATATGTAGTTATTAATTTTATCTAAGTGCAAACATATTTACCAAACATGTTTTATTCTACATTTCTTTCTTGACAGGTTTTTTCCTTCTTCGTTATTCTGTTTTCAAACAGCAAAATGTAAAATGTCATTTCTGTCTTTCTTATTTCAGTTTCCCATCAATATGTTTCTCTCTTCTCACCCACCTACCTGACTGTATTAATAATATAAAACAGATCTTAAAATAAGACCTCCATAAAATATGAATTAGTAGTAGAAGATAAGACTATATAGGAAACTCAGTTTGCTACTGAATTTCTAAGGGCCTTGTAGGAGCATGGGGATTGGGGAGGCAATTTAAAGAGAAAGAAAATTTAACTTTCCAGAGGGTACGTGCACTCACCAAAGATGACAAAGAGGAGACAGAAAGAGAACTCATCCCATCATGGCGTATGGTCATGATGCAATCCCTTCTTCTCCATTTCTCTTTGGGATTTTGAGCATGCATGCACCTGTGCCTCTCAAGTTCCCAGCTCTGGGATTTGAACTGTACAGTTGGACATGTGGGATCCAGTCACCTTAACCTACACTAAACAGATTGGCTCCATTTTTTTTTAACTTGTCAGAAGGCATGTGCACTCACCAGAGAAACAGTGAAGCAGAGAGAGAAGGAGAGAGAGAAGGAAATGTCCAATGTGTTGTAATCATACTGCAATCCCTTCTTCTCCATTTCTCCATCCTGTTGAGATTTTTGACATGCACACAAATATGCCCAGTATGTTTTTCAAGCTATCAAGGCTGAGATTTGAATCAGGATTGACCATGTGGAATCCAGCTCTTTCAACACGAGGCCACCAGGGCCAGCTCGTCTAGATAATGTTTTTGTTTTAATTTATATTACTCTGACAATTTTTCTCACCATCAATTGAAAACACAGACTCTTACAAAATGAGTGTTTAGCATGATGCAGTGGCTCAGGATTGAAACAATGCTGTGGAATTAGAATTCACAGTGCTGACATCATCAGGAATCAGTGAAGACATTAACTAGTATTTAAAGTATATGTTATCCAAGTAATCTTCTCTAGTTTAGAAGTCCCAAAACAAAACAAAGATCTGATACACAGATTCGTCAAAACAAAATTATCGATTTATAGTTGAGTTGTCTTTTAAATTTAGTCATCTTAGTCATCTTTTTAATTATTATTTTATTTTTTATTTTTTTGAGAGAGGTTTTTGCTATAGGGAACATGCATTTGCCAGAGAGACAGAGAGATATAAAGAGAGAGAAAGTGAGAAATCACCTCCCATGGGGGATGGCAATGCCACAGTCTCTTGTCCTTCATTCTTCTCCTGGAATTTTGGGCATGCACTCATGTACCTGACATGAGTTTCAAGAAATTGGGTCTCAGACTCGAACTGTGGTCAGCCATGTGGTAGTCCAGTGCCTTAATCTCTACACCACCTACTGGTCACAAAGTAATAACTTTTTTTTTTTTTTTTTTTTGAGAGGTTTTCGCTATAGGGCACATGCGCTCGCCACACAGACAGAGAAAGACATAGAGACAGAAAGCGAGAAATCACCCCTCGGGGGGATGGTCACGCCGCAATCCCTTCTCCTCCATTCTCCTCTCAGGATCTTGGGCACACACGCACACGCGCCCGGCGTGAGTTTTAAGCCACCGGGTATGGGATGCGAACCGTGGTCGACTACGTAGGAGTCCAGCGACATAGCCATTTCGCCAACTGCTGATTCCCATAACTTTTTTGATATTATGATAAAATTAATTAATTTGTGGGAAATTGATTGATTTAACTATTAATGAACTTTCAGAGAAAAGAAATATCAGTAAATGGAGGCCATATATTGCCAATATCATCTGGTCAATTTGTTGTTTAATATATTGAATGCTGTAAATCATCAGAGTTCGCATATTTCCCTTTGTTGGGAGTCTCCTAATCTGTACATTAGATCGGCTGAATCATATACATAATAAAATCTTACCTTTTACAAGTATGTAAAAGAATCCCCACATCTCTGCATTGAGAATTAGCTGTGAAAGACAAAAGAAAGTGTCACACAAGATAAAGTATTTCCATAACACTGTCTTTAAAACATAGGAGTCTTTGAAGAAAGAGAGGATTTAGTTGGCATATTAAAGCAATATAAATTGACCTGGCCACAAAATACCCTCTAGGTTACTAGTCTCCTCCTCAGCAGAGGAAGAATTGTGATTTAGATTAAGACAGTAAAGTGCCAATAACAGAACTCAACTTCTAACTTACAGACCCATTTTGTTCCATATATGCCATCCTATTAACAATCACAGATACTGTCAAGTTATCCTGTATCCCGATCCCAAAAGTTGAGAGTGGACGTAGTGGAGACGTGACACTGGTGCAAAGTATTCCTGCTTCATACATGCAAAGCTTGCTACATTCGACACAATATAATAACGGATTTTGAAGTGAACCAAGAGTATGTATTCTCTTATGAGAGTGAAGACATCTCATTTGAATTAAGTAGCAAAGTAGAGAGGGTACAAAGGTGTCCAAAATGAACACTTGCTTATTTAAATAGATAACACTTAAGGTTCAATAACTTAGATCAGCTATTTTAATACCAATGAAGCAGCTAAAAGTTTGCTGGCTGTTAGTAGATAATAGCTAAGGAGGCTTTTATTTTTGTCTCTGCTTTTAAATTATTAGTCATTATTGAACTCTTCTAGGGGAGAAATGATGAGGGCTGGAGGGCAGGCCACATTTAGAAAATCTCCAGAGTCAGAGATGGCAGACTCCTCTGTGACTTGTGGAACCCAGAAATCCCCGGAGACAGCGTGATTGAGTAGTTTGCTCTTTAAAGTGCAGCCCAGAGATTTTCCAATTGCAGGCTGCAACTTGTCAGTGGAATATGAAATCAATTTGGTGGGTCACAAACAGCATTTCAAACAAAATAAACAAAACATGAAAAGGCATCCTGTGGATTAGGGGAAGGCTGTTTTACAAACCTTTTGTTTCAATGGTAAATATATGCATGGGTATACCAGGAGCAGGTTGTTGTTGTGTGTTTCTTACAGCAAAAAGCCATCAAAAACGTTTGAGAAACACTGGTATAGCCATTTAATAAAATAGAAGTGGAGGATGGAAATATAAGGAGTTGAGTTAGACTGAAATTAATCTCTGAGTTGTCAGGAGATAGCAAAGTGGAATTTTCCCCTTTTATTCCAAACTAAGATATAGAAAGCCAAGCTAATTCTCCTTAGTTCATAGCATATCATCATTATTGTTCTTGAGGGGGTGTTTTTCGTTTGCCTGTTTAGTTTTTAATTGATAATTACATGGATTTGTAGTGTACAAGGTGATGTTTTGATACATAAATAAATTTGTGGAATGATCAAATCAGGTTAATTAGCATATCTATCACACTATCATTTCTTTATGGTGAGAACATGTAAAATCTTTTTTTAGCTATTTGAAATATACATGATTATCAATATAGTCACTATGCTGTGCAATAGAGTAGCAGGACTTATTCCTCTTATCTCAAACTTCATACCCATTGGACAGTAAGCCCTCTTTTTGCATCTACCCTTCCCCCAGACCTGGTAATCATGATTCTACTTTCTACTTCTATGAGTTCAATGTTTTTAGATATCACATGTAAGTGAGATCATACAGTATTCATTTCGGCTTATTTTCCTACTTAATATTATGTCTTCTGGGTTTATGAATGTTATCACAAATCACAGAATTTACTAGTTTTTCATTTTTTGTTTCTGCTGGTTTGTTTATTTTTTTCAAAGTTGAATAGAATTATTGTTAGTAAATATGCCACATTTCAAAAAAATCTATTGATCTGTTGATGGACACATAGGTTGTTTCTACTTTTACTTTGGAAATATTGCTGCAATAAATGTGAAAGCATACTAACTTTAATTCTTTAGGGTTGATGTTCAGTTGAGTGGTTGGTGGATTATATGATCATTCTATTTTTGGTGTTTTGAAGACTCTCCATTCTGTTTCTCAAAAGGGCTATACTAATTCACACCAACACCAAGTGTATAAGCATTCCTGTCCCCCCATGTCCTTGCTTATTACCATTCACCTTTTTGATAATAGACAATCTAACAGATTGAGGTGATATCTCATTGTGATTTCAGTTTGCATTTCTCTGACAATTGAAATGTTGAGCATTTTAAAAACTATTTATTGGTCACTTACATACCTTCTTTAGAGAAATATTTGAGTCCCTTGACCATTTTACTAGGGTTATTTATTTTCTTGTTCAGTAGAGTCCCTTGTATATTTTGTACATTAACCCTTTATCTGAAGAATAATTTGCAGACATTCTCTACCACTCTGTAGGTTCTTCCTTCACTCTATTAATTTTTAAATTTACTTTGCAGAAGCTTTTTTGATGCAATCTCAGTTGTCTATATTGTGCTTTCATTTGTTGTATAACATTTTGGGGATCAAACCAAGAAATCACTGCTTAGACTGATATCATGAATGTTTTCCTTCTAATAGTTTTATAATTTTAGGTCTTACACTTAAGCATTTAATCCATTTTGGATTAGTTATTGTATAAGAGGTAATATATGGCCTATTTTTATTCTCGTGTATGTTGATATCTAGTTTCCCCAACACAATTTACTGAAGAGATTGTCCCTTCCCCATAGTTTGTTCTTAGCACCTTTGTCAAAAATCAGTTGACTGTAGATGCTCAATTTATTTCTGGGGGCTTCAATCCTATTTCATTGGTTGATATGTTTTTTTTTTTTTTTTTTTTTTTTTGCCAGCACATCACTGTTTTGAAGAGTTTATCTTTATAATACATTTGGAAATTTAGTAGTATAATACCTCCTACTTTGTTATTTTTAGTCAAAATGTGGAGGTTTGAGGTAAAAAAATTGAAAAAATATACAAGTATTATATCCAACTAGATAATAATTGACTATAAAGTACATTTAGATAGAAACTTATTAAAATGATAACTTTATTATGTTTTTATTTCTTTAGCTAGAATTATTACCCCATTTCTTCTTACGTTTAAAGTATACTTTTACTGACATTGTGTTGTCACTCACATAGTTTCTTAAGGGAAATACTTGTATTGCATCTATAATGATATGTATATGCACATATACATACATAATGAGTGATCAGTAATGTAAGTCAGTGAATTGCTAAGTTCATAATACTGAATAAGCCAATAGCATCATCCATTTAGCAATACAAAAGGAATAATATTGTTAACTAGACTAGTGAGAAATGTACACATGCTTGAATATTCACTTTAAAAGCTAAGTAATGTGATTGTATAAAAAAAGTTGAAATGAAATAATTAAAAGAAAAAAGAATGTCTACATTTTATTAAATGTTTACTATGTATCAAGCACAATACATTCATTACAAAAAATGCATTAAAAAGCAAGGCTAAATACCAGTAAGAACCATTTCTTATTATTAACTGATGAACAAACTATTACTCAGGGAAGGTGAAGAAATTTTTCAAGTTGTACTATGCAGCAGGAGTCAGAATCAGGGCTTCCTTACTTTTTGAACCTGTATCCTTGTTACAGGCTAATTAGATTTATGCAAAGTTTCAGTTTTCACCAAACCTGTGGATAGCTAATTGCTATTCTTCCAAGGTATTATAATTCATTAATTCATTTATATACATCTTTTTTTTTTTGGCTCTTTGTTTCTTCAATTCTTGATTCCTATCAGATAAATAGAGCCAGATTTGCATAGTTTATTTAATAAACTCCTACACAAAAGTTACTATGTATCAGTAATTGTCCTGAATACTTTGGTATTTTTTTTTAAGAGAGATTTTTGTTTAGGGAGCATGCACTCACGGGAGAAGCACTGAGACAGAAAGCGAGAAATCACCCTTCATGGGGGATGACCACACCACAATCTCTTCTCCATTGACCTATCAGAATTTTGGGCATGCATGCACATGTATCTAGCAAGAGTTTCAAACCACTGCGTCTGTGACTCGAATGGTGGACGGCCATGTGGGAGTCCAGTGCTGTAAACATGACTCCGACTACTGGTCCCCTGAATGCTTTAGTAATATTTATCCATGTATTGCTGGTAATAGTATTATGAAGTAGATACTATGGTTATTTCCATTTAGCAGGTGAGAAACTGAAGCACAGATCTAAGATCATACATTTAGTAAATGGCAGAGTTAATTGTTGAGCCTAGGCAGTCTGGTTGGTTAGTACTATTCATTACTCATTAATTTACCTTGTAAGTTTATGTGGTAAATTCAAATGGGAAATCTCAAAGATCACCAAATACCTATTCTACTTTTTAGCTTTCTCTGGTATCTGAAATTATACTTTTACTATGTGTTTGGTTTAAGACTGAAAGCGATTAATGGTCACACTTCGTGTCACTTCCCAAATTTGTTCTGAGGAACTGCAGTCCTTAAGATGTACGGTAAATTAAGATTTTCGAATTTACACCAATGTAACACTGAAAAACATACTCTACTTTTGTAAATTCACAATGCAAAATTTTGCAATTAAAAAAATCTACTTTGTTTAATCCAGATTTTCAAATTTTTCCAAGCTTAGAAGAGTATAAAATATTTAAAATATTAGAACCCAGATGGATATCTAGAAAATGTCTCATAATAGTACAAACCTAGAAACTGAGGTCAAACAAATGTCAATTCCTGGACATTTGGAAAAAATGAAACCAACAAAAAAACTTCCCTTAAACCTCTCAGTTTTCTCATTTGTAAAGTGGTATTCCCAGTAGATCCTTACTTAAAAGGTTGTTGGGGTTACAACACAACTCAGGTACTTAGAAATCAGACGTCACACACAGACCACTATGAAATGTTCACAGAAGTATTTCAGCTGTTTTAATTCCAACAATAGGTTATTTTATTACATCTAAACTACTGCAGATATGCATACCAAAATACAAAATTATCTGTCTTCTCTATAAAATTAACAAATCCTGACACCTTATTTTCTCTGAGAATTGGAAGAATCCATATGATCTTGTTATTACTGCTCATTTGAGAGTAGAAAATCCACCTATATGCCATGGAATAGTGCTTGAGTCTGAACTGTAATTATATATAATTACTTTGAGGAAAGTGTGCCAAACATCAAAAGCGCCAACTTTATTTTTAAATCCTTGTGCTCACTTCTCAGAAGGCATCGACATTATTCTCCTCAGCACTCATTTCTGCTGTTGACATTTTTTGTTTAAATTCTAAGCCTACTAGGTCACCTTGAGAACTCACCAGCAGACATCTTTTTTTTCCCTAAGAAATTTATCCCATGGTGACAGCGAAATGCCACTATCCTCAAAGCCAAATTCTTTAAACAAAACAAAGCAATCTTTGTGATCTCTTCTTTTTTTCTGGGAGCCTAATGGACTTGGCCTCCAGACACCAAACTGTTTCTCCACTTCTTTTCATCCTCTTTTCACTACATTGCACATGTCACTGAATTCACAACCACAAAAGATGGACAAAAGTCATACTTTCCCCAAGTGAATTTTCAAGCAACCACAGAAACTTTAAGCAAAAGAATGGTTTCTTGATTCATTATCTAAAGTTTGAATTATAAATCAACTGTATACAGTAAGACAATATACCTTACCTGCAAATCTATGAGGAAATAATGGGTTATGATGACACACACAGATGAAAAAGCAATGCTTTATTTATAAACTTTGACTCAGGAAGAGATGACAGGCACCTCTTACTACTTTGGGTTCAACTTATTCTTTATATTTTTGCCTTTTCTTTTTCAAAAAGTTTATTTCTCCCATGAGAGAAAGAGAGAAATAAAGAGACATATTCCCAACAAGGTCTTCATGATACACTCCATCCCAGCCAACCTGGATCATGGATGGCAGGCCTGATATGCTCAGGGAGATCCAAGGACATGACCTTTTCCCTATGGGTCCAGTTGCACCACCACTGCTCCACCACCGGGCTCACCCTTTTGCTTTAATTTTCTTCCTTTTGTCTTCTCCACCAAAGAAAAAGTAGATGGGAGAAATTTTCCAGTGAATGATGTACGTTAGATAGAGGCTACAAGAATACCTAATTCTTTGTTTTCCCTCCCTCTTTCTGTCTAGCTTTAGTCCAAAGCTTTGCTGAGCCAAAATACATTCACCGAAAATGTTCTAAACAAGTACAGTTCATACTGAATATTACGTCTATTGAAGAGAAGACAGCAACTCTCTACCATGACAAAACTACTTGAGTCAACGATCTTACTTTAAGACTTAAGGTACAATAATTACTTTTATGTAATAAACAAAGATAGCTTAAAAGAAGTTACATAAAATTATGTGGATTCTAAGAATTTTTTTTTTGATATTTCATACTTACAGAAGCCTAGTGAGAGTCAATGTTAGGTATTGCTGAATGTTCAGATTCTAATGTCAGACATCTTATCTACCACTTAAGAGTTATTTCATCCAAAGCAAGTAAGTGAATCTCTCCAAACTTAATTGTTTCCCCCAACATCCAAGATGAAAATAAAAGTAATATTTTATAAAAGTTTGGTCAGGATTAAATGAGATAAAGCACAAAGCCTGATTATAGTAAACACACAATAAAATTTAATTAGTATAAAAAACTTCCCCAGACTTCTGTCCTTAAGTAATCCCTCTTCTCTGACATATAGGTTGCTTTTTACAGTTCACCGGTTGAAGTTTTTGAAAAATATGAAACTTAGGGGTAAGGTTTGACCAATGAGATGTGGGCCAGCAGAAGGTATGGTGGTTAAGGTGCTGGATTCCCACTTGGCCAACCATGGTTTTTGTCCTAGACCCGGTGGGACCAGAAAAAGATCATGCTAGACACGTTTGTGTGTGTGCGCGCGCGCCTATAATCCCAACAGGAGAATCGACAAGTGTGTCATGGCCATAACCCCCTGGGCAGTGATTTCTCAGTTTCTTTCTCTTTGTTTCTCTCCCTCTCTATGGCAAGCACCTAAAATATTTTTAAAAAATAAAATAAAATAAAGCCAGTGAGAATGTTAACCTTATATATTATGTCAAAACAAACTGAAATAGAAGACTTGACACTGTGATTTGCATATATAATTTATTATGTGGTACAGAAAACTAAAATTTATAATATAATGATACTACTTTTGCATGAATTAAAATTTTATGATTATATGTAATAAAATTATTAACTTATTGTGTTTTAATTTTCAGCTCTTCTGCAAAGAAATCAATTCCATAATGCAAAGAAACAAAATAAGAAAACAAAATCAAGTACTTGGAGTTAAGCTGCAATCCGAATTCGAGTAAATTCTCATCAATCAATTGATTATGCAACCTTTAGGTAACTTATATCTGTTTTCCTCCCAATTTCTTTATGTGTGAAATAGGGATCATATTCTCTACCTCTCAGAATTGTTTTAATGACTTAATGTGATGTTATAGATAAAATGTCTGTGTCTACTTATTTAGAAACTTCAAAAAACTTTTTTAATTTAAATTTATTTATTTACATTCCTTCACCATACAGCATTACAGCATACAAACTGAGATTTCCCATCCAGAATACACTGTATTTTGGCTCAATCAAGCACATCAATAAACATGTTATCATCAACAAATAATTTTCCATTTCTTGTTTTCTGTATATTTTGCTTGTTTTTCCCGTCCTTGATTCCCTATTTCTTACCCTCTGCTGTGACCCACCCTTCTCCCACACTGTCTCTGGTATCCTTGGTTGCTTTCTATGCCTTTTCCCCACATTTTATTGATACGCTAAAAAACTCAATCTAATTATTTTCAATAGCAAGTGCAGCTGATACATAAATATCCACATGTACTTGCTGAAGAGAGACAGATAGAAAAAAGAAAGTGAAAATCACCCCCTATGGGGCAAAGGCATGCTACAGTCTCTTCTCCATTTCTACCTTCTGTTAGGATTTTGGGCACACACACACACAAGTGTCATTCAAACTACTGGGTCCAAGACCCCAACTATACAGTTGGTCATATGGAATTCAGCCACCTTAACCACTGCACCTCCAGGTAGTCCATTCAGCAACTATTTGATGAACCCATTCACTGTACATGGTAATGTGCACGGTGCTGAGAATAAAGTGATGCATACTGTATACAGTTTTTTTTTCTTAAGTTATGATCCCAAAAAGGTATTTTTGCAGAAAAAAAAAATTCCCAACTCACAATATAAGTGCGATTCGAGGTCCTAATATCTATAAGAAATCAAGTTGACAAATACTTTTGGAAGTAACTATGAAAAGTATTCAGTCATTTACAAAATAAACCCAATAAGCAGAGCAACTAATTTGCAGTATGCCCTGAAGCAGACATGATTTCAAAATGTCCAAGGAGGAAAGACTCCAGTCCCCACAAGGAGTTATGATATATGTAGGTGGTTCTAGCAGTGGCCAAAACTAGTCGTGGACTGGGGATGGCAACAGAGATAAAATTAGAGGGCAATCTCAAGGTAATTTTGGTTACTCAGAAATTTAGATCATGCCTTCTTTAATACAACAGTTTATGTTGTTTCAAAATCTAAACTAAATGAAGTCTCTTGTACCTTGTTAATATTTTCTTATCTGTTTATAGGCTTATTCGAAATGCCTGAAACTGTTGTTGATGCCTGATAAATTCCTAAACTAAGGGAACCATGAAGTCAAGGTCTAATAAAACACTGTGAGGAAACCCTTGTGCCTATGAAATTTACATTCCAATGTGCTGATCGCATTCCTTTTTTTAATGAAGGAACATTTTCACTCAAGGTTTCTCACAAGAAAAACACTATAAATTTAGTAGACACAAACTCAAAATGTTACCTCTCAAAACTGGTGAATATAAAATATCAATTAGTATTTTGTATCTTTACCCTCAAACATAGGGATGAACTTATAAGAGTAAAAGTAAACAAAACCTCTCTTTCTCTCTCTCTCTTTCTATTTTTGTGTACTTGTTCACATTTTCCTTAAGGCTGAGAGATGATGATTATTCTAACCTAAATCCATCTCTATCAATAGTTATAGGAGCAAATAAGGCATTTGCTTAAGCCAAGACATTAATCTTCTACTTAATCCCTTACTAAGATCTTTTATTTTATGCTGCTTTTAAGTTGCAGAAATTTTAATGTATATAATGTCAGGCCATCCTCAAAGAAATATAAAAATATAAAGAGAAAATTTTGTTTTGTTTATCTTCACTATAATTATTTAGATGAAAGGATAGAAGCCATTGTTGAACATACTTAACTATTTTTTTTTGGAGAGGTTTCGCTATAGGACGCGTGCGCTCGCCAGAAAGACAGAGAGCGACAGAGAGACAGAAAGTGAGAAATCACCCCCCAGGGGGAATGGCCATGCTGCAATCCCTACATTCTCCTCTCAGGATTTTGGGCACGCACACACACATGCCCGGCATGAGTTTAAGCCATCAGGTCCAAGACTCGAACCATGATCGACTACATGGGAGTCCAGCAAAATAGCCATTACGCTAACTGCTGGTCCCCATACTTAACTATTATACTAATAATTCAAAGGGGTCTACCTTCTAGTCAACACTCTTTCTACTTCCTTTTTCCATCTCTATTGTTAAAATATTCTCTACGTGATAATATCCAAAATCTTGTATTTGTATTTCAAGACAATTCCTAATCTTGTTGAAATGTAATTGTTTTAACTGCTCAATCATTTTGAACCTTTCAATTCAGTCAAAACTGGTCTACTGTCCCAAAGACATCCCCTGCTCTTTCTTGGGTTTACCTGCATCCATAATGACTTCTTCCTATCCCCAAACCAGCCACATCTCCCCTATCTGCCCATTCTCAGCTATTACCATGTCTCTACCTGCCACTACGGCACCTTCATTGACAACTCAAAATATTCTAGGAAGAAAGAACAGATTTCTTCCTTCTCTGACCTTTCATGATACACTATGTATACTACTCATCCCTCATTCAGTAGATAAATCCCTTCAGATTTTTTGTTGTGTAATGGCTTATGATGACATTTATCTGTGCACATGTACCCAAGCATAGGTAAGTCCTTCCTCTCCTCTGAAAAGAATATTTATCAGTTTTTTTCCATTATGAAGACTTTCTCAAATGAAATAACTGATTCTTAACCCAAACTTGAAGAATGAATGCAAATATCAACAAAACACACAAGAAAAACTCAAAAGTAAAAGTTGCTGTAGATAATTATATTCTAGTAATCAACTATTATTCCTGATTTAGCACAGAGAGGTCTCTGAGCATGAACCTGGGTCCTTCCCATGTGGATCAGTCATAAAGAGCATCCAGTTCTACTGCTACACCATTGTTTAGTCCCTACTTGCATCTTACAGTAGTTCAGTTAGATATATAAAACTGCTGAGTTTCATAAGCACTTTGAGAAGCCTATTTAATACAATTCATAGTAGGTGGTATAAATAAGCATCAAGATATAAAAACACAGCTATCAAGAACTTTTTTCTGTAAAAATTATCTGCTGGGCCAATCTGTGATCTGGTGGTTAAAGTGGCTGGATCTCACATGGCCTATCATGCAGTTTGAGTCCTGAGCTAGCAACTTAAAAAATATGTTAGACGCATGCCCCAAATCCACCCCTGCCAAAAAAGGAAAAAGAAATGGAGGAGAAGGAATTGCAACCCACTCCCCAAAGGTGGTGATTTCTCTCTCTCTCTCTCTCTCTCTCTCTCTCTCTCTCTCTCTCTCTCTCTCTTTCTCTCCTCTCCCTCTCTCTTGTGTGTGCATGAGCCCTCTAGCAAACATTTCTTTCTAATAACCTGCTAAGCATTAAGCATATAGTAGATAGAATCATCCTTCTCCCATGGACCCTACATCTTAATTCCAAGTACCAGTGATGAGTTACTTTATATGGTAAAAGGGACTTTGCAAATGTGAATAAGTCAAGGATTTTCAAATGGGGAAATCATCCTGAATTATCCAGGAGGGTCCAATGAAATCACGTGAGACTTTGTGAGAAGAAGATAATAGTGTCAAAGTTTGAAAAGGAGATTTGATGATAGAATCAAGGGTAAGATTAATGTGCTTTGAAGAATGAGGAAGGGGCGACTAGCCAAGTAAAGCAAATGGCCTTAGAAACCAGAAAAGGTTAGAAAATAGATCGTCCCCTGAAGTCTGTAGCGGGAAACAGTCATTTCAACACCTTCATTTTAGAATCCTGAATCCTACAACCATAAGGGAATAACTTTGTGTTGTCTTAAGCCATTAAGTTTGTGGTAATTTGTTAAGACAACAATAGCAAACTAAAGTGAACATAGTGAATATAATCCCCTTAAAGTTAAGTTAAAACTTATTTATATGGAGATGTTTACTCTGCCTAAGATTGAGTCATTGTTGTGTGGGTCACTGATATTGAGACTGATAGTCTACAGATGAACTAATTTCTGTAAAATCTGGATAACATGTTCTTTTCAGCAAAGTAAGACATAATGTTTAGGGAAAGAAAAACTTATCACTACTTGGGTACATGTGCACAGATAAATACCATCATAAATCATTACATAACAAAAAATCTAAACGGAATTATCTACCAAATAGTGGATGAGTAGTATGCATAGTTTATCATGAAAGGTCAGAAAAGAGAGAAATCTGTTGCTGAGACATGTCAGTGAAGGTTCTGTGGTGGCAGGTAGAGAGATGGTAAAAGCTGGGCATGGGCAGATAGGGGAGATGTGTTTAGGGACAGGAAGAAGATGTTATGGATGCAGGTAAACCCAAGGAGGACCAGGAGATGTCTTTGGGATAGTAGACCAGTTTTGACTGAATTGAAAGGTTCAAAATGATTGAGTAGTTAAAACAATTACATTCAACAAGATTGGGAATGGTCTTGAATGACAAATACAAGATTTTGGATATTATCATGTAGAGAAAATATTAACAATAGAGATGAAAAAAGGCAGTGGAAAGAGCATCAGCTAGAAGCTTCTAAATGTGCAAAAACAGATGGAATCTAAAAGACTTAGGAATTTTGAGACTAACTCTAAGTTACATATAGCTGATCTGCAATTTGGATTCACTTGGTTTACAGTCATTTTACTTAGTGAAACCTAAGGTAACTCTCTTTGTTACTGATTAAATGTACAGAGATTAGGTGCCAATGGACTTAGAAGCAATTATGTTTGGTATTTCCCATCGGTTTCTTTCCCCATGGCTATTATCATTATATGAGTTCTGTTAGAGCTGATAAGAAAATGCCTAATTAATGATTGCCTTACATTTTCCTTGTGTGGTTTTATGGTTATCAAATTTGCTCAGGGGCTTGACAAGATGATAAAACCCCATCAAGACAAAACAAAATGAATTCAATCCACTTACAGCCAAGGTCCTGCTTAAAAACTTACCCATATAATTTAAGCAAGCTTTCCTATCTTCATAAAGAAAATATAATCTGGTATTTAGTCTGCTAAAAAATTAGCCCATCTCAGGTTAAATCAATTGGGTACATTTAAACAGTTGTATGTTAGTCATATAGAAATAGAATTGTGGGTGTACATATATGATATGACATAGTTAAATAATGAATAGCACAGTGCAAAGCCGTGTGTCAAGTAGCAGTTTCTAATCTTTTTGGTTTCTTCAAGACTCTTTTTCATAGAGGACACCAAAGATATTTTGTTTATGTGGATTCTTTCTTTTGATGGCTATTAGAAAATAAAACAGAAAGATTTAAGATATTTATTTATGAAGTCATTTATAAAACAGCAACAAAGAAGTCATTATGTGTTTACATTAAAAAATTTATTAAAGTAATTACATTTTCCAAAACAAGTAAGAATTTAGTGAGAATAAAGGTATTTTGCAGATCTCTTTGTTTTTCTTGATAGAGGTCACCAGGATTCTCATAGGTTCTGCATATTGGCTTCAAAAACTTCACTCTATGCTCATGAAAGAGTGATGGTGAAAAAGGCATACTACTCAGCTATAAGAAAAAAAAGAAGAGATTCCCCTCCCCCAGAAAACACACAACAAAAAACAAGACACTTGATAGAAAGTAGATGAATATGGAAGATATACTGCTAGGTCAAGCAAGCCAGACTATGAAAGAGAGGCATTGTTTGTCCCCACTTAATATATACCAAGTGTCTGCACTCTATGGCAGAGACAGAAAGACTGGAAAGTATAAAACCATGGAGAGCAACTGTGGTCTCTAGAGACAGTGTGAAAGGAGGGTGGGAAATATGGGGGTGGGGAGGAATAAAGAGAAAAAAAAACATTTAGCAGACACAAACTTGGAAAATTATCTGTTAATGATAATGTGTATAATAATATTTTTGACTGGACTAATATAGAGTGTATTCATTCTGGGAAAAACATAAATAAATAAATACCAAAAAAAAGGAAAACAATATCTTCATATTATGAAGAAAGTAATTTTGATGTCACAAACTTCCTGAAAGGATCTTAGAGATCCTCAGAGTTCCCTGGACCACATTGTGCCATATAGTTTTATTTATTTATCTATATCCATGTTTATGTATATAATATATGTGTATCTGTCTTCTCTTCCATTAGGAAAATTCTGGAAAAAATGTATTCCATCAAATATTAACAATAATATCACAGTACAATTACAACAATATTCATATTTAGCATTTTGAGTACTTACTATGTTCTAGGAACTGGGCTAAATACTAAAATTTATTAATTGTCAGTCTTCAAAACAGTTCTATGAGGCATGTAATTTTATTACAGGTGATGAATCCTATCTTGCAGGTGAGAAAACAGATGCGAATAAGTACCTTGTTATTTAGTGAGTGGTAGATTTTACTTTAGCAGAATTTTACTCTAACCTATCTCACTCTGGAACCCATGTTGTATGTTCTAGTGATAACATCTAAGAGGAAAATTAGTTAATAGGGCATTGAAGTATGTGTATATGCATATATATGTGTGGGAAGGGTGAATATTTATTCCTGCAGACTTATTAGTCTTTGTTTCTGCAAACATAAGCCCTTTGGGGGCAGGGAAAAATGCCCAATAATTAATGATAGCCCAAATAGTAAGCATGTCCATATTAGTGTTTTATCTTAACGCTTATTTTTCTTTTCACCAAAAGAGAAACATTTCATCCACTTATACCACGAGTGAAAAAGCCTTATATTTTTAAAAAGTGAAAATATTCATCTGTCAGGCATGGTGGCATCTGCCCTACAGAAAATATACATCAAAGATGATTTACTTTTTTTAGAAGATATTTTAACTTCTAGAGCAAAATCCTATACATATAGTAATGAATTCCTTTTGCTGATTAATTGTAAAATGTTATTCGTGTCCATCTTTCCAATAAGATTTTGCCTTGAGGAATTTTTTTATATTTTTTTCCAGGTAATTGATAAATTCAGTAATCAACCTTTCAATCATTTCAAAAAAAATTATTACAGACTTTTGAGTACATTCAAATAATCTATCAATTAAAAATAGTGGTGACTATATATATATATATATATATATACACACACACACATGCACACACATAGATGTATACATATACAAATATACATATATATATACACACACAGAATTTAGTGGTTATTACATTTTACAATGATCATTAAAATAGATTTGACTTTATATCAGTTCTCAGCCTGGCATCTAAATCAGCAATTCATTTATCTCCCCCCCTCCCCAGTAATTAATGCTTTTATATGTCTATGAATTTGGGGGAATACATTTGTGTGTGAGCGTGTGTGTATAAAATTTATATGATATATAACCTGATTATATATAGTGTACAAGCAGATTTATGAAGGAATCAGTGATACAGAAAGATAAAAATGACTCCTTAAATCAAAATTTAATGCATCATGGGGCCAGTCCCATGGCATGGTGGTTAAGGTGGCTGAATCTCAAATGGCTGACCATGCAGTTCAAGTTCTGACCAGACAGCTTGAAAAATACACCAGGTGCATGTACATGTGTGTCCAAAACTCCGAAAGAAGGGAGATATGGAGGAGAAGAAATTGCAGTGTGGCCATTTTCTATGGGAAGTGCTTTTCCCCTCCTTCTTTCTTTCTCTATTTCTTTCCAGCAAGAACATGCATGCATCTTCTGGCAAAAATTAAAGGAAAAAAGAAAGAAAGAAATACAAGGTAATATGAACAGAAATGCATCTAAATAATTTTAAATGGCATAATTACTTACTTTATATCATTATTAAGGCTAAAATATTCCCTCGAGAGTAAAACAACTTTCAGAAATAATTACTAATATTTATAATAGCTAATTCTCATTGATATACAGAATTGTCTACGACAACGGGCTATTTTGTCAAAATAAAGAGACACTGACAATAATATAAGATAAATAATCTAAAGAGCTGATTTAATTAAAAAAGTAGAACCTTCAGTTAACAGTAAATATATATTAGGTACTCAGGAAAGTCATAACATATTTTTTAATGTTATCTTATGCAAAAATGCAGCATGACTTTCCTGACAACCCAATTAATGATATTTGATATGAATTCTTATTTAAATTTGAAATAAATTATATTTTCCCTAATGTGATAAAATTCTGAATAGTTATACTCAGAGAATCTATATTTTACAATTTTTTTCTAGGACTAGGACCCACCATGAGTAAAATTATTTTTAAAAAGGTGGTTATAAATCCTTTGTTTTGGCGATAAAAATGATTTATTTAATGTTAATATCTTCATAAAATTTTGAAAGAAAATGATTTTTTTTTTTTTTGAGAGAGATTTTCGCTATAGGGCGCGTGCACTCGCCAGACAGACAGAGACATAGAGACAGAAAGCAAGAAATCACCCCCCAGGGGGGATGGTCACGCCACAATCCCTTCTCCTCCATTCTCCTCTCGGGATCTTGGGCACGCACGCACACGTGCCCGGCGTGAGTTTTAAGCCACCGGGTCCGGGACACGAACTGCAGTCGACTACGTGGGAGTCCAGCGACATAGCCATTACGCTAACTGCTGGTTCCCAAAAGAAAATGATTTTTAAGGTGTTTATAGAAACAGATTGTCCTTGGGATGTAGTAATGGCTATGTGCCTCGACTCCCATGTAGTCGACTGCAGTTCGAGTCCCGGACCCGGTGGCTTAAACTCATGCCAGGCGAGTGAGTGTGCATGCCCAAGATCCCAAGAGGAGAATGGAGAAGGGATTGTGGTGTGGCCAACCCCCTGGGAGGTGTTTTCTCACTTTCTGTATCTCTGTCTCTCTCGGTCTTTCTGGACAATGCACAAACCCTATAGCTAAAACCTCTCCAAAAATAACAACAACAACACCAACAAAAAACAACAACAACAACAACAAAAAAAAAGAAACATCTTGTCCTTAAGAAAAGTTTCCTTTATTGAAACTTGCAGGTGAAATTGAAAATAAATGCTTAACATTTTATGATGCAGTTTAACCTTTCAGATAATAAGTGTAACATTTTCCTATTTTTAAATTTAATTTTATTTATCCAATCACTTATTTTTTAATTTGACCAGAGGGAGACACAGAGAAAGAGAGAGAGAGAGGGATAGTGAGAAAGCAAGCCACCAGGTCTGGGATTTGAACTGTGGTCAGCCATGTGGGAGTGTCCAGCACGTTAACCACCATGCCACCTGCTGGTCCCACATTTTCCTATTTTTTTAAAGGAATGCTTCAGAAAGGAAAATTGGAAATGTTGAAACTTGTGAGTTTAATCTCGTTTTAACTAAAATCTACCACATCTGTTCCCACCAATTACTTTCATGTTCATTATTCAGATAAAAGGAAAGATATTCAACAATAATTCCCTCACTTTTGCATTTCTTCCCTGTCATCCCCCTAGCCAATGGCAGATAGTTCTAGGAATGAGGAGTAGGAGTAGTAGAATATGACTTAATGAATTATGAATATACTATCTATTTTGGAATAACCCAGAGTTAAACAAATCCATATGTTTGCACTCAGGCAATGTTCATATCTCAAGCTACTATTTAGACATACTGTTTAATCATATAACACAATTACAGACTCATGTTCCAGTCATAGGAGATAATCATTTCAATTCAGAAATTGTCACTGAAAGTTATTTCAATAAATAATTAAAAGATACTGGGATTACAAATTTTATAATCATTAATTTTTTTAGAGAGAGAGAAATTTTTGCTATGAGGCATGTGCCCTCACTGGAGAGACAGAGAGGGAGAGAGAGACAGAAAGTGAGATATCACCTTCCAGGAGGTATGGCCACACTACAATCCCTACTCCTCCATTCTCCTCTTGGCATCTTGGGCATGCATGTACACACGCCTGGCATGAGTTTTAAGCCACCAGGTCCGGGACTTGAACTGAGGTTGACTACATGAAAGTCCAGCAATGTAACCATTACACCATCTGCTGGTCCCTAATTTTATTATTATTATTATTATTATTATTTTCTATTTCTTAAATTTACATTTAATCACTGTGCATCTTTATAGTGTACATTTTTTTCCCAAGCATGGATATGGTGTGTATCAATCAAGTTAAAGATATTATATTACCATCAGCATTTCCATCACTAGATAACTTTTCATTCAGGTGTTTGCGAAGTACTTTTTTGCCCATCTCCTGCATCCCACCGTTTGTTACCGACCCCCTCCTATACTGTCTCTGGTATCTACAGTTGCCCTCTCTGCTATTGTACCTTCCCTTCTATCATTTTCTGCCATAGAGTGTGGACATTCAACTATATTAAGCAGGGATGTACACAGTCTCTCTTTCATAGCCTGGCTTGCTTTGCTTAGAATGAAATCTTTTATATCCATCTACTTTGTATCAAATGTCAGTGTCTTACTGTTTTTTTATAACTTAGTATTATTCCATATTGTACATATGCCACTTTTTTTCAATCCAGAATCCTCCTACAGTGTTGGTGGGAATATAAATTAGTACAGCCATTTTCTTCTTTTTAATAAAATTTACTTTATAAAATTGTTAAAGGGTTAATGTTGTAGTGCTCAGATTTCAATTACTATTGAACTCTGTTTATTGTGAAATGTTATACAAATGGTAGTCCATGACCCTTTACACTTAAAAAATGTAGAAATATTATATTTATGCCTGGACTTGAGCTTTTCCCACTCATTTGAAGATGTTGCATAGACAATATGCTGTCAATATTTTTCCCTAATGATTATGCTTAATAAAGCAAACGCAATATATACCTGTAGATTTTCTTTTAATCTAAAATACAGCTATGTTACAGCTTTCATTTCTCACCATTTAAACTTGGATTTATCCTAATTTAAAAAAGTTATTGATTAAGATTACTTTTAAGTGGGGGGCAGAGAGTGGTGTAGCACTAAAATGTGATATCCTTCTAGGCTGAACTACATGGGGAGGGTCTGTGTTCATAGACAGAGATCTCCCTGAATACACCAGGATGCACATGTCTATAGTCCATTGATGGCTGAAGCTGGGAGTGAATAGTGACTTCAAGATTCTATTGGAGGTATAGTTTCTCTTTGTCTCTGTCTCTGTCTCATAGGAGAAATAAATGAATAAAACAAAAATAAAAAATTACCGTAAAGTTCAGGAATAGAGTTGGCACAAAGGACTCCAGGGTCTTGATGGATGACATGGGGATTCTTTTTTTTTGAGGACTCCTGCTCTTGTGTGTGTGTTGACCATTTTCTCTCATTCTGCCAAGATGAGAAATGAGGAAGGTAAAATGTGCCAGCTGATAGCTCCAGATTTACAAGACTCAATGTTTTCCATAGCAGAAGGAAGAGTTTCTCTTATCCAGACTCCATTTACAAAGCATTGTGGTAAGCATTTAGGAGTCTTGTGGTCATTGTTGGATAATTATCGTAGTCAGAGAGAAAACATTATGGCGGGCTGCCCACCAAACCCATATGGGTTGTAGGAGGCCATGCTGGTCAGGCGTAAACAACAGATTCTGCTACAACAACCTTGCATTGAAATTGTTTCTTGCTTATAAGCAAGCCTTATCTTGTTCATGGTTTCTTGTGACTTCTTAGACAATAGCACTGTATTCTTTCTTGTCTACACTTTTTCCTTGTTTGTAGGAAGCCTACTGTGTTAACTTGAAAAGCCTTTTCAAACTGGCTCTCTACAGTGTCTGTATTTTCATGACATACTTCCATTTTCTCCTTCAAATACTTTTTCTATGTGTGCTCAGATATAAGTGAAAAACACACAAAAACCAAAACCTTACAAATGAAAACCCACTTCTTTCTTTACATTTGTTGTAATCTTAATTATTCTGCAAGGAATACATTAAGGAATGTTTGGAAAAAGTGGTAGATTCCTCAGAAAATTTTCTAAGTGGTAAGTGAGAGTGAAGTCAGAAATCTGAAAAATAGACTCTAATTTGTATGAAAATCTTTCTGAAGAGATTCAGTTAGTTTTCTGTACACCGCATGATTGAGGGTTTAGAAATTTCATATCTGTTTCCAGTGTTACAGTAAAGCTCCATTTAATCTCCCTGCTTTTCTATCATTAATGAGTAAATTTCTATATTCTATAATAATGATAATAGTAATAACATAAGTGTTGCAGTTAGGAGAAAACAAAATCCCTATTATAAAGAATTGACTTATAAGATTATGAAGTCTGGAAAGTCTAAAGATCTGCAGGGAGAGTCTGTAAGCTGAAGATCCCAGAGAGCCAATAGTGTGGTTCCAGTCAAAAGGCTAGTCGTCTTGAAATCCAGGATTTAAATCTGAGTCTGAGGGCAGGAAAAAGCTGTTGTCTTAGTTTTAAGGAAAACAGGCAGGAACAATCTTCACTCTCAAGAGAGTCGGGCACCAGGCGGACTGAGGCTGCAGGCCCGACCTTTCCGAATCTCCACGCATCCCCACCGTTTCTCCTCCTTGGACCCCAGGTTGGTTGTCTGGGACTTTAAGGCGAACTCCCACCCCACCCCACCCGCAATCCGGATCGAGCCGGCCAGCAGTTCCGGGCACCAGGCGGACTGAGGCTGCAGGCCCGACCTTTCCGAATCTCCACGCATCCCCACCGTTTCTCCTCCTTGGACCCCAGGTTGGTTGTCTGGGACTTTAAGGCGAACTCCCACCCCACCCCACCCGCAATCCGGATCGAGCCGGCCAGCAGTTCCGGGCACCAGGCGGACTGAGGCTGCAGGCCCGACCTTTCCGAATCTCCACGCATCCCCACCGTTTCTCCTCCTTGGACCCCAGGTTGGTTGTCTGGGACTTTAAGGCGAACTCCCACCCCACCCCACCCGCAATCCGGATCGAGCCGGCCAGCAGTTCCGGGCACCAGGCGGACTGAGGCTGCAGGCCCGACCTTTCCGAATCTCCACGCATCCCCACCGTTTCTCCTCCTTGGACCCCAGGTTGGTTGTCTGGGACTTTAAGGCGAACTCCCACCCCACCCCACCCGCAATCCGGATCGAGCCGGCCAGCAGTTCCGGGCACCAGGCGGACTGAGGCTGCAGGCCCGACCTTTCCGAATCTCCACGCATCCCCACCGTTTCTCCTCCTTGGACCCCAGGTTGGTTGTCTGGGACTTTAAGGCGAACTCCCACCCCACCCCACCCGCAATCCGGATCGAGCCGGCCAGCAGTTCCGGGCACCAGGCGGACTGAGGCTGCAGGCCCGACCTTTCCGAATCTCCACGCATCCCCACCGTTTCTCCTCCTTGGACCCCAGGTTGGTTGTCTGGGACTTTAAGGCGAACTCCCACCCCACCCCACCCGCAATCCGGATCGAGCCGGCCAGCAGTTCCGGGCACCAGGCGGACTCAGGCTCCAGACCTGACCAACCTGGTCCTGTCACTCATCTTCTGACACTTTCCCACTAGCCTTTGGACTCTGAATTCTGGTGATTTGAATAGCGCGCGGCGCGCGCGCCGCGCGATTTCCTATTTTCAGTTTGTTTTTCTTTGCTCTTGGGGTGTTGCTTATTCAGTCAATTGTAGGCTCACCTGTCCTTAGAGACAGTGAGGACTTTGGGCCATCCAGGGTAGTGGCAACAGTTAATGGTAATTGTGAGCAACAGGTAGGCCAACCATAAGGGAAATCATCAATTTTCTAAGCCTGTACAACTATTAACAATCAGTTAGGAAGAAACATATAGAATACCTAATGACTAAGAACAATCGCAGAGGCTCCAGAAATATGAGCAACCAACAAAAGGCCTCTCCCTCAAGGGAAATCATCAAGCCTACATCACCCACAGTCAATACAATGGACGTCGTGGACATGTCTGATAAGGAATTCAGATTATTTGTAGTGACCAAACTAACTGAGATGGAAGAGAAAAGAGACAAGGAGCTCCAGGAGATGAGGAAGTCCTTCAATGACTTGAAAGAAGAAATGGATACCTTAAACAAGAACCAGATGGAACTTCTAGGAATGAAGAATGTGATACAGGAAATCAAAACCTCCCTTGAAAGTATTAAAAGTAGGTTAGACCAGGCAGAAGATCGAATATCTAACGTAGAAGACAAAACATCTGACCTAGAAAAAAGCATCAAGAAGATTGAGAAAACAACCATGAAAAATGAGGATAATATACGAGGAATACTGGATACTATCAAGCGCCCCAACATCCGGATAATAGGTATTCCAGAAGAGGAAGAAAATAATAAGGGCCTAGATAATTTATTCCATGATATCCTGGAAGAAAACTTTCCAAATCTAGAAAGGCACTCAAATATCCAGACCCAGGAAATACATAGGACCCCGGGTAGAATCAACCCAAGAAGATCCTCTCCAAGGCACATTATAGCCAGACTGGCAAAAACAACAGACAAAGACAAGATACTAAAGTTGGCAAGAGGGAAACGCCAGGTTACTTACAAAGGTCACCCCATCAGGCTAACATCGGATCTTTCGGCGGAAACAATGCAGGAAAGGAAAGAATGGGGAAGCATAGTAAAAGTGTTGAGTGAAAAACAATTTCAACCAAGAATATTATACCCGGCAAAATTATCTTTCATATGGGAAAAAAAGATAAAAACATTCTCGAATAAACAAAATTTGAAGGAATTTACCAACTCCAGACCAGCTCGTCAAGAGGTTCTGAAGGGAGTATTATACCAGGAAAACTAAAAAATCAGAGACAGTTATACGAGAACAAAGAGCAACCAAGAAAATGGCTCACTTAATGATAGGATCAGGTACGGAAATATCGATAATTACATTGAATGTCAATGGATTAAATTCTCCAGTAAAGAGACATAGACTGGCTGACTGGATAAGAAAACAGAAACCCTCTATCTGTTGCCTACAAGAAACTCACCTTATGGATAAAGACATACATAGACTAAAAGTCAAGGGCTGGAAAAAGATACTCCATGCAAATGGAAATCGAAAAAAGGCTGGAGTAGCGATATTGATCTCAGACAAAATAGATTTCAAGACAAAGACTGTAAGAAGAGACAAAGAAGGGCATTATATAATAGTAAATGGGGTAATCCAGCAAGAAGACATAACCCTTATAAATATCTATGCACCCAACTCAGGTGCGCCTAAATATGTGAAGGAAAGACTGTTGGAGCTAAAAGGAGAGATAGGGAGAAATACTATAATTGTTGGAGATCTCAACACCCCATTATCTCCTATAGACAGGTCTTCTAGACAGAAAATAAATAGAGAGATACAGGACTTAAATGATACTATAAATGGAATGGGCTTGACAGATATCTATAGAACTTTCCACCCTACATCCACAACATATACATTTTTCTCACCCCGACATGGAACCTTTTCAAAGATAGATCATATATTAGGACACAAATCAAGCCTTTATAGATTCAAAGGCATAGAAACTGTACCCAGCATCTTCTCTGACCATGATGGAATTAAACTCAAGATTAATTTCAAGACACAACCCCGAAAATACACGAACACATGGAAACTGAACAACCTACTTCTGAATGACTTCTTCACTACTGAAGAAATTAAGGCTGAAATAAAAAAATTTATGGAAACTAATGATAATGAGTACACAAGTGTCCAGAATCTATGGGACACAGCAAAAGCAGTCATAAGAGGAAAATTCATAGCAATTAGTGCACATAAGAAAAGGACAGAAAGATGGCAACTAGATAACTTATCATCATGCCTCAGAGAATTGGAAAAACAACAACAAACAAATCCCCAAAATGCCAGGCGAAAAGAAATAATAAAGGTTCGAGCAGAAATAAATGAAATAGAAAATAAATGAACCATACAGAAAATAAATGAAAGCAAAAGCTGGTTCTTTGAAAAGATTAACAAGATCGACACACCATTGGCTAGACTGATTAAGAAGAAGAAAGAAAGGAACCAGATTAATCAAATATGTGATGAAACAGGCAATATTACCACAGACACAGCAGAAATACAAAATATCATTAGAGGATACTATGAGCAACTTTACGCCAACAAACAAGATAACCTGGAGGAGATGGACAAATTCCTGGATGCATATAATCTACCAAGATTGGATCAGGAAGACATAGAGAACCTGAATAGACCTATAACAAGCCAGGAGATTGAATCAGTAATAAATAACCTCCCAACAAAGAAAAGCCCAGGCCCAGATGGCTTCACTTGTGAATTCTACAAAACTTTTAAGGAAGAGTTAACCCCTATCCTACTAAAATTATTTCTAAAGATTCAAAAGGAAGGAAACCTTCCAAATTCATTTTATGAAGCCTCCATCATCCTCATCCCCAAAACAGATAAGGATATGACAAAAAAGGAAAACTACAGACCAATATCATTGATGAATATAGATGCGAAAATTCTCAACAAAATACTCGCAAATCGTATCCAACAACATATAACAAAGATCATTCATCACGATCAGGTAGGCTTTATACCAGGGATGCAAGGATGGTTCAATATACGCAAGACCATAAATGTAATACACCACATTAACAGAAAGAAAGATAAAAACCATATGATCATCTCAATTGATGCGGAGAAAGCATTTGATAAAATACAGCATCCTTTTATGATTAAGACTCTTAGTAAGATTGGTATAGAAGGGTCATTTCTCAACACAATAAAAGCCATCTATGAAAAACCTACAGCTAACATTATACTGAATGGGGAAAAGCTGAAAGCTTTTCCTCTGAAAACAGGTACTAGGCAGGGCTGCCCACTTTCTCCACTGCTCTTTAATATAGTACTGGAAGTCTTAGCTATTGCAATCAGAGAAGAGAACAATATTAAAGGCATTCGAATAGGCAAAGAAGAATTGAAAATATCTTTATTTGCAGATGACATGATGGTATACTTAGAAGACCCAAAGGTATCCATGAAAAAACTGCTTGAAGTAGTAAGTGAATACAGTAAAGTGGCAGGATACAAAATCAATATCCAAAAATCTATAGCATTTCTATTTATGAACAACAAGTTGAACGAAGCAGAGCTGAAGAAAGGAATCCCTTTCACCGTAGCCACAAGGTGTATAAGATACCTAGGGATAAACCTAACTAAGAAAGTCAAAGATCTTTATAAAGAAAACTACGAAAATCTTAAAAGAGACATTGAAAGTGACATAAAAAAGTGGAAGGATATCCCATGCTCCTGGATTGGAAGAATTAACATAATCAAAATGGCAATTCTACCCAAATTAATCTACATGTTTAATGCAATTCCAATCGAAATACCAGAGATATTCTTCAGAGATCTAGAAAGGGCAATCATAGAATTTGTCTGGAACCATAAAAGACCTCGTATTGCAAAAGCAATCCTGCGCAAGAAGAGTGGAGTAGGAGGCATATCACTCCCTGATCCCAAGATATACTATAAAGCTGTGGTCATCAAAACAGCATGGTATTGGCATAAAAACAGACATGTGGACCAATGGAAGAGAATAGAGACCCCAGAAATAACCCCCAAAGCTTACAGCCAACTGATCTTTGACAAAGGATATCAGTCAATCCATTGGGAAAAGGAAAACATCTTTAGTAAATGGTGCTGGAAAAACTGGGTATCCACCTGCAGAAAGATGAAACTGAACCCCCATCTTTCACCACTAACAACAGTCAACTCAAAATGGATCAAAGATCTTAACCTAAAACCTCAAACAATAAAACTACTGGTGGAAAATGCTGGGGAAACTCTGGGGGACATTGGAGTAGGCAAAGACTTCTTAAATAAGACTCCCAAGGCACAGGCAATAATCCCTAAAATAGACAAGTGGGACTATATTAGACTAAGAAGTTTCTGCACAGCAAAGGACACAGTAACAAGTGTGAACCGACAACCCTCAGAATGGGAAAATATTTTTGTTAAATATGCCTCAGACAAGGGACTGATAACCAGAATACATAGGGAACTCAAGTGCCTTATGCGGAAAAAAATGATTAACCCAATTAAAAGGTGGGAAAATGAGCTGAACAAAAGTCTCTCTAAGGAAGACATACGAATAGCCAAAAAGCATATGAGGAAATGCTCAACATCCCTCATCATAAGGGAGATGCAGATAAAAACTACAATGAGATACCACCTAACCCCTGTCAGAATGGCAAAGATTAAGAATATAAAAAGTGATAAGTGTTGGCGGGGATGTGGTGAAAAGGGAACCCTCCTACACTGTTGGTGGGAATGTAAACTAGTTCAACCACTGTGGAGAACAATATGGAGGTTCCTCAAAGATCTACAAATAGAACTACCATTCGATCCAGTAATCCCACTTCTGGGTATTTACCCAAAAGACAGGAGAACGCTCAGTCAGAAAAGTGCTTGCACATCAATGTTTATTGCAGCATTATTCACAATTGCCAAGACATGGAACCAACCTAAATGTCCACAAACTGATGAATGGATTGGAAAAGTGTGGTATATATACTCTATGGAATACTACTCAGCCATAAAAAATAACAAGGCCCTGGAATTTGATAGAAAGTGGTCAGATACGGAGGATATATTGCTGAGTGAAGTAAGCCAGGATATGAAAGAAAGATATTGTATGTATCCACTCAATATATACCGACTATCAGCATTCTATGATAGTGAAAAAAAAATTGGAGGACATAAAAGCAGTGAAGATACTTAATGAGAATAGGACAGTGTGGAATGGGGGAAGTGAAGAGAAGAGGATAGAGAAAGATAACAAATGAACAATAGAGAGCTAGGACATTAGTGAGAAACAGATATGGCTTATTAACTGTTGATGTTGACATGTATAGTATTCTCAACTGGATTTGTCTGAGAAGTATTTCATGATGGGCAAAGTATTTGTACAAGCAACATGAGAAATAGCGATGGACTGTCTTAAAAAATAATTAGAATAATAATAATGATTGGGGAAAACATAGAAAAGATATTGAATGTTGAAGCGGGGAGATTAATGTCTCTGTACTGACTGACATGCATGGCATTCCCTTTTGAAAAAGTAATGTAATACAATGTAAAGTTATATGCAATTCAATGTAATATAAAGAAGAATATGATGATAATAAAAAAAAAAAGCTAAAAAAAAAAAAAAAAAAAAGAAAAAAAAAAAAAAAAAAAAAAAAAAGAGAGTCAGCACTTTTTTCCTGCTCAGGCATTTAATTGATTACCTGAGGCTCACACATATTGTGGGGAGCAATTTTATTTTACTCAGTCTACAGAGTGAAACTCAAACCTCATCCAAAAACAACCTCACAGAAACCCCTAATATAATATTTGAGCAAAGACCTGGGTTCTCTGTAGCCTAATCAAGTTGACACACAAAATTAACCATCACAATATACATGCCCTGGGTTGCTGATTTTCTATGAAATGAAGATGTTTATCACCTTCAATATTCTGAGTTTACCAAATAAAGTTTGCCAGAAAAGTTTGAAAAGTAATGTTAAAAAGTTAAATGGAAGAAGCCAAGAGTCCAAAATGTCCCAAAGGTTCATCTGTGGCAGATTTCATGCATTCAATAAACCCAGAAAACTCATGCCTACTTAGACTAAATATAGGTCTCCTTAGCCTTGTGACCTGTGCCTGTCAGCATGAAAACTTTAGTCTCACAATTGTATCTTATACCAGCTAAAAACTTTGAGATACCTTTCTCAGTCAGAAATATTATATCTGCAGTGGAGCTGGGTCCTGTCTTTCATTTTTACTTTTATCAAGAATTATTCATAAAAAAGAATTATTAATAAATAATTTTATTTACTATTGCTATTTTAAAAAATTGCTATAGGGCACATGAGCTCACCAGCAAGAAAGAGAGAGTGAGAAAGTAGCCACCAGGCCCAGGGTTTACTTGATGTCTTCGTTCCTCCTTATTGATAAATGTATGAAATCTAGCCTCACAAGAGAAGTTCAAAGGACTAAACACAGATGCCTCATTTTCATATGACACTTTGCTCCTTTTCCTTACTTACCATGTTAACATCAGTTGCAATGGCAGAATCCCTCAAGTCAGTGTGTGCGTGTATAAGTGTATGTGTCTTGTAACCCGTCATTACATTGATCACAGTTAGGGAAGTGAAGCTCCTTGTAGTCATGAGCTCTATGGTGAAGTTCTATCTCTGCTCAAAACATTATGCGTAAGACATCATGATGATACCTCTTTAAAAAGCAGACAGTTTTCTGTATCGATCAAGTAACTTTTAATAAAAAGAAATAATTGCAGCTTTTAAAATTGTTTCACTTGATGACAAAGATCAATGAGAATAATTTCTTACATTACATCCAATGATCCCATCATGTTTTTGCATTGTTCTTAAATAATTTATTAAAGTAATGTTTTGTTGCAATGTTCTACAGTTTAGAGAATTGTTTAACATTGATATTCACCAGTTTATATTCAAAGGCAATGTATGACTTAATTGGATATTGTCACTTTATTGCTATAAGCATGGTATAGGGTCCCCAAGGGCTGCATTTGTATTCCTAAATATAGTATCTTTTATTTAATTCATGTTCTTCTCCATAAGGTCACTAGACAATTTCCTCAAGAGATTTTGGTTCTCTTTTTGTTCCAGCAATAATAGACTTTTTGTATAGTATTTTATATTTAAGAATTGCTTCATCTATCTGAATTCTCACAAATGATGAGCCATCAGGGATGAAGGACTCATATGGTTAAGGCCAGCGGCAGCGGCGCAGGGTGATGCAATGCTGAGAACACAATGTTGAAACCATACAGAAAAGTCCATGGTTTGTGCCCTGAGGTCTCCCTTTGCACGCTGACTGTACACACCTGCCTATGATCCTGGCGGGTAGAGGCTGGGGGTCAGACTTGAAACCCCTGTTGAGGATATGCCTCTCTCTGTGTCTTCCTTTCTTTCTTTTTTTTTTTTTTTTTTCTTTTTGGAGAGGTTTTTGCTACAGGGCGTGTGTGCTTGCTAGAAAGACTGAGAGAGACAGAGAGAGACAGAAAGCAGAAATCACCCCCCCATGGGGGATGGCCACGTCACAATCCCTTCTCCTCCATCCTCCTCTCAGGATCTTGGGCATGGACACACATGCACCTGGCATGAGTTTAAGTCACTGGGTCCAGGACTCAAGCCATGGTCACTACATGGGAGTCCAGCGACATAGCCATTACACTAACTGCTGGTCCCATCTGTCCTCCTTTCTCATGAAAGAATAAATAAATTATTGGGTCATTGGAAAAGTGACACATATGTGTCATGACTTTTCCAATGACCCAATAACACTTTAAAAAGTAAAGATGTGGTTTATAGAAGCCAAAAATATGTGTGCATCAGAACATGGATACCAACTTTTCCTGAATTCCTGCAGCTGCCCATCCTCAGTGTGTATGAACAGATGTATAGTTCTCTCTCATAAACATTACAATGAATGCTCCTATGCTACATTCTATATCTTTAATCACATAATCTAGTAATGATCTGCCCTTACTTTTTGTTGCTTTGAGCTGAATATACATTATATTTCAATTTCTATTTCCCCAAACAAAACGCTGAATAAAAGGTCAGCCCGGCTTGAGTTATGTGAGCTGCTAATGCATTTGCCACTGCGTAGTTATCATGTAATGGAAATTTACTGACTTTTCAGAAACAAATTCACAGAAAGATATAACAAGAAAGGAATGTTTAAATATTTGTCACAGAATAAAGATTCAATATAAGCTTGACAAGCTGTCTTTTAGTTGAAATGGGTAAGAACTTGGTTGCACAAAAACTCATATAAGACTCTGGGTGCTTGTGGATTTTGTAGCCCATTTCCTGTTGCTGTGAATGAAGAAACCAAGGTGACCTTATGACTTGAGCAAAAATAAGTGATTAGTTCAGTTGAGTGTTTTTTAAAGAAACAACTCCAGGGACCAGCAAGTGGTGTAATGGTTACACCACTGGACTCCTACACAATTGACCACAGTTCAAGTCCTGGACACGGTGGCTTAAAACTCAGGCTGGGCATATGTGTGCACATGGAAGAGGTGAATGCAAAAGAAGGGATTGTGGTGTGACCATCCACCCCCCCAGGGGGGTGATTTCTCACTTTCTGTCTCTTTGTCTCTCTGGCGAGCGCACGTGCCCTATGGCAAGAATCTTTCTAAATAAATAGAAAAAAAAGAGAGAAACTCCACAAATGTGTGAATCTCTGGTCTGTATGCTTTTATAGACTAAAATCAGTGCCAGAGATGTTCCTTCCATCTAGGAAATAGCCTTGGAAATTTTGTCTGCCGTTGATCAGTCTAGTCTTAGTTGCACTGCCTAGCATCTCCACTGCACTGGCTATGTAAAAGTGTAAATTACACGATAAAGCATAGATAATCTGCTCTTTGCTCTAGGTCACACCCAGCTGTACCTCGTTCATGAGTCATGACACCCTTTTCAGGCAGAGAATCCTTAATATGTTGGTTCAGAGGTGGGCTTGCTCTTTCTGAGCCCCAATCTTATCTATGCTATGTCTACTTCTTCTTTGTCTTTGCTGGCACTAACCGGTTGATAAAGATCTGGCTTTTCTAACATTGAATATGTACAAAAGATCAGAATCTCAGTCAACTTGGATTATAGATTAGACTCAGAAAAGGCTTCCAGCAAAGCAATATTTTTTTTATCCTCTCTGACATCCGAGTGGTCAGCTTTAGTGCAAGTATTCATTCTAGCAGCATGGCTCTAAGGCTATTATTATTAATAGTTTAACTGATAAATTCTTGGTCGGTAGAAAAAGATAGTAAATTTACTAATTTTTTTCCCTACATCGACACAGCGTCTAAGGTAGTGAATAACTCAGAGTGAGAACTAAATCTCATGGCAGCTGAATCGTGGTGGAGAAATAATCCTCACATTCTATTGACAGGAAACTCCTCAAATAGCAAGCAGACTTGGACAGGAAGAAAGGATTGAAGAAACTGATGATATTTAGCTTTGGAAAAATAGAAGACTTGGAATCAGTGAGGCGTGATAGCTATTGTAAAGTAATTGAGATGCCTTCATGCAGAAGGGGGATAAGAGTTTCTCTGTGTAACCTTAGAGTCTTAGGACTATCAGAGGAGAGAACTGATACAAAGATAGCTTCCAATACACTTTAAGAGAAACAAACCATGCTAAAAGCCTAAATGAATATGGTGATTTCAAAAATATCACTGGAACTGTTAAATTGAAATGTAGAGTTTTCTTCTGGAGGATCACAGATAGAGAGTTTTAATGGAGGTTTGTGTTATCTTTTTCTAATTTAGGATTACAGTAGAATGAGAATTACAGTGTTCAACAATTAAATGGGTTCGGAGCAAACATATAACATAATAAAACAAAAAATCCAATTTGTTTTCCCACCTGAAAAGGACCAACCCATTTTTTTTTTTTTTTTATCACTTTCTAGATGTGGCCCTAAGCTACCTAGACTAGCGATATCCAGTAGAACTTTTTGGTGCAATGAAAATGTTCTAGATCTGCAATACCCAAATTAGTAGCCTCTAGGTAATAAGCTTATGAAATATGAGTAATGTTATTGAGAAACTGTAGCTTTTTGTAGGTACACTCATAGAATACCCTGAGCTTTTGCAGCCACCAAATGTAAACCTTACCCAGAGTCTTTTCTACCTGAGTTTCATAAGTTTCAAATCAACTGAAATTTGAAGACATAAAAGGGAACAGAAATTTGCAAGTTTTCATTGTCTTCTATGTTTTAGTGAGAGTCTTTGTCTTTATTTTAATTTTTTTTGAAATTTTTGCTATTGAGTGTGTGCACTTGCCAGAGAGACAGAGATAGATAGAGACAGAAAGCAAGAAATCATCCCCAGAGGGGTCGGCCATGGTGCAATCCCATCTTCTCCATTCTCCTCTTGAGTTTTTGGTCATGCACGCACATGCACCCTGCATGATATTAAAGCTGCTGGGTCTGGGATTTGATCTACAGTCTACAGTGTGGGAGTCCAATGCCTTAACCACGACATCACCTGCTCGCCCTTGTTTGTTTTTTAGACAGGGTCTTGCCATATCACAGTCCTCCTACCTCAGCTTCCTGACTAGTTGATACAAAGGTGTGTGCCCCTGTGGGCCAGAAATTGGATCCTGGCTTCCACATGGCTTCAACCTTCCAGGTGGCAGTGTCTACAGCATGTGCTACTACTGCTGGGCCCCAGCGACAGTCTTATCCAAAAAGACTTGCAAAAGTTTGTGGAGTAATAGAAATAAGGTACAAATTAATTTTGGTAAAAACATGAAAAAGAACAAAATCAATGAATGTTTATTGTTATACATATTTAACATGATCTTTTGCAAAATTCTTCTTTGATCATAGCATAGAGTTTGAATGAATGCACAATATAGAGAGATACTACCTTTTATATTTTTAATTTTACAATGCAAAATGTTACCTGTTCCATTTAATTATAACAAAAACATCATACGGTAAGCATGGCAGGGATTTTACCTTTACAACAAACGAGTACACGAGTTTAAACACATTAAAATTCTTTCTTGAGATCACATAGTTATTGATAGAAGCAGTACTGTTTTAATGTATTAATTTATTCAACTGGAAAATACCTATGGAGTGTTTTTCACATGGTAGGTGCTATCTAGGCCTCAATATACAGTTTCTAGTGACAAATTTACTAACTACATAATGAGATATATTTGTCTAATTGCCATGTGAATATTTAGTTACTATAATAACTCATGCCATGGTCTGTTAACATTTCTTCAAATTAATTGTATTAATTTTAAAAGAGAACATGGCACATTTGTCCTCTTCTGAAGAAAATGAAACAGGTAATACCTTTTGTTTTGTTTTATTTTATTTTTTTATTTTATTTTAGAGATTATTGCTATAGGTGCATATGCTTGCTGAAGAGACAGAGAGAGATAGAGAGACAGAAAGAAAGAAATCACCCTCCAGGGGGTATGGCCATGCCACAATCCCTTTTCTTCCATTTTCCTCTGAGGACATTGAGTACTCATGCGCACATGCCCAGGTTCAAGCCTCTGGATCCGGGACTCAGAGAATCATGGTTGACCATGTGGGAGTCCAGCAATGTACCCATTATGCCATCTGTTGGTTCCCAAGTGTCACCTTTTAATAAGAGAATTAGAATTATTCAAGCATTAGGGACAGCATTAGGGACAGCAGGTATTGTAGTGGTTAGGGTGCAGGACTCTCACATGGTTGACAACAATTCAATTCCCAGACCTGGCTTAAAAATCACACTGGGTGCATGTGCATGTGTACCCAAAATCTCGAGAATGGGGAAGGGATTGTGGTGTGGCCATCCCCCCTGGGGGATGATTTCTCACTTTCTCTCTCTTTGTTTCTCTCTGTCTCGCTCTCTGGTGAGTGCACACACCCTATAACAGAATTATTCAAGCATTTCTATAAGTCTGCTAGGTATGAGATTAAAGGATAAATGACAGTGAACTTTAGTGCTTAAGACTTTTAAGGGCAAGAGCTTTGAATTTTTTTAATTATTTGATAAGAATGCTAGAAAAGTAGTGGGAACTTGGGGAGAAATGCACACATATTGGAATATTCACTTTGCAAGCTAAATAATGTAATTGACTGTATAAAAGAACTTGAAATAAAATACTGGAAAAATAAAAAAAATATGATAAATCAATGAGTAGTTTTTGTTTTGTTTTTACTTCACCAGGTAACAATCCAGTGTGGAATGCATACACTGAAATCATGATTACTGGCAATGAGAAAGGCACCCAGAGCCTGGGAGGACATATATATATATATATATATATATATATATATATTGAATTGTCCATCAAAGCTTTATGTTTCATTAGGCATGAGTCTTAGAATATTTCAGATATGGATTTGATTTATTTGGTTACTCTACTTCTTTACTTAATTATGTCATTTTCAACTCCTCAATGTAGTTAAGGACCAGGACCAGCAGATGTCATAATGAATACATAGTTGGACTCCCACGTTTTCTACTGTGGTTCAAGTCCTGAACTTGGCAGCTTAAAACTCACACTGGCTACTTGTGCATGCATACCCAAAATCCCAAGAGGAAAATGGAGAAGGGATTGAGGCATGGCCATCCCGTCAGGGGGTGATTTCTCACTTTTTGTCTCTCTGGTGAGTACATACTCTTTATAGCAAAAATATCTCTAAACTATATATACATATATGTATATATATATATATATATAGTCATATATACATATATAGTTATATATATATTTAATATACATATATGCATATATTTAGTTTTATATATGTAGGTATATAGTTAAGGACCTATGGCATCCCAGTGTCTCATTGAACAACTCTTTCTAACTGGCATCTGTGCTACACCAGAGTAGGCATATTTAACCCAATATATTCAATGCCCTGCACTTATCAAGTAGTCAAGTGGAAATCTACCTGCTTTAACTAATAAACCTTTAATAAGTAGTACATTAACCCTTTCAGGGATATTTATGTTAAGTTTATTCAATCATCAAGAATCTTGTGGATCCAAAAGAATGCAAAGCAGACATTCTGAACAATTTTGAAAACGTTTGAAGGTTTTCCCAAAGACCCTCAGGCCTCAGGAATAAGCAAGCTTATCTTGCTTTGACCGAGGACAGCTCTGGGGAGGTATTGTGAAGATTAGTGTTTTTCTTTGAGCTCTAATTTATGACATAAAGCTATTAATTAATTTTTGTGCTTCAGTTTCTCACTCTGAAATGAGAATCTTATCTAAATTTAACTTCCTAGAACATGGTGCAGATTAATTAGATATTGTACAGTGAACTATTCCTTTAGAAGTTTGTCATTAACAAAGGTTTATATGGGAAACCTCTACTAATTTACCACAAAATACTTAATTCATAAACAGTTAGTTGTAATATTTTTCGGCTAAGACCTTGAAGATTCCTCTTTGATGAGTTTGATCAAAGACTTAATCACACAATAGTTGTTAATCTCTTCTTATTAAATTGGTTCAGTCTTTAATTGAGAACTTATCTTACAGTGATATTACAACTTTTGAATTTACAAGTCTCTCCGAAGTTTATTCCCAAAGAAGCAGAAGTTTTTCTCAGTACCCAAATTCTGTGGATGTGTGGCCATTACGTGCAACTCTCCTAAAGTATTCTTTAAGTATTTAAACTGAACTAATTTTCTAACCTTTGTTTACCTTTTGTGGCTTGTTGAGACCCTATTTGAAAAACCCTATCTCTTATGACAATTTCCCCAAATTACTTACCTCTGAACATCTAACTCAAAGTACCATCGTCTATGAAATAATTACTTCTTTTGTTTGAAGTGTATTTATTTCTTCCACGAGAGAATGATAGAAAGAAATCGAGAGACAAGCATCCCTACAGGGTGTTCATGCCATGATCCACCCCCAGGCCCAGAGAGCTCTGATCAGGGCCCCAGCCTGCACAGGGAAGGAAGTCCCAGGGCATGAGTCCAGGATCTCCTCATGTAGACCCACCTGTGTTATTACTGCACCATCACCTGGCCCCATAGTTACTCACAAGCCAATAGAATATATCTATTTCTAATTTTACCTACTCTGTGATTCAGTTGTGATATATAAACTAATTTCTGCATGTATTCCTTCACTTACTTATTTGATACACTGTCATATTACTTTATGAATTCAAATAATATTAATTATGATGGAAATAAATTCCTCTTCTCTTCCTGTTCATATTCCTTTATCCCTTTCTTACATCCTTCTATTTGCTCTCCCTCGTGTTTCACTTTCTCTGTTTCTTTCTCCCTCCTTTTTCACTCTCTCTGTTCTTTTCCAACCTCACAAGAGGGGCATTTCTTGCTTTAGAAAAACAGACAATTTTATTTCTAGCTTTCAGATACTCCCCATTCTACCTTTGGGAACAATGATGACATGGGCAAAGTCAACACAATATTGTACTCGCTATCTATTTTTTAGATAGTTTTTTTTTTTTTTTTCCTGCTATATGGCACATGTGCTCACTGGAGAGACAGACAGAGAGAAAGTAAGAAATTGCCCCCAGGGGAGATGCCATGTCACAATCTCTTCTCCATTCTCTTCTCAGGATTTTGGACATACATGTGCATGTGCTTGGCATGAGTTTCAAGCTATCAGGTCCAGGACTCAAACCTTGGTTGGCCACATGGGAGTCCAACTCCTCAGCCACCACACCACCTGCTGGACCCACACTCGCTATCTTTTATCTTTGTCATTAAAGCAAATTCTGATGATCGGATTCATGCTAAAGATCTGTGGTTAGGAATTCTATAATCCATTTATATGTGGTTGAAACCATTTTGCAAGGTAATTGACTCAGGTATAGTTTCAGAATTCAAAGAGAATGTTATCTTAACAGTTTTTAAGTTCATTTATCTATTGTATTTGTCAGGGTTCTCTAAGGAGACAGAATTGATAGGGTATATATATAGCCAAGAGGTGATTTATTAGGTGAGTCGGCTCATGCAATTATGGTGGCTGGAAAGTCCCACAGCAGACATCTGCAAGATGGAGCTCCTGGGGTGCTGGTATCTAACTAAGTCCAAGTCTGAAGACCTCAGAGGCAGGGAAGCTGACAATGTAACTCACAGTCTGAGGCAGAAAAGCTGAGAACCCAGGGGGCCACTGATGTTAATCCTGGAGTTCAAATTTAGGTGAGCCTTGAATTCTGATGTCTACCCAAAGCTTCCAAAGAAATTGATCCTGTACTTTCAAGAGACTCATCCATCTCCTGTATTTGTTCTCTTAAGTTCCATTTTTTTACTGGATCATGCCTGCCAACATTAAGGTAGATATGTATTTTTTTAACCTATCTACTCAGACTCTCATTTTCATTTCTTCTGGAAATACCCCCATGGACACACACAGAATAATACCTTATTTAGGTTTCTAGGCATTCCTTAATCCAGTCAATTTGATATCCAAAACTAATCTTCACACCTGTGTTTAGGCAATGCTCTTATACAAAATGCCATTGTCCTTTTGGTATATAATATCTCTTTTATTTTATTCTTCTAAATGTATACTTATGAAAAAAAATCTCTCTCTAGTCTAAAGGGATTTTTTAAAAGTTTATTCACCCATTTATTCCAGAGAGAGAAAGGTAAGCACCCCAGACAAGGTCCTGATACCCTTATCAGCCCTCAGCCTCATCCCACCCTCGATCATGGGCATGCATGTGTAGTGAGGGAGGTCTCTGGACTCAAACCTTGAACCCTCCAATGTGAGTAAGCCTTGCAGAACATACACTCCACCACCACACCACTCTCTCGCCCCCAATCTCAAGAGTTTTAATACTCAATATTTTTAAAGCTTTTCTTATCATATGCTTTCCCCAAATTTAGCCCTTTGGATTTTTATCTTTTTCCCCATTTATCATAAAGTAGATCCTCAGCTTTCTCCCTTTGATATCTTCTATACACAGTTTTTAGAATATAAACTATATCTTCATCCATATACTCCCTTATTAAATAAAATATTGTCTTATCACATAAATATCTGCTAGTGTAAGATTCTTTCCTACATTAACAGCCTCTACATATCTCAATGTTTAACCTACCCTTTGCTCTTATAGTGCTATAGAAATTTTTATGACTTTTAAAGTTCCCTTTTTAAAGTTCCTGTGTATTTGTTTATAACAGGAGTGAAATCAGTGGGTGAGTTTCTAATTATTTCCTTTCTGAACTTCACCTCCTGAGGAGATCCTAATGAACAGTGAACTGTTCTCAATCAGGCAGCAGAACCAAGAAAGAAGCATAACAAATTTCTCGGCTAATCCAATTACTGAAGGATTCTGGAGACCAGGCCCCACCAATGCATTCACAATTTCACTATGGAGATTTGTTTAAAAAGAAAATTATTTTAAAAAGAATATTGCAATATCTTGAGTAAAGGAATTAAAGCCTCATGTAGAGATACTTATAAATTAGCAATGGCACCCAGAGTGGTGACTTGAGACCTTTTATTCCTGGTTCATAGAGATGTGTTAAAATTAGCTACTGGCAAGTAAGATTCGACTATTTGAGGAATCCCTGGACAAAAGTACATTCTATTTCTCTAGGTGATTAGTGTTTTCTGGGAGAGATAATATCTTGGAGGGAAGATTACACCTCCAGTCAATGGCCTCTCTGAAGAGACGCTCTGGGCTCCAGGTTCTCATAACCACTCCCAAAGGCTGCCTTTTCAGGCTTGGAGGTTACCAGTACTGAGAAAGGTACAACCCTTCTGGTCTCCCTACATCACACCCCAATTTTATAAATAAAAATTTCTTTTAACTCTTCTTCAGCTTATCCAACATGAGTGTTCTATTACTACTGAGACTTTGATAAATAAGACTGGTTTTGGAGTAAGACAAATCGAATTCTGGCTTCAGGATTGACTAGCTACATACCCTCAAGCAAGTTCCTTAGCTTCTTAGTCAACTACTTCGTCTACAAATGAAAATAAATTTCATCACCATGATGAAATGAGAATTAAATGTGATCATACAGGTAAAATGATTGACGTATTTCTTTTCGTTTCTTGCTTCTCTTCCCCACACATTTACATGATCACTATGCCAAAAGAACTAATGGACTAAGGAGGCTTTCTGTCAAGAACAGGAAAATTTCAAAGACCCTTTTATTCTCCACTACGATTATGAATATTATTAGCCAAGTCTTTGGATTTTTTACCCTAAACCAATTGTTTCATTACTGGTAATCCAAATCTTTAGGTTTAAGATTGTGGGTCTGAGTGTCTGTCTGTGCGCATGTGCAATAAAAGAGACAGAGAATTTAAGTGTGCATGTCTGAGTGTATGATAGATGTAATTACAAAAATTAAAAATCAGCCTTTGTAATGGTTAAAACTGACAACAAAAAATAATGAAAAGCAAGAGCTTCTCTTTGCTCCAACTCATTCTCCCTTCCTTTTCATAAATCACTATTGTTGAATTTCGGTGCATGTGAGTGTACAGGCATGCATGTGCACATGCACACACACACAACTACACTTATATTCACAAAAACAACCCTCACTATTCTTTGCTTGTTTTAGTGTAAAGGGGTATATGAAAAAGATCCTACCTCAAAAATGATTGTGCCTTGATTTTTTTCACTGAATATTTTTTCATTTCTTAAAACATAAAGAAATGTTATTTTTAAAATACTACAGTGATGTACACAATGAATGTATCATAATATATTTTATATTCCACTCTGTGCACATTTCCTGCCAGTTTCCCACTGATAAAGAATGCTATGTGACATAGCTTTGTACAAATGTGTAATTTTCTGCGGTGCAAATTACTAGAACAAGAATTCTGGAGTAAAGGATATGCATACTTTGTATTTGACTGACATTTCCGAATTGTCTCAAGATTTTCTCAAATTATACTTCTAATATTAATGAAGAAACATACTAATGTTCTCAAATATTTTTGGATCATAAATATAATCACTATTTTAATCTGTATCTCATTTGAGTGAACAATGTTATCATTTTTGCTTTAAATGACTTTTGATTATTTTGACATATTTAGGGACTTAGTGTATTTATTCTTCTATAAAATGTATATTCATATATATTTCCTTTATTGAAAAAAATTCACGTGTGTATTAATGTATGTGATAGTTTTACATGTTATAAATAAATATGCCAAAATTTTATATGTCATAAATAATTTATATGTTACATGTTCATTATTTATGTTGCAAAACTTTCCTAGCTTATTGCCTGTTTATCTCCTGACTTATCTCTTTGACTTTTGGTGTCTTTTGGTGTTGAAGTTTTAAATTCTTATATATTAAGATCTGTAAAACGTTTTAGATTTCTGAGTTGCAATTTTTAAAATTTTATTTTCTTATATTTTCTGTTTTACATGTAATAAGTTGTACAATTTATGGGCTACAGTGTACTTTTTCAAAAAAAACTTCTCACTATTCCTTGATTGTTTTAGTGCGAAGGGGTAAATGAATAAGATCCTACCACAAAAATAACTGTGCCTTGATTTTTTTCACTGATATTTTTTCATTTGTTAAAACATAAAGAAATGTTATTTTTAAAATACTACAGTGATCTACACAATTAATGTATCATAATATATTTTATATTCCACTCTGTGCACATTTCCCGCCAGTTGCATTATACATTGCATAATGACTCAATCAGAGCAATAAATGTATCCACCACCTCAAACTTTTACCATTACTTTGTGTTGTGCACATTTGAAATCCACCTTTCCAGGTAATCTGATGTATGTAGTGAACTGTCTCCAACTATCACACGGTGGACTCTACTGAGGTATAGTACTCTAGAGCTCATTCTACTTGCTTGAAATGAACTCTTGAGTATTTTGTTTAGGAAATCATTCTCTAATGATTTTTTCCACTCTACATTATTTCTTTTTGAAGCTTTAAAATAATTGCCTAAAACCAATTCTGCAGCCTTTATTATTTTTTTCTTATGTTTAGTGAGAGTGGTATAGTTAAAACAAACAAACAAACAAACAAAAAACAAAAACAAAAGCAAAAGACTCAGAGTCTTTGTGCTGTTACATTGCAAATCTTGAAAATAACTTTTATATACATACAATGTTATGTGCTCTTTCCAAAACAGACAAGAGTTTGCTAATAGCCTTTAAATTGATGTGACCTTGACAAATGACTCCATGTAAGTGTAATTCAATTTTAAATTGTTCATACCTTGATTTTAAGACCTGATTTTCCAATCAAGCTCAGTGTTAAAAAATATTTAGTATTTCATACATCTCTAGTATATAGAAAAGATAATAATGGAGGTTACCTAAAGCAAATGAGTGTGTGTGTGTGGGTGGTCAGTGAAAAACAACAGAACTCTTACCTCTTTTTTCTTTTTTTACCTCCTAACTGGTCTCTGAGGCATCTTTGTAGAAATATCTACATTTCTAAGAGTCTGTCTATTTTGGAACAGTCTATCCTAAATCAGAGATCTCCAAAGAAAGTGTCACAGAGAGAAAATATTAGAACTTGCATTTATACTAAGAATCAATTGTATTATTTCAATCTTTTAGTATATTTTATAATACACTTAAAATATTAGTATAAAATACAGGTAAATAAAATATTACTAGCTATACATACAGTGTGGTTTGTACCTTTTCTAGTCATTTCTAAGAGCCCATATGTGTATGAAAGATAAATTTTTCCTGACTGAAAACACTCAGAGAGCTGTAAGATACAGAATGGTACAAAAACGTAAAAGTTTTAAGGATTGCCAGAGAGATTGAGGCTAGTGTAGTCCTAAGTAGTGTGGGAAATTCAAAGATACCAAGTGTGAGTCTCAAAAGGTTACAAATATTCAGGAAGACTAAAAGGACCAGAATAGTTAAAGATCCTATCAAGAGCCGCGGCAGGGAATCATGGGTAAACCTAAAAATGCCAGGGGACGAAATTGAATGTTTGACATTATTTATCTTCAGGTTCAATATAGGTATAACAAAGAACAGAGAATAAAAGCACAGACTCAATTTTACTTTTTAAAAATCCCTTAATTGAAAAAAAAAAAAAAGTCACGTAATTTAAAACCCTGATTTCAATTGCAGGGGAAAATACTTATATATTCCTGGAATTCAAGCATCATTTGGCTCTTTAAAAAGACATTTAAAGACACAAACTATAATCAGTATCACTTTCTTCTCTTGGAGATGTTGATTCATAGCATCTAATTTGAGGAACTAGACTGGAGAAAGAGGTAAAGTAGATAATAACAAGAATCAGAATAAGTGTTTCTAATTTGGATTCGGAAGACAAAATTTCACTCAAACTTTGACCTAAAAATAAAGCTAAAAGTTATCTGTCATAGTATTGATTATCTGGGTTAAAGCTGAAAAGTGCAAAATTAGGTTATATAAGAAGTAAACAATATTTTTCCCACAGCTATCTTATGATTTCTTGGGATTACTAAATGAAAGATTACCTAATAGAATCTTGTAGGGAAAAGAAAAACACTAGGAATAGTTATGTATAAGTCTTGGTGCTAATATTCCTTAAAGTTGATCTCAAATTCGACCATCTCCGCAGACTTTTTTATTAGAGATTTTAATCAATAAAAAGTTGCTGCTTCTCTTACCATAGCATTTAATTGTCTTCTGCATTAGTGTGGCACCTCAGTGGGTTCCCAGTTTTAAAATATGTGAGTAGCTTCATAGTGAACCACACCTCAAGTTCTGTGGGAACAGGAATTGGGTCATAGCAGCACTCCAGTGTGCTGTGTCTCCCCTGCCCTATCATTGAAGAGTTTCTTTTATCCCTTTGGTTGTGAACTCTTTAGATACCTGCTAAATGGACCAGAGACAAAAGATGCTGATGCCTAAACCCTTGTGTATCTTATGTTAAAACAACTTTGGCCTTCCTATTCCAGAAGCTTCCTAAAATGTCAAGTAAAAGTTAAACAATTTAGTAAGAATTTCTGAAAACTACAACTCAAAATGATGAGCACAAAAAAAAAATACAATTTAGGAAAGAGGTAGCAATAGATAATCTCATAAAAAAAAATCTAGATTTGGCCTAAACAAAATATACAAGACCTACATATTCTCTCCCAGAAATTGTAAAGTAACTATCAAGGTGGAAAAAGTATTGACCTTCTTCATCATTTGATATAAATTTTCAAGACTCTTTGAAGAAATCAAAAACCTGTGATATTTTCTAAGGAAGCTGATTACTAAATATAAGAGCACTGATGAGTAAAGGAAAGAGTTACAGAGGAATAGTAGTACAGATGTGAAAAAAATAAACCTTTTGTTCAAAAGAAAAGCTATGCTTTCAAGGCGCAGTAATACACATGTCAAGAATCATTTTCCAATCTATCAAGTAAGCATTTAAAGGAGACAAACAACGGGTTTTAAAATCAATTGTGTTACAAGCTCTTGCACTCTCTAAACCCTGCCGTCAGGCTGTAAGAGTGATTGGATTTGGGTTTAGTACATGTATCTGGTCCAAATAGGTACTTTAAAGTGGTGTTTAGAAAGAGACCAGAGAATCACCATTAAATCTCCTTTAAGTCTCGGCAGATTGTGAATATACTTCATTGGAGGGTAAGGAACAAGCAGAATCGGACAACATTAATGGAAGAGATAAAAGGTCATTTCGTAAAATATCTTTTCTGTAGGGCTGCTCTCCTGAGTTAGTTTATATTAACCAGAGGTTCTCAAATCTGGCTGTCTCTGCATTCTCTGGGAAGACGCAGTTTAGATCCCATGTGTGGGAAATCCTGATTACGAGGGGAGACACTGAGATATCTCTTTAAGTATCCCAGAAGACTCAGAGTTGGCTCAGCAGGCGGCACTCATGAACCACTGCAACCAACATTCAGCCAGGGGTCCTCTAGTCATGTGGACATTGCCACAGCGAGGCCATTTCCCACACTACACTGAACTCTTCATATAGGCCCTCTTTTTTTCCTATAATCATTTTATTTTATTTTATGTTTATTAATTACATTCATCCACTGTGTATCATTACAGCAAACGAGGTGAATGTTCCCATACAGAACACACTGGTTGGCTCAATCAAAGATAATACCATTTATTTTATCTTCAACAAACCATTTTTCATAACGTGTTTCTGAAATGTTTTGTGTCTTTCTTTTTTCCCCTCGATTCCCTTTCTCTCACCCTTTTATAAAGTGTACAGGCTCCCTGATTAGGAAAGAGATGCCTGCAGTGAAAGAAACGTATGGCAGGGGCTTCCACATTATCTGGTCTCATACATTCTGAATATTCATTTTTAGGAGGTAACACAATATTACATTATAGCATAATATTCATTTAATGAGATAATATATCAACATAATGTAGAAAATACACATATAATAATTAAATATACTACTTGGTTTTATTCTCTCCTCCATGGTACTGCCTCATGGAATGACATAGTATTTCTACATATTTAGAATATTCAGAATATATGAGACTAAGAATATTTATTTGCTTTGCAGATAAATAAATTGAAACACAGAATTTATAAATGAGTTAGGTGGGCCAGCAGGTGGTGTGGTGGTTAAGGGTGCTGGACTCCACATGGGCAACCACAGTTCAAGTCCCGGACCTGGTAGCTTGCTTTCTTACTCCCTCCCACCCCAACTCTCTTGCTGTCTCACTCTGTCCTTCTCTGGTGAAAATTTAAATAAATAAATGTTAAATGAAATAATTATTTAAAAATAAATAAATAAATAAGTGTGTCAGGGATTGAGCACCAAATCAGCAACCAATTGGAAGGTGAAATCCAGATCTTCCTCACCAGGCTGTGCTCCTTCTATTCAGCATTAATGACAATCAGTTTCTACATAATGCTATGCTAGATTTTGAGTAGAGCATGGAAGAAAAAGTATGAGGCATAATAAAATGATCTAGACATAACATAATAATATGCCAGCATAATGTAGAAAATACACATGGTAATTAAATACGCTACACTTGGCTTTATTCTCCCAACCATGGTACCACCTCATGGAATGACATAGTATTTCTACATATTTACTGTAGAAAACCTCTTTTTTTCCTAAGTCAGGTTTATGTGGTTACTCCCTTTATCTTAATGAAAGTCCTTCTTTGAACATGCTGCATTACAGGTTTACCGTTTACGAATAGATAATGTGGAATTTTTACTGCCAGCTCACTTGTGTGCTCTTTTTATTAATAATTAAATTAATAAAAATGGACTGGTTTCGTTATGGTTCCAGCATTGGCTGGACATAAATTTTAAAGGTATATTATGACATAGTTTAAAGAGATTCTAGGCATGGAAGCAGAGAGAATAATCGCAAGCTGCATGGGACAGGGTAGGGAGGCTGGAGAAATTGATTAACAGACATAAGAGTTCATCTAAACAAATGGACTAGGTTATGGGACAGTTTATCACAGTGGAGTGAAAACCCTCACTGAAAATTCAATATATACTTCCCCCAGAACCCATAGAATAAATCGCAAATTTACATAACATCATGTCAAATGGTAAATACAATTAATTCTTGGTTTTATTTTACTTGTTGTATACATGCTTTTGAAAATGATATTGAGGGGCTAACAGGTGGTGTGGTGGTGAAGGCACTGGACTCCACATGGCTGACCCATGTGAGACTTGGTGGCTTGAAAATCACACTAGGTGCATGTGCATGTGTGTGCAAAATCCCAGGAGGAGAATGGAAGAGAAGGGATTGTGCCATGGTCAGCCCCCTGGGGGGGATTTTTCATTTTCCCTCTCTCTGTCCCTTTCTCTCTCTGGTGAGTGAGAATGCCCTAAAAACCTAAAAATATATATTCAAAAAGCATACTGACCCCTACAATAATGCACAATGATTACATGTAAAGCAAAAATTAAAATAAAAAGAGGTTCCTGTTTAAAAATTAAAAAAGCATCTACTATTTTATTATTACACATTTTATTTATACGTGTAAAAAGAAATTACAGCTACTTGCATTTTCTACCTGCACACTTGCCAGTAGCCATTTTGACTTCGGGTTAGCAGCTACATCTCCAGCTCTGTATTATTACCTGTTTCCTCTTTCAATGTTCTGGAGAGTGTCATACCCCAAACTCTGGGTCTGGTAATAGTCTCTGGAGGGTTATTTAGTCACACTATCACTTCTTGAAATGTTTGTCTAGCTAATAATTATGCTTGTAAATATATCCACATCTTAGACCATGAGGGCAAAGTTGTATAAAAAGAATGCCAGTACTTTGTTAGACACATATCTGCTTAAATTTCCCTGAACGTAAAATTCAGAAACATCCAAAAGACAAACTTTGGTTTCCTAACCACCAGAAATCTAGACTTAATGGCATAAGGCAGGAGTGAAAGAATTTCAGAAATAATATATCCCTGAGGAACATGCTTTCTGTGCTGACATGAGCGAGCATTCATATCCTTATGTGCCTCTCTAGTCAAACCAATGAGAGAAGTTTCTATTTCTATTATTCTCAGTTGCTATAATAGCAATTAAGTTTGCTCGTAGACTGCTTCATAAATATCTACTGCTGATGAAGTCTTCATGTGGCACATGAGCCAGATAGCTCATTGCATCAGCCAGAGTAGCTCATGATCGGAAGAAAGATGGACTTGAATATACATTAGCTTATTTTATTAAACAAATTAAACATTTTTCCAGAGGGCATGTGGAGTCACCAGAGAGAGAGAAATGAAAAGTAAGAAAGCACCCCACAGGGAGGATGGCCATGCCACAGTCCCCTCTCCTCAACTCTCACCTCAGGATTTAGGGCATACACACATGTGCCTGGCATGTTTCTCAGGCCATATGATCTGGGACTTGAACTGTATGGGCACCCATGTGAGATCCTGCCACTTCAACCACCACAACCACCACAATACCACACCACTGATTGGTCCCATTATCTTCTTTTAATTCAAATTCACCTTTTAATTCAAATTTTATTCTTTTAATTCAAAGTTCTTTTCATTCAAATTCAATTTAATACAAAAAAAATACAAAACTTAGGCTGGAATTTAATGGCTAATGTAACAGTATTAGGAAGTGGAGCCTTTAAGAGGCAATTAGGACATGAAGGCTCTGCTTTCATGACCGGAGTAACGCCATTGTCGTGAGAGTAGGTTCACTGTCATTGGAGCAGGGTTCTGATAGAAAGGATGAGTACGGTCTGATGTTCTCTTGCCGTCCTATGCACATTGGCATGAGAAGGTTTCCACCCTCCTCCTTCTGACCTTCCACCAAGGGATGACCCTGCCTGTGCCATGCTCTTAGGCTTTCCAGCCTCTAGAAATGTGACAAATAAACTTCTGTTCCTTATAAATTGTCCAGTCTGTGGTATTCTGTTATGGCAGCAAAAAAATAGATTAAGGTAATATTGTAAATATTACTTGCCACGAATGTATTCAATTTAAATATAATTAAAATGTCACATATTACTAATATTAGTCACAAAAGTGACAGAGAGTTGAGGCCAGATGAATTCTTGAGGACACTCTGGTATAAGTAAAGCAATCTATACTGGCATCATTTTTAGAAATTTGATTATCACCAGTTCCAATCCAGTTGCACAACAATTTTTTACTACAATTTTGAATGAGGCCACCACATTCAGGAAACTCATGATAATAATAAAATATCACTTGAAAATTTGTAAAGACAACTGATTTTGAGAACAAATCTCACATTATGGCTTTTATGAAGTTTATTAAATAAAACAGTAATCTATATATGCAGGGTGTGCAAGAAAACTGACTTATAAATACTATATACAGAGATAGAAGAAAGGATCTTCCATTCTTATTGACAGGTCTAGAAGCAATGGTAAGGAAAGAAATGAAGGAGAAAAATAGAAGCAAGACATTTATGGAACACAGAAATCGATTATTATCTGTTGATGACTTGTTTTGTAACTTCATATGAATTGGTGTGAAGTGTATTCATGCTGAGTAAATGCAGTTTATAAGCTAAGTAATGTACAGTAATAAATGTATAAAACAAATTAAAATTAAATTAAAAAAGAAGAAGCAATGACAAATGTTAGTGTTTTATTGAATAACTACAGAACATAGTTTGGAAATGTTTAACATATATTGACTATATTCATATATATGCACAGATATATATGAATATATTTATGTAAGTATGAACATATTTACCTTGCATGCTTGATCTTCACTACATGGATACATTGTATTTTTTTTTTTTAAAAAGGCTATCTATAGCAACTATGAATGGACAAATTGCACAATTTATTTTTATGTAGTTTACTACCTGTTGTTTTGCTTCCTAAAATTAAAGATTTCTTGGCCAGTCACAAAGCTGAATTGAATCATGATTCCTTTATTTTTCAGATGCTCCAGATAAATTATATGCACATTAAAGTTTAAAAAAATCAGGACTTCTGATTTTCAGTCCATCATGTGAAGACCTTGGAAGTCATAACTCCCTTCTTCACAGTAAGTAAAAAGCTGAACAGTGAACAGTAACAGTGTATAATAAAAATATTTACAAAGTATCAAATAGATTGACCCCTCAATTCTCTTTTAAAACACTGTTTGAGACAATACATCAGTTAGAAGAGAAATAAATACAAGAAGCATGCCGTAGTAAAAATAAATGAAAGGGTAGATAAATACCTTAGTAAAGTTTATTGTTTTCTAAAATAGAAAATGTCAAGGAAAGAAAAGCTGTTTCATCCATTACAACTCAGAACTAAAGTTCACTACACATTGTACGTGGGATTTTATGTCCCATTAGACGATCATAGAAATTTACAGGGGCCAGTACATGGCATAGCGGTTATGTCACGGGACTCCCACATGGTTGGTTGCAGTTTGAGTCCTGGACTCGGTGACTTGAAATTCACACCAAGTGTGTGTGTGTGTGTGTGTGTGTGCACAATTGCACAATTTATGGTAGGAGAATGGAGGAAAAGGGATTGTGGAATGGCCATCCCCCATGGCGAGTGATTTCTCGTTTTCCCTCTCACTGTCTCTGTCTCTCTCTCCAATGAACACACATGTCCTAATGCAAAAAAAAAAAAAAAAAAAACACTCAAAAAAAAAAAAAAAAAAGGAATTTGTTAAAGTTGCCCTCAGTCACCATAGGGTAGTTTCCCAAGCCACTGTCAGGGTAACCCAGAACATTTCTATGCACTGAGTCACTACCTCTTTAAGGCTTTGTCTCTTACATGTTTTTGTCTCTGAGAGTGACTTTTAACAAAAACCCTTTTTTTTAAAGAATTATTTATTTTTAATTTTATTTATTCATTTACTTATTTTATTTTGACCAGAGAGAGACACACACACACACACACAGAGAAAGTGAGAAAGCAAGCCACCAGGTTCAATACTTGAACCACGGTCAGCCATGTGGGAATGTTCAGCACCTTAACCACCACGCCACCTGCTGGTCCCCAACAAAAACCCGTTTTAAAACTTTTATCATACCTTCTACTCTAGATAGACTGAGTAGAATGCTTTCCTTCTTCTCTCCTACTGAGTTCCAATAACTCTCCTCAACAGTATATGTAAAACAGACATAAGAGGACTCAGAAGGTTGGAGAGAATCTGGCAGAAAGGCTAAAAGCTTGGGGCCTGAAGGATGACATGATGATAAGTTTCCTGGTTTTCTTTTTGCTTATTGCATTCCTAATTTAGCAATGAAAAAGTAGTAATGCCAAAGGATACAGTTAAAAATGAAAACAAAAGCAACACAAAAAGTCTACTCTCTCTAGCCAAAGGGCCAGAAAAGAGGCAGCATAATAAAACAGAAAGCTTTTAAATAATAAATGCTCCATTCCTACCAAACACTAGAGGAAAATAGTGCCTCTGTCCCACCTCACCACACCACAAAGTCAGGATGGAAAACAGGCTTCAGGGTTCCGAGCAATCTATCAGGGTAGAGTCACACAAGACAAGAAGTGAACCAGGCAAGACTTACACCCTCTTCAGACCAGTAATAAGCCGTGATGTCAGTGGAGAGCTTGTTGGGGAGACTGAACTTCCAGGCCTACCCAGTGGTAACAGGGTGCCCCTCCCTATTCTAGTAGAGGTGATGTCAGATAGGGCCAAATGGAGAGTTTAACACCACTAATTAGTAAAGACCACCCTCTCCGAGGGGCCGGGGGAGGCTATATACAAAGCATTAATAAGGAGCCCTATTTTCCCCTAGCTGAGGGGGTTTCAGTGGAGGCTCGTCTCCCTCGTGGCAGTAACCAAGATCCCACTGTCACCCTGGATGTCAGTGGAGATCAAGTGGAGAACTTGAATGTCTCCCCTCCGATGTAGTAACAAGGCACCAACCCCATTCTCCTGTGATAGCAGTATCAGAAAAAGCATGCTAAATCACAATATTTAAGAAAACACAAAAAATGGGGCTGGCAGGTGGCATGGTGGTTAGGGTGCCAGACTCCCACATGATTGACCACAGTTCAAGTCCTGGACTTGGCAGCTTGTTTTCTTCTTTCCCTCTCTTTCTCTGTTGCTCTGTGGTCAAATTGAAACAACACTAATGATAATGAATAAAATAAAATAAAATAATTCTTTAAAAAAAAAGTGAACACAAAAGATGAAACCATTTCTGGGACAAGTGGTAGTATAACAAGATGTAACATTTGTGTTATCAGAATTCCACAAAGAGAGGCTTAAACTCATGCCGGGCATGTGTGCGTGCGTGCCCAAGATCCCAAGAGGGGAATGAAGGAGAAGGAATTGCGGTGTGGCCATCTCCTCTGGGGGTTGATTTCTCGCTTTCTGTCTCTCTGTTTCTCTCTGTCTTTCTGGTGAGTACATGAGCCCTATAGCAAAAACCTCTCTCAAAAAAAAAAAAAAAAAAAAAAAAAAAAAGATTATGGATAGATTCAGCAAAGGTAGAAAAAAAGCTAGAAGCAATTTTATGTTCTAACAATAAGCTTCCAACTCCAGGAGAGTTTTTGAGCTATGCTATGAGTGGGGTAAAGATGTCCATAACAAAATATCCTTTCCTGGCTTCCATAGGTAGGGTAGAAGTTTTTTTTTGTTTTTTGTTTTTGTTTTTGTTTTTGTTTTTGTTTGTTTGTGTATTTTTTTGGAATATTTTCTACATCCCTATGAAAAGTGATATTATTCTAGTAATTGTTCTCCATTTGTAAATGCCCTTGCTAATACAATATGCAAATCAGAACTTCTCTAAAGTCAGAAGAACCTTAGATTCCTGGATCTGACAGGTTTTGGAAAAAGTTACTTAATATTAATTAGACTTGATTTCCTTATGTGCAAAGGGAAAAAAATAAACGAACAAACAAATAAACAAACTAAAAAAAAAACTAAGCAAACTTCAGATGATGCAAATTGGTATACAAATTAGAGTGATCATATTTGGGCAGTGTTTAATATGGTATCTGTTACAAAGCATTTACATAAAATAGATACATTTGGACCAACAGATGGCATAATGTTTACGTCAATGGACTCCCATGTAGTCAATCACGGTTCAAGTCCTTGACCCGGTGGCTAAAACTCATGCTAGATATGTGTGCATGATGCCCAAAATCCTGACAGGAGAATGTAGAAAGGATGAGGTGTGGTCATTGCCATTGGGGGGCGATTTCTTACTTTCTGTCTTTCCATCTCTTTCTTTTTATTTTATTTTATTTTATTTTATTTTACTTTTACTTTTTTAAAATACACTCAATCACATTTTTTAGCTTACAAGGTGATCATTTCAATATGTGAACATTTCTCCCTGGTCCAGTTGATCAAAATATAACAATACTACCTGCCTGTCTCAACAATGCTGTCTCTGTATCTCTCCTCCAAATGTTTTTCCCCAGGCCCCACTCCTCCACACACACCACATCTGGCATTCACATCCATCTCTTGTGTTTGTACATCCTTTAGCCCATCAGCTTCAGTGATAGAGTGCGGACACTAGGTATATATTAAGTGGAGACATACAGTTTCTCTCTTTCATAGCCTGGCTTGCTTCACTCAGCAGTAAATCTTCCATATTCTTCCACTATCTGTCAAAAGCCAGGGTTTTGTTGTTTTTTTATGGCTGAATAGTATTCCATAGAATATATGTGCCATAGTTTTTCAATTCATTCATCTGTCTTTCCATCTCTTTCTGTCTGGTGAGTGCATGTGCCCTACAGCAAAAATCTCTCTCTAAAACAAAAAAGATGCATTTCCTATTTTTAATAATTGCAGAAACATTCTGCTGTAATATTTTCTTAAAAGATCATAACATACTGCAGTACAGATTCAAAGAACATAAATGCTAACACTATAACATGGCATGATTGGTCATAGCACTTTCATTCCTTCAACTTAGCTATTAAGAGGTATCTTTTGAAATCATTTGTTGTAACTCAAGGGTTTTATTAAGCACTTTATGTACAGTACATCATGAAAGTTTCTTGACAATACTACGAGATGGTTGGCATTATGATAACAAGATAGGAGTTAGACTCCACTTATAGGTAGATAGGGTAAGGGTCCTGAAAGGAAGTCACTGTGTCTTTCTTTTTAATGAAGTCTATGTGTTTTTCCCTCTATGGTCTGGTTAATGTAAAATATATACCCCTTTGACATATCTTTAAAGAACCCATGACTCCTTGCTAATAGGAATGTTGAGCACACAGACAAAATGAGGCCAACATGGAGTCACAATGACTAAGTTCTCACAGCCAAAAGCTAGCTGCACTGGGACGCAATCCAATTGTAGCTAAGGGTAAAAGTTTCTATTTAGTAACTATATTCTAACAAGAAGTACAGGATACTGTGGTCTGCTTACTCTATAAAGAATAGAGCAATAAACTAGTCAGACTATCATGTCACTATTTTCTAAAATCCACTTCCTTATCAGAAAGCCAGCCCATTGCTCAGGCTGCTAAATAAAAACCCCTCGCCTCCAGCTCTTCTTAGCAATCTGTTCAGGCCCCCTTTCATTGTACGGGAAGCTTTTTCTCCTTCCCTAGTAAATTCTGCTTTACTCTCCTCTCTGTGTCCACATCTCTAATTCTTCATGAGCATTGGACAAGAACGAGCAGGGTTGTTGGGTCTGATCACTCAGCACCCCCTCATCAATAGGTTCACAACAAAGGAAACCAGGGTATAAGAAATTTAGACAAACATTTTCATGTCACTCAGATGGCATAACAATGATTTGAACCCAAGCTTGGTTAGTCACAAATTGCATACCCTTAAGCAGTATTGTTACCTGCCTTTTTATTTATTTTTATTTTTGCTATAAGACATGTGTGCTCACAGATGAGAGACAGAGAGAAGGAAAATGAGAGATCATCTCTTGGGGTGGATGGCCACACTGCAATCCTTTTCTGCCATTCTCCTCTTGAGATTTTGGGTACACATGCCTACATGCCCTATGTGTTTTTCAAAATACCGGGTCCAGGACTTGAACCATGGCCATGGATATTTAGCACCTTAACCACCATGCCACCTGCTGGCCCCATCCCTGCCTTTTCTTATTGGTGGATAATCCTATACTCAATATGGGTAATCTTTTTATGAGGTTGCCTCAGTGCTGTCTTAATGAGAAATTATGTCTGTCATTTTCACCAGTGGTGGATTCTCTTCTAAAAGGGCCTTTTTTTACTTGGAAGACATATCATGTGAGATATGGTGGGGGATATGCTAAACAAGTAAGTATGAGTGAATGGGTGTGACCTGTAACTTCCTTTCCAGACACTGTGGACTAAGCTAGTGCTATCCTCGTGATTCTATTTTCTTGAAAACTCTAGTTTCTGTTAAAATGTTTCATGCACCTAGAACCTGATTTCTGGATCTACAGTTTTCTTTTGTTAAAATGTTGCTAAATATTAAAATGTTCCTCCTGACTCCAATTTTTTGAAAGAAGGAAGGTAACAGTTTAGGAAGCTAACAGCTTATAAAATTTTATCTGTTAGGGAGATAACAGTTTATGAAACTAACAGTTTATGAAACTATAGGAAGGAAAGTAACAGTTTATGAAACTACATCTGCTTCCCTGAAAACACCTCCTGCCTCATCCATTGCCAGTCCCATCTGCAACACGAACCAGCCTCACCCTGTCCCTTAGCTGCTGCCAATGCTGGAATCCTTTTGGGTTTCAACATTTCATAATAGTTATTATCATCTTTGGGCCATTTTTTAAAAAGTATTTTAAATCAAATGACCCTGAGCAATGTTTGTACACATCAGTAAACACTCCGTGGTTTGCACTTTCTGTGTCTTTTAACCTTGTTAGGTGGAACTCACTGGGCTCAGTCAGTGCTTCTCAATACCATTTACATTACAAGTTTTCTTTAAAAAATAGTGTATGTTATGTACTGATAAAGACTTCTGGAGTCATTTTTTTGTTTTATAAAATCAATAAAGTTGAGTCAAGAAGTGATTAGCTAGCTTCTTTATGAATACCTCATACAAAAGCATTTTCGGTTGTATCATGTATACGTGCACCAGAACAGAAGAGAAGAAATCCACTGCACATCTGCACAGCATAAGAAGAGATTAAAAAAAAAAGAAAATACAAGAAGGAGGAGGAGAAGAAGATGAAGATGAAGAGGAATACAAAGAGGAAGATGAAGAGGAAGACAAAGAAGACAAAGATGAAGACAAAGAAGAGAAGGAGAAGAAGAAGAAGAAGAAGAAGAAGAAGAAGAAGAAGAAGAAGCAGAAGCAGCAGCAGGAGTAAGAGGAGGAGGGACCAGCAGGTGGCATAAGTGACTAAGGTGCTGGACTCCCCTGGGGCCAACCACAGTTGGAATGCTGTACCCAGCAGCTTGACACTCACATTTGGGTGTGTGTATGCACTTGCCTAAAATCCCTAAAAGAGAATAGAAGAGAAGAGATTTCAGCATGGTCATTCTCCCAGAGGGTGATATCTTACTTTCTATCTCTCTGTATGTCTCTCTGTCTTTCAGGTAAGTATGTGTATTAAGCAAAAACATCTCAAAAAAGAAGAAGAGCAAGAGGAGGAAGAGACAGAAGGAAGGGAGAGGAGGAGGATGAGAGGAAGGAAAGAAGAAGGAAAGAAGAAGAAGAGGAGGAAGAAGAAGAAGAATAAGAAGGAAAAGAAGAAGATGTCTCCAACAGACTACTGAGTGCATCTGTGGTATTTAAATCACAAGTACTATACAAGTTATAAGTGCCTAATTATTCAAGATTTAATAAATGCCTCTGTACTCATGAATCCCCAAAATAAGGTGCTTAATAAACAATAAGGCTTCAAGTCCATTTTGCACATTAAAATTTGCTTTAATATTAGGATAAATGTCATATACAGATGTACTTCAGTGTTAATTGAAGTAATGGGTGCGTACAGACCATACTTGTCCTAACTTCTAAATTTATTATCTGACATTTCAGCGAATATAAACAGGCTAGAAGTAAGAAATAATAGTCATCCCAAATCATTTTTTATTCATGCATTTATAAACATTCCTGAAAACATTCCTGAACTGTTAAGCATCGGACCTTTTTTTTTTTTTTTTTTTTTGAGTGCTGGTAGAGACAATGTTGAATAATGTATGATTTTTGCCTACAGGAAGCTTATGTTCCAATGAATGACAGATTTTACAGAACTGTCAAGTGCAATAAGTACCATGACAGAGAGATCCTCAATGAAATAAATGCTACATGACCAGAAAAGAGTAAAGCGTTTCCAATTCAAATGAGAGAAGATTGGAGAAGTATTCTTAGAAGACACGACTCTTGAGCTGAGTTTTTCGATATGGCATTGGTCAAATAGAAGGAAAAAAACAAATGAAATAATAGATCAAGAGAAGAGAGAAGAATGAGAAAGTGCCATAAACATCAGCTTGTGAGTTCACAGTATTTTATTAAAAAAGGAGCAAAAAGTTCATTTGGGAAAATGCATAAAGATAGAGCTCCAGACGGTGGCAAAAGATATATCATGGAGAACCTTGAGTGTTCAAGTATAATTCCATTCTAAAGAACATAGTGAAACTCAAAATGCCATAACATGAATTTTTAAAAAATGTTTTTACAAAGATTGCTTGGTGTTAGGAATAATTTAAAGATATCATGGATCTAAGACAGAAAAATCAGTTAAATGGTATTTCCAGAATATAAGTGTTTTTATATTTTGTCCTTTAACCACAACTGAAGCAAAAGGTGTTCATTACTTGAACTAAGACAAAGGCAGAATACATATTTAACATGGAGTGAATGAAGAGGTTAAAAAAAATAAACACAATCTGGAGAATTGTATAAGTGAATAAATACAGAGATAAAAATGAAAAAAAAAAAAGACTAAGGCAATGTACAGATTCTTGGCTCAGGTGATGAAGTGAGGTTGGGTTGGAGAGGAAATACTCCAATACTTTATTTGTACAAATTGAGTATCTATGAAACTTTTCATGGATTGGCCAAGGTATTGACTTGGAAGTATGAAGTATTTAAGCAAAAGCTGACATTTGAGATGTGAATTATGCAAGTTAAGGGTTATGTAAGGAGCAAGAGGAACTTCCTGCCAATACTTGATTCTTGCAGTATATCAATATTTAAGAGAAGAACAGGAACTTGGGGGGAAGACTGATATACAACTACCAAAGAGGTAGGAGGAGTAGAGGGAAAGCTAGCAAAGAGTGGAATCTTAAAAGAAAAATGAGAAAACGAAATAAGCAAGGAAGTGGTTGATATTAGTATTGAAAAGTGTCACCAAAAATATGTGATATTGAGAAGGAAAAGGTGCATACATATATGGACTTGCAAACAAACAATCTCTGGATGCTAAAGAATTGCAGTCATTAAATCATCAAGAATATTTGCCAAAGAAGCTTAAGTGTAATGATGGGGCAGACATTGGATCTGTGGTACTATTGGAAAAAAAAGAAGTTGAGGAGAGAGATAATAAACTACATTAAAATTATGGATCCTGATGAGTTTACAGAATAAACTGTTGAAGATTATAATTTATAGGTGGAAGTTTTCTCTAATAGGATGAGCTATATAGGAGTGAATTAATTTCTGAAATAAATTAGAAGTGAAGCCTATTGGATGGGAAGTCAAAAACAAAAGGAGGACTGATACCACAAACAATGGTAATGTATTACTGAACAGAAGCCTGATCTAGCATGTACCATGGTTCAAAGCCATGCTCCAGTCCACCTGAAACACACCAGGCACAGGTATGAGTGTCCAAGACCTGACGGGCTGGAGAACTATAGGAAGGAGTCACAGTATGACCAGACCACATGTAGGGTGATTTTCTCTCTCTCTTTCTTTTCCATTGTGCCCATGCATGCACACCATCATAAATTTTTTTTAAAAAGGTAAAAATCAGACAGATCAAGGCATAATGCTTGTGGCATCCATGAACACAGGGGAGAGGACACAATAAGAAGTAGAGAGAACAATGGATCAATCAACAATTTCCTAGTGGCCATGGAGTAACAAGCAATGATCAAGAACAGCATTAAGGAGAAGGGAACCCTCCTACACTGTTGGTGGGAATGTAAACTAGTTCAACCACTGTGGAGAACAATATGGAGGTTCCTCAAAGATCTACAAATAGAACTACCATTTGATCCAGCAATCCCACTTCTGGGTATTTACCTGAAAGACAGGGGAACACTCAGTCAGGAAAGTGCTTGCACATCAATGTTTATTGCAGCTGTATTCACAATTGCCAAGACATGGAACCAACCTAAATGTCCACAAACTGATGAATAGATTGGAAAAGTGTGGTATATATACTCTATGGAATACTACTCAGCCATAAAAAATAACAAGACCCTGGCATTTGATAGAAAGTGGTCAGATATGGAGGATCTATTGCTGAGTGAAGTAAGCCAGGCTATGAAAGAAAGATATTGTATGTATCCACTCAATATATACTGACTATCTGCACTCTATGGTAGAGAGCGAAAAATTGGAAGACATAAAAGCAGAGAAAGTACTTAACGAGAATAGGACAGTGTGGAATGGGGGGGGGGGGGTGAAGAGAAGCGGATAGAGAAAGATAGCAAGAGAACAAATAGAAAGGCAGAACATCAGTGGGAAACAGATATGGTTTATTACCTGTTGATGATGACATGTACAGTATTCTCAACTGGATTGGTCTGAGAAATATTTCATGATGGGTAAAGTCTTTTTACAGGCAAAATAAGAAATAGCCACTGACTGTTTTAAAAAATAATTAGAATAATAATAATGATTGGGAAAAACGTAGAAAAGATATTGAATGATGAAGTTGGGAGATTAATGTCTCTGTACTGACTGACATGCATGGCATTCCCTTTTGAAAAAGCAATGTAAAAAAGCAATGTAATACACTGTAAAGTTATATGTAATCCAATGCAATATAAAGAAGATTATGATGATAATAAAAATAAAAAATTAAAAAAGAACAGCATTAAGGAGTTGCACATGATGACACAACAAAAATCCCTCAAGAGATTTGTTTTATGATAAAAAAAAGAAGTAATAGTCTGAAAGCAATAAATGTGAACTAGAAAAAAATCCTAACTTTTTTCTTTTCCTGGGTCTATAACTTTTGCATAGTGAGAAAAGATGGGATGTCTACTCACTACAGTAGTAGGGAGATACAGTCCCTACTGAGATAGCCAAGTATCAATAAAGAAAAGGAAGTAGAAAAACATAATAACATATTAAAAAATTAAAATTATCATCGATAAAGAAACAGAGGACCATACGGCACAGACCATAGACCACCAAAGAAGGATAGAGTAACATTCAAATAAAAAGGAGAAGGCAAGGATTCTAGAATCACAGAATGAGAACCTCCTCAAGACTATTTATTCATAAAAACGATAAAATCTTTGCCAAATGTTGTGAAAATAATTTTTTTCAGAACTCTGAAAATTAATCAAGAGCTGGTAACAATCAGAGAGTTTATTCAAGAAAAACTGCTAAAATTGTTAGAATAGCAGAGTACGTGACATTTTCACTTGCCATATTCCTATCTTCCCTTTTCTCAGCCCCATTGTAGTCCTGCAATCAGGATAGCTACAAAAACTACAAAAATAGCCTTGCAGTCACTGAAGTAAGCCCACTGGGTTGGAATTTCTCAAAAGTGTCATCCCCAAACATGGTCACTGTTTGACCTGTCCTGTGACTCTCTGAAATTTGCAGGGCATTGTCATTATTTGATTTGACTCAAAGCTTATTCTACAAGAACATTTGGACACCTAGGATGTATTGAAAACAACCACAGGTAATTGGTTAACATTTAACTGTCTGTGGCATGAATACCAGTTGAGACCAAAAAGATCCTGACCCAAATCTTAAAGGACAGCCCTGTTCATAAAGGACTATGAAAATCTCTGACATAATCCTGGGGATACAGAAGGTCATACACAAGACTGTGTATGTTTAGGAAAGGCATGAGAGGTTCTCAAACTCTCCATTGACCCTGTCAAGTAGAAAGTGAAGAGTGAGGAAGAGATGTGAACTGCCTGAACATTGAAAATGCACCATAATACATAAACGCACACACACACACAAACACACACACACACACACACAGCCCATTGCCAAAGTGTGGGGATATGACTTGATTCAAACATTTAAGTAAATCTCTGTCCAATCAGAGGCTCACCACTAACTTAACCAAGCAGAAACTCCATTGCACACTTTATGGAGATTATAGACTTTTTACAGTATTATTCTCTACATTTTACTTAACAAAAAGTAATAGCAGCAATAGCAAGGACAGTGATGACAATAAACCCTAAATGGTAAAAGAGAATCTGATTGCCACAAATGCCACAGTATATTATCTAAGTATCCAGTTGTTAAGAAAAAAAGTGACAAGACACAAAAAGAAATAGGAAAGTTTGACTCATATACAGAAAAGGAGAAATCCATAGAAACTGTCTTTGAGAAGGCCAGATGTTGAGATTACTAGAAAAATATTTTATTTCAGTCATTAATTTTTTTTAAAATTTTAAAAGAATTATTTAACTTTATTTTAATTTGACCAGAGAGGGAGAGAGAGAGAGAAAGCAAGAAAGCAAACCACCAGGTCTGGGGCTCAAACTGTGGTCGACCACGTGGGAGTCCACATCTTTAACCACCACGCCATCTGCCAGCCTCCAGTCATTAAAATTTTTACTATATAAAATAATGTAAGGATACCATATCTAAAGAATTAAAAGAAAGTGAGAGAATGATATACCACCAAATAGAAGGTATTGCTTACAGAAATTATAAAAAATAACCAAATGGTATTAACATGCAATCTCATGTTTATGGCAACACAATAGTATTCATGAGAGCCAATATTTTAAATTAAACTAAATGTCTTATCATCAGAGAAATGAATAAAGAGAATGGATAAAAGAAATATATGTGTGTGTGTGTGTGTGTGTGTGTATAGTTTTGTCAGAGTAGGAACAAATTCTATTTTGTTCACTGTTATAATCTTAGTACCTCAAAAATCAAACTAAATAGGTTTTTAATGAATAGTAGAGTGTAAGTTAATTATTTTTACAATAGTGGTCATTAGTTATTATGTCTACTTTACAAATGAGCAAACTTACACTCAAAATGACTTATAAATGTCCAGCTTGCAAATGGTCAAGCTCAGAATAGAATTATAAACTTTTTCTTTGTTCTATGTTTGTGTGTGTGTGTGTGTGTGTGTGCGCGCGCGCGTGTGTGTGTATGTGTTGTTACTGCTGTTTTTACTTGATGTAAATATTTACCTCATATTTGTTGGGGGTATTCTTAAGAATTTCTAGGGCATAAAATGTGTTAACCCTACAGAGAACATGACATAATACATTGTAAACTTATCAGTAGGTAAGTATTATGACTAAGCACCTTACAGTCTTCATTCTCCTGACACTGTCCTAAAGTATCCCATATTTCTTCAGTTGAAGCCAGGGCATCAGTGCTCTTGCTAAAATACACCTACACAAATTGAGATGAATAATACCTTAAGTCAACAAATAGTAATATGTCTTTGTGAAGTCATTGCTTTTTTGGCCTTTTGTTTCTTAATATTTAAAAGAATAGATTTACCTATATGATCTTACCATTCCAATTACAGAGTAATTGTCACTTTAATAGTACCCCTTCAAAACATGTCTTCAGCTAGCAAACTCTCAAAACTATTCCCTTTCTACCCATTTGGTACATTTTGAAAAATTATTCGTTATTCTGACATGTCCCTCTCCCTTCCCCTATATTTAAAAATACTAATTAGTAAGTAATAAAATATTACCTTATTTTCTTTTGTATCAAGACAGGATGCAAGAAACATGAGCCAGAAATTAAATAGCAGTGCATTTAACTATGTATCAAGAACCAGGACAGTGAGAGTATAACACATAGGAGAGTAAATATTTTATGAGTTGAAGACACATAAAAATGGCCCAGAAGTAGACTAACAATATTGGTGACCATTTCAGAAAATACATGTATATAGAATCATCACGTTGTCCACCCAAAGATTACATAATATTGTCAATTACACCTTAGTAAAAGTGGGAAAAATGAAACAAAAAGGAAAAACACTCTATATACACAATATATAGATAAAGCTGTGTGTGTATTTGGGAAGAGAGACAAAACAAGAAGCAGGGTACAGCTGGGGGTTAAAAATGAGAGAACAGCAATATACTGTAATCTAAGTGTAGGGAAGAACTTGTAAAAAAATGGATCTGAAAAGAGTGGGGTGGGTTCCTCAGAGTGAGATGGAGAGAACAGTATCTATGGCTAATTTTCCTTATTTATTTTCGGGAGCTTGCTTTTTCCACCATTTATCAGCCTTCTGAATTTTGTGTTTCCTTCTTGATTGTGTTAATAATTGAGGAAAACTGCCCCCTTAATGAGTACACACATCTCTCTTCCTGTTCCTCTATTTACTACAGTCTGTGCTTCCATGCTGAGTAAAATAGCAACTACTGAATTTCCTAGTACCTTTTAATATCAATAAAATCTTTTTCTTCAGTTCCAAAGGTAGGTCATCTAATGAATATTTTAAATCTGTAATCATGATTCAACTCCTAATCTGTTAAAATGTAATTAAACATATAGTTTGAAATAACAACACTGACGGTAATAATAATAATACAGTACCAGCAGCACTGTATCTGTATGTCTTTTACATACTATGATAATCACATATAAAGATGGTTTAAATATATATATTTTGTAACTCTTAAAATATAAATATAAATACATAATGTAACTCTTAAAATAGACCTGCTCTTATTATCAATGCTGTACCCCCAAATTCTCATTAGTAATATTATCTTCTACCCAGAGATGACCAAGTTCACAGAAGACTAAAACAGAAGCATTCTTGCCATTCCAGTTCATGCTACACTCAACATAAATGTAAAGGGTGTGTAATAGTTTGGTATGAGAGAGATCTGGTTCTAATCCCAGGTCTGCTCCTTTCCAATTAAACAATCTTGAACAAGTCACTTAACCTGTATAAATCCTTTTTTCCTCACTTAGAAAAAGCAATAACAACTTAGGGCCAGCGGGTGGCAAGATGGTGAAGGTGCTAGACTCCCATACAGCCAACTATGGTATGAGTCCCGGACATGAGGGCTTACTTTCTCACTTTCCCCATCTCTTACGAGATTTTATTTACTTCTTGGCAAAGCAGGAAAAGTCTTTGAAACCAAAGTCTCCATCTAATGTTAAAGAATTAAGCCAATTGTGCAAATGCGTAACAGCTGTGGATTTTGTAAGAATGAACAGAAGTGTGCCAAGTGGATAGTACTGTTCAAGAGGGCTTCAAAGAGTTCATGAGAAATGTATCTTATTTTAAAAAATATGCATGGATTTCAAGAATTATTTTTACTCAAACACACTTTTTTAAATTAAAAAATACTTCATTTTAAAAAAGCAAAAGTAATAATAACTTAAAATTATAATAATAGCACCTGTAGAGTTATTAAAAAGATTAAATATGATGTCTCATGAGTTTTACAGAACTATTTTCAAGAGGAAGTTCTAAAAAATATTAGCATATATTATTATAAAAGGAATGGTGAGCTGATATTCTTTGAGACCCAGTGTTGGTCTGGCTTTGGCATACTTGGTATCAAGAATACTTCTCTTTTTTTAAGAATTATTTTACTTAACTTTAATTTATCTATTTATTTATTTTAATTTGACCAGAGAGGGACAGTGTGTGTGAGAGAGAGAGGGAAAGTGAGAAAGCAAGCAGCCAGGTCCAGGACTTGAACTTCAGTTAACCATGTAGGAGTCCAGCGCCTTTAATCACCATGCCACCTGCCGGACCCCTCAAGAATACTTTTCTAAAGGTTAGTCTTTCTTGCTTTGTGGTGCAAAGTAAGTATTTGACCATAATTCTTCTTTCCCTCTAGATTTTAAGAAACAAAAAACTATAATTAAAAATATATAGTAACAAATTTAAAAATCCAAGAAGTAATCAGATGTATAGTAATCTACCACTTAGACATATATAAACAATGAAATAGAAAGCAATCATTTCTAAACAAGTCCCTTTGGTTGTTCTGTAGCTGTTAGAGCTATTCTACACCATTATTTGTCTCATGAATAGTCCTAGTTGTTCAATAACACCGATTATTTACAAGATATAATTTCAAGATGCTTTTGCAGTGCCCTCTTTACTATCCCAGCATTAGCAAGTCCTGACACAGAAGGAAGATGAAGATTGTCAATTATTTAACATTGTTAAATGTTAAATTTAACTCTCACTGAGTAAATGATTATCAATTCAGTTATCTGTGTGAAGTCAGGTGTGTGGGAGGGACATCAACTGATCAATGTCTGGTGGGGAAGTGAAACATTATGGAGGCTTTTTTTTTTTTTTTTTTTTTTTTTTGAGAGGTTTTCGCTATAGGGCGCGTGAGCTCGCCAGACAGACAGAGAGAGACATAGAGACAGAAAGCGAGAAATCACCCCCCAGGGGGGATGGTCACGCCGCAATCCTTTCTCCTCCATTCTCCTCTCGGGATCCTGGGCACGCACGCACACGTGCCCGGCGTGAGTTCTAAGCCACCGGGTCTGAGACGCGAACTGCGGTCGACTACGTGGGAGTCCAGCGACATAGCCATTACGCTAACTGCTGGTTCCCAATGGAGGCTTTTAAATTACCCGAGTAGGGACCTTAAAGATGAGAACACTGTACGTGTCTACTCTGGATTAACCCGAGTCTATCTCTTGATCTCTGAGCATGCAAATAAATTAGACTTAAACAAAGCATCAGGAAAGATAAATCTTCTACTCAGTGATTACCTAAGTCTTTGCTGTGCTTTCTAAGTCTCATAGTTGGTATTTTCATGACACCCACTAACTTGCAAATATCATCTCAAATCAGGGAATGTTAGAACTTTAGGGAACCTTAAGTATTATTAATAATCTAATCTCTACTGTTACATGTGAGGCAAGTTTCTTGATGATTATTGCTCAGAAATTTACAAATGTATGCTTTTCTTTTGATCTACATCATGAAGTTCTCATTATTTTATTAAGCTATTACAGTTGTGTTATAAGTAGTACCTCTGCATCAGTGTCTCTCCCTGCTATAGCCAATTCCTGTCATTAGGATTCCCTACAAAGGATTCTTCCCCATTATATTAAATTATAATAGGAAAAGTTTCCAAACTCCTGGGGTGAGTCAAAGAAGATAGCAGCCTCTTTGGTTTGGATGATCTTGAGAAAATATACTGATCTCAAAATGCTCATTGAGATAAGGTAAGCAGACAGTGCAGGTGAATTTTCTATGATAAATATTGATAAGGCTTGTATAGGATATTCCTTGCTTACATTGAACTAGTTCAACTACCCCCTATCACTGTGACAGGCCATGTCACATTCCAAGCAGTGAAGTATGACTCAGAGAAGTATGTCTGGGAATGTGATTGACTTTGACCTCTGACTTTAACTTTTGATTTCATCCGTTGACCCCAAGAACTCACCAATCACCATCCGAGAGTTCTTATCTGACTAGTTACTCTGGAACTTTGGACATCAGGCCTACAACTCAGAATCATAAGAGCTATTTTTTACACATATAAATGAAATAGTTCATTTCTATTCCATTCATTTATATATCCAAGAAGCATAGAGTATATCAAGAATATATAAATGGATACAAAAAAGAAAAGGGGGAAAAAAACTCAAATATTCCACACTTAGGGGCTGGGAGGTTACACAGTAATAAAAGTTGATGCTCTATAAGACTGACCCACGTGGGAAGGTCCTAGGCTTGTGTCTGGAGACCTTCTTGAATACACTGGGCCCATGGTCTAGGACTGGCTGATATTGGGGTGAACTGTGGCATCAAGATCCTGTTGGGGGGGGGGGTCTCTCTTTGTCTATAACTTACGAAAAAAATAAAGAAATAGAAATTCTACACTGAAGTGTACATAAGATCAGATTAGAGTTAGTATATGGAAAACTGATATTTATAAAATCTGTCCCCATTACTACTAATTGAGTTTTGAAATATTTTATGCTGTCTTTGCTCCATATAGTTTTAGACCCAGAAACTTAAATTTTTATGGCAGAGTCCTCTTAAGTTTGTACCGTAGGTTATTTTAGATGTTTAAAAAAATTTTTTTCTTTAGCAGTACGCTTCAAGAATTTGTTTTGTAATTTAATATCTTAAAACTTATTAAACTTTGTTATTATAAATACAAATAAAAATAATGTGCTTCTCTGAGAACAGCATGCTATTTTTCAAGCTTATATTCATTTGAATAAAATCTATTTGTTTCAGTTCTCTCAGTGGAGAATTTACAGTTCTTAGTATAATGTCTGGTAAATACAGAGCTGAAATATTACTTAAATGAATTCTATGTATCATCTACGTTTTACCTTCTGAGACAAGAGGGGAAGGAATTTATGTAATAATAACATGTTGGTAGTCCTTTATAGAAATTACAGAGCTTCACACACATAATTTATTTTAATCCTTAGAGTGGTGTCATTATTCTGTTTATCTACAAAATTAGAAAATTAAATTGCTGGTTGGCCTCAGAGCTAAGAACCAAAACATGAGTCTCTATCATTTGGCTCTCGATAATAAAAACTATCATTTATCAAGAACTTATTATATTCTAAGAATTGGGTCAGTGTTTTACAAGATTGACTTGTTAAATACCCATGACAACCTTTCTATACATAAGAGGAATTTGAGGTTGTGTTAGGGTTCCCAGAAAAACAGAAACAATAGGACAGACAGATATAGATATAATTGACACAGATACACGAGACAGAATTTAGCAGGGGAATTGAGTCACGAAATTATGGAGGCTGAGAAGTCCCATGATGTGCTATGTGCAAGTTGCAAAGTCAAGAAGGCCTGCAGCATATAGCTCAGTCAAATCTGAAGGCTCTGCTAGCTACAATAGAGTGTGTGCTATGAAAATGCTGTGCTCCAAAGGCTAGGACCACGTGATTTCAATTCCTACACCAACCTAAAGGGCATGTGCAGTGGTATGCACCTGCAATTCCAGCAACTTGGGAGGCTGAGACAGGAAGACTGCTAGCTCGAGGTGGGTCTAGGCATCCTGGTGAGACCCTGCCAAAAAAAAGTGGGTGGGCATGGTAGTACACCTGCAATTGGGAGGCTAAATCATGACAAGACAAAAACACTAAAAAACTACCACTAATTTTAAAAAATAAGTCTCAAGCATTTGAAGCCTGCAAGGTCACTGTTGCAAGTCTTGGAGTCTGAAGACCAGAGACATTGGAATTCTGAATCTAGAGAAAATAGATTTCCTATTCCAGAATTGAGAGTCAATTTGGCCTTTTCTTTGCCTTTTAGTTTCATCTAGATGCCTAGTGGATTGGATGGTGCTTATTCTCATTGGGTCAGGATGGATTTTCCTTACTCAATTCATTGATTAAAATGGAAGACAACTATAAATAGCAGAGATAGTGTAATAAGAGAGTGGGAAAGGGCAGAGGGTCAAACATGGGGTAAAAAACATATATACATATACATATATATGAAAGTAGAAATGGAATATTATTGATGATAACATGCATGCTTAAGCTACTATGCAGTTTATTCTAGATGGGAAACCACATTTAGTACGTTGTGATGATGCTCAGGGAATGAATGTTAAGTAATTAAAAAAAAAAGTTGCAGGAGAAAAAAAAAAACAGTAAAACTGTTTGTATCAAAATTTAAAAAAAAATGCATATTTGATGACTGCAGTAAACTATATAGCCCCAGCTGGGTACTACTTTATAGTATGTTCATTCTACTCACTGAGGTTTATGCCTAAAGTCAGACTTGGGTTCATGTATAGGTATATATCAGCTGTGCTAGCTATTGAATATATTTAGACTAATTAAGTTCATTAGCAAATCAATTAAATGGGGGGAAAGGCATAGAAAGCAACCATGGATACCAGAAACAATGTGGGAGGAGGGTGGGTCATGGCAGAGGGTGAGGGATAAGGAATCAAGGATGGCAAAACAAAAAACAAAGTATACAAGACATAAGAATTGGAAAATTATTTGCTGATAACATGTATGTTGATGTGCTTGATTGAGTCAATATACAGTGTATTTTGGATGGAAAATTCATTTGTATGCTGTAATGATGTATAGTGAATTAATGTAAAAAATAAATTTAAAGAGAAAAAAAAATGCCAATTTCCTCCAGAAATATTCTTAGATGTATTCAGAAATAATGCTTTATCAGCAAATTGGATACCCTTTAATCACCTAAAATTAGTCATTATAGAGGTTTATACAGATGAAGTGATATGTCCCAAGTGATATACTTCTAAGAGTAGGTCTGGGTTTCTAACCCAGTTTTATTCGGAACCCATACATGCTTAATCTCTCTGATGCCTACAGAAGAGAGATGAGGGTGAGGGCCTCAAGTGTGGAGTGTTCAAATCTAACTATTCTGATGCTGAAGAAGTTAGAAGGAGTTCTTTTTTTTTTTTTTTTTTTTTTTGGGAACATATGAGTAATACAGTACCTTTTTTGGAAATATATATTCATTGTGCTATCCCTTATGCAATACTTATTCCTTTATTTTAAGCAGTCCCCAAATGACTTCTATTTGGTCATGAAATAAAGACCATGTTCCTCCTCCTAGTATTTAAACACAAATTCGACATCATTCCATTATTCTTATTACTCTTTAGTTCTTTTTTTTTTTTAAAAAAAAAGTTTATTTATTCTATATATCAATGAGAGGGAAAGGGGGAAAGCAAGAGACAGAGAAACAGCACTGTCAACAGAGTCTTGCCACCTAGATCCACCCCAACATCTGCCGGCCTGGATCATGGGCACACTTGTGCCTGGAGCACTCAGGGAGATCTCCAGTCATGAACCTGAAATACTCCTGTGAGTCTCTGCTTTGCAGAACTTTGCATTTTATTGCTTTGCTCCCATCCAACCTACCCTTTTATCTTTATTCATGATAGAGGATATATATGTGCACAAAGAAGGGAGAGATAAAGAGAAAGAGAGAGAGAGAGAGACTCTCCAGAGGGTCTGGTCAGGCTGCAATCCTCTCCCTGCAGTTATCTAGCTCTTGGGATCTTGGGCACCCATGCGCGTGTTTCAGGCTGACCTGGCCTGGGGTTCCAATTGTGCTTGTCATGTGGGATCTGACCTCTCTTGAGCACCATGATTGCTGCATTATGGAGACTGGATGGACCTCTTTATTATTTTTTTCTTAAGATTTATTTATTTAATTTTATTTGTTTATTATTATTATTATTATTAATATTATTATTATTTTAATTTGACCAGAGAGAGACAGAGAGAGATTTAGAGAGAGAAAGTGAGAAAGCAAGCCATCTGTTCTGGGACTCAAATGGTGGTAAGCCATGTGAGAATCCAATGCCTTAACCACCACACCACCTGCTGGCTCCAGACCCCTTTATTCTTAACTGTATGCTTTGGTCTCTTGCGTTTCCTCAAAGGTTCAGGGTCATTTCTCACTTAGGTATTCAGTGGTATTTACACTGTCTTTGTGCCTGAACTCTGCCAGATGCTATACTAGTAGATTTCTCACTAAATTTGGCATCTTTTCAACATTACAAAATGTTAGGTAGGATTATAGGTTCTTTGGATGGCAGGACACAGCACAAAGACACCCCGATAGACAGAAGTCGGAATTCCTGTTTCCTTCCAGCTACAAGTGAGAGCACTCTGGGTCACACAGGGGTAGCACTCAGGGAAAGGGTAACAGCAAGCCGGAGGTGGGTTAATTAAGGCAAAACAGATGGCATTATTAGCTAGGTTTTGTGGGGTCCCTGTGAATAAGGTTACATTAAATAGTTTTAGAGGAATAGGAGTAGTTCTTGTCTTTATCTAGTCCTAAGGGAACTAGAGCCATAGCAGCCTCGTAAGGAGGGAAAAAGTTTGATAAAGGACTTGGTTGGGATATGGACTTAAGCAGATACTTAAGAAGGGGAATTGACTTGGTTCTAGGTAGGCCTCAAAACTGGGTCAAACAGCATTAAAATAAACAAAAAAAGAAGAAACAAAAACCATATTACAGGTATATTCTGAGTCCAACTCTGTGTCTAACAATGGATTTTGGAAATATTATTTGATTTCCAACAGAATGTTTACAATTTTTAAATTTTATGGACTATTACCAAGTGGCTTATTCTCCTGTTCATTTGCACCTGGAAACATGAAAAATGCTGAAAAAAGATTGCACTTTCTGTTGGTGTTATCATCTAGATACCAACCTCAAGAAAGCTATCTTGACTATTTTCAAGGGATAGCCCCTGTATAATAGCATAGCTATGGAGACTTTCCTCCAATTGCCGGGGCATTAGAGAATTTTTCACTCCTTTTCTATGAGTCACCATTAGAAGTTTCTCTTTTAAAGCATTTCTTCTCACATTTTGGGGCCTCTGCATTCCCCAGCTTGACAAAGACTTTTTTTTTTTCCCTTGTACATTCTTAAATTAGGATCTTATGCAAAAGGAAAGAAGGAAAAAGGATATCAAGAAGCCTAGCAAGTAAGGAGTCCAGTGTTAGCCGAGTATTTATTCTGGCTTCTGGGCAATTTAGGAAGTTTCACTATGCAGCTATTAATACTTAAATGATGGTTCTAAGAGTGAATAGTTAGATTTCATTCTGAATCTTCCAAATAATTAAAATTTATTTTGAACATAAAGCAGATTTCATCTTAAATTTTTACTTTAGTGACAATATGAGGAAATGTTAATACATGCCAAACAATTTTTGGTTTGTTATGTAATTGAATTCCTTGTGATAAAAAACAAATTTAATAAAAAGGTTTTTTTAAAAAAATTGTTACTTTGGGAAATTCTGCAGTTCTATGGAGCCAATATTTTTATTCTTTTTTCCCTCCACATCACTTTAAGATTTTCCAAGGACTACCAAGTAATCTAATGAATTTCATCTCAGAATTTCTCTGCCAAATCCAAAATGAGTTTTTAAAATGAATTTTCCTACTTGCTACCAAATTTAGAATCAATTGAAACAGTATAAATATTTCTCTGACACTGACACAGTCTGACTATTTAATAATTCAAGAAGTCAAGTTTATAACCTACTGTGAAGCAGGTAAATTGAAGAGAAGAACATCTGGTAAATGAAGAAAGATATAATAGAAACTCAATTAACTTCTACCGAACAGATTCACTCTGTATTTCCTCTATATTGACTGATATCCACAATACAAGAAACTACTCAATCCACCTCTTTCCCTAGTAAAAAGTCATGTTTAACCAATATATATGGGCTTATTTTCAAATGTCTTCATACCAGGTGTATTCGTTTTTATAGACATTACATTTAATGGAGTTTAATGTAAACTAATGAAATACTAATGTAATTTTCTAAATGTCTTCCTTGAAAATTGCATGAACATAAAAAATGTGAGATGGAACAAAATTAATGCAATAAAACTTACTGCTGTATTAGGTGAGAAATGTAACAAAAAACAGAAAGAGAAATTGTAAAATCTAGAAAGACTTTGTACTCAGATTACCTAACAAATGCCTGTAAGTTTTCACTCTGCTTTGAAGGACCCAAAAGTAGAAAATCTTAGATTATACATAACAAGTGTGGTTTACGAAAAAAGATGATGTAGAACTCTTTTTAGAAGACTTAAGTGATAATTACTTCAACTGCATTGGCAACTGATTTTATATGTGTGATTTTATATATATATATATATATATATATATATATATATATACACACACACTTCATTTTATGTATATGTATGTATGTGTGTATATATATATATATATATATATGTACACACACATATGTATGTGTGCTCTAATCTTTTATTATGGCACTTCATTTCAGTTGATCATTTTTTTCTATTTTCAAAACAATTACTGGCTCTGGTCATGTTAGGTAATAAAAGGTACCTTTTCTTGAGAACAAACAATGCTACTTATAGTAGCTATAAGTAAATTAGTTTTCTTCATTAACTATAGTATCTTATAAATATGATGCATTTAACTCTTCAACTCAAGAAAATAGGGAGTCATTCCATTAGTGACTTATAGGTTCATCATCGACCTCTCTCAATTGATGTCTGCTAAAAACATAAAGCAATATGATGGGAAGTAAGCATCTGTAAGAAAATTTCAGGACCAGCAGTTGGTGTAATGGCTATGTTGCTGGACTCCCACATAGTCGACCACAGTTTGAGTCCCAGACCCAGTGGCTTCAACTCATGCTGGAGGAGTGTGCATGCGTGCCCAAGATCCAGAGAGGAGAATGGAGGAGAAGGGATTACAACGTGGCCACCCTCCTGGGGGGTGATTTCTCGTTTTCTGTCTCTCTGTCTTTCTGGTGAGCACACGCACCCTATAGCAAAACCTCCCCCCAACCAAAAAAGTAAAGAGAGAAAGAAATTTCATTGATGGTAGGTTTGTTTGACAGAATTTTTCCATCTACTCAATTTTTCCTATTCCAAAGTATGACTATTTATTCTTCTGAATTTACTTGAGAAAGAAGTGGAAATGACTGAAATTGTCTATCTAAAGGCAGTAAATTCAGACAGTGAACATTTAAATTTAATTCAAACTCTTAGCTATTCACTTCCATATATTTTATAAACAAGATATACAAGATCCTAACTGGCATAGATTAGCCTCTTTCATTTGCACAGCAACCACGTAACTATCACTTTTTACAGATAAGGAAACTGTGGCATAGAGGACTTAGGTAACTGGCTCAGCATTTTAAAGCTCTCAGGTAGTGGGTTCTGACTTGAACATGGACAGTCTACCTAGAGTCTGTGAACTGAACTTGAACCTGCATATATAGTTGGTTTTCTATATAAATGTATTGACAAATTACTGCCCTTTTGGAGATAGACTGAGTGAATCAGCATGAGAAACTGAATCTGTAGTTACTAAATTATACTAAATTATCCCAAGGCTACCTCTAAAAGTCAGCGGTAAGGTATTCTCCTGCAAATTCGCACTAGTGTTGTGAACCTATTTCACTTGCATGGGATAATTTTTATTTTTAAAACATTTTCCTAGACTCTTTTGACAAACATCTTGTTCCTAGCCTTTCGTTCCTTATGACTGGTTACTTTGCTAATGCTTCTTCTGAGGTGTTGAAAGTTCCTTGGAATATCTAAATTCCTTTTTTTTTCCCTATAAAATTCAACTTCATTTACAGTATAACTTCAACTGAACTTTCCTGTATGAAGATCCATACACCAGCCAAGAGAAGAAATGGAATAAAAGCACCTTGAGCCAAAAAACACCATCAAGTTTAGCCCAACTCAGGAAAAGACAGGATCTGCCTACTGATTTCCATTATTGCACTCTCTGTCAATGTGTTCAGGAACTCATGAAGGCCACCAGCCTACTGACAAGCCTGCCATGAATTGATTAAACAAAAAATACGTTTCATGTCTTTTTTTTTTAGAGAAATATTTTTGTTACAGGGCACGTGCACTCACTGGAAAGACAGAGATAGACAGACAGAAAGTGAGAAATCACTACCTGGGGGCATGGCCACACCACATTCCCTTCTCTTCCATTCTCCTCTTGGAATTTTGGGCGTGAATGCACATGTACTTAGCTTGAGTTTCAAGTCGCCAAGTCTGAGACTTGAATTGCAGTCAACTGTGTGGAAGTCCAGCAACTTAACCACTACACCACCTGCTGGCCCCTGTTTCATCTCTTTTAAAATGGACAGTCATTCAGAATTCCCAGAAATTGACTTTGTATGTGTCACTATTTACTCCATTAAAATCAAAACGTCTACTGACTAGTTGTCCTGTCTTTATTACAGTTAACTATAAGAAAGAGTTTTCTAAAACTCTACAAGTGTATTTTGATTATGGACAGAGGCAAAATATCCAGGCAATTTCTCATAATTTAAGTAAAGTGATGGGTGCATTAGCAAGTACTAAATTTAAAAGTATTAGTTTTGATCACCGGAAGTGTAAGCCTTAAGTAGTGATAACTAAATTAGTTTTCTTCATTAACTATAGTGTCTTATAAATATGATGCATTTAACTCTTCAACTTGAGAAAATAGGGAGTCATTCCATTAGTGACTTACAGGTTCGTGATTGACCTCTCTCAACTGATGTCTGCAAAAAACATAAAGCAGTATGTTGGGAAGTAAGTGTCTTTAAGAAAATTTCATTGATGATAGGTTTGTTTGACAGAATTCTTCTATCTACTCAACTTCCCCCATTCTAAAGTAATGACTACTTACTCTTTTGAACTTACTTGAGAAAGAAGTGAAAATGACTGAAATTGACTGAAGTTCTCCTGTAAAATAACATCAGCCTCCAAAATGCTCAACCAAAAAATATCTGAAGGTGGTCATTTCAGACAGTGAATATTTAAATTTAATCCAAACTCTTAGCTATATATGTGTGTGTGTGTGTTGTGTGTGTGTTGTGTGTGTGTGTATATATATATATATATATATATATATATATACATATAAAATTTGTTTGTGAACATGTTAATTCGAAGAATATACATGTGCATATCATCATAAACAATGTGTATAACCACCTTTTTGTATCAGAGAATTTAAACTTTATGTGGCAGTTGTATATTTTTCAAGTTTATTTTAAATTTTTTTAAAATTAATCTTAAGCATTTTGGTTCTCCCTCACCTGTCCCTCTAAATACAACTATAAAATATGGACAGAATGCATGGAGGGGCTGTTTGGACTCTGTAAAGTAAATCATAGAAAGCAGACTGGAGAAGACATGAATTTGAAATTCCAGGGAACAAGTGGTGAGTTGCTATCTCTTTTCCTGTATCTCTCAGCCTGAGCTCAGTTCATCCGTAATGGACAGTGAGGCACAGAGAGAGCTCTAGGCAAATCCCTTTAGTTCTGGCTTGAGAAACAGCAAAGTGAGCACTTACCATTCAGAGGGGGTGTGAACGCACATGGGGATTGTTTTCTCCCTTTTCTCAGCACCAAAAATCATAGCGACCAAAATGAAAAATTCACCAGATAGGCATATTAGCAGAAAGGAGGTGACAGAAAGAAAGAGTAGGTGTACTTGAAGATACCTCAACAGCTAAAAATTATTCAGTCTGAAAAAACAGTGAGGGAAAAATGAAACAGAATTCTGAAGCTTCACTGTTTGATAGTGCTGGGGAATGTAATCCAGATTCCTCTTTCTTCTAGGAGACAAATTTAAGGATCATACAAGTTCAAATATGGCTATAAAAATAAGAAAAATGCCACTAATTTGTTTATTTACTTGGTAGTAAATGATGGCTATGCTACCTGCCCTTATACCAATCGGCCCTAGTGACCTCACCTGACATTTTTCCCTTTGCACAGCCTGTTAGCCAAGGATGACCTCATGTACACATTGCCTCGCCAAAGGTCTGTAAACATCTAAGACTTCTCATCCATGTTCATGTTTCTAACTCCCAAACTCCTAGCTTTGGTAGCTGTTCTTAGGTCACTGGATTTTTGAATGGTATGAATTTTCTCCTGTACTTTTCTTAGTTTATTGCTTCTTGTATCCTGTTTAGTTTTTAGTGCTGAACACTCCTTTGCTATCTCAGAGGATAAATTCCTTTTTAGAGTTGTGATTCTAGATCCCATGTTAAATTTCTAATTAACCAACCAGAAGTAGCTATTCAATCCTAAAATACAATCACTTTCCTGAAGCCAAGCTTCATAAAGATCGAACCACTTGAAGTCTTAGAATGTGCCTGTGCTATCTCAGAATTTGTCTGTTCTGCTGGGCAAAGAGCTTTGAAGAAATATGTTATAGAATTTTGTTTTCTTTGCTGATTTTCGCTTTAAAAATTAGTATTTAACTATTTCACATAGTAGTGTTTCATTTCTAATTAAAAGATATATTTCAGCACAAATCTCCATAGATTGACAAAAATATTTAAAAGCATACTGATTCTGCTGTTATAGAGTCACAAACAAAATTATACAAAATTATAAGAAATATTTTGAACATTATCTTTAAAAATACAGTATTTTGGGAACCAGCAGTTAGCGTAATGGCTATGTCGCTGGACTCCCACGTAGTCGACCGCGGTTCGCGTCCCGGACCCGGTGGCTTAAAACTCACGCCGGGCACGTGTGCATACGTGCCCAAGATCCCGAGAGGAGAATGGAGGAGAAGGGACTGCGGCGTGACCATCCCCCCTGGGGGGTGATTTCTCGCTTTCTGTCTCCAAGTCTCTCTCTGTCTGGTGAGCGCACGTGCCCTTATAGTGAAAACTCCTCCAAAAAAAAAAAAAAAAAAAAAAAACCAGTATTTTGAAATTAAAAAAAAAATTTTAAGAAGGTAATGTTTCCTACAAGACTTGCTATTTTCTCTTTAAGCTTTAGTTAAATCTCTTTTTTTTTTTTTTTTTTTTTTTTTTTGAGAGGTTTTCGCTATAGGGCGCATGCACTCATCAGACAAACAGAGAAAGACATAGAGACAGAAAGCGAGAAATCACCCCACATGGGGGATGGTCATGCCACAATTCCTTCTCCTCCACTCTCCTCTCGGGATCTTGGGCACGCACGCACACGCACCTGGCATGAGATTTAAGCCACCGGGTCGGGGACGCGAACCGCGGTCGACTACGTGGGAGTCCAGCGACATAGCCATTACACTAACTGCTGGTTCCCTATCTTTAGTTATGAATTCTGATTACCCAGGAGTAGCATGTCACATGGAGCAGTTTATCTTTCTTTGCTTTCTGATCATTTTTATTCTCTGTAATAAAATAGTTTTTGTCAACTAAGGCAATCCAGATAAAAAATGAAAAATGAAATGTTCCTTCTGCCCCATAAAATGTCATTAGAATTTTCACAGCCAAACATTGAAATGGTACTTGAAGGGCTTTTAATATTTTCCAGCTGCAAAATACATACAAAATCTGTGTGTTTTTCTGGCTATAGTTCCCTGCTTCTGTAAATAACGTAACAGAGCATAGCAATAGTTGCTTGGTAGAAAGTGCTGTGATTGCAGGAAACTCTAGTCCTTTACCAGGTTACTCAGTGCACACAGGAAGTTCAGTTAATTCAGGATGAGAAACTGTACAAGAACTCACAAGGACAGAGCCTTGCAAAACATTTTAATTTTTTACCTATTATGTCAGGAAAAAAAGTTATTTTGTAAAAACAACAGCACTAAAAACATTCCATCTTCATTCTAGCACTCCAAAATCGGTGTTTTTGAATACAGTGTCACCCTATTAATTAATTTTTTTGTAGTGTTTTCAAACTCTGATCTTTCATCCACATGCATCAGAATCATCAGGACTCTCAACCTCCGATCTACTGAATCAGAATTTTTGTGGATGAGGCTCATGAGCGTACACATTTTCCGCACTCCCAAGTTGATTCTTAAACCAATAGAGAATCTCTAGCACGGAGTGAAAAAGTCTGTTTCAGACTAACAATATCAAAGCTCTGTAATCAATGTATGTAGGACAAGAATATCCATCAGAGATTAAGAAAAAAGAAGCAGTGGCATAGCATTGATGAATAATTCACTCTAGTATTAAAAACCTTATATTAGAGTTCAAAGTACCCTTAAATATCATATAATCTAAACCTTAGCGCATATAACTGAGGAAACTGATAGAAACAACTGTCATTATTGAGCACGTCCTATGTGCTAGGCATTGTGGGAATATTTGGCTTAATCTCTGTTACTCAGAGAGATGAAGCGGATTTAAGGGTATGAAGTATGTTGGGGTAAAAATGGAGTCGGACTCTAGATCTCAGCTCTTAGCCACATTCTTTCCTTTTTAATTTGTTTTGCTTATTCATGATATGGTACATGTATGTGTGAGAGAGAGAGGAGTGCCCTCCACAGGGTCTGGTCTCCAGTCCTCTACCCTATAAAATCCTGAACTCTCTTGTGTGTGCCCAGTGTGTTTCAGTGTTACTAGGCCAGAGATTTGATCCATATAGGATTCGGCTTCTCTTGAACAGCACATTACAGCTGCCTCATGAAGCTTCCCCTCTCAAAGCTACATTCTTATTTCACCTCTCAGTTTCTCATATTCATCTCAAAGGAAAGGTGGACTCCAACTCATTATAGATGCCCCTTAGAATGGACTTCAAGTACTTATATCACAAGCTGCCCTTTCACAAAATGCTTGCCATCTGTTTTTGTTTCAAATAATTATTTTATTTAACTTTATTTATTTATATAAATTTGACCAGAGAGGAACAGAATGAGCAAGAGAGAGAGAGAGAAAGAGAGAGAGAGAGAGAAAGCAAGCCGACAGGTCTGGGACTTGAACCATGGTCAGCTATGTGGGACTCCAGTGCTCTTAATTACTACGCCACCTGCCAGCCCCTTGTTATCTATTTTTTTTTTCCCTAAAGAAAGAGAACAAAATTCTCTCAAATGGCATCCTTAAACCTTAATCCTAACATAAAGTATATTGTATTAAAATGAAATGAATAGAAAACATCTAGATATAAAATTTTAAATGAAGAGCATCAAGAATATTGGAATCAGTTCCCTTCTCAATGATTTATGCTTAATTTCGTAATGAAGAATTGACTTTGTGGTCTCAGCAGTAATTTAATTGTACATTCAGTACTGGGTAGGATTCTGAAGTGGGCAATTTGTTTGCTCATTATCTCTAGGAATCTGTGTGTGGGCTGTGCACATATGCTTCACCCAGTCATTTGTCAAGCACCCTTATATATTTTTCATTCCCTCAGAATCTTGTCATTTATTTTCAAAAATGTATGACATCGAAAACCTACATCCAGGCCAGCTTGGTGGTGTGGTAGTGTAGGTGGCCAGATCCTGCATGGCGAACTGTGCTGCCTGAGTCCTTGACCAGCGGCTTGAGAAACATGCTGGGTATGTGTGGTGAGAGTTCCAAATCCCAGAGTCCTGAAAGGAGAAGAGGGAATTGTGTCATGATCCTCTCCTATGGGGGGATGCTTTCTCACTTTCCACCCCCCTCCAGTGAGCTCTTGTACCCTCTAGCAAAACAAAAGAAAACAAAACAAAACTTTATTAGATCCCTTTAGTATTTGGTGCCAGACTTTGACCCATGGACTAAGTAGTTCTGTCTTACCTCCCTATCTCTGTCAGCAAAAAAGTCAGCACTTTAATATGGCTGAATTTTCATACTCAAATCCTGGCCTACTTTTTCAGCTGCATTTTACATCACTTTCTCTGTTTTTCACTTTATATTGCAACACTTGAAATTCCACCAGCACATACTGCCTCATTCACCCATACATTTGTACAAACTGTTATATCTGCTTAAAATCTCCTCTAGCTATGAGCCTGAATAATTCCAAGACTCAACTCAAATGTTAACCTCTCTGAAATGTTCTTCTTTAACTCAGCCTCTAAGCAAAACTAAACGGTTTTTACTTTTATCTCTGAACCTTATGTTACCCCTCTCAATCATTATATTGTCACTCTACCCATTAGTTGCTTGTCTGTATACCTGGTTTGGCTACCTGATTCTGATTGTTTCAGGAAGATATTTTGTCTGATGTGCCTTCATTATCCCAGAATCGAGAATAAAAATCTGACAGAGCTAACACCCATTGAATAAAGTATATTTATTTTCCTTTTTTATTATATTCTTGAATACTTATATCTTTTTAATACTGTTTTTATTTTTTAAAATGGAAACCCATTAACTGAGAGAGCACTCAGTTAGTGAAAACTAGCATGTTGATTCGTAGGCTGAATATTTATGATAACATCAACCTGTCAATAAGATGATACCTAATATTTTTATAGAGTTTCTCAGTTTCTAAAAAATTACTGATACATGAACTTATTTATTTACTTTTTTTAGAGAGAGATTTTTGCTATAGGGTACATGCACTTGCCAGAGAAGAGGAGAGAGACAGAAAGACAGAAATCGAGAAATCAAGAAATCACCCCCTCTAAAGAATGGCCACACCACAATCTCTTCTCCTCCATTTTCCTTTTGGGCTTTTGAGCATGCATGCACATGTGTCTGGCTGGGTCCAGGACTCAAACTGCATTCAACTACGTGGGATTCCAGTGACATAACCATTATGCCATTTGCTGGTTCATTACGTGAACTTATTTTGCTACTACCAAGGTAGCTATTCATTATTTATCACAGATGAGAATATGGATATCTGGTAATTGTAAGCGATTGGCTCAGTACGGCTGGTTTGTTTAACTGTTTGCTTTTAATCACATTTTTTTTTTTTTTTTGGAGAGGTTTTTGCTATATGGCATGTGCACTCACCAGAAAGACAGAGAAAGACAGAGAGATAGAAAGTGAGAAATCACCCCCTAGGGGAGATGGCCACGCCACAATCCCTTCTCCTCCATTCTCCTCTCAGGATCTTGGGCAAGCACGCACACACACCTGGCGTGAGTTTAAGTGGCCAGGTCCGGGACTCAAACCACGGTCGACTACCTGGGAGTCCAGCAACATAAGCCATTAGGCTAACTGCTGGTCCCTAATCTCATATTTCATACTTACTCCAGTTTCAAAGAGACTATGAACAAATAGCTTCCTGAATGAACTCCAAGGAAAATAAAAAACTTACTCTTTTGCAGGTAGTCCTTGAGTTGAAAGTCAATTTGTGTTTTTTAAAGGCTATTTAGAATAAAAAGCTTTTTTTTCAATTTTAATAGTAGTTCACAACCATTTACTTTAAAAAACATATGCCATGTCTCATTGAGAGATATTGGATAAGTCCTTCCTACTACTGCTGCAAAATTTCAAAAAGACTTGTGGAACCATTTTTTATTTCAAAAAACAATATTTTTTTGTTTGTATGATGAAAAGAAAACAGGTACATGAAAATAGATTTGATTTTTTTTCAATAACTCAATAATACTTGTTCATAGATACATAGATGACATTTTCATCTATGATTAAAATTTATGGAAATATTTGAAAATTTTATAGAAAAAATTTATTAAAAATTTATAGAATGTAAGTAAAGTCTGGCTCATATGTTGGAATGTCAATTCATAGGTGACAAGTAATTTAAGAAATGGTTATTTTATTGCAGTTGAACATGTCCTCTGGCTATTTCAATAAGAAATAAGGAAAATAAGACAACATATTATTTATTATGTATTCACTCCATACATTGTTTAAATTAAAGTCTTATTAAATTATGAACAGATTTGCAGCCCAAGTCTGTGTTTTTTTCTATACCCACTTCCCCATTTCCGTCCATAAATATTCTATGCACTTAGGGTGCCTGACTGCCTGTGAGAGCATCCAAACTCTGGCCCAAACTGTAGCCACACACTCCACCATAAAGGCTCCATCCACAACTGTATTTTCTAATAGTCATTGAAGCAGACTAATATATAAGAATTTTGTAATGCAATTAGCTTGTTCTTGTTACTAAACCTATACAAAGACGTTTAATAGTAGATAATTGTTCTGGTCTTCCTGGTGACATATATTTAGTTCAGTTTGAAAAGGGCAAAGTCCAGGTCTCTGAGGTAAAATTTTTGCCGTTCATTTTTCTCCTGTAATTATATTTTTCTATGTCAGATTTAAAATGGCCCCAAGATCTTTTGAGGGATGTAAGGCAGGCATGCAGAAATAAGAGACTTAGCCAGGCCTTCCTGCTTTCTGTTTCACTTCTACCACTGCCCTGGTAGGGGGATCAAAATCATGGAATAAAAATGGTTCATTTGTTCTGAGGCTGGATTTAATTTTTTGTTGTTTTGTTTTGTTTGGAATGTTACACTATGCTTATTTTTCCCATCTAAAAAGACTTTACGTTTTAGAGCAGTTTTAAGCTCACAGCAAAACCAAGCAGGAAGTACAGGGTTCCCATATATTTCCTGGCACTCCCCCACCCCCGCCACATGCAGCCTGTCCCACTATGAACATCCCATGCCAGAGTGATACATTTATTAAGAGTGATGAACCTGCATCACCACACTGTTATTATCCAAAGCTCATAGTTTACATTAGGGTTCACTCTTGGTCTTTTACAGTCTGTGGGTTTTAACAAATGTATAATGACATATATCCACAGAGCCATTCAGTATAGTTTCACTGCCCTAAAATCTTCTGTGCTTTGCCTATTCATTTCCACAACTAATCATTTACTGATCTTGTTACCGTCTCCATAGTTTTTCCTTTCACAAGGTTATATAGTTGAAATCATACAGTATGTCTTTTCATGGTTTGATACTTCATTTCTCAGCCTTAAATGATATTCCATTGTCAGAGGTACCATAGTTTATTAATCCACTAAACTACTGAAGGATTTCTTGGTTGCTTTCAAATTCTGGCAATTATGTATAAAGCTGCTATAAACATCTGTGTATCAATTTTTATGTAAACATATGTTCCTTAGTAAACATAAAGGGACACAATTTCTGGATTGTATTAAGAGTATGTTTAGTTTTGTAGAAACTGCCAAACTGTCTTCTAAGATGGCTGTACCTGTTTGCATTCTCACAGCAGTGAATGAGAGTTCCTGTTGCTCCATACTCCATACTCGCACCTTCATTTGCTGTTATCAGTGTTCTGGATTCTGGCCATTCTAATAAATGTATGGTACTATCTTATTGTAGTGTCTTTCCTTAATTACATATAATGTGGAATATCTTTTTATATGCTTGTCACTGGTATATCTTCTTTGGTGAGGTGTCTTTTCAGATGGTTTCAACTTTTTCCTTTCCTGTTCCTAGTTTTTCTACTCTTGTTCAAATCCTTGGATTCTTGCATTTGAGTATTTATGATCACATAAACATAATATTTGTGGTCACCTCTCCTAAGATTATTGAGGTAATAGTTATTACAGAAAATTTATTGCAAGAAAAAATAAAATTCACCCATAATATCACTATACATAACTATCAGTCATATTTTGGTCCTGTTCATAGTGTTGTCTTGCTGGAGCTAGATACCTAACTATTTTCTCTAGTGTATCTCAGAATTTATGAGACCATCACTACTAATTATATAACAATTTTTATATCAAAATTATTACAGTTCAGAACTCATTGTATCATCTTTTAAAAGTTTATTTCTTGGGACCAACAGTTGGCATAATGGCTATGTCACTGGTCTCCCATGCAGTCAACTACTGTTCGAGTCCCAGAATCAGTGACTTAAACTCATGCCAGCATGTGTGCATGTGTGCCCAAGATCCCGAGAGGAGAATGGAGGAGAAGGGACTGCGGTGTGGTCATCCCCCCGGGGAGTGATTTCTAGCTTTCTATCTCTCTGTCACTGCCTTCCTGGTAAGCGCATGTACCTTATACCAAAAACCTGTAAAAAAAAAAAAAAAAGTTTATTTCTTTCTCTCATGAGAAAGAGAGACAGAGAAAGAAGGAGGGAGAAAGACAGAAACTCCCAACCTGATTCTCATGCCATGATCCACCCTCAGCTTCAGTCAGCCCCAGATCATGGGCACAAGTGTCCTTAATGTGTTCAGGGAGGTCTCCAGACACAACTCAAGATCTCCCTGTGTGGGTTGGTCTTGGACAATGTTATGTTACTGTTATACCCCACTGCCCTAATTTTTTTATATTAATTTCCACCCTCCTATCATCCAGGAATTTTTTTACGAGATTGTCACTTTGCAGGAAAGTCTTCCATTCCCTTCCATCCTGTAATAACCCTGAACCTTTTATTATTCCTGGGATGCTTTCCCCTCCCTATATATCCAAAACACAAACAGAAACCAAATGATATATATTTAAAGGGGCTTCTCTAAAGTTTAAGGAATAAGGTAAAGGGAATTTAACTCAAATGATAACTTACAGCTACTCTACTCTCTCCTTTGGAGCTGGTTCTTTGCACAGATCCTCAGCTGTGTCCGTCCCAGCAACCCTCTATTCCTCAACATTAGAAACACTTGCTACCTCTCTACACAAGCATGTTACCCCCAGCAATTCTAAGGTTAATTAACCTTTAATTTATTTTGGTTCATGTATGTGGTGAGGAGGGTGGAATTTTTGTTGTTTTTGTCCAAAGAATGACTGTGATACTGTGATATTAACCATATTTTTCTCCTAATGAGTCTATACTAATCTTAATAGCATTTTATCATATGTATACATAAATACTGATTGACAATATCTTTTTTTTAATTGCCAGAGGGCACATGTACTCCTAAGTAACACACACACACACACACACACACAGAGAGAGAGGGAGAGAAAGAAAGTTTTTCTTTCTTTTCGATTTTTTGGAGAGGTTTTTGCTATAGAACATGTGCACTCCCAGAGAGACAGAGAGAGACAGAAAGTGAGAAATCGCCCCCAGGGGGGATGGCCACACCGCAATCCCTTCTCCTTCATTCTCCACTCAGGATCTTGGGCATGCACGCACATGTGCCCAGCATGAGTTTAAGCCACCAGGTCTGGAACTTGAACCGTGGTCGACTACATGGGAGTCTAGTGATATAACCATTATGCCATCTGCTGATCCCAAAAGAGAGAGAGTTTTTCAAGTTGCTGATGCCGGGCTTCAAGCCATGATCAGCCATGTGGGTTCTGAATCCCAGTGCACTATGCTTAACCATTAAACTACAGGACTCACCCATAGTGTCACTATCTTGAAGCAGTCCATCTTAAGTTCAAAGCCAACAGCATAATGTGGTCTTTAATCGCCTCTATAATTCAGTTATGAAACAGATATAATGGAACTAAAACCAGGTGAACCAGGCTTGTCCTACTTATGTAATTTCCCCATAAAACTTATGTTTCTTAATGCATTAGAGATTTTAGTCAAATTTTATAGTTATGAATAATCAATCACACATTAAAGGATATGTACAGGAAAACAGGAATCTAATTGTCCTAGGTAAGTCGTGTTTCCAAAAGCAAAATTCTATAATGACCAACTAGCCACACTTGAGTTACAAATTTTACCATTAGGGGTATCGAGGGCAATTTAAAGTTCATATAAAGTTAATATAAAGTTAGAATAAGCCATAAGTTCTCTTCTGGATCATCTAAAAGGAGAACAACTACTATTTCTTTTGCCTATTCAGAAGAAAATAAGAGGTTCTATTTTGTATGACCAAACACATGAGTCACGAAGGTAATGATATACTGAAGATATTTAAAAAACACAATTTAAGAAAGATTCCTAAAAGTATGTTCTGAACTTAAATGAATGCCAACTCATATATTCAGGGACTAAAATATCAAGATTAAAAATCAGTTACCTTTTCATCTTAGTAGCAAATAAATCTAGCTTTGGTGCTTTTTACTTTCAGTGTTTCCTTGTTTTTTGTCTCCCAAGTCAATGTGTACAATGGAAAGAAAGAGAAAGAAAAAGAAATAAAGAGGCTCAGGGAACTGATACCTCCATAGTCAAGGAACAGGACCTCACAGAAAACAATATATTGCATCCATGAAAGGCAGGGCTATTGCCACTTTAGGTCTTTTTCCCACCCCTTCTTCAAATAGAAATAATTAAATTGTTCATAATTTAGTATCTATGTGATGAATATATATCCAATTACTTCTGAAAGGTTTCTGTGTGAGTGGAAGACTAATCACTTCATGAATTTGAAGATTTGCTAAGCAAAAATAAATGAGTCCAATCATGCTATTAAGGAAAGAGAAGCCAATTTAGCAACAGAATGCAAGATGGAAAAAGAGCTAGAAGAAAAGGAAAAAGCAGAGTGAAGATAAAGTGGATTAATACTGTCACATCCTTTAAAAAATTTCTTTAAAAGTACAAACTACTCTTGCTAAATAAATAAATAAACAAACAAAATCATAAAAATGATAGCTCTCTGTGTTTAAATCATATTATAGGCTGGACTGTAATAGAAGAGAGACTTATATGGTTTCAACATATATTATGCCCTCATCTGCTAAAGATACTTTCATTTTTAATACTTCTTCTATTCCCTGAGACACTAAGACTATCCTATACATTATTCAAATTTAATAGGGGGTATATTTATTAATCATCTTCTCTGTAATGGTTTCAATCATTAAGAAAATAAATTTTTTAGTTTACACATTAAGAAGGCCACAGCCCTTGAAGCATAAAATGATGATGTCACCATTACTGTAGCATCTAGGAATGTTTGTTTGCCTGATTTGACCATTATACATTGTATGCATGCTTAGAAAAGTCTCATTATACCCTGCGAAGATATACAGCTATTTTAAAATGTTAATTAGAAATTAGATTAAAAGTTACACACACACACACACACACACATACACACACACATGTATATGGAGAGAGAGAGAGAGAGAGCATGCTTCTAGAAAATAAACAACAACAACAACAACAAAAATACAAATTGGAGTCTGAAGGTTGAATCATGCTCTGACTCCCTAAATTCAGGTCTATAATGAGTTTAGTGACTGAAGACAAAACAATGATACAGTCTTAAGCACAAGAGGACTATTGCAGAGCTGCTCTGAGAGGGGAAAATAAATGCAAGTGTAGTTTTCTCATTGCTGTGAAAGGATGAGTTGCCTAAATTGGAAAAAAATGCTTTGTTAAAAACAGAAATTTGGGGATCCTCAGCCCACTCTGCCAAAGAAAACAGAACCGTGGATTCTGGCCAATTCATAAGGAAAGGAATACCACATCTTGGAAATAACTGAGAATGATAACATGTCATTTTATTGTAATACTTCCTCTATTTCTAGCAGAGTTTTGCTTATAGTAAAATTTTAGTAAAGTGTTTTTCTATACAAAGTACTTGCCCAAATTTTAGTATCTTCAGATGCCATTTAACTCAAATGAAACTGAGATTTGTTTTGTTTTAAAAATGCAATCTTAATGATCACCTAGCATGTGTGAAACTAGGATCCGTATGCTAGATTTCAAGGAACAAAGGAAAAGGGGGAATATAACAAATACTAACCAAGTACTTTACGTATGCCTGGTGCTGTATAGATTCCCTGAGCACATTAGTACCATCAGTACCTGTAAGAGAGACCCTGCTATTCTAATTATGTTGTGGTGAAATTAAAATTCCAAAAATTAGATATCTCACATAGATTCCCGGAGAACCTGGGAGATTGTGTGTGTATACACACACACACATACATATATATATATATATATATATATATATATATATATACACACACACACACACATACATACACACACACATACATATATAATGTTTACAAGGTTTGCCTTTCTCTCTAGCACATAATGTTGCTTTAAATGATTGTGTAGGAAGAGTACAGATCTCAAAAAACTTATAACTTCAAGTTCAATTGCAGTGTTACAAATCATCTTTTATTACAAGGGACATCTGTATGCACAAGATGTCTTTTTGTCGAATAGCTACATCCATCAACGTGATTCCACCATCCTAATCCCAATGAGGTAGAATGCAGAGCACTTTACTTCTCAATATCTAGTATTAATATACAGTAACAAGACTATATTTCATTTATTTTCAGCTCTCTTTAAATATATTTGAGGAACTATCTTTCTCAGATTAAATTTTGATAACCAAGGATCTGTGAGCACACTAAGTTATTGAATTCAAATAACCAGTATAATCTAAATTTCACACTTAATTTGTTCTCCTGGCTTTTCTCCCAAAAGAGTATCTGATTCTAATAGCATTTTCTTCTCTCAAGAACTAAATTGGAGATTCTGATATTGCTATCAACCCACTTCAAATTGATAATAATTATATGATTATTAAATGAACACAGTTCAGTCATAAGAACACAATAAAAAATAAGGGAAGAAACAGCCTGTCTTACATTTATGATTTATTTTATAAGTGCGTCTTCAAAATAATTTCTTTTTGCCATGCTAGTTCACTGTGTCAGAAATATTGCTTCATAGACCAAGGCTTTGGCTCTTTACTTCACACTTCACTGAGTGTGCTGCAGACTTCTTAGATAATGAAAGATACAGGCTACCTGAAAGGCTGCTCATGCATGTATCAGGTATCAGACACAAATCCCACCAAGACCATGTATCCATTTTGGTTTGCAAAATCATACCAGGATGAAAACAGAAATTATACATGTTACTGTTAGGCAGCTTCAGATCAGAAACATACACTATATACCTTCTGGCTCCTCTACTGACTTCCATAAACCATGTAACACTGTTTCCTAATTGTTTTCAAGTATTTTGTATTCCCGAATGCATTATATAAAATGATAGCAAGAACCCTTATGTTATCTTGGGCCCATCTTACTGAGTACTCCTACTGAGTAAATCAGTGTTTTCTTCTTTTCAGTGGCAATAAAATTCCTCCCCTGTTCACTGACTTTATTGCGTATATCTTCATAGTCATAAATGAGTTTGTCGCTCCTGCTCACACGGTGCAGTATTGTTGTACGGTGATCATCATTGTATGGCAATTATATAGAATTTGTGCTCATGTGCTCCAATAATTGCCTGATCACTAGATTAATGTTTTACAAGAAAAGAGATTTAGTCTCTAAGCTTTTCTGAGTTTGAAGAACCAGCAATACCCTTGAAACCTGGGGCAATATCTAACGTCTGTCTAAATTTATGTTTCATATCTACAGTAGAAAAAAACTTATTGCAAAGATTATCATAAGTACAAGGTGAGATAAAGCATGAAATCAGGTGTACAGTAGAGCTCAGTAAGTTGTAGTTACCTTAGTCATCAGTAACACCCTTCTAAATAGCAGTGTGTTTTTGTTTATTTTTATAGGGTGGGGCATAAATAATAGTTAATAATTAAAATGTTAGCATATCTTAATCTATGAAATATATGGCCAAAGCATGGTACAAGCAGATCATTTTCTTACCTTGCCCTTCTGTCAGACATCACTGATCAGTAACTTCCTCTCTAACCTAGTTCAGATGTGCACTCAAGTTCCTTTTCAACTCTATAGCTCAAGCAGACTCTTTCAAGCTATTTTTGTTGCATTTATCTTTGAATTTAGAATCTCAGATTTAATTTTTTAGGTAGGAGCAAGAACTAGATCTCAGGGCATGGGTTACCACTCAGGAAATGTGGATCTACTTTGAGTGCAGCAGAAGAGTAGAAATGAGCAGTAGAAGACATATGGCAAAGCTGAATATTAGGTAACTTACTTATGTCTGAAAAGGAGGCAAAGATTGATATGATTGGGGCCAGCAGGTAGCATGGTGATTGAGGTGCTGGACTCCCACATGGCAGACTGCAGTTCGAGTCCTAGACCTGGAAGCTTGATTTCTTACTTTCTATCTCTCTCTAGTGAGTGCGCATGTGTTATAGCAAATTGAAAAATCATAATAATCATAATAAATAAAATTTAATAAAAAATTCTAAAAAAAAAAAGATTCCTGATTACCTCATTGAACCATTGTAGCTTAAAAATGCCAAACTGTGGTATTTGAAGTAAAATGTGAAAAAGATGGGCCAGCCAGTGGTGTAGTGGTTAAGGAGGCAGGATCTCACATGGCTGACAGCATGATTCATGTTCAGGACTAGGAAGCTTGAAAAACATGCTGGGTGCAAGGGCAGGTGTGCCCAAAATCTGGAGAGAAGAATGGAGGAGAGGAAAATGTGTTGTGGCCAACCCCCTTCCCCCCCAGAAGGTGCTTTCTCTCTCTCTCTTTTCCTCTCCAGTGAGTGCATCCACCTTATAGCAAATTTTAAAAGTAAAGAAAGAAAAAGTTAAAAGCAACAAAGTGGAGGAAAATGTTTAGAAATCATCCATTTCATAAAGACTAATATCCAGAATATATAAAGAATTTCTATAATTGAACAACAATAAAATAAATGTACTTGCTAAAAAAAAAAAAATGGACAGATGACTTACAAAAAAAAAAAAATTCTCCACAAAGATATACAAACAGGACCATCCCCGAAGTCTGGTTAAGGGAACTGGCTGCTACATGGCTGCAGTGGTTTGAATCCCCACCCCAGTGGCTTGAAAACATATTTGGTGCATGGGGTATATGCTCCATATTGCAACAAAATGGATAAATGGAGGGCAAAGGATTGCAGCATAATCATGGTTTGTTTCTCTTTCTCTCTCTCTGGAAAGTGTACACATTCTCTGGAAATTAAAAAAAATGCAAATGTCTAGCAATTATATGAAAAGATGCTCACTATCACCAGTCTCAAGATAAATGCAAATTAAAACCACAATTATACATTACTTTGTAGCCATTAGGATAACCACTATACAAAGGACAGAAAATATTACAGTGACTGTCAGTACGGATGCAGAGAAATTAGAATCCTTGTGCACTGATTGTGTGGCCAATATGGGAAACAATATAAAAGTTTCTCAAAAAATTAAAAATAGAACTACCGTATGATCCAGCAATCCAACATCTGGGTAAATATATATTAGCGAACAACAGGAATCCAATGCTTCTAGAAGAACACCACAGATCTGTCAACTCTAAGCAAATGAGTGAATGCATGCTCAGAAAATGTGACCTTCCTGCCTGCAAACAATGGAAGGCTATTAGACAGATGTGTGATCTGATAAATACATTTTTCAAGATTCTAAGGTGTTCTGTCCAGCCTCTGGTGTCATTTAACCACAACCCCCTAATCTAAAAGGATACCGACCTGTTCAGGAAATCACCTTATATTCTGATTCTCTAAAACACAACTTCCTCTAAAACATAACTTACTTTCCTCCTTTTCCCTAATAAATACAGAGATGATAGAGGCTTAGCCAGCGCATGCCTGGTATGGCCTCTCCCGCTCCCTCTTGACTCAGATCTCTGTGTCTTAAGTAATTCTTCCATGAGTGCTTCAGGTGACTCTGCCTGTAAGAAGAGTCACAATATCCAAAAGAATTTAAAACAGAATCTTGAAGAGATATTTACACACCTATGTTCATTACAGCATTACTCACAATAGCCAAGAGGTGGAAGCAACTCAAATGGCCATTGACAGATGAATGGATAAAGAAAATATTGTATAGACAGACAACAGAGTGCTATATAGCCTGGAAGGTATGGCCTTTCTTTGTATGTTTACATTATAAATGGCAGACATATTCCTCAACTAGCAGTGATGCATTAAGTGACTCACAGATAGGAATCAGGGGGTAAAATTCAGTGCTTCATGTGTCTGTAGGCAATAACCACATTCTACACATAATACAAGTGTGATCTGAAAACTGCTATGCATTTTTAACAACACACGTCACAATGATACTGAACCTATGTCCTAAATTTACTCTCATAAATATATAACAATTATAAAAGTATCCTCTGTTATTCCTGTGTCTCCAAAGAAGGAACATAGCCTACAGACCAGTTCACCAGGAGTGAACAGATTGCTTTATGTTCCTCCTCTTGTGTTTGGCTTTCTACTTCTCAGAGTCTATTTTCAGAGCTCAAGTAGTAGTGCTGCTACTCTTGACATTGTTCCCTGTGCGGACAGTCATATTTTAAATGCACTATCTATTGAAAACTTCTAAAGCCATCAATCTCCAAGATACCCAAGCAACCTGAGCTCCATGCAGAAGCAGGATGAAAAGCCTCCTCTCTCCCTTTCTGTGCTGCCCTTTATCACCTTTGTTCCTAGGAAACCTGAGCAAATTCCTTTTGTGCTCAGGGTATTATAAAATCACTCTTGAGTGATTTCATCATGCTCTATGAATCTTTTAATGGTATATATTTAAACTTAATCTCAAGTAGATGGATGGTGAACAAATCCTAATTATGCTTATTCTTTATGTTCACTACCTATAATAGCCTCCTTCTTCCAGTGATAAGCCATACTTCCATGGCTATTGATGAAGATAGTGGGTTGTTGAGAAAGTCATGATGCATTTTGTTTAGAAAAACAAAGAAAAATACAGTCATGAATTTCCCTACAACCTAATAAAATAATGAAAGTTGTTTATACTGAGACTTTTTGATGACTAATTCAGCCAACTAAAAAGGTCCATTGTACATATGTTTTCTTGCTGTTTTGCAAATAGTTTGAGGCTATTTTGTTTTTATAGGTGAGAAAGGACAATGACTTGGGGTAGAGTGGTACAGGTGAAGATGAAGGTAGTAGTTACATTCAGAGTATGTTTTGTAGTTTGTTTTTTGATGATATCTATTTTTTCTCTTGTTGTTTATGATATCTTGAGAGAATTTAGGATGTGGTGCAGCTCAAATTCTCCTGGGTAGATTTTTAGCTATCAGTCAGTGTAGCTTCAGGGGTAAAACAACTTCATGTATTATTTACATGGATGACAAAATGTGATCAAATTTGACAAGACATAAGGGCCTTGCTCTGTCATTATTGCACATTGTGTGGAGTAGTAGGATTGGCTAATGACACTTCATTAACATCCTTAGGACCTCTTAGGTGAAACAGAAACTTCAGGGCAAGAGTTCCTTCAGGAACCAAATGGTGGTGCAGCAGTTAACACAACCCTCTGAAAGCTGATCCACGCCAGAAGATTCTTGGTTTGAGTCCAATTATCTCCCTGAATGTGCCAGGCATGTGTGTGTGTCCATGGACCAGGGCTGGCTGAGACTGGGTGTGGATCACAGCATGAAAGCATGAAGTCCCTGTTGGGAGTAACTGTCTTCCTCCCTTCTCTCTGTTTGTCTTTCAGAGATGGAAGAAGCAAGCAAACAATAGGAGTTACTTCATGCAACAGGAGAGAAGTGCATAAACATATACAGGTGTTGGCAATGTAATTTTAAGTAGGACTGTAGGTTCAGGTACCTTCATTTTGTTATTTTTAATAACTAACATTTAAGTGTTTGTTAAATATTACATTTAATATTCTTAAAAGCCTTCCTATAACATTTATGTGACATTGAACAACCTTTGCATTATTCATTTTCATGGCCATTCTCTCAAAGGCAAAAGAGTTGAAGCTTTCTTCTCTGGTCTTTTCTTATCTAAAATATGCAAAATACTGAGTCCAAATATTCATTTATTCCTTTCTTAGTTGGATTATGCACCAAATATTCCTAATTTTTTTCTATGAACTGTTCTCAAATGTAGTCTCTTCTGTTATTTACTATGCTGGTTAAGGTTTTCATCATCTCCTGACTAGATTACTAAAATAGTCCATTAGTTGGTCTCCCTGTTATTATTCCCCTAAAACTAATCCTTTCTACACTCAAGGAGAGATTTATCTAAATATGCAACTTAATTCTTCTACTTTTAATTAGGTCTTCATTTTCCATGTTATAAAGATAAAAACAAAATTTCTGGAATTGAATTCTACAAATGCCATCATTATGCAATTTTAGGTATTGCGACAACTTAGGAACACTCCTAGTAAATAGTGAAACCCTTGTACATATCTTCTATTAGGTATAGATTTGAAGACATGAATTCAATATCTTCTATACAAAGAAATGCATGCCCTAATTTTCAGTGTTTGCATCAGCAGTTCAGAAATAATTATTTTGCACTGAGAATGAGATTAACTACACAAAATAGAAGACTATAAATGAATCACATTATAAAAACAAATCTGATTTGTATAATAAAAATGAATGTCCTTGTATCAGGGAGGAATCAATATAAAGCAGATTATGAAGGTTATATTGATAATAAATAAAAAATGGAGAAGTAATGAGAAAAAAAGAAACATTAGTATAGATTCTGAATGAAAATTATTGGCGTTTAAGATTGTTTTAATTAGTAAAACATCAATTTAAAGTGCCATCTCTATGTTAAATAATATTGACCCAATACACTGCTGAATATCAAACATTCCATGAATGTTGTCAACATCATAAACAAAAGAGAACAAAGTTTCATGGGTTCCATAGAGGGAATGTCTTAGGCTGGGGAAGAAGGGAGGTAATGATGTCGTGACATATGAATCCCCTGGCACTAGAAATAGGCCTACTGTTCCTACACGATGTCCTCAAATGATTAAACAATCCTTCTGTCCATCTTGCCTAGAATCAACAAAACTCGTATTTTCATGGCGTTGGGAAGCCAGAAAACCCTAGTAAAGTCAAAGAGATATAAGGAAAACTATACACAGAAACAGCAATCAACAAGAAAAGCAGTACAAAATTGCTTCCTTTCAAACTCAGTTGCTACTATTGGTGTTCCAGACTTCTTTAAAAAACAAACAAACAAGCAGACAAAAAACAGATAAGTATCCTAAAATATATTCAAAAGAAAACCATCAATAGCTCAAACAAGTTATAATTGATTTCTTTTTTTTAATTATTTTTTTATTATCACCATAATCTTGTTTATAAATAACTGGTTTCTATAATCTCAGAGACTAAGAGAAGGGAAGCCTTTCTTTTTTTTGGAGAGGTTTTTGCTATAGGGTGCATGTGCTCACCAGACAGACAGAGAGAGACAGAAAGCGAGAAATCACCCACCTGGGAGATAGCCACGCCACAATCTCTTCTCCTCCATTCTCCTCTCGGGATCTTGGGCACACATGCACACGCGCCTGGCGTGAGTTTAAGCCTCCGGGTCTGGGACTTGAACCGTGGTGGACTACGTGGGAGTCCAGCGACATAGCCATTACACTAACTGCTGGTCCCAAGAGAAGGGAAGTATTTAGCTACTCAGAAAGGGCACTTGAAATTTCTTGAAAGCTCTCTCTTCTCAGTCACCTATTATTAATTTGTTCCAGGGGCTAATTCCATAGAGAAATATTTCAAATATAGGAGAATTTATAAAGAAACTAGATTTTTTTGAACAAAATTACTGTATTAACTGTCTATTGCTTTGCAATGAGTAAGTTATCCCAATATTTATCATCTTAAAACAACAAGCCTTTTAGGCCAACAGGTGGCATGGTGGTTAAGGTGCTGGATTCCTAGACCCAGAAGTTTGAAAATCAAGCTGGGCACATATGTGTCCATGCCCAAAATCATGAGAGGAGAATGGAGGAGAAGGGGTTGTGTTATGCCCGCCCGGGGGGGAGCGTGATCTTTCACTCTCCCTCTCTCTGTCTCTCTCCAGAGAGTACACAACGCTCTATGGCAAAAACCTAATTAAAAACAAAACAAAGCAAAACAAAAACTGCAAAGCCTTTATTATCTCACAGAGGTTCTATGGGTCAGGAATTTGAGATTAGCTCACTTGGGTGATTTAGAAGTTGCAGGCAGACTGTCTCTGAAGCCTTGACTGGGGTTAAAGGATACATTTCAAAACTCATTTTTTCCATCGTTGGCAAGAGATTTCAGTTTATCTTTCTCTTGCATTTTACTATAAATAGCAAAAGAAAAACAGGGAGTGCTTAACATTTTGCTTAGAAACCTCCTTAGCTGAATCATGCACTTACTAACTGGGTACTAAAAATTTCTGCTCCCTTTCTTAAGTTTCCAATGACATTCGACCTCACTATTCTATAGAAGCTTTTCCTGGCATCCTTACTGAAAGACTCTACTAAAGAGTCACCAGGCTTTGAGATTAACAGCTCCTTCAAGGACATCTGAATAGAGGGCTGAAGAAAGTAAAGGAGACAGCCATGCAGACATTTGGAAGAACATTCCAATTAGAGGCAGCAGAATGAACAAATGTACTGAAGGAAAGGTGGTCCGGTTGTTCAAGGAACACACAAAGGCCAAAATAGGTGCAGCAGAATGAGTGAGGAAGAAGTGGTACGAGCCAAATAGCCAGATTGCTTAAGGGCTTACAGACTGTGGTAAAGATATTGGCTTGTCTCTGACTGAGGTGGGAACTCATTGGAGGTATAATACCAGGTGGTTTAAATGATCAAACAATCACCTTGGCTGCTATATAGAGTGTAACTGTGTTTGTAAGAGCATAGGTTGTGGGTGTGGTGGTGGTTTAAAAGCAGATGAAGAAGCCAGTTAAGAAATTTACTGTAATCTGAGAAATACGGTATCCTGTTTGCCCCAAAACTGTGGAATATATATATATATATATATATATATATATATATACACATATATATATATATTTTTTTTTTTTTTTGAGAGGTTTTTGCTATAAGGCACTTGTGCTCGCCAGAAAGACAGAGAGAGACAGAGAAACAGAAAGTGAGAAATCATTGCCCAGGGGGGATGGCCAGGCCTCAATCCCTTCTCCTCCATTCTCCTCTCTGGATCTTGGGTATGCACGCACACACGCCCGGTGTGAGTTTAAGCCACTGGGTCCGGGACTCGAACCACAGTCGACTACATGGGACTTTCGCGACATAGCCATTACGCTAACTGCTGGTCCCCAGAACTGTGGAATTTATGAGAAATTGTCAATGGGTGTTGAGATAAATGTACCATGTAAAATTATGTACTCCTAAAAGATAATGTAAGAGAAAATCTATTAGGTCGTTGGAAAAGTCATGATACATTTATTTTATTTTATTTTATTTTATTTTATTTTTTGGAGAGGTTTTTGCCATAGGGTGTGTGCGCTCGCCAGACAGAGAGAGACAGAGAGACAGAAAGCAAGAAATCACCCCCCAGGGGGGATGGCCACGCCGCAATCCCTTCTCCTCCATTCTCCTCGGGATCCTGGGCACACACGCACACGTACCCAGCGTGAGTTTAAGCCACCGGGTCCGGGACTCGAACTGCTGTCGACCACATGGGAGTCCAGCGACATAGCCATTACGCTAACTGCTGGTCCCCATGATGCATATTTGCATAAACATTTCCAACAACCCAATAGATGACCTTGAGTAGGGACTGATTTTTTAAATATGACATAAAAGTCACAATCCATGAAAGAAATATTTGACAAGCTAATTTTATGAAAAATTGGAAACTTCAGCTCTACAAAAGATACTTGAGATTCTCCCCAGTGCCCACTCCCACAACCCCATTTTTGGTAAAAATCTCTTTGTCCATTTTGTACAGCTGTGACAGAATACCTGAGACTAGGAAATTTATAAAGAATAGAACTTTTATTTCTCATAGTACCAGAGGTTGAGAAGTCTAAGATCAAGGCACTGACAGGTTCGTTGTCTAGAGAGGGTCCTCTCTCTGCTTCCAAGAAGGCACTTAGAATGTTGCTTCCTCCAGAGGGGAGGAACCCTGTGCCCTCAAATGCAGAAAGTGGAAGGGCAAAAATGAGAATAAACTCCTTCTATTAAGCTGCTTTATAACGATACCCAGTTTCATTCATGCGGGAAGCACCCTCATGATATCACCACCTCTTAAAGTCCCATATCTCAATGTTACCACATCGGCAACACCTTGAATTTGGAGGAGACACGTTCAAACCAGTGCAGATCTTTTGGATGGTAGGAGAGTGCCAGTGAAAGCTTCAGATCCATATTTAATTGATATTAATAATAATTAAATAATACTATTTACCAGGCACTGTGCGAGGTGTTTTTACATGTTACCTAATTTAATTCAAACAAGCAAGCATGACTTAGTCCTATTATTTAAAGAGGGAAACTCAGAGAGCTAAAATAACTTGCTTGAATCATCACAGACTCAGTGTTTAGATTCAGGTTGTTATTCTCGGCCCAGAATCCTCTATCATACTTACTATTCTGCGAGGAAGATTCATGCCCTTAACCTTTAGTCTTAAATATCTGTGACAGTTATCACCAGAGAACTACTGTATTCTGGGCTATTATTTCAATCATGACAAAAATTAAGGGGGCAAAGTAGACACCCAACTACTTTTACCATTAATGATGCAAAAACTTCAACATTCTTACAAACTGAGCTTCATTTTTAAGTTATGGATTTTTGTTACAGTTTCTTAGGGATTCAAACAAAAGTAAAGATTAGCATTTGGTTTTCTTCAAATTGAGCCTAGATTAAATTATATCTTGTCTTTATTCTACCATGCAGTGGTCTGGAATTATAAATAGTACTAATATAATTGCCCTTGTTCATTTTGATATACATATGACTACTAAAACCACCTTAAATTAATTAAGCAAGTTTTAATTTGATTTTTAACCTTTTAAGCAGCCTAAAATAAGAGAGAAGATCTAATTTGGAAAACAGAGCTTCCCGAGATGCCAAATCAAATTTAATGCACATAACAAGTTAGATATTAACTTGACTAGAGACACATTTCTGCGGACCGATTTATGCTCTAAAGAGAAATCAAAAATGTTAATTCTGCACCTTAGAGACTTAGAATTAGTAAACATTTATTGATAGATCAAGGAATCTGGTTTCAGACTGAGTGGATAATTTTACCCCAGGATGAGCATTTATATTCCATGACAAATCAGCGAATTATCTTCTTTTTCCTTTCCTTTGCTCTTTCCTTTCCTTTCCTCTTTCTTTTCCTCTTCACTCCTCTCCTCTCATTTCTCCATTACTTTTTTCTTTCTTTCCTTCTTTCTTTCTACTTATATACCTTTCTCCATACACTGTGTTGTAGAAGAAAACTCAATATATAGTGCTCAGGGTAGAGTAGAAACTGACAAAGTGTTTTATCTATTTATACTTTCTTAAAGATATTTTTACTATAGGGCACATGCACCTGCTGGAGAGACACAGAGAGACAGAAAGTGAGATTACTCTCCTAGGGGATATGGCAATGCCACAATCTTTTCTCCTCCATTCTCCTCTCAGGATCTTGGGCATGCACACACATGTGCCTGGCTTGAGTTTTAGTTTGTCAGGTTCAGGATTTGAACTGCGGTTGACTACGTGGAAGTCAAGTGACATAACCATTAAACCACCTGTTGGTCCCACTGCTGGTTCCAACAAAGTGTTTGTTACTAGGAAGACTTCTCAGTTATAACATCAAATAGAACAACATCTAGTTTCTTAAAAAAAAAAAAAAAAAAAGTGGTAAGTGCTGACAGGGATGTGGTGAAAAGGAAACTCTCTTACACTGCTGGTGGGAAAGTAAATTGGTTCAGCCTTTGTGGAGAAGAATATGGAGGTTCCTCAAAATCCTGCAAATAGAACTACCATATGATCCAACAATTCCACTCCTGGGTATCTACCGAAAGGATAGAAGAAGACTCAGTTGAAAAAATGCTTGCACATCTATATTTATAGCAACATTATTCACAATTGCTAAGACATGAAACTGACTCTAAGTCCACGAACATAAGGATGGATTAGAAAAGTGTGGCACATATACTCTATGGAACACTACTCAGCCATAAAAAAACAATAGGACCCTGGCATTCAATAAAAAGTGGATGAATATGGAAAATTTGCTACTGAGCGAAGCAAGCCAGGCTAAGAAAGAGAGACATTGCATGTTTCCACCTAATATATTCTGACTATCCACACTCTCTGGTGGAAACTGAGAGATTGGAGGACATAGAAGCTTTAAATATGCTTACAGATTCTGGTAAGAGGGTAGAAGGAGGGTTGGAAACGGGGGAGAGTATAAGGATGGAAATTAAGGAGGAAAATAGAGGGGCAGAGCATTTATGGGACACAAAAGTGGGTTATTATCTGTGATGATAATGTGTTTTGCATCCTCAGCTGCACTGATGTGAAGTATATTAACACTGGGTAAATTCAACTTACAAGCAAAGCGATATATAGTAACTAAATACAGAAAACATAATAAAAAGAAAGAAAAAATAATATAGTTAAGGTTCGATATCATCTACAGTTTCAGACATCCTACTGGGTATATTGGAACATAATCTTGTGGACAAATGGGGACTTATCGTATAACTTATACAATTTCCAGGATGATTAAAATATAAAAAGACAACACCAACTGTTGACAATGATGTTAACCAAGTGGGACTCTCATATATTGCTCGTAGAAATGTAAAATAATACAAGCCTTTTGGAAAACATTTTGACATTTCTTATAAATTTAAACATACTCAACATTTATAATTCTGCTTGTAGGTAAATGAAAATTAAAATGGAATAAAATGAAACCATGTGTCCACTCAAAGTGTTAATAAATAAATATTCATTGCAGCCTTATTCATAATAGCTAAACACGGAACAATTCAAACACTCATCAATACTTAAATAGTTGATTACAGTATAATCTTACAATTAAATAGGATTAATGAGTAAATGGAAATATACTAATTTACACAGTAAAAGATGAACCCCCAAAACATTATCCTGAGTAAAATAAGCCATACACACACACAAAAAAAAATACAGTAAGATTCTGTGATTGTGACTCGCTACAAGAAATCTATCTAATCTATACTGCCAGAAAACAGATCAAGATTTACCTGGGTCTGTGTTTAAGGGGAGGGGACTGATTTAAGAAGACACAAATTAGGTTGCTAGATTTGGCAAATAAAAATGTCAGATTTAAGAAGATTTTATTTTTAGTATAAGTGTATCTTAAAAATTGCATGAGGCAAACTTATTTTTCTGAAATTTAAATTTAATTAAGCATTCTAGAATCTTGTTGTGGTAATGGATGTTCTAAATGTTGGCTGAAGTAGTGATTATACTGGTGTATGATTTATCTAAATACATCAAAATAAATAATTTACTAGTTTTAAATTGTACTTCAATAAATTGAACTTATTTTTTCAAAGTGTGCTGTTGCAAAGGTTAGTACATAAATAGTGGTAGACAATCACCATAACCAGAACATATTGTCCAAATAAGGCTGGTATCACACTTTAAAATGTTAAATTTTCTATCAGAGTGGAAAATTCACGCTGGCTAGAGATCACTGCAGAAAGCTGACTGTAAGACATAGTTTCTCATTAAAGTTCAAGTACACTTACATTTGTATGTATATGGTGGACTAGATATCTGAAAAATTCTTTATAATACAGACTCCAACATTTCTAATTTATATTAATATTAAAGTTTGTGACTGAACCAGCAGTAAGAAAGATCATTTTCCAAAGGACAGAACAAAAAGAACACTTGAATTCTGAGGGAAAAAAAAAAAAAAAAAAAAAAAGCTTTCAGCTTGAAGTATGTCTAAGAGGTACTTCAGTCCCCACTGATCTTGAATTTGGTTTTAACTTTCCAAATTCATAAAGGAAATGGAGACATAGCCATTTGGATGGAAAAAGTAAGGGGCTTGGATAAGAAAACTACATATGAAGTCAGAAGAAAGGGACCCCTTTAAGTAACACATACAGATCTCGGACCAACTAGGAATATGTTTAGTTATCAACCATGGTTCTGGGAGAAAGAAAATAAAGAATATATCTAAGAATCTACCTAACCTCGAATCTATTTCACATAGAAAGTTGAGCCGGAATTCTCACAGCTTACTAGCCTTGAAAATGTGTATCAAACATTCAGTTAAACACTGCTAGCTTGGTGCCGGGCAGAAGCAGACACGTGCTCTTTGGAAAAGCTTGCTGAGACCTCCATCAGCACCTCAAATATTCTTCGGATATGTTTAAGAAAGCATAATTCCAATTAAAAAAAATACCAATTGGATGAGAAAACAAGTCATCATAAGCAAGACTAAGCAAAATAAATAAATAAATAGCTGAATAGACACACAAACTTGTAGATGTGGAGTCATCATATACAAAAGAATTAAAAAATGAAAGATTGGGACCAGCAGTTAGCGTAATGGCTATGTCGCTGGACTCCCACATAGTCGACCATGGTTCGAGTCCCGGACCCGGCGGCTTAAACTCACACCGGGCGCGTGTGCGTGCATGCCCAAGATCCCAAGAGGAGAATGGAGGAGAAGGGATTGCGGCGTGGCCATCCCCCCTGGGGGGTGATTTCCTGCTTTCTATCTCTCTGTCTCTCTTTGTCTGTCTGGCGAGCGCACACACCCTATAGCAAAAACCTCTCCAAAAAAAAAAAAAAAAAAAAAAAAGAAAGATTGAAGATAAAAAGAAAAGATTGCACATTTATTTAGTCACAGTTTCAAAAGGAGAAACAGAGAAATATTCAAAAGATAAAGTTAAGGGTCAGTAGGTGGTGTGGAGGCTAAGGCACTGGATTCTGTATGATTGACTTCCCAGTTCAAAACCCAAATCCAGAGGCTTGATAAACATGCCGGGTGTGTATGCATGCGTGTCCAAAATCTTGAGAAGAGAATGAAGGAGAAGGAACTGTAGCTTGGCTATTTCTCCCATGAGATGATTTCTCACTTTTTTTTTTCTCTCTCTGCATCTCTCTCTCTCTCCAACAAACGCATGGCCCTACTGGGGAGGGAAAAAAGATGAAGTTGAGAGTTATATTAAAATGATTGAAACTTATTCTCAGAATCTGGACTTTCTAAAAATTCTCAAGAGAAAATTTTTTATAAAGGTGTATTATGTTTTGTGATTGAAATTACAAACAAGCAAAGATAAAGAGAAGATGTTAAAAGAAGATAGACAGAAATTATTTAATCCACATAAAAGTATGGTGACTTTCAAAGATAATAATGGCAACCAGAAAAATTCAGAATTCAATATTTTTAAAATTATGAAAATAATAATAATAAATCTGTGATCAAATACCCAGAGAGTATCTTAAGAATAAGGATAAACCAAAGATATTTTCAGAAAACCACACCTGAGAGAATTTATTACCAGTACATATTTATAAAGAGATTTTTCACAGATGTATTTTAGGAAGATATAGTTCTTATGGATACTGATCAAAACAGGAACTATAAACAATTAGTATTGACTAATAAAGGTAACAATACATATCCCAAACATAACATAAAGGCAAATGTATAACCTTAAATGCTTATATTAGAAAAAGAGCATGAAGAGTAATGAGCAAAGGTCATCTATTAGGAGAAATACAAAAAAAAAAAAAAAAAAAGAAAAGAGAAAAGAGAGAGAGAAAAGGAAACAGAGAGAGAATACAGAATACAAAAATAAAATTAAACACATATGAAAATATAATGATAAACATTTGAGATGATGGATGTTTATTTCTCTGATTTGATTATCACACTTTGTATGCATGTGTTTTAAAAAAATCAGACTTTACCTTATAAATATATACAAATGTTATACATCAGTTACATTTTTTTTAAAATGCTTAAATTAAGGAAGTAGAAAAATAAGTCATAAAAGCACCAGGCAAACTACCAAAATTTAAAACTTTTGGCAAAATAAACAAGAAAAAAAATATATAGAGAGATGTCAAAAATATTAGGATTGAAAGGGGACATTTCTACCACAAAGCAAGCATTATAAACATACATGAAATATTTATGTCAGAAATAGAGGGAAAATATACATCAAACATCATATTCTATGGTGAAATATCAATATAGTCTATACAAGAATCCATGCGTTTGGGGGGCTGTCTTCACAATGTTCATGGAGAATGTATATTATAAAAAAAAATGCATGGGGGTCCGCAGGTGGCATTGTGGTTAAAGTGCTGGATCCCAAATGGCTAGCTCTGTGGTTTGAATCCCAGAATCTGGGACCCACAAACCATGCTGGACACCTGTTCATGTGTGCCAAATATCCCAAGAGGAGACTAGAGGAGAAGGGATTATGGCATGGCCACCACTTCCTTGGGGGGGGGGGGATGATTTCTCACCTTCCCTCTCTCTAAATATCTCTATCACTCGCCAGTGAGTACATGCACTCTAAAGCAAAAATCTAAATTAAAAAAGAAAACCCAAAAGTATGGATGAATTTCACAATTTTATTGCACCAAAAAAAAATTGTATTTTAATTCCTTTTTTCACAGTTTTCAAAGTCCTTTTGCGTTATCACTTCTATTTAAAATTATCCCAAATATTCCTGTGCTTTCTATAATTTAGCAAGCACACAAATCACCTAGGTATCTTCTTAAATTGCATCTTCTGATTCAGTTCATCTGGATAGGCATAAGGGTCCGCATTTCTAACAAGCTCTGCAGCGATGCTTATCTGAAGGCTTGAAGTCAGTAAAAGTAGTCTAACCAGCACAGAAAAAAAACCAAGTAAATAAAAGAAGAAGAAGAACAACAACAATAAGAATGAGGATGCAGAGGAGAAGGAGAAAAAATGAAGAAAAAGGAAAAAGAAAAAAGTTAGAAAATGTAATAAGATAAGGAAAAACTAGGTTATCAGAGCCAATATACATTTTTACATGGAAATACCAACAGGTTCTATAGAAAAAAATGCTAGAACTAACAAGTGTCTAGAAATACGTCTAGATACAATTACAATAATTAAATCTAATTACACTCCTGTGTAAGACCTACACACAGCTACAAATATTCAACTCTAAAGGAAAATATTTATGCCACCAACAAAAATACTAAATATCTGGGGTTAATGTGTAAGAACATAACAATTTTGGACTATTTCATAAATTGTTTTAAGACAAATACACGTTTTTAAAGAAGTACTTTGTCTTAACTTAAAAAAAAAAAAAAATCCCAAAGAGTACATACACTTACCGGAGAGAGACAGAGGGAAAATGAGAAAGAAGCCTCCATGGGGGAATCATCATGTTAAAATCCTTTATCCTCCATTTCTCCCTCCTTTTGAGATTTTGGACATGCATGCACATGTGCCAGGAATATATATATATGTGTGTGTGTGTGTGTGTGTGTATGTATATATATATATGTAAATATATATATATATATATATATATATATATATATATATGCATATATTTTGTTTGTTTGTTTGTTTGTTTTCCCCCCCGGAGTTACCAGTACTGGGACTCAAACCATGGGTTTGGCTATTGGGGGCGGGGGGGCAAGGGTCCTGCTGCCTTAACCACTAGGCCATAGCATAGGCTAGCCTTTTTCTATTATTAATTTTTAGAGAGGTTCTTGCCATAGGAACTGTGTGTTCACCAGAGAGAGAGAAAGAGACAGACAGGGAAAGAGACAGTGAGAGAGAAAATGAAAAATCATCCCCCAGGCCAAGCTACAATCCCTTTTCCTCCATTCTTCTGGGATCTTGGGCACGCACACACATGCACCTGGTGTGATTTTCTAGCCACCAGGTCCAGGACCTGTACTGTAATCACCCATGTGGGAGTCCAGCAATGTAACCACTATGCCATCTGCTTCTTCCCTATTATTTTTAAAAATACAAATAATCTATTCCATTTAAAATGAAGGTATTATTATGAAAGGCAGAATTTAAAGCTATTAAAAGACAATATAATAAAGATTTTCACAATCCCAAACTGAGCATAGAATTCAAAAGACAGTAACTAAATATTTTAAAACTAAGATTTAAAAGTTTGCAAAAAAACTAAACTACATTGTATAAGCATCAATTAGAGGAAGATGTTTGTGTCACAAACTAGCATAGTTTTAGCATTTAGCATACACCCAATTTATAGAAACCAATGAGATTAACAAATCAGCCCAATAGAAAAATATTCAAGAACAGAACCTCTAGAGGAGAAAAACCATTATGTAAATCAACATATGAATCATATTAGTAATTGTAGGCATAGAATTTATAAACATGGAGAAAAAAATTATACCCACAAGCTTGATGAAAATTAAAATATCTGACTCTTTCAAGTGTTGATTAGGCTTTTGGAAGCTTTGCAACTACTTATACACTATTAATAGGAGTATATGATTATACTTTATTTGGGAAATCACATTTCAAAACAATTTAGAATTGTCTTGTAAAGCTAAAGATAAACATTCCTGAATTGATCCCAGCAATTCTCTCCTAAGTATATATCTCAGAGAAATTCTTCTAATAATACAAATGTGTAAATGGAATATTCATATACAGCAACACTATAGGAGAGGTCTTTTAAAACCTTGTAGAAAATTCATATTATAAAAAGCCTACCATGACTTTCAACTTTTTTTGCACCAAAATAAACTCTTTTTTTTTTTTTTTTTTTTTTTGAGACATGAGTACTCACTGGGGAGAGATACAGAAAGAGGGAGAAGGAATATGAGAAAGCACTCCTCTGGGGGAATGGTCATACTACAATCCCGGTGGAACATGGCCATCACCCTCTCCGTGGTGATTTCTCACTTTCTCTGTGTACACACGCCCTATAACAAAATCTCTCTAAAACAAAACAAAACTAAACAAACTCATACTGTAATTCCATTTTTTTCACAAACTTTTGATTTACACCTGTGCAACTGTTAAACTTAATGAATTCTTGCTTCACTTACCAACCTGGATGACTGTCAAAGGTATAAAGTAATATACACTATAAACTATATATATATATTTATTAAACTATATATATATATATATATATATTAGACTATATATATATATATATATATATATATATATGTAGTTCTTTTTCTCACTTATATAACACTGAAAAACTAAAACAATATTATATGCTTGGGAGAGTCATAAATGTAAGACAAATTTATCAAGGAAAGAAAACATGTAGGAAATGATTAACTGGCATAAGAATTCATGTAAACAAGTGGAATAGGCTATGGGAGATATACCAAAGGAGATTGGGGAGAAAAAGAGAGAAGTAAGACATTTGTGGGAAACAGAAATGGCTTATTACGTGCTGGTGATAACGTGTATAGCATTCTCAGCTAGACTGGTCTCAGGTGTAGTTCATGTTGGGTAAATTCTCTCTACAAGCTAAATGATGTATAGTGATTGAGTGTATGAAATAATAATAATAAAATAAATTTAAAATAAAAATGCCTTTGACAATTCAATATTTATTTCCTCTGAAAAATCTACTAGAATTAATATTGAATACTGACAATATATATTAACTTAAATATTAAAAATGATGAATATTTTATAATCTTTGATTTGATTATACCCTGAATACATATTTTAAAAAGCCATATGGTCCCTCACGCAGGTGTGCATGATTATATGCAAGTAAAAGCTTACAATTAAAGAAAGCTAAGATATGGCACACACTAATATCTCAAAAGTTCTAACAAAGCAAATTTTATTAATCAAGATACTGTGCTAGTGACTTAAGTTAGACTTAATGAATTATAACTTCACTTACCAACCTGGATGACTGTCAAAGGTATAAAGTACTATATGCTTTCAGATATAAATATAGATATATCGTTCTTTTTCTCACTTATATAAAAGTGAGAAAAAAGTATATGCACAGGACAAAAGACCACATATATACAGGACAAAGGAATAGAACTGAGGGTCCAGAAAATAAACCCTAAATTTATAGTTAATTGACCTTCAATTATAGTGCCAAGGCAATTCAATGGGAAAAGACTACACTTTTCAACAAATGGTGTTGCGACAGCTGGACATCACATGTAAAAGACTTAGGTTGGAATTATATCTGCATTGTACACAAAAAAATACCTTCAAATGTATCATAAACATAAACAGAGAAGTAAATCTTAGTGACTTTGGGTTAGGCACAGCCTTCTTAGATACAGTACCCAAAGTGTATACTTATGCAACAACAAGAGTAATTTTTTGTTTGTTTGTTTCTAAAGATACTATTAAGGCACCAGCAGGTGTCATGGTGGTTAAGGGCACTGGACTCCCACATGGCTGACTGCAGTTCAAGCCCTGGACCTGGTGACTTGCTTTCTCACTTTCCTTCTCTTTCTCTGTCTCTCTCTCTCTGATCAAACTGGGAAAAAAGATAATAAATAAATTTAAATAAAATAATTATTTTTAGAAAGATACTATCAAAAAACTAAAAAGGCAACCACAGAACAAGATAAAATATTTACAAATCATAATACAATTAATAAAGGACTTGTATCCACTTCCATAGTTTCGGTTGAGAAGTTCGTTTCTAGTCTATTTTTTTTTGCAATTTTAAAAATAATCTCACATTTCTGAATGTTTTTAAGTTTTTTTTCCTTTTGTTTGATTTTTGGCACTTTTACTGCAATGGACCTAAGTGTAGATTTGTTTTCATTTATTCTGCTTCAATTAGAGCTTGTTAAATGTACAGATTTATATCATTCAGTAACATCGTAAATTGTCAATAATTAGTTTTTTACAATGTAACTTCTGTCCCATTTTCTGCTCTACTAATTAAATTTCTGTTTGATCTTTATCACTGCTTCATCTGCTTCTTAACTTCCCTTTTAATTGTAACTCCTTTCCCACTGCTAAATTCTGATATTTTCTTCAAAACACTCTTATGTATAAATTTTTTACTCATCAAAGACTAATTAATTCTAAATTTATCAACTTTGCTTTAAAATTTAATATTGCATTTTTCAGTTATAGAATTTTCATTGAGTTATCTTTTACACTATTCAATTTTTACCATTTAAAAATATTTACTTATTTAAAATTTATTTATATTCATTCACTGTACATCATTACAGTATAGTAAATGAGATTTTCCATCCAGAATACACTGTAAATTGACTCAATCAAGGAAATTATCATATGTATTATCACCAACAAGTAATTTTCCATTTCTTATTTCCTATCTATTTTGCTGCTTCTTTTTTTTCTCCCTTTGATTCCCTACCTCTCACCCTCTATTTCTCATCCTATTTTACAATCTATGACAAGTAATCTCAGGCCCTCAGAGGTTCTGTGTTTATAGTTTATAACTTATGGTGGTGGCTGTCTCTATTGTGTTATTCCTTTGTGTTTTATTGTTTACGACAGTGTGTTCATCATTATATATCCAAAAATATTTAAATTAATTTGAGGTCTAAGGTGATATAATCTTCCATGGAGAATTTAATTGATTTTGGAAGATATTGTTGGACAGGATCCTTCCCAGGTCACACAAATCAAATGTCATGTTGGCATGGACAACAACTGAACTGCAGTTCCTGAGAGGATCCTTCCAAGTAACTATTAGTCTAGTGCACAGTCTCTCACAGCCCAAACCTAATCAGTGGAAGGCCTTAAAAGAAGAAAGAATGACCTCCTTAGAGCAAAAAGGAATTCTGCCAGCAGGCCCCAACTCTTCCTTGAGTTCTCAGCCTGTCGATTGTTTTGGGGCTTACAAAGTGAGTATTTCAACAAGTGAACATTTCTCCCTAGTTCAGTTGATAAAACTATAAAATATCTTCAACATATAACACCACATTTCTTTGTCCCATTAATGCTTTGCTTCTCTATTTTTCTTCTAAATGTCCTTTCCAAGCCAACACAATTATAAGAACCATTTCCTTGAAACTTTCTCTCTCTCTCTCTCTCTCTCTCTCATTCACATACACACATGCATAAACCCTGTTGGTTAGTCTTTTCTGGCAAATGCAAAGTAATACAGAAATATATAAGATCCTGAAAAGGCAGATGCAAATGATGAATAGATTTGGGACAATTTGACATTTTTCCTCCATGATGAAGGAAAAATTATGTCATTAATTAATTAGATTAGGGGATGAATGTAAATTAGGTTGAAAAGACTAAGTAGCTGGGAACCAGCAGTTAGCGTAATGGCTATGTCGCTGGACTCCCACGTAGTCGACCGCGGTTCGCGTCTCGGACCCGGTGGCTTACAACTCACGCCGGGCGCGTGTGCGTGTGTGCCCAAGATCCCGGGAAGAGAATGGAGGAGAAGGGATTGCGGCGTGACCATCCCCCCTGGGGGGTGATTTCTCGCTTTCTGTCTCTCTGTCTCTCTCTGTCTGTCTGGCGAGCGCACGCGCCCTATAGCAAAAAACCTCTCAAAAAAAAAAAAAAAAAGACTAAGTAGCTGGGATAACAGGTCACATGGTGTTTAAGGCACTGGATTCCCAAATGGATGAGCGTGGTTTGAGTGCCAGACCTGATAACTTGAAAATTATACCAGGTACATGCATGCCCCAAATCCCAAAATGAGAATAAAAGAGATGGGATTGCAGAGTGGCCATTCTCCTAGGCAGTGATTTCTCACTTTCCCTCTCTCTGTATTTCTTGTTTCTCTCCAGCGAGTGCACACACCCTATGGCAAAAAATAAAACACCACCACCACACAAACAAACAAGAAACAAGCAAGCAAACAAAACTAAGCATAAAGCTACTCTTGCTTAGGAGCTAAATTTCCAGGAAAATATAGGCAGCACTTCAGCTGATAAAGGAAGTCAACAAATGAAGTTTTTAAAAAGATCTTTGTAGTAAGTTAAAAAGTGTTAGTCTTTGTAACTTTGAATCCCTTCTCCTCCATTATCATTTCTGGATTTTGGGCATACACACACACCCAGCCTGATTTTGAAGTTGCTGGGTTCAGGGTTTGAACCACACAGTTGGCCATGTGGGATCCAGCCACCTTAATCTCGATGCCACCTGCTGGCCTGTTGTTTTTCTATTTTATAGTATAATAATTTATGCTATATCATTTTTAAAAAAATTTTGTTTGTTATGGTTTTAATTTTCTCTTCTTTTTTCTAGCATCTTAAGGTACAAGTTTAGGTTATTGATTTCAGGTCATCCTTTTTTTTTTCAGTGTAGAATTTTGCTGCTATACATTTTCTTAGCCTTATCTGATCTAAAACTCATATGTTTTGGTGTTTTGTGTTACCATTTTCATTTCTCAAAATATTTCCTAAGTTCCTTTGAGATTTCTTTTTTTCATTCATCAGTAAGTTGTTAATTTCCATGTATTTGTTACTTTCTCAAATTTTTTAATGCTATAATTACCATTTTCCCTTGGTCAAGGAGCATAGTTTGTATGACTTCAATCTTTTTAAAGTTATTGAGGTTTATTCTTTGTTTATTAAGTGGATTTAAATTACTTTCTGGGATTACTTGCCTTAAGACTGAAGAATTTCCTGTAGTATTTCTTACAAAATAGAACTGCTGGGACCAGCAGTTGGCATAATGGCTATGTTGCTGGACTCCCATGTAGTCAACTGTGGTTCAAGTCCTGGATCTAATGGCTTAAACTCACACCAGGCGCATGTGCATGCGTGCCCAAGGTCCCGAGAGGATAACAGAGAAGGGATTGCAGCGTGGCCATCCCCCCTGGGGGGGAGGGGTGATTTCTTGCTTTCTGTCTCTCTGTCTCTGTCTTTCTGGTGAACACATGTGCCCTATAGTAAAAACGAATCCAAAATTAAAAAAAAAAAAATAGAACTGCTAGAAAATAATTTAAATTTTTGTTTATATGGGTGTGCTCTATTTCACCTTTATTTTTGAAAAATAATTTTCCTGTGTATAGATTTTTGTTGACAATGTTGGTTTTGTTTTCACAGATCTGAATGTCATCCCACTCTCTCAGGCAGCCATTGTTTCTGATAATTAATCAGATGTTAATCTTACTAAGTTTCTGTATACATCAGTCATTTTTCTCTTGCTGCTTTCAGACGTCTCTCTTTGTCTTTAACTTTAAAATATTTTTACTTCGATGAGTAGGGTTCAGGCCCTCTTGTGTTTATACTACATTGAGTTGATTGATATTTGTAGTATTTTGGGCTAATAATTTTAAATCAAATTTGGAATGATTTCAGTCATTAGTTCTTTGAATGTCTGTTGTGTGCCTTGTCTTTCTCCCTGTTTGTAATCCATCATGCATGTCTTGGCACATTTTGTGGTGTTTCACATTTCTCTTTAATTTAAATTTGTTCTTTTTTATTCTATGTTCCCATCACAATATAATCTCTTTTGTTCTATCATTTGAGCTACTAGAACAAAAATATGATAAATAGGGTAACTTAAAAATAATGTAAATGCATTTGTCATAGATTTGTAAAATGCAAAGTTCAAAATCAAATGCCCCGCAGACCTGGTGTTTGGTGAGAGCCTGGTTACACAGAAGGCACCTTCCAAATGTGTCTTTACATGGTAAAAGGGGCTAGCTTGCTTTCTGTGTCTCTTTTATAAGGGCACTAATCCAAATTATGAGGGTTCTATAATCATGATCTAATCACTTCTCAAATGTCCCACATCCTAATATTATCACCTTGGGGGTGGGGTTTCTAACCTATGGACTTTGGAAGAACACAAATATATGGACTATAGCGGAGAAGACCTTTATTTTGGGAAAGTTTTTGCCATAGGGCATATGCACTCGCCAGAAAGACAGAGAGAGACATAAAGTGAAAAATCACCCCCCAGGAGGGATGGCCATGCTGGAATACCTTCTCCTCCATCTTGGGCACACATGCATATGTGTTCGCATGAGTTTAAGCCACCGGGTCTGGGACTTGAACCACAGTCAACTACATGGGATTCCAGTGACGTAGCTATTAGGCCATCTGCTGGTCCTTCAGTGGAGACCATTTTTATGGTCTCCTAAAAGAATAAGCATAAATCCCTAATAAGACTGTTTGCCAATCAGTTCACATATTTGTAAGAACCATATGACATTCTTGCTGCTTTGAATAATTTTGTAGGTAAAGTGGAAGTGGGTATGAAATTCATCAATTACATATTGATGTAATTTTAAGGAAGAAATCGTTCTTGATGTTATATTTTTTGGTTTTATCCTTTCTAATAGTTTTGTGTGTGTGCGCACGCACGTGTGTGTGTGTGTGCATGCGTGCACATGCCTATATATATAAAGTGTGTACTTCTTTGGGGATCTTGTTAAAAGCAAATGGTTATGGCCACTATGGAGTCAGTGACTGTAGAAGTTTTCATTGTCATTACATTATGTCTTACTGCCCAGAAAGAATAAGCATGAGTTTTTGCGTAAAAACATCCACTTTGGAACATTTTTGGCAGATTACTCTTTGGAAAAAAGACTCTAAAAATTCGTTATCAGAATATTTATGCATTTATTTATTTACATATTTATCCATTTATTTTGCTTAGTTTTGTTTCTCTCAAAGTAAGAGTAAGTACTTAAGACCCTAGGAGGGGAGATATGTTGGCTTTGATGACTCTACAATATTCATTAAAACCTCACAATGCACTGATCTGCTACAGTTCAGAGACAACAGCAGCTATCAGTTTCCAACTGAGGCAGTTTGGACTCAGCAGTAGAAATTGCAAATTGGCATATTAAATGCTGTGATTTCTAATCACACATTCCAGGATTAGAATTGGAATGGAAAGAGGTCATCTAATCCCAGCCCGTGCCATTAGTTAAAGCTTTCACTAAATCTTTTAAAGCAGAAAACTAATCATGTAATTCTTGAAGATAGCCGACTGCTGAGTTTTAAAGGTGACTTTCTTTGGAGTGCTCTATCCGAAAGTTAGTATGTTCAGACTAAACATTTGGCTCTTTATTTTTTTCTCTTTATTTTTTCTCTTCACTCAGTTTATAGAAAATTATCATTCTCAACCTTTGTAAACTCAAAGAATCATTTAATTATCATTTTTCTATTGTCTTTTTAAAATAAATTAACAACTTTCAATTTCTTCCTATTGATTTCTTGGAAGCAACTTTTCATTCACTTTAACCATGGTGTCAGTCTTTGTTAACTATATCATGATCAGAAGTATTCTATAGTTGATCTCTCATCCCAGATCTGTGACTCATTCACATATGATTTTAGGCGATTGTTGTTCATTTTTTTAAAAAACAGGGTCTCACTATGTTCCTGTCTTAGGATCCTGTGTAGCTAAGATTACAGGTGCACCCACCATACCTGGCTTTTTCAGACCGGGTTTCACTAAGTTGGCGGTGCTGGCCATGAGTTCCCTTCCTCTCCTGAGTAGCTGGAACACAGGAATGAACTACTGTGCTCCAATTTTAGGGTGGGCCAGGAATTGATCCCAGCCTTCCCATATGGTCTCAGCCTCCTGGGTAGCAGCATCAACCAGCCCACAATACCTAGGATGGGCCAGTGATTTTTTCATACATAAGATGTTTATTTAATAGGCTGATTGGCTTAATCACAGACCAGTATGTATTCCAACTCACCCCAAATGTGAACATATATGTTTTAGCTGACACATTTAATGAATTCAATACCTACCGTCTGGTTATTTTATTCCTTGCAAAAGATAAAACCTGAGAAGTGTTTGATTTATCTATTGCTGAATAAGAAATGATCACAAATGTCAGTGGCTTAAAACAACCACCATTTTATCACTACTTAGAGTTCTGTGGGTTGATTGGGGCAGGGATCAACAAACTACACTCCAAGGATAAATCTGGCCTATTGTCTGGTTATGTATGGCCTGAGAGCTAAGAAAAGATGTTTCATTTTCAAATAGCTAAAAAGCAAATAAAGGAAGAATATTTTGTGATATGTGAAGGAATTCAAATTTCAGTGCCCATAAGAGTTTTATTGGAACACAGTAACAGTCATTTGTTTATGTATTGTTTATGCCTGATTTTGCATGATAACAGCAGAATATTGCTCCAAAGATCCTGTGACTGATAAAGTCAAAAATATTTATTATCTGACTCTTTAAAGAAAAAAATTTGCTGACCTCTGGATTGGAATTCAAATTTCTTACATGGTAGATCCAAGTCCTCAAAAGCTCAACAATGGAAATGGCCAGCCTTACTTAACCCCTGAACCTAGAACTGGCACAGATTCAGTTCTACCACATCCTTTTGGTTATCTGAGTCCAAGAGTGAACCAAGATCCAGTATGGGAGGAAACACAAGAATGCAAATATGAGGGAGGAGGTGTTGATGTCATCATTAGGAAAAGAGAAATGAACAATATACAAAGTGCAGGTAAAAACTCATGAACTAATTTTTAAAAAAAGAAAAAAAGGAGATTTCAAGAAAAGGGAAGTTTGTTCTGAAATTTAGAGCTTATTTTATTTTGATATTTAAATAAGAAATGAGTTGACAGGAAAAGTAGACAATAGTATTATTGAATAAAACTGCATTATGAACATTGTCCTAGAGAAGTGACAGAAAATACTGCTATCAAGATTGGAATTCTTACCAACAACATATAAAGTTCTTCACATCTGAAAAAGTTAAGAATCTAAAGGAAAGATAATTTTATATGCAAATTTGTACATCTATGTTCTTTGTCCCTTCTCAGGAAGATGGGAAGAAACTTTCTTGTTCACATAAGCTCCTATGTAAATTTGTCCTTGGAGAACTTTTTGGACAGTTGAATCCCTAGTTCTATTAATGTTGCCAAAATTCCTGTACTTATTATCTGTTATACATGAAGAAATATTTTAAAAGTTAATGGAAAGCAATCATTAAAAAACTATGCATGGATTTCATTTTTTTTGCACCAGAATAACTCATACTTTAATTCCATTTTTCTATTGTTTTGTGGAACCCTTGCTTCTTAGTTGTTGTTTTATACTACTAACATAAACACCTGAAACTGCATGATTTATAAAGAAAATATAGGTTTATTCACAAAACTCAGGATTCTAGTGGATGTAAAGCCCAAAGGCATCACAAAATGGCAGAAGGAGGAAGAAGTTTAGCAAAATGGAGCATGTTCTATATCCACATAATTGTCTCTGCCATTCTGGTTTTATGTTCCACATATAAACCATATCAGAACTCAATAGAAGTACTCTTTCCTTGTATTATTACATCATTGACTCACCCTAGGACAATACGAAGGGATTAAGAATTCACTTAACACATTTACAAAACAGTCAATAAAATCACATCACAATATATGAATTTTTGAGGGACTTCTAATTATTGCTCAGTAAGACTAAATTTCAAAACATGAAACTTAGGGGGAAAACCATTATTCAGAAATAATATCCTATATATGTAATACAAAACCTCTTCTATTATCCTCTGCCATAGCATACAGCCTCTATTTCCACAGTTTCTTCTGTAATCATCTGTCATCTTGCTCTTATTCACAAGGAAAAAGTAAAAGAATTCAAAATGTTTGTCCAGATTTTATGACAAAAGCCACTCTGTAGGAGTGTTACAGTGTTTTGAGCACTGCTAAATATTTTTATTCATTATATCACTTATTGAGAGGTTATTCTTTTTATCTTTTAGAATAAAGGATATTCAAGTGCATAATTATTCAGAGAACTAGAGCTTCCTGTGGTTCAATGAGATTTAGCTCTGTAATTTACAATACTTAGAACAAATGAGCAAATTTATATTCTAAGAGTAGGAAATAGTAGAACATACAGCTCAGACATTTTTTTCTTCCACTTTATAACTTAGTACCTGGAAAACTGGATCTTATACAAAATGAATTGCTAGAAATCTTCTGAAGTACATTCATTAAACTATTCATATAGGCTTTAGCTTTAGAGTAAACAATCTCATAGACTATTTTGTTTTAAGAGGGCATGTATGCTCACCAGACACAGAGAGAGACAGAGAAAGAAAGAGATATATCACCCCTCAGGGGGGATTTCCACACCACAGTCACCTCTCTTCCATTCTCCTCTCAGGATTTTTGGGCATACACATGCACTAGATGTGAGTTTCAAGATGCCAGGTCCAGGACTCAAACTGTGGTTGGCTACATGGGAGTCCAGCACCTTAACCACAACACCACCTGCTAGTCCCTCTCATGGACTATTAAACAAGGATTATTTACAAAAGTGTTAATATGTTGTGCATCTTGGAGTTACAATCCAAATGGATAATTTCTTAAAATATTTGTAATAAATATTTGTAAATCATTATTAAAACTGATTTTTGCTTGTAATTATTTTTAAATTATGGGAATTTTGTTCTTATTTGTTTCCTTCAGCTGAGATAATGTGAGCAAAGACAATGTTTAGAAAGTAACCAATTAGCTTATATGGTCAAACAGGAAAAGATAGGCTAAAGTCTTTACAAGAAAAATTTAAAAATAAAAATATTTGAAAGTTTTCTGTATTACATTTATGTGAAATCAAGTAGCCCAGACAAAAACAGCTTTTAGAAGTTGAAATGCCTTAAAATAAACTATAAAATGATGAAAAGGAGGGCTTTTGTCATCGTTTGTTATTGGTAAAATTAGTTTAGTTTTCAAAAAACAATAAAAAATTTGAACAATAAATGCAGGAATCTACTGCCCCTGATTAGAAAAGGAAAGGAACAATACTCAAAGAATACTTCTCATGTGTTAGGTGCTTTACAGAAAACATTATATCAAATTTGAATTATAACATTAAGAGATAATTATTCTATTCACCATTATTCTACCCATTTTCAAGACAGATATTATGAAAGACAAAGTCAAATTACTAAGCTAACTTAACAAATAGTTGAAATTGATTCTGAATCAGATTTTCTTTGAGAAACTAATGACCTTACTCTACAATCACTCTGAATTTTCTTAAGTTGAATACAACTTTCTTACTGTTTCCTTTGTACTCAAGATCTCTTTGATGTTCTGAATCTTAAAAATAATTCATTTTATTCTAGCAATAATTTTCAGACAACATAAGTTTTGCTAACGTGGATTTGGGGAATGGAGGACAAAATACAGAAAGGCAGTTAGTAGTCACAGTCCCTAAATACAAACCAAAATTAACTCAGCAAGTCTGATCTACTCTTCTCACTCATTATCTATAAACACTTAAGGAAACTGGAGGGGTTTTAGTATTTTAATATACATGGTGATGTGAAATTATCTAGATGTTAAAACTGTATTCAAATGTAATTAACCCCAATGTATATACAAGCATTTTATCAACTGGTTAAAGTAAATGGTGTGTGTGTGTGTGTGTGTGTGTGTGTGTGTGTGTGTTGTCATATTGTCTTTCTTACCAACTTCAACTCCCAACACTCACAAGTATCTACTTATTGAATCTAGTATTTATCATTCACTTTCTTATTTTTATGACTTTACTGCATTTATGTGCATATGTGTTCTTAAGCAATATTTGTATAGTTTTACATATTTATAAAATATATACATATTATCATACTATATGTACTATGCCATGCTTATTCTTTTAAAATCACATTTGTGACTTATAGCCATGTTAATTTATTCCATGTTTTTTTTTTACTTGTTTTCACTGCCATATAGTCTTCTACTGCACGGCTATGTTGAATACACATTGTCTATCTTCCTGGTATGAAAATTATGATACTTGTAGTTTTACTACTGCCAACAGTTCATGTATGGTCTCAAATATGTCCCGGGCATATATGAACTGTTCTTATAGTCTATAGTCATGGAGGTACTTCCATGGGTAAACTCTTTACCAGATACTGGCGAAGAGTTCTCAGAAGTACAATAGTTGTACCAGTTTATTCTCTCACTGGCTTTAATTATAGTCACTTATCTAAAATTTAGTATTATCTGACTTCTAAGATTTTGTGAATTTTAAAAGTATAAAATTTCACATTTGCAAAAAGATCTTTCAGTGAAAAATGGCACCTATTTCTTTCTTTTTGATCTTTGTAATTTTCTTTCTTTTTCTTGCATTTCTGAATTGTAGAGATCCTCCAATATAATGCTGAATATAAGAACAGATTGGAGGAATTTTTCTTTTTCTTACTGATTTTCAGAGACTGCTTTCAACACTTCAACAGTAAGTGTGATGATAGAACTATATGTTCCACCACTCACTCTATGAGGACTATTATAGGTTTTTGCTAGACATCCTTTACCAAGGCTGGCAGGTTGCTGGAGGGTTTTTTTGTTTTTTATTTTAACATGAATGGATTTTGAATATTATTACAGTACTTTAAAAATATTCTTTTTGTTCTTATCTGGTGTTAATGTCAACATAACATTTTATAGAAAATTACTTGGTAAAATTATTTAAATTTCATATATTGTATGTGTATATCTGAATTTTAAACTACAAATTTAATCACTTATTAATTAAATTAATGTTTATTATTTTACTTTAAATTTGATAGTTATATATTTCAAATTGCCTATTTTGTCTAAATTTCTAATGTATATACCTAAATTTGTTTATAATAATTTTTCATCATCTACAGAAATTTTTATCAAGTTTATCTTTTTCCATTATCATCCTTCCAAAGAAAACATTTTTAAACATGTGTTTTTCTAATTTTCTTCCTCATGAAACATCAATACCATGGATATACGATATGTTTGTTCATGTGCTATTTGTATATGTGCACTTTATACATAAATAGTGGAAGATTTTTGTGGTCCTTAAGAACAAATTGTTTCTATAGGGACATTATAGCCCTTGTAAAGAATATAGAATCTATATCGTGGTCCTTCATTCTCAGTTATCTTTATCTCCTATTTTCCCTTGAATAGTATTTTTTGAAATTGCTCTATTTTTTCAGCTTTTACATTTTTTTTTTTAAACTATAGGGCATGTGCACTCATTGGAGAGAAGCAGAGAACACAGAGAAAGAGAGAGAAAAAGTGAGAAATCACCCCACCAAGGGGGAGGGCCAAGACACAATCACTTCTCCTACATTCTCCTCTTGGTAGACACACACACACTCACACAAGCCCAGCATGATATATAGGCCCTGGGTCCATGACTTGAACCACAGAATCAACCATGCGGAAATCCAGTTGCCTCAACCTCTACGCCACCTGCTGATCCTTTCAACTATTTTAAAGAACCAATTCTAAGCTATTTGGATCATAATGTACCTTTTTATACCTGTATTAATTTCTGCATTTGTATATATACACATATATATGTATATATATGTTTCTTCCTCTACTTTGATTTTCATATGCTTATTTTCTTTTTTCTAACTTCTTAAATATTTTGCACTTTCATTTTAAGCTCATTATTCTTTTTCCAATCTTACTACTTAAATTTAGTTAGATCGTACCATCTTTTAAGTAAAATTTTCATTATAGTCAACAGTTACTGAACAATTACCATTTTTGAGGAAGTGTAGTAAAATCTTACGTAAATCATCTCATTTAATTCACACACAAGTACAAGTCAACAGTGTTCTCCTGCTCTTTCATAGGCAATGAAGAAAAGCAAAATAACTTAGACAAGATCCCAAAGGTAATAAATCCTGGTGGCAGGATTCAAATCCAGGTGATGAGCTCCTCGCTCTAGTTGTTAGCCATGTGAAATACATTGTGCTTTCTAGCCTCAAGACTTTTATTTGAATTTTAAGCTTTTTAGAATTCTTATTTTGTTTCTATATTAATGAATGTTAGTTATCACTTTTATATATTTATGACTTAAGCTTTCAGAGAACATATTTAAATAAAACCAGGTGTTTGAAATAGGTAACGTGGTTCGTGAATAGTCCTCTATGGCCTTTCAGGTTTACTTGAGAATTACGTATTAATTTCTTAGTGAGGACAAGTTACTATTATCTATCCCATCAATCTTACTTTGTTTAAGTCTTCAGTGCCCTTATACTTTTTGTCTGTTAGTTGAATGGATATTTGAGAATTATAGAGTAACTGTTTTTTCTTACTGTGGATTTTAAACATCACTGTATAATTATGATAATACATGGTTCAACTATCATAAAGTTTCTTTATGGTGAATATTGAATATTGACTTTTACATTTTACTGTTGGGTATGTATTTCTTTTCTTTCATTTTTTTTTTCCAAATTGCTAGTGGCTGCATGTGTTCACCAGAGACAGAGACAGAAAGAGAAAGCACCCCATCAGTGATATGAGGTTACAATGCAATCCTTTTCTCACCATTTCTCTGTCCTGTCAGTATTTTAGTCTTATTCATATGCCCTGTGTGTTTCTCAAGCCACCGAGCTGAAATCCTAGGTTGACCATGCGGGATCTGGCTTTCTATGCACAGCACTTAACCTCTATGCTATGGGGTCTGCCTAGGATATACATTTCATCATTATGAATTCACTTCTTTAATATTGCTAATTCCTGTCGCCATTAAAATATGTTTTCTATGATATTTTGGTATCAGTCTTCTTTTAGATTTATGTTATTCAGTATATATCTTTCCAATTTATTTTCTACTATGCTGGAAAGCATACATATGTATTATTCAATATTTCTTTTTAATAATATTTAATGTAACTTTACTTATTATTATTTTTTAAAATTCAACCAAAAAAGAGACAGAAAGAGAGGGAAAGTGAAAAAGCAAGCTGCCAGGTCTGGGACTTGAACTGGGGTCAACCATGTGGGAGTCAAGTGCCTCAACTGCCATGACACCTGCTGACCCTTGTATTATTCAATATTTTTAATATTTCTACCTGGTTTCTATCAAAATGGTTTTCAGAATATGTAGTTTTGTAGTTTGAGATACTTTTTTTTCTTCTTGAGATGTTTAAAATTATTATCTTTGGTGGAAGGGAAATAATTTAGTATTTTTTTTAGAGAGAAATTTTTGCTATAGGGCATGTGGGTTTACCAGAGAGACAGAAAGCAAGAAATCACTCCATGTGTGGACAGCCATGCTGTAATCCCTTCTCTTCTATTTTTCTTTCAGATTTTGGGCACTGCATGCACATGCACACGTACTCAGTGTGAGTTTTAAGTCGCTGGGTCTGGGACTCGAATAGAGGTAAATTATGTAGGAGTGCAGCAACATAATCATTATGCCATCTGCTGGTCTCAGCAAATTTAGTCTATATTTTTACCTTTATTGTTTTGAAAATAAATTTTAAAATCTGTGCATTTAAAAAATATATATATGTAATTACCATCAGCATAAAACCAAATCAAATGTTCTTTTTCTTCATTTCTGCATGACTTATATACTTCCTTAGCTCCATAAATAGAATTTTTTGTTTGTTTTGTAGTAATTTGTAAAAAAATGAAGAATATATATATATATATATATATATACATAGTAATCTTATATATATATATATATATATATATATATATATATATATATATATATAATGTAATCTTTGCACTTCTTGGTTCAGAGCCCAAAAGTGCACACTCTTGTGATTGATTTCCTTTGAAAATATTTTGCAAGTAATTTAGAAAAGAATAAAAATCATGTTTTAAATTATAGTAATATTGACATCTACATAAAGGAATGAAAATATATAATAGTACAGAACAATTTTAAGATCATGCAATTGTGTCAAATTTCTTTGTTGTGACATTATTTGCACTAATTCTGTGTTTTTATTTTTGATTTCGTCTTTCTGAGATATCAAGGAAGCAAAATAAGTTTGAAACTTACTGTTCCCTTCATTCCTATAATGGACATTCTCTGAAGTTCAACAGTATGTTTGGGATATCTGGATAGGTAAATCTGGAAAGTGGCATCAAAACCAAAAATAAATATGCCTTAAAAAACCCCACTTTGTAGGTTTCCATCAACTCTCTTTGTCTACCAAATGGCCATGATTTCTGTTCCTTTCACTGCTAATTCTAAATATTTGTGATTAAGCACTTTTGTGTATTATAGTCATGGCATTTAGTATTTATTTTCAGAATTTCCATGTACTTCCATGAACAGAATTAAAAGTGAAACTTTGAAAATATTCATTTTCTATTGTAATGACTAAAGCCTCAATTTATATCTCCTAAATGGGGGATTAATAATGCATATCTTTAAGACTTTGTACATCTGAAACAAGACAAAATTTGTGAGAGCAATCTGCCCAATGTTGGATACTTGATTAATTTTAATAAACTTTTTCCACTGAAACTTTTATTTAAAAAAAATTGCCAGAAGGCACATGTGTCTCAAAGCAAGAGAAGCGAGGGAGAAAGCACCCTCATGGGGAACAGTCATGGTGCAACCCCCCTTCTCCTCCATCTCTCCCTTATTTGGGGCTTCTAGGAACACATGCATTTATCGGTTGTGTTTTTCAAACCACTGGATTCAAAATTGAACAGTTGGCTATGTGGGATCCAACCACCTTAATACCACACCACCAGCAAGCCCCACTTAAGCTTATTTTTACCTACTTTAGACCCTAGGAACAAGAGCCATATATATGGATTTATTCTCATACTGCTTAAAGGATACAGTTCAAGAATAACTAGGTAATTGCGGCGTGACCATCCCCCCTGGGGGGGTGATTTCTCGCTTTCTGTCTCTATGTCTCTCTCTGTCTGTCTGGTGAGCGCATGCGCCCTATAGCGAAAAACTTCTCCAGAGGAAAAAAAAAAAAAAAAGAATAACTAGGTAGTATTAATGTTCAGAGCAATCTCAAGTAGGACATTGCCAATAATTTTAGTGAGTTAATGATACGGCAGGTATTATTAAGTGTTCTTGAATCTCTTAAATAAGCTCAGACATGTTAACAAGCAAGTAATAATGCTTTTGACTCAAGGAGTAAAAAAAGAAACAATATCTGGTGTAAGCTATGCTTCCATTCTCATCCATTAATTTGTATGTCCAGTACTTCTCTAAAATAGCTATTTGGGTTATAAAAGATTTTTGGCCTGTAAAATTTTTCTATTAAAATGCAAATTCTTCCAAAAGTACAAACATCTTAAATTTTAATTATCTTAAATCACATTAAGCCACTTGCTAACAAAGAACTACTAAAAATATCTCTTGGGAAGGTGATGGAGAATGGCAGAGGCAGTCCAAGTGTTTGCACAAACTTTTAATCACACAAGTGCACACACACACAATTTATATGCTTGCTAAAATATTGATGAGGTCACCTTATTATGTGTATGTGTGAATACAATATATAAAAAACACATTTGTTGAATCTCAATCATCTATGATGGAGATAAATGCACTTGAATACTTTTTAAAATAAATATTTCTCAGGGCCAGCAGGTGGTTAAATAAATAAAAAATAAATAAATAAATCTTTTTTTTTTTTTTTTTCAGATTTGCTATAGGGTGTGCATTCACCAGAGAGAGAGAGAGATGGGGGTGGAGGTTGGGAAGGGAATGAGAAATTAGCCCCCCAGGGGAATGGCCATGCTGCAATCCCTTCTCCAGTCTTCTCTCAGGATTTTGGGCATGCATGCACACACACTTGGTGTGATCTTCAAGTTGCTGGGTCTGGGATTCAACTTGCACTATTGCAGGGACCAGCAATTGGTGTCATAGCTATGTCGCTGGACTCCCATGTAGTCGACCACGGTTCAAGTCCCGGACTAAGTGGCTTAAACTCATGCTGGGCACATGTGCATGCATGCCGAAGATCCCAAGAGGGGAATGGAGGAAAGGGATTGTAGCATGGCCATCTGCCCTGGGGGGTGAGTTCTTGCTTTCTGTCTCTCTGTCTCTCTCTGTCTTTCTGGCAAGCACACACTTCCCATAGCAAAAAAAAAAAAAAAAAAAAAAAAAAAAAAAAACTAAAAGAAACAAATTGCACTGTTGCCATATGGGGTTCTACTGCCTTTATCTCCATACTACTGGCTGGCCCAAAATAAATATTTTTAAGCCAATTATACTATTTTTGGGATAAACTTTCTGATATATATATCAAGGAAAATTAAAGAATTAAAGAACACATCAGTTGCATATACATTTAATATCTTCCAAGCTAAAGACATATCATCTCCCAAGGTAAATAGAAGTACAAGCAAAAGAACATTTATAAGTTTGAATCATCATCATTTCTCCTTAGTATATGAAAGTTTTCTTTGATGTGTCAGTAGTGATGTGTGCATTTTAATTCTGTTTATGCATGTGTCCTATTATATCTACACTCTCTTGCTCGGCAACAACTACCTATTTCATCCAAAAACTGAATAAATGTGATGATAATATCCATACTAACATGCCTCTGGCATGACTTTTTGTACCATTCATTTCTAAATGAATTATTCTGATTATGCTGGCGAATTCTCTTAACCTGAGAATTAAGTTAGGCTCAGGTTTCCATCCATGAAACCTCCTTGATGGTATTTAACAATTCATATTCACATCAGGACATCGGGGTGGATGATTTGTAATTAGTTTAAGCAAGATATTTAAAACAATGCTGCCATTCGTCTTACTAACTGGATGGAATGAGTTAAGTATACACCAATGCAGTGTTTCAGTGTCTGCTTGTTCTTCCTCTGTTTCATCAGAAGCCATGCTTTGACTTTAACAGCAATGAAAAGGGGACAAAGTAATCCAACCAGCTGAAAAAAATTAATAATCTCAGAAGTCTTGCTGAAAAGCTGTAAACAAGGAGAAAAAAGATGATTTTGACTGTTTCCCACAGAGAACAAGAACAAACCTACTTTTTTTTTTCATAACAAAGTTACTAAAAATCTAAAACTCTTTTCATTCCTTTTCTTTTTTTTTTTTTTTTTTTTTTTTTTTTTTTTGAGAAATTTTTTCCTATAGGCTGCATGCGCTCACCAGATTGACAGAGAGAGATACAGAAAGTGAGAAATCACCACTGAGTAGATGGCAACACTGCAATCCCTTCTCCTCCATTCTCCTCTTGGAATTTTGGGCATGCACAGCTTGAGTTTTAAGCCATCCAGTCTGGGATGCAAACCATGGTTGACTATGTGGGAGTCCGACGAAGTAACTATCATGCCATCTGCTGGTCCTAAACTCTTTCTTTGCTACAAAGCAATATTTATAAAATTGTTTCCTATTATATCCACATAGATATTAGAAGTAGCATGTCAAATTTTCCATGTTTTTCAAATTATTTTTAAAAATATTAGCACCAAATCACTCTAATAAAATGAACAAATATAAAGAAATATACATCATGACCAGGTAGGCCTTATTCCAGGGATGCAAAGTTAGTTCAACATGCATAAAACCATAAATGTAATACACCATACTAACAGAAAGAAAGAGAAAAACCATATAATCATATCAATTGATGCAAAACAAAAGCATTTGATAAGATACAACAACCCTTCATGATCAAGCCTTTCAGCAATATTGGCATAGAAGGGTCATATCTCAATACAATAAAAGCTATCTATGAAAAACCCATAGCTAACATCATCCTAAATGGAGAAAAGCTGAAAGCTTTTCCACTAAAAACTGGTTTAAGACAAGGATGCCCACTTTCTCCACTCCTTTTCAATATAGTACTGAAAGTCCTCGCCAACGCAATCAGAAAAGAGAATAAAATAATAGAAATTCAAATAGGAAAAGAAGAGGTGAAACTATATTTGCAGATGATATGATGATGTACATAGAAGACCCAATGGTATCCATGGAAAAATTCTTGGAAGTAACACATGAATATAGTAAAGTTGTAGGATACAAAATCAACATACAGAAATCTATAGCTTTTCTATATACAAACAACAGGCAGACTGAGCTAGAACTGAAAAAAGTAATTCCATTTATCATAGCCGCAAAAAGTATAAGATATCTAGGAAGAAATCTAATCAAAGAAGTTCAAGTTCTCAGCAAGGAAAACTATGAGAAGCTAGAAAAATATATTGAAAAATGAAACAAAAAAGTGTAAGGACATCCCATGTTCCTGGAGTGGAAAAATTAATATAATCAAAATAGCAATTCTACCCAAATTAATCTACATATTTGATGCAATCCCAATGAAAGTGCCAGAGACATTCTTTACAGATCTAGAAAAGACAATCATACAATTTGTCTGGAATCATAAAAGACCTAATATTTCCAAAGTAGTCCTATACAAGAACAGTGGAATGGATGGCGTCTCACTCCCTAACCCAAAAATAAACTATAAAGCTGTGGTAATCAAAACAACATGGCATTGGCGCAAAAATAGACAGGTGTTATTCTTTAACACATTTGTTTTCTCTTTAAAGTGTTATTTAATTCTCTTGTTTGCTCTTGATTTTTCTGCTTTTTTTAATTCTTAAGTTGGGAGTCTCATTATGTTCATTGTTTTTTATTATAAAAATGTTTAGGCTGTGAATTTTTCTAAATACTGCTATTGGATTGTTGGAAAAGTCATTAGGTATTTTTGTTTTGCTTTCTTCAGAATTAATTAACATAATAGCTGTCTGTTTCTTTGATTTTTTTAACTTCTACTAGGTAAAGGTTTTTAGTTTTAATTTTTATTAGTAGCATATAGCTTTCAGAGTGCTGAGGAGTTTTTATGTTTCATTTCTTCCTAAGGATATGAATGATAGTTTTATTTATGGTAGAGTGCATGGGTGAATAGGTGAGAAAAAAAGGAGAAAGAGACATGGAAAGAAAGAGAGAGATGAGCACCCTCCAGAAAGTCTGGTCAAGCCATAATGTCCTTCCTCCAGTTCTCCAGCCTGGCACTTACACACTTTCCTGAAGTGTTTCAGGTCAGGCTGACTAGACCAGGAATTAGAACCATAATTGTCACAAGAATCAAGCTTTTCCTGCATCATGGAGCTTGCTCTCTTCTTAAGAATTTAGTGTATCTGTAGCCAAAGAGGTCATTGTTGTGCTATTTACTAGAAGGTAAATTTGAGATATTTTCATTGGATACATATTTATATATGCCATAACTATATTTATTTAATTGATCTTATTCTGAGAGTGTTGTGTTAATGGCTTCTATTATTACCATTAATTATATTTTTCCTGCATTTTTTGTAGTTTTCTGAGGAATATTCTAATTAAATGTGTGTAAAGTGAAGAACTGATAAACAGAGAGGGTAGTGTTTTGAATTTCTGCTGGTTGCTATAAACATACTTCCTAACACAGGTGAGTGAGGGAAAGCAAGTATGAGGTAGAAAATTCAGGAGGCTAAAAGTAGCAAGAAATAGAGGAATAAAGGTTGAAATTACTTAAATCTAAAATGTTTTAGAAACTCAAAACCCCCATTCTATCTATTTTTGACCTATTTGTTGGACTTTAGCACATTTCAAGACATCATTCATATTGATATGTTGTTTTGGTCATTGATCCTTGTTTGCAGGTATTTCTAAACATCTCTCAACATAAATGAAGCACTTAAAAAATGCATTAGGAAGCAAAGCATGCTTTAGGCTGCATGTCAATTGTGTTTCTGGTCTATATGTAAATGAACACATTTGTGCACTTTTCCTAAGGAGCTTTAGCAATTCTAAGGAAATGGGATTTCAATATGATGTTGAAAGTAGAAGTGCTGAGGTAGTTTATTAATTCAGTAGAAACAGTGCATTGCATGTTAATTTACTTCATAGAAATTTGCAGGTTATACAATTACAATGAAAATTAATAGACTATTGGATTTACTATGGAACTTACCAATTGTTTACATTTGTAACATAAGGCAGGAGTAGAATTACATAACTAGGATAGTATGAGTGAGGCAAAAGTGAACACAATCAAAACCAGCCAATGAGTTCTGGCATAGTAGGTGCACATTGTCAAGGAGACAGAGATAAGTGAGGCAACTGAGTTCTTGGGACAAATCTTTAAGGTTAATTGTATCATCTAAATTTTCTTATAAAGAAACAGGAAAACAGAAAGGTCATCTACTCACCAGGAACTAGAGCTAGCTCTCTTCTTAATTTTGTGTATTATCTTTTCTCAAGTAACTCGGTATGCTAGACACAGGACACAGAAAAAAAACAGGAAAAAAATGTACATACAGAAATCCATGTTAAGTTCTTCATTAAGAGTCTCTAAAGGTCAACTAACGACAGGGAGAGTTTTGACATTTTTGCAAATGACTGTATAGGAGGTACTCAAAGAAAAAGCTGCCTAGCCTTAGTTAAAAGAAAAGGTTATGAGTGAGAGGAAAGAAATCAAGGAGAAAATAGAGAGGTAAGCCTTTTATGGAACACAGAAATGGATGATTATCTATTGATGATAATGTGTATGGTATTTTCAACTGGACTGGTGCAAAGTGTGCTCATGTTGGGTAAGCTCACTTTATAAGTTGTAGTGATGTATAGTGATTGAATGTATAAATTAAATTAAAAAAGAGAGATATAAAAGGTTATAAAACATCACCACACCTAATTCCTGCATGGAATCTACTTAAAATATCCCTTTCTCCCTTCTTCCTTTCCTCCATTCTTTCTTTTAATCCTCTTTAGTCATTTATTTCCATAATTTCTTCTCTGCTGATTTACATTCATTAAAATAACTACTTAAACTATAAAATATAAAAATACCCAAATATAAATTCCAGAAGAAAATGTGTTTTCTCCCCACTCTGGCTATTAAGATATTAGGCTGGTTGAAGGGCAACATGCTGAATCACAAAACCATCTCTGAGCATATCTTTTAACTGAATGCCCAGCATGGTACTCCTAGTAAAGAATGTTTTAATTGGCTACTTTTTCCCTCTGGAGCCCACAATAAAATGTTAATCTTATTTCCCAGACATTGTTAGCACTGTTTGACATTTTCCTAATAAAGCTGCAATGTTTCCAGCCTTTCATTCTAGCTTTCCAGTAGATTCTCCAAACAATTCTGTCCTAATTACTGTAGTCTGAAAACATTGCCTTCCACCCCATGTAAGTTTTACTGAGCAATAAGCAATTCGTTGAGAGGAATGATGACCACGTTATATTTCTCAGACGTTTACGAAGTCAAACTTATTTTATATCATTTTGGTTTCATGTTCAGTCTTTGAGGGATGATGGTAGGGTAGTTATTCCCAATTCCCAGAAAGCAATTGGTAGCAATAGGTGAAAATATCACTTACTAAGAAAAAGTTATCATGTCTATTAACCTGTGGATCACAGCTAGGTGAGAAGCTGGGTAAGAAAGTACCGCGCAAGAAGAGATAGCATCTCCCAAAGTCAGCCTGTTGGAATAGGATTACACCAGCATTGTTTTTCCTTACTTATAATTCTTTTTCTCTTTTTTAGTTTTTGCTATAGGGCACATGCACACGCCAGAGAAAGAGATGACAGAGAGAGAAAGTGAGAAGTTACCTCCAGGGTGGATGATCACACCACAATCTCTTCTCCAATCTCTTCTCAGGATTTTAGGCATGTGCACACATGTACCAGCAAGTTTTCCAAGCTGGTGGGTCCAGGACTTGAATCACATAGTTGGCCATGTGGGAGCCAGCCACATTAACCACCATACCACCTGGCTGCGTCTCTTTTATTATTTATTGAAATAAAAACAAAATGCCTCAGGAAATTGAAATATCTGGTGTCACTGATAATGCTGCCTACAAGTCAAGGCTCATCCCTTTTTTTTTTTTTTTTTTTTTTTTTGGTTTATATTAACCGTCCATCTTTTCCCCAATAAATAGAGAGCAAGAAGCTCTTTACATTGAGATTCCTTTTTGAACTCTAACTGGCAATATTCAGGCTAAATAAATCATAATAAAATAATTATTTTTTTTTCTTTTCTTCCTTTCTTGAGAAATGTATTATTAATACTGTCCTCAATAAACAGAAATATGAGTGGACAACAGGTAGAAATCTTAATCTGGGCCGGCCCCATAGCCTAGTGATTCAGGGAGATAAATCACAAATAGCCACCCATGTGGTCCAAATCCTGGCCCTGGTGACTTGAAAAACAGGGTGAGCATGTGTGCCTAAAATCCCTGACAGCAGGAAAAATGGTGAAGGAGTTATGAAAGAGTAGTATGGAGTGACCATCCCATTGGGGTGTGTTCTCTCTCTCTCTCCTTCTCTTTCTGTCTCACTCTAGTGAGTGCATGTACCTTCAGGCAAATTAAAAATAAAAGAAAAATGCATTTGAATCTGATAGGTGCAGTTATATATCAGAGGAGAAATCTGAATTGCACATTCAGAAGAGAAGAAAATAGCTATGCTTACAAGAAAGTGAGAGACGGGGTGTGTTTGCTTAAACACTGATAAAACACCAGCAATTAATACCTACTGGGAAAAGAAACATAACAATCAGTATCTCTCTAAAAAATAAATGATTGAAGGAAAAAGGGAGGAATTAGAATGTGAAAATCATCTAGTGTATTTAAGAAGCTCCACATGCAATGTCTCATTTTTTTTCAAAGCAACTCTTGAAAATACATTATTTGCATTTCAGAAACTACCAGTAGATTAAGATATTTCTCCAAATCATACAGCCAAAGGGTAAAAGGATGAGATTGGGTGGTCTCTGAATTTAGTCTGTCTACTAGAGCACACTGTCTCAGACTAAGAAGCTAAGTACAGAGACAAAAAGATACTTAAATGTTGCTATGTAAATTTTCTAAGCAGAAAGTGATCATCCTTGTCATCTAACCATTCATTTAACATATGCTTATCAAGAGTACTGTTTACCTAGACATAATAATAAAAAGTTGAGGAAATATGACTTTTAAGGAACTCAAATAAATAGAAGGAAATAATGAACAAATAATTTATTAGTGTGATGAATGTTCTAAGAGAATATTCACTGGGACCAAGAGCTGGCATGATGGCTATGTCACTGGACTCTCATGTAGTCTACCATGGTTCGAGTCCTGGACCCAGTGGCTTAAACTCACACTGGGCACATGTGCGTGTGTGCCCAAGATCCCAAGAGGAGAATGGAGGAGAAGGGATTGTGGCGTGGCCCCCTTGGGGGGGGGGGGGTGATTGCTCGCTTTCTGTCTCTCTGTCTTTCTGGTGAGCACACATGTGCTATATCAAAAACCTCTCAAAAAAAAAAAAAAGAGAGAAAGAGAATATATTCATGAATACTACTATAGAAATGAATAATGTACTGTCTATGTTGACATGTAGGTTTCTATATCTTAGAGACCGAGGCTGTGATTAACAAATTACCTATAGGAATACATAAATTCAGAAGAAAATGACAACATCTATTAGATAAAAGCCTTCAGTTAGAAAGTGAGAGAAAAACCAATTTAAACTGGCTTACAACAAAATACAGCTAAATGACTAATCATTTCAAGGTTATTCATGTTCCATGCATGGATTGATTCAGGGCCCAAAATATATCACAAAGATTTATCTCCGAGTCCTATTTCTTCTGTGTTGGCTTTATTCTGTGTTGGCAACTTGAGGCCCTCATCATTATCTCACACACTGAATATAAAAGACGTTAAGATATTTCCCAAAAATTACATAGCTAGAATTAAAGTTTATCAGAGGAGATCTGAAACAAAAATTCAAGTAATTATCACTTGACATAACTATACTGCCTTAGGTCAATGGATCATAAATCACTGTGTTTGCAGATAGAAATTATGATTGCAATGCCCTGTTAGCTAAAAGTAGAAATTAGATTGATCAAGAGATAGCTGATTTACATCTATCTCCACAAAGATAATGGATACTGAGTGTCAAAAATGAAATAAAATAAAATAAATTTCTATATCAGAATTAAAATATACTCAGGTTAACATTTCAAATTAATTATTAACTAAATGATATTTGTAGAAAAACATGTAAGAAAATTTACTCAGACCTGAAAAGGAGTCAAAGATATGTATATTATTTCCACCAAAGATTTTACATACTAATAAAGCACTATAATAATAGGCACACAAATATGAATTATGCAAGACAGGATAATTCAGATATTAACATAACCATGTAAGTTAGAACTTTTATTTTTCCTGCTGGAAACCATCCCAAAGATATATATAAAAAAAAAAAAAGAAGAAGAAGAAATAAAACCCTAAATTTTCAACAGATTTTGGAGCATGATCAATCTGCAGACTCCAAAAATCAGGTTTTTTTGAAAGAAAGAGATTTTTGCTACAGGGTGTGTACAGTCACCAGACAGACATAGAAACAGAAAGTGAGAAATCATCCCCCCGCACCCATGGAGGAATGGCCATGCCTCAATCCCTTTCCTCCATTCTCCTCTTTGGATTCCAGGCATGCACACATGTACCTGGCATGAGTTTAAAGCTGCTGGGTCTGGAACTCAAGTCATAATCAACTAGGTAAGAGTTCAGCAACGTAACCATTTTGCCATCTGCTGGTCCCACCAAAACTCTCTTTAATGATTGTCAGCAGTGATGATCAGTTAGAACTCAGAGGAAGAAGAAAAGAGAAAATACATGGAGCACAGAAAGAAATCCAGACACATCTCAGAAAATACTAGAAAATCATACTTTCTGAGTGTATTAGCTTTCTATTACTGTATGAGATTATCACAAAAGCTTTTAAAGTTGATTTATTTTATGAGCACGAAAGACAGAGAGAGAGATATCCTCAAAAAGTCTCATGCTGCCTTCGCCCCAACCCCCTGCCCACCTGTCAAATCAGCCAGGATCACTGGCATGGACATCCAGTGTGTACAAGTCAACTGGGGGAACTGAACCTACATTCTTCCATATGGATCCAATATCACTCAAGTAGCCCGTTAGTAGCTTTTCTCTAAATATAATTGCTCTCCATACCTTCTTTTGGTTTACGTTTGCCTGTTAAAACTTTGTCTATTTTTTTTGTTAATTTTCAAACTTTCCAAGTCACATTAATTGATGTTTCTTTTTCATTAACAGAACAATATTGCATTTTGCTTTGTGATACAAATTTGAAATTTTGTCTTTTAATTGGTCTCTGAAGCTCATTTCTTCTTTCACTACTATATTTTAATTATATATTTCGTTTTAATTTTTATATTATTGTATATATATATTTTTTTTGAGAGGTTTTCTCTATAGGGCGCGTGTGCTCGCCAGACAGAGAGAGACATAGAGACAGAAAGCGAGAAATCACCCCCCAGGGGGGGATGGTCACGCCGCAATCCCTTCTCCTCCATTCTCCTCTCAGTATCTTGGGCACGCATGCACACGCGCCCGGCGTGAGTTTTAAGCCACCGGGTCCAGGACGCGAACCGCGGTCAACTACGTGGGAGTCCAGTGACATAGCCATTACGCTAACTGCTGGTTCCCTATATTATTGTATATTTTTTAATTTATTTTTAATCTTTCAATTAGGAAGTTGACTTAAAATAGGGCATATTATAGATGAGACAGTCAAGAAACATGACCACCCACACCTTTCTGAAATTCATTTCTAATTTTTCTAAATTGTCTAATGTCTACTCTGTCAGAAGCATGTTTTCATTTCATTCTATTATATGGTTATAATTCACAGTTTTTGCTTTTGGTTTCTACTGTTAAATATTTTCACTGCTTTTTCTAGTTCTTTATTTACTTAGTCATTTCCTGATTGACTAAAGTATGTCCGTTACTAGTTTCTTTAAGAATAACCCATGAGGGACCAGCAGTTAGCATAATGGCTATGTCACTGGATTCCCATGTAGTTGACTGTGGTTCAAGTCCCAGATCTAGTGGCTTAAACTCATGCTGGGTGTGTGTGCATGCCTGCCCAAGATCTCGAGAGAGAATGAAGGAGAAGGGATTGCAGTGTGACCACCAGACTCTTGTGAGATAACAAATGTATACGTTGCTTTAATCCATTAAATTTGTGCTAATCTAAAAACCCTGGGGGGTGATTTCTCGCTTTCTGTCTCTCTGTCTCTTCCTGTCTTTCTGGCGAGTGCAAGCGCCCTATAGCAAAAAAAAAAACTCTCAAAAAAAACAATAAAAAAAGAGAAATGACCCATGAAACTATTCTTTAGGTTCTTGACTGTCCAAAATTATTTAATATTCGTCTTTGTACATAACGTAAAGTTTGGTAGAATATAAAATTATTGTACATGTTTTTTATTTTTGAACAGTTTTTAACTGTTTAAGCCTAATATGCCATATATAAGTTCTATTCATAATTCTTTGAACAGAATAAATGGCATGGTTCTGAACCAAATGCAGGATAGACTGGGAAACCTAAGAGCACATGGACATTTAATAAGCATATTTAAGTTTTAATGCTCAACTTTGATTAGATTTTCCTAAAAGGTCTGTTTGCATAATGTTCCTCTGTTGGAGCTGTGGGCTGCGAAGGTAGTCTTGCATGCTCAAGAGCTTTCAAAATTCGTAAGCATTCTTTGATGTTAATATTAGAACTAAATGCACTCTCAAACTTCCCTCTGCAAAATTCTTTATTCATATTTAATTCTTCTGCCTCTCTGAACAGGTCACTGTGCTTTTGTTCACTTTAACTCCCACATTTATGATTGCAAGCAAACAGTATTAAGATACCCTGTAAGACTTTTCTGACTCCTGCTCTGTCTTCTTGTCACCCCTCCCCACTCACTCTTTCTGAGTATGAGTGAGAGCTGTGACATGCTTCTAAGCAATTCAATTGAATATGACAAAAGTGATGAGATGTCACTCCTATGACTGTTAGATTGTTTAGAACTCAGTTTTAGTATACCGGACAGAGATTCTTCTTGTTGGACTGATGTTAAGATTTGTTGAGGAAGTCTAAGTGACAAGAAATGGTGGGCAGCCTCTATAAAATATGATTAGGCTCTAGGACCATGGGTCACTTGCAGTCAACAGTGAGTAAAACATAACCCTTCAGCTTTTAGTAATACCTCACAGGATGTGGATTCTGCCAACAATCTGAATGAGCCTGAAAGCAGTTTCTTACCCCAGAGCCTCCAGATGGGAATGCAGCCTGGTTGAGAATTTTTTTTTTTTTTTTTTTTTTTTTTTTAAACAGGATGTTGTCGTGTCGTGATCCTCCTGCCTCTTCCTCTCAGATGGAACTATGGGTGTACCACTTAACTCAGTGTTTGGTTTTGTTTTTTAAGATAGAGTCTTACTTTGTTGCCCAGGGCAACCTCAACCTCCTGATTCTCTTGCTTTGGCCTTCCAGGAAGCTGGAATTACATAGCTTTTCGACTGGACTGGGAATCGGACCATACCTCCTATATGACTCTAGCCTGTGGAACACAGCATTTTAGCTGTCTGCATCACTGCCTGGCTGACAATTTGATGACAACCTTGTGATACTTTGAACAGAACACCCAGTTCAGCTTTGCCCAGACTACTACCAGATTCTTGGGAGATAACAAATGTATATGTTGCTTTAATCCATTAAATTTGTGCTAATCTGAAAACCAGCAAGGTGTAAAGGTTACATCACTGGACTCCCAAGTAACTGATCATGGTTCAAGTCCCAGATCCAGTGGATTAAAACTCATGCTGGGCATGTATGCATGTGTGCCCAAAGTCCTGAGAGGAGAATGTAAGAAGAGATTGTGGCATGGCCATTCCCTCTGGGGAGTGATTTCTTGCTTTCTGTCTATCTCTGTCTGGTGAGCGCATATGCCCTTTAGCAAAAATACATCCCCCCAAATAAAACCCAATTTGTGCTAATCTAAATTGGCTCACTGACACTACAGAAACATACTACTTGAGTAAGGCTGGATCCATGTGGGAGATTGTTAAGTTCAGTTCCCCAGTCAACCTCCACATACTGAATGCAAAGACCAGTGATTCCGACTGGCTGGAAAAGTGGGTAGGGGATGGCAGCATGAGACCCTTTGAGGGAGATTCTCTCTCTCTTTCTTTCTCTATATCATTCATGCTCATAAAATAAATAAACTTTAAAAAAATAGCTGTATCAAAATGGTAAATAAACTCAAAAGCTAAAGATTCATTAAATAAACTGTAGAAAATAGTAGAAGGAAGGAATTACTAAAGAGAAAATATTAATTAGGGAATTAGAAAGGAGAAAATATTTAGAGCCCAAAAATAAATATAAAGGCTAATTCTTTGTTTAAAAAAATTCAGTAAAATAAATCAGAAAATCAGGAGCAGCAGTTAGCGTAATGGCTATGTCGCTGGACTCCCACATAGTCGACAGCAGTTCAAGTCCCGGACCCGGTGGCTTAAACTCATGCCAGGCGCGTGTGTGTGCGTGCCAAGATCCCAAGAGGAGAATGGAGGAGAAGGGATTGTAGCATGGCCATCCCCTTTGGGGGGTGATTTCTCGCTTTCTGTCTCTCTGTCTCTGTCTGTCTGGCGAGCGCACATGCCCTATAGCAAAAACCTCTCCAAAAAATAAATAAATAAGTAAATAAATCAGAAAATTGAGAAAAATGGAAAAAATATAATTACCCAAGCAAAATTTTTTTCAATAATACACACACAGTTACACATACATACTTGCTCTACAATGTATATAATGTTTATGTATTTGTAGACATGTTTATACATATATGTATAAAGTATAATAATAGAAATTTAAGAAATAAGCCATTTTTGCAAGACTAAATAAGTTTAAAAATCTACAAGGTATGGATATTATTTGTGCAAATATAAATTATAACAATAAAAACTTCAAGACAGATGAACATTATGTTAAGCCCTATAAACCAAGAGCATAAAGAGAAATCCTATCCTCTCATGCATATGTGGAAATTGAAAAATCTGACTTCATAGAAGTAGAGAGTTGGAGAATGACTATTCGGGGCCAGGAAAGTTGATGCAGGGGACCAGGTGATACTGAGTAACAGAAACAAAATTACAGATAAATAAGATGAACAATCTCTATTGTTATAACATAGAGTAGGGTGAATACAGTGAACAAATTACCATATATCTAAGAACAACTAAATAAAGAATTTTGACTCTCCAACACAAAGTAGTGAAAAAAGGTTGCAATAATGGGTAAACTAATTACTCTGATTAAATCACTACACACTCTATTCTTGTCCTGAAAAATTACACTGTACCCCCAAAATATGTACAACTATCATATGCTAATAGGAATACATTTGGAAAAGAAAAAAGTAACCAACAGAAAACAACAGAATTACTAGCAGTTCTTTATGCACTGATTTGAAAGGCTTTCCAAAGCATCTTGTTAAATTTAAAAGGCAAAATATAGAGCAACGTGTGCAGTCATTTAGCATTTACGTAATAAGGAGTAACTAAGCAAGTATGGACTCATATTTGCTTACACACATAAGAAAATCTGGAAGGATACAGAGGACATTAATGCTGTTTACAGGATGGAGAAAGTGGGAAAAAGAAAGAAGTGGAACAAAAGAGAACATTTTTTCTCATTTAATTTATTTCATTAAATACATGCTTTAATAAATGAAATGAATTTAAAACTAGTGCAAGATGGTGGATAATTAACCACAGGAGAGGTATAGCTGAAAGGACTGACTTCTCAATCAGTCTCAAGAGTGATAGAAGAACACAAGTTCTCCACTGAACTTAAAAATGTGTTATACTTTTGAGAATAGATTGCAGAAAATCAACATGTAAATGATGAAGTCAGCCATATGGAAAAACACCCACCTAAGTAATTATTTCTTAAAAATGGGTGGTCCTAATCAAGAAACGAAGGTGTAGTTTCCATCAAAATATGACTACATTACCATGTTTAAATTGTGACTAAGACAATGTTATTAATAAATTAAAAGGAAAAGCATATGCAGTGAAGGCAGATACTAATTAGAAATAGAGAAATGCTAGAGTCAAAAAGAGAAGTGAGTAATTCCCATGGTGGGACTCTCTGGACAATGTGGTGGTCTGTTTAGCACATAAACCCACTGTGGAGAGGACGTGACAGATTATTAAAATCTTATGTTGGGACCAGCAGTTGGCATAATGGCTATGTCGCTGGACTCCCATGTAGCTGACCATGGTTCAAGTCCCAGACCAGGTGGCTTAAACTCACTCTGGGCGCGTGTGCATGTGCACCCAAAATCCTGAGAGAAGAATGGGGAAGGGATTGCGGCATGGCCATCACCCCTGGGGGGTGATTTCTCACTGTCTCTTTCTGTGTTCTTGGCAAGCACATGCATCCTTTTAGCAAAAACTTCTCAAAAAAAAAAAAAAACAACAACAACCAAACAAAAACCCTTGTGTCAATATTCATCACGCTACTTTAGCTGCAAACAACTATCTGCTTATAATCAGATGCAGCATTCTGAGAGTTGGCAAAGGGTTAAGGCCATTTGAATTATCCCGTTCTACCTGGTAATTATATTTTTCAATGGAAATTAGTAACTTGAAATTTTGGTTAACATGAGCCTAAATACTGGACTTTGGTCATTTTAGGGAAACTGACAAATGTTATAAACTTGTGAAACTAGATTCATAATTGATATGACATCAAAAATTTATGCCACCCAGGGCGAGGCTTATCCATTGCACTCCGGATGTGCTCACCCCTGCGATTTCCCCAAATGTGGGAAACTCAACTGCATAATTTGTGGTAGTGGGGGACTGCATTCGTGCTTTCCCCTGTAAAAATAAAAATAAAAAAAAAATTATGCCAGAGGCATTTTCTGGATAACCAACAATAACAGCTCTCATTTTGTATTACTATGCTTTTCCTACTACAATAATAAACAAAGGTAGTTGGGTAAAGGAAAACAGGATGGGCAAAGAGCAGGAGAGATAACTTAATCAATATCTATGATTAATATATCCCAGTTATTTAAATGGTACTAGAATGAAAATGTGAAAAATGTTGTCCTATTCACAAGATAAATAACGATCGAGCCAGCACATGGCATGGCAAAGGTAAGGAACTGGATTTCCACATGGTTGACAGCAGTTCAAGCCCTGGATCCAAAAGCTTGATAATTTTACTGGATACGTGTGCATACAAACACAAAATCCCAAGAGGAAAATGGAGGCGAAGGCTGTGGTGTGGCCATCCCCCCTGGAGGGTGATTTCCCACTTTCCCTCTCTCCGTATCTCTTTGGTGATACATATGCTCTATGGTAAAAACCTAAAAATCTAAAACAACAACAACAAAAAGTACTAGTTAAGGTATAATTAAAGAGGGGGGAAGAGCCCAGGTGCAGTGGTGCAGATAGTAGGGGCTGCTACTGGAGGCCCAATAGGAAGGGTCTACATTCACACTCTGGGTCTTCTTTACACAGTGTGCCCATGGTTATTCCCATAATCCTGACTGGCTGCAGGGGTGTGGAAAGGATTATGGCATGAAGACCCCATTGAGGGTGTCCCTCCTCATATGAAGAAAATAAATAAATGAAAAAAAATTTTAAATGAACATACTGTTACCAATTCCATTTATACAGTATGATAAAGAACTAGAATGTTAATAAGCAACTGAGTAGGGAACTCTTCATATCAACCTGAAAAATATTGGACTCACTCCTTCTCAAGTGCTATGCAGAAAAAAAAAAAAAAAGATAAGAGCCTTCATGTCTCTTCTGTTAATGACCACTCAAGCAGAGAGAATATTTCATTAGAAAAAAAATCAACACCTCCCACACAGTATCTCATTTTTCAAAGTATGGTTACGGTGACTAATAGGTTTCTTTTAAGTATGGAATTAAGGAGGTGGGAAAATTACAAAAACACAGTTCCAGAAGCTTCAAGTCTCCAATTAGCCACATAATTTTCTTTAGGATTTTTCATTCTCATTTAGACTATTTCTCATGAGGGAAATTTTTCTTCTTGCTTCACATGATGAATTTTTAAGTGAATCAAGTTTTTATTGAATATTAGTGCATGAAGTATGGTAAGAGCCCCAGGAGACCTCTTCTAGTGTCTTCTCTGTCCCATAAAACCCCTTGTCCTCCTAATAGTTTGATGTACCCTTTCTTTCAAACTATGACTGGTTATTTCCTATCTTTTGCTTTCTTTCTTCCATTACTTACTTATCCTTGTAGGCCAAGACGCTGCCCTATATAATTATTTGGAAAATTTAAAAAGTTAATGTTGGAAAAAGTGCCCATTTTTAAACTTCTCTGCCAGGAACCCAATAAGCCCTTTAATGGATATTTTCTCAGGTAATACTCAGAATAACCTGGTTGTATCTTCATACAGCAGAGAAATTATTTCATAGCACATAGTTGGAACAAGAAAAGTCATGTTTACAACTCAAATTTTGTAACTCCAAAATATATAAGAGGTCTTCAAAAAGTTCATGAAAATGCATATTATGAAAAAAAAAATTGCACAGATTTCACTTTCTTGTGCCAAAATATTTGAATTCCACTCTTACACAAACATTTTGAAGTCCCCTCATACATGCTTCCATCAAATGAGCAAGATTGACTGGCCCTCCTTTGTTCTGTTGGTTCTTAATATTCAACCTGTTTCCAGGCCTTTGAAATGAATCCAGATGTTCCTGGATTCCTAAATAGCAACCTTGTCCATGGGTTGATCTCTGCCTGAAATCTCCCTTTTCAGCATTGACTAGGTTATCTGTCTTCCTCTCATTCACAATAGAGTTAACCCCAGATGTTTTAGCTGGGGTTAACTCTAAAACAGAAATTAGTGCACGGAAAGTTCATTAAAGGGTGTTCTTATTGACAACACCTATGGGAAAAAGGAGGCTCAAGTACAAGAAAATGCTCAACTGCAATGCAATTACAATGAAAGCCTCAGCACATTACACAATGAAACTTGTCCTGACTCGAGCCCAGGGAAAAATTTTTGTACCCACATATCAACAGTTATTGACTGTGGGCCACCTGAGGAGGATGCATTAAGTTGGACAAGACATATTCTTTCATCTTGACACAATACCTGGGGAAAACTTAGCTTAATCCATCAATAGGCATCACACCTGTGGTTGGGAAGAATGAGTGCCTCTGTCTATAATGGGATCTTAACGGCAAACAGCATCACACCTGATCTCTCTTCTCTCCACCATTGTGGTAGTCTTGAGTTCCTGTCTATATTTTGTCTCTCTTTTCCCAGAGACTGAGTGTACTTGAATCATTTATTTCTCTGGTTGATTGATACCCTATAGGTTGATGATGTCTTTTTTGGAAGAAGATCCATGAGGTCTATGCTTAAAATGGTCATATGCTTTGGGCTTTTCAGCATGGTCCTCCCAGTTACAAACATATTAATAAAAGTAAGGTATTCTGAAATTTACTGGAGGAGCTTATTTATTAATCAAACTAAAAGCTGTCAATATTAAACTTTCTATCTCATGTCTTGACTGAGCTTTGGATTAGTCTACATTTCTATAAAGTAGATGGAGATGGATTTTGGCTTTGGCTATGTTACCTGTAAACCTTTCCCTTTCTTACACTCACATGTTCATTCTCCATGGGAATAGGGAAGAGTATTAGAACTGTCCTAAGTTTTGAGTACTTGACATGTATAATTTGAATATTTTTATCAAAATGTATTACTATTTCCATCCATATTTTGAAAATGAAAAAAGAAATGGTTCCTTCTTAACACAGTGTATAAGGACTTAAGCTTTATAAAACTCGACTGGACTGGTAGACCATACTCTTAAAAACATCAGCAAGGTTACTATGCCCATGAAGAACAGTGGAAGCTGACAGAGGAGTCAGTATTCAAATAGCAAGTTGTTCTTTATTTGGCCTCATTCCTACTCATATTTAGTTACTTGTTGATGATTATTTTTCCCTTGAAAAGTCCAACTTCTCTTTTTAAAATCTGATATTGACAGAATATTTCTGACATGAATTCTACATCTTAAATAATGATTTAATTGTCTGGAGATTATTATCACTGGGATGGGAGAGTTGCAGGAGGAGTCGGGTTGACTAAAGGGGAAAAAAAATTGATGATTCATGTACTGTAAATAGCTGTGAAGAATGTGACCATAAAGCATACTAGAAGGAATGGGCCATTGTTTTTCAACATATTTTTGGCTTTAATAATTAGGCCTTTTGAGTAGAAAATTGCTGGGGAAGAAAGCCAGATTGTAGGGACTAAGGGCAAAGCCAATGGAGAGAAAATGGTACTAGCTGGAAGAGATAACTATGGTGTGAACTCGCTATTTTAAAATTAAAAAGAAAGGATTAAAGGCAAAAAGATGTAGAGAGAGAAGTGTGTTGTGGTAGGGACAGTTATAAGGGAAATAAAAGGCTTCTGTGTTTCAGCATAAGAAAAGGTAGAAGAAAGCAGGCCAAAAGATACATGAAAAATGTTTATGAGAATAGGAAAAGTGAATAAATTTTGTTTTCCAGAGTGGAAATATGAGACAAAAAAAATAAGTTTTGAACTAGTAAATCTCAGTGAATGAAAGATACTTATGTCCTATAATGCTTAAGTGTCAATTAGGTCATTTGAGAATTGATTCTTCAGCTTGAAGCATAAGTACCATACCCCTGCTATCATTTTTCCTTCCAGTCCCTCACCTATAAAGGGGTGGGGGTGTTTATTTAAGGGTTGTATTTTTTGTTTTGTTTTATTTAGTGCATTTAGTTTTTTTTTTTTTTTTTTTTTTTTTTACCATAGAATGCATGCACTTGCTAGGGAGCAACAAAGAGAGGAGAAGTGAGAGATGGCTGTGCCACAATCCCTTCTGCTCTATTCTTCTCTTGGGATTTTTGGCATGCACACACACAAGCCCAGTGTGATTTTTAAGCTGCCAGGTCTTGGACTCAAATTGTGACTAGCCATATGGGAGTCCAGTACCTGAATGCCATCTGCTGTCCACATTTGATGGTTTTTATAAGTGCCATACATTTCTGGGAAAGAGCTAAGTATTTCTTTTTCTTACTACTTTCAGAGAAATCAATTATTTTCATCTCATTGGTAGTATTAATATTATTTAATATTTAAAATATTAAAAATTCTAGTACTTCATAGATCTGGTCAATAGTTACCTAGACTACCATATTGTATTTATCCTCCTACTATTTCTTAATAATTCATTTAGAGGATTTAAAAAATACATTCAAGGCCCATGGTGTGGTGGTTGGGGTGACTGGATCCCATTTGGCCAACTGTGTGGTTTGAGTCCCAGATCCCATAGCTTGAGAAATATACTGGGTGCATGTGCATGCATGCCTAAAATCCCGAAAGGAGGAAGGAATGAAGAGGAAGGATTATAGCATGACCTTTCGCCACATGAGTAATTTCCACTTTCTTCCTCTGTCTCTCTCTCTGGTGAGTATACATGCCCTCTGGCAAATTAAGTTTTCAGACAATATTTTTAAATTGTGCTGCATTTAAAAGAAAATAGGTAGATATTTCATAAAACTGGTTTCATAACAAAAATGCTAAATAAGGGACCAGCAGATGGCATAATAGCTACATCGTTGGACTCCAATGTAGTTAACTGCAGTTCGACTCCCGAACCCAGATGAGTGTGCATGCGTACCCAAGATCCCAAGAGGAGAATGGAGGAGAAGGGATTGAGGTGTGGCCATCTCCTCTGGAGGGGGGTGATTTCTCACTTTCTGTCTCTGCCTTTCTGGTGAGTGCACGCACCCTATAGCAAAAACCTCTCAAAAAAAAAAAAAAATGCTAAATAAAAGCAAGGACTATTGTGTATAACCTTCATGTTCCTGAATATAGTAAGAATACTTCCAATGTTTTATCATTAAAATAACATTAAACATTTTTCTGATTTCCCATAAGTAATTATAATTTGATTAGATATTTTGGAGACATCCAATGAGATGATTACTAAACGTTTCCATTTATAGATTAACTAAACAATTGTATTAGTATCTTTCCAAATTACATACTTTTCCAGTATTCACTTAAAAATACTATTTTTTATGTGATCAAGAATTACTTAAATATCTACTAGCACAGATAAATATAGAACTTTTATAACTACATATATTCATATTATTAACCTGCTTTTATTTCCCTTATTTACTATATTTGTATAATAATGACAGTTTTAGTTTTGTTATGGTTGAATAAGCTCCTAACAATCTTACTTTTCTATAAACAATTGTAAGCTCTGGAAAACCCACACATACTCCCTAACACACACACACACAATAAGCTTCTTGAAATCTCTTAAAGTAAGCAAAAACAGATATTGTGAATGAGAGTCACAATTTGGAAGCCAATACCAGTATGATGTATGTTTTCTATGTTTTTAGCTTTTAGTCTGAGCCAGACTTCAGTCAGAGTACAATATAACATCTAAAACACTGCTAATTTACATTTTTTTCTTCTTTGTTTTGGCTTGAAGAACTAGAAGTTAGGGTTAGAGTAAGCACAGCTATTGAAAAATTAAGAGAGAATCACAAAAACGAAATAACCAGCAAGGGGAGCCTTGAATTCTGTTCATCCTTTCTACTTAAATCTTTTGTGCACTGACAATACATGTGTGGGGAAGGTAGCAAACAACCTTGTTAAAAGGGGAAATATAAGCAAAAATGAAGCTTCAGTTGTGATCCAAGAGACAGAAATTATGACTTGAGTCTAGTGAAGTTTAATGGCATGCTAAAACCAAATACACACACACACACACACACACACACACACACTAGCATTCTAGAATAACACAAACTAATTGAAAGTCCCCATGATACTATTCTACAGAGTACAGAATATAAAATTAAAATTACTTGATATAAACAAGATAGAACAAAGGCAGTGTGGTAGTGCATTGCCAAGATAAATATGCCATCAGTAGAGGCCAACTCAGAGATGACCCAAATGTTGAAATTACCAGAAAAATACTTTAGACTTCAAGGAGCTCTTTTACATCAGTGTAGCAGAGGATAAGTAATAATAAGTAAAAGAAGGAAAAATATTAGCAGCAAACAGAATTTTCATTTATTTATTTATTTATTTTTGCTATATAGTGCATGTGCTTGCCAGGGAGAGACAGAGAGGGAAAGTGAGAAATCACCCCACCATCCTCTGGGGTAATGGCTATGCCACAATCCCTTCTCCTCCATTTTCCTTCTGGGATTTGGGGCATGCATATGCACTGGCATGATTTTCCAGCTGCTGGTCTAGGGCTCAAACCACAGTTGGCCATGTGGGAGTTCAGCACCTTAACTACCTCACCACATGCTGGCCAAAACCATAATAATAATAATAAAAAAAACTAATTCCAAAAAATTATAATACCTGATACTGAAAATTCACTGAGTTGGGACCAGCAGTTGACGTAATGGCTATGTCGCTGGACTCCCATGTTGTCCACCACAGTTCGAGTTCCGGATTTCCGGTGACTTAAACTCACACTGAGCACGTGTGCATGTGTGCCCAAGATCTTGAAAGGAGAATGGAGGAGAAGGGATTGCAGCATGGCCATCCCCCTGGGGGTTGATTTCTTGCTTTCTGTCTCTCTGTCTCTCCTCTGTCTTTCTGGTGAGTGCAGGTGCCCTAGAACATAAACCTCTCAAAATAAAAAAAAATGTGATCCTTTGGTGGCCATCCCCCCTGGGGGGTGATTTCTCGCTTTCTGCCTCTCTGGCTCTCTCTGGCTCTCTGGCGAGCACACGTGCCCTATAGCAAAAACTACTCAAAAAAAAAAAAAAAAAAAAAAAAAAAAGAAAAAGAAAAAGAAAAAAAGAAAAGGAAAAAAAAAAAGAAAATTCACTAGATAGGCTTTCCAGCAGAACATAGAAGAACAGAAGACAGAATTAATAGATGAAACAGTTAATGTTTAAAGTTTCCGATCTTAAGAACAAAGAGAAATTTTTAAAAATATATAGAATGTTAAGGACTTGTGAGAGAGTATAGATATCCAAATATGTGTATGAATTGAGCCCCCCCATAAAAAAAGAAGAAAGATAAATGGGGCAGACAAAAAATAATGTTTGAAAAAATTTTCAGGTTAAAAAATATAAATTTGAGATTCTAGAAACTCAACAAGCCCCAAGAAGCATAAATATGAACAAAAATACAACTAGGTACGTTATAGTCAAGTGGCTGAAATCCACCAGGTAAAGACGAAGGCCATAAAATCATGGTTATAAGAGAAGGTGATACACTCACATCAGAAGTGCTCTAGAATTTCTGAGTCAGAATTTTGTCCAAAACTGAGAGTTTCTGGCAAGAAATTATGCTTTAGCTGACTTTGAGCATAACATTTAGCAAAAGAGAAAGAGGTAGAAATTGTGTGTGTGTGTGTGTGTGTGTGCGCGCGCGCGCATGCTTCCTTTGATCTAATAAGTAAATGCAGAAGTATTTCAAACAAAAATTGCAAGCAGTTCATCTCTCTTACAGCCAGTTGAATAGGTAGTGTTAAGATAGGAAACTGGAGGGACCAGCAGATGCCATAATGGTTACATTGCTGGACTCCCACGTAGTCAACCACGGTTCGAGTCCCAGACCTGGTGGCTTGAAACTTAATGCCAGGCACGTGTGGGTGCCCAAAGTCCCAAGAAGAGAATGGAAGAGAAGGAATTGCAGCATGGCCATCCCTCTGGGCGTTATTTCTCACTTTCTCTTTTTCTGGCGAGCACATGGGCCCTATAGCAAAAATCTCCCAGGAAAAAAAAAGAAAAAGAAAGAAAGAAAAGGTAGGGTACTAGGATTGCTAGAGATTATTGGTATTTGATTTCCAGTTTTAGCTGAGTTGACATTTCATTTGACTCGTGTTTCATGCATTTGCCAACATGCTAAAATCGTTAGAGCATATTAGCCTTAAGGAAAGAGGAAGAAAGCTAAAGAAATATGATAAATAATGTCTGCCTTAGATGGGACTACAGTATGGAACAGCATTATTTAAATAATAATGTGTGGATTTTTTGACACTTTACTTACATTTCAATTTAACACACATGTCTTATGAATTCTTTTTAGGTCAAGAAAATCATGGATTAGCAAATAAAGATGTTATAATTAAATAAAATTTGTCATACTTTTTGTAGCACTAGACAGTTACTTAGAGATACAGTTTTTAAGACTTAAAGGAGAACCATTCTGTAGTCATTTTGAATGGTTATTCAAACTCCGTTGTAGTATCAGTGTATATGTATTTTTCTAAAATAATAAATTATTTTGTAAGAAGAACATAGTCAAAAATATGAAACAAATCTGTATGCATTTTAAGATCTTTAGGATACTATTGTAATTTTTGTAATGTGTACCTTATAATTATGACTTCCTGGCTTACATTTAAGCTATTATTGAGCTCACCTTTAATCTAATCTAATATTGAAGTTGTGTTAAAATTTCCTATAAATTTTTTTGATGTGTTGTCCATTCACACCAAAAAAAGACTAGTTATGGTTAATCCAATAACTCTCTGGCAGTTTGCTTTGCCTCTAGTTCATAACTCTCAACTGTTACAGTTAATGATACTACTCAGCTACACACACACAAAAATGAGACCCTGATATTTGATACAAAGTGGACAAATATGGAAGACTTAATGCTGAGCGAAGTTAATCAGATTATAAAAGACAGAGTTTGTAAATCCCGCTCAATATATACCGAATATCTGTGCTCTATAGAAGAAACAAGGATTGTAAGGTATACTGGCAGGAAGAGCAACTGTAGATATTAGAGACAGTAAGTATAAGGGTATAGGGGGTGGGTAATATGGGGATAGAGGGAGGAAAATGGTATGCATTCAATTGACATGAAAATGAAAAGCTATTTGCTGTTGATAAAGTATACAGTAATGTCTTGACTGATATGCACTGTATTTGTGTTTGGAAGAACCATGTTGTACAATGTATACATGCATAGTGATTAAATGTAGATTAATATATATGTATATTATATAATATATAGGTATACATTATATATAAAATATATATACTTTATATATATATATATAATATATATATATAAAGTATATATATTTTATATATAATGTATACCTATATATTATATAATATACATATATATTAATCTACATATATATATATATATATTTATATATATATATATATATATATATAAATACAGAGTAAACCAAACCTAAAAATAATGAGAAATGAGCAATGCTTACTTACTCCATTTCCACAGATAGTTTAATACTATCTCATAAAATAGATTATATGTCCTTGGAATTCCTGTTCCTCTTTTCAAAAGTTGATGATATGATAATTTGTTGAATTTTATTCAAAACTATTAATAAATAGTGATGAAATGAAGAAGTCATTTCTTTGACTCTAATTTCAATGATGCTCTTGGTCAGAATTTACCTAGATAGTGAATTGGTTTTCTATAGACAGAAAACTTTTTTTTTTTAAATCTATTTGATTAATGGGAATTTTTGACATTGTTTTAAGTAAGAACACTAATTTTTTTTTTCATGCATAGTATACATTATCTGAGATCTACTAGCTAAATATTATAGGACTTAAAATTAGGGGGAGCACTATGGACTGAGAAATCTTAATGTGATTGTGAAATGGCTTCTAAAATATGGATAGAATTTGACTTAGTACTTGCATATGCAGGGGCAAATGTAATCTTTTCTAATGGGCTCAGGAACACTCTAACAGAACTATAGAGGCAGGCAGTACCCAGTACTACAGAAATGATAGAGAATCTGATTTTAGTTGAGATATTTTTGTCCAACAGTTATATGAAATAATATTGGAGACAATTCATTCTAAAATTAACATGAAACCATTGGAAGTTTCATGCGAAGCAACAAGTCTTTAGGTAAAAACAAACAAAAAAGTTAATGATATGAAGCAAATAGAAAACTAGGCAATTTTTTTTTCCAATTTATTTATTTGCATTCATTCACTGAACATCATTACAGCATACAAAATGAGATTTTCCATCCAAAGTACATTATATATTGTCTCAATCAAGCACATCAACAAACATGTTATTGTCAGCAAATGATCTTCCATTTCTTGTCTTCTGTATGTTTTGCTTTTTTTCCCCCCCATCCTTGATTCCCTATCTCCTACCCTCTCCCATCTCCCACTCTCCTCCCACACTGTCTCTGGTATCTATGTTTGCTTTCTATACTGTTTTCTCCTCACATTTTATTGTATCGCCAAAGACCCTAATCAATCCAAATACCCTCATAGCAAACACAGGTGATACACACATTTCCATGAACACAAGTCTTACTTTACGCATCCTATAAAGTAGCACCTAGCTGGGGCTACATATCCTACTGCAGTCATTGAATATATATATTTTTTTTTCTGAAACTTTTTTTTTTCTAACTCAATTTACATTCCTTTCCTAAGCTTCACCACAGCATACAAAATGCAATCTCCCATCCAGTACACACTGCATAGTGACACAATCATGTACATTACAAAAAATTTTCCATTACTAGTTCCTAGAATTACTTCCACCCCTCTTTCTGACCCTCTGTCCCTTCCCACCCTCCTCTCACACCACCTCCGGTGTCTACAATTGTCCTTCATTCCCTTCCCACCCACGTTGCATTGATCACACAATTTCCTACATAATCTAACTACTTTCAGTGGTGAGTTCACTCATTACTACTAAGAAAACCAATTTTAACTTAACTCAAAGAAGTGCCAAGGAACTTTGCTTAAAGCCAGGAAACAAGTTAGGATTCTGTTCAAATGGTAGGTGCGTGAACCTATCAGTCTCATGTACTTTTATCTTCTGTTCGGCTCAATTTTCCTGATTAAATTCTGGGATATAATATTCAACTCCAGACTTGTCCCTATGATTAAGTTGGCCACTTTCATAGTTTTTGGACTCTTATTTCCATGTGTCTGTGTTTAATTTTCTTGATACAACACACCCTTGAGAACTTCTTGGAGATCTGGTCTGGTGCTGGTAAATTCTTTCAGGTTTTGTTTATCTGAGAATGTTCTTGTCTTTTTTTCCCAGCTGAAAGATAATCTTGCCAGGTACAGTATTCTTGGCTGAAATTGTTTTTCTCGTAACACTTTGAATATATTTTCCCATTCTCTCCTCGCTCACATTGTTTCCGATGAGAGATCTGCTGTTAGCCTGATGGGATGTCCTTTGTAGGTAACTTGATGTTTTTCTCTTGCCAATCTTAGTATCTTGTCTTTGTCTGTGGCTTTGGTCAACCTGGCTATAATGTGTCTTGGAGATCTTCTTGGGTTGATTCTATTAGGAGTCCTTTGTATTTCCTGGGACTGGATCTTCGAATGCCTCTCTAGGTTTGGAAAGTTTTCTTGCAGGATTTCATGGACTAGATTATCAATGCCTTTATGGGTCTCTTCACCTTCTGGAATGCCAATTATCCGGATATTTGGACGTTTGATGGTATCCAGTACTTCTCGCATATCATTCTCAAATTTTTGGGCCATTTTCTCAGTCTTCGTGGTGGATTTTTCTAAGCCAGCCATTTTCTCTTCTACATCTGAGATTCTATTTTCTGAATGATCTAGTCTGCTTTTAATACTTTCAAGGGAGATTTTGACTTCTTGTATTATAGACTTCATCTCTAGCAGTTCCATTTGAGTCTTTTGTAAAGTGTGTAATTCCTCTTTTAGATCTTGCAAGAATTTCCTCATCTCCTGGAACTCGGCAACTTCTTTCTCCTTTCTCTTTAGCAGTTCATTATCTCTCTTTTCTTCCATCTCTGTTAGCTTCGACATTATGAATGCTCTAAATTCCTTATCAGACATTTCCATGACTTTCACCGAACTGCTTGTGGATGAAGGAGAGTTACTCTTTTCCATTGGAGGAGAGGTATTTTCTCGTTTTCCCATATTTCTCGTGATCCGACGGTGATTTCTTGTCATCTGATGGATGGTGTGTTTCTTTCAAATTCTTGGAGTTAAGCCTCAATGTTCAGGAGCAAGCAGACAGAGGTGTTCTAGAATCTGTTAGCTGTTCTGTTGTGATCGCACACTAGCTTTGCTTGCTGGAGGCTGAATTATGAGTAGAAAATCTTCATTTCTCCTGTCACCTGAAACATCTAGTTCCCAGTAGCCATCAAACTAGGCAATTTTTAAAGGAACTCTAATATTCTTATTAGAGTATTACCACCTGTAAGAATAAAAGAAGCTACTTTAAATGTATAAAAATTTTACTTATAGGTGAGTATTTTCTAAAAAAGGGAAAAATAAAACTCAAGTGATGTTTGAATCATAAAAGTAGTTGTATCTTTCACGCTCCCTGGTGCTCTCCACAAAGGCTTCAGTAAAAGTGATAAAAAGAAAAAAAATTACCATAATGCATGCCTAAATAAAACCAGTTGCAAAACTTCTTTTCATAGGAGGATCTTTTGCTTGTACATTTGTCCTTGGTTTTTGCCTTTTGCTTTTTAGGTTTTTTTAGAGAGAATTTTTGCTATAGGGGACATGTGCTAGCCAGAGAGACAGAGAGTCAGAAAACAAGAAATCACCACCTAGGGGGGATAGCAACACTGCAATCCCTTCTCCTCCATTCTCTTCTCAGGATTTTGGGCATACATGAATACACGCCTGGCATGAGTATTAAGCTGCCAGGTCCAGGCCTTGAACAGCAGTAGTCTACATGGGAATCCAGTGACACAACCATTACGCCATCTGCTCATCCCTACATTTGTCCTTTCAGAACCACAGCGGAAGTGATCCTTTCTGAATGACTGCATTTTTTTATTGTTATTGTTGACAGAAATAAGCAAGCTTTGTAGGAATAATCATCAACATGATTTATCCCAAGGACAAATATGTGTGACCAATACCTGGAAAAACAAAAATGTTTTTGGGTGTTTAGTACCAGTAGTTCTTTTATTCAGTTTGGATAGCAATTGATAAACAAAATTGTGAATCAGTGTAAGGAGTCTTTTAATTGTTCTGGCCCAAAAAGATAGGACATCTGAAAACAGGAAGTTGTAGGTTACAGGAGGGTTTAGAAATTGTTAGGTTAGTAATTGGTTAAATATGTGAGTCTTTGTCTCAAAGAGACTTGGAGTTAGTAGAATAGGATGTTTGAATTTAACCTAACTGCTGATAAGTAGGTCTTGATATTCATCAGGTGACATACCAGAGTTAGGACATAGGAAGTTGCCCACAATCACCTGATCAAAATGATCTGTTATAGCAAGATTAATGTTTATAGATATGACTCTCCCAGGCCCCTTGGAAGTATTTTAGAATAAGAGTAGTCAGAAATCTATCCTCACTATTTAAATGGAACAGAGCTCATTGTGGAAATGAGGTATCATATTTTAGTTCAGTTCTAAACCTCTTTTGAAATGTTAACAAAAAATTCTGATAGGTAGACCAACTTATAATGTTTTTCTTTTAGTATTTCTTCCTTTCTTCTTTTTTGTTTTTTTTTTTTTTGTTTGTTTGTTTTTAGAGAGAGATTTTTGCTATAAGGCTTGTGTGCTTAATGGAGAGACAGAAAGAGATAGAGTGACAGTAAGTGAGAAATCACCTCCAAGGGGGGATGTCCATGCCACAATCCCTTCTCCTCCATTCTTCTCTTGGGATTTTAGGCATGCATGCACATGAGTCTGGCATGAATTTTAAGCTGTCATGTCCAGGTCTAGGAATTGAACTGTGGTCAACTACATGAGAATTGAGTGATATAACCATCATGCCATCTGCTGGTCCCAAGAGAGATTCTTGCTAAAGGGCACATGGGCTTGTGGAGAGACAGAGAGTCAGAAAATGAGAAGTCACCCCTGCCCCCACCCCAGGGATGGCCTCACCGCAACCCTTCTCTTCCATTCTCCTCTTGGGACTTTGGGCATGCATGCACACATGCCTGGGTCCAGGACTTGAACCACAGTTGGCTATGTGGTGGGTCCAGCAACATAACCATTATGCTATCTGCTGGTCTCCGTATTTCTTCTTTTTTTTTTTTTTTTTTTTTTTTTTTTAGAGGTTTTTCGCTATAGGGCGCATGCGCTCGCCAGACAGACAGAGAGAGACATAGAGACAGAAAGCGAGAAATCACCCCCCAGAGGGGATGGTCACGCCGCAATCCCTTCTCCTCCATTTTCCTCTCGGGATCTTGGGCACGCATGCACACGCGCCCGGCGTGAGTTGTAAGCCACCGGGTCCGAGACGCGAACCGCGGTCGACTACGTGGGAGTCCAGCGATATAGCCATTACGCTAACTGCTGGTTCCCCGTATTTCTTCTTTTGAAGAGTAGATATTTAATTGATAATTTTAAGCAATTGCTAGATAAGAATATATATCATGAGAATCTTTTTCCAAATCATAAATATTACCTTTCAGATAGTCCTTTGAACTAACTTTTAATATGTCATAGTGTTGAAGCTTTCACATTGTGCTTAAAAATCCTTAGTGATTTTAATAGCTTTTTATAGCTGCCTTTGAGGAAGATTGAGGGATCTGTGAGTGGAATGGGAGGCTCCCAGCTGTCCCTTACTTCCCTTTTGGATAGAAAAGTTGAGACACATTACATTGGGCCTCCATTTAAGAAATAGTACTTCTGCCTTAAAAAGAAAAAAAAAAATCACATTTTCTGGTTTACAAAGACTTTTTCTAACTAATAAGCCAGAACTATTGACCTAGTATGCTCTTTTTAAAAGACCTCATTTAATTTCATGTATTCTCTGGAGTGTCAGTAAAAACACAAACTGAAATGTATCTTTTCTTATTGTTCTTTCCCACAATATTATGGATTCATCTACTCCAGACCTGTCATCACTGCTTATAGAATTAATTTTCTTTGCAGAGAGGGAAAGCAGACGAGATTTTTTACAAAGGTAGTTGGTCTGAAGAGAAGTTCACTATGGCCAGCTATAACTCCAAATTAATAACACCGTTTTTGCTATTTTTATTAAGAAAAGGACCTTTTCATCTAGCACCCCAGTCCTAGTAATGGAAATGGCAATTTCTCCAAGAGGCAGATGATTCTTTAGTGACATTAGGGTGAAGGGTGTAGGGCATATGCCCCCCGCCCACCGCCAAGGAAAGCATATTCAGAGAATAGGTTATTGGACTACAAAACGTGAACCCAAGGAAAAAAAGAATGAGAAGATAAAGTCTTAGAATTTAGCAAAAGATGTTAGCGGGCTCGTCAAAAGTGGCTACAGTAAATGAGTCCTGCCTTGGGGGGGGGGCGGCGAGGCGCACTATCTGAGATTCTATTAAAGTGTTACAGTCCCAATACAATTTGGCTAATATGATTGGTAAAATATCCAGGACTCTTAAAATGTGAATAGAAGAATATTGAATGCTATCCAAAATTTCAATTCTAATTTTTTTTTTAAATTTACTTGATCTGTGAAGGAGAATGGGATATTCAAAAGCTGTGGTTTAAATATATGCTTGGCATCCATTCTTCTCTCAAGTAATAATTTTGAAGAAAACACAATTCTGTGATAAGCATAATGTGCCAGAGAAAAGCAATGATAGTCCCTTGAAACTGACTTTAAGAAAACTAGAGTGGGTTTTCAGTTTCAAAAGGACATAAGCCATGCAAAATAGATCCATGTTTTCCTTTCCCTGTATGCTCAACTTTATATCTTCATCTAAGAAGCTTCTGGATCCTTATGTCAGTTGACTCCTGCATGTCTACTGGTTTGCATGGACACATACATATACATATACCATGTTTTTTTATATATTATACACACGCACACACACACACACATATAACTTGTATACATATATATGTCTATGTATATATATACCATGTTATGAAAACAATGGTCTGAGCCAGCAGGTGGTGTGTTGTTTAAGGCACTGGGCTCCCACACAGGTGACCACAGTTTGAATCCTGGTCCTGATGGCTTGCTTTTTCACTTTCTTTGTCTCTCTCTGGTGAGTGTACTTGGCCTATAGCAAATTTAAAAATAATAATAATGATGAACAAAGTTAAATAAATAATTATTTTTAAAATGGTCTGAATCCTTTAAAAAAAAAAAAAGAAAGCTCTATACATTACCAAAGATGTGTAAGTTTCTGTTCTGGACCATATAGCTATTTCCTGGGAAAATTAGAACCAGTTTTATATTCTTCTATTTCAAAGATTACCCTAGGCCTGCTTTCACATAATAGTGTCTCTTAGAAATTATTTCTTTTCTTCTAGATATCCTCTCTAACCTACCCATTAGAATTGTCTGAATTTTCTGTATTCACTGGAAGCATATTCAGGCAAAAATCATACATTTCACTTGATGTCCCATAGTGAAAATCACGGTGCTCTGCACATGTTTGGCACACTAGCAAGGTGTTTGACTGACAGGCTGGCACTCCACACTAGCTGTGCTTCCCAGGCAGTGCTGCATGCAGCAGAAGCATGACTGTTAAACTGATACTATAAAATCATTTTTCTAAGGAAGCCTGTAGTGCCACAGATGATATATATTTCACTTGAACTAGCTAAATGATGCCTCTGAAAGTGGTTTTTCTCTGCAAGATTTATTTCTGTTTTGTTTTGTTTTTGTTATTGCTGGGTGGAGAAGGAATGAAAACTAAGGAATATGTCTTATAACAATATTCTGGGAGCTCATCATTTATCTGTGGCCACAGCCCTTAGGAATATAAATTTTCCTCAAGGGAAGGTTCAAAATGGAATAGTTTTATTTAATTTTATTTTTGCATCAGGAAGGTCTTCTGGGCTCACAATAAAAAATTCATCAAGTTATACATAAACTGCATCTAATTCACCACATTTTTTATGACCTATTTTGGGGTAGGGAAATCACAATTAAAAGCTTAAGTTCAGGGATAAAAATGGGTTTGTAGCTACAGAAAATAATGGTTTTTCTTTTTAATTGTTAGAGGGCACATGCACTCATAAGACAGAGAGAGAAAGAGAACAAGTACCCCCCCACAATGAGGCATGGTCATGCCACTATCCCTTCTCCTCCATTTCTCCATCCTCTTGAGACTTTGGGCATGTACACACACCTGCCCAGTGTGTTTTCAAGCCGCTAGGGCTGGGACTCAAACACAGATCAGTCACACGAGATCTAGCTCTCTAAACTGCTAGGCAATAGGGCCAGCCCAGAAAATAGTAGCTCTTTGGTATTGGTTTTTTAAAGCATGACACATTTGCAATCACTGTGGAAATTTAAGTGTCAACAAAGTTTTTGACTTTTCATAGAAATAATTTTTGCTAATACTTGTAGACCCAATGAAAAGCCTGATTAAAAACACAAATGGTCCTTTAAAATAAATTAGTGCCTAATGATTATTATTTTCTTAAAAGTAGTTTATTGTCTTCCTCTTTTGGTTAAAACATAAGTTTAATAAAAGAAGAGAAAGGAAAAGGAGAAGCTTTTTGTAGATCTATTAGTGTACCTATGTAAGACATATGTTTCTCACATGCACAGATCTTGTTCAAGAAGAATGAAATAACTGTTTGAGCTGTGGTAGACACACTCATGTAACCCATTCTTCTATTTTTTTTTCTTTTTTGTTTAAAGAGGCATTTGCCATAGGGCCTGTGTGCTCATCTGAGAGAGAGCGAGACAGACAGAAACAGTGAAAGGGAAATTGAGAAATCACGCCCCAAAAGGAGATGGCCACACCACAAACTCTTCTCCTCTATTTTCCTCCTGGGATCTTGGGCATGCATGCACACACGCCCAGCATAATTTTCAAGCTACTGGGTCCAGGACTAGCTGCAATCAGCTATATGGGAGTCCAGCAATGTAACCACTAAGCTATCTCCTGGCCCCATTACCCATTCTTATTAATGCCATCACAGAATGTTGTTTACATCTATGCTGTCTCATAGTGAAAACCAGACATAGCATTGCCTACACCTGGGTTAATTCTACAGGCTTTTCTGTTTTGCTTTGTTTTGTTTTTTCCCTGAGATTAGACATGCTATAGCAGTCAAATTAGGAGATCGCCATTAAGAAAATAAAAAAAAAATTAGGGGATGGTAACAGTGCACTCCTTCTCCTTGATTTCTCCCTTCTGGGGGATTTTGGGCAAGCACTTTTGTGCCTTGTATGTTTTTCGGGTCCTCAGGTCAGGATCCTAATTGCATGGCCAGCCATGTTGGATCCAGTCAACTTAACCACCTCCAGCAGCTGGTCCACCTTTGTTCAGGTATCACTCAGACAGTGCAGGAAAGGCAGAAGGATAAAATGAACTTTCAAGTCAAAGCGAAGGGTCCTGTGGGATCAACTTACCTTGTCTACGGCAAGCTCCATGTTAGCAGCACCTCATCTATTTTGTTAACAGCCTACTATGAATGTTCTTCCATTGCCTGGGACTGGATTAATGCTTGATAAATATGCAAATGAATAAAAATCTATTAAGTATAAATCCTTCAGAGAAAATACTGTAGGCAGCTTAAGAAAACAGATACCATGATTCTTAAACTCAGCAATCAAGTGGCATAAAGACGAGCACAGGGTGAGTTAAAGGCTAGTGTTCTTTGTCATCAGAAATGGACACTTTTAGGCTAAAGAGGAGAAAAGATTTCTGAGTATGTGTAGCCTTCCTGCTATACATATTTGTTCTTGTATTTCCAATAATATGTTTCTACCGGTCATTGTTCCAGTTGCCTGCATCAAAACCTTGGAGTGATCTGTGATTCCTTTATTTGTCTCCCCGCCTATATCTGATTAATAAGCAAATAATATCGGCACCAACATCAAAATATACCTGGTATTGACACCAGATATTCTGCCCTCACCTTAATCTGAGCGATATTTTATCCTATATTATTTCCAATAGCCTTCTGATGTATGCCCCTCCCACTATTCCAGCTACACACCAAACTGTTCTTTTATATATATACAATACAGATAATATATACGTATATGTCTCTCTCTATAATATATAATGTATATATAATGTATAATATTATATATATTTTTAAGGTTTTTTGCCATAAGGCAGGTGCACTCACCAGAGACAGTGAGAGGGAAAGAGAAAAATCACTCCCATGGGGGCACTGGCCACACTGCAATCCCTTCTTCATTCTCCTCCTGGGATTTTGGGCATGCATGCACATATGACTGGCAAGATTCTCAAGCCCACTGGTCTGGGACTTCAGGGCTCAAACTGCCGTTGACCACGTGGAAGTCCAACACCATAACCACTGTGCCACCTGGTGGTCTCACTCCAAACCTTTCTTAACCAATAACTAGAATAATTCATTTAAAAGGTAAGGCAGTCACCCCAGTGGCTTCCCATTTCACTCTGAGTAAAGGCCAAAGTCCTTCCACTTGGCCACATGGCCATCCCTCCTCTGGACTTTATCACCCAGACCTTCTCTCTGCTATCCTTCACTTATTAGTGCTCACGTTGATCCAGCCACAGTGGCCACCATGAATATCCTCAAACACGCCAGGTATGCTCCTACTTTGCAGGTTTCCTTCTCTTTGTTCCCTTACACTAGACAGTGCTTCATGCACATACCTGCTTGGCTGACTCCCTCACATCCTTCCAGTCATTGTACAAATCTCATCTTCTCTCTGAAGTTGTATTATCCACTCTATTTAGTGTTGCACATGGCTCACTCCTTCAGCCATCCTCTAGGATCCTGCATCTCTTTACCATGGTTACTCTTTATTTTTCTATAGCATTAATCATTTTCAAATATAGTTTTGCTCTTAGGTTTATTGCTTATATTCTAAATCCTCTACCAGAAGGAGGGCAAATATCCTCTCATTAAGGTATCCTCACAATCTAAAATAGTACCTGTCACATAATAACACACTCAACGAATACTCATTGAATAAATGAATGGCAATGTTTTCCTGTCTCTGTTAACCTTTAGTTCAGAAGAAAAAAAAACACATGTGATGCAAACGACTTTGTTGTACAAGATGAATATAATCACTGTTTTAGTCTTTTTGGTCTGCTATGACAAACAGTATACATTGGGTGGTTTAAACAACATACATTTATTTTTTATAGTTCTGGAAACTGAGAAGTTAAAAAGCAAGCAGGCTCTCTATTGGGGAGAGCCCTCTTTCTTGACTTGCAGAAGGCTGTATTCTGCCTGTTTCCTTACATGGTACAGAGAGCGCTGATCTCTTCATCCATTTAGAAGACCACCAATTCTGGCATAAGAGTTCTACCCCCATGAATTCACTCAAATTCAATTACCTCCCAAAGACCCTACTTCCAAGTACCATCATTTTTGGAACTAGGATTTTGACCTATGAATTTGGAGGGTTAAAGCCAATATTCAGTCTATAGCATTCAGTATTATGTCATTTGAGGGGGGAAAAAAGCCTTCTAATGAAAAGGGGAAAGTTAATAAATGGAAGACTACATTTTAAGATTATAATTCATCCAGGTTAAACAGAAATGCTCAAAAGTTTTACTTAAAATTAAACTGCTCTATCAATATGGTTGTGTCAGGCAAGGATTTCAGGGTAAATAGTATATTGAGCTAGAACCCACCCTCATCTAAGAACATGTAACTTTTCAGGTTAAATTTTGTCTGGAATATTTCAATCTGTGACAAAAGTTCCCAAAAAGAAAATTTCAAAAAGGCAGAAATATGGATTACTTTTTCTCAAAATATTCATTGGCTTCTATGCAAACTTTTTCTTCTACACCCCAGCTATTAGCTCTACGTACTAAAGAAATTTAAGAATAAGAGTCATATGTAGTCTAAAATGTTTGTGTCACATCTTATTCAAAGGACAAATAGTTCTTTTTCTTTTCTTTTCTTTTCTTTTTTTTTTTTTTTTTTTTTTTTTTTTTTTTTTTTTTTGAGAGGTTTTTGCTATAGGGTGCATGTACTCACCAGAAAGACAGAAAGAGACAGAGAGACAGAAAGCAAGACATCACCCCCAGGGGGGATGGCCCTGGCTCAAGCCCTCATTCTCCATTCTCCTCTCAGGATCTTGGGCACGCACACACACGTGCCCTGCATGAGTTTAAGCTGCTGGGACTGGGACTTGAACTGCCATGGACTACATGGGAATCCAGTGACATAGCCATTATGCCAACTGCTGGTTCCCAAAGAATAAATAGTTCTACTAAAATACTATTTATTACATTACTAAGTGGGACTGTTCAAGTCATTATTTTCCTAATAGTGAAAATTTACATAAAGCTGACCAACTATCTAGCTACACACATATAATTATATATATTAAATTTTTCTTTAAAGAGAATTTTCTTTTTGAGGTACTTTCCTCTCTAAACATCCTGAGGAAAGAGAAAATGTTTTATTCATTTGATACTCAGTCATCCTCCCAGTGTAGCATACCATGTGTAAAGCACTGATTGAATGCTGAATTGAATTAAATTCCTCCAATTCATCCTATTTTTACTTACATAAAATAAGTTTCTCCACATTTCTGTTTTTCTCTTTGAATATATGCAGAATAAATGAACATGAAAAATTTTTAGGGCCAGCTGGTGCTGGTGTTCAAAGTGGTTGGATTACACATGACTGACTGTGATTTGAATCCTGGCCTCTGCAGCTTGAAAAACACACTAGGTGCATGTGCATGGGTGCCCAAAGTCCCAGAAGGAGGGAGAAATGTAGGAGAAGAGATTGCAGCATGACCATCTCCCATGAGTGAGGTGCTTTACAACCTACATTCCCCCATCTCTCTCCAGCAAGCACGCACTCACTTTCTGGCAAATTAAAAGAAAAAAAGAAAGAGAGAGGGAAAGAAAATTATTCAAATATTCTATGGCAGCAATTTTGTTCCCATTCTCTTAGTATTCTTTACTCCAAACTAAACATCTTCAATTCCTTTAACTGTTTCTTATGTTAGGGGATTAACAACCTCACCACCTCACCATTTTATCTTAAAAGAGAGGCTCATTAGACATGTAGAGCATTTATCAATGAGTCCCAAGGGCTGTAAACCTACTAAACTTGTATTATAAACTCTTACATGTATGTAATTAAGCACATTTTGCTAAAGAAATATATAGTCTGTTTTTCATTTCCAAATGGAGATTGTTATGATCTCTTAAAGATTCAGAATCACTAATGTAGGGACCATCGGATAGTATAATGGTTACATCACTGGATTCCCAAGTAGTTGACTGCAGTTTGAGTCCTGGACCTAGTGACTTAAATTCACACTGGGTGCGTGTGTGTGTGTGTGCCCAAAATCCTGAGAGGAGAATGGAGGAGAAGGGATTTCAGCATGGCCATCTCCCTGGGGGATGATTCCTTGCTTTCTGTCTCTCTGGTGAGGGCACATGCACTATAGCAAAAATTTCTCTATAAAAAAAAAAAAAAATTAATCAAACCACATTAAGTTGCTGTAGAAAAGAAAACATAAAGTACCTCAGAAACGACCACAGTCTTGTATTATATATGCTTTTATTTTTCTGTGATACAGACTATACACTAGAGTGAAAAGGTTGTCATCTAGGTTCCTAGATTCCTAGCAAAGGAGAGAGCTGAAGGTTCTAAGATAGCCCAAATAAATGATAAGTTAATTACGTAGAATGTTTCACATCTTTCTAGTCTGAGAAATTATTATAATCATTTGTAAAAGACAAGGATTATTTTGCTTAGATCAAGTAAGGTTTAAAAACCTATCAGGCCAAAGGAACTTTTGAATCTGCAATTAAGCATTCCTCTCATACCTCAGCTCAAATAAATGACACCATTCAAGATATCCTTCTTAAATCACTTCCATCATTATTTGGCTCTCTGCTTGCATATTCCCAAACATATGTGTTCTTCTACCTGAAGAATGGCTGACACAGTGCTACTAAAACCAAATCTCTCTCCTATTTCTATTCTTTAGTCCACGGCCAATTTGGTGATTTGTGTTCATCTGTTGTAGCATCCTGACATTTCATGAAGGGTGGAAGTGAGTACTCTCTATGGCTTTTACATTTTGAGTTCAGTGGCTTATTTCGTCATGATAACTGAAATACTGAAATGTAGAGAACAAATAGATAACATAGAAGCCTATTGTATAAAAGATGGGAATCTTCCACCGTGGGTTTGTTCTCGGAAATCCAAGGTGACAAAAAAGACTAGGGAGGACATGCTTGAATAACCTGTGTAGAAAGAACAAAAGGCTTACACTGACCATTCTTATAATGTGTTCATGTAAATAATTTGTTGTGTATATGGTGTCACACTGCTTAGAAATAAAAAATGAATTACTGATATTCCCAACAGCATGGATAAATATCATAGACACAAAAATGAAATAAAAACCAAGATGGTTGCATAAAAATATTTTCTACACAATTTACATATGTGAATTTCAAGAACTAAGTAAATTGATATGTAATAGGTTTGGGAATGGTGGTTATCCTAGATATGATTGGCACTTACTGGGATGGGACAGGAGGGAACTTTTAAAACTATTCTATACCTTAATCTGGCTGATGGTTACTGGGGTCCATATACATATATAAGCTCCTCAAGCTGCACTTTATCATATTCATATTTTAATAAAACACCTCCCAAAGAAATACCATTAATAAAAAATGTTTAAAGTTTAGTAATATTAAAATATTGGTAATTAGATATAAATATGCATATTTATGGTTGAATGTGGATAATATTTGGTTTCATTTTTGTTTTTAGCTACTTTAATTGTCTAGCTACTTAATTTAGCTACTACCTAAGACATTTCAATTTTATTTCTGTTTCAGTCTTATATCCTAAATATTGTCTCTCTTATTTTATATTTTGCTACCTAATTTATTCATCTTTCCTAAAAGGGGCTATGTTTTAATTTACATTTAAGTAAAATTGTATGTTGGTTCAGTTCTAATAAATTTATGATATTTTGGGTTATGGCTTCAGAAAAAAAAGTCTTAAAATTATTGCAAATCCCTCTATTTATAAACTAGATTAATTCTGATAGATTACAGATGCCTCTTTCCCAGACTTATATTTCTAGAAGCCACTGTATTTTTAATGATTGGAAAAATCATGACTAACAATTGAGAAATAATTCATAATATACCTTATATAAAAAAATTTAGCAAGGAAATTAATAGAAACCTATTTGTTACATAAGTATAATTTTTGGTATTTAACATTTTATTTCATAGTAAATAATTTTGAGGGTTAGGGACATCATTCTTTATATATGTAGGATGCAGATGATGAGTCAGAAAAGCAAGAGCATTCAGATTTCTGCCAAAATAATCCTATAATCTATATTTCTATAACCTCCCATCTAATCATTTGAAACTTTTGTAGAGGAAAAAGGAAATTCTAAGGGAAGACAGATCTAACAATATGCTGACATTGTTGAAAGATCATACTGACATTTTTGGTAAGGAAAGTCATGTTCAGCCTCTTGGTTTTGCTTTCCCAGAATAAGAAATTATTTTCCTTGTGAAATGTATGTTTTCAAGGAACTTTCATGTTTACTGAAATTAGAAAAATCTAATCAAGCCATAATTTGTATATGATGCATGTGCAAACTTTTTATTGATGCCTATTCCCCCAAATGACATAAAATTACTATATGTGATGTATCAGTCATACACCAAAATTGAACCTCTGTTTGAAGAAGTGCATACTACCTTCCTAAAAATAATTGCCGAATTGCCTAAGAAGCACATTCCTTCCAATATTTACAGTCTTGTGGGTATATATTCAACTTTCATATAAGTACTCCATGCTACTTAATTGCACCACTGGAGTAGCTTATACTCAACTTTCAAAGTTTTATTCATGTAATTTGTTCTATAATAGGGAAATGTGGAATTGGAAAAAATAATTCAGTTTCATCATTATCAGAACACACTAATACATTCATTTCATAAAGGCAGGAAGACAATGTGTATCTGTAACTGATTTAAGAAGTTCTGGGGCCAGCTGTTGTGGTAAGGCAGCTGGATCCCACATGGAGACTGTATGGTTCTAGTCCCAGACCCAAAAGCTTGAAAAACCCTATGCATGTGTGTGTGTCCAAAATTCTGAGAGGAGAATGGAGGACAAGAAGTTTCCACATGGCCATCCCACCTTGGGGTGCTTTTTCACTTTCTCTCTCTCTGGCAAGTACACGCTCCTTAAAGCAAAGTTAAAAAAAAAAAAAAAAAAAAAAGAGTAAGAAAGAAAAGATTCTGTATTGAAGTAGGCCAGCTTGAGGTGTAAAAAGGCTGTAGCCATTTTGAAATGAAGGAGGCTGCTAGGGAGATTTGTTTAAGAAATGGTCAGGTATAGAAGCCAGGAATGGGTATTTGAAGGAATCAGGATAATTACTCAGGGAAAGTGATTGACTCTGATGGACTGTAGTGAGGAATGATTTGCATGTGCTTGTATCTTGTCCTCTAAAAATCAAGACCATGTTGAGCTTTTTGAGACCATTTAATGATGCTTGCTAACTGTCTCTCTGTAACCTGTTGCAGCAACAAACTCCTTTTTCTCCAGCCACTGCCTCTCCTCTCATCTCATTGAATATAAGAAGCAGCAGCTGAATTTAGTTGACTGATAACAGCATTAATGCTTAAAATAAGACATGCAAGATTCCTATTTTAATGGTAAAATGAGTAAAGATATAAAAATTGTCCTTTATAATTTCAAGGCATTAGAATAATTTCAGAATGTATGCAGAGTACTCAATGTGTACAAACATTTAGGTCAGAATGATTGTATAACTTTATCAATTATATTTGGGAATAATAATACGAAATTTTTATTTTTCATGGTCATGAGAACTAAAATTTTGTGGGATGCTCAATTAGTCTAGTGTTAGACGGTCAAAAGCACATTGACGCTTCCAAAGCATGTAAACATCAAAAAACTGAGATTGGCAAATCTAGAATTTTATAAAAATTATTATGGTCACTTCTAAAATGTGTTCTACTTATTCATTAAATTAGTGAGCTGTAAATTTTTAACCATCTTCTCCAATTACATTTGTTTAGAAAATATTCCAGCATAAGTAAAATAGATTTGTTAAATAAAATACTGGAAACATTTTCAGATATGATCCTTTAAAGTTGATATAATTAATGTCATTCTAAATAGCTAGATATTTGTAATTCTATTGAATATTTTATCTAAATATTTAGATTACACTTAATATTGTTTTACTGGAGCTCCACTTACTGATCTTTTTAGCAATTTTGAACCTGAGCGATTTTGAAAACATATAAGCATTCTTCAATCTCAATGGAGCTACTCCCTTAGTTATCAGCATCTCTGAATAAAAAATCTATTATTATAAGAAGAGTTGGTAAAAACTATTGTTGTTACTTCCCTCCGTCACATTTAACATGTGCTCTTTAATTTTAGCTCAGAGAGGGATATCAGGATTTAAATGGGGTTGAGCAAATCTCTTATTCTGAATAAAGTTAAGTAGCATTGGCTTTTATATTTATTTTTGAAACTTCAGTCTCTATCAACACATGGAAAGAGCTGTGTCTCTAATCACACTTCTTAGGATAACTTCTGAAACGGTATTGAAATACACATTACATCTCTAAAATCACTTGACTTCAAGCATTAAAAGTAAAGTTTAAAAAACAACATATATAATACTTTTTCTTCATGAATTTTAAACGTAGCTTTTATGAGAGTGGTTTTTTTTCTCCACCCTTCTTTACTGAAACAGACTGAACTTTCACAGTTTAGTTTTGTTTCGCTATTTTGTTTTTCTTTCAGCTAGCCTAATTGCATTACCTTAAAAACTGTGTCTATGGAAAATGTCTTTTCATCTCCCATATAGCCGACTTATGAACAAACATGTGCCTCGAAACTCAGTTTTAAATGAGGAACTTATTATTGACAATGTCTTTTTGACACATGCTGGTGTCATTATTAACAGTAATAACAAGTTCTGAGCACCAATTTCCATTGCTAGTAGGCTTAATTATAGATGTCAGAAGGCACCATAGAAATAATCAATTATAATAGTTACAAGCACTTAAAAACCGATCTCTTGGTCCATTTTTCTCTTAAAAACAGCAGCAACAATAACACCACTCACCCCAGTCTATAAGTATAAAAATAACATTATTTTCCTGCCAAATGAGAGTGAGAAATGGGGAGATAGACACCTGCTCATCTAATCCTTAGGAGCCTCTGACACATAATCATGGAAGTTTTGATTTGAAACTGTCAAATCCAGTCTATTCATTTTATTTAAGGATATGAAACAGATTCGTAAAGGGAAAAATAATTGGAGAAGTCAACATGTAAGTCAGTGAAAATAAAGACGTGAGTCTGTTTTCCTGAATCATTGCCTTGGATGGTGTTGGCTTATATACAATATAAGCCATTAAGTCATAAAATGAAGCGATGGAGCTTATTTATATCTAATATATGATCCCTTTTCCAGTCTTCTTACAAAATCAGTAAAAATTAATCCTGGGCAGATTTTAATGTGTAAAAATAACTGGCTATACTAAAGGTGCCATTAAATTAAATAGCTTAAATCTTAAATAGCTCTGATCAGCCTTTCCATTAAAAAAAAAAAAAAAAAGAAAGAAAAAGAAAATTGCTCTTAACTAAGAATGCCATCTATGTGTTGTCCATAGAACAGACATATTCCAAGAATTGAAGGCTTAGTGTTAGGTTGTTTATTGGGCAGGGCAAAATGGTAGGTAGAATGAACAAAGTCTCTAGTTGCTATGTATATATACTCTAATGGACATTTTTGTTGCTGTTGTTTTTCATTTATTCGTTTTATAAGTTAGATGCCTATTTGCTTATTTGCTTGCTTCTATTGGATTCATGAGCTACATCTTGCAGGCTTACTAAAATGGCAGTTTTTAAAAAGTAGGATATATCTCTATACTGATTTAACATGACTGTTACAAATGGGCTAACTTGAGATTTTTCTCAGTCTTTAGTTTTCTCAGTATGTACCTAAATTGCTAAGGAAAAATTCATTTTAATATAACCAACAAGAAAATCATCAGAAGTATTTTTTAAAGTCAATTTAAAAAAGTATGTTGATGCTACCAGCTCTTCATAACCATGCCTTACTTATCAATAATGTCTCTATTATTACAGGTTTCCTCATCCGTGACCAACATCACTTGTAAACCACATGCTTAATAACAAAGTGGCTACCCCAGGGTTCTAGATCTTACCTCTGAAAATGGATATGGTTGGTAATAAGTATTAGAAAATCTCTTCTAATATTCATAGAGACTAGGTTTCTATAAGGCAAAATAGTTTATGATTATGTGATCTGAATAATATATTTCTACTAAAAATAATAAAAGGTATGTTAAAAATATTTTCATATTATCTCTGAGCACTCACAGAAGAGTGCTCTCATTTCAAATATTTACTTTATGCTAATGATTCTAAGTTACCTGTAAGAACATGATATGAATACTGAAAAAAAACTGTACTTTTTACAACAAACATCTTTTTTATTGAAAAACAGAACATTTGTCCTTTTAGCCAGAACTGCCATTTTCAGTAATTCACCAAAATGATGAACATAAAGGGAAAGAGAAGAGGCACACGATACATTGGGAAGTTGGAAAAGTCAAGATGCTGCTTTTCATAGAAAAATATGAAAAAAAATATGTCATGACTTTTGAGACACCAGTATGTTCTCAAGGTTTTTAGAAAACATGGAGTGGTTCCTTTGGCATCATACATACAAATCTGTAAGACATGTAGACATGAAGAGAATGGGTACTGTTCAAAAAGGAATGTCCCTGGGACCAGCAGTTAGCGTAATGGCTATGTCTCTGGACTCCCACGTAGTCGACCACGGTTCGCGTCCCAGACCCGGTGGCTTAAATTCATGCCGGGCGCGTGTGCATGTGTGATCAAGATCCTGAGAGGAGAATGGGGAGAAGGGATTGCAGTGTGGCCATCCCCCCGGGGGGTGATTTCTCGCTTTCTATTTCTCTGTCTCTCTCTGTCTGGTGAGCGCACACGCCCTATAGCAAAAAATAAATAAAATAAAATAAAATAAAATAAAATAAAATAAAAAGGAATGTCCCACAAATGTTACCATGGCGAAACTAGAAGAGTATACAATGGTAACCGTCATGTTGTTAGTATTGTTGAAAACAAGTTAAGGGCAAGATTCTTGCCACGTGAATTAATGTGCACATTGAGCATATTAAGCATTCTAAGGGCAGAGATAGCTTCCTAAAACATGTGAAGGAAAATGACCAGAAAAATAACAAAGCCAAAGAGAAAGGTACCAGTATTCAATTGAAGCACCAGCCTGTTCCATCCAGAGACCCACACTTTGTGAGAACCGATGGAAAGAAGCCTGAGCTTCTGGAACCTATTTCTTATTGAGTTCATGGCATGATGGGTATTAAACATAAACAAACTATGGTCTACAAAACATGTTTTTTTAATTGAGTAGGATTGTGGTGTTCTCTCCCCCAAAGCAAATTTTAATTGGGTGCTAATTCATTTTGTAATATCTTTATTAAATTTTAGTGTTTCTTAGCTAAAAGATGTTAGGCGGCTTATTATGCAATAAATAAAACTCAGTGGGTTAGAAAATGTCCGGACACTGTTTCTACCTCTTTGAAGATAGTCCTTCTAAATCATCATGGGAAAGAAAAATTTACAGTTAAGTTCAGGGAAAGTTGATCACTCATGAGTATATAAAATATCTGGAAATTAAGGATAAGGAATTCACGTTTGGTGCTTACTGTTAAAAAGTAGATTGCTTAGGGACCAGCAGATGGTGTAACAATTATGTCACTAGACTCCCACATAGCTGACTGCAGTTTGAGTCCCGGACCCAGTGGCTTCAAAAATCACACCAGGCACATGTACATGCATGTCCAAGATACCAGGAAGAGGATGGGGTAGGCGGGGACGGTGACTTCTCACTTTCCCTCTCATTGCATCTGTCTCTTTCTCCCTGTGAATGTACATGCCCTAAGCAAAAACTTCTTTTAAAAAATATTGTTTAAACTAAAAAAATAAAAAAAATAGAAAATAGAAAAACAGAATGTTCTCTGTTTTATACAATAATTCTTTATCATTATGTAGAAAATAGTGCTTTTAAGTAGAACTAAAATAATAATAATAATAATGCATTGATAAAAAAGTCAGAAAAGTAAGCCCCAATAACTTCAAGTAACAATCAGTCTTTCCATAAACCACAGCCATCAAAGCATGTATTATAGTTTTTCATTCCATTATGTTGAGCATATAGAATCTACTCCTTCTTCTCAAATTCATATTGATAGAACGAAAAATGTCAGATAAAGATAAACCAGTGCATTATTTAACAGAACATTTAAAAGAAGAGACAATGTCATTTTGGCTGAACTTCCATAATTTTTAAGTGAGCTATAATTTTAACTCACTGAACATTTGATATTTAAAGTGAGGGAAGTTAGTACAGAATAATGAGAATTAGTCATTATGCATCTATTTGTCTAGGTATATGATTTTTTTCCAAACCAATACTTTGGATGTAACTTTTGTCTGAAGAATTAAGCCTAACAAGTTGATTCTTCCCTTAATTGTAAAATATTTAATAATATTCTAAATATGTGGGTTCTCATAAAATATCAATCTGTTAAATAACACATACTTTTTAGTCATCATCTTACATGTGATGGGAAAAAAAAAAAGTATCAGGCAGGTCCAGCTGCAGTAGTGTGGGCTACAGGAGCTGAAACCAGTTGGGAGGCCCGGTTTCATTTCCCAGCCCACCCTAAAACACTAGATGTGGCGGCTTGCACCTGTAGTCCTAGCTATTTGGGAGGCTGAGGTAGGAGGATCATGAGCTTGCAGCTAACATGGGTAATACTCTATAGCAAGATCCTGTTTGAAAAAACAGGGCATGGTGGCATGTACCTATGGTCCCAGCTACTTAGGCAGAATTGTGACCCAATGAGAACCTCTCTAAAGTGCCACACACCCATACTCACCACACACACACACACACACACACACACACACACAAATGTATCAAGTTTCAAAAAAATTAAAGAACAAATTAAATATGCTATGTACTCTCAACACAATTTTTTGGATATATAATTTAGTTAAAAACAAGGAATTTTTAAATGTGCTCTTAAGGATTATTTTAATGTTGTGATTTTGTTTCTTTATTATATCACCTGACTCCTAGCACAGACCTTATTCTGGGAGTAGATCTTTCTTCACTTTGGTCTGTCCAGATATACTCAGTTGATCAATTAGAGCATTTTGTATTCTATTAAATGAACTCTCTATTTATACAATTTCATTACAAAGTCTTTCATTCTCCTTATTTTCCAGCAATATAGTACATTAAAAAATCAATAAACAAGATATATATTGTAAAATATGACATATTAAAATTGTCTTTGTTTTATAATAATAATAAACCCAAAAATTAAGGTCATGCTATTGAGTATACTAATGCCATAGAACACATAGCCTGAAGACAAGCAATTTTTCAAAAAGTTATTTGGATATACATATATATTCATACATATTAAATCATTTTAAACTATCTTACTTTGGATAATGTTGGCTTATACATGATATAAGCTGGTAACTTATAAAATGGAGTTCATATATATGTCACTCTTCGTGTGTGTTATATATGTACACACATACATATATATATATATATATATATATATATATATATATATTATATATTTTTGCTAGAGGGCATATGAGCTTACTAGAGGGAGACAGAAAGAGAAAGGGAAAGTGAGAAAACGCTCTCCATGGGGTGGTCATGCCACAATCCCTTCTCTTCAATTTCAACAGGATTTCAGGACTGTTCATCTACTGTATCCCCCAAGCCACTGAGTCTGGGACTTGAACCACACAACTGGCCATGAGGGACCCAGCAGGCCCAAAACCATACCACCAGCTAGCCCCTATATTATTTTAAAACCATCTCTGAGGCAATTTTTGGTTTGTAGAATTGTAAGTTGTTAAATTAAAAACAAAAAAACTCACAACTTTTGTTCAGACGATTTTTTTTTAAAAAAAGAAGGAAATAGTTCAGTTCTATGTAAATTGAAAAAAACTCACTTTAGTGTTAAAATTTCTTATTAGTTTGCTAAGGCTACAATTTAACAATGGTATTACACAACAAGTAGTCTGTAGAAAATATAGTCAAAAAGCTAAAACCAAAAGCAGCTCTAAGAGACCAACAGAGGGCATAACGACTATGTCGCTAGACTCCCATATAGTTGACCTCGGTTTGAGTCCCAGACCCAGCTTAAAACTCACAATAGAGGAGAAGGGACTGCAACAAGGCCATCCCCCCCACCCCACAAGGCCATTCCCCCCACCCCGAGAGAGGTGATTTCTCACTTTCTGTCTCTTTGTCTCTCCAGTGAGTACACAAGACCTATAGCAAAAATCTCTTTAAAAAATCAGTTTTAATGTTAAATGATGAAAATTAATTCATATAATTTTATACTATATTTGCTTATTTTTGTTCTTAATTTCTATTTCATCCTACATAATGTCTGTAGTTACAAAATATATCATTTAAAAATTGAACAATGTACTTCAAATTAATACAAAGAAAAAATTGTATTGGTCCACATATATCTTTTCACATGAGTATTGAAAAAGAAAAGAAAATATCTCTATTTCCAACTCCCATAAATAAATAGGAAGTCAAAATAGAGAAGAAAGAATCAAGTAAATGCTGATATTCTTAAGACAGTGGTTTTCTTTTCACACCTGTTTTCAAAAGCTTCTCTAAAAAAATTTACTAGTTTCTACCAGAAGTCAGTTGTCCCAGGTACTCTCAAACTATATCCCACTTTATTATCAACTACTTTAATTATCCCCCCTTTTTTATATAAAGTAAAAATAACAACAGAAAGATAATTACAGTGTAACAACCTCTTTTCTATACCTTCTTTGTTAAGTATAGCCTAGAATGAGGCTAAATATTTTCCTGAAAAATTTTTTTCTTGTTTAGAATTATTTCATACCTAATACTTTGGTTATTTGTATTAGAAGAGATGAAAAAATCCTTAATATGTCAGAGTCTAAACTTAATACTTCTGGAGTCAGTTTATTTGAATAGTGGTATCAGATGGAATATCTTCTCTTCCATTTTTTATTTATTTGAGTCTTCTCTTTCTTAATATAGCTTAGAGTTTGTCAATTTTGTTTATCTTTCAAAAAACAATCTTTAGTTTTACTGTCTTTAGTTTTACAATCTTTAGCTTTGAGGTCTTTTTATTTTATCTTCACGTAGGTATTTATCTTTATTATAGCCCCTCTTAGCATGTAGTTGGGTCTTGTTTTCTAATCCATTCAGCCATTCTATGCCATTTGATTTAAATATTTAATTCATTTACGATTAAAGTACTTGTTGGTAGATAAAAGCTTTCTATTTGTCACTTCATTAATTGTTTTCTGGCTGCTTTGGTACATCATGTTTTTCTTTCGTAGTCTCTTGTCTTCATTTGTGATGTGATGATTTTCTGTACTGGTATGCTATGGATTCCTTTCTCTTTATTTTTTATGTATTTACTAGTTAGGTTTTAATTTTGTGGTTACCCTGAAGTCTACATAAAACATACTATATTTACAACAGACTCTTTCAAGATGATAATAGCTTAACTTTGAGTGCATGCAAAAAAATCTGTATTTTCTCCCCCAGCACCCGCATTTTCTACTATTGATGTAATGATTTATACTTTTTTTATGTTGTGTATTTATTAATAAATTACTTATTATAATTATTTTTATTGCTTTTACTTTTAACTTATATACTAGAGTTGTAAGTGATTTACACACCATATTACATACACACCATAATACATAACCATATTACAGTATTAGATTATTTTGAATTTGACTATACACTTACCTTTAGCAGTGAGTTTTATATGTTCATGTTATTTCACTTCCATTTGAAGAACTCCTTTTAACATTCCTTCTAGGATCTAGTGATGATAAACTTCATTTGCTTTTGACTAAGACACTCTTCTGCTTCATTCATGAAATAAAGCTTTTTTTAGGTAAAATATTCTTGAGTGTCAGGGGGATTTGTTTGTTTGTTTTAGCACTTCTCCAGTCTCTCTTGTTCTTCAATATTCATGTTAAGAAAGTATTGATACTCTTATGAAACTGCAAATTATCTTGCCCCACTCTAAATAGAAAACTCTATCTCTTCTTGTTTTTTTTTTCTTTCTTTTTTTTTAATGCCCAGTAAAATGTGTTCTTCTCAGTTGAACAAATCTTAGAAAAATTGACTTGTATAAGAACAAAGAATGTCGGAAGGCTCAAGTGCATATCAATCAGAAAGTGATGTCAAGCAAGAAATTACATTTTCCAATTTATGTTCCATAAATAACTTATAGGAAAGTTAGCATGCTTCAGTTAAAAAATAGTAAGAAAAAATGAGAAAAATTAATGACAACATTCACAAGAAATGGAAAACAAATGAGAAAAAGTGATCCATTAAAATAATGGCTGTATTTGTCAACCCTTTTCTGAGGCTATAAATAGTATTTAAAATATTTTTAAAGCACTGACTTGAGCATAAAAAGACTCAAAAGCTATTAATCAACCTACATATTATGACATTTCCTCCTACAACAGTTAAATCTATATATTTTAATATCATTTTTAAGGTTAATATTTGTGTAGTTATTAAAGTACATTAAAATGGAAACAAGACCTGAAGAATCCCTGAACCATTAAAACAAATTAGGCATCATAAATGACTCTGTCTTTTTTGGTCTGCACACAAAAGCAAAACTTAAGCTGGATCATGTTTGATAGAACCTTATGTGAGATAGAAATAAAACGTAATTCCAACCAATCATAAGTAGCCAATTAACATATGATTATATACTAGGGACTTTCAAACATGGTACCAAAAAAGGCAATTTCGTAATTGCAAACAAATCAAATAATTTTTAAATTTTATTTTCACCATTTTCCAGTTAATACTTGTTTTGTCATTGGAAGGTTAAACTTCTTTCATTGTGGTGTTCCCAATTTATGAAATGCTTCTTACTCAAATATCCTTTTTAAATTTTTATTGTGCTTTAGATTTTTTTTTTTTTAACAAAGCATAAACCACACTGGACACAATTGAAGAGAATTTTCAAACTCTCCTAAGATCACATCTACCATCTATGTTTCTATGGACTACATTTAATCCTCTTTTATCTATTCAATCTTTCCTCCCCGCTACATTATCCATTTCCTCTCTGTTAAATAACAAGATACTGGCGTTTCATAGAAAGTGGTCAGATATGGAGGATCTATTGCTGAGTGAAGTAAGCCAGGCTATGAAAGAAAGATATTGTATGTATCCAGTTAATATATACCGACTATCTGCACTCTATGGTAGAGAGCAAAATATTGGAGGACATAAAAGCAGTGAAAGTACTTAATGAGAATAAGACAGTGTGGAGTTGGGGGGGGGGGGAAGAGAATAGGATAGAGAAAGATAGCAAGAGAACAAATAGAGAGGCAGGACGTTAGTGAGAAACAGATATGGCTTATTACCTGTTGATGATGACATGTATAGTACTCTGAACTGGATTGGTCTGAGAAGTATTTCATGATGGGTAAAGTCTTTTTACAAGCAAAATGAGAAATAGTGATTGACTGTTTAAAAAATAATTAGAATAATAATAATGATTGGGAAAAACATAGAAAAGATATTGAATAATGAGGTGAGGAGATAAATGTCTCTGTATTGACTGGCATGCAGGGCATACCCTTTTGAAAAAGCAATGTAATGCACTGTAAAGTTATATGTGATCCATTGTAATGTAAAGAAGATTATGATGATAATAAAAATTTTAAAAAAAGAATGGAAAAAAATTTAAATAAGAACCTGCTATACTACATGATATATTTAAAATCTGTTTTGTGCCCAAGTTCTACTTTAGTTAGTACTCCATTTCTTTTTATCTTTCTACAACAAAATTCCTTGAAATTACTGCCCTTAACTATTATTCTTTATTATTTAACCCATTATAATCAGACATCCTTCAAAATTATTCCAATGAAGAGCTATTATTAGGGTCAACAGTAACCTGTACATTGCTATATCCAATAGTGTTAGTTCTCAAAATAGTTGATCACTTACTCCATAATAAAATACTTTTTCTCTTACCTTCCAAGACACAAATCTTTCTTGATTCTTTTCCTGCACTCATCATTGTTACTTTGCTGATTTTTTCTTTTCCCTCTAACTTGTAAATGTTAGAAACCTTCAGAAATTGGGCCTCAGATGTATTCCTTTATTTTTATTATTATTATACTGACTCCTTGGGAGATGTCACCCAATTTTGTAGTTGTAAATATCGCTTATACATTTAAGAGTCTAGATCCAGGACTGGCAGGTGACATGATGGTTAAGGTCTCTGGATTCCCACATGGCTGACCACGGTTCGAGTCTCGGACCTGGTGGCTTGCTTTCTCACTTTCTCTCTCTCTCTCTCTCTCTCTCTCTCTCTCTCTCTCTCTCTCTCTCTCTCTCTTGCTCTCTCTCTCTCTCTTTCTCTTTCCCCCTCTCTAGTCAAATAAATAAATAAATTAATAAATTAATTAATTAATTAAATAAAATAATTCTTAAAAATAGTTTAGATCTGAATCTTCTGAATTCCAGATTCTAAGATTGAACTAATTAGTCAAGTCTATACTTGGACATCTAACACTCACCTCAAGTTCAACAGTACTGAAACTTACTTCTTGATTCCTCAAATCTCCCAATATCCTCTCTTCCTCTTCCAACCTATCTCATTTGGATTCTATGTTTTCTCTATTTTTTTCATATACCAAACCTAATTTGTCAGTAAATTCTATTGATATGAGCTCATATTTTCTATAGCTATAAGCAAACTTTGAGTTATTGATACCTCTTTCTTGGATTATTGCAATAGTTTATAACTTGTATCCCTGTTTTAGCCCTTGCCCTACACTCAGCCCTCATAATGATCCTTTCAGAATTTAAGTAAAATCATGCCACTCATGTAAAAATACTTTAATGGATTCCCTTCTCTCTAGAGTAAATGTCAAAATCCACATGTTTTTACAAGCTCCTACATATTCTAGAGTCCTCCAATTAGCTCCTGGATACTCATTTGCTGTCATTCTCCCCTTGGTCATCCTCTAGTTATTCATATATATATATATATATATATATATTCCAATAGATTTAGAAGGCTTTAACACTCCAGCGAAATTTTAGCTAACTGATTTGCATTGGCTCTCTCCTTTGCCTAAAATGCTAACCTGTAGCTAAAGTTTTCAACATTTTTCCTCAGAATCTTTTGGGTGTCTACCCAAACGTTCTGTTTGCAATGTACCTCACCACTCTGAAGTTCATATTCTTTTTACTGATTTTCTCACATTTATCAGAATTCTGTTATTCTTTTATTTGTTTATAAGAACAAATTATTTTTCTCACTGAAACTAAAGCTTATTGAGGACAAGGACAGTCATCCCTGCTGTATGTAACCTTAGAACCTAAATGAGTTTCTGGTATGTAGGAGGTATTCTGTAAGTATGAAAATGACTCGGAAAAAAATGAGTGGCTGGGAAAAACTCCAAGTTTCTGTTCACCTAAGAAACTACCCATTATGTGTTCCCTAATACGTTTTACCATAAGTCTCAGCATCTCTATAAATATTGGCAACCTTCTTTATTCTAATTTGTCTCTTTGGGGTTGAAAACTACTCAACAAAGGGAAGATGTTACACTTAATGTTTAAAAGTAAATTGTAGAATTTAGTTTAAATAGAAAATAATCATACAGAAATTGACCAGCAACTACAATTGTTACAGTGCTATCATGTATTCTAATTCTATTTTAAACTATATTTTAAATTAATTAAACTATATTTTAAATTAATTAAATTTATTTCTAAATTAAGACATCTATGTTGTAATGTGTTTAATCTAAACATTTTTTGGAATAATGGTATGTTAGAGAATGCGTTCTTCCTAAAACAAGCTCATGAATGCACAAATTTGTACTATAATTTTGATTTGGTTATCCTTCTGGCCAAAACTTTCAGTGGCTCCCCACTGAGAGCAGTGTAAAGTCCAAGTCCTTATATTGATCTTTACTGTTTTCTTTAAACTACAGAGTTAAACAATAGGCTGTTGCTTAGGTCCAACTGTATTACTACCTCATAACCCAAACTTGTGCACATGCCCATTACCCAAACATGTTGTGATATTTCAAATCTTACTGTGGTTTCACTCAGATGATACCATCAGGTACAGTAAAAGTAATAGGTTATGGAGTCACACTTTTGCATTTGTATGAATGACACTGTTCTCTAAATTTCCCAAGTAAACTTCATAGAAGTATTTCAACCAAGATGCTAGAAATAATTGAAAATAAAACATATAAAATGTGTGGCCTTGGCTAAGTTGCACTCCTTTTCATAGTTTCCTCAGCTGTAATGTGAATAGGATATTTACTCTATCAGTTTTGTCACTGTAATAAGGAAAAGAGTATATCTTTAATGAAACATAGACAATGCTCAATGCATATTTTCTGTCTTCTTCCTCTACCCCAAATTTTCAAGCACGTTGCCTCAGTCTATATCACTGTTTTATCTCTATCTTACCACTTCTAATTTATCTTCTTGATTAAACTGTTGTTCTTAAAATTCTTTTTTTGTCTTACATTAATTATTATATTATAGTGCCTATACCCAGGGCATACTTTATACTACTGTTTCTAATTTTAATCATATGATTTGAATTTTCAAAAATGTATATTGATAAGGAATTATGAAGGATAAGATATTCCTCCATGAGCCTGGTCTATGAAAGATGTATTTACATTAAATCCTTTTGTGTTTGTTTACCGAAGGGTGTGTGCACTTGTAAGAGAGAGATGGAGAGAAAGACAAGAAGGAGAAGGCAGCTTCAGTAGGGTGAGAGCACATCACAATCCTTCTCCTCCATTTTTCTATCCTGTCAAAATTTGGGGCACACATGCACATGTACACAGCATGTTTTTCCTAGCTACCAGGGCAAGGATTCAAACAATGGTTAGTCATGTGAAATCCAGATTCCTTAACCACAAAGATGTGGGATCAGCATACGATGAAATCTTTAAATGCATGACTCTGGTGTAATAGCAATCATCATTTAATTCCTGATTAACATTACTACAGATTCTGGGCCCAGCAGAAGACATAACATTTTCATCACTGGACTACCACATGGTTGACTATGGTTTGAATCCTGGACCCAGTTACTTGAAAATCATACCAGGCATGGGTAGGAGAATGGAGAAGGGATTGTGGTGTGGCTATCCCCCTGAGGGGGAGGGTGATTTCTCACTTTCCCTCTTTCCCTCTCACTGTTTCTCTCTATTTCTCAGACCAGCATATGTGCCCTAAGACAAAAAACAAAACAAAACAAAACAAACAAACAAACAAAAAAAACAACTAAAAAACAACTAAAGATTATTTGGATATTATTATTAACTTTAGGATATTATTAACTTCAGCACAACTAGTTGCTGAATTTATTCACAGAAACATTGAACATCTTGCATAAGATTATTTTCTTTAAACAGTTTGTTTTTGAATAACAAAATTTTACTTTGAAACTTTTTCCTTAAATCAGAGTTACATATCTTCTATGCTAATATAACTTCTTTATTAGGTAATCTACATAAATAACTCTTAATTTAAGATAAAGTTACAGTTCCATATTGAAATTACAATAAGATTTTCTCTAAGGAAGTAAAAGCCAATAATTTGGAAAAGGTTAGCTTTGACTAAATAAAAAGAGTTTCTTCTCAGTGATGTTATTTCTTTCCCATTATCCAAAATTGTAGATTTTCTTTCAGTTTATAAATTGTACTTTAGTCCCTGTTGAGGCATATTGTCCATTGAGCACTTTGCTTCAAATTACTAAGTAGTTGTTCCTTTTAAACACAATATAGCAAATGATTTGTTATCAAATGTCCTGGTTGTTTCTTATTTCTTTTTTCAAAATACTGGATTTTTTTTACATCAATTGAATTTGCAATCATAACCATTCATTCAGGAGAAAAATGGTCTTCTGGTTGAAGACTAATTTAAAAGAGAGTTCACTTTGACATTTAAACTTCAAGTGAAAATTAAACTTTGCTGATAATATTGAATTAGAAACATGTTTTTTTGGAGGGTGGGAAGTAATGTCAGTAAGATACAAACTAATGCAAATCGGATAAAATTTGTATTAATTTACCTAAATGTCCCAAATATACATTCTTACAGCTTATGTAAATATTAAATAGTCAAGACAAACTTTAAATGTGTCTCAGGTCTGCAAGAAATATTATTTTGAGTACACTGACTATGCTGAGAGATGTATCATCAATTCTCTTATCATTACAACTGTTCTGCTAAGTCATTTCCATGAGTGTCAATTTTCTTGACAACTTCCCATATACTTGAAAATACCAAATATATAGTTAAAATAAAAGAAGCTCTTGGGATATGTTATAAAATGTTAAATTCTCAACAAAATTAAGGGCCAGTTGGTACTGTGGCAGCAATAACTTGACCCACATAGGGAGGGTCCTGGGTTGGCGTCCAAGAACCTCTCTGAGTGTGCCAAGCACATGTGTGCAAGTCTTTAATCTGGGCCAGCTGAGGTGGGGTGCACTGTGATATAAATACCCTGTTAGGAGTATCTGTCTTTTTCAAAGAAGAAATAAATAAATATTTTCTTAAAGATAAAAGTAAAGATGATAACAAAATTACTAGAGAATCAGTATTTGTCCTACACTTTAAAGATTAAAATCCCCTATCTATCCACAAATGTATGCATATATTTTATATATAAAGATATGTGTTCTGTATATCTATATATCGTAGATTTATTTCAGATGCCCCACAATTAACATTTGCTTAAGAAAGTTCAATATTTTTTAAATTAAATATAATTAGAGAGAAAAGTAGGATCGGTGTTTAGGTAAAGATACTTGATCATAAAAAAGATCTGTTAAAACTTGGTATATAAACACCTCCATAAGAAAATATTTGCAGTGAGAATGTGTTTAAAACTACAATGTGTTCTTTTTTCAAGAAATTCCACTCTGAAAGAATGATGTTACCTTCCCTCTTGGAAGATGTTGAAGAAGCCTCTTATGAGGGACATAACTGATCAGGAAAATGTTCCTTATTTCTAAAACTTCTGCTTCTTAACTTTTCTCAGTGACCCATTCTTTTATTACCAGAAAGTATTTAACAAAGAACTTTATCTGTCATAACTAGAGCTACACTCACAAGTGGAACTTCTAAAAACTTTGGAAACCAAGAGGGCAACTAACAGATCTATCCATGGACCCTTAAGTGGGATTACATCAGATTAAGGAGTTTCTGCACAGCAAAGTACACTATAATTAGTGTAAATCAACAACCCTCGGAATGGGAGGGAATTTTTGTTAACTGTGCCTCAGATAAGGGACTGATAACCAGAATATACAGGGAACACAAGCAGCTAACCCCGAAGAAAATGATTAATCCAATTAAAAGATGGAAAAATGAGCTGAATAAACAACTATCTAAGGAAGACATATGAACAGCCAAAAAGCATATGAAAAAATGCTCAATATCCCTCATTGTAAGGGAGATGCAGATCAAAACCACAATGAGATACCATCTAATCCCAGTCAGAATGGTGAAGATTCAAAAAACAAATAATGATAAGTGCTAGAGGGGATGTGGTGAAAGGGGAACACTCCTACACTGTTGGAGGGAATGTAAATTGGTCCAGCCACTGTGGAAAACGATATGGAGGTTCCTCAAAGACCTTCAAATAGAACTACCATATGATCCAGCAATTCCACTCCTGGGTATCTACCCAAAGGACAGGAAAGCACTCAGTCAGAAAAGCGCTTGCGGGGACCAGCAGGTAGCGTAATGGCTATGACGCTGGACTCCCACGTAGTCGACCGCAGTTCGCGTCCCGGACCCGGTGGCTTAAAACTCACGCCGGGCGCGTGTGCATGCGTGCCCAAGATCCCGAGAGGAGAATGGAAGAGAAGGGATTGCAGCGTGGCCATCCCCCTGGGGGGTGATTTCTCGCTTTCTGACTCTCTGTCTCTCTCCATTTGTCTGTCGAGCGCACGCGCCCTATAGCAAAAACCTCTCAAAAAAAAAGAAAGAAAAGCGCTTGCACATCTATATTCATCACAGCCTTATTCACGGTTGCTAAGACATAATCAACACAAATGTACACAGACAGATGAATGGATTGAAAATTTGTGGCACGTATACTCCATGGAATACTATTCAGCCAAAACAAACAAACAAACAAACAAACAAGGCCCTGGAATTTGATAGAAAGTGGATGAATATGGAAGATTTGTTGCTGAGTGAAGCAAGTCAGGCTATGAAAGAGAGACATCGCATGTCTCCACTTAACATATACCAAATATCTGCACTCTATGGTAGAGACTGAAAGACTGGGGAACATAAAAGTATTAAAAATTGTAATGGACACTAGAGACAAAGTGGAAAGAGAGTGTGAGAGGGGAAGAGCATAGGAAATTTTGGGGAAAAATGGAAAGGTAAGACATGTATTATCTGTTAACGAGGATGTGTATGGTGGTCTCAATTGGGCTGGACTGAGGTGTATATCATGCTGGGTAAAGTCTCTTCACAATCTAAATGATGTATAGTGATTTAATGTATGAATAATAATAAATATATATATATATATATTTATATATATGTATGTATGTATGTGTGTGTGTGTGTGTGTGTGTGTGTGTGTATATATATATATATGGGATCTCACCTGGTAACTCTATTTCATATGACAATATTTTTCTTGTCAGAAATCTCCAATTTCTGAGAGTAACTTATAGTAACAAAATAGTTTGTATGCTATGATTTTAAACTCAGAATCAAATTCTCTGAAAACAATGAACATAATCATTCCAAAATGCATATATGTAGATAGATAGATACAACTCACAAAAATAAATATTTTTCATTCACTTTTTTCATCAAATAGTTAAATGTGCCTGGTTAATTTCATGTATGTTTTAAATGGACTATTTCTGTTGCTGTTAGAGAGATTTTTGCTATAGGCCACATGTGCTCGTTGGAGACACGAGGAAAGAGGGAAAGAGAAAAAGTGACAAATCATCCCTCAGGGAGGATGGCCGTATTGCAAATCCTTCTGTTTCATTCTCCTGTTGGAATTTTGGGCGTGCACATACACATGTCCAACCTGAATTTGATGCACGGGTCTGAGACTTGAATCACAGCCAACCACGTGATAGCCTAGCACCTTAAAATACTATGCCACCTGCTGATCCCAAAAAGACTATTTTTTAAAAGTTAATTTCTTTCTTTTATGAGAGAGGTAGACAGAAAAAAAAGAAAGAAAGAAAGAAAGAAAGAAAGAAAGAAAGAAAGAAAGAAAAGCAAGCAAGCACTTTCCATAGGTTCTTCATGCCATGATCCCGCTTCTAGCCTCAGCCAGCCAGTATCATAAATTTTGTGCACACAGGGAGAACCTGGATGCACGCTCAGCATCACAGTACACTGACTTACCACTATTCCACTGTGGCAGGTCTCACACTGATCACTTGAACATATGACCACTATTAGGGGTAGTTTTCACTGCATTCTGGAGTAGAATGGGAGACAATTTATCACAATGGAACATCTCAACATCCTAAAACTTTCTCCAAACTGCATATCCCAATAAGAATCCAGTCAGGTCTTCTCCATAAAACTTTTCGATTCATGGAAAGAATTTCACAGTATGACTCAGAATTTATTCAGTATTGCCTTTAATGTAGGTTAATTTCTCATTTCTTTATCTATTAAGAGCGCTGTTTATTCTTAGATGAAAACTTTAATTAAAATATTTTCTATAAATGAAGGGATGCCAATATGATTTAAATTAATTAATTTTATTATTGCTTTTTTTTCTTAATTAAAGAAAAGTAATAGTTTGTGTTAATATCTATGCTGATCTATTCCTTTAAGTGAAATATATTCTCGTAACAAATTGTTATCCATGGAGAGACACTAGCATTTCTTAAAAAAACTATAGTAAAATAAAAAGGGCTAGCTTGAAATTCCAAATCTTCTACATATTTAAATGCTTATTATTTGGAACATAAATAGAAAATAAAATAATATCAAAAAATGTGTGATTTGACACTTTTCTCTAAATCTGGTTTATATATACTCATTGACAGAACAAAATGGAGTATGAGAAAAAAGAAGTTGAGTGCACAATTTATTAAAAAGGCAGAGAATCTACCATGTTACTCAGTTATTATCTATTGATAATAACAAATACCTTAAAACTTAGAGGCTTAATGCAACATTTATTATCTCGATCTTGTGCAGTATGAATTTGAACATATAGATGAGTGTCTGTGACTGAGAGTCTTAACAATGCCATGTTCAAGGTGATGTCTAGGTTTGCATTCCTCACAAGGCTTAACTGTGAATCCTTGAGATATCTACTCTTAAACACAGTCATGTATCTGTTGACAGACCCCAGGTCCTCATGGCTATTGGCTAAAAACCCTCAGTCCTTGCTATGTTGGTCTTTCTAGCAGTTAGTTTACAACATAGCAGCTGGCTTTTCACAGAGGAAGTGAGTCAGAGAATGATAGTAGCCCAAAAGTGATTCAGATAATGATAGATAGTAGCCCAAGAGTTTGTATTTTATTTTTTTTTGAAGCAACAGTCTTTTCATCATGTAATTACAAAAGTGGCACCTCAGCAATGTTTTCCTATTTTATTAGAGGCCAGCCACTGGGTAAATGCTACACGCAAGAGAAAGAATCAAAATGAGAGTCAGGAAGCTCTGGGGACCATCTTAGAGGCTAACTACCGTGCTATCTAAATAACTATAAAGATGAACATCTACCAGCAAATAAGTGTTACAAAGGGTGTGACTATCCCAAATTAACAGAAACTATAAGTATTGCTGACTGTGCTAGATAATTTGGACAGTGATGTCCTTAGCTACTTCCTTCCCATCACCCAAGAGAGAAAATTAATAGATGAATTAGGAAAAGATGCTACCAACTGCTGATTAAAAAAATTAGTCATTTTGTACCAAAGTTGAAAACAAAAAAACAAATACATCAACTTTCTCAAAACATGATAGGCAAAGTATTTGTACAAGCAAAATGAGAAATAGCAATTGACTGTTTTAATAAATAATTAGAATAATAATAATAATGATTGGGGAAAACATAGAAAAGATACTGAATGTTAAAGTGGGGAGATTAATGTCTCTGTACTGACTGACATGCATGGCATTCCCTTTTGAAAAAGCAATGTAATACACTGTAAAGTTATATGTAATTCAATGTAATATAAAGAAGAATATGATGATAATAAAAAAATATATATATAAAATAAAAAAAATAATAATAATAAAAAAACTGATGCCAAAAATATATAAAAAGATTTCTGATTTCTTAGATTCTAATCCTCCAATTTTTTTTTTCCGTATATTTACCTGTTCTGTTGAAGGGAATGAAAATAGTGTTTTGTTTTTCTTTTTTCTCTCTTTTTATATTTTAAATACAGCCGGGGCACCTGATCTTCTTGTAAATACTTTTTAAGCTGTACTTAGCTGTTAGTAATTTAACTATCTCAATAGAATAAGAGCAGAATTTAATATTGGACATGTGCACTATGATTTAAAAATCTAATGAAGATAGACACACACACACACACACACACACACACTCACACACACAGAGGAACACTGAGAGTAAATAGTAATGATAACTGAGATAGTCTCTGATGCAACAACTCCCCGAAGAGAATGATAAAAAACAATAAAGGAAACAAGGAAGGAAAACTAGTCATATTTTCTTACTATCTTTAAGCTTAGAGGATTGAAAAAGAGTGCTATTACTGATATTTGTTCATATGTGGAGGGAGGGTGTAGACATTTGATGAACAGAAAGACCTTTTTAAGCAATTATGTTTGAAAATTTAGAAAAAATGTCCTCTGAATAATGAGAGAAATAAGAAATTCAAGAAATTAATAGTGAAATCCATAATTTAAAAATAAGATCCATATTTAGAAAGTGTCTCTGTGTTAGATTATTTTAAACTCAATTATTGATATGAGAGTTTCCATGAAATCTTGTAACTTCCAGAAACCCAAAACATCCATATCTAATTTTTCGTAACATTCCTCTTGTCTCTTTATCAAACCAATAAAGGTTTTTTTTTTTAATTTAAAATTGTTATCTGTTTTCATAGGAAAACACGGAAATAGGCAATTGCTTAAGAAGGGAGTAAGTGGTCCATTATAGTTAGATTAACCTGGAAAAAAGAATGATGGGATGTTACATCTTCCCACCCCCACCTTGGAAAATGATAATAACTTTACAGAAGAAGTAAAGACAGGCACACAAAGGAATTTATGGGTTTAGATTGAAATAAGGAAATTAGGAAATAATGATGGATGATGTGAGCAAGATCATATAGAAAGCAGAAGGATCACTGTATTTGGAGAAGGACCAAAAATATATATATGACTCTCTATATATGGCTCTTTAATATGAGCCTCTTTAATATGATGAATGTAGGAGCATAACACTGTTCTCACCAATTAAAGAAGTGGCAAAAGCATAGTGACAAATATGGCAAATTAATGATGACCTGCCAGCACTTAGACTTGCTTTGAGTAGCCTAGGAGAATTCCCGCATGTGGGATGGCTTTTTAAAAAAAAGCATATTTTTGGGTCCTTTAGGTGGTGTGGTGGCTGAGGATGCTGGACTCCCACATGGCTGACCATGGTTTGAGTCCTGGACTTGGTGGCTTGCCTTTTCACTTCCCCTCTCTCTGTCTCTCTTGCTGTCACTGTGTCCTTCTCTGGTCAAGTTAAAAATAAATAAAGTTAAAGAAAATAATTCTTTAGAAAACAAAGAAGCATATTTTTCAAAAAGGTTAAACCTCACAAAAGTCAAATAAGAAAGATAGCTAAACTTTATTAAGCACTTAATACATTCCAGCTATACTACAGAACCCTAGTCAATTAAGAACTGTTACTTTGCACATTTTACAGATAAAGAAATACAGAGACAGAGAACTTGAATAACTTACCTAACACAGAAAAGTAACGGAGGAGCCATGACTGAATGCAGGCACTTCAAGGAAGTGACCTCTTTTTTTCTCTTAGTTGTAGTTCCTTTCTAGTGGGATTAAACATCCAACTATACTCACTAACATTTGGATTTCTTAAAGCCCATGCCATAGGTTAAGTTCAAACTATTTCTACTTTCTTAAATGCTAAATTTATATAACTATCCTTAAAGATAAAAAATTATTTCAACTTCTATTTAAGATATTTGAAAAGCTCTGAAACCAACACTGTGTTCTACCGATCATAACCCAAAACACAATTGGTGCTTCTTTTGTCCAAGTAGATTTCTCAGTGACACATTAGTGCCAACTAGTAGTAGCCCACCGGAGCCCATTGCTATCCCTTCAGGAATTTTATGATCCAGCTGTTCAACACTAACATTTTTTTTTTTTTTTGAGAGGTTTTAGCTATAGGACGCGTGCGCTCGCCAGACAGACAGAGAGTGACATAGAGACAGAAAGTGAGAGATCACCCCCCAGGGGGGATGGTCACGCCGCAATCCCTTCTCCTCCATTCTCCTCTCGGGATCTTGGGCACGCACGCACACGCGCCCGGCGTGAGTTTTAAGCCACCGGGTCCGGGATGCGAACCACAGTGGACTACGTGGGAGTCCAGCGACATAGCCATTACACTAACTGCTGGTTCCCAACACTAACATTTTTTGAAATTAAGTCATATAAGTGGACAATTAAATCAGCTACATTAAAAACGCAACATACTCAAAACATCACTTCCTATATTTTACCATTTTGCTCTTAAATTTATTTTTTAAGTGTTTTTTTTTTTCACGAGTGAGAGAGACATAGAGACAGCACTCTCAATAGAGTCTCAACACTATGATCTACCCTCACCCTTGGCTAGCCCCAGGCCATGGGCACTATTGGGCCTGGAGTACCCAAGGAGGTCCCTGATGTGAATATGGAAACTTTCCATGTGAGTCAGCCTCATTGAGTGCTGTGAGTATCACCACGCCAATATCCAGCCCCTCATTCCAAAATTACTTACATTCATTTTATCTTCTATTCAAATGGTGATAATGCTATAGAATGTGTACTACTGTCTATCTCTTTCCAACCCCTCATTCAATGACAATATATCAACAACTAGAGACTGGTCAAGATGGAAGTATTTACACCACAGAAATTAGCAAACAGTACAAATCAGGGCTTTCCCCTCAACCACCCCGCTCAGGTATCTGGTCGTTAAACATTTGTTAGCAGACGAAAGAAATTGTTTAAGCCATTTTCATTTCTCTCTCTCCGTTTTTTTTTTTTTTTTCTTTTTCCCACCATTATTGAGTTATGATTGACAATAAAATTACATATATTTAAGGTTTATATGTATGTCTTTTTAAGGAAAAGTTACCCATAGGATCTGCACTGATTTCAAAGCATCTATTTTAAAAGTAAAAGTAATTCAGCAAAAGAACAGGGATATATTGTTAACAGCACCATGTAGGGAGCAAGTCCAAAGATCGTTATTATATCCTGACCTTGTTCCAATAAGAGGGAGAGGAGAAATGTTAGGAAAATGCAGAGTATTTAGGCTTCTATACCCAGTTCATTAGACGGTGCTTGAGGAAATGGAAGGTCTTGGAACTAACACTGACACTAAATCTACTTCCTTTCACTTCCTTTCAGCTGAAGGCCTTTAATTTTCAATGTAATTGCCAAAAGTTAAACTGCATTTTTAAAACATATGACTTGGAAGTAGATTAAATTTTATTTTTATGCAATCAGTTCCACCATGCCATCAGAGGAGGGAAGAAATTAAGACTCTGAGGAGTAATCATTTCAAATAGCACCAATAACTATATAAAATAATCAACAGTATATATTCCCCACATTATAGCATCAAGTAAAATCATTTTTAAAATTTTATAATGTGCTTCCTTTTTTTTTTTTTTTGAGCCTCCAGGTGCATCACCCAGTTTAACATGCTTATAAATGTAGCTTTTCTCCACATGAAATTATTTTGAATCAATGGCATATGACTTTCTGTGGAGGAAATCCTCAGGCTACATGAAGTATAGGCCAGATTCTAATCACATAGTGTTTGAAACACTTTTCTGCATACTGGAAACTTCACTAACTATAAAAATGGATGTAGTCAGTATTGTGCCATTAACTATTCTCATGTCTTTTCTGATCCCTGCTTTTTCTCTTTGGGTAAAGAAAGAGCTCCAGCCATGCTCTTGGAAGCATCCCAACTGAAAGAAAAACAAACAATAAACACAAGACAAACTGCTTTAGTTTTACACATAAACAAAAAAAGCAAAAATGAAACCAAAGAGATTAACAAAAAAAAAAAAAAAAAAAAAAAAAACTCTCTCGTGTTTCTATACAAAATTGTTAGTCATTCAGGCTCTCAATACTTGGGTTACATATTTCCAGTCAATTATGTTTTTCTATGTTCAGTTAGCATCGAGGAGAAAGCAAGGAAGCACATTTACCCTAGAAATGATAAAAGCAAGTGGAATGTAACTAAATGTCTAGAACAAGACAGAAAAAATGTCTTAGTCTTATAAAAGGATGGTATCTATTTGGTTAATATATTACCTTCTATTTTTTTTTTTTTTTGCATAGGTCATTTTTTATAGGAAACCTATGGAAAAGTTCCACTTAAAAACATTTTGCATTGAAATTCTGTTCATAAAATATATTCTGAATATCATTAATAGTATGTTGTAGCTTAAAAGAAAACACAAAACCATTCTGTCACAAATTAAATTTGTTTTTTCCTGATTATATTCATGATGCTATGTTTAGTAAATCAACATCCCACTTAGCCCTATAATACTCCCTCCCAGTCTCCAAACTTCCTTCTTTCTACTACCCTCAATTTCCCTTCAAACTGGGTATGTAAAACATGCATCCACTAGTTTAAGCTTCTAATTCTACCCTTCATCTTTTATTTTTTCTATTTTAAAACCTTTAAACACATGGCAGAGGTAATTTCACTAGTAACAGCTCATTGTGAATGAATGGAGGTTTTTTTCCTTTAGAATAGGCATTGATGGGAACCAGCAGTTAGCGTAATGGCTATGTCACTGGACTCCCACGTAGTCGACCGCGGTTCGCGTCCCGGACCCGGTGGCTTAAAACTCACGCCGGGCGCGTGTGCGTGCGTGCCCAAGATCCCGAGAAGAGAATGGAGGAGAAGGGATTGTGGTGTGACCATCCCCCCTGGGGGGTGATTTCTCGCTTTCTGTCTCTATGTCTCTCTCTGTCTGTCTGGCGAGCGCATGCGCCATATAGTAAAAACCTCTCCAAAAAAAAAAAATAGAGCATTGATCAGGGTTGATGATGAACATTGAGCCACCACATAAAGAAGGAGAATTGGGCAGTGACAAAAGTAAATCCACATTTCTCAGTTTCAAATGAGATCAGGAGTGACATCAAGCCATTCTTTCTAAAGATTTTAATTTTTTTTGTAATTGGTTCTTTAAAGAGGATCCAAACTATGTGTTAAACTTATTCTTCTATATAAATTTTGACTTGATTTTCATAACTCTTTAAGATATAACAAGTTGCACTTAACATGAATGAATGAATTAGAGACTTTAAGTAAAGAAGGCCATTAGAAGGCCAGGGTCAGGAAGGAGGTGAAGGGAGCAGGATGGAGGTGGAGGAAATATGGGCAAAAGACTTCAGTAATTTGTGTTATTATTCTGCTAGAAGGTGGCAATATTGACAATCAAAATTAAATCTGTCTTTAAGTCTTCGGCTCTTCGCATGCTACCTATAAGTTTTTTATGCAGGTGGCATAAGTATGAATTATATTAATTGAGGAACAAGAGATGAATTTCATTATTGCTTCTTATACAGTCTAGCACTAAATGTAAAGAGCACACTTTAGAGTTAATTGATATCATTCCTTTGATTTAAACCTCTGTTCTTTCTACTATGCAGTAGTATCACATGAATGCAGTCTCCTGTTCACTAGGCATGAAGCCAGCAAGCTCCAGGTCACTCTTTCTTCATATCGAGGCAGACATTCACACCACAGAATTTAGGACTACAACATTCCCTTTTCTTTAAAAGTCAACCACATGATTCCTGAACTATGTGTGGATCACATGGGGTATAGTAATGAATGGACAATCACTGGGTATTCATGGGATTATTCATATAGCTATGACTTCTCGAATCCAAGTACCATTAGCTGCTTCATAAACAAATCAAAGTCTATACATCCAAAGCTTAAAAAAGCATTTCAATATATATTTATCAATAAATGTCATTTGCAGCTATCAATTTAGTCATTTTTACTCCACTTGATTGGTTTTAAGGTTTTATACAATGTAGATTTTGAAGAGCTATGATAGGCTGGTGTTCCTATTACTGCCACAAGTGCTTCTCATTAATGATCTGTTAGAAATTCTACTTGCCCTTTACAAAATCTGAGGGGGGAAAAAACAGCATGGTAAACCACAGGTGAGCAGAATGCAATTTAACAGTGTGTGTTCAGCTTTTATGTTCTTTGTAAGCTAGAATTGATTTCAGTAATTATCCCAATTTTCCAGGATCCCTGGCCTGTGGGTTATTTCTGCTTCCACAACTGACTTTTCTTTTGGTGTTCTTGGAATCCTAGCTCTAAAATGTCAATAGTCTGCCCCCTACTTCAAAGCGATGTTGCCTGGATACAGAAGTTTATGTCTATAAGCATCACATGTTTCTCTAAGACGTTCTTTTGAGAAATAAAATTAAGAGCCTGGGTTCCATTTTGCCTCTCAAAAGACCTCAGAAAGACACTTGCTTTTGAGTGTGAGCATCATTCAGACCCATTTTCAATCCAGTACTCAATCAAATGCATTTTTAACAATTTTAAAATTGAAAAATTATAATGCTTCACCACAGTTGCATCATTTTTGTAGCAGAACCACCTTCTTACAAATTCACTGATTCAGTCACTTCCTTCCCCAAGCTTCAATTTCTCATTCAACAACCACTTTATTCCTCCAAACATGCTTTCTTTATTCTCCCATGAGCCTTTACATGCTTGCTGCCAACAATAGCAATCATTCTTAGCTTAGTTCTTGGTTTGCTGATGCTTTGTACCACTTACATATTGTGTTTGGTTGTTTCCTTCTTATACTCTTTTGACTTATCTAGTCTCCAATATTACAGACTAAATTCCCTTATGACATAAACTAAGTGTTTTAAAATATATGTTTTATTATTATTTAGGTAAGGCCAATAGATCAGGAGATAATTGCCATTGAAAAGATAATTACTAACACATTTCAAGAGAAGGGTCAAGTTGTGCCATGGGGAGGCCACATTAGAAGGCCAGGGTCAGGAAGGAGGTGAACGGAGCAGGATGGAGGTGGAGGAACTATAGGCAAAAGACTTCTGTGGGTTCCATGGGAAAGCAGGGTAAACACAGGCCTAGGATTGTCTGGTTTCAATAATTTCAGTGGGGCTCTGGGACATAGGGACTCTAGTTGTCTGGCACCTGACCCTGGGATGATTAGGGCAGAGGAATAGAGACCCGGCCTATGAGAGACTGTTAAAGGAGGCCCTGAGGGATGGACTCTGAATTGGTGGTTTTGTATGTGAAAGGCACATTCACAGGGAAGTTGTTAGCTAACCTTGGGAGGGGCAGTCCCTTCAGGGTCGGCAAAGTCTAAAATGTCAAAGCATCAGAAAACAAATTCATTGTTAATACACAAAAGTCTCTACATTTTAACTCTTTGTAGTTCTATGCACCACAACAGATAAGTGCAACACACCGCACCTGCAACAACGAAATTAACACTCAAAAAGAAAAATATAATCCATATTGCTTTTGTTAGTCTAACTGGAGTGTGTATCAGATAGATTAAGGTGGGCAAAAATATCTGTAAAATCAACAAAAACACTCTTTTTAAAAATATTTTTGAGAGTTTTTTTTGTTTTGTTTTGTTTTGTTTTGTTTTGCTATAGGCTGCATGTGCTCACCAAAGACAGAGAGAGACAGTAGACAAAAGTGAGAAATCATCTACAAGTGGGGGATGGCCATGCTGCAATCCTTTCTCCTCCATACTTGTCTTGGGATTTTGGGCACGCACACACACCCACCTGGTGTGAGTTTCGAGCCACTGGGTCTAGGACTTGAACCATGATCAGCCACATGGTAGTCCAGTTCTTCAATCACTACACCACTTATTGTCTCCAACAAAACCACTCTCACCTCCTAGTTATGTCTATTCTTAATGCTCTCTAAACAATTGAGTTTCTTTCTCATTGCTGTGAGGGACAGCACAGGGCATGGGTAACTGTGGGTTGTCTCAATAAGAGGATGATAAAAAGCAGACTAATTACAGGTTTCGCGGTTTTGTTTGGCATAGTGATTTTGGAGAGGGTTCAAAACAGTGGGAGTCAAGTCTGGATTGGGTGCTGTCAGAGAGTGAGGGTTACTCCATGACTGGATATCTCAGTAAGTCTTATTGGCAGAGAGGGCACACTAGAGCAAATGATAAGTAAACAGATGAAGCAGCAGCAGTCACTCCTACTAACTGGGAGGGGGTGTGTTTTGTACAATATTCCATGGCTCAGACAAATGTTCATGTTCTGTCTGTGTCTGGTCATAGTTACAGAGTAGTCTTGTTTTATCCTGATCCATCATGGTGAGCCACGCTGGCTAGGCAGTTAGGTAGAATAAATAATAGAAGGGGAAGAGGTAGAAGGACTGTGAAACCAATCAACCTACTTTAACTTAATAGAAGTCACATTCTTCCTTGTTCTTTGTCCCTCCAGCCCAAACTAGCATTGTATAATACCAGGGCACACAAAGAAATAATTGGAGTCAGAGACCCAAGGCAGGACAACTCCTAAGTTTGAAATTTTAAATATCCAGACCTAAAGGAAACTCCAAGCAGATAAATTTGACTACATGGAAAACTGCTGCAAGAAAAAGATAATCATAGTAAAGAGGGCCACACTTAGTGGCAAAGAACAATCATACCCCCCCAAAGGACAATCATTTCCCTTACCTGAAGGATGTAACATTAACTGCAGCAGTGACTTAATGACTGATCTAAAACTAAGACATTTTTCCTGGTCCCACCACATTCCAGTAAGAAGGTAATGGCCTTTAAAGCCTAAAGCTTTTAGGCAAAGAGAGTCTCTTGACCTGCGTACCCACTCCAAAATTAGGAAAAATAACCTGACCCATCTAGCATGTGATCCACCACTGCCATGAGGAAAATGCAGCACCATCTGGGAACAAGCACGGACAAAGCCCCTCTGATCCAGATAAAAACCCCTCGCTTTAGTTCCTCATCAGCAACCTACCAAATTAGGACCCACTCTCTGCTTGGGAGCTGTTTCCCTTGTCTTTTTTTTTTTTTTTTTTTTTTTTTTTTTTAGAGGTTTTTGCTATAGGGCGCGTGCGCTCGCCAGACAGAGAGAGAGACAGAGAGATAGAAAGCGAGAAATCACCCCCCAGGGGGGATGGCCAGGCCGCAATCCCTTCTCCTCCATTCTCCTCTTGGGATCTTGGGCACGCACGCACACGCGCCCAGCGTGAGTTTAAGCCACTGGGTCCGGGACGTGAACCGCGGTCAACTACGTGGGAGTCCAGCGACATAGCCATTACACTAACTGCTGGTCCCTTCCCTTTTCTTTTTAATAAACTCCATCTGTTTACCTACATCCACGTCTCTAATTCTTCAGGAGCTGTGAACAAGAACCGTGTCCCATTCTAGATGCCGGGCCAAGATTACCTCTGCACCCCCACATCCCTATATCAATAGTCACAGAAACACCTTTCCTGTGAAATCCTTTATGCTTTTCAGGATACCATGAGCTAACTGTCAGTGACAGGACAGCTCTGGGACTCCTGGATGTCAGAGGCTGTTTGTTTTACACTATAGTATGTCAAGCGCTAAAACTTGTTTACATACACCCACAGTCAGTTCTCACTGTTAGAGAATATTCACATACTCATAGAGTCACCAAAAACAATGAATTAATGCATACTAAATCAGTGCTCCTACGAGAAACACAGGGTTAGATTCCTGTAAGCCTTTGGTCATATTTTTGTCAACCTACCAACACATAACATTATATATGTGTGTTTCTGTTTAAAGATTTAATATATTTTGTTGATTGACTAATACTGGACTCACAGCCAAAAGCAAAATCACCTACAAAAAACACAAAAATACCAAAAATTTGGGACAAAACAGATCATATGATGTACAGTAAGAGTTGGAAATGTGCATGTTAGATAACTCAAATTTTTTTTGTTTTGTGTGTACTTGTACTAAACTGTTTTTGGCCTAACATGGCTGCTGGACTCCCCACACTTGGATTTCTACAGATAAGCAGAAATCATACATGTTAAGTTGTTTTCCTGAGCTGGTTGCTAAGTTACAACCAATCACACTAGCCACACTTCAGTCAATTACAGAAAGCCCACCTTTTAAGCTGATCATGCAGCCTACCAATGGAATTATTTCTCTCCCTCATTCCTTCACTTTTATTTCTGTACATCTCTTTTTCTTTCTGGAACTCAAAACACCAAGTTGTCCACAAAGCTACCTAGAGTTGCTTGGAGGTTGGTCCAGCAACTGTCCAATTTGAATCATGTTAAGATATGCCCAGTTAAACTCCACTAAATTTAAATGGCTGAATTTATCTTTTAACACATGTCAATTACCATATACATGTCAAAAGTATTGATTTTGGTGTTATAAATGAGTTTTGGTGACTAGATGAATTTGTAAGCATGAAATCCACATATAATGAGGGTCATCTGCACACATTACCTCTAATCCTCTGAATAATTCTTCAGAATTCTATAGCATTATACTGAAAAAATATATATAAAGCACAATGAGGTATGTCATTTGCTCATGGTCACAGCATTAGTTTATGGCAAAGTCAAAATGTAAAGATGTTTGATTTAAAATTTTTGTTCTTTCTTTCGCACCCTACTGCTCTCCCATAGAGGGTGTATTCCTTTTTTTTTTTCAATTTTATTTATTCATTAGTTTATTTTAATTTGACCAGAAAGAGAAAGAGAGAGAGAGGGAGAGAAAGTGGGAAAGCAAGCTACAAGATCCTGAACTTGAACCACAGTCAGCCGTGTGGTAGTGTCCAGTGCCTTAACCATGCCACCTGCTGGTCCCAAGGGCGTATATTCCCTTTCAACTGTAAGACCCTTTTCTTATATTTAATAAGCGATCATAAGTAATATTTCTAACATTACTAGTGTATCACTACAATCAAATAATGGAACAGTGAACGTAATATATTCAACAATTATGTAAATATGAATTTCTGCCATCCAATCAGCATGCAATATAATGTTTACATGTCTCTTGTAATGGTCTGTAATTTTAGGACACTGTAATTAAGGGAGTGTGTAACATTTCCTTTTAGAAACTATAGGATTTCACTACAACTTTTATCTAAGAGTTTATTTATTGAATCTGGAAGCAATGCTATAACCTTGAAAATTGCATGTTAGCTTTCCACATGAATTGGGTGAATTTTGAGACAACTGAGAGTCAGAACACTGTTGCTCTCCATCTCTACTTCCCTACCAATGATTGAGAACTAGAATTCCAGACATTTGGCAATGCTGAACTTTTGTGCTATGATGCTGCAAAATGCAAAGACCTGCTGTTCCTCATATGACTCGTACAGAACTTTAGATGTGTCCTTGTTGATTGAAGACAAGACTGGAAATAGACTCTCCAAATTCTATTCTCTGACTTATAAAATCAGCCGAAATATCTGCACTTAAAAATCAGCCGAAATATCTGCACTGATCAATCTAAACGAGATCTGCTAACTTGGCTTAAATTTTAAATTAAGCTTTTCTTTTCCACACAGGACCCTTTGAGACCAGTCATCAGTCGGAGCCAATATAAGAATGAGAAGTCCCTCCTTAAACCTTCCCTCCCCAAAACTCACTGACCATAAAGGCATTCCCTGATCAACTGTCAATCTGACACCTGCTCTTTTATAGCCCCGTTTACTCCTTCCTATAAAGAAAAAAGCCTTTTCCTGCCTGACCTTTGAGATGCTTGCAGATCTTATCCTTAGAACAAATCTCCAATCACTATGGTTTTCCTCTTTCTTTTACAATAACGTGTTTGAATGAAGTCTCTCTTTACCTAAATCTGAATTCATTTTTTAGTCTACAATTTTTCTATCTTAAAACTAATAATAAAATAAGACTAAAAAATACAGAATTCAGACTTTGAAATATACTCTTTTCTCAGTAGAGCCATATTTAATCATTATATATATATATATACATATATATATATATACACACACACACATATAAATAATACACACATACATATATATACATATATATGTACATTTTCTTGAAGTTCCTTTTATTCACCCAAGTAAATTTGAAGTCCAGAATGAACCACATTCCCTGAAGTGACCTTACGTAAATCTAGCAGGTTTTATCCTTGGATTATATACTTGAATTTATCACTTACTATAAATAATTTTAGAGAAGTATATAGTTTCCATTTCTAAAGCTCTTAAAGAAGAATAATTACAAGACACCAAAACTGTTGAAAGTCTGGGTAAAAAATTTCAAGTTTTTATTATGAATATTCATGTAAACTATATTTGGCATAAAGTGAGTCTATATATAATTCTAAGTTATTAAAGCGACCTGAATATAAGCATCATTTCTATGGGTAGCCTATGGTGGTACAAATCAAGCATTTCATTGCTCATGATAAAATCAATATTGTGAGAATAATTTCATAGTGTTCATCTTCATTGGAAAGAAGGAAGGTAATATTTATGAAGAGTCTGCGAAGTTCTGTAAAATAGGTTGATGAATAAACTTTATTTAACTCTTTTAATCTTATGAAGTAGTAATATTATGCCCCAAATTACCACAACACTGAGACCAGGTCCTTGCAACTAGACTTTCCAACTAGAAATGATCAGAGATAATCTATGAACACATGACTTCTGTGCTCTCTGTTAGAACTTTTTCCGTGGCCTGGATGAAAATAGGCTTCAGATTTCCCAAAGTGCTGTATGTCAAGAAAAGCTAATACTGTACTCTCTCAAAAACTGATTTTAAGACAGGAATTCTGCAAATAAGAGGGGGCTATGGTCAACAATTAAAATTGAATTTTTGTTTGCTTGAAGAAATGAGTGTTGTGAACACAGACACTCTGTAAATGAAAAATACCTCAAATTTTAAATTAATGAAAAGAAGTCTGACTCTCTGCATCAAGAAGAAATTATTACTTGGATTTTCTTCTAGTCATTTATTCGGTTCAATATTCCAGATCAGTTCCTTGACATATACTCTGCTTTAGGAGAGGAATGTTGCCCTTATGGATTGTAAAAAAAATGTTATCTGTTTCACAATGACAGCTATTACTTTATCCCCCCACAAAAAATTCTATCTTTGTTAAATCTAATCACTTATGAAATGATGCTTTAAAAACATTCTTTCATAAAATACCAGTCATAAAATAAGAATACTAATTTAAATCATGAAAGAATATAACACTCACAGATGAATTTGATATTACCCTAAGCTATCTTTACCTATGTTAAAATGTAGTGGTTTAAGTACTTGAAATCTTTCTCCAATGTCCTCAAACTATGGAATTATTTTTTTTTATTCTCAAATTTGTACTCTGGTAAGAAAGGACTCAGTTCATTGTAAAAAACTATTATTCTAAGAAGTCAACTTATTAAAAAAATATGAGTAATAAAGGCAAGAGGAATACTTGCTGATTGGGTAAAGGAGAATAAAAACAAACAAACAAACAAAAAAAAAACCATGGTCCTATTGAGGGGGTGATTAATAGTTTATAAATCAGTCTATTGGTAATATAGACTTGAATAGAGAAGTTGATAAAATATAGTCAGTTATGGTCTTCTTCTAAGCTTCAGAAATTATGGTACTTTAAAAATATTTTAATTTCAATTTCTTTTATACATTCAATCACATATGTCACTTAGATTGTAATGTGAAAATCTCAACATGTATACATTTCTCACCAATCCAGAAATTATGGTTCTTTTTTAGGAAGATAGTTTTAGGAACAATATACCATGAGTGAAGTCCCAGAAAATAATGAATTAGTGAAATACAACACATATAAATTCCTTGCAAAATTATACTATGTCATGTTGCTTTGGGATGTATAAAACAAAATATCAAGGATGTCCAGTGCTCATGTAATTTTTAAAATCAAGGCATATCCCATGATTCATTTTTCAAACTATAATCAACCTGGGCATGTTCAAGGTCTGTTCTAACTTTAAAATTCTTTTGTCCATAATGCTAAGAATCATTTTCATATAGTCCAGAATAATTTTAACTGGAGATTTTTTCCCCCTCCTTCTCTGTTTTTTAAATATCTTTGCTCAAAACTAATTCCCAACAGTCAAACCAAGCTAAAATTTTAAAACTTTTAGGGTGTTTGTAAAAGCTTTAAAAATGTGTTTCTCTTCATTTATATATGGATGTTTTTGACTACTTGGTAATTCAGATGGCAAGTACTGCAGTATTTGTATTCCATGGGCCTAAATTAAGGTTGTGTTCTTATGTTTATTCTTTCACTTATTTCTCACAAATTGGTGTCCTGATAATTTTATGCAACAAAATTCTTTAAGTAGCAAAATAAAGCTCACAAATATTAGTTGAATTTTTTTTTCTCTAACAAAATTGCTTTGGTTTTCAGTATTTTTTTTTTTTTGGGGGGGGGAGGTTTTTGCTACAGGGTGTGTGTGCTCACCAGAAAGACAGAGAGACAGAAAGCCAGAAATCATTTCCCTCCACACACACAGACACTGAGGATGGCCACGCCACAATCCCTTCTCCTCCATTCTCCTCTCGGGATCTTGGGCACACACATGCACACCTGGCGTGAGTTCAAGCCACCGGGTCTGGGACTTGAACCACCGTCAACTACATGGGAGTCCAGTGACATAGCCATTATGCCAACTGCTGGTCCCCGTTTTCAGTCATCTAAATTCATTAATTTTTTTTTAACTTTCCTGTACAAGGCTATACTAATTAGTCATATTTTGTGGGTAACAAAATAAGAATATAAAGCACCCAGATTATACTTTTCTTACTTTTTTTCAAGTACATCAAGCCTTGTTGTTTTTATTCCATAATATTAACATAGAGCTAAGGCACCCAACATAAGGAGAAAGTCTACTTAGATAACAGCTGTGTTTCTTCTGTAACATTTTATAGTTTTATGAGTTGTTTGAATATCTTACATTTGATTTATTACTTTTTAAAAATAATTTAGATGCTGAAATAAATATTACCACTTTATACTTTTGGTAATTTGTTCCATTTTTAAAATGATATAGATCATAATAGTTATTTTAGCATTTTTTTAGTATATTCAAAAATGATACTAAAAATTACCCATTAATTCTAAACTACTTACATAAGGATATTTTGTTTTTTCTATGTACAAGATCATGTAATTTATGACGATTAACAGCTTATTTCTTACTTTTCATTACTTCTGTTTTTTGTTGTTATTACTTTCTTTTTGTACTGAAATCAGGCCTCCATATAAATGTTGAATAGGAATGTTGATAGCAAGCATACTTTCTTTGCCCATTTTCAATAGAAAACTTCTAAAAATCACTAGTATGTTTGCTATTGCAATTTCTAGTTTCCCTTTTATGTGTAGTTTTCATTTAAAGTGATGCTTCCTGTATTTCTTCTTTTTCTTTTTTTTTTAGAGATAGAGTCTGACCATGTCTTGGTCCTCCTGCCTCAGACTCTCAGAACTATAGGCTCATGCCACCACTTTGGACGACTTCTTCTTCTTCTTCTTCTTCTTCTTCTTCTTCTTCTTCTTCTTCTTCTTTTTTTTTGAGAGATTTTTGCTACAGGTTGTATGTGCTCTCCAGAGAGACAGAAAGAGACAGAGAGAGAGAGAGAGAGAGAGAGAGAGAGAAAATCAACTACCGGAGGGTGGCCATGCTGCAATCCTTTCTCCTTCATTCTCTTCTCTTGGTCATGCGCACACAGGCATCCGGCATGAATTTTAAGTCAATGGGTCCGAGACTCAAATCACAGTTGACTACTTGGGAGGTCAGTGACATAACCATTATGCCATCTGCTGGTCTCCTGGTTCTTTTTCTTTTAGACGAATTTTTGCTATAGGACGTGTGTGCTCACTGTATAGACAGAGAGAGACAGAAGGAGAGAAATCCCCCACTCCTCCAACAAGGAATGGACACACCACAATCCTATCTCCTCCATTCTCCTCTGTTGAGATTTTGGGCAAGCATGCATACACATGTGGTGTGAGTTTTAAGCCACTGTTCTGGGACTCAAACCATATATGGTTGAGTGCATGAGAGTTAAGCAACCTAGCCATTAGGCCATCTGCTGGTCCCTGACTCTTTTTTTAAATAGATTTTTGCTATAGGGTGCATGTGCTTGCTAGAGAGACAGAGAGAGAGAAAGACAGAAAGTGAAAAATCTCCTCCAGGGAGGATAGCCACGCCACTATCCCTTCTCTTCCATTCTCCTCTTTTTGAATTTTGGGCACTCATACACAAGTGCCCTACATGAGTAGGTCCGAGACTCACACTGCAGTTGACTACATGGGAGTCCAGATTACTAAGTCGCTGGTTCTTTTTTAGATAGAGTTCCACTATGTTGACAGGTTATTTTCAAGCTGACATTTCTTCTGGCATGGCCTCCGTGAGTCTCTGGAATTACAGGCACATTCCACCAGGCCCAGCCTTTATGTTTGACCAGGACACTAACCTGGGACTTAAATGTGGTCCTAGCCTTTGGAGCACAGAATCTTCATGTCACAGGTCACTCACTGCAGGTAGAAAGATCATATTTTTTCTAATCAAGTGTTGTATATGTCAATCAAGTCGTGTTTATCATTTATTTTGTTAAAATTTCATGTTCTTGGTACTTTTTTATCATTACTGAGAGAGATGTGTTACTATCTCCTAAAATGGCTTGTGGAATTATTTATTTCTTATTGTGTTTCTCATATACTGTTTTGTTTGTTTGTTTGTTTGTTTGTTTTTGGAGAGGATTTTGCTATAGGGCGCGTGTGCTCGCCAGAAAGACAGAAAGAGACAGAGAAACAGAAGGCGAGAAATCACCCCCCCCTGGGGGGATGGCCACACTGCAATCCCATCTTCTCCATTCTTCTCTCAGGATCTTGGGTATGCATGCACATGCACCTGGTGTGAGTTTAAGCCACCAGGTCCAGGACTTGAACCGTGGTCGACTACATGGAAGTTCAGCAACTTATCCATTATGCCAACTGCTGGTCCCATGTGTTTCTCATTTTTTGCTTTATATATTTTAAAGCTACATTATTGGGTTCACACAGATTTAAAATAGTGATATCGGGGCCAGCGAATGGCATAGCAGTTACATCACTGAACTCCTACTTACATGGCTGACCACGATTCAAGTCCCAGATCTGGTGGCTTGAAAATCATGCCAGGTATCTATGCATGTATGTCCAGGATCCTGGGAGGAGAATAAAAGAGAAGGGATTGCAGAATGGTCATGCCCCTGAGGGTGATTTCTCACTTTCCCTCACTGTTTCTGTCTCTCGCTCCAGTGAGTGCACATGTCCAATGGCAAAAAGAAAAAAAAAAATGCTAAAAAAAATTCTCATCTTAATTTTCATCTTCCAAATGAAAATGTTCTTCTTTCTATCTAATAATGTTTTGTGTTTTAAAAACTAGTTTGCCTAATATATCACATTTATTTCATTATGTACTTTCATGATGTATTTTCTCAGTCTTTTTATTTTCAACTATTCTCTATTATGTTTCTTTAGAAAGCAGCATATAATGAGTATGTGTGTGTGTGTGTGTGTGTGTGTGTGTGTGTGTGCATGTGTGTGTGGTATATATTTAGAGAGAAACATACATAGCTTTCATTCTTTAATTTGGATACTTGGAACATGGTCTATTATACAGGGCTATTTAATAGTAAAATTAGTTTTTTTGACAAATCATAATGTGGGCTTTTATGAAGCACAATGTGGTATTTCATACATGTATATGATGTAGATTGATTAAATGTACACTAGTCATAGAATGACAGAGAGAGAAAGAGGAAGAAAGCACTACTCAATGGGGCATGGTTGTATCCCAATCCTTTCTCCTCCATTAATCCATCTTGTCTAGATTGTGAACAAATTTGCACACATGCCTGACATGTTTTTCAAGCCACTGAGGCCAGAATTTGAACCACAGTTGATTATGTGGAATCTGGTTCTCTTAATCACATCTGGGCTGGCCCTATTTCCAAAACTCATTCTCTCCAGTGATCCTCAGCCATCTGAAAAATTCACCTGTCCCAAAATATTTATTTATTAAGGAATATCCAACAACCAGTATTCAGCCCAATGTATTCAGCACTATTTATATGCTATTTCATTAAATCCTTGAGGTTATAAAGCAAAACTCCTTATTTACATTTTACACTTAAAGAAAATGGAAGTGAGTGATGTTAAATAATTTATGTGAGAACACAGAGTAAATATAAAGATAAAATTCAAATACTATTTTGTCTGATAATAGAATATGTTCTTTATAATTGTTTGACAAAATTAAATGCATAATTAATAGAAAAAGTAAATAAAAAGGAAATGATTATAATGGACTTTGGTCTTCTGATTTTATGTCTCAGTTATTTTCCCTCAGATTTCTGAAAGTAATTTAGAGAGAATGGACTTTTATTCTGCTCATAACTATATAATCCTGTGTCTTATTTTTGTTTCATTCATTTGTTTTCTTATTTCTGTTTATTTTTTATTCTTCTAACTGATGGTAGAAATGAGGAATGCTGTAAAGAATATAGGAAAATTTTAATTCATCCACTTGTACTTTTTGACAAAATAAAACTAAATCAGAATTGACTTTCTTTAATTGAGTGGAAAATTCACAAACATTCACTAAGAAAGAAAAAAGAATCATTTAACTCTGAGAATAAAAATGTTTATTGAAATAAAACTTCATAAAAGAATTTAAAACAACAATATGTAATATCTCATTAGAAATCATTGGAAAAACTGCACACTGAGTTTAGTCTCAGCTATAATTCTGTTAGGTCACTGGGAAAGTCATGACATATTTTGCTATGCAAAAATGCATCATAACTTTCCCAACAACCCAATATAATCTTTTATAGAGTACATATTTTCCAATAATATTTGGTAGCATCTTTAGTAAATAGAGTGCTAGAATTTTGTTTCCTTTTTAAGAGAAGTAGTCAACTTCTAAATATTGTATGTTATTGTAAATTTATTCTTGTTTTTAGAAGAAATGACTGATAAAACCTCTCTCACCAAATATAGAAAAAGCTATTGCCAATCAGTACTTACATACATACACACAGCACATGCCTGTCAGTCAGTGCTTACATATGTACACTCAGCATTCATATTTGAGTATTGACTGGCACAATATAGTGGCTTTCTCTCTCTTTCTTCTTTTGCTCTTTTTTAAAAAGTTTATTCATTCATTTCTTTCACAAGAGCCCTAGAGAGATACAGAGATATAGGAAGCCCCAACAGACGCCCATATCTTGCCCAGCTCCCAGTCCCAGTCAGCCAGGATCATGGGCACAAGCTCTTATGCCTAGTGTATACAGAGACCCTGAGATGCACTCCAGGACTTCCTCAAATGGCCTCAGCATTACATTACCTGACCAAGGCTGGCCTCTCTGTTTTAACTTTTATGCCAAAATGTAAGTGCTCCACAGATACAATAAATTATAAATGGAAATTGCTGATCAACATTTGCAGGATATAATAAATACTATAGTGTTTTTCTTTTATTGTAACTTTATGCAAATACAAGTATTATGCTTTAGACTATACCATTCAACTCCATTAAATTAAGCATATATTGGGACCAGCAATTGGCGTAATGGCTATGTCGCTGGACTCCCAAGTAGCCGACCGCAGTTCAAGTCCCGGACCTGGTGGCTTAAACTCACGCTGGGCGCGTGTGCGTGCGTGCCCAAGATCCCAAGAGGAGAATGGAGGAGAAGGGATTGCAGCATGTCCATCCCCCCTGGGGGGTGATTTCTCGCTTTCTATCTCTCTGTCTCTCTCTGTCTTTCTGGCAAGTGCACACACCCTATAGCAAAAACCTCTCAAAAAAAATTAAGCATATATTTGTTTTATAAAAGGCAGTCTGGTAGCCTAAGGAAATATGGCATTGTCTTTCAATATTTTTTGGAGGTTTTTACCTTAGGGTATGAGCGTTCACCATAGAAAAAGACATAGACAGTGAGACAGTAAGAAATCACCATCAAGGGGGATGGCCATGCCACAATCCCTTCTCCTCTATTCTCCTCCCAGAACCTTGGGCCTGCAGACACACACATGCCCTGTGTGAGTTATAAGCCACCAGGTCCAGGACGTGGCCATATGAGAGTCCATTTACATAAAAGCTACACCAACTGCTGGCCCTGCTTTTCTTTTTCTTTTTTTTTTTTTCTTTTCTTTACTTTTCTTTTCTTTTCTTTTCTTGCTCTTCTCTTCTCTTCTCTTCTCTTCTCTTCTCTTCTCTTCCCTTCCCTTCCCTTCCCTTCCCTTCCCTTTCCTTTCCTTCCCTCTCCTTTCCTCTCCTTCCTTTTCTTTCCTCAGCTTTCCTCTCCTTTTCTTTCTTTCTTTCTCTTTCTTTCTTTCTTCCTTTTATTCTTTCTTTTTTTTGAGAGAGATTTTTGCAATATGGCGTGTACACTCGCCCAGAGAGACAGAGACAAAAAGTGAGAAATCATCCCTCAGGGGAGATGGTCACACTACAATCCTGCAATCCTCTCTCCTACATTCTCTCGGGATTTTGAGCACATATTCACATGCACCTAGTGTGAGTTTTAACCCACTGGGCCCAGGACTGGAACCATAGTCAACTACATGGGAGTCCATAATGGTTACCATGACATAACCATTATGCCATCTGCTGGTCCCTCCAGCCGTCCTTTCAATATTTAATGACATATAAAATGGTTAAGTGCCATAGTATTTTTCCTCAATTAGATATGATATAGTTATAACCACTCTTAGAAATATCTCTGGAAAACATTTATTTGCATATTAGTTCTGTATAAAAATACGCAACCTTATGACAATTTAATTACATTAATCAAGAAATATTATTGTCAAATGTATCCACACAACAACTTCACCAACACCCATCTTTTGACCCTGAAGAAATAATACATCACAAAACAAATTGTAATCAGAACGACAAGTAGAAGGCATGAAATCAGAGAGAAAAGAATTAAATAGGTAATGAAATATTTAATGCCTTTGGAATCTGCTATAAATTAACTCATATGATTTTATTTTATAATCACTCTACTGAGTCAGTAAAACTTATAAATATTTGGTATCTGTAATAGTAAGAATTGTTTGCACTTTAAAATGTGTATTGCATATTCTTAGTGTGATTCACCTTTGACCTCTTTTTTTTCAGAGATTTTTGCTATAGGGTGCATGAGCTCGCTAGAAAGAGAGAGACAGAGAGACAGAAAGTGAAAAATCACCCCCAGAGGGGATGGCCACACCTCAATCCCTTCTCCTCCTGGGATCTTGGGCACACATGCACACGCGCCCAGTGTGAGTTTAAGTCACCAGGTCCGGGACTTGAACCACAGTCAACTGCATGGGAGTTCAGCGACATAGCCATTATGCTAACTGCTGGTCCCCACCTTTGACCTCTTAAATACATATTGATGATGATCAAGTGTTTCAAATGCTGTTATCAATCTGTTGCTGGGAGAACTAAGAAATAACCATGGAATTGATAACATGACATTAGTGGTTATGAGAAGAAGGATTTTGGCAGAATGGCAGAGTGAAAGTCTAATTGAAGTGTGCCTAATGTAGAGTGAGTCTAGAGAAATTGGGAAAATGAAAAGTAGCCTAAGTTTTGAGAAGCTTTTCTGGGAAGGGAATTGGGCAGAATGGGCATTAGCTAAAGAAGTAGTGAAGTTGATCAGAGGGGCTTGTTTAAGGACGGGAAATATTGTATGTTTGTATGATAGCATAAATTATCTAGGAGTGAAAAAACGACTGGTGGTGAATAAAAGAGGAACAACACCAAGTGTGAGATTGTTGAATGATCTTGTGCGTAGTAAAGGCGTTAGCTCTAGATGGAAATTTAGGGAGTTGAATCATTGTCACTGGAGGATACTATTATTGTATAGTTCATATTAGAAGTATCAGTAAACTCCCTTCTTTTTTATTTTTACTATATTTACCCAATAAGATAAAAGCTCATAGATTACAGTTTAAAAAAATTTGAATGTGAAAAGAAAATTTGAAGTATAAAGAAAAGCAGGTTATATAAAATTATCATGTAGGGGAGCGAGAGAGTAAATGGCAGTCCTGTCAGACAGCACCAACAGCCTAAGGTATTAAGATAAGCAGTTTGGAAATTGTAAGGTGTCAATTTCTGGAATCAGGATATAAGACAAAGTAAATTTTAAAGATTGGAGGTGTTTGTCTAAAAGTGAGTATTTGATGTGTACATTATAGGGGATATAAAAAAGTTTAATGGATGATGGTAGTGTGTAGATGAGGGTCAGTGCCATTGGAGGTGAGCTTACAAAGTTCAGGATGCTTGAAGGACGACATCCATAGATATTGACATTTTCCCAAGTTACACTTTACAGCAGCAGTAAAATGTAATGGGTGAGTAATAGGCTTTAAAATCAGACTCTGGATTCAAATTCTAATTTTGGGACTTACACTGCTTGTATAATCTTGGGCAATTAATGTTATCTGTGCCTTATTTTCTTACCCAGAAATTGGTAATCGTATCATATACTCATATACGAATGACCATCACACAGCGTTGTTTTATACTCCTCCCTCTAACACAAATCATCTGAGATGCCTCTGTATTGAATAATTACTTTTCCCAAAGAGAGGGAGCTCTGGCCTTTGCTAGCAGATGCTGGGAAGAAATCTCTAAGCCCTTCAAATATGGTGCCTGATAGAAGTGTCATTGTTTCCTCGACACTTTGAGCCAAACAGAAGTTAATAATAAGCTGTAGGGTGGGTACTTTGAGTGGCTATAGGTAGTATCAGCTTGACATTCTGGAGAGCTAGAAAATGATATCAGCCAGGTGAGCGATCAACCTTGGATATGTGATAAGGCTCCAAAAATGACTGAATAGAAAGGTTTGGGTGGGCCTTTCTGGTTGGCAGTATCTCATGCATATTGTTACTCATCAAACCAGGAGAGCAGACTGTCCTGACTCTATGGGAAAGGCCCACATCTGTTACCGCTCCTGGACTCTGTTCTACACACTTCTTCCCATGGCTAATTTGAATTAAGCTGTGATACATTTTAAATGTCAGTAGAACAGTTTTCATTGAGTTCTGTGAATCTAGAATATTACTGAAACTGAGGGTGGTTTGGAGAAACCTCTGAACTTGCAATTGTGTAAAAGTGAGGTGGTCCGCTGGGTACATGTGCATGTGTGCCAAACATCACATTGGGAGAAGGGATTGCGGCATGGCCCTGCCCTCCCCCCGGAGGGTGACTTCTCACTTTTCCTCTCTCTGATGACTCCTCACTTTTCCTCTCTCTGTCCCTCTCCAGTGAGAAAGACACTCTATGGGGGAAAAAAATGAGGTGCTCTTGTGTGGATGGTGTTCCCCTAACTTTATAGTTGTCTAACTCTCTCAGACATTCATCCCTTGGCCTTACCACGAATATGTTGCTAAGCATGCGGCTGTTCAAATATGACTTTTTATTCTCTTAAATCCAGGGATAAATCAAAATACTTTAAGTTTGCATGCTATATTTCTTAGTACACCTATTTTTCATAATATAATATCTTGACCAGAGCTATGATGAGAGTCATTATTTTTATAAACTCACCTCATTGACAGAATTCTTAAATGCTACCTAGTTTTATTTTAGTGGGTGACCAGATATTTATAGTCATGTAATCATTTAAAGAAGACAAAATAATGATTATCCTCTTCTCTTAACTTGGAGGCTCAGTGGTGGAGTATGTTCCTTACTGAGCACTGACACATAAATTCCCAGTTCCTTCATCCTTTCAATTATCCTTCCCATCCGTATTTCAGTGTGCAGCCATTTCTGTCTCTGCCATCACCTAAAACTTGCCTAACATTGACTCCATCTCATATCTCAAACAGAATTCACTTCTAATCTTGCATTTTGTGTTTTGAATTTTTACTCTGCTTCCTTTTCCCTTTAACTCAAACATTGAATTGGATGACAAAATTAATTCTTATTGAATAATTACTATATCAGTTAGAACTAAAGTCTGCTACTATCAACAGGAAATCCAACTCAGATGAGTTCAAGCTAGGGACTTACTTGGCTCATATACACTGAAGTGCAGAGCTGCATGGCTGCTAGACTCGGAGCAAGTTTTACTTTTTCAGGAAGGCTTTTAAACTAAAATGCTGTAAATTTATATTTATGTTTCATTGGTCAAAATGTGTTTCAGGGCGAAACTTCACAGAACGCTCGGTGAGAAGGCGAGGAGCGCCAGCTGCCCGAGCTGCGCACAGTTACACGCAACTTCTGGCTCTCCCACGCCAGCCTCGCTCACTGGATGTAGAAAATGGTGAAAGAAACGACTTACTATGATGTTTTGGGGGTCAAACTCAGTGCTACCCAGGAAGAACTGAAGAAGACTTACAGGAAACTGGCCTTGAAGTAGCATCCTGGTAAGAATCCAAATGAAGGCGAGAAGTTTAAACAGATTTCTCAAGCTTATGAAGTTCTCTCTTATGCTAAGGAAAGGGAATTATATAACAAAGGAGGAGAGCAGGCAATTAAAAAGGGTGGAGCAGGTTGTAGTTTTAGCTCCCCAATGGACATCTGTTTTTTTGGGAAGAGGAGGAAGGATGCAAAGAGAAAGAAGAGGTAAAACGTTGTACATCAGCTGTCGGTTACCTTAGAAGATTTATGTAATGATGCAACGAGAAAACCAGCCCTGCAAAAGAATGTGATTTGTGACAAATGAGAGGCCAAGGTGGTAAAGAAAGAGCAGTAGAGTGCTGTCCAATTGCTGAGGTACTGGAATGCAAATAAGAATTCATCAGATAGGACCTGGAATGGTTCAGCAATTTCAGTCTGTATGCATGGAGTGCCAAGGCCATGGAGAGTGGATCAGTCCTAAATATAGATGTAAAAGTTGCAATGGAAGGAAAATAGATTGAGAGAAAAAGATTCTAGAAGTTCATATTGACAAAGGCATGAAAGATGGCCAGAAGATAACATTCCATGGTGAAGGAGACCAAGAACCAGGACTGGAGCCAGGAGATATTATCATTGTACTAGATCAGAAAGATCATGCTGTTTTTACTCAGCAAGGAGAAGATCTTTCCATGTGTATGGACATACAGCTGGTGGGAGCATTGTGTGCTTCCAGAAGCCAATTTCCACTCTCGACAACTGAACCATAGTCACCACCTCTCATCCAGGTCAGATTGTCAAACATGGAGATATCAAGTGTGTGTTAAATGAAGGTATGCCAATGTATCGTAGGCCATATGAAAAGGGTCATCTAATCATTGAATTTAAGGTAAAATTCTCTGAGAATGTCTTTCTGTCTACTGATAAACTCTCTTTGCTGGAAAAACTTCTATCTGAAAGGAAGGAAGTAGAAGAAACCAATGAAATGGACTAGGTAGAACTGGTGGACTTTGATCCAAATCAGTAAAGATGGCGCCATTACAATGGAGAAGCATATGAGGATGATGAACATCATCCCCGAGGTGGTGTTGAGTGTCAGACCTCTTAATGGGGCCAGCGAATAACACTGCTGGCATTTTATATGCAGTAGTGAATGAGTGAAGGACTGTAATCATAATATGCTCACTACTTCCTATTGTTTTTGTTTTAATATTCATCTATTGTAGTGTTTTAAAAAGTTAAATAAAGAATAAATGCAAATATAAAAGTTGACTTTGCCCTGTATGTATGATGACTTCAGTGTGCAAGATACAGTTTTAATAGCTGTAAAAACTACAAAGTTCCCCTAGCATTTGCTAGGCCATTCCTTGTAATAGATTTCAGGTATATACATGGATGAGCTTAGACTGAAATGCTAGATATATGTATTGACTTCAATGTATGACTCCCCATTGTCAAGCTATGAAATTAAAATCCTGCATATAACTGGTAATCAGAAGGAGAAAAAAGTTTGTAGGAAACTGTGTGATGGTCTGTATAGTTATTTGTATTAAGTGAGACTCATTGTGATGTCTCTGCATTTATTCTATTGCCTCAACTTGAAAATGGATAGCATAATATAATTTAGCCTGTGGCATCAATGATAGAAATGATACCTTTCTAAAGGTGTTTATCATAATGTGCTGCTTCTTGAGGGCTTACACCTCTACAACTGCATTCCCTTCTGTTGTGCCATCTTTTTTTTTTTTTAGTATACATATATAAAAATATAGTATATATATGTATGTATATGTGACCAGTCCTGGTTACTCTCAACTCCCCCACCTCCCCTTCTCTTTGGACCCTGAAAAGCCCACGAGTAGTGAATTCTGGAGCTGGGTAATTTACGAAGTGAAATAAACTTTACATGGAGAAGTAACTTGCATGTGTGGTATAGAAAGGTGTTATTAGGTATTATAGATTTACTTTAAATCATTTAACTTATGCTCCAAAGTAACTGTAATTTGATGTTGGTAGGATAGCAGATTATGATGAATAGCTCTAATTGTATGTTATAAAGTCATATGTTCACATGCTTAAATCTGGATTAACAGAATTTAAGCAATTCTTAAAATGTATGAATGTATCCTTAATATACTGATTACAAAGCAAAAAAAAAAAAAATGTGTTTCATTCCTACCAGCAAGAAGGCCTGGAAGATGATTGCTAGTCTCAGAAACTTTGCTTCTCTGAATGCAATCAAACTTCTCTTAATGAGGGGTCAATAGGTGGCACGGTGGTTAAGGTGATGGACTCCCACATGGGTGACTATGGTTCAGGTCCCTGACTTGGTGCCTTGCAAATCACACCAGGTGTGTGTGTGTGTGTGTGTATGCCCAAAATCCCAGTAGGAAAATGGAGAAGGGACTATAGTGTGGCCATCCCCCCCAGGGAATGATCTCTGATTCCCTCTCACTTTCTCTCTCTGTCTCACTAGTGAGTACATATGCACTATGGCAAAAACCTAAAAAAAAAAGAAAATCCATTAATGAGAAACAAAGGGTGAATGTATATTGGGAGATAACAAAGTGTGTGTGTTATAAACCCCTATGAAAGGCCAAATATTATGCTCAGTTATGTGCCGGTTTCTTTTTAAGGATCATTATCATTGATACTAAATAGCGGAGCACCATACTGGGTTTGTTCAACTAACTTTTTGACCATTCGGATTGCATTACCACTTTCAGGGTCTAACTTGACAGGAAACTTAATTTGGATTTACAGATGTTAGAGCAATGTGAAAATAATTATGGACATAACTGAATTTTGATTGCCACGCTCTTAGAGAACCCATGTTCCTTCTGGTTGCTGTAGTGCCATCTCTATTGCCCATAAAAGATTGTCACTTTTGGGGTTGCCAGTGATTTTTCCAGCCCTTAAATATGTCATTTGAGATACACTGCAATACCATTTAAGCATATGTTTTTACTGTGTAGTTCTAAAAGATGTTTCAGGACAAAAATTCTCCAGAACCCCAGCTGACAATATCTAGGGCAGATGACAGCTCTATAAGCCCAGCTCCTTCATTAGTTATAAAGTTTGATTTAGGCCAAAGTTATGGGGGTAGAGGGGAGGAAGCTTTGATTGTTTTTCACAGAGCCACAAGAGGCAAAAAAGTGTTTTCATAGGATGATTCTATATAAAAAGGAAATAGCTTAACATTTGCCTATGTAGAATTCTCAAATTGGCACATTTACTCTGAGCAAGCAGTAAATAAGGTACTGTTAAAGAGGAAATTTCCAAACATAGATGCATTATTACATCTTAGCCTCTCAATTTATCTACATCACTTCTCAGAATACACAGCAGTTTTAGTGAGCCAGAGGGGCTGAATGTGTTCAGATGCAACTGCTCTCTGCTCTTACAGAGACATAAATATTTTTCTGGAAGGAACTTGTTTCTGCCACATGACTGTGTCTGCACTCAGTGTCAGAAGAATACTTCTGTTTGGTGTTAACTCTGTGCATGCATTTCCATGTGATGGGGAAAGGAAGCCTTAACCAGAGGTTGCCCCAGGCTTTTGTTTGTATTATTTCAACAAAATTTTATATACTTTCCACATTATACCATGGTTTTAAAAAGCTGGAAATATCAAAGAGAAAATGATGGTTGCTTTGCCCTCAAGAACTTTACATTTTGAAGACAGTGGCAAGGTATGATGTAAGCTAAGGAGAAAGTACTGTGAAGACAACAGCAGGTAGTCATTTAGATAATGAGTAGATAGATGGTAGCAACAGCAGTAATGTGTCACAGACAATAATGATTTCTTTTTCTTCTTTTGGTTCTACCATCTATTTTCCAGTGTAAATTTTAGTTTGAAGGCTCAAGAGCCAAATGAGACATCTATGAAATTGATCTCCAATTTAACTATAAGGAATATTTCTACCCTTTATTTTTTAATTATAATTATTAGAATCTCATTCTTTCATGGTTTTGATATTTTTTGTTTTCTATTTGTATCGGCTTCCCATGGAGTTGGAGGTACATGCTCACGTACTTCACTGTGCCTTAGAACAGATATCAATATGAATTATCCTTCAAGGATCCATCTTGGTCTCACCTTCTAACCTACAGCATAAATAGTCCTTTGGCAAACTTCTTCCCACTTACGTAGGTGTGTTTCACCTTGACTTTACAAACTTTCCTCTTACATCAACTTCCAAAGCTGCTACTTTGTTTATGTTGATAAGAATTTCAATGATGCACATTTGCATCATTAGTTCCTATGGAATTTTGAAATTACTTCTACCTAAAAATATTCATTTATATCTATCTATCTATCTATTTATCTATCTATCTATCTATATAGAGAGAGAGAGAGAGAGAGAGAGAGAGAGTGTCAGGATAGGACATGACACATTTTTATATAGAAAAACATAGAAAAGTATGTCATTACTTTCCAGATGACCTAATATATGTATGTATGTATGTATGTGTATGTATGTGTGTATATATATATGTATGTGTGTATATATATATGTATGTATGTGTGTGTGTGTATATATATATATATATATATGTATGTGTGTGTATATATATGTATATATCAGATGGCATAGCTAGCGCACACACACCCTCTAGCAATAATTCCTAGCCAGGAGAATCAGGAGGATAGAAAGCACCCCCGTCACATCACAATTCTTTCCCCTTCATTTCTTCATTCTGTCAGAATTTGGGGCATCTACACATACACACCTGACCTTTGAAGTCACCAGGGCTGGGATTTGAACCATGGATGGCCTAGTGAGATCTGGTTTCCCTTAACTAGCAGACTATGGGTCCAGCCCTATCCCTGTGTTAAAATGGGATATTAGTTATTTTGCAGTTAACAATGTGATATCAAAGTCTGGTTTGGATACAATCAACTTTAAAATTATGCATACAGTTTTTAACTCTCATTATGATATGCATTTATTTTTTAGAATTTCTGATGACAATTTGCAGCCTTGAAGTCTCTGATGTTTTCCATGAAGAACTGACTTTATTGATAGCTTTTAGGTCTGAAGTTGTAAATTTTACTTTTGGTGATTTCAGAGATCATGAACCCTTTGCTAATTTGATACTACAAGCTTGTAATTTGCTTCATGTGAAGGAAGTCTTAAGATGATTCCAATCTTTAGACAAATCAATAAATCTTTGGAAAAATAGTTGAACTTGGGACCAGCAGATGGCATAGCAGTTACATCATTGGATCGCCACATAGCTGACCACGGTTTGAGGCCCAGATCCCATGTCTTGATAATTGCTAATTGCTTTAGGTATATATATATATATATATATATATATATATATACATATATATATATATACACATTTGTGTGTGTGTGTGTGTATGTGTGTGTGTGTGTATATGTATGTGCATGTAAGAAGAGATCTTCAAAACAGTTTGTGGAAAATGTGTATTATGAAAAAACTGTATATGGATCTAAACTTTTTCCCACCAATATAAACTCATACTTTAATTCCATTTTTATGTGAACTTTTTGCAATACCCTCTATGTGTGTGTCTACATATGCATACATATGCATAATGTCTGTAGGCATTTTAGTGTAAATATAAATTCCAGTGCCTTTGTATTACTTTGAGTCAACTAATTTTGACAGATTGTATTGGATTATTCTTAATCCCTAATAAGGTTTATTACCTTCAGAAGAATAGGTGAGAAGATATTTAATTATGATAAAAGAGTAGAATATTCTTCTCACATTTCTCCTAGAATATTAAAATAGTTGTATGCTCTTTTTTCTAATTCTTCAAGCAGTATGTGACCCAATCTCTAGATCTACCAGGATTTTTTTTTTTCAGAAATTGCAAAAGATACAATATATGTGCCAAACGACAACCTCCGATGATTAATTCTCTAATTACCTAGGAATTTTGATCTGAATCCAAGTCCAGAATGACAAAATTTAGGGCTGGGTAATTTGCTGTATGTGTGCGCATGGCAAGGTCTTTCCTGTGTGTTGTAGGTTGTCTAGCAGCACCCCATCCATTAGCAACTACCTGCCAATAGCACCATACGCTCAAGTCTTTGATAATCAGATGTCTCCAGACATTGTCGAATATCCTCCAGGTAACACAATCACCCTAGTTCAGCTTAGTACTATGAATGATCAGATTTTTGTTTTGGTCAGTTTTATCCTCCTAACTATAAAAATGATCCTGGAGGGGCCGGAGGATGGAATGGTGGTTAAAGGCACTGGATTCCCATATGGCCGACCATAGTTTGAGTCCTGGACCTGGCGGTTTATTTTTTCACTTTCCCTTTCTCTGTCTCTCTCTGGTCAAATTAAAGAAACAATAATAACAAATGGAATTAAATAAATAAAATAATAACTTTTAAAAAAAGACCCTGGACGGGACCAGCAGTTGGCATAATGGCTATGTCATTGGACTTCCATGTAGTGGACAGTGGTTCAAGTCCTGGACCTGGTGGCTTAATGGCATGCCGGGCGTGTGTGTGTGCATGCCCAAGATCCTGAGGGGAGAATGGAGAAGGGATTGAGGTGTGGCCATCCCCCCCCTGGGGGCTGATTTCTCACTTTCTAGCTCCCTCTCTTTCTGGTGAGCACATGCGCCCTAAAGCAAAAACCTCTCCCACCCCACCCCCCAAAAAAATTACCCTAGGCTTGATTGTTAATATTGTCATCTTTAAAAGGGAGCATATCCCTCTTATTGCCTACATCTCAGCACAGAAAGTGAGAATTAAAAATAAATATCACAGTACAGATGCATGTATCAATAAAAATCATTATTTGTATTTTTTCCTATGAAAATCCTGATATTTAAAACAAATATTAAAACATTTAAAACCTGAACTTTAGACTAAAGGGTTGATTGTGCCTCAAATGTGTGTGTGATTGGAGCATTATTATTTTCTTTCACTCTAGTCTTGCAGCCCCCTTATGCTAAGACACTGCCCACTGCTGGCACCCTTCACGTAAGGAGTGGACGTCCACGGTGCAGGACTGCTCTGCTGCAGCTGCCCTCATTTCACAGTAGGACGAGGAAACTGCACTGTTCTGAGGCTGCTCAGGCAGCATGCGCAAAGCCACACTGAGGACAGCCTGGAGGAATTCCAAGTTTCCTGCCCAACTTCTGGGGTGACTGAGATCCCCTTCACCTCCTATTCCTAGCATGCTTAGCGGTCACCAAATTAAGTTAACAAATCAATTTCAAGCTACAAATGCTCTTGGTAAATAGAACAAACTGCTGCCAGTCGACTGGCTCTATGATATACCACAACATGACAGGCATGAAAATTTCACCATTGGTGAGACAGGACAGAGCTCAACCAATTGAAACACTGGTTAGGGCTAAACTCCACTGTGGAAAATTTTTCTGCTATGCATTATTATAGCTCGGCTGATCATCGTACCCTAGTACACTAAGCAAGCAAAACAAGACATTTTCAGATTTGCATGTCATCTTCAAGTTTCCATGTTATCATCTGAGGAAAACAATTAAATTACTCCAAGTTTGAGTTAATAATCTTCATTTATAAAGGGGTTCACTCTCCTCTGAGTTCCTTATGACATCATCATCACCCTGGTTGCTTAAGTGGAAGTGCCGACGGCCTCCTCAGGTTCCCTCAGTTCCCTCATCAGTCAGTCCAACAGCCAATAGGACTTCTTATATTATTTAAAAATTCACAAATTCTAGCAAATTCACTCCCTTTCTTTATCCACACTGCCATTCTTTTCCCCATTACTCATTAATATCACCTGGATTATTACAATATTACCCTAATTAGTCACTATGCTTTACACAGAGCCATCCACCACTAATCCAGGATCTAAAAAGCAGGCAGGCCTTACTTTCTGTAATGCAAATCTGATGATATCTCTGCATGTTCAAGACCTTTCTCAAGTGAGAAGCTGAAAGTGTTTAGGATTCTTTTCTTCCTATACCAAATACAATGTACAGGTACAAACCCCACACATAGCTTCTGAATCAGATGTTCCTTTTGGAACATTCTCCATATATAATTATAGTCCAGTAGAGGGCAGATTCTCACCCAGATATTTTCCCCAATCATGGGTTGTGTGAATTTAAGTGCTGGCTCTGCTTACTTAATCTATTATTCGAATGAGGTGTAAGTCCAGAAGAAGATGATGACAAAGCACATTAAAATCTATATAAGAATATGTTGTAAATAACTGAGGACTTCTTCCATGTATGTGAAAAATTTAAACAGCATAGGTTCAAATAAAATTCTCCTTCTGTAGTTTTGAGAGCATGTCCAGTATAGGGGAAAGGGCAGAGATTTAGAATCAAGAAAACTGGATTCTGAGTTCTAGAGTCCAACCAAATAATTTGTCATCTGCCTGTAGTTTCTTCATCTATAAAATGAAAATGATGACCCTTATTTTTATTACTAAGGCAAACACTGATAAACAAAAAGCACAATTCAAATATGAGGCATTGCAAACACATATACACAAATAAATATTTCATTTATGTTCATTATTTTTAATTACCTAAAATTTATCCATGGAGCTGACAGCTGAAATAGTGACAATTTGACTCAGGATTTTAGATTAAAAATATTTTCTTTACAGTTCATACATAGTTCTCCATATTACTTATTTCACTGAAAAATCCTAAATTGTTATCTATTTTTATTCTCTCTCATTACAGAATAAATGCACACATAAAAGAGAATTTCAACCTAATTGCTGGGTCATTTTATTCTTCTTATATTCTGTTAAAAGGAAACATGGTTAGAAATAAACATTTTGAGAAAACATTTTCTTTTCACGAACACATCTGAAAAATATTAGGACTGAAAGACACCTTACTATGAATGGGAAAAACAAGAAAATCATTGATTTTTTTTTTCTCCTATCGACACAATTACCTCAAATTGCCAATGTATTGCAGTAAGTCTTTGTGGAGACCAGTGGATTTATTTAAAAAGAACAGAGATGATATAGTCCAGGGTTAAATGTGAGAAGTGCAGCATTTACACTGGGGCTATGCAAATCACACCAGCACAAATGTTTAATCCAAGGAGCAGAAAAGTCTTTCAAATCTTTCGATGCAGCTTTATAATTCTATTGTTCTGGGGTTGTTCTGACATTAAATTTCCTGAATTCTATGAAATAGGACACACAATGGGAGGCTATCAGAACAATTATTACTGCTGGTTACAGATGTGACTAGTGTTTTAAGATTTTATGTTTTACTTTAGACGTATGGACCTACATTAACTGGGATTCTACATAGTACTTATGAGAAGACCTGGATGAAGTCTAGATAGTGGCATTGCTTTAAACTTCCTCAGTACACTAAAATATTGGGATATCAGAAAAATCATGATGTTATTTTTCTCTGTTTTTTTATGCAAAAATGCAGCATGACTTTTCTGATGACCCAATATATTCCGCTGCATTCCTGAACATCTGCTACTCTGCTTTCTCTTATATCGATCCATATTTTCTATGGACTACAGATGTTCTTTAACTGGGGGTAAGTATTAAAAAGTAGAAAGTAAGGTAGCTGAGATTTAGGCACATTCTAAATTAGAAAAGAAATCTCCTCCTTTAATTACGCATGCATTTGGTTGTTTCTTTTCTTTTTTTTTCCTCCTCAGAAAGAAATTGGAATAAATTTACCTATCTCCTTAAAGTATTGGATACATAGACAGAGGGGCAGAATTTAAATTGGTGCAAAAATTGTAAAATACCAGTAAGTCCACGGTAGTGTTTTTAATAAGTATTTTTCTGCATGGAAAGTAGAAAAAAATATATGTGTGTGTGTGTGTGTGTGTGTGTGTGTGTATGTATATATATATATATATATATATATATATATATATATATATATTAGGTTGTTGGAAAAGTCATGATGTATTTTTTTCTGTTTTTCTATGTAAAAAAATGTGTCATGACTTTTCCAATGACTATATACATACATATATATATATATATATATATATATATATATATACATATATATATATATATATATATATATAAATGTTTCTTGGATGAACCTGCAGAGGAATCTAAGTTAGTGACTTGTGATATGATAAAGATACTCCTTTGTTACGCAGCCACTATAATGGGAGAAGTCCAGGGAGATCTTAAACTGGACATGGTTTAATATTGCACTATGTCTGTCACTACACATCTACATTCTACATATATTATCTATCCTGATACAGTCTTTTTTTTGACATTTAAAATACTTGACCTTCAAATATTTGGCTCTTGGTGATATATAGCTGGAGGAAAGCACAGAAACAATAAACTTCTTTAAAAATTTTTAAAAAGAGGAGGTGCTGTCCTGACCTCCCAATGTTGTCTTTATAGAGTGGAAATATCCCAGGGTCACATCAAGGAATGTCAGAAATGTGGTACGGTGGTATGGAGGTTACCACTCTTCCATCCTGAGCCTACTTAATGGCACTTTCATGAAGCCCAACCAAAGATTATGAATCCTTCTCATCATAGAACCCAGGCAGCTACCACATACACGAGGGAATTGGCTTGCAAACAGACATCCATTAGTCATTACAGGTGCTAGCTGTAACCTGAGGCTGGAATTTCTGCACAGGCCCTTATAACTTTTTGCAATAGAAGAGAAATATTGCTATCATCATTCTATCTCTTGAATTATATATGCAGATACTATAAAATATTAAAGTTTGGCCTCTAATCACTAAATTTGGGATATAGATGTCCTTTAATAATCATTCACTATACACTACTGACTGGAGACTGCAAATGCAATAGATTATAAGTATCATCTCCTATTAATCTTTGGAATTATTTTTGTTTTAGTGGTGGCTCTTTATACATATCAACACAAATCAAATCACCTCCTTCTATCACCTCCTTCTGTGTGTAACTCATGCCACAATTTCATTTTTCTTTTACAATATAGCATTCTCACTGTCTTAATATACTGTGCCTCTTTAAAATATGCTGAAAAAGATCACTTAAAGATGAAATCCTTCTACTACAGAACCAGTCACACACAGTTTGGTAGTTTAATAAATTCAATATGTGATCTGTGGTAGACATATTCACAGAAAACAGGTAATACGTTAGTCATATTAGAAGAGCTTTAGAATTATAAGCTATATAGGTCAGACAGTGGCATCATGGTCAAGGTGACTGGATCCCAGATGGCTGAATGTGTTGGTGTGAGTCCCAAACCTGGTGACTTGAAAAATATGCTGGGTGCAGGTGCATGTCAAGAAGTCTGGAAAGGAGGGAGAGATGGAGGAGAAGGGGTTGTGCTGTGACCATCCCTCATGGGGGATGGGGAATGCTTTCTCACTTTCTCTCTCTCTCTCTCTGCCTCTCTCTAGCCAGCACACACATCCTCAAGCAAATTTAAAAAAAAAAAAAAAAAAAAAAAAGGAATTAGAAGCTATGGAAAGAATTTGTGCCCTCTGCCCCATCTTCACTCTCATCCTCCCTCCTGCCCCGACACCAATTCACATATTAAAGCCTAAATTTCCAATGTGTTGTTATCTGGAGGTGAGACCTTTGGAAGATAATTAGGTCACAAGGGTGGAGTCTTCACAAATAGGATTTGTGCCCTTATAAAAAGGAACATGAGAGAAATAATCTCTCTCTCCCTGCAATTTGAGGATACAGAGAGAAAACAAGGAGACAATGTCTGCAAATCAGCAAAAGTGTCATCACCAAACGACACTAGTGACTTGATCTTGGACTTATAGACTCTAAGACTGTACAGATAAATTTTACTTAAGCCATCCAATGTACGGTGAGCCGTTATAACAGCCCAGACTAAGAAGCAAGTAAGCACTTGAGTTCCAGTTCTGCCTATGCTTACTTCTTTCTCTTTAAATCCTATGCTTTTTATTTGTTCTTCCTACTTTAAATTTCTCAGAAGTAGTGAGAGCATACTCACACTTTTTCCTGTTTCCCAATCTCAAAAATCCATAGATTTCTATTTTACAGCCTAGTCACCAGCTTGCTGAGAATTAGATCTACCTGTGCTCTATAGCCTGGTAGGCAGTCCTATCACTAGTTTCCGTACCTTGGTAGATTCCTCTTCCCTGATTCCCTGAGCCCAACTCTGCCGCGTGCTTCAGAGATTTCCCTCAGCACCTGAGATCTTTATTCAGCCTTCAGTAGTGTCTGCTTTCACTTTGAGAATCCTTAGAGTTCCTTGGGGGCAAGTACGTGTGTCTTTCTCAAAGCTTCTAAGCAGGAAATTCTGTTTTCCCGCTCTGACCCCAGCCTTATGCAGTGTCCTGAAAGTAATGAAGGTCTTATGAACCTCAGAGGAGCCATCTCTGGCAATACAGACCTGACCCCACTTCTTATTACTTGATTCTGTTGCATTTGGAAGGTCTGTGGGAAAGCATGAATAAGTGGATGCAGACTCTACCCTGGAGAATCCAACCCATCGTGCCAGTACACACAGGGCATTAAATGTATGACTAGTTTCTCTTTATCTCCTATAGAGGATTTCTCCTCTTCCCATGATTTAGGGAGAGAGAAAAGCAGATTTGGATCTCTTCTTAGAAAACCACTCATTAATTTCTGTAATTTAGTTCATTTAGTTTTCCTCGCTTCTTCAGCTCTCTTCTGTATCTAAAATAACAAAGATTTTTTTGACTTAGCTGTCTTTTTTTCTTCGCTAGGGTGGGAGGGATGGAGTCCTATGACTTTTTACATCCTAACTGAAAAGGTGTCTTTTTTGTTCATTCAATTTCTGAGCACATTAAAAAATTATTTTAAAAGCTCTTACCACTTCTTATGGGTTTTTGAAAGAGTAGAATCTGGGTGTTTTGAAAGATTTAATTAATTTTCACTGATTAAAATCACATTGGGCCAGCCATTGGCGTGATAGTTAAGGTGGCTAGATCCCACATGACCAACTGCATAGTTCAAGTCCTGGGATTGGCAGCTTTAAAAATATGCTGGGCACGTGTGTGTGCATGCCAAAAACCCCAAAAAGAGAAATGGAGAAGGTATTTTAGTGTGAACATCCCCCAAGAAGGGTGCTTTCTTGCTTTCCCTCATTCTCTTTTCAGCGGTACACATTCCTTCTAACAACAAAAAAAAATTTAAATCACATGATTTATTAATTTTCATATGCTACCATATGATCCTTAAAAAATGCAATAGTCGGGACCAGCAGATGGCGTAATGGTTATGTTGCTGGATTCCCATGTAGTTGACCATGGTTCGAGTCCCAGATCTGGTGGCTTAAACCTCACACTGGGTGCGTGTGCATGCATGTCCAAGATCCCAAGAGTAGAATGGAAGAGAAGGGATTGTGGCATGACCATCTTCCGCGGGGGGCGGGGGGGGGGGGGGGGGGGGGGCGTCTGCCTTTCGTCAAACATAATTAATTACCAGCCAGACTTCAGAAGCATCTATAATAGAGGTGGAACTGAGGTTGGGTGACTCATTTCTACTCAAGAACAGAAACACTAGACTAGCTTTACGCTAGCTATACACTTACACCACTAAATGCACAAGGACAAAAACAACATTCAAGTGACAATGTCCATTCATTGACCAGAGGATCAAAGGACACTTGGATGAGGCCTGAATCTCTGTTCCCTATCTTATAGACAGATGAGTCACACCCTGACCCCTTCTCTTTATAATGTTTGTCCCCTGTTTTAGGGAAAGAAGAAGAGGGAAGGGAAAGGTCCCTGGGACACTAAAAACTGTAACCCAAGTAAGAAAATAATTCAACTATGATTAGATCATTTATAGATCCCCCTGGAAAAAAATACATATGTTGTGGCACATATTATATGGTTTATAATATAATACAGCCAATTCTTTTGAGTTCTTACTATATGCTATCTATACTACCATATACTAAAGTATAAGCATATAATAAATGGCACACTACAGTAAATGCTTTAAGAGGTGCATTTACATATATGTTTTTAAAAAATAATATATTTAATTTTATTTAGCATTATTATTATTTTTCAATTTGCTGCATGATCACTAGAGAGAAACACACACACAGGGAAAGTAAGAAATCAAGCCACCAGGTCTAGGACTCAACCCGCAGTCAGTCATCTGGAAGTTCAATGCCTCAACCACCATTCCATCTGCTGGCCGCTGCTTTATGTATATTACTTCACTTAATTATCTTTGAATTCTTGTAGGCTACATACATCATAACCTTCTTTTATAGGTGATAAAAATGAAACCTGAGAAAGTGGATAAACAGAGAGGCAAACTCAGGTGAACTTCTTGATACCTAGTCTGTATCCTATCACGGATGTAATGACAGCTTCACAAAGAAATCAGCTATGGAACAGTAAAGGTCTCTTCATGTAAGAACTGTAATTTTTTTAAAGAATTATTTTATTTAACTTTATTTATTTATTTTTAAATTTGACCAGAGAGGGACAAAGTGAGAGAGAGAGAGAAAGTGAGAAAGTAAGCCGCCAGGTCCAGGACTCAAACCGTGGTCAGCCATGTGGGAGTCCAGAGCTCTTAACCAACATGCCACCTGCCGCCCCAAGAACTGCAATATTATGAAACATACATGGTATTTGTTTCTAACTATGCCTCAGGTGCTTACTATTTGAGTGACTTTTGTTAATTCATTTAACTTTTCTCATGTTAGTAAAATAAGCTGCCAGTGGTCATATTGAAAAGTTAAAATAAAATAATGTATGTAAAGTACATAGTAGACAATAGTTTTTTTTTTTCTCTCCATATTCTATCCTTAATAAATCTGAGTAGGCTATTAGTGACAGAATAAAAAATATAATGTTCAATTCCTAGTTGTATCAATTTTATTTTAAAATATTCTAGATGTTTATTAAATATGACTTATATTTTCCTAGTATAAGTTCTAAGCAATAACTGTACAGACACAGATTATCATGGAAATTTCCAATGCATTTGTAGCTAAGATTTAATAAATCCACTCTGGTTTTATACTTAATTTGTGATGAAAATTGATTACTTTTGCCTTAAAAGGAAGTATTTTAAAAATTTACAGCTTATACTCACACATTATTACGTAGTGTTATTTGTATAACATTGCTTATCTATACACTGTTGGTGTCATGTAACTCTGATTTGAGAAATAATTACTTACATTTTCCATTCAGGATAAAATCATGCATAACAACTCTTACAATAAGTATAAAACCCTGCATATAGTAAACCACTGGCACAAAGTCTCTGGAAACTTAAAACTTAACCAGCTCAATTTCTTGGGAGGTTTCTCTTTCAAATCTCTATCCGCCACAAAATATTGAACAGAATAAGATCCCTGGTTTCTGGTAGGGGCATTGTTTTCTATAGCTGAGGGTGCTGTTCAATATGTCTAAACTTATCATAACTTACATTCTACCAACTTTGCTGGTCTTCTATTCAAGCTAAATAAAAGATGGTAACAGTACTGGAAAAGAAATTATTTTATCTTTCTTTTTAAATTTTTTTTTAGAATTATTTTATTTAACTTTATTTATTTATTTATTTTAATTTGACCAGAGAAGGACAGAGTGAGAGAGTGAGAGAGAGAGAGAGAGAGAGAGAGAGAGAGAGAACAATGAGAAAGCAAACCGCCAGGTCTGGGACTTGAACCGCCGTCAACCATGTGGGAGGGAGTCCAGCACCCTTAACCACCATGCCACCTAGCAGCCCCATCTTTCTTTATTTTTAAAAGAGTTCACCACAGAGTATGTGCACATATGAGAGTGAGGGAGTGTGAGCGCCCTCTACAGGGCTTTCAGACTTACTGAGCCAAGGACTCAAATCATGGTCAGCATTTCACTTTCACCTCTACAGTTCAGTACTGCGGATATTGACTGTGCCACAGAGGTTGGGCCAAGAAATTATTTCCTTGATTTATTCCTTTCTTTTCATTTTCTTTCTTTTTTACTGTCACAGAGTATGCACTAGTCAGAGAGAAAGCACTTCACAAAGGGCATTGTCATGTCACAATCTTTTTTTTTTTTTTTTAAGAGATTTTTTCACTATAGGGCGCGTGCGCTCACCAGACAGACAGAGAGAGACATTAGAGATAGAAAGCGAGAAATCACCCCCCAAGGGGGATGGTCACGCCACAATCCCTTCTCCTCCATTCTCCTCTCAGGATCTTAGGCACGCACACACACGTGCCTGGCGTGAGTTTTAAGCCACCGGGTCCGGGACGCGAACCGCGGTTGACTACGTGGGAATCCAGAGACATAGCCATTACGCTAACTGCTGGTTCCCTATGTCACAATCTTTTTTGTGCAATCTTTCCATCCTACCAGGATCCTAGGCATGCATGTACATGTACTAAGCATGTTTTTCAAGCTTTGGAGGCTGGGATTCAAATTTCAGTCAGCCATGGTAGGACTCAGTTCCTTATGCAGAGGGCTTAATTACCATACCACATGGCTGACCCAAGAAGTTATTTTCAAAAGCTATTTTTAAACTTAATCAGATGCCATGAAATAACCAATGTGCCTAAAAAAGAGAGATAGAAAAAATATTTTGTTTAAAATTTTTTTTTGAGAGGTTTTTGCTATGGGGGTGTGCGCTCACCAGACAGACAGAGACAGAGAGACAGAAAGCGAGAAATCACCCCCCCAGGGGGATGGCCACACCACAATCCCTTCTCCTCCATTCTCCTCTCAGGATCGCGTCCGGCGTGAGTTTTAAGCCACCGGGTCCCGGACGTGAACCACGGTCGACTATGTAGGAATCCAGCAACATAGCCATTATGCTAACTGCTGGTCCCTTGTTTTAAATTTTAAAAGAGGGAGAAATCTGGTGATTTTTCCCTAACTTCTCCATAGGATTTACTCCCATCTTTTTTCATTTTTAACTTGCTTTTATATTCCTTCCTTCAGAGCTTCCTTACCAAGTAGTTTTTAATGAATGACACCACCACTTATCAGATGGAACCAAGCATACAAAAGGAGTAGAATAATTAAACAATTACTTAACTTACATTAGATGGCAGTTCAAAGATGTTTAATACCTTTGGGGGAAAAAAAAACACTTTCAAGTCTCAAAAATCGCACAGCTAAACTCTTCTGAGAGTTCAAATGTTAAAACATTTTATTAAGACACTCATTATTCAGTGTTTAGAAGATCAAACAGTTGTATTAATTTTTAAAATATATGGAGAGTGTATTCTCTTCTCTTTTCAGCTGGGGATTCATCACCTAATGTACTCTCACATTAGTCTTAAGAAACAGAAGTGTAGAAATTCTCTCCAAAAGCCTTCCCTCCCATAGGGATCCAAAGATGGTCTTAGGCTATAGTTGGTAGATTCAATAAGGCTTTCTTTTTGGGCAGCCAAATGATCTGGCACCCAAACACTGAAGATAAAGATGTGCAAAGTTTGTTTTTCCTCCCCCAACTCTAGTGAAGAATGTACAAATCAAGCCAGTTTCATGGTACAATAACAACACACTGCTCAAACAAAGCTGGGTCCATATGGAAGATTGTGAGTATGGCCCCATACATACCATGTATGCATGCTTATAATCCTTGCTGGCTGGGAAGGCTTGGGGTGAGGATGATAGCATGAGACCCTGTTGAGGGTGTTTTTCTCTCTGTCTCACTTTCATGAGACAAACTTAAAAAAAAAAAGAAAGAAAGAAAGAAAGAAAGAAAGAAAGAAAGAAAGAAAGAAAGAAAAAAAAAAAGAAAGAAAGAAATGTACTAGGTATAGGCCAAGTTTTTTTTTCTCTCAATAAACGTGTATTCTCAATTAGATAATGGAAGACAGTACCACTTTTCACATTGTCCTAGAATTTTGTCTGGAAGGAAGGGCTCAGGTTGCTTCTCCCAGCCAGCACTATTCTTGGAAAATTTTCATGGATATTGGCATTTTTTTTTAACTCACTATTTAGGGAGCAGACTCACTACAGAACCTCTCTCAAGATGTGACCCAAGGATCTGGTTGTCCAGTACCAGAGGCTCATCCCATTTTCCTTGTTTCTAGTGCCTTATGGATGTTCGAACCTTAACTTAAAAAGCCATCCTGGGAACCAGCAGTTAGCGTAATGGCTATGTCGCTGGACTCCCATGTAGTTGACCACGGTTCGAGTCCCGGACCCGGTGGCTAAAAACTCACGCCGGGTGTGTGTGCGTGCATGCCCAAGATCCCGAGAGGAGAATGGAGGAGAAGGGACTGCGGTGTGACCATGCCCCCTGGGGGGTGATTTCTCGCTTTCTGTCTCTATGTCTCTCTCTGTCTTGTCTGACGAGCGCACTCGCCCTATAGCGAAAATCTCTCTCTCAAAAAAAAAAAAAAAAAAAGCCATCCTTTCCCTTTCTTTTAAGACAATTCAGCTTCAATTCCTTCATGATCATTTCAACAGTAAGTTTAAGGAAAGACTTCAGGTTAACCCCAACACTAACTGTTAGTAACTGCTTTCCAATCCAGGAACGTAAGAATGGTAGTTATTTCTCTTGAGGAAAGATAAATTCACTTCTCATGAACAAGACCTGGCTACCTTTCTGGGAGTAGAATTGAGAATAATTACTATGTTGGAGGCCTCTGTGGTGGTAATAAGGACATGTGCTTTAACTTAACAATAGTTTATCTAGCTGTTCCAGTTAATAAGTTATCCTGCCCCAAAATGGGTTTAAAATTTACTAAGAAGTATTGGCTTTATGGGCATTGTTATAGTCATGTTAAAACACAACCATGATCTTTGTTTTAACTGAGGAAATCAAGGTTGGACAAGGTTTTATGTCCAGGGTCACACAATTAATAAACAACATGGGGGCCCGGTGGAGGTGCAGCAGTAACCTGATGCTTTGGGAGGCTGACTCACATGAGAGGGTTCTGGATTTACATTTGAAGACCTCCCTAAACACACTGGGTGCTTGGGTGCCCATATTCTGGGGCTGGCTGAGAATGTATATAGATTGTAGTTATGGAGGCCACGTTGGGAGTTCTTAGCTATCATTCTCTCTCTTTCTCTATCAGTCATGGAAGAAAATAAATAAGTAAACTTAAAAAATAAGCAATACAGTCAGAGCTCACACTTTGTTTTCCTAATTTGATACCCTCTATTCAATCAATATACTCCACTGTTTCTAAATGGATCAAGATTCCTAAAAGGTGACTACTTCTTAATTTATCATCTCATGCATTACCAAGACATTGTTGCTTCAAATGACATAAACCTATGTACAAAAATAATATGTTGGATTTGCCCAAATTTACTTTGAACAAAAAAAGAATTCTCTCTCTATGAGAGAGAATTTTTCTTTTTTAAAAGAAAAAAAATTGTTTACTTGTGATTATTAACACAACTGATTTTCTCCTTCATGTACGTGTGTATTTTGATCTGGCTAGGTACTATGACATGTTGTCTTTATTATTATTATTACTTATTTTATTTTTTACATTCAGTCATCGTGTATCATTATAGCATACAAAACGAATTTTTCCATCATAAATATACTGCATATTGGTCCTGTCAAAGACATTGCCATATATATTATAATCAGTGACATGTTATTTTTTTTAAATATTTTTGCCTTAGTGCATGCACACTTACCAGAAAGAGAGAGAGAGACAGCGAGAAGAAAAGTGATCCCCAGGGAGGATGGCCACACTACACACTCAATCCCTGCTCCTCCATTCTCCTCTCAGGATCTTGACACACACACACATGCCTGGCATGATTTTCAAACCACTGGGTCTGTGACTCGAACTGCAGTTGGCTAAGTGAGAGTCCAGTGATGTAATCACTATGCCATCTGCTGGCCCCACAAAATGTTATCAAAAAATGTCACTTTTCAAGTCTGTGCCCTTGATCATCAATCCCATTTAACTTTAAAACTATTGTTACAAAATATCTGATACTGGCACAAAAACAGCCATGTAGACAAATGGAATAGAACAGAAACTCCAGAAATAACCCCTAAAGCATACAGTCAACTGATTTTTGACAAAGGGCACCAGAAAATCCAGTGGGGAAAGAAAATATCTTTAGCAAATGGTGCTAGAAAAACAGGGTATCCACCTGCAGAAAGATGAATCTGAACCTCTACCTCTCACCATTGACAAAAATCAACTCAAGGTGGATCAAAAACCTAAACCTAAGACCTCAAACTGTAAAACTGCTCCTGGAAAAACTGGGGAAACTCTGTAAGACATTGGGGTAGGCAAAGACTTCTTAAATAAGATCCTCAAAGCACGGTCAATAATCCCCAAAATAAACAAGTAAGATTACATCAGGTTAAAAAAACTCCTGTATAGCAAAAGAAATAATAATTAGAGTGAATAGACAACCCTTATAATGGAAAACTATATTTGTAAACTGGCCTCAGATAAGAGATTAATAACCGGAGTATACAGGAACTTAAGTAGCTAATCCCCTCACACACACAAAAATTTATCAACCCAATTAAAAGATGGGCAAATTAACTGATCAGACAACTCTAGAGGAAGACAGAAATAATCAAAAAAACATATGAAAAATATTCTCAACGACCCTGGGAGATGCAAATATTACTTAACCTCAGTCAGAATGGCTAAAATTAAAAAAAAATAAAGAATGGTAAATGCTGGCAAGGCTGTGGAGTAAAGGGAACTCTCCTACACTGTGGGTGGGAATATAAATTAGTACAGCCACTGCGGAAAACAGTATGGAGATTCCTCAAAGACCTACAAATAGAACTACCATATGAGCCAACAATTCCTCTCCTGGGTATCTACCCAAAGGATAAAAATGCACTGAGTTGGAAAAACACTTGCACATACATGTTTTTTGTGACATTCACAATGGCTAAGATGTAAAACCAAATCAAAGGTCCATAAACAGATGAATTGATTGAAAACGTGTGGCATATACACACTATGGAAAACTACTTAGCCATAAAAATTAAAAAAAAAAAAAAAAAAAAAAAAACAATGAGACCCTGGCATTTGATAGGAAAAAGATGTCTATGGTAGATTTTCTGCTAAGTGAAGCAAGCCAGACTATGAAAGAAACATATTGTATGTCCCACTCAATATATATAGAATGTCTACAAACTATGGCAGAAACTGAAATATTGGCTAGTATAAAGGTATGGAGAGCAACTGTGGATACCAGAGATAGTATGGGAGGAGGATGAAAAATGGCAGAGTGAGAGGGAGGTAATCAAGGGGAAAAAGAAAGAAGCAAATCACTTAAGAAACATGAAATGGAAAATTATCTGTTGAAGATAATATGTATGGTAATATCTTTGAACCAATATACAGTGTATGCTCAATGGGAAAAGTCATTTTGTATGCTGAAATGATATACAATGATTGACTGTAAAATAATAAGAAAAAAAGAGGTTTGGAGTGCTCAATTTCTGATTTATTTAAGGAGAACAGCTAGAGTCAACAACTTCAGTTTGTTGTGTATTTGGTCTTTCCAAAATAACTTCTGTAATTATTGCTGTCTATTGTGGGCTGTAGAATGTCTTTTTACTAAGAATTATAAGGAAATTTATGCATGGTCAGTATGAATCTAATTTAAGAAGTAATTACTAACCTTATTTTTCTTCTTTTGCCCATATTCCTTAAGAAAATGTGTTCAAATGAAGTAGTGTGTTTGGTTTTACCAGTATCAGTCCTGTTTCTACCATATATTATTCCCAGATTTTTACTACACTTTTAATTCTTTTAAGTTTTATATTCAGGTACATGTCAGGAGAAAAAAGGTATGGAATACGTAACTAACGAGAACTAATTCCCCATACCAGTGTTCTGAGAATTACTCAGAAAACAATATTTTAACTAAAATAAGTCATTTCTGTAATAAGACCAAGGATTCAAATTTTGAAAAGAACTGATTGACATTAAAAAAATATTTGTCATCTTATCTCCTCTCACTGACATAAACTAAATCTTATTAAATTGTGCCACTCAAATTTTAATATTACACTTTGGGGTATGAACAAGTCTTTAAAGCCTCAATACTTCTCCTCCACTTAATAAAAACATGCACAACTCAGAAAAAACTGAGACCAAGCACTTCTGGTCCAATGCTATATAGGTACATTCCTGAAAAACTTCAGCTCAACACAATCACAGAGTTTACAGGGGAAAATGGGATTGGAAAAGAACACTTAAATCTATAAAACTTTGTAAATACATAATAATCTACAAAAGTTCTAGCACAGTGAAATGCTGATTTGGTTTCCCCCCTCTCCCCAATTTTGAGATTTTTTAAAAATGGAGCATTAAGTTAAAAGACTGTTGTTTACTTTGGCAAACAGGTGAAATACATTTTCCTTCCTCTCTCCTTGCCACGTCAGGCCTGAGTGGCAGAGATGATCCATGTTCTAGGAACATTTGTGTCAGGACTTTTTTTAGAGTAACATTTCAAAAAAAGAACAGAGGTTGGACAGCAACTGCTACCAGACACACTAGGCTCAGCACTCTGTGGGAACTTGAGTTCTGCATTTCATTTCATTTCATTTTTTTTTTCTAAAGTCAAGACGTGTTATTTGCAGAAAAGCAGTAGTGATGACTTACTTTCAAGAAAGAGATAAAAATAGCACTTAAGAGAGAATTTAGGATAACCACTCATGAATAAAGGAATCCTCTCTGTATCCAATCAATTCAGTAGTAAAAACATCTTACCAGAAATTTGCTTCACTTGTTTTGAGGAATTTATTTATCTACAGAGGGCAGGATGGGGCGGTAAGAATGAGATACTTTTATAATTTTGATTGAGGTTTTCTGTCTCTTGCTGAATTATGCGGAAATGTCACTTTCTAAATTTTAAAATAATATTTATTACAATAATTCAAGTGTAGTTTTTCATTCTGCTCTAGTGTGTATGAAAGGAAGATGAGGCTGATGATGTTTTAATTCATGCCACCTTTATCACATTATCTAAAGCTACAAAAAAGTAGATAGATCCTGGCCTGAAAACGGAATACCCTCTATGGGGACCACACTCCCTGGTTAATCGTGGTGAGAAAACTGAAGAGATCTGGTAGAACCTGACTGGAGACCATGAAGGGAACTGTCCTGTGGGACGTGTGAAAAGAGAGTGGTGCAGGGAACCAGCAGTTAGCGTAATGGCTATGTCGCTGGACTCCCACGTAGTCGACCGTGGTTCATGTCCCGGACCCGGTGGCTTAAAACTCACGCCGGGCGCGTGTGCGTGCGTGCCCAAGATCCCGAGAGGAGAATGGAGGAGAAGGGATTGCGGCGTGACCATCCCCCCTGGGGGGTGATTTCTCGCTTTCTGTCTCTCTGTCTCTGTCTGCCTGGCGAGCGCACGCGCCCTATACCGAAAAATCTCTCCAAAAAAATAAAAAATAAAAAGAGAGTGGTGCTTATTCCATGAGGGAGAAGAAATATGGGTACTCATGGTCACCGAAGGAAGTCTGAAGAGGGTGATGGGCAGTGTAAGCCCAGTCGTGGGTTCTCAGTCTGCTCTGAAAAGAAGGATGACTGACAGAAGCAACAGTGGGATAGAATCATTTACATGGTGCCAATGTAGTCAATGTCTATGGGCAAGTAGGTCCCATTGAAAGTATACTGAGATACAAAGTCCAGCAAATACCAAACACAAGAAATTCTGGGTATGGTAAAGTGAAGTAATGGAAAGATCTTAACCTTTCATTTATTTACAGACATCTTTCACCTTAGCCTTTATTGAGGTCAGTTGATGGTACTAATCACAAGTTCAAAACAAGCCACTTCTAAGCCCCACTACAATTTAGAACCTGGATCCAATAAAGAGCCCCATCTGCTTTGTGGTACTTTGCTTCAAAGTCAGGTGTTGGCTGCCATTCACTTTAAGACCTACTGCCAGTCACTGTTATTAGGACTCTTCTTCCTTTCCTGTTGGCAGAGAGCAGACACCTCATATTTTATATTCTACTTCTATCCCTAGTTTCTAAAGACATGAATTGTCAGATGGCTTAGATTTTCCAGTTTCCTCTGAAATACCATCTTTCTTACCTGTGTCCTTAGAATTGCCACTCCCAAGTGCCGTACTCTTCCTGTCTATCCATGATCATATAGTGTTTCTAAAGCCAATGCCATCCACCCTTCTCTCCCCGCAGCTGTATTAATTTACTGCTTGGTTCGTCCCCCAAAGATTCATGTACTAGAAACTTGGTCTCCAATACAATGCTGCTGAAAGGTGTGCATACTCTCAGGAGGTGAAGCCTGGTGGGTAGTGTTTGGATCATAGGGCACCACCTTTTGGAACAGATTGTTTTCTTACAAAAGGAAATGATTCTTCCTCTCATGGAAACAGATTCGTTCCAAGTGTGGGTTATAATAAAGCTTATGCTCCTGTCTCTGCACATGTCCACTTGTCTTTCTGCCTCTGTGGCATGTTGTGACACAACAGGAGGTCCTCACCAGAAGCTGCCACATGCAGTTGCCAAATCTTGACTTTCAGCCTACAGAATCATGAGCCAGATAAACTTCTTCTCTTTGTAACTTACTCACTTCTGTTACGTTAACACAAAATGAACCAAGACATTTATTTTCTAGCATCAGGAACAAGCAACAGAGGGTTTCTCTTGTCAATCATCAAACCTGTAACTTTGCTCTCTTAACCAAGGCCATTCTGTTTTACAGCCCTGCTCCTGCCTTTGACAATTATTTGTAGATAGATATTTTTATTTTTAAACTCTTAGAGCTGGCTAGGATATTTGGACTTACAGAATAGGATATATAGAAATAGAACATATAATAGAATGTACGTGTGATATTTCTGAAATGATTAGTTTCTTAAAATATATATGCCTGAGAAATTGAACAGATGGAAAGGTTCTCAACTAATTATCTACATATATTTTTTAAATCTGTGATAAAATAATAAGGGTGAAAATAGTAATAAGAGGGGCCAGCTAGGTCACACGGTGGTTCAGATGTGTTAAACTACTTTGGCTTAAAACGGCTGCTATATGCCCACACTTGGATTCCTATGGATAAGCCGAAATCGTCCATGTTAGTTTTTCCTGAGCTGGTTACTAAGTTACAGCCAATCATACTAGCCACACTTCAGTCAACCACATACAGCCCACCTTTTAGGCTATTGGTGCAGCCTACCATCCAGCAGTAACCAATCTAGTGATTTCTCTACCTCACGCCCTCATTTTCATTCTTGTCACTTCCTCTTTCCTGCACATGTCACTTTCCCTTTCCACAAACTTGTATACCCTGTGACTGCAAGGCTATCTGGAGTCTCTCGGAAGCCATCTTTTGGGAGACTGCCTGATTTAAAATGCCCACTCTTTGTGTAAATAAACTGTAAAATGTTGGTATGTCTAAAATTTTGTCTTATTGGAGGCTGTACAGTTTGAGTTCCGGACCTGTTAGCTTAAAATACATCAGATGCGTATGTGTGCATGCCCAAAACCCCAAGAGGAAAATGGAGGAAAAGGAACAGTGATGATGTCATTCCCATTAGGGGGTGCTTTCTCACTTCCTTTCTCTTTCTCTCTCTCTCTCTCTCTCTCTCTCTCTCTCTCTCTCTCTCTCTGCTAAATGCATGCATCCTACAAAAAATTTTGAAAAAGAGTAAGAGTGATTAAGAGTGATACTTTGTGCCAAGCCATCTTTTGACTTTATGTTCATTTAATGTATTCAAGAACATTATGAGAAACAGAATCATAGAGTGGTTAAATATATTGGTTAAAGGACCAGGAGTTAGTGTAATGGCTATGGTGCTGGACTCCCATGTAGTCGACGATGGTTTGAGTCCCAGATCCAGTTGCTTAAACTCACGCCGGGCACGTGTGCATGAGTGCCCAAGATCCCTAGAGGAGAATGGAGGAGAAGGGATTGTGGCATGGCCATTGCCCCTGGGGGGTGATTTCTCGCTTTCTGTCTCTGTCTCTCTTTGTCTCTCTGGCGAGTGCATGTGCCCTATAGCAAAAACCTCTCAAAAAATATACATATTGGTTAAAGCTGCATAGTTAATAATTGGCAGAACAGGAATTTAAACCCAAGATTTCTAGCGAATAGATTTGCTCTTAACCACCACATTTAATATAGGACTCTGATGAGAAAAATAATTCATTTATTAAGGAAAAATTTACGAGAAGGAATAACACATATGTATAGGTAAAATATGACTGACTGGCTTATCATTCCTCAGAAATCCAAAATCAATATCTGAGAGAAAAGATAAATATAAACCTATGTCAATGACCTAGAATATTAAATACCAGACATTCAGAGATACCATTTTAATCTTGGGTTTCTGATTTTCTGATTACATTAATAATAAAGCTGAGAATTAATTATAGAACTGTGAAAAATTTTTATTGCTAAAGGGAAATATGAACTATATGGGGTGTTTTTTAATTTTTTAAAATTTTTTGAAAGATTTAATTTTTTTATTTTATTTCAAGTTCTTATATATATTCAATCACATTATTTAGCTTGCAAAATGAATATTCCAGCATGTGTACATTTATCACCAGTTCAGTTGATAATACTATAAAGTTATCTTCAACAGATAATACCCTATTTCTTTGTCCCATTAATGCTTTGCCTCTCTATTTTCCTCCTTAATGTCCTTCCTTAGATTCTACTCCTTCACCCACCCTCTTCCCACACTAAATCTAGTATTCACAACCATTTACTATGTTTCTATGACCTTTCCTATTGCTAATCAGTTTATATAAACTATGGGAAAAGCAAGTTTTAAAGATTGACACATGATAATTATACGCATGTATGGGTTACTGTGTAATTTTACCTTTTCAAAAAATTTTATTTTATTTCTTTCTTTCACAAGAGAGAGACAGCTACAGGTATCTTTGACTAGGTCTTGCCACACTGCAGTTCCCCTTGCAGCCTTCCAGCCAGCGAAGATCACATGTGTACAAGCTTGCCCTATGTGTTTGAATTGACCTGGGATAGGCCTAGATTTTATTTTATTCCTTAAATTAGAGAGTAAAAGAGTCATTCTACTTAGATGTAGAGCTTTCTGATATTATGTATAATGTTATTCATTTCCTTAAGAACGTTTTTGCCAATATTTTGAGAACATACCGTCTCCTATAAAGCTTTGCAGAATGTTATGAACAAAAGAGCAAATATAGCGAACAGGAAGGATAAAATGAGATTTTAGTAGGCACCTGGAAGGTTTTAAAATTCAGATTTAAAGAACTTTTATTCAGTGATTTCCAAACTTTTATCCAGCCTGTATTTTCTGAGCATCGTGCTCCCTTAATTGATAACATACTTCAGAGCAGTGCATTTGTAGTACAGCAATGCTATTTTGAGAGCCCAAGAGAAGCTGAGAAAGGTGAACGCTTTTTAACATCAGGAGAGTTCTACGTGTGTTTCTTACCTCTTAAAATAACGTTGCTTATTATGTGGGTCAGTACCTTAATATTTGCAGATCAGGTTAGACATATCAAACCACATTTACAGATGTATGAGGTAAGCATGAAAACTTTATCTCCATTTAAATGAATGTGAAAAAATATCACAAAATTCAATGATTTTTTTTCAGTTTGTTCTACAAATTAGAAGGTCTTCAACTAAAGATATTTCTATCTTCTTCACAATACTTAAATTTTTCCTATACCGATTGTAACCAAGAATTATTTGAGTTTTTTTTTTTTAAACCTCCAATACCACTATTTTTATGAAAGGTTCTGGCAAATAATTAGTTCACAGAGCTAATGAAAATTTCTTGTGAGATTTTGCGATTCAGGAAATAGATTACAGAATGTTCTCTGAAGCTGTGAATGACCACAGGATAATGGCTATATTCAAGGCAGCAGTTTAATCTTTATTACTAGGAAATCAGCCTAAGTTATCCCAGTAAAAAGATGAGCACATTATCTAGAGACCAGTTTACTTTCCAAATCTTAATTTACAGATCTTAAAAGGACATTTGGACAATGAAAATTATCCACATTGCTGGATATATCATGTTAATATAGAAAAATTTACACTTGTCTAAATAGCTAAATAAAGATGAATAAATGAGAAAGTGGCCAATGGATTTTAATAACAATATTCTAGTAGGAAGGACAGGTGGTATTCAAATAAATGGCTAAAAACTACTTCTCCATGTGTGTACCATTTTCCAGAGCTCCTTAAAGTCTTTTCTTACAATCTACTTTGCATGTCACACCTAGAATAATGTCCCTAAGTGCTACATGGGTTGAGTACCTTCTTACTTCTTAAACAATCAATGGAAAAAAGTCAGAGTAGCGAGAAAATGTGTAAGGATTTATGTTTAAAGCAAACAATCCCCAAACTGGCTATGTATTTGTTAACTGATCTCGTAGAAGTCATTCATCTGATTTTCCTTGTCTAACCTGGCATTTCCTTCAACATTTAACTTCAACAATCTCAACCCTTTGCTGGTGCATTTGTTTCTGAAATATTCACTCCTTTATTTCCATTTATCCAAAGCCACCCAGTGTTCAAGACTCAACTCAATTATCTCCTTCTTGGGATCAAGTAAGATAAAAGAGATTTCTTCCTATTTCAATCTTTTTTTTATTTTGAGAGGTTTTTGCTATAGGGCACGTGCACTCACCAGAAAGACAAAGAGAGGGACCAGCAGTTAGCGTAATGGCTATGTCGCTGGACTCCCATGTAGCTGACCGTGGTTCGAGTCCCAGACCCAGTGGCTTAAACTCACGCTGGGCACGTGTGCATGCGTGCCAAAGATCCCGAGAGGATAATGGAGGAGAAGGGATTACAGCGTGGCCATCCCCCTGGGGGTGATTTCTCACTTTCTGTCTCTCTGTCTCTCTCTGTCTGTCTGGCGAGCACACGTGCCCTATAGCAAAAACCTCTCCAAAAAAGAAAGAAAGAAAGACAAAGAGAGACAGAGAGACAGAAAGTGAGAAATCACCCCCCCCCCCCCCCGGGGGGATGGCCATGCCACAATCCCTTCTCCTCCATTCTCCTCTCGGGATATTGGGCACACACGCACATGCGCCCGGCGTGAGTTTTAAGCCACCGGGTCTGGGATTTGAACCACGGTCGACTACATGGGAGTCCAGTGACATAGCCATTACATTAACTGCTGGTCCCCGTATTTCAATCTTTATAATTCTGAATTTGTACCTTTGCCACATAAAACATATTATTCAAGATATTCTTATCTCTTTGGCTAGATTTAGTTTCCTTAAAATCAGGAACCCTGTTTTTCTCAATTTTCTGTCACCATAGTGATAGAAATATTCTTCTTGTAAAATATTGTAAACACAGTAAGAAATCACTGCTATAACAGCTACAAAACACTTCTGGTGAGAATTGAATTATCAGCAATTGATCAACCAAATAATTAACTGATGAATAATCTGTATCTAACATAAAAAGAAAATCTCATATAGGAATCTAAGAACCCTTTTTTAGTCCATATATTATTTAATATTACTGTGGAAAATGACATTAAATAATGCTCTTTAAATCTACCAATAACATCAAATGGAAATAATATGTAATACATTAGACAAGAAAATCAGCATCCTATTCACAGTTACATGCAAATTCAATTTGACTCATTTTACTAAGAATACTATTCACAGAATCACTCAACTATTTAACATAAATTGCCTATATTCTCTTGTATCTTGAATAAATTTCTAAAAAAACTGACAAACTATTCTTTCAAAAATAAAAAATTTAGAAGAAGGACACTAATGTTCTATTTTTTTACAATTTTTTTTTTTACTTCAGTGTTCAGATAAACATATACTCCTTCCTTTTATTCTTTTTTTTTTCTTTTACTTTTAAACAGATTTTTGCTAAAGGGCACGTGCACTCACCAGAGAGAGACAGAGAGGCAGAAAGCTAGAATTCATCCCCCACCCCCACCCCCAGAGGGGATAGCCACACCACGATCCCTTCTAGTTCATTCTCCTCCTCTTGGGATTTTGGGCACACATGCACACTGCCTGGAGTGAGTTTGAAGCTGCTGGGTGTAAGACTTGAACTATGGTTGACTATGTGGGAGTCCAGTGACATAACCATAATGCCATCTGCTGGCCCTGCCCTTCCTTTTATTTTTAAAATTATATGATTATTCATCATTTCCACTAAATGCAAGACTATAAGACTATCTCTTTCTTCTCTTCCGTCCATCCCCCTTTCTCCCTCCTAACTTCCCTTACTTCCTTCCCCTCCTCCTCATCTCCTCTTCTCCTCTTCTCTTCTTGCATCAACAAATACACACATACAACAAACACAAACAGAAACACAATTTGTAGAGAAAGCCGAAAGAGGTGCCTCCCCTTTCCCTAAATTTACAAACCACAACATTTTGAAGGCAATAATATGATTTTCTATTATGCTTCTCTGCTTTTGCATTAAGGAGCACCTATGAGTAAAACAAATACCACAGGCTAGGTATCTGGTACCTAATATTTCTCCCACTAGATTTTTATGTTTTCTTTTATTTGACTTCTATATATCACTTGTCTTCTTATTTTCCTAGTCAGAATCTTCAAAGACAGTGTGACATGCTTTCAAATTATAATCAACATGAAGAAAAATATGAAAATAAAATTAATGATATATCTTTGAACTATGTAAAATATTTACATTTTGTATTTTATATGTTATAAAACAGAATATATTCTCTGCCTTTTGAGATGACAAAGAAAAGACAGAATAAAAAAACAAATGTGTAAATTAAACTTCAGTAAGAAATTTAAAGTCATACAGAGTTAACCCTTTTTATTATCTTTTATATTAAAAGTAAAATTACTTGGGACCAGCAGTTGGCACAATGGTTATGTTGCTGGACTCTCATGTAGTTGAATGTAGTTCGAGTCCCAGACCGGTGGCTTACACTCACGCTGGAAGTGTGTGTGCATGCCCAAGATCCTGAGAGGAGAATGGAGGAGAAGGGATTGTGGCGTGGCCATCCCCTCAGACAGTGATTTCTCACTTTCTGTCTCTCTGTCTCTCTCTGTCTTTCTGGCAAGCACATGCACCCTATAGCAAAAAACACTCCAAAATAAAATAATAATAAATATAGTAAAATTACCTAAGTTATGAATAAAAGTAAAAAGTAGAAAAAGATATCTATTATCCTATCTCTCAAAGAAAACCCCTGTTAGCATTTTGCTGATTCCTTTAAGTTCTTTTCTAGGTATCTTTTTTAGGTTATAATCATGTTGTATATAAAATTGTGCCTTTTTTTTTTTTTGCTGAGCATTAGCATATGAATTCTAAAAAAACTCTTACAAAAGATCACAAATAAGATATTACTTCACTCAGTGTTTTTGCTTAGTTTTGAGTTTTCAGTTAACTAACCCTCATGTGCTCTATTTTTGTCTGTGTCTGATAAAAGAAATCATATATCAACAGGAGTAGTAGAGTTTTCATTGTATTACTCATTAATAGAAAGTTTCATGGTGTCTTATGTGAGGCCAAAAATAAGAATACACTGAACAGTCCTGCTAATTTCTGTGTTAGAATGGTTTCTCCTAGAAAAAAAGAAAAAGAACTACATAGTTTAACATAACTGTAGTCCACATATTGATTAGACAAGATCACCTTCCTTCAAGGACAAGCTACAATAGTTGCAGTGGTATTTTGACTCAGTGAAGAACCCAATCGATCATGAATCTTCTGACAGGTTGTCATTGGGCTGGGGAAGAACAGTGATGCCAGTCTCCTTTATACCACTGCAACCTAGGCTACCTATGAACATAACAAAGCTATTAGAAAGCTCATCAAGCTACAGGAACTTAAAACTCGCACTGCATTTGAGAAGCATTTGTGAGATCTTGTATTTTGCCTTAACAGAAGTTCCAGAAGTGACTAGATAGAGATCTAGTTAGAAAAAAGAGATTCTGAAGAAATGGGTATCAGAGGTCTTTCTTTCCCCCCCTCTTCTGACCTCTGTTCTAGGTATCTCAGTCTCATCTCTATGGAATACCTTCATGAGTTTACTTAAAGAGATACATACAACATAGACTATTGGCTGAACCCTTCCAGCCTAATCTCTATATTTCTTTCCTTCTCAGCCAACATCTCTATCTTTCTCCTTCCCTGTGCTCTGTCCTTTTTTTTTCAAGCAAGTCCACTGGTTTTCATCATTTAAATTCTCTAGAGCTAATGATATGTAATAATTCTGTATTTTAACCTGACAACACATTAAGGAGATTTTGCCCTTGTTTTTCAAATGGAAAACTGCAGCCGAAACATGTTAAATGGCCAGAGTTACAACGACTGAAAGTTAGAGCCAAGGTTCAATCAGATATCCATTTAACTAATCGTGCTTTTCTTCCATTTTTCTAGTTGCTGTTCATTTGTTTTCTCTTCTGTTAGTGATTCCATTTTTTATATTGAATTTTTATTAATCTCTTTTTTCATTTCCTATCACCATTTAATTCTCTGTAGTTTGTCATCTGACTCATCATCATGCCAGTATTTCTCTCAGGTAGGCTGGTCAAGGCTAATTCAGTCTTATTGTAAACTAATTCTTCTCTATTCTGCCAAAATGTAATGTTGAACACTTAATCTTTTAACTTGCTTTGTCTTTATTAACATGACATTGTTACTTCCTTTTTTTTATTTCCTCATAACTATTGTCACTTTAAAATATCCTCTTCCTTATCTTTTTCTATGATGGATTATTTACAAATTATTATCTCAAACAGAACCAGGTTTGAATCTCAGCTCCACCACATATTGGCTGTATGACCTAGTCTTAATTTCCAAATAGCTTCAAGCCTCAGTTTTATCATGAATGAAAATGTAGTTTTGAGAGATAATAAAAAGGTTGCTCATAAAACACGGTGCCCACAATAAACACTCAAGGTATGTCAGTGTGCAAACCCAAAGTTAACACAAAGAGAATCCACGTCCAGTGTATTAACTATTGTCTATATTATGGGGGATATGTGCTAAATAAATATTGAAATCACAACAATATTTTTTAAAAATCAGTTCAAGCAAACAGAATGGGAAGATTCTACACATTCATCTTTTTAAATGACAGTCGATGAGTGCAAGAGAGAGGCAGAGAAGAAAAGCACCCTTTACAGGGTCTCATCACACCATGATCCTCTTTCTCAGGCTCTTGAAATCTTCAGGATACTGAGTGCCCGTGTGTACCTGGCACCTTTCCAGGTAGACCCCAGGATCTGAACCTACAGTCAGTCACGTGGCTTTGAAAATCTCAGTCCAGTACACTGTGGACTGTGCCATCTAGGCTGGAACAAGAACTTGATTGGGACCAGCAGATGGCATAATGCTCACATTGCTAGAACTGTGCAGTCAACCTCAGTTCGAGTGCAGGACTCAGCGGCTTAAAACTCATGCCAGGTGCATATGTGTTCATGTCCAAAATCCTGAGAAAAGAATGGAGAAGGGATTGTGGCGTGGCCATCCCTTCAGGGGATGATTTCTCACTTTCTGTCTGTCTCTCCAGCAAGTGCACACACCCTATAGCAAAAATATCTCTCTCTAAAAAAGAAAAGAAAAAAAAAAAACTTCTTGGTTTATTTTAATAAATTAAAATAAAAATCAGTATATTATCGCTCCGAAGAACTATGACCTTGAAATAGAGAATTACATATGAGACAAATTCCCATTAGTTATGAAGATAGTGAAGTCAAGGAATATGAGTACTTGAATTCAGGTATGAGGATTGTCCTGGAAATAACCAAATTAGGAATGTTTTCTTGATTGACTGTGTAGGTGAAATAATCCTCCCCTCTCTGTCCCCACTCCATATCCCAATCTCAAAGGGAAATTTTGAATATGTTATGCTTACATACCAAGGGGAAAGTAAGTTTACAGATGGAAATAAAGTTGCCAATCTGCTGACCTTGAGATGGAAAAAAAATCTTCTGTCCTCTAAGTGGGTTCAATTTAACTACAGGGATACTTATAAATGACATAGCAACAATAGCAAACTAATACAGCTATTACTTCAAGTTATTCTCATGGCAAACTTCTCTGGGTAGAATAAGCAGAAAAGAGTGGTAGTTGAATTTTCTCCAGGGAATACTAATGGTTCCTTAAGAGTATTGGGGTGGGGTAGTTATTAAGCTCTTTAACAATGAAGTTCTTAAGTAGTTTTTGAAGGGACTAGAATCAAGTTTGAGTTGATGTACTTCTGAGAAAGCATTTTTTTTGAAAAGCAACAACATAACACACACAATTATAAATAGGTCTTCATGCTCATATGATGTTTTATACAATAATATCTCCTGAAGGTTGAAAACAGAAGAAAAATCACACATTTTTAACTTCATGCCTTACTGTCAACCTACATCACAATGAAGGGAAAATTCTAGAAAAACTGTACCTTGGGATCAGCAGATGGCATAATGGTTATGTCACTGGACTCGATCACATAGTCGACCAAGGTTCAAGTCCCAAACCTGTTGGCTCAAATTCACACCAGAACCTATGTGTGTGCCCAAAATCCTGATAGGAGAATGGAGGAGAAGAGATTGTGGTATGGCTATCTCTCCTGGAGGGGTGATTTCACGCTTTCTCTCTGTCTCTCCGGTGAGTACCCATACCCTATAGCAAAATTCTCTCTCTCAAATAAATAAATAAATAAATAAATAAAAATCCATCATGTTAATTTATCTCATAATTTCTGACAATGTCTATGGTTTTATGATATCAAGCCTACAAATAAAAATAACTTATATGTAATGATGAGAGTCAAAATATGTGCAAAAATAATAGCTACTTTATCATACTTTAAACCTAGCTCTCCTCAACTCAGATCACTGAGAAAGAAAACATGCTATGGAATTGCATAAAGTGGAATCTGATTGAATAATCATCGTAAGAAAGAGATGGTATGAACTATGACCTTTGATTTAAATGACTCGAATGAAATAATTGGGAAAATATTATCTCTTTCCTTTTTACTTGTTTTTCTTTTTACAGAGTCTCTCCTTTGTGACCCTCTTGCCTCAGCCTCCCAGCTGGATCTACAGTCAGTGGAGCATCACCATGCCCAGCCTTTAGGTTGGACTGGGAATCAAACCCAGGCCACCCATGTGGCCCCAGTCTAAGGAGCACAGCCTTTTCATAACAGGTGCTCACACAACCGTGCCATGGGAAAATATTACCTTACGTTTGATTAGCTCACTACTTAGCTGAGGGTGCTGATAAGAAACTGTTCAAGTGGTGCTTCCTTAACTTCCTTAACTTTCTTGAAGTTGCAATGGTTTAAGAATTCATTTTATTTTTAACTTCCAAGAAGTTACATTCTTTTAATCCTATGAGATTCAAAGCTTACGTGAGAATAGTCTGATTTATACATCCAAACATCATCTCTGAGAAAAGTCTCTAAAATACAATGTCATTCCTTTCCAGTTAGGACTATTTTAAACAATTAACTAGAAGGCCACATGAAAACATTTGAAAAGGAAATGTGTGCAACAGCTGAACATCTGGAGGTTGTTTTTCCTCCCGGCTTGAGGAAAGCTCTATGTGAAAACCTCAAGTAATGTTTTACTATCATTCTTCATCCAACCTCAATTAAATAGGACGTGCTTTTATACCTTCGGTGGTTTTGAGGTTTTGGCACTGCTTGCACATTTGGGGTTGGATCCTTTTCTAATGTTACAGCTGTTTTCAATATAGACGTTAAAAACTAGAGGAAATGTACTAACATTTTTGTTGTACTGAGTTGTTGATTTTTAATGTTTTTCAGCATTTGCTTTAGGTGACCTGCTCTAGATTAATCCAGGATCTTTCTTTCAATATACGGATCCTATGGTTAAAATATATGAGTGGGACCAGCAGTTGGAGTAATGGCTATGTTGCTGGACTCCCATGTGGTCGACTGCGGTTCGCGTCCTGGACCCGGTGGCTTAAAACTCCCACCGGGCACGTGTGCGTGCATGCCCAAGATCCCAAGAGGAGAATGGAGGGGAAGGGATTGTGGCATGGCCATCCCCCCTGGTGGGGTGGTTTCTTGCTTTCTGTCTTTCTCTCTCTGTGTCTGTCTGGCGAGCGCACGCGCCCTATAGCAAAAACCTCCCCCCCCCCAAAAAAAATATATATATATGAGTTGCTGTTTATCTAGTAAGTCCTTTACTAATGCAAAAATATATTTAAACTTTAGTCACAGAGGAGTGACTTTTGTCACAATGACCTTAAAAGAACGAGAATAACAAGTTTTAGTGTGCCTATCACAAATGATGACAGCTACATCTGTAACATGAACATATCAGATTGGCAGCTTTTGATCTCTCATATCTTCCCCAAATTCAGCATACTATCAGAGGATTTCTTGTGTGTGTGTGTGTGTGTGTGTGTGTGTGTGTAAGAATCAGTAGTTACATAGTCACAACTGATTTAAATCAATTTCTTGAAATTGATTTATCAATTTCAAGAAATTTAGGTATTTTTATAACTGTGTCTATAGTATTTCAGAACTTGTAAAAAAACTAAATTAAAATATTCCACATTAGAATTTAAATCATAATGTCTGAAGAATGATGATATCAATGATGGTGATAACTAAACAAAGTGATTTAATCTTTTATTAAAATCTCAAGCACCTTTTATGCATGGTGCTTATTTTGTTATCTGTGAAGCAAGTCTTGCAGGATTATTAAATATTTTCAAAAACAAGAAAAATGAAGTTCAAGGAAATTAAATATCTTGTGTGAGATGACACTTCTATGAAGTGGAAAATTCAGGTTTCTTGGACTTAGCCCTGCAGTCTTAACTGTCAGCAGTTTTCTTTACTAGTTTTTCTTGTGACTAAAAGAATGACTTGGAGACTGTTTTAATAACTTTTCTGGAAAATAGATTAATGAACTCATAAGGAATTTCTGAAGACAGTGTTTTTTTAGGGACTCAAAGTATGGTATTCTGCAGTTCCTGTCATCTAAAGAGTAAAACTATACCTGGCAAAAGGATCCAATATTATGCACTAATCACTGTGAAAACTAATTTTGAATTTGGTTCTGCTAGTCTCTGCATGTATAACTTGAAACATACAATAAAATAGTTATGGAAACACAATGGAGGAAATGGTTCAGGGGCAAGAAATATCCTGGGAATTCAGTGCTTCCAATTTATCAGGACACTTTTAATTCTTCAAGAAAGTTCTTTCCTGAGCTATCTCTAACTATTCACTCTATTCTATAAAAAGCAATTATAATATGGAATAAGTAGAAGAATGATAGAAAAAAGTCCTACAATTATAAATAAGTAAAATTCAAAAGGTTATTCTTTATTTTTCAGGTAACTACTACACTTAAAGAGGGTAAGAAAAAAAACCATAGTACTCTAGATTTTTGTTTACTAAAATTCTAGCCCAAACTGAGACTAGTCTTCTATATTGGTTCAATTATGATCTCTCAAATAGAATTAGTTGTGACCAAGTAGTTTCCATATTTGAACAACGGTAACATCAATGTTAATGGAACAAAATCTAAAATGGAAGTCATAGTTGAAGTACCACAATAATATGTACCATATACCAAGGAGAGTTAAAATATCATGATTTCAGAGGTATTTATATCCAATTATGACTTTTTTTAATCATTATTACTATTATTATTATTTGGAGAAGTTTTTGCTACAGGGCACATGTGTTCGCCAGAAAGAGAAAGACAGAGAGACAGAAAGTGAGAAATCACTCTCCAGGGTAGATGGCCACTCCACAATTCCATCTCTTCCATTCACCTCTGGGGATCTTGGGCACGCATGCACATGTGCCCGGAGTGAGTTTAATCCCTGGGTCCAGGACTCAAAATGCGGTCAACCACATAGGAGTCCTGCAACATAGCCATTATGCCAACTGCTGGTACCCAAACATGACTTTTAAATGCTTCATCCCTTCTGAGAAAATGAGAGGGCATCAGGAAGCCAAAGATGGAGGTATTGTTTGGGCAGAATGATGTTAGCTTGATATCTATCCCGATTTCTATTGTAAAGAGTTAGAGGGGTTCTTGTGCCTCAACTTGAGCCAAAGGACGAGGCTTTCAATGGACATTCTGAGTATCATATATGGTTCCACTCTAGTTTGCCAAATACTATGGACTAAGTCTGACATGTAACCAAGAAATTTGAAGGTAGACTGAGTCATTGCTAAGTTGTCCTGATGGTGGGAAAGATGCTGTTTCCAAGAATGGGCAGCATTCATAATTTTTTCAGGGTTTTCAGGGTAGTGGAAGCCTAAGAACTTCCATTGGCACATATGCATGAAAACAAAGTCAACGTTGGGTGTCATTAAACATATCCAAGTTCTCAGAAGAAGGAAGCTGGATAATAACAATAATAATAATTATGACTGTAGATGACTAGGGGCTGCAAAAGGAACCACAAGCAAAGTCAGAATTGAGAGGAATTCAATGCTTCTGGAACCTCAGTGGAGCAAGAAAGTGGTAGAGAGTTTTCTGAGAAACAGCGTAACCATCTGCCGAGTTCAGAGAGTGTTAACTCTCCACAACCATGACCATTATTAGAAACGTCTTACTTCCATTTCTTCTTTCCATTGCTCCAATCATAAGAAGAAAATATGAGTATAATTAATAAGTTGGGTAAGGAGAAATAGAACATATAGGGAAAATGAGATAAAAATCTGTATGACCTTTCTTCATCTCTGACCACCTGAGATTCTCATTTATAGTAAGCAGATCAAGGAAGAAAGTTTAACTTGAAAGCAAGATCGAAGTTGTCACTATTACACAATTTTTTTGAGAGTTTTTTTTGCTATAGGGCGTGTGTGCTCGCCAGACAGACAGAGAGAGACAGAGAGATAGAAAGCGAGAAATCACCCCCCAGGGGGGATGGCCACGCTGCAATCCCTTCTCCTCCATTCTCCTCTCGGGATCTTGGGCACGCACCCACACGCGCCTGGCGTGAGTTTTAAGTCACCGGGTCCGGGACGCGAACCGCGGTTGACTACGTGGGAGTCCAGCGACATAGCCATTACACTAACTGCTGGTCCCCTTACACAAATTTTAACAACTGGTTATTAAGCTTAATCTACATTGTATAGATTGAAAAGATTGAAAAACAGATTTCACTAGTTTAGTTTAGACAGAAAAGGAGAACAGATTTCACTATTTTAATTTAGCCAGGAAAGGATCTCTATCCTTATATTCAGGGCTAGAGGAAAGCTTAGGTCCAAGCAGTAAATTTAAAGGAATTGTGGGAAGCAAGTTGTTCTCTGATGACACCCCATTGAGTTCTGCATGTTCTATGATACAGTAGGCTATTGTAAAATGCATAATAATGAGTGCTAAAAGTATGGTAAAGTTACTGGCATGTTCTATGTTATGGTTTGGCTAATACTTTGTCCCCCAAGGTTTCATGTCTTTCAATTTGGGTGTTCCTCTAAAACCCATATGTTGAGACTTAATTGTATTATCAAGTGAAAACTTAATTCCTTTAAGTATATAAAGAGAAGAAATGAAGGCACCAGAAGATGGCATAATGATTATGTTGCTGGACTCACATATGACCAACTGCAGTTCAAATCCTGGGCCCAGAAACACACTGAGTGCATGTGTGTGCATGTCCAAAATCCTGAGAGGAGAATGGAGGAGAAGGCATTGCAATATGGCTATACCCCCTTGGGGGGGGGGGTGGTGGTGGTGATTTTTTTGCTTTCTGTCTTTTGCCCTATAGCGAAAATCTCTCTTTTTTTTAAAAAAAAAGAAGAAAGAGAAAAAATGAAACAGAGAAATCACAGGTATATAGCTCATGTTCTGCTTTGCTATAACTTCTGCCTTCTGCCATTTTGTGATGCCTTTTGACTTCCCAGCCACCAAAACTGCAAGTCAAAATAAACCTCTGTTCTCCTAAATTCACCCAGTCACAGGTATTTCTGTTAACTAAGACAACATATAACATATTTTATTTTATTTTATTTATTTATTCATTCATTCATTTATTTATTTTTTAAAGATTTTTGGTACAGGGCATATGTGCTTGCCAGAGAGACAGACAGAAAGGTAGAAATCACCCCCTGAGGGGGCAGTGGCCACACCGCAATTCCTCCTCTTCCATTCTCCACTTGGGACATGCACACACACATGCCTAGTGTGAGTTTCAAGCCGCAGGGTCTGGTACTCAAACCGTGGTTGACCACATGGGAGTCCAGCAACGTAACTGTTATGCCATCTGCTGGTCCCAACATAATTAATTTTTTAAACATTTCTTCCAACACTAAACTTCCAACTTACAATTGTTGACTCAGAACATTTCTTTCCTTCTGATGTCTATTCTCCACTTCTGTTCTCAGTTTCCATTCTGTTTCTAAACTTACTCTAATATAAAGCCAGAGTTTCTGTTTTACTTTCCAGGTTGAGAACACTTTGAACCATGTTATAGGAAAATAATACTCCAAGAGGCATTTAAATTACAGCATTAAATCTCTACATTTTTGAAAGAGCAGGTAGTGGTAGAACGACGCACGGGAAATTCATATGAGAATGGTAGTTGAGCTAGTTTAAACATGTTTCTCGTTGGTTGTGTTTCCAAGCTTCTGATGGAAAAGTATTATGTGGTAATGACTTTCCTCCATTATTTTTCAAAACTTCAGTCATTAAACCACAGCTCTCCTGCAATCCTTTAATAATCAACTATACAGGTAGCAGCAGTATAAAAGCACTTGCATATATAATGGTAATTAAGAATCCCTGCTATCTATAATTACAGTCAATACTTGGACAAAGTGGAAAGACTTAATTTTCTTAATGTTTTCATGCATGGAAAAACAATCAAGTTTTCCTTCTTATTTGTTATTGCATTGACTGGTCCTGGCAGAGTTTGCTTTTACAAATAGTAAGCAAGTCAGACCATTGAAGTGTTGAAGTCTTTAAACAGCTAGTCATTATTTTATTTTCTATACTCCTAATGGCAGTGATAAGAATCTTCCCGAATCACATTTATCATTTGTTATCACTCCCTCAAGGGCCAGACAGACTCTCTATTCATCGACCTTACATCTTGATTAAGTTTTGGCTGGAAACTAATAAAGCTGAAAACTGAAAAATGGGATAGTTCATCACTGATGGAATCTTGCCTTAAGAAGCAATGGGAGAAGGAATAACAAACATTCTTTTCTTAAAGACTGTGCTGTGCTAATGGTTCTGACTTTGTCAAGTTATTAATAGAATGGGAGGAAGTGGAACACACAGTGTTCACAGAACGAACGAGAGTGTGGAAAGGATGTAAGAGAAGGCAGTCTTGGAAGATTTTGCTTTCAGAGGCCAATTCTGTAGCCCAGTGTTTAAGGGAGTCAGATCTCACACAGCCTACCACAGTTCTAATCCCCACCCTTGTGGCTTGGAAGTCACTCTGGGCTCATGTGCATGAGTGCCTCAAATCCCCTCAGGTTGGAGAAGTGGAGCAGAAGAGATTGTGGCATAACCACGTCACACTGGGGGGTGCTTTCTCCCTGTACCCTTTATCTGCCTCACGCTGATGAGCAGACCTGCCTTCTGGCAATTTAAAAAAATCACTTTCAGGTCTTCTTAACTAAGTGATGTATAGCTACTTCAAACTAGCCATTATGTCTAATGTGAGGCGCTGCTGAATTTTCGCTTTTTTATTCTATAACTTTAAATGGAAGATACCATATTCTAGTGTAAATAATAAAACACATTCTTTTTTTTTTTTTTTTTTTTTTGGAGAGGTTTTTTTGCTATAGGGTGCATGCGCTTGCCAGACAGACAGAGAGAGACAGAGAGATAGAAAGCGAGAAATCACCCCCCAGAGGGGATGGCCACGCAGCAATCCCTTCTCCTCCATTCTCCTCTCGGGATCTTGGGTACGCACGCACACGCGCCCGGCGTGAGTTTAAGCCACCGGGTCCGGGACTCAAACCGCGGTTGACTATGTGGGAGTCCAGCGACATAGCCATTATGCTAACTGCTGTTCCCATAAAACACATTCTTCTCATAGATGGTAGTTATTGGATAAGTAACTTTTGAGACACTATTCTCTCTAAAACAAATTTTTCTTTTTCTATTGGCCATAAGGCCATGTGCTTTGCCAGAGAGAAACACAGAGAGTGAGAGAGAAAGAGAGAGAGAGAGAGAATGAGAAATAACCCAAAGGGGAATGGCCATGCCACAATTCCTTCTCCTCCATTCTCTTCTAAGGATTTTGGGCGCACACACACATGTGCACAGTGTGTTTTTCAAGCTACCGGTTCTGAGACTCAAACCTCACTGTTGCTCATGTGAGACTCAAACCATATTGCTGCCTTAACCACCACAATCACCAGCTGGTCCTATTTTTTTCTTGTATAAACTACTCATATTATATTGACTTTTACATTTTGCTCTATAAAATATTTAAATAGGCTAGTTCACACATCCCACAATAATTGTAGAGTTATATCCTTTTGCAGATCTCTTTTATTTCTGTCTACATTCTGTGGCTGCATTATTGGATATATACACATTTTAAATGGTTATACTTCCCTGGTGAATCTTTATCATTAGAAATGCTTTATATTTTTTCTCTCTTTTTCCCTTATTCACATTTAATCATTGTACATCTCTATAGCACATTATATGGTTTCTCAAAGTATGCATGTTGTATGTGACAGTCAAGTTAAGGATATCATCATAAACATCATTTTCAATAGAGAACTTTACATTCTTATGTCTGTTAAGTATTTCTTCCATGAGCCCTTATAACCCACCTTCTACTACCACTCCCCTCCCATACAGTCTCTGGTATATATATACTTGTCCTTCATACTACTATATTTGGGTATTCCAATTTCTGCCATAGAGTACAGACATTCAGTATATATTGAATGAGGATATACAGTGCTTTTCTTTATAGTCTGGCTTAGTTCACTTAGCATTAAATCTTCTATATTCACCCATGTTATCAAATGATAAGATCTCGTTGTTCCTTATAGTATAACATACTGTACATATGCCACATGTTTTCAATCCAGTAATCAGTTCTTAGGCACACAGATTGATTCCATGACTTAGCAACTGTGAATAATGTTGCAATAAACAAGGATGTACCAGTGTCTTTCAGAAGATTTTCCTATCATTTGGGTAAATACAAAAGAGTGGGATTATTGGGTCATATGGTAGTTTTATTTGTATGTGTTTGAGGAATCGCCATATTGTTTTCCATAGTAGTTGTACTAACTTACTTTCTCACCAGCAGTATAGAAGGGTTCCCTTTTCAACAGAGCTTTACCAGCACTTGTCATTCTTTATTTTTTTGATCAAAGTCACTCTTACTGGGGCGAAGTGGTATCTCACTGTGGTTTTGATTTACAATTACACCTCTAGTATTTTTTTCCTGCATTAAAATTTTGCATGCCTAATATTCACATGGATACAAGACCTTTATTTTTTTAATTTTTTAGAGGTTTTTGCTATAGGGCAGGTGCGCTCACCAGAGAGAGAGAGAGAGAGAGAGAGAGAGATAAAGTGAGAAATCACCCCCCAAGGGGGATGGCCACGCTGCAATCCCTTCTCCTCCATTCTCCTCTCGGGATCTTGGGCACACACGCACACACGCCTGGCGTGAGTTTAAGCCACAGGGTCCGGGACGCAAACCACAGTCGACTACATGGGAGTCCAGCTACATAGCCATTACGCTAACAGCTGGTCCCAAGACCTTTATTTTTGATATAGTCTGTACAGTACTTCATTTTTATCTCACTTACTTATACTGTTCATAAGTACATTTTGTAAATAACTCTTGTTAGATTTTTTTAAAACTTTAAATGCAGCTTAAAAACGTGTATTTCCATTGGAACATTAGGCACAGTTACATCTAGCAGAATTACTGAAATATTGGAGTTTATATCTATCATCTTATTTTATAGTCCTCCTTTTCTATTTCTTTTACTATTCTTTCTTAAATTACTTGATTATTTTTATCATTGCACTTCCTTTACTTATTGCTCTTTATTAGCACAATTTTATGTATATGGAAACTGATTCTTAAGAAAGGTCACCCATAGGAAAGGTCACTCAAGAACTGAAAACCTACTGAGTGCCTGTAGGGCTAAGGCTTTTGTCCATTATGCTGCTGATCAAGTGACCAACCTGAGATTATCATTAACCCTGTTATAACTAGAACAGTGTCTTATCTATAAGGTTAGTATGTTAAACAAAATTCCTTCACTTAAATTTTCTTTTTCTTTCTATGGCGTTATTTGAAACTTCAGTTCCCAATTTAGCATTACAAATATACAAAGGTCTTTTAAAATTTGTGGAAAATATATAGTATAAAAATTATGTATTTATTTCTAAATTATTTTACTATATTACTATAGTATACTATATTACTATATACTATATTATTATATACTATATATTTTATACTATATATTACTATATACTATTATATTATATATTATATAATATATATTACTATATACTATTATATTATATAATATAGTATACTATATTAGTATATTACTATTTTACTATATTACTATTATGTATATATTTCTAAATTATTTTATTTTAAAGTATGACTCAATACAGTCATACTTTAATTTCATTTTCCTATAAACTTTTGACATCATCTTATATATATATATATATATATATATATATATATGATTAACTGTAAGTTACAAATGTTCTTGGAAAATCCACATTTTCAGTGAATACATTTGGAAGGCAATGGCCATTGAACTAAGCCTAAGTAGCTCTTCACAATCTTAAAGCAATACAAAGATTCTGTATCATTAATTTCCAATGAATGTATGTTTGGCTATATGAATAAAACCAAGCAATGAAGAATTGAAGAGTGGTTAATGTATAGTCATATATATCTGAATTAGGATAGCTTCAAAAATAATTTCAAGCACACTATCAATCCCAGTTTCATTCAACATTCTCAATTGAGTTTTTTAGTTTAAATGTATTTATTTATAGTTAAAAGAAGAGGATTAGAAAATAACAACATAAAACAAAATGTTCATGTAGACTCCTATTTGGTTGCCATAAAAAATCCATAATAAAAAATAATTTAATTTCATAAAGTGCATATTTTATATCACATCTCCTGCATTTTGAACAGATAAGCAATTATAATTCAGCATCAGAATAATTTGGCTGCCTTTCTAATATCAATAGTTCATGTTTTATCAGGTTTTTCTTTGATGGAGCCAATTTTCCTTAACTTTTCAAGTTGATTTATGAGGAGTAATAAAATTTGCTTTAGAGTGTTTAGTTTTCCAAACAAAATTGTAAACACAACACTGAGGAAAATCTCTTGAATCAAAGAATGACATATGTTCACTATAAAGTCATATATATTTTAGACAATTAACCTAAAATATGCGGGAGGGGCTGTTACAGTTATTTTCTGCCATAAGAAAATTTTAAGAAGAAGTAGGGTGGTTTTGATCGATATTTGTTTGTTTGTGTTTATTTTCTTTTTAAATTAGTAAATGCAGGAGACTTTACATGGACCAAATTAAAAGTATTGAAAGATTTTTACAAGGCTGTCATTCATATCACTTTATTGGTGCAAAACATTTTCAATGTGACAACTCTTTAACATCTTTGGATTCTTTCCTGGGAGATAGATAGATAGATAGATATATATATATATATATATATATATATATATATATATATATCTTCCATATATATATATATATAATAACTCAGATTGGTTTGAATCTTTGACTCAGCAAATACCAATAATATTGCATCCTGTCAGGAGACATTCTCCTGGTAGAGCTAGCTTTGAGATTCTAAATTTAAAATCTGGGAGTAATTTAAATGCTATTAAATGAGCTCTCAGAAAGATGAAAGAGGTAGGAGGGACAGGCAAGGTCCACAAATACAGAATAAAAAGTGAAACTTATATGTTAAAGTGAGAAATAATTTATTACTGAAGACGTTTATATTTCTCAAAACATTTTTAGAAGAGTTATTTTTGTTATTTCTTTAAAAAACCAATTACAATCATAAAAAAATGTAAACTTCAACACTAGAGTCACATGTCTATTTGACCAAGTATAACATTATGCATACTGATCACCCATTCTTTCTGTCTGACCAAGTTCTTATTGCCATTCTTAGAGTGACAATTTACTACAGAGAATATTCAAACTTCTACACGAAAAGCAGAGGTTTGTCTTTCTATTCTTTGTATAAATAACACTTAGCAGATTGCTTATAACCTAATAGGCAAATTATAATCCAGGAATTTTAGTTTATCTGAATTGAAAATATGGAAGATTCCAATAAAAATGTTTAAACCTGGACTCGAATTACTACTACTTCGTAATAGTATACATGGTTATATCCAAATTTTGTCATAGGATTCTATATTCCTGACTTGAATTGCTTAGTTCGTGTTATACAGCCCTCCTCTATGACACCACAGGACTCTGATGCCTTCCTCCACCGCCTGCTTCCCAGTGCAATTCATCATTGCCTCTGTACTGATCTATTTCACAAGCACAGGCTCTAACCTTGATTGCAGAGCCTGTGTCTCATTCACATTTTGTTTCCAGTAACTTTCATAGTCATTTTAATGGAACAGAAACTTAGCATTTGTTAAACAAATGAATTGTGTGCTTTAAAAACAAATAGCTAATAAGTTACTGTAAAAAAAAAATCTTGGCCAATCTACCCCAGATGGTGTAATGGCTAGGTCGCTGGACTCAGTCTACTGCAGTTTGAGTCCGGGACCCGGATACTTAAAACTCACACCAGGCATGAGTATGTGCGTGTCTGAGATCCTGAGAGGAGAATGGAAGAGAAGGAATTGCAGTGTGGCCATCGCTGCTAGGGGGGTGATTTTTCACTTTCTCTCTCTGTCTCTCTGCAAGGGCACATGCTCTATAGCGAAAATCTCTCCTAAAAAAAAAAAAAAAAGAAAAAGAAAAAAAAGAAAAAAAAGAAAAAGGACTTAGCCATTCATTCAAGTCTTTGTACTGGCTACATCAATAATCTTGTGCAATGGGAATTGCTTCTCCAAACAATAAACCTAAAGTCCTCTAAGATTCTGAGGTTATAGTTAAGAAAATTATTTAAACGAAACCACTTCAAGCAGACATGTATTAGGTAATTGGAAAAGTCATGATGCATTTTTGCATGACTTTTCTGATGACCCAAGAGCTCCATATCTGTGAGACAGAGGTTGTACAGGATATGTACAAAGTACATTACATGTACTTTTATGAGAGTCTTCAAAAAGTTCATAAGAAAGCTGTATTTTTTTCTTTGCTTTGCTCTAATAGTCAAATATTTTATTTCTACATATATTCTAAATCTCATAATATACTTTTTCTTTTTGCTTTAAATGCTCAGTTATATGTTACAGAGATTTTTTTAAGAGATTTTTGCTATAGGGCACGTGCATTCACAGTGTCATAGAGGTTTTAAAATATTGAAAAATATTGAGCCAGTAGGTGGTGTGCTGGATAAAGCATTGGAATCCCACATGGACAACTGCAGTTCGAGTTCTGGACCTGGCGGCTTGCTTTCTTTCTCTCTCTCTCTCTCTCTCTCTCTCTCTCTCTCTCTCTCTCTGGTGAATACATGAGTCCTATATGGCAACTTAAATAATAATAAATTAGATGAACAATTTTTTTAAAAAGATTGAAAGGTATTTTATAAGTACCCACCTATTTATCTTTTCCATTGCTCATTCTTTTGTAAAAATGTGTATGGGTATTTGATAACATTTTTCTTCTTCCTGAACAAAATTCCTTTAAAATTTCTATGCCAGCAGGTCTGAGAGTAAAAAATTTTTTTAGCTTTTGTATGTCTGAAAAAATTTAATATTGTAATGTTTAAAACAGATAGTTTTGCTTAGTACATATTCTAGTTAAGAGAGCTTTCCTCTTAAACTTTAAAGATGTTGCCTTACTATATCTGACTTGCATTCCTTTTAAAAAAAAGTTTGCTGTCAGTATTTTCCTTGTTTATACACTTTGTTTTTCTCCCTTAGACTGTTTAAAAGATTTTCTGTTTATCATTAATTTAAGCAATTTGATTATGATGTGCTTTAGCAGAGTTGATTTATGTATCTTGTACTTAGAATTTGTTAAACTTCTCGAGTCTGACAGTGTAGACTTTTCATTAAGTTTGGAAAAAAAAAGTTTAGCCTTATTTCTGTAAATATTTTTTCTGCCTTTCTCTTCTGACAGACATTTCTATTTGACCACTTGGAGTTATCCCACAGCTCACTGGTACTCCCTAATAATATCATTACTAGTAGTCTTTGTGTTATTTATTATAGCTGTTATTGAACATTATTCAGTCTCTGTGTTTTATTTGGTACAATTTCTATTGTTACATCTTCAAGTTTACTAATTGTTTGGTCTGCAGTGTCTAACTATCTGTTAATCACAATCAGTGCATTTTTCATATAAAAATTTATATATTTAATCTCCAGAGGTCATTTTGGGTCTTTATTATATTGTGCATCCATGTCCTTAACAGGCACACAATTTTCCTCTTTAACATATTTAACATAACTGTAAGAGCTCATTTAATGTACTTGTATTCTGATGTTATCATATGTCTTATATCTGAATCTGCTCCTATTGATTGGGATATCTTTTCCATCAAGGGCTGTATTTTTCTGCTTCTTTTTTTCTTTTTTCTTTTTCTTTTTTTTTTTTTTTTTTTAGAGATTTTTGCTATAGGGGACATGCGCTTGCCAGAAAGACAGAGAGAGACAGAGAGACAGAAAGTGAGAAATCACCCCCCACAGAGGATGGCCATGCCACAATCCCTTCTCCTCCATTCTCCTCTCGGGGTCTTGAGCACGCACGCACACATGCCTGGCATGAGTTTAAGCCACCGGGTCCGGGGCTCGAACCATGATTGACTACACGGGAGTCCAACAATGTAGCCATTATACCATCTGCTGGTCCCTTTTCTGCTTCTTTATATGCCTTGTAATTTTTTTATTGACTCTCAGGTATTGTGAATTTTATTTTGTTAGAGGCTGGATATGTTTGAATTATTTAAAATATTAATTGAGTTTTATTATTATTTTTTAAATACTGGTATTTTTAAAAGTGTATTTCTTTCATGAGAGTGAGGAGAAGACGGAGAAAGAAAAAGAGATCAATATCCTCGACCTGGTCTCCCACCACAAATTCTATGTAGCCTTCACAGCCAGTCAGGCTCACAGGCTCATATGCCCAGCATTTACAGGTCAACCAGGAAACTGAACTCATGATCTTCCATCTGAATCTGGCATTGCTTGAGCTGCACGTTACTGCGTGCCACCAACCTGGCTATCTTGAGCTTTTTGTGAGATGCAGTTAAGGTGTGCAGAAATTCTGACTTTTAGAGTCTTGCTTTCAAACTTTTCAAACTGGGCAATGTCATAGCAATTTTCCAACTATGGCTAATTGTGACCTGCTACTGAAGCAATATCATGTCTTTGGATTATTTTAATAAATTGTTTGATGTAAATCTTTACCACATAGAAAAAATGAAAACAAGTTTACAATGAATATTTATTTATCTACCAGCTCTAATTAACAACTACTACACCTGCTTTGTAACAAAGTGTATACATTTAACCATCTACCACGTCTCAATCTAACATTAATCTAGCAACTCCTACTTTCTTTTGATAAACTTCAATGTAGGATATCCTTTTCCATCCTTTTATTTACTATCAACCTATGTATATTAGACATGAGTTTCTTGAAAATAGCATACTGTTTATTTTTAAATTCATTCTGTCAATCGCTGTCATTTAATTTGTGCATTTATTTTATTTATTTATTTTTTGGAGAGGTTTTTTTCACTATAGGGCGCGTGTGCTCGCCAGACAGACAGAGAGAGACATAGAGACAGGAAGTGAGAAATCATTCCCCAAGGAGGATTGCCACACCGCAATCCTTTCTCCTCCATTCTCCTCTTGGGATCTTGGGCACACATGCACATGTGCCTGGCGTGAGTTCTAAGCCACCGGCTCGGGGACGCGAACGGCGGTCAACTATGTGGGAGTCCAGCAACATAGCCATTATGCTAACTGCTGGTTCCCTGCATTTATTATTTATGGTAAATATACTTTTTGATAAATTCCACTTTTTAAATGAATTATTTTAATATTCCATAGGATACATGGCCTCATCAGAGAGAGAACTTCCCCTAGTGGGGCATAGTCACACAGCAATCCTTTTTCTCGATTCCGTGAGGATTTTGGACAAGCACCCACATGTGCTGGGCGTTTTTAAAGCCACCAGCTAGGATTCCAAGCATGGTAAGCCATATGGGATCTGCCTTCAAATGCATTCCCATGTAAACTTCCTAAAAATACATATCCAAAGGAAAATATTATTTCTAAAACTATACAGCTTAGATTATGTTACATGTTTAGGCTAAATTGATATTCTTTTATTGTTTTATAAGATTTCAGTAAGGGAACCAGCAGTTAGCGTAATGGCTATGTCGTTGGACTCCCACGTAGTCAACCGCAGTTCCCGTCCAGGACCCGGTGGCTTAAAACTCACGACAGGCGCGTGTGCGTGCGTGCCCAAGATCCCGAGAGGAGAATGGAGGAGAAGGGATTGCGGCGTGACCATTCCCCCTGGGGGGTGATTTCTCACTTTCTGTCTCTATGTCTCTCTCTCTGTCTGTCTGGCGAGCGCACACGACCTATAGTGAAAATCTCTCCAAAAAAAAAAAAAAAAAAGATTTCAGTAAAAAAAAAAAAATACCCAACAGATTATTAATGCAGAAAGTACAAAAAATAATGAACATGATCTAACTTGTCTCATCTAAAGAAGAATTGATCTTTTACTTTGAAGGTCCTCAATTACATTCTAATTACAATTTGGATCCTGTGGCATTGTTAAGATAGCAAGCTTTGTTTTCTTGTCTTGTTTAATTCAGAAGCTTTATTTTAATTAGTAAAAATAATAAAATCTTATATCGTGTGGTTATATTGTGTAAAAGTTCTCTAATTGAAGAAATTAAATGAAATAAAAATTTTCTCCAAAAAGTATACTTCTTAGTTAAGAGAAAAATGGGGAGTTCCTCCATTTAATGTTATATTATTACTAGCTGCACAGTCCCACAATATCATTCCAAGTCTTATGTAGGCTAAAAAATATATAATATACTTAGATGTGTTCATTTGTTAGGTTTAGGGAAGACTGTGCAGTCACCAACGTGTACTTATATTTAAATAACATTACAGAGGCCATCTTCCCCAGGAAAGTGACTTCATTACTTAACTCACATTTATTTCATGTCGCAAGTATTTTGTGTGTACAAATGAAAATAAGGGCTGTGATGTTGCTTTGAAAACAAACATAAGAAAATTTCTTATTTTGATGAATTACAAACCTTCCTAATTTCCTTGTGGATATAAACCTTGTAGAAGAGTATGTAGGGAGTACTGCTGAGGAGTAGATACCTTCTCTCTAAATAAGTGACACTTTTAAGCAATTTGGAAGAACATTTGGTACTATTAATTGCTATACATGCTGCTTCAATGCCAATTTCAGTAAAATTGAAATAGTGTGGTCTTTTAAGTCATTGAATCCCCTTAAGTGAGCCTATTCAAATATCATGAATAGATGATGAAATTAAATTGAGAGGAGGGGATATTTTCATACTAGAAGGAAACATAGAGGAAAAGGAATACTTTGTATAATTAATATATAGTTATGCCTATAATTATTGATACTGGGTATTTTTTTCCATGGTGATAATAATTATGCTGTTAAACTGTTTATTTTTGTAAGGATTTCCTGTATTTTCTATCCCAGCATTTTCAAACCAGAATATTCTTTTGTCCAGAATAAGTTAAGGGTAGTAGATAGTCTACTGAGTTAAGCAAAGTTCAACAGTTTCTCTTTAATATAGAATCTTCATTGGTAAAAGTTCTCTAAGGAGAACATGATATGGGGCTTATCTCTACCTCATTGAGGTAGAAAACAATTTTTGTAGACTTATTATAAATATCTTAGAAAAACTGCATCCTTTAGAATACTAGTTGAGAAAGGCTGTGCTCAATTATCCTTAAATAATAGGAAACACACACAGGATGGTATTCTCTGATCTTGATTCCAATACAAACAGTGTTAGTTATGGTTATGTCATAGTTACATTCATGAATTCTTCAATGAGCATACGTTTCTTCTATCTAAGAATACATCTATTTTTTTTTTACAATCACACTTTTCTACTTCTTTCATCCAAAGTGGAATCTATTTCTCTACCCTCCTAAATTTGTGCTGTCCACATTATTCATTTTGACCATTCAAATAATATGACATAAGGAGCAGTGTGTGAGTTCTGAAACCTCGATCTTAAAAGGCCTCAAGCTTCCTTCCTTATCTGTTTGGAACTTGGCCCTAAAATTAACACATCAGGAAGCAAATAAAACCTAGCAGTACACGAACAAGACCATCTTACTCCTTCCTATCCAGTGGACACTCCAGCTGAATGCAATCACAGGAGACTAGGTGAATCCAGCAAAAATCCACTAGCCAACTGATGGGCTTTTAAGGAATAACAACTATGTGTTTAAAACTACTAAGTTAATGGAAGGTTTTTTTATCTGACAAAAATTTAAAACAGTAGTCATACTAGAAAAGCACTCATAAAATTTTGGCCCCTCACATTGAGGAGTTCTTCCAATATTGAAGGTATAGAATTGCGGCTCAGGTTAATTTGGGTATATCATGCTTCTACGGATATGTCCAAAGTTGAGAAGCACTGAGATTGCTATTATAAAATTTAGGTAGACTTCATCCTCTATTGCCACAAATATACTGCTACTCTTCTAAGAACAAAAAGAAAATGAAGGGCCACCAGAAAAGGATGCTCTCCCTAGGGTACAGTTAGGATAATCTGAGCTTCGTGAGTGGAGTCAACAAAGAAATCCCATTTTGGGAAGCAGAGGGGGAAAGGGAGGAGAGAGCATGCCCTTTTAGGACTCTTGAAGCTTCTAGAGGCTGTGGGGTTTTCATGCAGATGCGTAACTTGTCTTTTCATCTGTGATTTTATTCTGGGGTACAATGTTATGTATTCAGTACCTCCAGAATTAACATTTATTGCCAAGTGAATATGTGCCTTATGCTTGTTATGTCTTTTTCTTCTTGTGGGAAAGAAGAACTGTTCACCTCTTATGGGTACATTATCTGTTACAGGCCCTCAAGCCTCATTAGTACGTACCATAGGAATTGTTACTAAATGAGCTATAGAAATTAATGGCCCTCCAAATGGTCAGAAATGTCTTCCTTGTACTGGCAGTTAATAATATAACATAAAGCAATGACAAACACCAGTGAAGTGAAGATCATATCGTACAGACTACTAAGTTTCTCTGGCATTCAGAAATGTAATGAATTACTATAGTAAGAGAAGCCAATGTGGCATATGGTATATGCCATATTTTAAATGTTACACATTTTAACTTTTGGCAAAAGTGCATTGCAGTGCCTCGTTCTTCATTTCTTTTCTTTTGTTTTTTTTTTTTTTTTCCTTTTAAAACATATTCTCTCTTGGTAACTGAAAAATGTCACTTAAAGGATACCAATATGATGTTACATTAACTGGCATCTTTTATAAGATATCTCAATTTAATTATAGACCTGGGGTATATATACATTGAAGAGTTATCAAATTATAAAAGGCTGTGATCATGCTTGTTATATAAATATAACACACACACAAAAACATACACATGGGTATGCTGATGTATTGTACACATGTTCCAAGTGGTAGAACAGAGGCTATTATTTCAGTTAGCTTTAGATTCAAAACAAACCATGACAAAATTTAATGACTGAAAGCAAAAAGCATTATATTTTTCATGATTATGTAGGTAATTTAGATAGTTTTTCTGTTCCAGCTTGTCTGATATTTATAGTTAACAGGAGCCTCAGCTGGGGTTGGATGGCTTAGGATGGTTTTGCTTACACGTTGTTTTTTGGCAGGCTGGTTAATCTGGGGATTCTCAGCTGTGAAGTTTCATTTCTGCTCCATCCAATCTCTTATCCTCCAGTACTGTCTTGGACTTCACATGATGCTCTCTGGATCTCAAAGAGCAGAACGAAAGTTCAAGCCTTGACGTTAAAAAAATTCCAAGACTCAGTTTGTATCACATTTGTCAATGTGCTATTGTCAAAGCAAATCACATGGCCAAGATTTGATTCAATGAGACTTCACCTCTTGCTGGGGGCAATACAAAATATGACAATTACTGCAATCTACACAGCTGTGGACTTAAGAGCCTATTCAATATTTTATATTGATAGATCTATAATGTTTTTTTTATTTTCCAGAATGTATTCTTTTTCTTTATTCCTGATAGACTGTGCACATGCATGCAAGTGCAGAGTCTATCAGTCTCTCTCTCCAGAGAGCAAGTCATGCCACCACCCTCTTCTTCCCATCTTCCAGCCTATTGGATCTTGAGCACTTGCACACATGCCTGGCATTTCAGAGTTGAGATTCGAACTATGTTTGCCATATGGGATTCAGTTTCTCTTGAGCAGTGCATTACAGTTGTGCCACACAACCAGCCCAATATATTTATAATGTTCATTGTGCTCTCCTTACATGAGTATAGACATATCATGAGAACATATTTTGTTCATTTGTGTCTATTTTAGAAAAGTAATATAACTTATTTTTCGTTGTTGTCTTCATGCAAGATTTAGTGTTTAAGACTTGATTATCATTTTATAAGTGTTGAGTAGATAAATATGTAAACAAATGAAGACATGTGCATATGGAAGTTAACTTATAATTAAATCATGATAGAGTAGAAAAAATATGCTATGTATCTCAGATACACATGTCAAATTTACAACATTTCCCTATTCCAAAAAGCACCAAGTACATTCTGCCAGGCAGTGGCACCACAGTAACTGTATGCTCTGTAAGAATGACTCACATGGAAGTGTTCTGGATTCCTGTCCAGAGAACTATTTGAACACACTGGGTGTACATGTGTGCCTATCACTAAGGGCTGGCTGGAGCTGACGGTGGATTGTGGCATGAAGATCCTATTGAGGGTGCCTATTTCTCTGTCTCTGTCTCCACCACTGGAGACAGAGTGTCTCTCAGTCTTTCTCTTGCTCATGGAAGAAATAAATAGAATTGAAAAAAGGTACCAAATAAGAGTATAATGGTCTATTTCAAAGGTCCATAATGCTAGCTGTTTTTTATAAATAAAGTTTATTGCAAAACAACCATGCTCAGTCATTTATTTATTCTCCTTAATTGCTTTTGTAGTGCAATGGTAGATCTGAGTACCTGGCTTAAAAAGTCAAAAATATTTAATAGCCTAGGGCCAGCAGGTAGTGTGGTGGTTAAGGGACTGGACTCCCACATGACCTACTGTGGCTCAAGTCACAGACTTGGTGGCTTCCTTTCTCACTTACCCTTTCTCTCTCTTTCTCTCTGTCTCTCTCTATGTCTCTCTTCAAACTAAAATAATAATAATAACAAATTGAATTAAATAATTCTTTAAAATTATTTAATAACTTTTAAGAAGACATTTGCTGACCATTGTACTAATTTGATATTTGAAACCATGAATTGTATAGCCTTTTCATTATTATTTTCTTATCATGTCAAAATAAATGTATATATAACATATATTTACACATATTGTTATACTGACTACATTGGTTTTATTATTCAGTATTTGCTCTCAAGTATGTTCAGAATTCTATTATGAATGTCATCCTCATCAATATCATTATCATTGTCAGCATCTTTGCTATCATGGGCACTTTGATTGCTCTCTATGTGCAAAACATTGTGCTAGGGACTTTATATACATTTTAGGAAATCCAATATCTATTCTAATCTATGAATTAAATATTTTTAAAACATGATTTAACTGTTACTTAATAAGATACCTTGAAATCTAAATTAATTCTATAAATTTTTAAACCTTTCCTCTTAGTTTTTATGCTTTACTGTTGACTGGTATGTAGAAAATAACAAGTGACAAACAAGATTTGTTACATGACCCCCTACCCCCACCAGCCCCTACAAAGGAATCAAGACCAGATGAGTAAGCGACAGGCAGTATGCCAGCAGCTTTCCATTCTACAAAAGACATCCTCATCAATTTAGTGGGGAAGTTTGAAAAGAAATACAGACAAACTAAAGAGAATAGAAGAGGATAGTCACCTATGAAATCAGATCAAGAATTACCCTTAATAAGACAAGAGGTGTTACAGTCTTTAAACAAACCAAAACATTGTGAGCAGTTACACAGGCCTTGAATATTGAATGTTCCGCTTACATTATTGTCAAAGGTGTTTCCACCCTTTCTGCTATTTTGAGGGAGGAGGGAAAGATGTCTGGTCATACTTCTTGCTTATTCAGTGAAACTAATGTGTGCTATTTCTTTTTTTTATTGTTTTATCTTCTATTTTAATTGTCATACACTTGACAGAGGAAGACAAAGAAAGAGAGAGAGGGAGGGAGACAACATCTCTTAGTGGGGCATGGTCTTATCACAGTCTATTTTCCTCCATTTGTCCAATATGTTGAGATTTTAGGCACGAGTGCATGCATGCTCTTTAAGTCACTGAAGCCAGAATTCAAATGGTGTTTGGATATGTGGATTTGGCTCTTTTAACTACTAGCTATGGGGCTGGCCCTGCAATAACTACTATATTTTTGTTTTATAGATAAGAAATAAAAGCTTAGAAAGGAAAATGACTTATAGGAACTCACAGAGCTTTTTTTTTTTTTTTTTTTTTTTTTGAGAGGTTTTTGCTATAGGGCGCGTGCGCTCGCCAGACAGACAGAGAGAGACAAAGAGATAGAAAGCGAGAAATCACCCCCCAGGGGGGATGGCCACGCCACAATCCCTTCTCCTCCATTCTCCTCTCGGGATCTTGGGCACGCACGCACACGCGCCCAACATGAGTTTAAGCCACCAGGTCCGGGACTCGAACCACAGTCGACTACGTGGGAGTCCAGTGACATAGCCATTACGCTAACTGCTGGTCCCGTCAGAGCTTTTGAAGATAAGGAAATTAGTCCATGTTTTCTTTCAGTTCAAGTTAACTCTAAGATATATATGTATGTATGTGTGTGTGTGTGTGTATATATATATATATATATATATATATATACACACATATACATATATATATATATATATAATTTTAATAATTTTATTTGACTTTATTTATTTTAATTTGACCAGAGAGGGACAGAGAGAGAAAGTGAGAAAGCAAGTCGCCAGGTCCGGGACTTGAACCACCGTCATCCATGTGGGAGTTCAGCGCCACCTTCAGGCCCCTCAGATATATATTTAATATCTTTGATTTAAAAGGATATTATTCATTTTATCCTAAAATCCTTCCTTAGATATAGAAAGACTTGTTTTGTAACATTAGGCATGAACATCTTCTGACTGATGTTCTGTGTGTGTGCTGTGTGTTCCTCAACTGTTCAACAACCTTAATATCTTTTGAATCCTTATCTTTTCTGCTACCATTTATTTCCCACAAACACTACCTACCTCAAGAATTTAGCATACAGCTCTAGACATACAATTGGTGTTGGTATTCAGTTAATATTTTTCACTCAGTTGAAAAGAACAGGTATTATTAAACTAATATAATTCTTTTTAATTCAGAGGAAAATAAAATTGTCTTACCTATGTCTGTATTACTTGTTAGTACCCAAAGTAGTATTAAAATCCATATATCCTAATCCTTAATTCTTTTTCACCAAAGAAAATTTGTTTCCAAAATTTTGGAATTATTTTATTTAAAAATAGTATATCCTTCTATGATTTTGCTCAGCAGAATACTTGGTTTATTTGTGATATTAATTCATTCTCAACTGCATTATTAACTCTCTACTATCTTCTTTAATGAGAATAATATTTATTTGACAAGAGATTTTATATTTGTGTGATTTCCAGGTAAATATAAGTTCTTACCTCATGTGTTGATCTAAATTCATCTGTAACCTTCATCTTTATCCTGTTTAACTACTTTTGCTGGATTTACCTTGCCCAACACCTCTGCATGATTGACCAAACCCCCTTCACCCAATTCACCTTTCTCAGTCTTAGTCATTCTACCACTTTAGTAGTCAGGTGACAGTGTCAGATTTATGTAACTACCTCCTTACTCCTAGAATCAAGTATTCTCAAACTTATGAAATCTATTACTGTCCACCTTCCCAGCATTTTGCTCAATGCACATAGTGGGAAGATGCCACATTTAGAATATTCTGCCATACTTAGCAACCTGAAGGAACTGAGCCTCCTGTACCACTTCTTGGGCTTTCTAGAGAATGATGTTGTTTATTATGTTCTGATAACAAAAATGTTCACATGTCCTGTTGCTAACAGCTGTTCTGTGAGGAGGAAATGGCAATTCTTGTAAAATCATTTTCCCAATCCAAGAACAAATTGCACTTGGTTTGAGAGTCTGTATAAGAGCCAAAGGAAATACTGGAGGACTGAATTTTCTTTGCTTGAGCTGTAAGACTAAATTTAAATTTAGATAGATAGTATAACCTGAAAACTCATGTGTCTGACACAAGTCATGCAATTTATATGACAACTATCAAGACAGAAAGTTTGTTTCAGTTTTGCTAACTTACACAAGTTAGTCTATGACACTATGATCCACTACCAAGGGCAATACTTGGATTTGAATTTTCTCTAAATTATTTATCTCCAAATACTTATATTTAAGGGGAGTGGATTGATGGCTCAGTTTCAGGACAATGGAAAGAGGTTCAGAGAGCAGTGGTAGAGCTCTCTGATCTGAAGCACAGTCATTAACATGTGTTATAACAAACAATTCAGATGATGAAATGAAAAGATGTACATATTAAAGCTCTAGGTCACATAAAATTTCAGAGTATGTTGTATGTGATGGATCTAGATAGCTTGGAAGGCCTGATTATGCTGTTCTACAGAGTTAGCTAGTAGAGTGATGGATAAGGTGGCTGGGTCCCATATCATGGTTCGAGTCCTGGAATTAGCAGCTTGGAAAACATGCCAAGAATGTGTGCACGTGTGCCCAGAATCCCAAGAGGAGAATGGAGGAGAAAGTATTGAGGCATGGGCATCCCACTGGAGGGAGAGTTGGCCCCACCCCCGCTTCCCACTTTCTTGCTTTCTCTCTTTGTCTCTCTCAATTAAGTATATGTACAAAATAGCATTTTTTAAAAAAAAAAATTATGCTATATACCTCTTAGTACACCTAGCAGGGTGATAGCTTGATGCCATGTCACTGACTTGCCATCTTCTAGGTTAGCAAATGACATATTAGCACTAGTTAATAGATTCTATAATTCAAATATATTCATTAATGGCTTCTGTTAGTGCACAATTGATTATAGTTTCTAGGACAAAATTGGTGTTAATACACTTTATCATATTGTGTTATCAAGCATAACCTTTAGTTACCATTTCATAGAAACTGATAACTAATAAAAATTAATGTATTGAGACTGAGATTGTATCTGATATTCTAGTCTGATTACAACTACAACTACAAAATATAATGTGACTATTTTCCTTAGAACTTACTACATGATTTGTTTTACCAGTATGTTTTTTAATACTGAGAGAGCAAATAATATGAGAATTAGTGATGCTACCTACAGCTGTGTGCTGTTTCATCCCCTTGAAATATTCTTAAGGGTTCATGTAATTTAATTTTTCTAGTGTTCCAGCATGTGCTAATATTATTCTGTTGCACAAATAAATTTAGCAAAATCATAAATAAATTATAGTCCTTCAAACAGCCCATCTAACTAAAAATGAAGACACTAATAGTATGCTAACAGCATTTATTAAGTTAAGTTAGGTATATTGAGGTAATTCAATATTTACTTTAATAATATTCATAAAGCAACTGACATTTCAGAGGGCCACTATGTATAGGTAATAAGCCAGAAGTTACCTAAGAATTATTTTCAATTCTTACAACCCTTTCCTGGTTTATAATTATACTTCGTTATCTAGGGACTACATCTGTACAAACAATTGGATGACCTTGCCCAGGTTTGTGTAGCTAACCTATGCAGCTTCTATATCCAACTACAATCTTTCTGACTCTACCTCACACCTCCTTGCACTGGAAACATTCATGGAGCACCTGCCATGTACGCGACTATAGGAATCAAATATATTCTCAAATATTTACTGGTAGGACAAACAATAGGAAAAGAACACAAAGCTATATTTCAGGAAAGAACGTAACACTATCCAGGGTGATGTAATCAAGTGACACTGAGTTGGGAAAAAAAACAGAAGGTGTAATTCTTATAGTCAGAAGAACTCTTAGAAAAGTGTGATGACTCTGGATTTCTGTCTATAGCTTCAGAATGCAGCAAAGGTAAGTGTAGGCTGGCACTCTGTTTATACAGAAAGTATACTAAAAAAACACTGCTTCAGGAATTGCCTGGCTGGGTCTTCTGCTACTGAGGATTGCCCCCTGGGCATCTACTAATTATTAATAAAATTTCACAGAAAAGTCATAATTGATAATCAAGTAGCTCTGTGAAAGGTACACATTGAGTAGTGACGAATACATGGAAGCAATTACACCCATAAAAAGTAATATCCTTTAGAAAAAAATACATAAATATATATGTGTATATATATGCGTGTGTGTGTGTGTGTGTGTGTGTATATATATATATATGTATATATATACATATACATATATATATATATATATATTCTTGATTTCTAGGAACCCAAGAAGTCGATGCTGAGAAGAGAAGAGTTTAGGCTTCAGACGCACCTCTTCCCATAGCAAAAATTTATCTGTTTTAATTTATATTTTATATTGGGATTTTCTGTAAGAGATCATGTTGAAAAGTGTCAATTACTTCTAAAAATAAAATTCTTAAAAAATGAGACTGTACAGGAGGAGGTGGATGGTTAGGAGTGGGATTGGGACTCAGGAAACAAATTAACAGACACAGGAATGGAAATTTATTTGTACAATAATATCTTTGACTTGCCAGACATGTGATGCACCTATATTTTGAGAACCCATATTATATGCTGTAAAGATGTAAAATAATATAAATAATAAATATATATATATATATATATAATGACTGTTCCAGGGCTTAGATATTCAGAGACTCTTTCATTTTGGGTTTTTCAAAGTTCTCCTCAATTAATAATCTCCAGAAATAAGTAACAATGGATTCATTTACAATAGCTGGCTTCCATAGGTTCCGTTAATCAGCAGAGGAAAGTTGGGCTACAGTTTTCTTTCTCTTAGGGTTTCTATTGGCATTACTCTGAGCCACCTGCTAGGTGTGATCTGTCATCACTATACATTGCTTTTTTGTTGGGCCCATTTCCAAAGATCTGTTTCTTCTAAAATCCCTTGGAGACAGGCATTCCTTCAGTGTGAAGTACGTTAGATTTGAGAATTTCTTTAAAAGTTGTCAGAAACCAAGGGAGAGGTCATTCTGGCAGATCATGTACCTTATTGTCATAAATTAGAATCACAAGAATCCAAAAGTCTGTGACAAACTCAAAACGATTTATTATTCTCTAGTGAATCAAGCTTTTGACATATCCATATTTTTAGGAAAGGAAAAAGAAATCTTTTTTGTATCAATCTCTACATACAATACATTTAAGATACAATGCATTACATATATAGAGAGGAAAAGGGAGGATTTATAAAAAATAGTTTGATGACTACTCTCCTTTGTTTGTACCCATATGAGCAAAACAAAATAAAATTATATTTTCCTCCTTTCTCAATAGAAAAAGGGTCTTGGTTCCGGTTTTTACCATGGAATAAAAATTTAGAGAATTTTTTGAAAATTTGTGTCCCAGAGTGGTGGTAGTAAATACTGGTACTATCAGACTGAAAAAGAGTAGCAAGATGGGATAGAAACTCATTTCACCAACATCTCAATTCTTAGCAAAGATAGGAGAGATCCTTAGGTTTGAATGCAGTCATGAGGTTTCCTTTGGCCTATCCCACGGACAGAGAGGAATGACTCTGTGAAGATCAACTCTTTGTCCCACCTAGACAGCACTGCCCACAGATGACAGAGAGACAGAATTTAGTACTAGATTTGTGGAGTTTTTACAGAAGTCTACAAGTTGTTACCAGCAGTTCGATATTTTTGAGTTAGGTTTAATGTCTTTGAAGTTCCTTTACAGTGTGCTGATCTTATAAGATAGCTCTTTTTTTTTTTTTTTTTTTTTTTTTGGAGAGGTTTTTCGCTATAGGGCGCGTGCGCTCGCCAGACAGACAGAGAGAGACATAGAGACAGAAAGCGAGAAATCACCCCCCAGGGGGGATGGTCACGCCGCAATCCCTTCTCCTCCATTCTCCTCTCGGGATCTTGGGCACGCACGCACACGCGCCCGGCGTGAGTTGTAAGCCACCTGGTCGGAGACGCGAACCGCGGTCGACTACGTGGGAGTCCAGCGACATAGCCATTACGCCAAATGCTGGTTCCCATAAGATAGCTCTTGATTTCTAGTAAGTGAGATTCGGCCTTAGTCAATAAAGAAGTTCAGAAATCATCGGTGTTTTTGTCAGGCAGTAGTATTATAACATCTGGATGGGTTTAGGTTCATCTTGATAAAGATTATTTGGTTCTCTATGAGCTTGCTGAGAGATAATTCCTCAGAGTTCAACAGTCCTTATTTCATTCAACCTGTATTTTCTATCGTGCCTTCTTCAGGTAGGTAATAAATTGACTGATCTAATTCTTGCATCACAGATGAGAACTTCCTATTTCAACACAGTGATATCAAGCCAATAAATGATTAGTCAATGACAAGAAAAACATGAGTTTTTACTCCATTGGCTATTTTCCCAACTCTATGTACTATAGATCATCTCTACACCAGTTACTCTTAGGCATGATTTTAAATATAATACATCCCTATTTAAAGAAATACCACTTAACAGAATTAACAAATATACAAGAGTACTAATAAAGCTTCTGTTACCATTTATACTTTTAAGTGATATAGCTATAAATAGCTATGTTTACAAATATCAAAAGTAAAGATGCTTAGCAAATAAATCATTTTTTATGTCAACTGTACTTGCATTAAAAATAGTATTTTTGCTGGCACAAATGAACGATAAAAGTAGAATGTTTAGAAATGGACTTTTTGGGGGCCAGTAGGTGCTGTGGTGGTTATGGGGCACTGGACTCCCATATGGCCAACTGTGGTTTGAGTCCTGGACCTGGCGGCTTGCTTTCTCACTTCCTCTCTCTCTCTCTCTCTCTCTCTCTCTCTCTCTCTCTCTGTTCTTCTCTGGTCAAATTAAAAAAATAAGTAAACAAAGTCAAATGAGATCATTCTTTTAAAAAAGTTTTAAAAAAAGAAGTGGACCTTATTTATTTATTTATTTATTTTTTATTTTGGAGAGGTTTTTTTCTATAGGGCGTGTGCGCTCGCCAGACAGACAGAGAGAGAGATAGAGACAGAAAGCAAGAAATCACCCACCAGGGGGGATGGTCATGCCGCAATCCCTTCTCCTCCATTCTCCTCTTGGTATCTTTGGCATGCACGTACACGCGCCTGGCGTGAGTTTTAAGCCACTGGGTCCGGGACGCGAACCATGGTCGACTATGTGGGAGTCCAGCGACATAGTCATTATGCTAACTGCTGGTTCCCCAGAAGTGGACTTTTTATTGTGATGTACAAAATCATTCAAAATGCTAAAATTAATATAATTATGAACAAAACTGAGTTGTATGCAGATGTTACTATAATTTTTGCATTACTCATAGGTGAAGTAAATTGTTTATCAAAAATCTATATGCATAACATATTGTATAATAAAATATGGAACAGCTTGATATCTTCATTATGGTGGTGGTTACTTGATCTACACGTGATAAGATTGCACAAAAGGATGTGTATATACTTATACAAGTACAGATAAGAATAGCAGACTCTGATAAAGTTCTGTAAGTTGTACCAATAACATTCTACAGGTTTTAATTTTTTTCCTATAATTATATGTTTTATCTTTGGAGAATACTGAGTCAAGACTATGTTGGACCTGCCTGTAAATTTCTGTGCTACTTTTGCTGAGTTTAAAATTACTTCAAAATCAAAGCAGTTAGCGTAATGGCTATGTCGCTGGACTCCCACGTAGTCGACCGCGGTTCGCGTCTCGGAACAACTCACGCCGGGCGCGTGTGCGTGCGTGCCCAAGATCCCGAGAGGAGAATGGAGGAGAAGGGATTGCGGCATGACCATCCCCCCTGGGGGGTGATTTCTCGCTTTCTGTCTCTATGTCTCTCTCTGTCTGTCTGGCGAGCGCACGTCATAGCGAAAAACCTCTCAAAAAAAAAAAAAAATTACTTCAAAATAAAAAGAAAAAAAAAACACAAAAATCAGAATAAACGGAGAATGTTAAGGAAGTGAAAAAGTAACCCTTAGGCTAGGAAAAAAAAATAGGTAGAAAATATGTATTTGAGAAGGTGATTATTATCTAGAGTATACAAATAACTCAAAGGTAAAAATGAAAGACAAGTATTTTCTTTAAATGTATTTGAAAAGGACCTTTATAAAAGATGACACCTGAGAGGTCAATTACCATATGCATATGATATACATAAAGAAACACCCTTACAAGGTAATCAAAATCATTAGTTGGTGGTGTAGTTCAAAATAAAACTACAATTAGATAACATTACACACTCAGCAAAATAGCCCAAACTAAGAGACTGATAGAGCTACTATAAACAAGAATGTCAAACCACTTGGATTCTTAAGTGGCTGATGGAAATGTAAAATAATAAACCACTCTGAGAAACTAAGAATTCATATTAAGTCAAAACATACAACTAGTTGGGACCAGCAGGTGGTGTGGTGCTGGACATTCCCACATGGCTCACCACAGTTCAAGTCCTGGACCTGGTGGCTTGCTTTCTCACTTTCTCTCTAGCTCTTTCCCTGTTTCTCTCCGATCAAATTAAAATAAATGAATGAAAAAATAAAGTTAAATAATTATTTTTAAAAAACATAAATTAGTCTATGACCTACCAATCCTATTCTTAGTTACCAAAATTAAATGAAAACAAATACCTACAAGAATACTCAGAATACTCAAATCTGTTCATTTCATAATAATAATAAAATTGTAAACAAATCAAATATTCATTATCAAGAGAATGGGTAAACAAATTATAGTGTAGTAAACCTATAGTTTGCTGAGAATATCACTCACTAGTGTAATGAAAAGAACACAAACATGCAAGCCACCAGGTCCAGGACTCAACCCATGGGAGTCCACGACATAGCCATTATACCAACTGCTGGTCCTGACGACTGATTTTCTTAGAGTATGTTGCTAGAAGTAACTATAAAACAATAAAGTACACATTGTATTCCATTTATATAAGGTTCAAGAAAAGACAAAATTATTACATCATGATTGAAAAATTTTTAAATATTGCAGCTGGTTGGAGTGAGGGTTCAAGAGAGCAACACAAAGGAGCTTTCCGGGTTATATAATTTTTTTTTTAAATTTCAGCATAAAACAACGTAATGAAAATGAAAAATATTGAAGAAGCCATCAGCAACAAAATAAGAGAATAATTATAAAAATGGAAAATGGTTCTGGTAGTTACATGAAAAGTCAAAGTAGAAACAAAGACTTAAATAAATGGAATTATAAATCACATTCACTAATTAGAAGTTTTACTAGGATAATAATATCAGTCCCCTCAAATTTATCTAAAGATTCAGTTAAAGCCCATTCAAAATAGTGCAAGTTTTTCTTTTGTGGAAATTAATAATATAATTCTAAGAATATACAAATGAAACTTTTAAGGATAGACAAATTTAACAGAATAGAACAAAGAAACAGATCTACATATAAGTAGTCACCAATTTAATGACAGCAGTGCTATTACAGTACAGTGTGAGAAAGAAGGGCTTCTCCAATAAAGATGCTAACTCAACTGGATATTCACATTGGGAGGGAATCTTGGTCTGTCTCACAACTACTCATAAAATTAAGCAATGGACTGGAGAGTTGAATAGATTAAGAAAATATCCTTTAGGGACCAGCAGTTAGCGTAATGGCTATGTCACTGGACTCCCACGTAGTTGACCGCGGTTCGAGTAACAGAACCGGTGGCTTGAACTCACACCGGGCGCGTGTGCGTGCGTGCCCAAGAACCCAAGAGGAGAATGGAGGAGAAGGGATTGCGGCGTGGCCATCCCCCCTGGGGGGTGATTTCTCTCTTTCTGTCTCTCTGTCTCTCTCTGTCTGTCTGGTGAGTGCACACGCCCTATAGCAAAAAAATAAATAAATAAAATATAGAAAGAAAACTTCCTTTATATTTATATTTCAGTTTATTCCTGAATCTAGATTCTATACCTCAGTTACCATCTTGTTTCTGGTGGGACGCTTGATCTTTTGTTTCTTGCTCTTTTTACTGGTTATTTGATCCTGCTACAGGACTTTTGCTTAGATTCACATTACTAGTGTTCTTTACTCTGTATTTGTACAAACCACTGACTTTTCACATGTAACCTTTATTAAAAATAGATATACTGGGACCAGCAGTTGGCGTAATGGTTATGTCGCTGGACTCCCACGTAGTCGACCGCGGCTCGCGTCCTGGACCCGGTGGCTTAAACTCACACCGGGCGCGTGTGCGTGCGTGCCCAAGATCCCGAGAGGAGAATGGAGGAGAAGGGATTGCGGCGTGGCCATCCCCCGTGGGGGGTGATTTCTTGCTTTCTGTCTCTCTGTCTCTCTCTGTCTGTCTGGCGAGCGCATGCGCCCTATAGCAAAAACCTCTCCAAAAAAAAAATAGATATACTTTAAAAACAATAGAATAAATTTGCCAGCACCCTTCGCCACACCCAAGATATGAAGACAGTTTGGAATTTTAAACCTGGATTAAACAGTTATAATGTATGTTTTGTAATAAATAGAACACTGTGATTAAAATAAGAAACCTAGTAAATTAGGATAAGTCTAAGAACTATAAAAAAATAGTAAGGTAAGAAATGTTTGCATATGTATACATAAAACAATGTAGAGAAATATGTTAATTTCGGTTGTCACAGAAGTTTGAAATATAACCAAATTAATAATGCATGATAGAATATCATAATGCACCATTATTTTTTAATGTTTTATTTATTTATTTATTCTATTTGTTTTAGCTTTTCTTATAAGAGAGAGAGAGATCAGTATAGCTCATAGGGTCTTGACACTCTGCAACCCTCCTTCCAGCCTCAGTCAGTCAGGATCACAATCCTGCAAGGGAAGGCCCAGCATGTTCAAGCCTATCCAGGATCCGAACCCAGGCCTGCCATTTGGCTCCACTATTGCACTGCAACACCCTGCCTCCCAAATTACTGCAGCTGGATCTATAATTTATTGTTTTTCATGTCATAAATTCTACAATTGAAAAGTCTAAAGCTGGTAAAAGGCTTTCTTGTAAAAGCAGGACTTGAATTAACCTTCCCAGATTGAGTATATTTTGAAGATGTGAAATTCAGAATAAACAAAATTAAGAAAACATCATGAGTAAAGCTTCTTGGGACTGAGTTGATGATATTTATAGGTCTAATGTAGCTATATTTAATATTTCTGATATTTTCATAAGTATCACTTCTTCAAGTTGCTTTGACTTAGTCTTATATCAGAAATTACGTTGACTATTCATGGTCTTCTCTTTAAATATTAATGTCAGCAGGTCGAGAGTAAAGGGAGTTTTTCAGAAAACAAAATCCATGTTTCAATAAAGGTCTTAATCTATCTTAGACCTTCTCCCACTTCTATTTAGTAGTTATATCTACAATATAAATTCTGTTCAACATTTCCTATTTCCTGACTTAAGTGTTCTTTTGTTTGTTTGTTTGTTTGTTTGTTTTTTGGGGAAAGTTTTTGCTATAGGGCACACGCGCTGGCCAGAAAGACAAAGAGAGACAGAGAGACAGAAAGTGAGAAATCACGCCCCGGGGGGGTAGCCACGCCGCAATCCCTTCTCCTCCATTCTCCCCTGGGATACTGGGCACGCACGCACAAACGCCTGGCAGGAGTTTAAGTCACCGGGTCCGGGACTCAAACCGTGGTCGACTACATGGGAGTTCAGCGACATAGCCATTACATTAACTGCTGGTCCCAAGTGTTCTTTTGTCTATTATAAAAAGAGTTAAAATGCTAGCAGGAGAGAAACTATAGTTCTTCTCTAAATGATGTATAATGAACTAGACTTAAAATCATAATCAACAAGAAAATTAATAATTTATGGTAATTCCAAAAATATAATATTATGCAGAAATAATAATGTCTATCACTACATTAATGTTGAATAAATAAGGCAAGTTTTTGAATGATATCTAAAGTGTAATTCCTTCATACAAAACTCAGATCCATCTGGAAGTAACCGACAGATAGTGTGGCCATAAAAATATGTGATGGAAATATTAAAGAAAAGCAAAAAGATATTAAAATGGAATTTAGGAGGAAACAGGGTTTAGGGTCAGAAAGCACCTAACGATTGTGATTAATAATTTTCCGGTTCTAGAATTTGGTAGTATGTTCACTGTGCTCATTATATCATTAGAATAATAAAGGAAAAGGCCCATGCATACAGTAATTAGGACAGAACACTAGAAACTAGGAATTATGTTGAAAATTATTCTTTGCATACGAGAGTCAGTAGGAGGAAAATGAAAAGGAGGAGTAGAAAAATTGATTATTACAAAAGCTGCCAAAATGGAAATTCTGAGAAGTAAAAATATATATAAATAACATTTTCTAAGTAAAAGTTATATGATTATTGAAGGACTAAATATATGGTGTGGAGCCAAAGCAAAAATTAAAGATATTTTCTAGCATAATTAATTATTAGGAGAGAGAAATAGATGATGCTGGTGTGGGAAGAGAAAGGACATTCAGGTGCAATTTTAGTCATGTTGATTTAGAATGGTTTACTCTCTAAATAGGTTGTGAAAATAAAGGGTGATTTGAAATTGAAGCCTGGAATTTCTAGGAAGGACAGACTAGTGATTTAGATATGGGAATTGTCTGTGTACTAATATATATATGACACGACCTATGGAGACAATACATTCATTTTACTCAGTCTAAGAGTTGTCACATACAGCCATGAGTCACCTTGAGAGGGACTGAGCTTTTGGTTAGTTAATAGGACTCACATGCGTATTTTAGGAAATTCATAGACTGGGTCAGATATTAAATTGTTATGTGAATGCTATGTGAATACTTCATGTTAATGCTAATCTTTTGGGGCTTATAATTTTGCAGTTTATATGTATTGCTCCAAGTCCTACCACACTATATATAAATGTACAGATGGAATTTTTTTACATAAATTAACCTATATAAAATTTTTGATACAATTATATTTGTTGTCCCCAAATTGAATATTATTTATTTCTGAGAAGGTCACTCATCTCATCAAACAGCAGCTATTTTTCTAGTGTTAATATGTTTGAAATATCAATAGATACATATGATAAAATTGAATTAAGGACTAAAATTAAATCAATATATGGTTTTGATTCAAACTCATTGCAAAATCTGGACTAATATTTACATGGCTGTGTACAGTCAGACCTCTGCATGTGCAGGTGTCGCATCAGCAGATTCAACCAACCAGGGATCAAAAATACTTGAAAAATAAAAAACAACACAACAATAAAAATAATACATAGTACAAATAGAAGTATAGTGCAACAACTCTTTTCATAGTATTTAATTTGATTAGTTATCATAAATGATATAGAGAGAATTTAAAATATACAGAAAATGTGAATAGGTTATACCCAAATATGTCATTTTATATAAGGGACCTGAGTTGTCACAGATTTTGATGTCCACTGGGGCCTAACAATCAATTGCCCATGACCACAAAGATAGAACTGCCTGCAAAAGTGACCTGTAGCTGATATTATGCTGATTTCATTTTAACTGATTTTCTAAATTACATGACATAATTCTTAGGAAAAATGTGGACAATGAGGTTGGTCATTAAGTCTGAAAATTCAGACTAAACAGGAAAGCTTGACACTGCTTTTTGTCAAAACATTCTTATTTTAAAAAATCATTAATCACTATATGATGATAGATTATTATTTCCCAGAGGTAAAGGGAACTTAACCAGTTTCATACTTTGTGGGTTTCCAAAAACTTGTCTCTCTTGGGGCCCATAAGTGGTATGGTGGTTAAGGGTGCTGGACTCCCACAAGGCTGACCGCAGTTCGAGTCCCAGACCTGGAAGCTTTCTTTCTCACTTTGCCTATTTCTCTCTCTCTCTTTCACCCTAAGTCTATCCCTCCCTGGTCAAATTAAAATAAATAAATAAAGTTAAACAAAATAATTCTTAAAAAATAAGAAAACAAACAAAAAAAACTTGCCTCTATTATATTCACAGATTTGTTACTCGAGTGCTTAATACTTTAATCAAAGAAGATGATATTAGAATTGAGCAGGGGAAACCCACAAAAAAGGAAAGAGATTAATTACGTTTACCTTAATGTTACAGTTACCTTTACGTTACAGTGAATCTTAGAAAAACACCAGACTATAATTTTGTCTGAAGAAAATACCTAAGAAATACTATTATCTGACTCATAATGAATCCTAGATTTAAGATTAAAAACTCTTGTTCTTCTTGTTAAAGGCTGACAATAAAGGAATTAAGTTTATGTGTATGTTTAGAGTATCAGAGAAAATAGGGAAAGACCTAGAATAAAAATGAGAGAAAAAAATAAAATCCAGCAATTATCTGCTAATATTACTGTCTCAGTATGTGTAATAGTCTAAAGAAAATTTCAGCTTTGTTTTGTTTTGTTTTGTTCTAATATTATGGTTTGGTGTTCATAAGTGAGAACTGTGAAAACAAAAAGAATAAAAAAGAACAAAGCATGATCCAATTTGAGCAACACAGTTCAACATTAGAGAAAGCTCTAAGCAGCAGTGCCACTTGCTAACACTGCTGTATACTGCAGTTTCTATGTGAAAGCCTACCAACAGGCAACAACTTGGCTTAGGAAATCGGAAAGGTTAGTGAACCGCCTATAATTAAACCAAAGAAACTATTAAGTATTCTATTCTAGAACATGATTCTTAAAAACACCTATATTTTCTGCTTAAACCATCAAGAGTTTTGGCTGAATTTAGTGACCATTTGGCCAGAATTCCTCCCACACACCAAGCTTCTCAGAAGGGAAGAATATTTTCTTGGTATTTATGGTTCTGCTTTGGCATAACATCCCTGTCCTGAATACAATAAAACTATTTGATGTAAAAGTAGGTATAGCTAGTTCTTTTTTTGATCGGGAAAAGTATAAACTCTCTTCCCAATTATCTCCTCCCTAAAACATCACTCAATATGGTAAATGTATTTGATTTTATGAATTATTGCACACAATCTAATAGATCCCAGACTCAATAGCTGTTCTTTAACAACAGATTTCTTTAAAGTTAGCTATAATTTTTTCAACTCCTTCTACGGATGTTACAAAACACAACTTACCTTAAATTTACAAAAATAAGTGACTGCTTTGTTGCCAGGCACTGTGGAGTTACACAGCAAAAACAAAACAAATTATTAAAAGGCTTACATGCACCACAGTGTGAGAAAGAGCCTGGGCTTAAGAACTCTGTCCAATAGTGCAGTAAAACTACTCAGTGAAATTCTGGAAACAGACTAGGTATCATTGAAATCCATTCCTTTAACAAACATTTATTTGTAGGCACTTAAGGATATTGTACATGTGGCAGATGAACAAAATAACCAAACATCCTCTAACTCAAGATCTTAAATTCTGGTGGTACAAGATAGACAATAAGGATAATAAGTAAATAATAGGTGGGACCAGCAGATGGCGAAATGGTTACATCACTGGACTTCCACACAGCTGACCACAGTTTAAGTCCTGGATCCGGTGGATTGAAACTCATGCCAGGGGCATGTGCGTGCGTGCCCAAAATCCTGAGAGGAGAATGGAGGAAAAGGGATTGCAGCATGACAATCCCCCCAGGGGGTGATTTCTTACTTTCTGTCTCTCTGTCTCTTGGTGAGCACATGCACCCTATAACAGAAATCTCTCTAAAGTAAATAAATAAATAAATAATAGAGGAAGAAAAGAATACAGAATTTAAGGTGGCTAGTGGTAGTCAAGTCTTTTTTTTTTAATTTATTTTCTCTTTTTTTTTTTTTTTTTTTTTTTTTTTAAGAGAAAGTTTATTGCTATAGGGTAGATGTGCTCACCAGAGAAACAGAAAGCGGTAAATCACCCCCAACAATCCCTTCCCCTCCATTCTTCTCTCGGGATTTTGGGCATGCACACACACATGCCCAGCATGAGTTTTAAGCTGGTGGGTCCAGGACTTGAACGGTGGTCGACTACATGGAAGTTCAGTGACATAACCATTATGCCATCTGCTGTTCCCAGTAGTGAAATCCTATGAAAAGAGGTCAGAAAAGGCCTTGCTGACTTTTGGCCAGAATCACCATCTTCCAGTAATTAACCAAAATGACAAATACAAAGGGACAAAGGAGAGGCACCCAAGATATATTCTTTAGACATTTTAGAAAATATGGAGTGGTTCTACAAGAAAAGTTCTAAATACATGCAAATCTACAATAAAGATGATATAGTAGACATCAAGGGAATGGGTACTGTTCAAAAACAATGCCCCACAGATGTTACTATGGCAAAACTGAACAGGTCTACAATGTTACCCAGCATGCTGTTGGCATTGTTGTAAACAAACAAATTAAGGGCAAGATTCATGCCAAGAGAATTAGTGTGTGTATTGAGCATATTAAGCACTCTAAGAGCAGATATAGCTTCCTAAAATGGGTGAAGAACAATAACCAGAAAAAGAAGGAAGCTGAAGAGAAAGGTACCTGGGTTCAACAGAAGCACCAGCCTGCTCTACCCAGAGAAGCACACTGTGAGAACCAATGGAAAGGAGCCTGAGCTTCTGGAACCTATTCCCTATGAATTCATAGCATGATGGGTGTTAAAAATAAACTAATCTATGGTCTATTGGAAAAAAAAAAAAAAAAAAAAAAAAAAAAAAACAAGAAAAGAAAAAGAAAGAAAAGGCCTCTCTGAAGAGGAAGCACCTAAGCAATGTTCTGAAAAAGGTGAGAATAACACAGGTGAATATACTGGGAAAAGAACTTCCAGAAAACAGAGGAGGTGAAATAACTATTGGATGCATGGTCATCATGTTCAAAAGACTGCAAGGAAGTCATTCTGTTTGAAGTAGAATGCGTGAGGCAGTAGCAATAGCATGTGAAGTCAGAAAGGAAACAGGAGTTTTGCAAGAGTAGAATATGATTTACCAAATTGGTACTTTGAGAGATATATCATGTTATAAATGGTTCTTAGCATTTTCCTTTCTTTCTCTGAGTTCTCAAGTAAGTGAACTGAAATATTATATCTTAGTTTTTTGACTAGGGAAGAACTGATGTTCATAGGGAAATTTCTGATTGGAATACACCTGTCATTGTCAGCAACGTGGCAAATGTTCCCATTGACTTAGTAGAAATACTGTTTAAAAATTACTTTATATGATTCTCATACTCAAAGCATGCTTTGAGCTTGTAGGAAGCATTACTAGTTCTCCTGTTTTCTCTGAATGTGTGGGGAGGGGCATGATAAATGCAGTGGGCAGAGTGTAATGATTATTTTATGTCAAAGGACACTCAAATAACTGGCAAAACATTGCTGGGTTGTTCGTAAGGGTGATACCAGAGAGGCTGGCTTTTGAAACAGGGATTAAGTAGGGATGGTCTACCCTTATCCAATGTGGGCAGGGTCCATCCTATCGACTGAGACCCCAGAAACAACAAAGGCAGAGGGAAGGCAAATTTGCTCTCTCCTTTCTGGAGCTGAGACACCCATCTTCTTCTGCCCATGAGCATCACAACTCCAGGTTCTCTGATCTTTGGTTTTCAGAGCTTTCATCAGCACCCACCTCTCCCACCCCTAACCCCAGGTTCTCAGGTCATCTGCTTAAGACTATTACACCATTGGCTTTCCTTACTCTGGGACCTTCCCTCTTAGACAAGCCACACTACCAGCTTTCATGGTTCTCCAGTTTGCAGATGGCCTATTATCACAGACTTCTCAGCCTCCATAATTGTGTGAGACTATTCCTCCAATAAATCTTCTCTGCTATGTCTATATACCTATACCTGTATTTATCTGTACCTCCTCTTGGTTCTGTCTCTGTGGCAGAACCATATTTGTCGCAAAATATGACACAATCTTGAAATCATGTTTTATAAACTTCATTTCAAATCAGTTACTATATTTTCTTTACTGTTACTTAGTAATGCCTTCCAAATGTTTCCTTGATAACGAAATTTCTTTCCTTCCTAATGCATATCACTTCTACTATTTTAATTCAACACAAACTCCTATCGCCCTATACCTCAACCATTCAAAATGATTTAAAATCTCCTTTGATTTTATTCTGCTACCATCCCAGCCCTGATGATCACAGCTATTGGCTGTTTGCTCTCAGTTCTGTTCTGGATGTTCTGAGTGTCCTGTCCAAATCCACTTTGTGCCCAGTGCACCCAGGCCCACTTATTGAGAGTATTGGCTGATGATTCACGACTTTGTCCTTCTCAAAAAATGCCGTTCAATCAAACAGGTGCCACTTGGCCCTGCCCAAACCTCATGAAGAGAGGTCAGCAGCGGTATAGTGGTTACATCACTTGACTCCTACATGGGCGACTACAGTTCACATCCCAGACTCAGTGGCTTGAAACTCACATCAGGTGTGTGTGTGCCTGTGTGTGTGTGTGTGTGTGTGTGTGTGCGTGCCCAAGATCCCTGGAGGAAAAGGGACTGTGGCATGTGATTTCTCATTTTTCCTCTCACTGTCTTTGTCTCTCTCTTTCTCCCAGGTGAGTGCACGTGTCCTAAGGCAAAAACTTCTTGGGGGAGGGGGGGGAACAAAACTCATTAAGAGGCTGACTGGCAGGAAAAAGAGGAATGTCTCCAGGCCTTCAGACAGGACTAACTTTGTTCCAGAACTTTTCCATGGAACTAGAGAAAAGTCAGCATCCAGTCATAACCACATTCTAACTTAGGTTTTTCTCCCCAACCTGCTTGCTCTAGTCTTCTTCCCTCAATCACTTTTTTTCAAATAAATCTCTTGAACATGAATCCCCACGCTGAGCTTAGCTTCCATAAGGGGTCTTCAAAAAGTTCACCAAAAATGTGTATTATAAAAAAAAAAACACAAATATCAAAAAATTTTGTACCAAAATAAATATACTTTAGTTCTATTTTCCACAGCCTTTTTGAAGGCCCCTTATATAGTACCAAAGAAAAGATATTCAATTGACAATTCCCATGTCTTTTTCCATACACAGGTTGCCTGACTCCTGTAATCTGAATTTCTCAGACTCCTGTGCATTATAATTGAGTTTGACATGGGAAAAATTATAGGAATTTAAATAGTTGGGGGAAGGAGAAGTCAGTGTTATCTCTTCTCTCTTTATCTTTGGAGGTATTTCCTGAAGCACTCATAATACTTGCACTGATCTCCGTAGCTCCCACCATAAAAATTATCATCTCCAGACTATCTCTTACTATACTACATCTTATTCTCACTGGGAATGTTGTTTGTTGGGTGGTTGAGTCTGTACTTGCCACTAGATGGTGAGATTTTTAGTTTTTCCAAAGCCATATTTCTGAACCAAAGTAGGTATAGACAGACTGGGCCTGAATGATCTCTTTTCTGCTGGACTGCCCTTAAATTCTAGGCTCAGACACCACCAACTCCTCCTTTTACTCCAGCTTTAGAGTGGTAGTGGCCTTGTGCCATTTGTAACCACCATGCTATCTTTCTAGACTGCATTGGGCTTCTTAACTCTTTTATCACTGAGGTACCAATCCCCAGCATTAAGTTCGTTAAAAATATATATAAAATGTTCTAACTTACAGGGAACACATGGATTGCGGTGGAACAGCAGTGGTGGGAAGCAGTTTTTTCCATTGATCTTTTCTATAACTCAGTCATTAAATGTTCACACATAAACACTTCATTTTCACAAAATGGAAATATGTTTTCATTTTTCTCATTATAAAACTAATTATACACACAAAGTTTTCAAATAATACAGAAAGTGAATATAGGGAGACCCTTTGATCTAAAAATCAAACACTCTACTGGAGAGGCAATAACTCTAAGAACAGTGACTAGATTTCTAAGGGTAAGTCTGACACAGAAAGACAGAAGAATGATGGTTTGGAGAACTATAGTAAAGAATGGGAACTATGAGAGATAAAAGTGGGTACTGGCAACAGATGAAGGAGGATTTCGATGGCAGCTTTCCTATTTCATATTTGTTTTCAGAATGTGTCATCTTTGGGCCACTGGAAAGAATGCCTTCTGGTCACATGTTGGGCCACTCCTCTCTGCTCTTTTTTCTTTACTCAGGAAAATAAGTGTCATCACAGAACACACATCAAAGTTCTGTAAGGAACTCACAAAGAAATTGAGACTTTATGATCACCACAAAGAACACAAATTTAGAGCATCAAAGTCTCTATCTCATACTGTGAAAAAATGTCTTCCTGCATAATACGTGAAAAATGTGAGACCTTTAAACATTTTCTCAAATGTTCTTAATTTACCACAGAGGAGGAATAACAACAAAAAGGCATTATCACTATCAGTAATAATAATCCAGATTAAAATCGATTTCATCTTCTAGAAAATGGGATATCAGCCAGGCACTAAAATATGCAAAATTTAATTGAAATGTTATCTCCCAATGATACCTTTTTAATGCATTACTTAGCAATTCAGTTATGATATGGGGTCGTTATTTCCATTGAACATAGATGACATTAAATATCATTAGTTTTCTCTGAGAAACAATCTTTTTTTTTTTTATAAATTTGCTAAAGGGGATGTGTGCTTGCTGGAGAGAGACAGAGAGAAAAAGTGAGAAAGCAACTCTGTAAGGGATGATTATGCTACAATCCCCTCTCCATTTCTCGCCACTGTTCAAACTCCTGGCCCTATCAACCTGAAACATGTAGGATATGTCTGAGAATGCCAGAAGTCAATGGACAGAAGGGCTGGAGGATGGGAATCACAGAGTGACTCACTCTCATTCTCAAATGCATGCACACACACTCTATCTTTAATAAAGAAAAAAATTATTAATGAAAACAAACAAAGGTAAGGTTTCAGCTGTAGCCTATAGTCAGTTTTCATCTTAGTTCTGAGTGCTGGGACATAAACAGTAACACAATGCCTCACCTGAACAAGAAGCTAACCCTTTGTGCCCAAGAATCAGCCAGTCATTAGCTGTTGTGGACTACTCCTTATAGACAGTGTCATTTCCCAATCATTTCCAGGCCAGGTAGTCATTTACAGAATACAAGTGGGTCGAGTCCCAGACCTGATGGCTTAAAACTCATGCTGGGTGTGACAAAATAAGCCAAAACATTTATCATTCTGTGTAACATTATGAAATAAAAAAATGCTTTTGGAAAAAAACCCTGATACATGCCTTTTTAAATTTAATTTTTCAATGTTTTTTTCTTTTTTAAAGTTTTATTTAATTTTGTTTATTATCATAATTTTTATAATAAACAGTTAATTACATGTATCTTTGCAGTATATTACATTTATTTTTCCAGCATGATTACCATGCATATCAGTCAAGACAAAGATAATACTATCCACATAATCATCATCAAATAGCTTTTCATCATTTTTTTCAAATTATTATTATCATTATTTATTCACATTATTTTTTTAAACATTCAATCATTATATATCATTTTAATCTTCGCCATTCTGACAGGGGTTAGGTGGTAGCTCATTGTGGTTTTAATCTGCATCCATCTCCCTTATGACGAGGGATGTTGAGCATTTCCTCATATGCTTTTTGGCTGTTCGTATGTCTTCCTTAGAGAGATTTTTGTTCAGCTCATTTTCTCATCTTTTAATTGGGTTAGACAATTTTTTGAGGGGGGAGTAAGTCACTTGAGTTCTCTGTGTATTCTGGTTATCAGTCCCTTGTCTGAGGCATGTTTTACAAAAATATTCTCCCATTCTGAGGGTTGTCGATTCACACTTGTTACTGTGTTCTTTGCTGTGCGGAAATTTCTTAATTTAATATAGTCCCCCTTGTCTGTTTTAGGGATTATTGCCTGTGCGTTGGGAGTCTTATTTAAGAAGTCTGCCTACCCCAATGTATCCCAGAACTTCCCCAGTGTTTGCCACCAGTAGTTTTATAGATTGAGGTCTTAGGTTCAGATCATTGATCCATTTTCAGTTGATTTTTTTTAGAGGTTTTTGCTATAGAGCTCGTGCGCTCATGAGACAGACAGAGAGAGACAGAGAGACAGAAAGCGAGAAATCACCCCCCAGGGGGTGAGGCCACGTCACAATCCCTTTTCCTCCATTCTCCTCTCGGGATCTTGGGCACGCACGCACATGCGCCCGGCGTGAGTTTTAAGCCACCGGGGTCTGGGACGCGAACAGCGAACCGCGGTCGACTACGTGGGAGTCCAGTGACATAGTCATTACGCTAACTGCTGGTCCCCATTTGATTTTTGTTAATGGTGAAAGAAGGGGATTCAGTTTCACCTTTCTGCAGGTGGATACCCAGTTTTTCCAGGACCATTTGATAAAAAGGTTTTCCTTTTCCCAATGGATTGACTGATTTCCTTTGTCAAAAATCAGTTGGCTGTAAGCTTTAGGGTTTATTTATGGAGTCTCTATTCTATTCCATTGATTCACCTGTATGTTATTGTGCCAATACCATCCTATTTTAATTATCACAGCTTTATAGTGTATTTGGGGATCAGGGAGTGATATGCTACCCACTCCACTCTTGCACCGAATTTCTTTGGATATATGAGGTCTTTTATGATTCCAGACAAATTCTATGATTGTCTTTTCTAGCTCTGTGAAGAATATCTCTGGTACTTTTTATTGGAATTGCATTAAATATGTAGATTAATTTGGGTAGAATTGTCATTTTGGTTATGTTAATTCTTTCAATCCAGGAACATGGGATATCCTTCCACTTTTGTATGTCATTTTCAATATCTTTTTAAAAGATTTTCATAGTTTTCTTTCTAAAGGTCTTTGACTTTTAGGTTTGTCCCTAGGTATCTTACACACTTTGTGGCTATGGTAAAAGAGATTCCTTTTTTCACCTCTACTTTGTTCAACTTGTTCATATATAGAAATACCATAGGTGTTTAGATGATGATTTTGTATCCTGCCACTTTACTGTATTCATTTATCAGTTCGAGAAGGTTTTTTCATGGAAATCTTTGTATCATCATGTTATCTGCAATAAAGATATGTTAAACTCTTCTTTGCCTATTTGAATGCCTTTTATGTCATTCTCTTTTCTTAGTGCATTGATTAACCCTTCCAGCACTATATTAAAAAGTAGTGGAGAAAGTGAGCATCTTTGTCTAGTATCAGTTTTCAGTGGGAAAGCTTTAACTTTTCCCATTCAGTATAATGTCAGCTATATAGTTTTTTTCATATGTGGCTTTTATTGTGTTGAGAAATGATCCTTTATACCAGTCTTACTGAGAGTCTTAATCAGGAAAGGCTATTGTATTTTATCAAATGCTTTCTCTACATCAATTGAAATAATCATATGATTTTTAATCTTTCTTTCTGCTAATATGGTGTATTATATTTATGGTCTTTCATATATTGCATCTCTGGAGTAAAGCCTAGCTGGTCATGATGAATCATCTTTGTTATATGTTGTTGGATATGATTTGTAAATAGCTTTTTGAGAATTTTTGCATCTGTATTCATCAGAGATAATGTTCTGTAGTTCTCCTTTTTGTCATGTCTTTATCTGTTTTGGGAATGAGGGTGATGAAGGCTTCATAAAATAAATTTGGAAGGTTTCCTTCTTTTTGGATCTTTAGAAATAATTTAATGAGGATAGGGGTTAACTCTTCCTTAAAAGTTTTGTAGAATTCAAAAGTGAAGCCATCTGGACCTGGGCTTTTCTTTGTCAGGAGGTTAATTGTTACTGATTCAATCTCATGGCTTGTTATGGGCCTATTCAGATTTTCTATGTCCTTCTGAAAATCCTGATACATGCCTTTTAGGAAAAGTTCAAAATGACACATAAATTGGTCAAAACAGACTCCTGTTGCTTTGGAATTTCTTTCATCGCTAAGGACTGTGTGTGTGTGTGTGTATATATAGTGTATATATATACATATATATATACACACACACACACATATATATATATATATATATCGTATCAACAGTTGCATTACCTGGTGTTCAATAAGATTTTTTATAAAAATGATAATACAGTATTACTTGTGGATATACTCCTTTCTGAGGATGTATGTTTTGTTTCTCTGTAGAAAATTATGTAATTTAAGGTATTCTTCTAAAGATAAACGTTTGCTACACTTTCGGGATTTGTGCTCTGGCACCCATCTTTCATACCTGACAGATTACAAGATGTATTTTTCTTTCAATGTCCAATCACAAGGTAATTATTGTAAAGACTTCAAATGCCAGTTAAACTTGATATGCATATGTACACAACAATCAAGGCACACAATTTGAGAGAATTAGACTATTAGAACTTGTATGAATGTAATTGTGAAATGCATCTTGACTTGGGAAATATTAAAATTGAAAACTTGAATTTGGAATTGATGAAATATGGTATATTAAGGTTATGTGCTAATTTTTGAAATTAATTAATGGAACTGCAAAATTAAAAAAAAAAACAGTTTTGGAGAACATTGGTTTATACTGCCAGGAGATTATTTTATGGAAAGTTTTAACAAATGGCTTAAATACTGTACTTTCTAGTTTGTCTAAAGGATTGTTTATAAGAACACAAATATGAAGTAAAAATAAGGCAGACTTAATTAACAAGGAGCTCAGAAGTTATTAAATGTCATTTGCTAAAGAATTCTATTTAATCTTCTTGAGCGTGAATAATTCTGACATACCATCTCCCTAGTTCTTGGTCTCATAAGCTACCCTACCCATTCTTGAATTTTTTTTTATTTGTTTGACTAGAGGATGTGTGTGCTTGCCAGAGAGAGGAAGAGGATGAAGCACCCTCTAATGGGGAATGGTGGTGCCACAATCCCTTCTCCTCCATTTTTCCCTCCTTTTGGGATTGTGGGCCTGCATGCACATGCACCTCACATGTTTTTCATGTGCCAGGTCAGCGCAATCAGCCATGTAGGATCCAGTTGCCGTAACCACTAGGCCATGGAGCTAGGTCAAAAATATATATATATTTTAAATATCCATTACCTATTTACAAGCTGTTCTGTTTCTTGCTTGTTCTGCCCTGGACAGATTCTTGATACCAAGTCATATATGAGTACCAAAATACATTGCCAATTTAAACTGTCACTATTATATATAACTCAGAACCAGTTATCAAACCTCATTTGTGTCAATTGGTTGATCTACTTTCCATTTTTAACTTATGAGTTTTCCTTATGTAAGTACCTTAATTTTAGCAGAAAATACAAAAATTCAGGTAAAAAATATACTTAAGGAAGAAATTATGTTTCAACATTTGTAAATTTATTAAACAAAAAATAATTTTTAATAAAAACAACCTTCCTACCTTGCTTATTGTTAAATACGTTGTATAAAATTACAAATAATTCTATTAGTGACAGAAATTCTTTTGAAAAGATCTAAATTGTCCTTGAACTTAAAATTCACTTAAAGAAAATATTATAATAGCTCTATTTCTAAAGTATATATTTTTTTCCTTTTTTTTCAAAATGTTTGCCTTGGTTCCAGAGCAAGTTAGGAACTCTTTTTCTTCATACTCTCACCTTGACAATGAAACAAACATTTCTTTCAGCTCGACTGGCACCTTCAAGCACTAGCTCAAAAATTGTAATTAAAAACCATTTAAAAGACACATTTCACAGTTTACTCGTGGGAAGAAACACATCTTGTTCCAGTTTTGTTCCTAAAAATGCCTCCCACACTACCACTGAGAAATTTTCACAGGTCATGGTTAAAGTAAGCTCCTACCTTGTTTTGCACATGGCTCAGGATACCACGTTATTACCATTCTCCTGAGCTGTATCACCAACCTTGTTTCTATTTACTTGAAACAGACTCACGTCACCCTCTGAACTCCAGAGCAGATTTTGGATTCTATCTCCTTGAAGTAGTCTCCCAATTTTGAACATTAATAAATCAATCCTCTCAAATTGAGTATATATATTCAATTTACATAGTATATAAAAATATACAGTACACTATATATTTATGTACTTTTATATACTTATATAATGGTTTCAAACATGGGGTAAAAGCATACTCATATTAGGCAGATAGCAAAACTCAAAAGAAATAAATTAAGTAGAGCAAGATTGATTATTTTTTCCTGTGAGAAAAAACATTCTAAGAATCCCCAATTAAAAGAGACTAATGATTCATGTGCATATTTACCAGCTAAACTCAGAAGACTGATTGGAACTAGAATTCCCTGATGATCATTTGTGAAAGTATGAATAATTAAAATGTTATAAACATGGGAAATTATAGGAGGCTCTGTATGGGTTTATTTGTGGGTAAATAAGGCAAATGAGAAAACAGTTACTACAGTCATCCTATATAATCAACAAAACTGACCCAAAAGATTCATTGAAAGATCCATTTCTTCCTTCAACCTACTATGTTTTTTGTAGCATGGCACAATACTATCTTTGTAAAAGGTATTGGTTTCTGAGAAGGCTCATATATTTAGTTTACTCCCCCCAAAAATAATTTGCATACAAGAAATAGAAAGCCTATACTGAAATGTTACAATAGGACTATTAATATTATCATTTATGGTATACTTAATTTCAGCCTAATTTAAAAAAGGATACGCTTTAGTTTATTTTACTTTATTTCATTTTTTTGGCATTTAATTTTCCACTGCTTTTTAAATATGTTAAATAATACTCTATATATTCTACTACTATTTCCATTTTTGGATGAGTAAATATAGCCTTTGTTGGACAAAGTAATGTAACACAGCCAGTAAGTGGCAGATAATTTCCAATCTTGGTCAGTATAGTTATAAAATATGTGGTCTTAACCATTATGCTGTACTTTTCTACCTCAAAACATTCTTTAAAATGAATATTGCGAGATAGATCTCCAAAAATAAGACTCAAGTTCCTAAATTGTTTTCTCTAAAACTAGTTTTAAAATTTGTTAGCTGCTAGAGGCAATGTGACACTCTGTGTATGTCACAATATATCCACCTTTATGTAAATAAAGCAGACACTGCAGGGGAATTCACTAACCTTAACATCTAACTACTTTCAAGGAATGACTCCCCAAATGTATTCAAATAGCTCCTTACCTTTCAAGTCCCATACAAATACAAATGAAATCATATTATCAACTCTTCATAGCAATGTCAATGTCTTTGTGTGTATTTATTACTTCTTATTTGCTCTGTATTTACAATGCATAGCATTCTGGTTCAATCTGATGACTGTCACTCTCAACTACTCTTATGGGGTATTGTTCCAATCCTAGTGGACAGATAAAGGCAGCTGGGGCAATAAGCAGTATGCTTAAAGTTTTTTTTTTTTTTTTTTCCATTCAATTTTTCTATATTAAAGCATTCCCTAAACAGACAAATGTCTATCCTGAACAGAAGATGTATGCACTTATGCATTTTATCATAGATGTCCGAAGCAATGCATTTCAGATTAATTTAACTACAGAATTAACACCGTTTATTTTTCTTTTCTTTTCTTTTCTTTTTTTCCACCCTTTAGGGTGCATGTGCTCACCAGAGAGACAGAGAGAGACTTAGAATCAGAAAGCTAGAAATCATTCCTCAGGGAGCATGATTCTGGGTACACACACGCATGCATTCGTTGTGAGTTTCAAGCTGCTGGATCCAGGACTTGAACCATGGTCAGTCATATGGGAGTCCAGTGCCTTAACTATTACAACACCTGCCGCTCCCCCCAGAATTAGCTCTGTCTCTGAAAGGCCTGGAGTCCATGGAGCACCGCCTAAAGTTGAAACACATGAGGAGATTTTTGAAGGTCCCATATAGTTTTATCTGATCTTTTTACTCTGTTTCTAGGCATGTAAAGAAACAATAGTGAAGAGGGACCAGCAGTTAGCGTAATGGCTATGTTGCTGGACTCCCACGTAGTCGACCGCGGTTCACGTCCTGGACCCAGTGGCTTAAAACTCACACCGGGTGCGTGTGTGTGCGTGCCCAAGGTCCTGAGAGGAGAATGGAGGAGAAGGGATTGCGGTGTGGCCATCCCCCCTAGGGGGTGATTTCTTGCTTTCTGTCTGTCTCTGTCTGTCTGGTGAGCGTACATGCCCTATACCAAAAAATCTCTCCAAAAAAAAAAAAAAAAAAGAAAAAAGAAAGAAACAATAGTGACATATCTCAAAATAGCTCTTTTTATCTTGAATTTGGGAGGACTCTGTAACCCTATGACTAATATAATCAGATGTTAGAATTAAGGAGACAAATATATGTTTAAATAAAACTTTTTTCAAATAATTATTTTATTTAACTTGTTTCTTTATTTACGTATTTTAATTTGAACAGAGAGAAACAGAGTGAGAGAGACAGAAAAAGAGAGAGAGAGAAAGTGAGAAAGCAAGCCACCAGGTTTGGGACTCGAACCACAGTTGGCTATGTGGGAGTCTAGCGCCCTTAACCACCATGCCACCTGCCAGCCCCAAAATGAAACTTTTTTTTAAGAAAAGGAAAAAATGTATATGTGATTTTGTTGAGAGTTTCAGTGCAGGTTGCTACATCACTAATGAGATATATCAAGACACACGTGGTAAGACAATAGCTAACAACAAATGAAACCCAATAGGATATACAATAGTCGTTAAATCAAGGGACCATAGTATTTTTAATTCCACTTTCTCTCTTAAATCACCACATAGATATGGGTCAATAACTTCCTAGTAGCTTTTCCTCTATGAGAAAATAGAAGTGCTTGAGAAAGATGTCGGGAGGTACAAGTCTGGAAAACAATCACAAGCTCTCTGGATACCTAAAAGTTGCTGATGTGAACATAGGCAATAGTAAATCCATTTTTGGATAGACCAAGAATCTTTTCAATAACTTACTTCAGATTGGACTAATTTATAGATTCAAATCAATACTAAGAGATTGCCTTAGCAGCAATGTTCCCATTAGAAAGCCTCCATACCTGGTGGCCAAAGTGAGTAAGAGCTGTAAAAATGAAAGCTTATATAGGCATGGGATTTCAGCCATAATAAATAACTTGCATTTCTCCTAAAAATACTTTCTTTTAGAGGTCAGACAGTGGTGCAGCAGAAACCCAATGCTCTGCTAAGCTGGCCCTCATGGGAAGTTTTTTTCTGATTATGTGTTTAGAGACCTCTTTGAACATGATGGTTTGCATGTGCCCTTGGTCTGAGGCCGGCTATGGCTGAGAGTGCATCATGGTGTGGTGACCCTGTTAGGGATACCTGTCTCTCTATCTCACTCACAGAAGAAAATATAAATAAACTTAGTAAAAAAATGTTCCCTTTGGCTCAGCCACAGTGGTGCAGCAGTAGCACAATGTCTGTATGTAATGCTGGAAGCCATGTAGAATATCAAGATTCCATTCCTATGTCGATCTGTACACTTTGTATGTGTGTGCATGCCTGATCCTGGAGCCTAGGAGAACTGGGGGAAAGATCATGGCATTAGACTGTTAGGGACCTCTCTCTCTGAAAAGAGAAAACAAAATAAACTTTTAAAAAGATGAATAGGCCCTGCTGTCCTGGCATAGTGATAAAAGCAGTACTCTGCAAGACTTGCAGTCACTGGCTAACTATGGTGATGGATCCCTGAGTCAGCTTTGAAAATATGCCATTCATGCATGCATGTGGGCGCCCAAGATCCCGAGAAGCTGGTGGGCTAAGGAAGGAGGAGTGTGGGATGACAAGCCCCTGTTGTAGATGCTTTTTCTCTTTCTCTCTCTTTCCTCTCTCATGTATGTGCATGCCTGTGTGCTCTCTATTGCAAAGCAAATATATACACACATACCTAAATAAATACATAAAATAAAATAAAATAAAATAAAATAAAATAAAATAAAATAAAATAAAATAAAATAAAATAAGATAAAACTCCCTTTCCACTGAGGATACTCTCCATTGTATGTCTTGTCATCTACTTATTCTTCAGACTATATTTCTGATACAATCTCAACCAAGCATTACCTGATAACCTGGGCAGAATTAGGGTGTTCTTTTTTTGGTGTGTCTGGGACTCTCTCTGTGCCTGTCTCTTGTAACTTATCTTACAGTGAACTACTAATTGCTTCTCTGTACTATTCATCTAACTAAAAGTTTTTTGGAGGTCTAATATTTTGTACAGAAGGTAGGGAATGGGGATAAGGGATCCGATTTCTCAGGTTTTTATCACTTGAATCAACATTTCATCTTCCAGGTCTTGGCATGTTTCAACATTGTTTGAACTTATGGCTGTACTTGTGGTCAGTCTGTTGGATTCAAACTTTTACTTTAGGAGAATGGCCCTCATCCAATGGATGCTTTGGAAAAACAACAGCCCACAAAGCTGACCCCCAATATTTGTTTGTAAAAAAGTGTCTTTCACAATTTCAATTTTATAAACTTTCAAAAGTTCTAACTTATATGACATTTATAATTTATGACAGGCTCCCAAAATCTGATCATCATAAGTGTATCATGAAACTAGAAGACAAGTATATTTCTGAAATACTAGACACCGCCTAATTCTAGCTTCAATTCCAGGATGTTTGATATGACATGTACTAGTGACAGCTTTTTCTTGTCCCTACATTATTTCTTTGGTTGGAAACATAAATTGGTTAGTGTATAGACTGGGGAATACATAGGAGTTACCAGCCTGAACAGCTATAGACTTCTTCCTTGCTAATCTCTGATAAAAAGAAATTAATAATCTAACATTTTTGTTATAGGCAAATAATGTCTTGGTAAAACTACATTTCACTTTAACCACTAAAAATTTGGGATCTATATTGAGATATGCTGTCAGCATAAACACATACTGAATTTTGAAGACTTAGTATGAAAAAATGGTTGGTTGGGGAGAATTCATTTACATAAACTGATAGAATTTCTTACTAATTTTCACAATTACCCTTGTCAAAATGACTTGTTTTTTGATTGAACAGCTGGTCTCACCTAGTGTCTATACTTTCTTCCATAATATTTCTATAGTAATTATAAATACAAGAGGTCTATTTTAGTACATCTCAAAATAAAAACATAAGCTTAAAAGAGAATTTTCTAAGCAGAGGAACCTAATGGATAGCAATAACATTTAAGCCTAAGAAAGCATAAATAATGAAATAATACAGGTAGAGAACTAGTAAGAGAAAGAATCATCTTGTCTAAAGCAGATTGCTATTTGGATTTTAAAAGAGTAAGTTCCACTAGGCTCATGAGCATGCATTCCCCAAATCCCCAATAGAATGGAGAAATGGAGAAAAATTGCAGCATGACTGGATCCTTTGGGGTGTGCTTTCCCCTTCTCCTTCTCTCTGTTCTCTCTCTCTTGAAAGTATAGGTGCCCCACTTATTAATAAATAAATAAATAAATAAATAAATATTCTTACCATTTTCATTTGGTAGTTCATTCAAGAAAAAGATAATTCCATAAAAGCAGCAGAAAATAAACAGAATGAAGTTTTGCACTCCTGATAATTACGTATTTTTTATAAAACAGAAAGCGAATGTGTTTACAAACTAACAGTAATATGATCATTTTCAAATCTTTGATCCTCAAGCAAGGATCATCTTGCTTCAAAGTTTATAACTCATGTATAATTTCTACTGACAATAAAATTACAACAGTACAGATGCTTGTCAGCAATGTCATGGCTTCTTTACATGTGAAGGTCATAACATAAAATTTAAGGCGATGGTACCGGCAGATAGTATAGTAGTTTCATCAATGAACTCCCATGTAGTTGACCACAGTTCGAGTAGAAACCTGGAAATCTGAAACTCACGCATGGTGCATCTGTGTGTGTGCCCAAAATTCAGAGAGGAGAATGGAGAAGGGATTGTGGTATGGCCATCCCCCCCACGGAGGGTGAATTCTTGCTTTCTGTCTCGGTATCTCTCTCTGGAGAGCACACATGCTCTGTAGCAAAAAAGCTATAAAAAATTCAAGGTGACAAATGAACTATGAACTGAAAATCTTTTGATAAATATTTCTCATAGTACTTCACTGAAATATGAACACTCATCAAAATATTGCTGTACTAAAATTAGAACCAATATTAAAATCTGAATAGTTTTTTCTAAAAAATGTTCCTTAAGCCATTCACTATGCATACAATTTATTTTGTGCAATTAATTACAAAATGATGTGATATTTTTCTTCTTCAATGTCTTAAATTTCTTATAGTTAACGTCAAAATTAAATGAAATCTCTTATTGTCTTAATCAGAGAGCAAGAAAACTAAACTTAAGTACTCTCTGGAATAATAATTATTATTTGTATGTGTGTGTGTGGTGTGTATTATCACTATTGGTGAGTGATCAAGAGTGATTTATACTTTTCTCTCACTGTGCATCATTCATATATTGTTCAAACACACACACACATACACACACGGCACTAAATTCTGCTATGGTAGAAACAAACAAAACACTAAAAGCTTACACACCAAAAGTACAGATTTTCTGCTTTGTTTTCTTTGTTTTTAGTTTTTTGTCATAGGATGTGTGAACTTACCAGAGAGAGACAAAGAAAGATATATATAGAGAGAGAAAGTGAGAGATAACCCTCCAGGGAGAGTGAACACACCACAGTCCCGTCTCCATTCTCCTCTCAGGATCATAGGCACGCACACATACATGCCCAGCATGATTATCAAGCTTCTGGGTCAACCCTGAAACCAGGGTGGACCATGTGGAATTCAGTGCCTTGACCACCATGCCACCTTCTGGCCCCAATGATACTTTATTTTGTCTGAATAACACGATTCCTCCAAATTCTCTTTTCTTTTCTTTCTCTCTCTCTCTTATTTATTTATTTATTTATTTTTTTTTTTGAGAGGTTTTTGCTAGAGGGCACGTGCACTCGCCAGTAAGACAGAGAGAGACATGGAGACAGGAAGCGAGAAATCACACCCCGCAGGGGGGATGGCCATACTGCAATCCCTTCTCCTCCTTTCTCCTCTCGGGATCTTGGGCACCACACACACGTACCTGGCATGAGTTTAAGCCACTGGGTCTGGGACTCGAACCACGGTCGACTACATGGGAGTCCAGCGACATAGCCGTTACGCTAAGTGCTGGTCCCCCTCCAACTTCTCATAAGAAAATCAGAGAATTATTTATGTCTGTGTGTGTGTATCTGTGCATGCATGCGTGCATATGCACATGCCTAAAAAAACTCAATAACAAATAATTAGGTTAGAGACTGCTATTCCTAATGGTGATTCGAGTATTTATTAAGAAAACTTAATAGGTTTTAAAACAAGTACATATTATTTTGGTGTATCATGGGTACACTTACTAACATAAGGACTGCTAATAAGCATTAATGAATAAATTCAATGAACACCCACAGAAAAGAATACCTCTGCTTGTTGTTCTTGGATGAAGTAACTACTTCATTAATCTTAATATCAATGCTTTCTCATTATGTATGTGGTACTCATAGTTAATAACAGAAGAAAAAAAAAAAAAAAAAACACTGCCACCAAAATGCCTTCCCACGTTCATCTGGCAACACTAATTGCTACCTAGGTTCTAAGATAGTTTGAAGAGAAAATCACAGGTATTTGTTTCTCTCACTCATTTTTTTCCCCTATTTTCTCAGAAAGAACATCTAATGATGTGATTCTTAGCAAAAACTGAGGAAGCCAAAGTCAAAATAGTAATTCAATTATTAAGAAGCTTGAAATTCCAAAGTATTATAAAAAGCACTTTAAAGAAGAAAACCTCATTTCCTCTATTCCATGTCTTAGCTGACGGCTTCCTACTTACCCAACCCTGCCATAAGCCTGTGGTTCTCGATATGAATATCAACAACTCTTTTTTTGAAAAATGAGTTTAACCTTTGGAGCTTTAACTGTGTTCCTAATTTCATTCTAGTTAATAAAGTTTCAGAACAAAGGGAATTGAGATGAGGTTAGTACGGCAGGGAAAATGGATTATGGGTTAGGATGACCAGCTGAATTCATATTGGTCTCTCTTGTAGGTAGACATGACCACATGATGAAAATACAGATAATGAAATGTAAAATAAAATTTTTGAACAGGCCTCCTGGGAAAGCTTTATACATGGGATCAATTCAACTGCCATATGACTTTGGATTTTTTTTCCTTTGCATTTTAAGTATTTATTCCAGAGAAGAAGATACAATGTCTGTAGGAGTTGCAGCCATCTTTTGATAATGAGAACACCTCAAGATAATCAAATTCTTTAGCAACACTTTTCAACCTCTTCCTTCTCCCACAGACAGTATATGATCCAGCTCTTCCACATTGTTCCTTGTCTTATCTGTCTTTTCCTCCAATTAGCTCCTTGATAGCATAGATTGTGGCTTCTCATCTTTATAGATCTGGATATAGGCCAATACTGGGCACAAAAATGGTACTCGAAATAATTTCAAGATCTGTGTGGGTGGTTCAGCCTGATGGCAAAGTCAGGAGCAAACTGCACTGTGGTACTGGATGCCAACGTGATGAACCCTGGGTTCACTTTCCCAGCTTGTCCTAAGAGCACATTGTGCATGTGTGCAATGCTCAGAATCCTGATAAGATGGAGGGGCTTATGAAGATGAATTGCAGCCCAAGTCCCTGTTAAGGATGCTTCTCTCTTCCCTTTTCTATCTTTCCTTCTCTTTCTCTCATGCACACACATGCACTCTCAATCATAAATAAAAACAAATAAACTTAAAAAGAAAAGAATGATGTGTGTGTGTGTGTGTGTGTGTGTGTGGTCATCTCATTTGATTAGTATGCCACTCCAGTCTAAAATGAAGCTTACTCTATGTAAGGTATATTTGCACAGACAATGTCAAATTGAATGTTTGGATAGGTAGATAAATTTACTCATTCAACATTTATTGTGAAACTATCATAGAGCAGGCATTATGCTGAGACCTGAGGACACACAGTAAAGAGGACATTAGTTGTCTCAGGGGAGTTCACATTTTAGTGCATGCCATTAGTAAATACTGAAAAGGCTGCAAAGAGGTGAGAAAAACATGCTTTGGTTCAGTCTAAAAAATCAAAACATAAACATTAGATTAACTGTTTATCATTTATGCTTAATTATCATGGAACAATATATAGCAATTGTTAAACATATATCAGATTGACTTTGTTGTCTTAAGGAATTATAACATATACCACTGCTAACACCCTTTTACTGTTTCACTACTCATATAGCACAACTGCCTAGCTGACAAATAGATTCAACTGCCTATTCCTGGGAGCTCTTCCATAATTCATATAGAGTTTTATCCATTGTTTAAGAAAGAATATTTCAGAAGGGTTAAATAAATAAGGAAAATAAATGAGATGAAGTATCCCAGGAAGAAAGATGGAAGAGTTGATGATCATTAAACACTGCAGATATAAAGAACATGAATATGGGCACATTGGGAACGTGGAGTGTAGAAGTTATGTGAATGTACATAATAAATATCAATATATTATAAAGGCACCCTCTTTGTTATTTAAAAATGAATATAAAAAAAATTTTCTTCAGTCATAGATTATATCTTTTTCACTCTTTGTAGCCAATATACCATGAAGCTTATAAAGAAGGTAACTCTAAGTTATGGGAAAGGGAAGGGAGAGTTCAACGTGATACAAAAATAGTAAAGCAGGTACAAAAGATTCAATTAAATGCCAGAATATCTCCAGCAATAAAATAGTTTACAGCTCCTCTGAGCCAGACTCTGTTTAATAGTATGAAAAATGTGAAGCTGAGTCCTCTGAGGGGGAAAAAAACTGTCATCTAGTGTTCCAGAATTAGAGATGTATTTCTTTAGACTAAAATATGTTTTTTCTTTTTTTCAAAGTTTGTCAAATTGCACAACTTCTTAGTGCCTCTATCTCACAAAATCAAAGTTCTGAAGTGGTGTAAAAAGTGTAGGGCAGAAGAGACCCTGGGCATCTGAGGCGGGGATCGGGGTGGAACAATCCAAAGACAAACGTGCCTCTCTGGGCAAGGACTGGGCAAGGGTCAGAACCCTTCCTGGAAGGAGAGCTGACCTCTCTGCTGAAGAGGGATGGCTACACGCCTACTTGCTTCACTTCTATGGATCAAAATCATAAACCACACAGTGTATTATAAACCACCCCAAGCTACCACTCAGTGCCCTTCCAGGATGGTTTTTGATGAAAATGAATTCCATTTAAAGAAAAACAGTCATGTACAATGCATACTTTTCTTTCTTTCTTTTTTTTTTTTTTTTTTTTTTTTTTTTTTGTCACTGGTATTGACAAAGTGGTTCTAAAATCTGGGCTTGATCTGGTTCTGGCATCTTTTGAAACATATACAAAGACATAAGTGAGAGAACATTCAAAGCCCATTTTACTTTGAGCAATATAATTTACTCTGTGGGAATCAGAAAAGCAAAATTAGAGAGAAATGAAGGCTTTGGTTACCCTGAGAGGCCTGCCTGTCCTTCTGTTTGATTGGCTTGCTTTTCATTTTCTGCACTACAACCTTGGGTTTTATAACAAACTTGCTGCTTCAGTTGAAATATGCTCTTGTCACTACAAAATGTATTTTGTATTTCCAAATAGAACTTGCTGGACAGTAGCACAATTACATTCCAAAGAAACATACACATTTGACATATTACAAGTTCAAAGAGATACGTATTTTACCCCTTTCTGTTAAGACAGAATTGAAGGAAAATATGACCAAAGGCTTACATATAGAATGTACTGCACAAATCAGTACATTGTAAAAACCTGTGTTCTTCTAACAAAGTTTACCTCAGAGAAAAGAACTTGGGGGGAAAAAAAGTGTTTTTTCCCCACAAGATCTGTGAAGTTTTATGGAACTGATGAGTCTTAGTACTTTGGAGTGAAAACTAGATTCCTACAATCTGCATTTAATGGTCCAGGAGATGGGCTCAACAAGTACTGTCAAATGACACGGGCCCACATTTTAGTTTTCTGGTCTCAGAGCAATTCACTCTTAGGTGTAATGCTTTTGGAGAAATCTGACAAACACTATCTCAAGAGAGTTAATCAGAACTGACATGAATAGTTTATAAGTCACATTGATAGTATGTACTCTTGAAATAATGTGATGAGACTGGCATTTTACTTCATGGTCTTCCTCCCCAAAATTTCCATCTACTCATGATAAAAACACTAGACAACTTCCAACTGAGGGATGTTCTACAAAAGGATTGATCAAGTTATTGTCAAGGTCATAAAAATAACCAGGGATGTCTGAAAAACTGTCAGTCAAGAGGAGTCCCAGAGCATATGAGATGAAATGCAATGTGGTATTTTGAATGAGCTTTTTGGACAGAAAAAGAACATTAGTTAAAAATTAAGGGATATCTGAAATAAGTGTTGCCTAGTGATAATGCATCAATACCAGTTAATTAATTATGGCAATTAGACCATATTCATGTAAGATGTTAATAATAAGAAAAACTCTGAGTGAGGTATATGAGAACTCTGTACTATCTTTGAAACTTCTCCGTAAACTAAATTTATTCTAAAATAAAAGTTTATTATATGGTAAAAAAAATTCCTATATGGTGAAATTAACATCATTTATTTACTTTACAGACGAGAAAACTAGGAATCAATCTAATTTTAAAAAATTGAGGAGCACAATTACACATATAAGTAGAATAAATACCTAGAATCAGATATTCTCATTTCCAGGGCCAAAATTATTTTTACCGTATTTAATGCCTGAGCTTCTTAAGAGTTTAAAAACACATTGAGACTTGCAATTCAACAACAGCTTGGCTTACTACTCAGTTCCTTCAAGTCTTTGCTCAAACCTCACTTCCCCAATGAGTCCACCCGACAGTGTATTTAATATAGCACAGAACTCCTGACTCCCCTTCACCTGATCTCCTTTCCCTTTCCATATAATTTCTACCTTCTATTACATCATATTCTTTCATTTTTGTTAGGATTTTTTTCTGATTGTCTGTTTTCCCTCACAACAATATAAGCTCCAGAAGGTCAGAACTCTTTGCTTACTGTATTTACTGATCTATCCTGAGCACCAAAAGCAATGTTTAGCATACAGAAGATTCTTTTTTGTTTTTTTTTGGAGAGGTTTTTGCTACAGGGCACATGTGCTCACCAGAGAGACAGAGAGAGACAGAGAGACAGAAAACGAGAAATCACCCCCCAGGGGGGATGGCCACACCACAATCCCTTTTCCTCCATTCTCCTCTCAGGATCTTAGGCACACATGCACATGCACCCAGCTTGAGTTTAAGCCACCTGGTCCAGGATTTGAACCGTGGTCAACTACATGGGAGTTCAGCGACATAGCCATTACACTAACTGCTGCTCCCATACAGAAGACTCTTAATGAATGTCTTTAAAAGACTGAATCAACCAATCTCAGGCCAGTAATAATTTCTTGGGATATATTTTGTATGCTTTGAGCAAAGACTCTGTGTAAATTTGATTCACAGGATTCATTTAACAGAGACAGAAAATTGCTTCTTTTTTGAAGCCTACCTGTTTTTAGATAGAGGTGTGCACTACCTTTTCTTAATCTTAGTTTTTCATTGCTTTTGATCTTTTACTTCCCCAAGTCTTTCTCCTGAACTTGCATTGCTTAGGCTAACTGCAGTGTCAGGAATTAGTGATGCTTAGTTATCCCAGTTTATCTATTGTTATTCTGCAAAGAGTTTTTATAATAACAAATATTCATAACTTTTCTAAAAGCCTGCAAATTTAAAGAATTAGATCTCATTTTTTTCTACATATATCCTAAATCTTTGTCTATAGAAATTGATATTATCACAGGATTACGGAGGAACCCTAAAGGGTCTCCTATTTTACTTCCTTCACTCATATTGCTTGCTCTTTCTCCTACTATTGAAATTAAAGAACATTTCTCAACAGCATATCAGTCATAATTATGCCCCCTTCCTCCTACTGCATACCTATCAGAAAATCGTTGAGTACAGTAAAGTATGTTGTAAAAACCTTCTTTCTTTTTTTTTTTTTTTTTTTTTTTTTTTCTGTGAGGTTTGTGCTATAGGTCGCATGTGCTTGCCAGAAAGACAGAGACAGAGAGACAGAAAGCGAGAAAGCACCCGCCAGGAGGGATGGCCATGCCACAATCCCTTCACCTCCATTCTCCTCCTGGGATCCTAGGAACTCACACACAAGCACCCATTGTGAGTTTAAGCCACCGGGTCCGGGACTCAAACTGCAGTCGACTACATCAGAGTCCAGCAACATAGCCATTCCGCCAACTGCTGATCCCTAAAAACCTTATATCTAAAGGGATTTTATTAAATACTTATATCATGCCTTATCTATCATATTGATTATTTCAGCAGTTGAAAAAGAAACAATTAGGATGTGGAGAAAGGGAAGGACAATGGCACCAGATTTTGCTTGATCACAAAAATGCTATGGAAGTTGTTGGATTTATATCATATGATAAAAATATGTCAGGAACTGAATTTCCTTTTGAGATTTACCTCCTGTACCTTCTGAAGAGTGTACTCGGTTAGATGTGTGTGCATTATTAAGTTCTCTCCTCTTACTGTTTAGAATTGAAAGAGAGGCCCTTCTGAGTACAGGATAAGGTTCTCCCCAGACTAATGGACTTGCCATCAACACTGAGAACAAAACTTGGTGATCCATAAGATCGCTTTAGTTGTAATATTTATTCATCAAGTATTTATTCAGAAATTACTACACAAAACATTGTGAACATTGTAAATTTAGTAAGTGGTTTTGGTATAGCAAGAACATTGCCCTCAGGTAGCATAGTAGCATACATTCTAAATCTTCATGGATAGAGCAAGGTAATGTATCATAAGAAAGACATGGGACCAGCAGTTAGCGTAATGGCTATGTCGCTGGACTCCCATGTAGTCAACCGTGGTTCGTGTCCCGGACCCGGTGGCTTAAAACTCACGCTGGGCGCGTGTGCATGCGTGCCCAAGATCCTGAGAGGAGAATGGAGGAGAAGGGATTGCAGTGTGGCCATCCCCCCTGGGGAGTGATTTCTCACTTTCTGTCTCTTTGTCTCTCTCTGTCTGGCGAGCACACGTGCCCTATAGCAAAAACCTCTCAAAAATAAAATAAAAATAAATAAAAAAAGAAAGACATAAAGACATAAAAAGTACATAGAAGATACTTCAGGAGGGGAAAAAAAAAAGAAAGAAAAACCTACATACTGAAAGATGTTGAGTCAATATCCAAAACATAAGCAGCATCAAATCTGGCAGATTGTGGTAGGGAACTAGGTAGAGTCCTTCTCCAAAATTTTCTATCTAGAGATGGTAAGAAAGCCCCCTTTCTCCTACATCTGAAGATGTAAACTTAGACATTAGGGTCACGATTACTGCTTAAGGAAGAAACACACACTCAATAAAGCCAAAATAGAGACGCCAGTATCAAAGAGAGAAGCTTGCTGACATGAGATTCTTAGGTTCTGCTGTCTCTAAAGCCACCTTGACCAATTCCTAAAATTGAAAGTATCTCCCATTCTTAGCTTAAACAACTTAACATTTCTATTAGTTATAGTTAGTCCTATTTAATGTCATCTTCCTACACTTTAGGCAAATTTTTCTCATTGTAGAAATGAGAAACTTGTGTTCTCAGAAAGGCTAAATTAATCTTCTGCAATTAGTCTAATGTTTTTCAATTTCATTTTATTTATGTAGTAGTGTCAGATGGTAAATATACCTAATTATAATCCCTTTATACTAACAATATAACATTTGGAGGGTCAGGATGTTTTGGGGAGGAAATTTGCTCATAGAGATGAACAATCTATGTTTGAAGCCCAGGCTTTATTGCTTACTAGATGTGTCATCTGGTCAAGTAGCTACACTTGCCAAGACTCATCCTATTCATTGATTTGGTGAGGACATCATTTGTGTACTACCAAGTTTAGAACATTTGCCTATGATACAAAAATTATGAATATGAAAGTGCTCTATACAATGATCAAGTCTATAAAATGTGAAGCAAGTTATTTATATTCATGCCAAAATGAAGGGCAGGTAATCGTACTTGGTTCTATACATGAAGAATTTAGGAACTATTAACAAGAAAATTGACACTAAGAATGCATCCTATGAGTCCTTGACCTATGGATTTGCCAGTTTTGAAGTGAAGTAAGAGCTGAAGGAAGTGGTCATATTTCTTTCTGTCATTCTATGCATCATCCCTGTTTTCATCCTGAACTCTCTACAGTCTTCAACACCATAGCCTTTTCATGGCCAAGTCCTGATTATTCTGCTTCTGAAAAATATCTTGAATCTTTCCAACTCTTTCTGCATTACTACTATCCCATTTCCACTACCACCAAATTTCCTTTCTGTTTCTACTTAGCTTCTTACCTAGCTTACTACAGATTCCAGACTGGGGTTTCATGCCCCTACAGTTTTATTTCTTCACTGGAAATTTTTATCAAGCAACTGTCCCTCCTAAAGCATTAATTGTCATGTTAAAGCTAAAACTACTTACTAAATTTATAATGTTCTTTGTGATGTTATTCCTACTTAGAGGCCATCTAATGCCAGGTCTCCTTCAAACACTACTTTCCAAGCAAACCAAGCAGTTTTTTCTTCTCCAAACATGGTACTGTCTCTTAACCTCTTGATGTTTCTTGCTTCAGAGCTTTTGCTCTTTCCTCTAACTGAAACTGTCTTATTTCTTACTGTTTCAGAACTAGGAGGTACTAATTACTCACTTTCTTCTGACAGGTACCTTTGTTGACTTCCCAAGTCTAAAGTGTTCCCTCAGGGAATTCCTAGAACACTGTAACTTTTCCACAGAGAATTGTCTATAGAACTTTCTTCTCATTCATTGCATCCCATTCTCACCTGTCATTCAATCTACAAACGTGGTGTATTTTCATTTAGATAATTAATCTCAGTAGTGGTAAAGTTTTGGGTAGATGTCTTCAGTAAATTTTGTTCAATTTATTCCTATAAACATTGTTTTATCAATTCTGGTACAAATAATTTATTATTAAATTAAGTTTTCTAAATCGCTGCTGGCATATGTAGGAGGTACAGTTAGTTTTTACATTGACCTTGTATCTAGCGAAAAAAAAAAAGAATGGATAGTTATCAATAATAAGCTTTAAAATGACATTCTAATTACTCTGTTGTAGTTGGCAATATGTTCCAGCCAGTCAATTGAATAATGTATAGATTTTTAATAAGCAAATCAATTTACTTGCTTGAAACTTTGCACTAAACTTGTGTTTATTCTAGAGGTCAGATATTTTTTTCTTTTTTGATTATTCTTTTTTATTATATATTTTATATTACATTTAATCACATATTATGTATATGGATATACAGTGTTTAAGATTTATTTTTCCAGCATGCATATCAGTCAAGAAAAAGACATTACCATCCTCCTCATCATCATCAAATAGTTTTTCATATTATTATTATTTTTTAATACTCATGAGTTTTAAACATTCAATCACTATATATCATTTGGCTTGTAAAGATAATTTACCTAACACGAAATACTTTTGTGTGTGTGAGTTTTTTCTTTACTTTTTTTAAACATTTTTATTTTATTGCATATATTTTATATATTTTTTCTTTTTTCCATTTATTATTTATTCATTTTCCACAAACATTTACTTTACATATCAAATTTTTAAAAATTTTTTAAATTTTATATATATATATACATACATATGTGTGTGTGTGTGTGTGTGTGTGTGTGTGTATATATATATATATATATATATATATATATATATTTACCCCTATGTCTGACCCTCTGCCCTTTCGTACCCTCTTCTCACCCTATCTCTGGTGTCTACAGTTGTCTTCCATTCCTTTTCTCCCCACATTGTATTGATCCCACAATTTCTTACATAATCTAACTACTTTCAATAGCAAGTTCAGCTGGTAATTTCAAGAAAAGCAGTTTTGAATTGGTAAGGAAATTTGCTTAAAACTTAAAGCCTGGAAACAGGTTAATATTCTGTTCAAATAGTAGGTACATGAACCTATTGACAGCTCAAGACAGGAGAAAAACTCTTAAAATCAGACAAAGAAGCCTAGAAGAAAAGCAGCACTATTTTAGTCAAAAGACACAGAATGCTATTTCACCAGTTCAGTATCATGTACTTTATCTTCTGTGTGGTTTGATCTTCCCAATTGAATTCTGGGATATAATATAATATTCAACTCCAGTCTTGTCCCTACGATTAAGTTGGCCATTTTCTTAGTTTTTGAACTCTGATTTCTGTGTGACTACATTTAATTTTACTGACATAGCACTCCCTTGAGTACTTCTTGGAGATCTGGTCTGGAGCTGGTAAATTCTTTCAGGTTTTGTTTATCTCAGCAGACTGCTCATTGGAAACAACGTGAGAAAGGAAAGAATGTGAAAATATATTCAAAGTGTTAAGAGAAAAGCAATTTCATCCGAGAATACTGTACCCAGCAAGATTATCCTTCATATGGGAGAAAAGACAAGAGCCTGATTTTTTAAAAGAGATTTTTGTTATAGGGTGTGTATGCTTGCCAGAGACAGAGAGACAAAAGTGAGGCATCATCCTTAGGGAGGACAGCTACACTCCAATCCCTTCTCCTCCATTCTTCTCTTGTGATTTTGGGTATGCATGCACATACGTCTGGTGTGAGTTTCAAGCCACCAGGTCCGAGACTCAAACTGTGGTTGGCCGTGTGGGAGTCCAGTGCCTTAATCACTGTGCCACCTGCTGGCCTCCAGGGCGTGATATTTTTATGTCAAAAGTATGTGATTCAGAATGCTAAGCTGATAGATATAACAATAATATTGCTAATTTCATTGGTATTTATGAAAAGGGACACTGAAGAGAGGGGTTTTTTGTTTGCTTGTTTGTTTAATGTTTAATGCATTTATTTTCAGTGGACACATCCCTAACTTGCAAATTCTTTTTTTTTTTTTTTTTTTTGGAGAGGTTTTTGCTGTAGGGCGCATGCGCTTGCCAGACAGACAGAAACAGAGAGATAGAAAGCGAGAAATCACCCCCGAGGGGATGGCCATGCCGCAATCCCTTCTCCTCCATTCTCCTCTCGGGATCTTGGGCACACACGCACACGCGCCCGGCGTGAGTTTAAGCCACCGGGTCTGGGACTCAAACCGCGGTCGACTACGTGGGAGTCCAGCGACATAGCCATTACGCTAACTGCTGGTCCCTAACTTGCAAATTCTGAAGTGCAATTGAGGCTACCTTACCTGATATAATCTGAGATATGTCCATAAGCAGTATTGACTAATAGCTTCAAGAAAAAAATATTTATGATCCTTAGTGTGACCCAGATAAAATAATCTTGATGTTCTTTGCTGTATCTGTGGAAATTTTTTATGACTCTTCCCTTTATCACCTTGACTAGCATAAGTTACAAAATTGACAAAGATTAAAATCTTTTTTTTTTTAAATTGGTAGGGTTTCTGAATTTACTTGATGGAAACAAAATCAGCATATTTATAGGAACATCAATTTTCATTGCTTCACTCTCTCTTAATTGATGAAAATTCTTGAGATAACACAGAGGGCCCTCTTTATATTCTGCTGCAAGTATCTGTGATAAATTAGTCTTACCTTACTCTTTCTCAGAGAACAATAAATGTGTCCGATCATAGCAAAAGGCAGTCAAGAAAACCAATGTTGCAAGTAGAAAAATCTTATTGACCATTTCTTTCATCATTGGCTTTAAATTAAAAGCAGAAGTCTCCTGTGCTCCTGTCAAATCAGTTGAAACGGCTTGAAAGCCCAAACGGAAGTTCATATACCCAACAAATCAAAGTCGAAATGAACTGTCTGAAAGTCTAACAGAGTATGATGAGCAGCAGTGTAACTGTTCATGTAAAGCCGTCAAGTTATCCTGGTCTGATAGGCTGCAATGACTATAGTGCTTTATATTATCCTCTTTCTTTTACTTGGTGACTATAAAATATTATGGCACTGTTAGCAATAGTGGAACTTACAGAAAAAGAACATCCTTGATTTACATAAATACATATGCTTATAAATATATCCTCTATTTTTTTTGTAAAACCAGGCCACTTTAATGTTTTTGTATAATTTAATAAATAATCTTTTGATGACTGCAGACATGTAAGACTGGTTATATTCAGAAACATCAGTCATGATGGTTTTCCAGATTAGTGTATCATCTTCAAAAATTACAAGGAGTTATTTGTATGCAACTGCTATCAAACCAGTAATACAGCATTTATGCATCCATCATTTTCAAGATTGCTGGTTAACTTGGGCATATTTCCCCAAAATAACCTTGCCTCCTTGTGTCACAAGGCCCAACTCAATTCACATTCACCTCAATGACAGTACCTTTGGTGATAACACCCAAAGTTGTACATAGTGGGGATGAGGGATTCTTCTTTACACCAAGTATTGGCAGGCAAAAGGTGATTTTCAGTTCAAGATGTGTTACATGGGCCTTCTTGAAACGTAAGCCCATTGGCCTAATGAATTTTTCATATTTAGGTGGTTTTCTAGTAAAGCCATTTCCAACAAAGAAGACTTTTGTAACCATTCTTTTCCATGCCTTCTTCTTTCTCTTTCCTGTTCGAATAACTATTAATACTATTTCTCCCTGGGCTCGAACTTTGGGTAGAGGGACTTCCCATTTTTGTATAATCATTATTGGAAAGTACTTTAGCTCAGGACTGTCCTTCTCTGTCCAACAGATAGACAGGTACTGCTCCTTGTGGAGTCTCTTCATCATTCTTTTGTTTGGTGTTCCTCTTTTCATGCATATTGATGGGCTTTTTCATTTGTATTTTCTCAGCAAGGTGCTGTTTATGATAGAGTTTAGCCTTCAGACCAATCATCTTTTTTGTCTTCTTTGAAGGTTAATGAGCCTCCCGACTTTCCTTCTTTCTCTTTTTCTCATGATAATCCAAATGGTATCCATAGCGTTTACGATGTAATTCAATATATTCATTTTGTGGCATGGTGATGGCTGCAGAGTTGCCAGGAGCAGCCTCCCGGATGCAAAGAAGTTGTCAACTTTCAGGTCTCAGAGACCAACAAGCAGACCCCATGTGGGCTGGAATGGGAAACTCTAATGTTTACACATAGTTAGAAACTCAGATGATATGTTTCTCTGTTAAAGAGTTTATGGGAGTTAAATTTTCTTAGTGTGATGAACCCTGTGAGGTTTTGTTTACATTATTATTTTCTTTATCCAGAAGTACTTCATGATACTACTAAGAATAATTTGGAGTTCCTGTCTACGTAGTAAGTTTACATGAGTTTAAATCTTATATATTCCCCTAACTATATGAATTTGGAGTTACTCACTATAAGATGAGGTAGCCTATTGTTAAATGTACTTTACAAATTTAGGATTTGTTTTGATAAAAACTAACTTTAAAAAATAACAATAAATAGGTACCAGTAGATGGCGTGGGACCACTACTAAATGGCATAATGATTACATTGCTGGACTCCCATGTAGTTGATTACAGTTCAAGTCCCAGATCCAGTGGCTTAAAACTCACTCCAGGTGCACGTGTGTGTGTGTGTGTGTGTGTGTGTGTGTGTGTGCTCAAAAGCCCAAGAGGAGAATAAAGGAAAATGGAGGAAAAGGGATGGTGGTGTGGCCAATCTCCCTGGGGGCATAATTTCTTGCTTTCTGTCTCTCTGGAGAGCACATATGCCCTATAACAAAAATCTCTCAAAAACAAATAAACAATAAATAAGCAAGGAATGTACTCAAAGTACTATGGCTGTAATTACACATTCTCAAGACTCTCTTTAGCTTGTCAATATACAAAAGTCATGATGTATTTTTCTTATGTTTTTCAATGCAAAAATGCATCACAACTTTTACAAAGCCTAATATTTCTTTAGGGACCACATAACATATTAAACACAGTAGTCCATGACTGAAGAGGAATAAGATGAAACATTTATCCTTTTTGTCTAATACTTTCCATGTAGCCTAAGATTTTAAGATTATGTTAGATTTTAAGATTATACTCATGTTGGGACCAGCAGTTAGCATAATAGCTATGTGGCTGGACTCCCATGTAGTCGACCACGGTTCGAGTCCCAGACCTGGTGGCTTAAACTCACGCCAGACAAATGTGCATGCGTGCCCAAGATCCTGAGAGGAGAAGGGATTGTGGCATAGCCATCCTCCCTAGGGGGTGATTTCTTGCTTTCTATCTCTCTGTCTCTCTCTGTCTTTCTGGCAAATGCATGCACCATATAGCAAAAACCTCTCCAAAAAAAAAAAAAAAGATTATGTTCATGTATAACAAATCTTCTATTAGGAAATAAGCATTTTAAATTCAAGTTATCTTTTTTCTATACTTTAGGAAAATAACTTTTTGTATCTAAATGTAGTGATTTGTTTTTATCCCTATTAAATTTTCTGTTCATAAATTTAATATACTTTAGACTAGCAATGGTATAGTATGATTTTTAAGTAAGAGCTGTGTGGGGAGTCAAAGAGGAGATGTGAGGAATGCGCAGGACGAGACACCAGAATAAGACCAGGGTCTTTATCTGGACATGACCTTGGGTGGCTGGATTGTAATGAGCAGAATGTCTTGGGACTGTTTGGAACTGAGTGTTCCAAAGTATTGTTATAACAACCTGATAAATTCAGTAAGAGCCTAAAACCTTACATCACAGAAGTCTCTGGAGTATGTATAAATACTAGCAGTAAAGTGCATTCGGTACTAACCAGTATTGACTGGCAGTCCTCCTGTTTCTATCCTGTCTTCTTGTCTTTCTTTAATCCTCACCCCCCAACTCAGAAACTGTTCACCGTCGGCGGGTCCAACAGAGCTGGGGTAATATTTTTTTTAGCGATTTAGTATATGATTTAATTTTTATATGCCTTATTTTCAAATTGAAGATAAAAATATCTACTTTGCTAGGTAGTTGTAAAAAGTAAATGAAGCATTGTTTATAAAAAGCACTAGTCAGCACAAAGCAGTGGCTCCAAAATGGGGCAATAAAATTACGATTGCTATTCTGGTTCAATGTCTTTGGAACCTTGAGTCTGTCATCTGTATATGAAATAGTCATACTATACAGCCTCCGTCACAAATTTCACAATGGTGCTTCATTTTAATCTACATTCAGGTCCTTAATACAATTGTTAAGCAACAAAAAAGCCGGTCCAGCCTGGTGGCAAAGTCAGTAGTAAACTGAACTGCAGTACTAGAGGCCGCAAGGCCAACTGCATGTTGAGATCCCTTGGTCAGGAAATACTTGTGTACTTGTGTGCCCAGGATCATGAGGAACTAAGAGGACTGGGGAAAGGAGATTGAGGTGTGATGAAGCCTTGCTGAGGGTGCTCTTTTCGCTCACTTTTTCTGACTTTCATTCAGTCTCCCGTACACAATTGCGCTATCATGAGAAAAAGTAGAGAACTTGCTTCAATGAAGATTTCATTCAAGGTTGAAATCTACTCATTAATCAATACTTAGTGCATAAACATTCAGCCAGCTGTGAACCTATCAAATGTAGTGATTGTTTAACTTAATATTGCTGATAAGGTATTGAAAAATGTGCATGTACCAACTGCACACAAAAACCAGTCATTCCCTAACCAATATAAAACAATTTATTAGTGATCCTAAGTTAACTCCTGATAATTGCCAAATCTGCCACTAACTACTCAAGAAATATTTGCTTAGCCTAGTTCATTCAGTGTATTTCATTTGTCACCTACCATTTTTATTTTTTTGAAAATGTAAAGAACAATTTTAATCTGATTTTTTATGATACTTTGAGTTCATCCATGATCACATCTTTGATGTCTAATCTGTAGTGAGAGTTCAATTCACTAAAACCTAGAGCTTTAATTTCAAGAAGTTAGCAATCACCATCCTCTCCTCAAACTATGTTTAGACTACCTATATTATACTTAGCTACATTATACCTAACACCATTACGTTTTGTTTACTCACCCTTCAGTTATGTAAGCAGGAGGCATATGTATCCTGTTCATTATCCAATCCCTGAGTACTTAATATAGTAATTAACACATGTTAATTGATTACTTAATTTATTCTAGAAATAATTATTGTGTGTAAGCTGTTCTTCAAGCTTCTTGAATTTAAGAAATAAAGAAATTCTCTTTCTTACAAATTTTCTAAAGAAAAGAGACAGACGAACTGTTTAATATGTTAGAAATTCATAGTGTTAAGAGAAAAAGCAGGAAGGGATCAGGAACACAGAGTCAGGTTTTTAAGTTTCAATAGAGTGGTCAGTGCAGGCCTTTCTGTAAAGGTTACATCTGAGCTAAGATTAGAAAAACGTGTGTGGTGTGGAGCCACATATAAATATGGAGAAAGAGGATTCTTGACAGTACAAGAACCAGTGTAATTTCCGAAATCATCATTGGCCAATTAACCAGGAAGGGGTCAAGGTGCTAGAGCTAAAGCTGAAGAAAAGGTCAGAGAAGTAGCAGGGACTCAGAGTGAAGGGTCTCGGTGGTTATTGTCAAGAGACGGTCTTGATTCTGTGCAACAGGGGAAGTCCCAGGACACATAAACTGAGGATTCCATGATCTGATCTGTATTTAGAAAGATAACACTGTCTGCTAGATTGAAATTAGACTGTAGGGAAACAAGGGTAGGAGCAGGAGCACAAGTTGATGATGGCTCTGAAGAATAGTGAAAGCAGTGGGAAGGGCTCAGATTCTAGACATGGTTTGAAGATAGTGACAACAAAAACTTCTTTCTGAGCAAAATCAAGAATAACTTCAATGTGTTGGCTCTTATAAATTGGAAAGACAGAATTATTGCTAATTGGGATATAGTAGAGAAAGTTTATAGATAAAGACCAGAAATTTACTTAGAATATTTGGTTCAAGATGGCTATTAGGCATCAATAATTTCCCAATAAATAGATATTGGCTGATTATATCTAATAGATACTACAAACCTTTATATTAGATAGAATTTGAAAAAATCACTTCCAACACTTTTTCCTCCTTTTGCCCTTTTTTTCTGGTGTGTAGATATTGCCTTTCTCAGAGCAATGAAGTGTGAAACAAATTTTCATGATTTAAAGGAGTAAAGAACTTGATATGGAGTGATTGATTAAACATCTACTATCACCCCCAGCATGCAAGTTTAAGGGAAATTTCTACTTTATTTTTAATTGTATACATTGGTATCCATTTGAAAAGAAAATCCATGAGGACACTCAGACTGCATATATTATTAGCTTAGAATCCCAGTGGGTAAGGGACGAGCAGATGACATAATGGTTATGTCAATGGACTCCCACGTAGTTGACCATGGTTTGAGACCCAGACTTTGTGGCTTAAAACTCGCGCTGAGCACATGTATGTGTGCCCAAAATCACAAGAGGAGAACGGAGGAGAAGGGATTGTGTTGTGGACATCCCCTCTGGGGGGGGGGGGGTGTGATTTCTCCCTTTCTATCTTTCTGTCTCTACAGCGAGCACATGTGCCCTAGGGCAAAAATCTCTCACAAAAAAAAGAAAAAAAATTCCAATGAGTAAAAAAGTCAGTTTGTGAAATATTTTAAGAACTTCTTTAGATATTTGAAAACATTATAATATTTTATAGTTTCAAAAAGTACAAAAGCTGTTACAAATGTAAAAATCATTACTGCTTTTCACTATTTGATAAACACAATAATTTCTAATGAAGAGATACTTTTCTAGTCCTAAATATTCAGTCATTGGATGACTCCCTTCAAATTCCACCTTCATGGCTCAACTTTTCTCAGTAATGATAATGACAGTTGTACATTTATGTGTGAGTCTGCACAGATATATACAAATATACACACTAGTTACACACATGTGCATGTGTGTGTGTATTTAATCAATGCATTATAGAAGCTTTTCTTTAGTATAATTTATGTTTTTAATTTTTTTGTATATGCTAAGGTATATTGAGGAAAAAACATAATAAACACAATAGGAGAAGTTCAGGTAGTTAATTTCCAGAAAGTGTATATAGAGGGTAGACAGGTGAAATAATAATTATAAAGAATTATAAACAAAATTAAACTTTAATAGATAGTGTATCTCAGTGAAACTTACCCCAAACTTATCTCAAACTTACAGAGAAAACAATGCTCATCATTTTTTTCACTTAACTTTAATAAGTTTTGAAAGTCAGTGCTTTTTTTAAAAGTTTTTCTTAGGACAATTAAATATATTTTCTTTATACAAATGATTATAATATATTTATTTGAAATATTTTCACATTCGTTGGGAATAATAAGAATTCTTTTGTTCTTTATATATTTATATGTTCCTTTGCTTAAAATATTTACATAATCTACTTGTTTTTTTGGTAATTTTAAGAATATTAAGTATTAGTTTATTAAATACAAAGTATTCCAAATTTGCAAGATAGACATTGAACCTAATTTCTAAAATTATAAAGACCTATTTCTATGGTTTTCCCTCCTACAATATGCACTTTTCATAGGAAAAAACACTGTGTGAATCATTATCTAATGTCAGTACAATGCAGATACATAGTAGATAACATATGAGTATCCAAAGTAATAGGACTTAATTTTAAATAATCAGCTCAAAAATAGAAATTTTCTACAGCAGACATTTTTAAAATAAATGAAACTTATTTTAGAAAAACAATTCAGAATCAAATTGATCAAGTGAACAGAATAGAGGGTAACTGAAAAGTATTTTCACTTATGTACTGAAATTATTCATTGTCTGAAGTCAGAGTCTGAGGTTAAGATTCAGGCGCTGCGGCATTTTCTTGGCTTTACGCCACCTAGTGTTACCAAACCTTCATCTTTATTCTAAACCCTTGTAATGTGTTGATAATGCACTCTAAGGCACTGTGCTGAACACTTAAAACAAATCACTCCATTCAATCCTTTGTGCAAACATGTGTCCTCTCTTTTTTGCTAGACAGCATATATGCTCACTAGAGAGGGACAGTGAAAGAGGAAGAGGAAGAAAGCACTCTGCAACACATATTCTGTGTGGTCACACTACAATCCCTTCTCTAGGTCCCCCACTTTTTGGGACTTTAGGCACATACTAGTATGTTTTTCAAGATTCTGGGTCTGGGACTCAAACCTCACAGTTGGTCATATGATACATGATTCCCTTAACCACCAGGCCAAAGGGCTGGCCCATGTATCCTCTCTCTACACACATGACTGTATATAAGAGCTGTGCATCCCTGAATATTAATGAAACAGGCCAGAGGAACTATTCAAGGCCAAATGTACCTACATTTACACAGGATACAACAAGAGTTTTCAATGTCTTTGAATCTCCTCCCTTTACCTCAAATTTTTTACATGGAATGGTATTGCTTTGGTTTATATGGGTTAGATAGAACACAATTAGTCCAACACTCAATCCCTTCCTTTCTTCAATCTTCTCCTTCCCTCAACCAAGCTCCCCAACAGAATCAATGATAAAAGTTTTAAAAACAGCAATACAAGACCAATATAAATTCCTAGGTCAGTTAACTTTTCTTTCTTTCTTTCTTTTTTTTTTTTTAAGAGAGAGAGAGGGGACCAGCAGGTGGTGTGGTGGTTAAGGTGCTGGACACTCCCTCATGGCCGACCACAGTTCAAGTCCTGAATCTGGTGGTTTACTTTCTCACTTCTTCTCTCTCTCTCTTTCTCTGCCTCTCTCTGGTCAAATTAAAATAAATGAATAAATAAATAAATTTTTAAAAAAGAGAGAGGGAGAGAGATTTTTGCTATAGGACTTGTACACTTGCTGGAAAGACAGCGAGACAAAGTGAGAAATCATCCCTGGGGGGTATGGCCACACCACAGTATCTTCTCCTCCATTGTCCTCTGGGGATTTGGGGCACACATGGGAGTTTAAAGCTGCCAGGTCCAGGATTCGTACCACGCGATTGGCCCTGTGGAAATCCAGCATTGTAACCACTATGCCATCTGCTGGCCCCTGTCTTCCCTTCTTGGGACTTTAAGGGTAAAGCCTTTCCTGGCTTCTAGAAGCTGCCTGCCTTTCTTGACTCCTCATCCTGTAATATCTCTAAAGCCATCAATGGCCAACCCGATCACCTTGCACTGCATCACTCTGTACAGACTCTCCTGTCTCACTTTACACATTTAAAAATACTTTTGATCACGTTGAGTCCACCTGGATAATTCAGAATACCTTTATCTTCAAGTCAGCTGATTAACATCCTAAGTTCCCCTTGCAACTTTAATATCCCTATACCAGGTAGTATTTCAGGTTCCAGGAGTTAGGGTGTAAGCAACTTTGGGGGTCATTACAGGATGAGTGACTGGAAAGGTGTTTGTTCTCCGGGGGAGTGTCTAGGACAGTGGAGCAAAAGGGAAAAATCTTCAGTTTGTCTAGCAAAGCCTACAGGGCAGGCACTGGATCATGTTAATGCAAACTCTCTAATCACTCATCACAGGCACCTCCTGTGATGACAGAGATGACCAGGTTTTTCCATGGCTTAAATAGCATACCCCTTAGTCTAGCTCTCACTCTGACTGTAACTAGTAAGTAATCTTTTGGCTTTGCATTCAGGTTTTTAGAAACCATGATTGCAAGAAAGGCATAAGCCATGTCCAAGAGTGCAATGTGATCAGATGGAAAGAATGTCTGCCATCACTTCGCATTTACACACTGTCTTGGGCACCCATAACATACAAGATCCAGGGCTTGATTGATTTGGGGTCTACTTTTAAAAATGCTTTTCTGCAAATGCAGTTCTGAAACTAGATCCTGAACTAAAACTACTCTCCAAGAAATTAACATACTGCTAAAGCCAAGCAGCTAGTTCACTTTTCTCTATGACATAATTTGCTATTTTTTTTTTCTTGGTCTGCTATTTTCTTCTTACTAAACCTCTAAGATTTTTCCAGTAATGTGATCTCAACCTACACATCAATGCTTATTTAGGATCAATCAGAATAGAAAGTTAAGTATTACTAAAATTAAAATATAAATCAGGAAGGAGGAAATCATTTGGAATGTACATGTTTTATTTATGCTGAGCTTTGAAGACATACAGTGTTAACAGGAGACAAAATATATTCGTATTGACTGTGCAGCCAACTGGTAAATGAGAAAAGTATCTCATTTTTAATTTTGAAGATTAACTATTTTTGAAGACTAGTGATCCTATCTCTTTTTAGTCTAATTAAATTCTCCACTTAAGCCATTTAGACAAGAAAGATCATTATATCAAGAAAAAGTTTAAGTATTCTTTTATCTGCAAATCAAGAGGTTTCTTAATGTGATTTTAAATTAATTTACCATTTTTGGTCATTTTAATATGTTCTTTGAAATTTTCTCTTTTCATAAAAGGCAGTAAGACCAAAAAGAGGCACAAGTTTCCATTATGCCCATTATTATCAGTAATTTCCAAAATAACATAATTGCTGCTATTTTAGCATAGGTATCTTCACCTTCCTATCTTAGGCCAGTAGGATTCAATTAAACAAGGGTTCTTGAAGTTGGAAAGCAAGGTTGTTTTTTCTTTGGTTTGGTTTGGTTTTAGTCTAGTTTTGTTTTGCTTGATTTTTTTGTACCTTCCAAGTAATATGTTGATGTTTTTCTTTGGACCCATTGCCCTTTTTTTTATTTATCTAGTTTTTATGACTTTTTAAATTTATATTTAATCACTATATATCTTGACAGCGCACAACGCTGCTTTTCCCAGCACTAATATGGTGCATTCTCAGTCAAGGCAAAGTCATTATCATATATATTACCATCGACAAATATCTTTTCATTTTTTTGTCAATTAAACATATTACTATTTTTTTTTTCTGGTCATTCAGAGATCCCTGTAAGTGTCTCATATGAATCACTATCTCATGTATTTGATCCCCTTCCCTGGTTTTCTAGATCAAAACACCTCTGTCCAGTATGCTTATAAATTCATCCAATACACTAAAGGCTTTAACAGTAGGGTGGATATCTCTTCTTAAGCAGTATTAGTATTAAGTGGGAATTTGTCACAGATGAACCGTCTCAGGTCTTACTTCAGACCAGGTCTTACCCCAGATCTCTGAATCAGAATCTGCATTTTAACAGTATCTCACAAGTGATTTTTATGCACATTAAAGTTTCAGAAATACTATTTTAGAGATAAGGCCTTCGTTGTAAAATTGTGGTTTCAAAAAATGCTTCTATTTATCTGTTTACTAATTGTCTTGCATTGTTACTTATACACCTTATTACTCTTTCAATATGAGAGCTGTATAATTATGTTCCATTTTTTTCACTCTATATATTAGCATTTTGTATTTTCTCCCAAGTTTTCACCTCTCTCTTTCACTCTCTCTCCTTCCTATCTTTCTTTCTTTTTTTTTTTTTTTTTGGGAGAGGTTTTTGCTATAGGGCACGTGCGCTCGCCAGACAGAGAGAGACAGAGAGACAGAAAGCGAGAAATCACCCCCCAGGGGGGATGGCCACGCCGCAATCCCTTCTCCATTCTCCTCTCGGGATCTTGGGCACGCACGCACACGCGCCTGGCGTGAGTTTAAGCCGCCGGGTCCAGGACTCGAACCGCAGTCGACTACGTGGGAGTCCAGCGACATAGCCATTACGCTAACTGCTGGTCCCTCTCTCCTTCCTATCTTTCTTTTTTTTTTTTTTTTTTTTTTTTTTTTTTTTTTTTTGCCTTTGGGAAGTTTTTATTTCAGTCTAGATGGAAGTTACTCAAGCACCAATGGCATCACAAACACAAAGATATAGCTTACTGTAATTCTATTCAATAAATTTCATGTTTAGCATTTGAACAAAGTTCAGAGGCAATCTAGTAATTAGTTTAGACACTCCCCTCGTCTTTTTAAAAGTTTACCTATTTCCCTTCTCCATGAGTGAAAGAGACAGAGAGAGGGAGAAAAGGGGCAGAGAGAGGGACCACGATTCATCTCCCACTTCAGTTATTCCTAGACCATGGGTACACACAACCAAGTGTGTTCGGGGAGGTCTCCGGATACAAACCTAAAACTTTCCCGTATGAGTCAACCTCACAGTGTATTTCATCACTGCTATATCACTGTCTGCCTCCCTTCTCCTTTTTGGTTTAAAACTATTTCTTTTGTGTTGAAGTCTTTTTGATACTTACAAATCTTCATTCTTTTTTTTTTATTAATTAATTTATTTATTTTTGTATATACTTTCAATCATATTGTTTGGCTTACAATGAGACCATTTCGATATGTGAACATTTCTCCCCAGACCCGTTGATCAAAATATCTTCAACAGATAACACCACACCTCCCCATCCCGTCAATGCTCTACCTCTGTATCCCTTCTCCAAATGTCTTTCGTTGGGCCCCACTCCTCCACATACACCTCATCTGACATTCACACCCATCTCTTGTGTTTGTTCAACTGTTAGTCAATCAGTTTCAGACATAGAATGCAGACAAACGGTATATGTTAAGTGGGGACATACAATGTCTCTCCTTCATAGCCTGGCTTGCCTCACTCAGCAGTACATCTTCCATATTCTTCCACTTTCTGTCAAAAGCCAGGGCTCTGTTGGTTTTTATGGCTGAGTAGTATTCCATAGAGTATATGTGCCACAGTTTTTCAATCCATTCCTCCATATGGGGGCATCTGGGTTGGTTCCATGACTTAGCAATTGTGAATAGTGCCGCAATAAACATCGATGTGCAAGCACTTTTCCAATGAAGAATTCTTCTGTCCTTTGGGTAGATACCGAGGAGTGGGATCTCTGGATCATATGGCAGATCTATCTGTAGATTTTTGAGGAATCTCCAAATTATTCTCCACAGTGGTTGGACCAATCTACATTCCCACCAGCAGTGTAAAAGAGTTCCCCTTTCACCACACCCCCGCCAACACTTATCATTTTTTGTTTTTTTAATATTAGACAATCTGACTGGGGTTAGGTGGTACCTCATTGTTGTTTTTATCTGCATTTCCCTTACGATGAGGGAGGTTGAACATTTTTTCATATGCCTTTTGGCCATTCGTGTGTCATCTTTAGAGAGTGTTTTCTTCATCTCCTTCTCCCATCTTTTAATAGGGTTGCTCATCTTTTTTCCAAACACCTTTTTTAGTTCCTTGTGTATTCTGGTTATCAGTCCCTTATCTGATGCAACATTTACAAAAATATTTTCCCATTCTGAGGGCTGTCGATTCACACTAACTACTGTGTCTTTGGCCATGCAGAAACTTCTTAGTCTGATGTAATCCCACTTGTCTATTTTGTGGACGATGGACTCTGCTTTGAGGGTCTTCTTTAGGAAGTCTTTCCCTACACCAATGTCTCCCAGAGTTTCCCCAGCATTCTCCAGGAGCAGCTTTATAGTTTGAGGTCTTAGATTTAGATCCTTGATCCACCTTGACTTGATTCTTGTCAAAGGAGAGAGGTAGGGGTTCAGATTCATCTTTCTGCAAGTGGAAGTCCAGTTTCTCCAGCACCACTTGCTGAAGAGGCTTTCATTTTCCCACTGGATTGACTGGTACCCCTTGTCAAAGATCAGTTGACTGTATGTTTGGGCACTTATTTCTGGGGACTCTATTCTGTTCCATTGGTCCACATGTCTGTTTCTGTGCCAATACCATGCTGTCTTTATTACCACAGCTTTGTAATATATTTTTGGGTTGGGGATTGAGATGCCACCCACTCCATTCTTCTTGTGTAGAAATGCTTTGGCAATACGGGGTCTTTTATGATTCCAGACAAATTTTAAGATTGTCTTTTCTAGATCTGTGAAGAATGTGTCTGGTACTTTGATTGGCATTGCATTAAATAGGTAGATTAATTTGGGTAGAATTGCCATTTTGATTATATTAACTCTTCCAATCCATGAACATGGGATGTCCTTCCATTTTTTTGTGTCATTTTCAATTTCTTTTTTTAGCTTCTCATAGTTTTCCTTGTGGAGGTCTTTAACTTCTTTGGTTAGATTTATTCCTAAATATCTTATACTTTTAGTGGCTATGGTAAACGGAATAAGTTTTTTCAGTTCTATCTCAGCCTGCCTGTTATTCGTATATAGAAATGCTATCGATTTCTGTATATTGATTTTATATCCTGCAACTTTACTGAATTCATGTATTACTTCCAGTAGTTTTTCCATGGAGACCATTGGGTCTTCTATGTATACAATCATGTCATCTGCAAATAGAGAGAGTTTCACCTCTTCTTTTCCTATTCGAATGCCCTTTATTTTTTCCTCTTTTCTGATTGCGTTGGCAAGGACTTCCAGTACTATATTGAAAAGGAGAGGAGAAAGTGGGCATCCTTGTCTTGTTCCTGTGTTTAGTGGGAAAGCTTTCAGCTTTTCTCCATTCAGGATGATGTTCGCTATGGGTTTTTCATAGATGGCTTTTATTGTATTGAGAAATGGCCCTTCTATGCCAATTTTGCTAAGAGTCTTGATCATGAAGGGATGTTGTATCTTATCAAATGCTTTTTCTGCGTCAATCGATATGACCATATGGTTTTTGTCTTTCTTCCTATTAATATGGTGTATTACATTTATGGTTTTGCGTATGTTGAACCAACCTTGCATTCCTGGAATAAAGCCTACCTGATCATGGTGTATGATCTTCTGTATAAGTTGTTGAATACGATTTGCTAGTATCTTGTTGAGAATCTTTGAGTCTATGTTCATCAGAGATATTGGTCTATAGTTTTCCTTCCTTGTCCTGTCCTTATCTGTTTTGAGGATGAGGGTGACAGAGGCTTCATAGAATGAATTAGGAAGACATTCACCCTTTTGGATCTTTAGAAATAATTTGAGCAGAATGGGAGTTAACTCTTCTTTGAAAGTTTTGTAGAATTCAGAGGTGAATCCATCGGGGCCAGGGCTTTTCTTTGTTGGGAGGTTACTTATTACTGATTCAATCTCCTGGCTTGTTATGGGCCTATTCAGACTTTCTATTTCTTCCTGGCTCATTCTTGGTAGATTATATTTGTCCAGGAATTTGTCCATCTCATCCAGATTATCTTGTTTCTTAGCGTATAGATGTTCAAAGTATCCTCTAATGATGTTTTGAATTTCTACTATGTCTGTTGTTATGTTGCCAGCCTCATTGCAGATTTGATTCACCTGGTTCCTTTCTCTCTTCTTCTTAATAAGTCTCGCTAGTGGGGTATCAATTTTGTTTATCCTTTCAAAGAACCAGCTTTTGCTTTCACTTACTTTCTGTATAGTACGTTTATTTTCTATTTCATTTATTTCTGCTCGGATCTTTATTATTTCCTTTCTCCTGTAATTTTTTGGATTTTTTTGCTGTTGCTTTTCCAATTCTCTAATGCTTGATGTTAGGTGATCCATTAGCCTTTTCTCTGTCTTCCTCTTATGTGCACTAATTGCTATGAGCTTCCCTCTTATGACTGCTTTGGCAGTGTCCCAAAGATTATGGAAACTTGTATCTTCATTGTCATTGGCTTCCATGAATCTTTTGATTTCGGACTTTATTTCTTCGGTAATAGTGGAGTCATTCAGGAGTAGGTTATTTAGTTTCCATGTTTTTAGGTATTTTTGAGGATTTCTCTTGAAATTAAACTCGAGTTTAATTCCATCATGGTCAGAGAAGATGCTGGAAATAGTTTCTATGTCTCTGAATCTGCAGAGGCTTGCTTTGTGTCCTATGATGTGGTCAATCTTCGAGAAAGTTCCATGTCGGGGTGAGAAAAAACTATATCTTGTGGTTTTTGGGTGGAAAGTTCTATAGATGTCTGTTAAGTCCAATTGATTTATGGTATCATTTAGGTCCTTGATCTCTCTACCTATTTTTTGCCTAGATGATCTGTCCAGAGGGGATAATGCGGTGTTGAGATCTCCAACAATTAGTGTGTTGCAGTCTATCTCCCCTTTCAGATCTAACAATCTTTCCTTCACATATCTGGGTGCTCCTGTGTTAGGAGCATAGATATTAATAAGCGTTATATCTTCTCGATCTATAGAGCCTTTTACTATGATATAGTGCCCTTCTTTGTCTCTTCGGACACTTTTTGTTTTAAAGCCTATTTTGTCAGAAATTAGTATCGCAACTCCAGCTCTTTTTTAGTTCCCAACTGCATGGAAAACCTTTTTCCAACCCTTCACTTTCAGTCTATGTATGTCTTTTTCCATGAGGTGCGTTTCTTGTAGGCAACAGATAGAGGGTTTCTGTTTTTTTATCCATTCAGCCAGTCTGTGTCTCTTGATTGGAGAATTTAACCCATTAACATTCAATGTTATTATCGATGTTATAGGATCTGTACCGACATTTAAGTTAGCCATTGTCTTAGTTGCCTGTTATTTCTTTGTTTCTGACTGTTGCATCTTTAGTTTTCCTGGAACAGTACTTTCTTCAGGATTTCTTGAAGAGCTGGTCTGGTGTTGGCAAATTCTTTCAGGTTTTGTTTGTCTGAGAAGATTTTAATCTTTTTTTCCCAAATGAAGGATAATCTTGCAGGGTATAATAGTCTTGGCTGAAATTGTTTCTCTCTTAACACTTTCATTATGTCTTCCTATTCTTTTCTTGCTTGCATTGTTTCTGATGAGAGGTCTGGTGTTAGTCTTATGGGATGGCCTTTGTAAGTTATTTCTCGTTTCTCTCTTGCCAGTTTTAGTATCATGTCTTTTTCTGTGACGTTAGACAGCCTGGCTAAGATGTGCCTTGGGGAAGATCTTCTGGGGTTGATTCTATTTGGGGTCCTTTGTATTTCTTGGGTCCGGATGGTTCAGTGCCTCTCTAGGCTTGGGAAATTTTCTTCCAAGATGTCATGGAATAGATTTTCCATTCCGCTATTAGTTTCTTCACCTTCTGGGATGCCGATTATTCTGATGTTTGGGCGTCTAATAGAGTCTAGTATTTCTCGTATATTATCCTCATGTTTTTTAGTTATTTTCTCGATCTTTTTGTAGTTTTTTTCTAGATCAGAGGTTTTATCTTCTACATCAGAGATTCGATCTTCAGCATGGTCTAATCGGCTCTTAATACTTTCCAGAGAGTTTTTGATTTCTTGTATTATAGACTTTATCTCTAATAGTTCCACCTGATTCTTTCTCAGAGTATCCATTTCTTCTTTCATATCCTGGAAGGACTTCCTAATTTCCTGTAGTTCGTTGTCTCTTTTTTTTTTTCCAATTCACAGAATTTGGTCACCATGAATGTTCGAAATTCTGTGTCTGTCATTTTGGTAACATCCTCCATATTTACGAGACATGGAGGGGCATTTTCCTTTGTTGGAGACATATTTTCTTGTTTATTCTGACCTGAGGCTCTTTTTCTACGTTTAGCCATTGGGAGATTATTTGCCTTTTAAAGACTTCTTGGGAGAACTTTTGTCCCACGAGAAGTAAGAGTCTTTCCTTTTTGATGGGAATAGCTGTTTGTTGAAGTCTCTCTTCTGTTGTTTTTACCAATGTGTTTTCAGGAAGGGAACTCTACAGAAGTGTCTAACAAGCAGTATCTCCTTTTTCAAAGGGGATCAGTACTAGGGAGGATCCCAGAGACACTTACCTTCCTAGGAAATTTCAGATATATGATTCTAGACCTGTCTAGTCTGTCTGGCACAGTAAAAAATAAGGAGGAGAGGACAATATGCAACGAAAGGAAAGACAACACAGAAAAATAAAGAAAAAGTCGCACGCTGCGCGCGCGATTTCGCCAGAGGCTTGCAGGAGACGCTATTGCCTTCTGGCAGTCCAGGAAAGTCTGGGGGGAGAAGGAGAGCTAGGTGTTAACAAGAGAATGCAGGGAGTTCAAGAGAAAAGAAAAAAAAAAAAAAAAAACCGCCTCAAGGAGATCCTGGCTACCTACCTAGAAGGTGGAGTCTGGGGCCTGGGGGTCTGGAAGTGGGGTGGGGGTCAGAGGTGACCCTCCCTCAGTATCCCTTGCTGGCCAGAGGCTTGCAGGAGACGCTATTGCCTGCTGGCAGTCCAGGAAAGTCTAGAAGGTGGAGTCTGGGGCCTGGGGGTCTGGAAGTGGGGTGGGGGTCAGAGGTGACCCTCCCTCAGTATCCCTTGCTGGCCATTGGCTTGCAGGACACGCTATTGCCTGCTGGCAGTCCAGGAAAGTCTAGAAGGTGGAGTCTGGGGCCTGGGGGTCTGGAAGTGGGGTGGGGGTCAGAGGTGACCCTCCCTCAGTATCCCTTGCTGGCCAGAGGCTTGCAGGAGACGCTATTGCCTGCTGGCAGTCCAGGAAAGTCTGGGGGGAGAAGGAGAGCTAGGTGTTAACAAGAGAATGCAGGGAGTTCAAGAGAAAAGAAAAAAAAAAAAAAACCGCCTCAAGGAGATCCTGGCTACCTACCTAGAAGGTGGAGTCTGGGGTCTGGGGGTCTGGAAGTGGGGTGGGAGTCAGAGGTGACCCTCCCTCAGTATCCCTTGCTGGCCAGAGGCTTGCAGGAGACGCTATTGCCTGCTGGCAGTCCAGGAAAGTCTAGAAGGTGGAGTCTGGGGCCTGGGGGTCTGGAAGTGGGGGGGGGGGTCAGAGGTGACCCTCCCTCAGTATCCCTTGCTGGCCAGAGGCTTGCAGGAGACGCTATTGCCTGCTGGCAGTCCAGGAAAGTCTAGAAGGTGGAGTCTGGGGCCTGGGGGTCTGGAAGTGGGGTGGGGGTCAGAGGTGACCCTCCCTCAGTATCCCTTGCTGGCCAGAGGCTTGCAGGAGACGCTCCTTCCTATCTTTCTTTGATCATCTTTCTAGAAATTTGTTTTGTAGGAACCAAAATTTTATTTTTTTAAAAAACAATTGTCTTCATCATTGATTTCTTAGGTTTATTTTTTTTTTTCTATATACTTTAAAAATATTTTACTACTTTTCTACAGTGAGTATTTATATCTTTGGTGATTTTTACCCAATTTCTTTTGCAATACAGATATTTCAATCTAAATATTTACTCCAATCATTTGAGAAAGATCGACTAATTTCCCTTTAGGTTTCTTCTCTGACCTATGGGTTATTCCAGATACTTGGAGTATATGTCCTTTCTGTTGATTTCTAAATTAATATTGTATTTTTAAGAGCATGTATTCTGTATTATTTTGATCCTTTGACATTTGCTTAGATATGTCTTATGAACCAGCATTTTGCCTATCTTGGTAAATTTTTCATGTGCGTATGAACATAATGTAGTCTTCAATTTTTATATGCAGTGTTTTACTAATAGCAATTAAGTCAAGCTTTTTAATAGCATTGCTCAAGCATTATAGATCTTTATTGGCTGTTATGAATCCCATCCACTACTGACAGGATAATATTAACATTTCCAAAGTTGTCTGTGGATTTGTTTATTTTTCTTTTACATTTACTAATTTTGCTTTATGTTGTAAAATTCTGTTAGTATGTGTATACAGATTTATCTTTGGTAATATATTTGGCCATGAAGTACAGTATACTTGATATTATTATATCTATAAATGCTTTCTTTAGTATTTATTTATTTATTTACTTGAGGTTTTAACTTTAGAGTGTGTGCAGTCACCAGAGAGAGACAGAGACAGTTATTGAGAAAGTGAAAAATCACCCCCCAAGGGGATGGCATACTTTCATCCCTCCTCCTCTGTTCTCCTCCTGAAATCTTGGGCATGCATGAACACACTCTCAGTGTGAGTTTCAAGCCACTGAGTCTGGGACTGGAACTGCAGTTGCCCATGCGAGAGTGCAGTGATGTACACTATCTGCTGGTACCAAGCTTAGTATTTCAAAGTATATCTTTCCCCAATATTTTATGTCAATGCAGGCTATCTTTTTACTTAATATCCCTTGTAGATAGTATATAAGCAAGTCTTGTTTTTTAAAGCTTAGAATGTAGTTTTCCATTTGTGTGTTTAATGCAATATAATTCTGTTTTCTAAATATAATTTTATTTATTTATTATAATTTATTTTAAAATTACATTTAAACATTTTATTAATTAATATTTTTAAATTTACATTTAATCACTGTACATTTTACAGTGTACACATGGTTTTTCCCAGCATAAAGTGAATATTAGTTGAGTCAAAAGCATTACCATATACATTATCATGAACAGATAATTTTCATTATTGTGTCTATTAAATGTGTTGTCTCTCTCACCCCTTATTATCCACTCTCCCTCCCCAGTACTCCTCTATACTGTCTCTAGTATTTACGATTACCCTCCCTGCCATTATACCTTCCAATCTTTCAGTTACTGCTATAAAATGAAGAAATCTTATATATACTGAGGAGGGACATACAATACCTGTCTTTCATAGTCTGGCTTGCTTCATACAGCATTAAATCTTCCATATTTGTTATAGTTTATCATCTACATGTAATATTTGTATATATTTATGGTGTACAACATGGGTTTCTAAAACATGTATATATTGTGTAATAATAAAATAAGGGCAATAAACATATCTATTGGGTTGTAGGGAAAGTCATGATGCATTTAAATGCTATTACTATCTCTAACACTTATCATTACTTTACTTTGTGCACATGAAAAAATTCCAGTCTTCTATTTTTAGTATGCATTAAATGATCAACAATTGCCATTAATATGCTGAGCTCTAATGCTCCAGAACTCATTCCATTTATCTACTTGTGCTCTAAGTGAATCTGTTAACCAAGTTCTCCACAAACCCCAACCCCCAATCTCTCCTTCTTCAACTTCTGATATCCACTGTTCAACTATGAAATAAACATGTTTAGCTTCCACTAATGAGTAAAACATATGGTATGATATTTGTCCTCAGTGCCTTATTTATTGCACTTAGTACATGAAATAAAACTTAAGAAGTTGGTCCATATTACTTCAAATGACTGGATTTAATCATTTTTGATGGTTGAAAAATATTCCATTGTGTATTTACAACATATTTTCTTTATCCATTTGTGAGTTGTGGGTACTTAGCATGATTTAATCTCTTAACTGTTGTGCATAGCACATGGGAGTGCAAAAATCTCTTTACCATACTGATTTTAGGCATATATCCTCTAGTAGGATTATTGGATCATAAGGTACTCCTTTTTTAGCTTTTTGAGAAATTCCATCCTATTTTCATAATTGCTATACAAATTTACATTTCTACAAACCTGTACAAGAATTCCCCTTTCTTCATAACCATAGTAGTTCTTCTTCTTTTTTTTTTTTTTTCAGGATAGCCATTCTAACTAGGATGAAGTGATAACCTCATTATAGTTTTGATTTGACTCTCTTGATGATTAGTGAGCAATTAATCTGAACACGCAGTTCTTGAAAGAAGATGCACAAGATAAAAGGTCTTGCTTTTTTCATTCAGTCTTATAGTCAAGGCCTTCTAACTGGAGTGTTTATTTTGTTTCCATTTATTGTAAATAATGATATTTGTTCTAAATACTGATATATTCTTTGTTCCACAGGTCTTTACCTGTTCTTTTTCCATTGATGAGTAATTAATATATTTTTCTAGCTTTGACTTGTATTTCCGCCACTGAATTTCAACATTCTCTCTCTTTATATTATTCCTTTATTTGATTGCCTTAGAAGATTACAACTCATTGTTAAATTATTATAGCCTACATTCAAACAATGCATAAAATTTACAAAAACTTACTTCCATTTAACTTTTTTTCTTCTCTTTGTGCTCTTCTTGCCTGTCTTATAATTATGCTAATAAGGCTACCAAAAACATGGTTACTTTTTTGCTTTAAACAATAACCTTTTTAAAAATTTTAAATATCGATTTTAAAGTCTCATATTGTGCAAGCACATGTGTCTACATGTGAAATTTGGCATAATTTTTCTTTGAGTCTAGTGTCCTTCCAGGAATTTAATGTATATTCAAATGTAGGGGTTTTTAACCATGTATTTTCATACCATACACATTTTTCTGTGCCTCTACGCTTTCAATTTTATCTGTTAGAAATTTTCCATATAAATGCATACCAATTTATAAGACTGCCAACTATTTCATTATCAGTAGAATTAACTTAAGCAGAATCCTACTGAAGAATATTGCTTGATGCTAAACATGATATTTCAGTAAACAATCTTAGACATATCTTTATAAACATGTGAAGGTTTCTATAGGATAAATATCTTAAATAGAATTACAAGAAATCCTCCTACATTGTTGGTGGAAAATTAGTACAACCACTGTGGGGAACAATATGGACGTTCCTCAGAAACCTGCAAATAGAACTCCTATATGACCCAGTAATTCCACTCCTAGGTATCTACCTAGGATAGGAAAATCCTCATCAGAAAAACACAGGAAGGACATTAAGGAGAAAAATAGAGAGGCAATGCATTTATGGGACACAGAAATGGTTATTATCTGTTGAAAATAACATGTATAGTATTCTCAACTGGACTTATGAGAGATGTATACATGTTGGAATATTCACTTTGCAAGCTAAGTGACATATGTGATTGAATGTATAAAAGAAATTGAAATAAAATATATAAAAAGATAGAAGCTTATATTGTTTATTTTGACACCAATGCAACTTCTGTAGCTTACTATTTTCATTTATGAGTTCTGAATGAACATGTTTCCATGTCAGTATGAGAACTATCTCATTTAAAAATGAAAATAACACAAATGATAGTATTGCATTGTATGACTGTATCAGAATTTTAAAAACTAGATCTTCTTAATGGCTGTAAATTGTCTTAATATTCTGCAGGAAAAACTGCTAAAATATTATCACATGTGCATTTGCATCAGTGTTCTTCATGCTTGTTGTCATTTGACTTTATTATAATATATACAAAAATAGTTCAAAACATTGATCAACTATGTTTTCTTGATAGCTTCTGAACTTTTTGTGTATTCTTTAAAGACCTTCTCCACTCCAAAATGATAGAATAAGATTGACTCATCTGTTAAATAAAGAAAAAGAAAAAAAAAGAAAAAGAAAAACACTTGCACATCAATGTTAATTGCAGCATTATTCACAATTGGTAGGACGTGGAATCAACTCAAATGTTCAAGAACAGAGGAGTAGATTGAAAAAGTATGGCAAATATACACTATGTAACACCGCTTAGCCATGAAAACAAAACAAAGCAAAACAAACAAACAAAACAATGAAACCCTGACATTTCATATGAAGTGGATGAATATGGAAGACTTAATGTTAAACGAAGTAAGTCAGACTATGGAAGGCAGGTACTGTATGTTCCTGCTTAATACATACTGAATGTCTGCACTCCTTAGCAAAAACTGAAAGACTGGAAGGTCTAATAGCAGGGAGGACTGTAGATACTACAGACAGTATAGGACGGCATGGGTAATTGGGGTTGGGAGGGAGGGGGATCAGGGAAAAAAACAAACATATAAAACATTTAACAGACACAAAATTGAAAAATGTTGATGATAATGTCTCCAGTGATATCTTTGACTTGACTAATAAACACTATATTCATGTTAGAAAAAAACATGTACACTGTAAAGACGTAAATGTACATTTTAATCATGTAAAAAAGTACAATGATGCTGAAGTTATCTTTTGAAAAACGAACAGATTGTAATAGTTAAAATATGTTTTAAAAAACAATAAAAAAGAAATGATTTCAAAGTAAGTGAAATTATATGGTCAAAGAAATAAAATATTTATTTTACACATCATAGATGCCCTAAATCGCCCACCAAAAAAGGTTGCATCAATTCTTAACTGTCTAAACAATATGTGAGAATATCTAATTCTAAGACTTTTAAAAAATATTTATTGGGACACAATTTATCTATAGCAAATTTTACTTTTTTTTTTTTTTTTTTCATCACCAGAGAGCATGTGTACTTGACAAAGACTGAGAGAGGTAAAGGGAGGAAGCATCCACAAGGCGGCATGATCATGCCTCAATCCCCTCTCTTCCATCTATCCTGTTTAGATTTGAGGCACACATGCAAATGTGCTTGTGTGTTTTTGAAATCAGCAAAGCCAGCACTTGAATTACAGTTCAGCCATGTGGGACCCAACTCCTTTAACCACTAAGCCCCAGGGTTAGTCCTAATTTCACTCATTTCAGGAGCACTGTTTGATGAGTTTGTGGAATTTGTAAAGTTACATCGTCATGACTATTTGCAGCTTTTCCAGACCACTTCTCTCCATCTCTGGGCAACCACTGATTTGCTTCCATCACTACAGATTTGCCTTTTCTAAAATATTGAGTTGTCAGAAAAGTCATAAATTTTTTTTCCCTATGTTTTTCTATACAAAAATGCAACATGACTTTTCCAACTTTTCCAATATCATACAAATCGAATCATACAGTTTTTAACTTCTTTCACTTAGCAAAATGTTTCAGTCACCTATGTGTTGTCATTCCTTTTCATTGTTGACTAGTATTCCATAGTGTGTTATGGTTATGACGTAACCATCTTTATCCATTCGCCAATAGATGGAACAGTAGGCTATTTTCAGATTTTGATTATGATGACTAATGCTGCCTGTAAGTTGTTGTGTATACTTATCTTCATTACATATGTTAATTTATATGACTTACAGAAGAACGAGCTTGATGAGTCATACAGTAAGTGGTATATAGACTTTTTTTTCTTTTTAGAGATTTTTGCTATATAGCACGTGCACTCACCAGAGAGAAAGAGAGAGACAGAGACAGAAAGTGAGAAATCACCCTCCAGAAGGGATGGTCGCGCTGCAATCCCTCTCTTTCATTCTCCTCCTGGGATTTTGGACATGCACGCACATCTACCCAGCATGAGTTTTAGGCTGCTAGGTTCAGGACTTGAACTGTAGTCTACTACCTGAGAGTCCAGGGACATAACCATTGTGCCACCTGCAGGTCCCAGTATTTAGCGTTATTAAGGTATTACTTTACATTTTCCAAAAGACATACTATGTTTTAACCTTACCAACAATCCATGAATTCCAGTTGCTGCACATTCTCTACCATACTTGATAATGTTAGTTTTTAATTTTTTTAACTTCTACTTGTTGTGTAATAGTTTTAATTATTTTCCCTATGATGATGTTAAGCATCTTCCAAGTGTTATTGGCTATTCATATACATTCTTTTTTAAAAAAAAAATTTTATTTATTTATTTATTTATTTATTTATTAAATTTTACCAGAGAGGAACAGAGTGAGAGAGGAAGAGAGAGAGAGAAAACGTGAGAAGGCAAGCCACCAGGTCTGGGACTCAAACTGTGATCGGCCATGTGGGAATCCAGCGCCCTTAACCACAACGCCAACTGCTGGCCCTGATACAAATTCTTTTGTGAAGTATTTCTTCAAATTTATGGTCCATTTTATTCTGGTTGTTTGTTTTCTTAGTATTTCCATGATGTGGATATATATAAGTAACAAAGAATTAAGAATGCAAACTTGGAAAAGCAGGCAAGACTTGTTTCTGATTATCAATACATAAACACAGGAAAGACTCATAAAGAAATTTCAAGTTTTGCTTTAGACAGTGGTTCTGAAACCTAGCTATGCATTAAATTCCCCAGAAAGATTAAAAACCAATCAATGCCTGAGTTCCCCCCAAAATCAATTAAATCAGGATGGTGGTGATGGTGGGTAAGTTGCAGTAACTTCTATTTATTTATGTAATATTTTTTGGAGAAGTTTTTGCTATAGGGCACTTGCACTCGCCAGAAAGACAGAGACAGACAGAAAGTGAGAAATCAGCCCCCATAGTGGATGGCTACACCACAATCTCTTCTCCTTTCTCCTCTCAGGATCTTGGACATGCACATACATGTGCCCGGCGTGTTTAAGCCACTGGGTCTGGGACTCGAACTGCAGTTGAATACAATGGAGTCCAGCAACGTAGCCATTATGCCAACTGCTGGTCCCATTCGCAGTTATTTTTAAATCTCCCCAAATGTTTCTATTGTGCAGCCAGAAATAAACACAACCTATTTATACATTTTTGACAGGGATAGAATTTTCAAAAGAATTAAAGCCAAGATAGCCTAAAATCCAAAAAGGACTTTCAATTCAAAATTAAGAAAGCATGTAACATTTTGATTAGTATATAAAATAGAACATTCTCCTCTTGAAATAAAGTTGACAATCAGAGCACATTATTAAAATCAATTAGGAATGAGAAGAAAAAGTGTATCTAATGTTTATTTTTAAGTCTTAATTTCAATATACATATTCTTTGAAATGTGATATTAAGTCAGTAAGCCTGGCTAATTAAATAAAGAGTACTGTTCTGATCAAAAAGTGTAATTAAAAAGAATATGTACCCATTTCTCCCCCTACCAATCAAATTAAGTTGTTCATATGAAGCTCAAAATTAATAAAGGCACCTTAATTATTAATTGACTTTAAATAAATGTGTACCTATTATTGGGAGGTCAAGATGTATTTTAGCACATTATACAATGGGAAGAACATTTTAAATATATGCCTCCACAACACCTGGTATCTGATATCTGTTATATATATATCCTCCTAGTATTGTGCCTGTAGCATAGAAAAAGATCAATAATTATGTTGTTAAGGAAACAAATAACTATTTTAGGAGAAAATAGAGTCCTCATCACTATAGTTCATTTAAGTAAAAACAAGATAGTCATTTGCCAGAGGTCCTGCTGTAAAGAGTCCTAAGGGAGTAAAAGTTTGATGATGACATTTAAAGTTCCTTTGATCTCTAAAATTATTTGATCCTACACCTTCACTATATTGACACTTGTTCTTTACAATACTGCTGATATCTCACCCACTCTAGGAGAAAGATGCAATTTTAACAGAGTAGCATCTGACCCAATTCTCATCTTTGAAGAATTTCTATTAATTTTTTCTTAGAGTAAGAAGATATGTGTAGAGACATGCCGGCTTTGAAAATTGAGTTGTTAACACTTGACAGCAACTGAAGTCAACCTCACTGCCAAAATTCAATAAAGAAGGAGGTGACTAAATAGAGCAGTGTCCTGAACCAGCCTGAGATGGTGGATTATAGTTGCTGAGAACATCTCTCATTTTTGTTTTGTTTAGCCAGACTATAGTCGGCCACTGTTGAATTGTATGAGTTTGAGTCATTTAATATCTATTGCCTCAAATTTAACTTTATGAGCCTCCATCACCCCAGGAAATGAGAATCCAGTCTCAATGTGACTTACATAATGTTTTATCATACTTACATTATATTCTAAGGCTAAATTAATAATAAACTCATGAATAAACGTGATGCTAGTAAACAATACATATAATTTTCTTTATATCAAAAGGTTTAAGTAAGGTAGTTTATTTATAAATTTGATATTTATTGAGTATCATTTATGGAAGGTACTCAGATGAACATGAACGATACAAAATTGTTTTACATACATCATGAAAGTCAGTTTATTATAATCTTTAGGCAATGAGATAAATATACTAATACATAGTGAATAGTTACATAAGGTAAAGATAAAAAAGATCAAATTGTTGGCATGTAAGAGAACTCATCTGCTATAATCTGCTACTTTTGTGCCAGCAATTGCTTAAGATATCAAAATAAGAATTAAGGGGCTAGTCAGTGACATGGTGGTTAAAGGGGGCTGGATCCCATATAGCTAACTGCACAGTTTGATCTCAAACCCAGTAGCTTAAAAAACACAGCAAGCCAGACTAGCAGATGGTGTAATGGTTACGTCACTGGGCAACCAAATGTCTCATTATCATACCTGTGTATGTCCCAAATAAATTTTCCCAGCAACCTCTTCCTCACATCATTCTCTCCTGAAAAACACTTTCTTTTTTTTTTTTAGAGGTTTTTGCTATAGGACGCGTGCACTCGCCAGAAAGACAGAGAGACAGAATTACAGGTAGAGATAGGCAGTTCCCACAATGTATTAAGTTCCTTTGGTATTGAATGAGGAGGGTTCAAAAGATGTTAAGCAGACACAAGTACATAGACCACTACTGAAGATATCAACACAAACTCGAGAGATCATGCTCGTGAAGAAGTTATGACAGATGTGTTACCTAGCAATCACATAGAAAGCAATTGATGGAGAAAGAGGATTTCTATTTGAGAAATAAAATAATAAAGAATAATTCCTGAGGGAAACAAGTGGGTGTCAACAGAAAATACATACAGAAATGTCTCTCTTTTGTCACAGAAATATCTAGCATATGGTTTATCGGTTATAACTTCTTAGGCCCTTCTTAATAACATGCGTTAAACTGAGACTTTTAGGTAGATATCAGACAACCCATTTCTGTCATGGAATTCTCTGAGAAGTTATTCCCTTGATAGACATTTGCTTTGGAGTATATGTATTCTGAAATTCTGGGGTATGTCTGCAAACACAAGCCACTTCAACACTTATCCAGGGGTGCCACACAACTCCCTACTGCCTGCCAACAGCTTTACATGAAAGAAGCTGGGCTAAGGGTTCTTTTAACTGTTGCTGCAAACTGACAAGGCGTTGCATGTGTTGTGTTCAGTCACAGGAACTAAACCCTTGTCAAAATCACCTTGCTTTGGAGACAAGCGAGGATGACTTCCAAGGCATCAACAAAAGCTGCAGCATGACTGCAGCAGATCTATCTGTAGTGCTTAAGGAAACCTGATCCATGTCACTTAGGAGCTGCTATCAGGGCCCTGCGTCTTGCTAATTACTGGGCATATTGGCATGGCATGCTGCTCCCTCCATGTCACTTACAAAACATCATCATTTATCAAAAGGGCTCCAAGGAGGTGTTCTGTTGGGTAGATCCTGAATACTGCAGCACAGAGTGCAAGAAAACATACGGGTACTTAAGCACTAGAGCAGTGTGGGAACCAAGGACATGCATGCTTGAAAAATTTGTAATTTAAACAACCACCACAGTTCAACTTTGCTACTAGTTAATATTTGTAAGTTTTATTTTTTTCTCCCATTTCCCTCATCCTACCATCACCCCACTTTTTTTTTGTTTTTTAAAGATAGATTTAATCCATATGCCTCAGCCTTCCCAATAGCTGGGATTACAAACACACACTACTTCCCTGAACCTCTTTAGGCTGGACGAGGAGTTGAATCGAGGCTTCACACGTCATCCCAGTCAACTGAGTCCAACACCTTAGTAGTGCACGTTGCTGAGGCTGGGCCCATACTCTTTTGTGATGATGGTTTACATTTATCATAAAAAGTTCTCAGAAAACACTACAGAGGATTTTGTTTCAATTTTTTTCCTCTAACTAACACTTTATCAGCCTTATTAAATCAATATGTATGTCAGTAAGCCAGAGCCAGAGAGCACGGACTTGGCTGGTCAAAATAGGAAACTTTATTCTTTATTCTTTTTAGACATCTGAAGCCAGGAGACTTGGATTTGAAATCTGGCTCTGTTGCTTTTGTGTTCTGTTTCTAGTGGATGCTATACTTTTCTGAGCTTCGATATACTCAACTATTTAATGGGAACAAACAAATCCAATAGCAACCTTGTTCACAAGGCTGTAGTCAGTATTTAATAAGAAAATAGTTTTGAATGTACCAGTGATGGTGCTTGAAATAGTATAACAACGCAGTGAACATCAAGTAGGTGTAGATTTAGTTCATCATGGAATTTGTGTAGACAGCAGTGTGTCCTGAAAGTAGAAAATCTGGTCAAATAACATACTGTACTTTTCATGTAAGTAGAAAGTACATTTTCAATTTTTAAATTCCCATCTTACATTTTCTTTTTGAAAATCAGTTTTCTATTTGACAATCGGTGGCTATTATCTTTTTATTACATCCTTGGTTCTTTACCATAACATACATAGTAAAGTTGAATTTAAATGGATGGGTTTTCAATCATATTCCAAAAGGCCTTTGTGAAGGAGTTATTTTGAATATATATGACAAAACCATTTCAAGAACACAGAACATGTATCCTTTTTTAGGTGAGAATTCTCATTATGCTTTAAATTATTTTAAAAATATATATGATACAGTTATATAATGTGCTTTACTATTCTTGAGCTGGCAATATAGTGAGGATCTGTATAAAATTTTATTCATCATCTGGCAAAGCAATCTCAACTTTTATTGGGGAAGAAAGGCATATTGATTTGTGAGAGGTTTTAACCTGACTTCTGACAATTCTGATAACGAGTGGCTGTGAGTTGAAATTTTGAATTAATAACTAAAAATAATATTTGCCAAATAAAAACTAAGTGACTAAAATGAATGGGCTGCTTCTGCCCAATTTTTGCCCACTGCCAGACGAAATGTTACTATAGACCTGAATTCCTGTTGCGATGGGATGACTGAGGACACTCACACCCATACGTGGATGGGATATATGCCACTGGCTGAAATCCATTAAGTAATTACATTTTTTCAACATAAAATATTCATGTTATTTCAATTAAATATCCCATTTTTTTCTGCACTATTTTTGCCTTCCCTACTCATTTTCATTTCAGGTTTGACATGAAAATTAAATAGCTACTGATTTATTCAGGAAGACTGGCAACATCATGTTAGCTGTAGGAGAAATAACATCTACAGTGTTTGGTATGACACATACAAATAGACTGCAAAACTGAAATATTGATTAATTATTTGAAAGGTAAAAAGTAAAAACTAAAAATCAGGAACTCTGAGCAAGATGATAAGAGCTAAGCTTTTAAAAATATGCTATTCAAAAATAGCTGAAGCTGAAGAAAGCTGTGGTATAGCCTAGTCCAGTGTATAGCAAACTTGTCAGTAAAGGGACAGACAGTAAATATGTTAGACTTGTGTAGCACAAAGTCTCCATCACAACTACTCAAATGCCATTGTAGAGAGAACACAGCCATAGGGAATATATAAATAAATGAATATGGCTGTATTCTAATAAAATTGTGTTTATGAAGACAACTGGTGGGCCAGATCAGGTTGGGCTTGTGAGCCACACTTTGTAGATCCCTGATCTAATCTAATCTCTTTATTTTTAAAGAGGAAATTTAGGCTCAGAGGTATTAAGAAATATATTTAACCAAGTTACTAAAAACTGAGTATCAGAGCTCAAGTTGTAGCCAAGATTTCACATATCCTAATCTACTCATTTTTTTTCTGTCATATTATAATATAAATGAGTCAGAATGCCCTCTGTGCATTATTGTCCCTTCGTTTGTTTATTTCTTCACTCCAGGCTGAGACCCATTAGCCCGAAAGCCTGTTGGTGTCAAATTCAAATTTTGGCACATTCAGTTATTTAAAGACAGCCTACATAAACAAATGTTTAAACATTTTCTCATCTGTGTGCTTTGTATATACCCTATGAAACCTTGCCCAACAGTTATTACTTGAATAGAGCTCTGCAGTCATACTATCCAAAGCTGTGGCTGCCCTCTGACCTCTGGATCCTTTGAACCCTTACAATCAGGATTCATAAAAAGCAAACAAAACAAGAAAATATAAGCATTTAAATCATAATTAGATAGTACTTCAAATTTTCAATGTAGTTTCTCTTTTTTATTTTTGGTTAAGGGGGGTTATTTCTTTTTTTATTTTTATTTATTTTTATTTCTATTTCTTTTATACATTCAATCATGTTACCTAGCTTACAAAGTGAATAGTCCAACACGTGTACATTTCTCACCAGTCCAGTTCACTATACTAAAAAGTTATCTTCAATAGATGATAGTCCATTTCCTTATCCCATAAATACCTTGCCTCTCTATTCTTCTCCTTAATGGGGGCTGGCAGGTGGTGTGGTGGGTAAGGGCACTGGACTGCCACATGGCTGATTGTGGTTCAAGTCCCTACCTGGCAGCTTGCTTTCTTTCTCTCTCACTCTGTTCCTCTCTGGTCAAATTAGAAATTAGTAAATAAATAAAGTTAAATAAAATAATTCTTTTTTAAAAAGGAGGGGATTATTTCTAAAAGGATAAAGTAATATCCTGTAAAGTATGAGTCTGTAAAGTATAAAGTAAGATATTCTGTAAGGTATAAAATAAGAAATCAGTTTGTTCTGAAATGTTTAGACTATTAGGAATATGTTCACATGTGTGACCCTTCTTCTGTTACTAGAACCTACTTTCTTTGTGGAAAATACCAGTAAATGTCAAGGGAAATAAGAATGAGTATTCTTTCTCAGATGGAAACCTTTTCTTTATAGCCTGTGTGCACCATGTATGCAGGGAAGTGGTTACAAATTTTCTATGGTAGGATGCTAAAAATCGTAAGAAGCTTGAGTCATTCCATGTATATGAATGTGCTTTTAAGCAAGAATGCATATCCACTGTGTAATTTAAAACATTTATGGACATTCATTGAAGTGGTAAGATCTCCACATGTGCCATAGTTTGTGCCCCACCCCAAGTTCATGTGTTGAGCCACTGTAACAGGATAAAGAGGATGAAGACTTGATCCAATTATGGTGTCCAACAGCAGGGTCTTTAGGAAGAGATTAGGACTGTGATAATAGTGCAGGGTCCTATGATTGGATTCTGGTGTGTTTATAAGGAAGAGAAATGAGACAAACAGAGGAAGGCTCGTGGGCAGTTGCTCTGCTGTGCTTTTGCCCTCCTGACATGATCAAACCTCTAGAAGATGTCCACTGATAATGCCTGTGGATGTTTGGGCAGCCAAACTGTGAGCTGAATAAACCTCTATTTTCATCAGTCATTGTGTTTTTGCTATTTCTGTTAGCAACACAATAGTGGACTAAGACAATATGTACAAATAAATGTTAATGAAAATTCAAAAAATGAATTTCATGTACTCTCATTTTTTTCTGTAAATAGGCTATTTTAAAAATGTATACTAATATTAGTTGTGGGACCAGCAGATGGTGTAATGGTTGTGTTGCTGGACTCCCAAATAATTGACCATGGTTCTAGTCCTCAACCTGGCAGCTTAAAACTCACACCAGGCATGTATGTGTGAGTGTCCAAGATCCTGAGAGGAGAATGGAGGAGAAGAGGTTGCAATGTGGCCATACCCCTGGGGGGATAAATTCTCACTTTCTGTTTCCCTGTCTGTCTCTACCTCTCCAGCAAGCACACACACTCTATATAGCAAAAATCTCTATCTAAAAAAAAAATTAATAATAATATTAATTGAATAGTAAAGTGTATACAGATTTATATTTAGAAAGCATTCACCCCACCCTTACTCTCCAGAACACCATCTACTTGGAAGGACTCTCTTTCTCATCACGTTGACTTAGGGCATGACTATGTGAGCTGCTTTGGCTAATAGGTTGTTAGTACAAACAACATGAGCAGAGATTAGAATATGCCTGCACTATTGAGTCAGGTCTTTTCTCTTCTGGTCTTTGGCTATGAGGGGAACATATCTTGGGCAGCCATTGGCTATGAGGTGTGAGACTCATGGATAGAATTGGACCCAGCCTGACGTTTGAACTCAAATCCAGCAGAGCTTAGCCTAGATAACCTGAACCCAAGTTAGTTTGTAGATAAATAGAACCTATGATTTTATGCCACTAATCTTTCATGGTTGTTTTTAATTGCTATATCAATAGGTTGTATCATGAAAATTGACAACATGAAGTACAATGTTGCTGTAACAGAAATATAAAACACATGATATTGACTTGAAACCATAGGCAACAAGCTGAGAAAACAAATGCCTGGAACATAATGATTTATATTACAAGATGGTGGAATATTTGGTAAAATTGCTGCCAGAACAACTTGAAAATAGAAAATGTACTCAATATGTTTGTTAAATTAGATGATGAAGATTTAAAAGAATGTTGAAAGTTTGAAGTTTGAGGATGAAAAAAAAAATCTGCTATTGCTAGTTGCATTTGTTAAAGTAACACAGGAAAAATGACAAGCTTAGAATAATATTGGCTGATTTACAAGGTAAGTTAAAATGAAAACAAAAAAGCTTATAATTTCATAGTCAGAATATGGAAGTGCTTTTTCACTGAATCAGTGGTATATCATTTAAATATATCAATGAGAAAAAGACCAAACCCAGCATAAAACAGAAAGAAATGGCCTCAAGATAAATACCAAATCAAGATACACACACACACACACACACACACACACACATACGCAGAGAGAGAGAGAGAGAGAGACCAGAAGACAAAATAGACTTAATATATTTTTCATTTTCTTTTTTTTTTTCTCATAAGGTGCATCTGCTTGCCAGAGAGATAGAGAGAGAGAAAGAGAGAGAGAGAGAGAAAAGGAGAGGAAAAGGTGAAATCACCTCCTCCGGGGGGGGGGGGGGATGACCATTCTGTAATCCCTTGTCTTTCATTCTCCTCTCAGGACTTTGGGCGCACATGCCCATGTGACTGGCATGATTTTCAATCACCATGTCTGGGACTTGAACCACAGCCAGTCGTGTGGAAGACCAGCACCTTAACCACCATGCCACCTGCTGGTCCTGTAATATATTTTTTAAGTCAGATGGCCTCTTTCTACTCTCTTCTGTATTATTTTAGGTTGGAATCAAAATAAACTAATTTTGTTACAATATGACTAGGTATCAGAAATGCATAGATATTTCTAAGTGAGTTGGTTTATCTGCTGCCAAACAAAACCATTAAAAATTAATAAAAGTATACCCTTGTCTGTAAGGAAATAAGGAAACTAATGAAATATGATTCAATATCTATACATCCTTAGTAATAATTAAACATGATCACAAAATTAATATATTTCAAATGATCACAAATAATGTCACTAGTACTCCTGAAGTAATGACAAATCTAGCAATGTGCAGCGATTAGTTTGCCTGCTCATTGAGTAGTTTTATGTAACTTTAATAGCTTAAAATGAATTCCATCTTTTATTAAACAATGTTTTGCCACCCACTTGCATTTTCATTTGAGAAAAAAAAAAGCAGCAAGTCTCTCTAAAGAACACCAATCATTATTATATTCACTATGAAAACACACCCTGATTACCTCTGGAGTCCTGTAATATAATATGTTGCCCTTATATTTGCCAAGAGAAAATCTGAGACTAAATTCCTACCTGAGCACTTTCCTGCAATGTGCCCTCAAGGCAAGTCACTTTTTTCTCTAAGTGTAGTTGCCCTTGGTAATAGTAGTTGGACAATCAAAAGAGAAAGTATATGAATGTGCTGTGTAATCACAAAGGCACCTCACAGAGCTTAGTTGTTGATGTCACAAACACTGGTCATATTAGAAGAAATGTAAAAATATTCTCCATGGTAACTTGTGTTTAACCTGGAAATATTCTAATATTTATCCCCAAGGATAGTTCCACTTGACAATTATCTTTGGAAATGCATCTTTGAATAGCTGACATGTAGGAAAAAGTAATGATGCCAGAAAGAGGTTTTGGTAATAGCAATGCAATGACAGTGTGATAACTGTGTCTTCAGACATTGCCCATGGAAGTATGTGGGGTAATAGGAATCCAAGCATGAAAGGGTACTCAGAGTTCTCAAAGACATAGTAGGACTGAAGGCATTTTTTGCTTTCCATGAGAGTTTATATGTGTGATAGGAGACGGTGTTTCAAAAGAAGATTACTTTCATTACATAGTACAATGTAGTAATAATAGTACAGAATTTATATAGAATGGAGAGACAAGAGGATGAAACTAAGAGTCAGGAGCACTACACTGTAGTACCAGCATGACTGCCTTGGTCATGCCCCTGAGTCTCTCTGTTTATCAACTCCTTATCTCTGTGTGGGTTTTGAGTAGAAAGGCTGTTTGAGACTCATTCACTTTCAAACAAGAAATGATGACCGGTGTGGGGTGAGGAACAAAGCAGTAAAATATGGCAGGAATTCTACATGTCCTTAGGAAGCTCTCCAAAATTACTTACAGATTTGAATTGAGTGTAAATGTAGTCTACCCATGATTTCCAAACTTAGTACATATCTGCATCACTTGGGAAGCTTTTAAAATATGTGTTGTTGGACTCCACCCACCACTCAGAATTTCTAATTTAATATTTAATAGATATCTCTTTTTCTTCACTAAATGTTATATATCTACTTCTATTCCTAGGAGCTAGCATAAGCTAAAGCTAGTAAATGTTTGCAGAATAAGTGAATAAAGAATCTTAAATTTTGTGGGGAGACAATATGCAAAATATGTGAGGAAGAAAGCACGTGCACATATGTAAACAGAATCTCTAACACATTGACTTCAAGGGTTACAGAAGATAGACTGAAAGACAGAGAACAATGCAAAATTACCTTAGCCTAAACATTGGATTACTTTAGGTCTCTAAGTCATCAATTTCAAAAATTTTAAGTTTGCTGTTAGAGCATGCATGTAATATGCAAAGTGCATGATGGGTGGATGCTGGAAAGAAAAAGTTAAGTTAATGGAAGGTTTTGAATATTACGCTAGAAATACTATCTTGGATGCTCAAGGCTTTTAGTTTTTTTAATAACTTTCTAGTTATGAAATACTTTTTTCCTACTAAAATATTACAAAGAAGTTTAGTACACAAATCATATTTTTTAAAAAGTTTAAGAATTGTGACATAAGGCTTCGATCCCTGAGCTCCACAGACATTAGGAGCCAGCCCAGCCTCAGAGATCCTTTCGTTCAGTAAACTCAAAGCTTCACAAAATGCAACACGAAGCCCAGATTGAGGTGACAAAGGCACTGATGGCAGATGCTGCTTTTCAACTGCTTGGTGTCAGTTGCACAGAAGCAGCTGGGGCTGTGAACCTGAGAACAGCTTACGTCTTGCTAGCTAAGAATTTAGATCATAGTCATGAGGATTTGGCTCTCTGAAACTTGAGTCTTCCCCAGTTTCATCATCTGCACAGTCACACATCAATGAATTATCATATGTACAGCACACATAATATATATGAAAAGCTGGATTTAACTTTTCAACAAACACTAAGTCTCTTTAGTGTATAGTGAGGCCTTTTTAGAGTGTAGTGAAGTATAGCCAAGAAAGAGACCCATTTGCCCTGATCTTCACAGCTGAATATCTCTCTCTCTCTCTCTCTCTCTCTCTCTCTCTCTCTCTCTCTCTCTCTCTCTTTTCTAAAATGGTCACAGCTAAATCTTTTTAGGCAGGCTTTGAAGCTGATAGCCTGAGTTCAAACTGCCTACTCTGTCATTCAGTCATTATACCTTGAAAAATCTAATTAAGCATTCTAAGCTAATTTTTTAACCATAAAACTAAGATAATACTAGCAGTAAGGATGAGACAATGTTTAAAAGCCTTACCACAAAGCATTGCATAGTATGTATTTAATAATACATACTATATATTATAGCATCCAAGATAATATCTCTAGAGTAAATTCAAAACCTTCCATTCACTGGGACCAGCAGTTAGTGTAATGGCTATGTCGCTGAACACCCATGTAGTCAACCGCGGTTCGAGTCCCAGACCTGGTGGCTTAAAAACGCCAGGCGCATGTGCGTGCGTGCCCAAGATCCCGAGAGGAGAATGGAGGATGAGGGATCGCAGCATGACCATCTCCCCAGGGGGTGATTTTTCGCTTTCTGTCTCTGTCTCTCTGGAGACTGCATGCACCCTATAGAAAAAAAAAAAAAAAAAAAAAAAACTCCCATTAACTTAACTTTGTTCCCTTTCCAGCATCCATCCATCATGTACTTTGCTTTGCATATTACATGCATGCTCTAACAGCAAACTTAAAATTTTCTAAACTGTATGACTTAGAGACCTGAAGTAATCCAATGTTTAGGCTAAGGTAATATTGCATAGTTCTCTGTCTTTCAGTCTATCTTATGTGTTTTATGGTAATGAAGTTATCATTACTTTAGGCGTTGTTCAAGGCAATATGTATATAACAAAACAGTCTCTGCCATTAGCAAGTTTAAGCACAGGAAAGTAAAGATAGGATGCAACAACCTACGAATATGTATAAAATTGTGAAACATGAACATAAATGAAAAACTTTTATACTTTCCATTGTACTGTATGTCTTTTTCTGAGTTTCTTAAAATCATTGTAGCTCTCACATTTTAGATAAATCTCTAAAACAAAAATGGACAATAGAAGTACAACTGCAAAATATCTCTCTGTTTGTAATTATCCAGTTTACTTTTCTGCAGAACAAAAATAACAAAGTATTTTGAGCATGAGATTCCATAGTGCTATTTTAGCTCATGCCTTGTTTAAAAATACAGCTTTTTTATATGAAAGAATATAATTTTAATTTTTTGAAACATAACTCTAAAATTTCCCTGAGAAATAATTATCTATTATAGTTTCTATCTCAATTCTGATAAATGTCTCTATCGACTTTTTAAAAGATAAAAAAGCTGTCCAAATATTTGAGAAGTGAAAGAATCAATAAATGCAAGTACTAAAGATCAACAAGAATTCAAGGTTTTGATGAGAAGAAATCATCATAGAATTTGCTGCCCATTGGAACATTAATTATGTGCAATTTTGGCACATTTTTCCTAAAGCAACCCTGAAGCAGCTCATTCTACTAATGGCTATCTCTAATTCATGGAATGTTCTTTCTTATTATATGCAGAATTTTAGCTTGCTTAAATTATTGTCTGCCTTCCAAAAGATGACTTCTCTTTTATCACATTAGGGCCTCTTATATAAGTGAAAGCAGGTGTCATTTTTTCCCCTCATTCCTTTCTTTTTTCCCAGTGTTTGTGTGTTTCAGGTACAAAGTAGTAAAGCATTCCTTCATTCATAGGGTAACATAAGAACAATCTTTTTTTTTTTCTATTTCTAAGAGGGATGAGTATAAAAAATGGAATTTTGGGCTCTTTCTATTCACAGCAAATACCCATTCCTTCTTCTTCCTTATGTTCAGAGAGAGTGGTTAATACAGCACAGGCCTAATTTTATTCCTTTCTAATGGTCAGAGTTAACGTTCTAAAGATAACTGTTCTTCTGTGTTTTGGATGCTAAGCAATTTCTCTCTCAGATTACTAAATACCTATAAATAGCAGATATTCTTTTCAGTTCTGCCTATGTGGTAAGCTCACCATAAAAGACCTTTCCAACTCTCTGTAAGAAATAGTGTTATCCAACTGCTGGACCCAGAACAAGATGAGCAAGGCAGTTCAACTCAAAAAGGAGAGTGTGGAAACCCTCTTGTCAAAATTAGGTCCAAGCCACATTTTCACATTCAATTTTAACAGTAAACTGTGTAATTTAGATAATAAAGTTGATATTGGATGTATTCCATTCTTTATCCAAATCCTTCACTTCATCTCAGTTGTCTCAGAACCTGGAATGAGTCTGAGTATTATTTTATATCTAGAAATTAACATAACATTCCCTGGGACCAGCAGTTAGTGTAATGGCTATGTCGCTGGACTCCCACATAGTCGACCACAGTGTGAGTCCCGGGCCCGGTGGCTTGAACTCACACTGGGCGCGTGTGCATGCGTGCCCAAGATCCTGAGAGGAGAATGGGGGAGAAGGGATTGCGGCATGGCCATCCCCCCTGGGGGGTGATTTCTTGCTTTCTGTCTCTCTGTCTCTCTCTGTCTTTCTGGCGAGCGCACGCACCCTATAGCAAAAAGCCTCTCAAAAGCAAACAAACAAACAAAAAACCATAACATTCCCTGGTTCTTTCAATGCTCTTTCTTATAGGATGTCTTTATTAAACAACATTATTTTATAATTTTATGAATATAATCTTGAATATAATCTAGTAGTAGGTAACTCTTACAATAACACCATAGGAAATTGATGAGAATTCCTTTCAATAGAATTGAGTTAGAACTTAGTTAATATCCTAGCTCCAGTGATTACCAGATGTGAGTGACTGGGAAGGTTATTTAAAGGCCCTGTATCATAGAGTCTTCACTTTAATGGACATAATAACAACCACATAGAACTGTAATGAAGCTGGAGATAATTAAGATAGCATTAGTGAATCATTTATCATTGTACCAAATACTCACTAGGTCCATGAGAAATGTTAGTTTACTTTCCAGTGTTCTCAAATAAAACTTAACCAACCTACCTCAATATATCATACCTGGTGCATACTGAAGAAATTTTAAAATTTAATACTTATTCAATAGATAAGACATTTTGAAAAAAATTTGTGAAACTGATTTATTTTCACATTATTAAATGAAAGACAATCTTTCTGTTAAGAAGTTATACTTCCTCAAACATTTGTTCACTTTGGTATAAAAACCAGACAAATCTAGCCTCTTTTATACATCACACTTACATGCTATCTCTCCATGAATGTTTAATGATATCTATTCAAGCTCAGCAGAATTAAACTGATGCATTTGATTTAGACATCCCTTATGCCACTGATTACATTTTATATTTTTCAATAATTATGTTGTTTCATAATCTGCATTGTATTGTCAATTCCTGTGAAATTAGGCCTGGCAGTGCAATACTGATCCATCCAGCATGCTTATCTAACATTAGAATCGATCAGAAGTCAAAGGGCAATTTGAATAGAGAGTTAATATAAGGTCTGATGGAGCCTTTTCCTTGGAAATAGGAGTGAAGACAAAGGAAAAATGTCGTTTATGCTCCATTTGTTGTGTGGATTGGAGAAAATGTGAGTTGGCACACACTGGTATACAAAGTTGGTGGGAAAATGTCTATGACTTTCTACTGGTCCAAGTGATCCACATATTATCTGGTCCTTAACTATGCAGTCATAAGTGCATCATCTATGTCAGGAGACAAAAAAAATAAAAACAAAAACAAAGCAAATAAACAACAATAAAAAAATTAAAAAAAAAACACATACACATACACACACACACACACACACGCACACCAAAGGGGGGGGGGAAGCCCTCCATCTTCAGGTACCTTTCTAGCCTCCTAATGATGAAAATGTATCTTCATTTTTTCCATGTTTATATCCTTTGATAAGGCTAATTAACTATAGTATCAGATTAAAGCCATTTTGTTTGTAATCATCATGATTCTTTTTTGTAAACTGTAACCATAATGGTAGCTTTGCTGCTACCGCAAGTCTGTTGTAGCTTATCTTGAATAATGGAACGACCATTGCAGTATTTATAAAATGATCTTGGTTCATAAGAATATAACTGGAACTTGTAACTGTTAGGAGATCATGGCAGAGGAAGGGGTCAAAACTTTAAGATATATGATAATTATTGAATAGTTAGTAGAACTACTCTTATAAGATGGAAAGAAAGAAAACAGGTGGCTATAGAGACTGGATGCATTTGAGTGGATTTGCGTATCTACCAAAAATTTTATAGTCTTTTTATAAATATGTATGATTATTTCTGAGAAGACATTAAAATTTTAAAGATATCCTGAAAGGATGACCCCATAAAAAGTTAAGAGCTATTACTTAGTTTAGAGAGTCTGTCTGAATGCCCTTTTGAAAGGAATTCAAGCAATTTATGAAGAAAATTATTTCCTTGATGCCTCCAGGTTACTACATAGCAAATTACTGTTAGAATCCACTAAGTGGCTTTCATTTACTAAAATTAAGAGTGCTTTTCCCCTGAAATGTCTTGCTCATCCCTGAGGAATTACTTGAACACTTTCCTAAGGACAAATGTCCCAGGAGTCTAGGACAGTAGTCAATCTATCATATTACTTCTAATGAATGCTATCAGAACTTCCCTTCCTCTTTCCTAATATAAATAGAGAATATTATTAGGATTGGCATGGGAAAATGTTCTTATAGGACAAAGGTTGATGTGAAATGTGAAAACAAAGGAGAATTAGCTTTTAATTTGACAAGCAAACCAGTTGGGTTGCATCTAAGCATCATCTAATGACCACATGGTTCATATGAAGACCCATGCATTTAGGAAAGACCTATTCCTCAGCAATAAAAACACAAATGAAAACAATTTCAAAATACTCATTTCTAGTGGTAGTGGTTATGGTAATGTTGGTAATATCATTATCGAAAATGCAGTGTTTCTTTTGGACACAGAGATTTTCTATGTGGCTACTATGCCACAGCTGGGAAAGGTTTTAGCTTCAAGTAAGACAATGGACATACAATAGCAGCAAGAACTAGAGGATTGACTTCATTTTTTCTCACTGAAAAAGTATATGAGTGGTTAGGTCTTGTTATTGGGTTGTTGGAAAAGTCATGATGTACTTTTTCTATGCAAAAATGACTTTTCCAACAACCAAATATTTCTCTTTTTTAATTTTTTATACATTCAATTACATTATTTACCTTACAAAGTGAACATTTCAATATGTGAACATTTCTCCCCAGTCCAGTTGATCAAAATATCTTCAAGAGATAACACCACACCACCTCATCTCTGCCTCCGTATTACGCCTCCAAATTTCCTTCCCCAGGCCCCACTCCTCCACACACACTGCATCTAGCATTCACACCCATGTCTTGTGTTTGTACATCCTTTAGTCAATCATTTCCAGTCATAGAGTGCGGACACTCGGTATATAACAACCCAATATTTCTTAAGCTATTGCCAAGAATTTAGAATTGGTATCACAATAATTTTTCAATGATTTTGTCAATGTTCCAAAATGGTTGAAACCTCTTACAATCCTAAAAAAAAACTGTTCATACACATACAATTTTAATCAAAACAATGAAGCAAGATAAAATGTAGAATGAGAACTTCTTCCTATAAACTACTGTATTTTCATACTATACAGAAGTACCTTCTCTAAACACTCTCTCCCAATATTCAAAAAGGACTTACACCCAAGGTTGAAGTAACCTGCCCATTTCAAAATAAAGGGCTAGCTAAGCCCACGTGTGCTGCTCTCAAGAGGTTACCTTAATCTAAATAAGAGATGTTAGCAGGGAAGAAGTGATAGTTTAGTCTTAGAATGAATAGTCAATGTGGTCTTATTTTTGCTTATTTCACTTTATTTGTTGTTTGAACCTTAATTGTGAAAGTATGAATTTATCAATTCATGTTATTTTCTCATCAAAAGTCAATGCAAAACACTTCTGTTTTATAGCATTTATTTATATATCACATATTACCTCCATTTAATGTTCTCTTCCCTCATACTGGACAATGATTGAGCTCCCTACTCTGGTTTTAATTTTGTTTCAATGTCTTTTTGGTAATCAGAAATAAGATATCTGTATTCCCAAAGAGAAAATGTATGATAAGTTCTTATTGATTATTTTATTGCAAATTCAGTGTTACAGATTATTTACTTAGTTTCATTAATCTTACAGTTGTATCTAATTCCTCCCATGTCCCAAGTTCCAGTATCAAAAAAATGATGATAACTACTTTTTTGTTTTGTACTGGAAAAAAAAAAACAAAACAGACTCAATAATAATGTCAATATTACCACCAATAGTATAAACATTAAAAAGAGTTTTTGCATTTCTATTTTTCCCACTAGTAATATATAGGCAAATAACTGCAACAAGCCACCTGAAATAGTTTTTCCAGTACTGTGTTTATATCACCAACTGGATATAATTTGGGTTTATTTGCTAAATTTTATTTAGAATTTGGGACTTGATTTTTATTAAATTTTATGTTTACATAAAATGTTCACATGCCTCCACTTCAAAACTAAAAAAGAAGATATATATAAAACATAACTAGTTTTAGGGTCAGGAAGTGACTAGGTGGTAAGGGGATGGATTCCCACACGGTTGACCACAGTTTGAGTCCCAGACCCAGCAGCTTGAAACTCACGCCAGGCTGTGTGTGTGTGTGTGTGTGTGTGTGTGTGTGTGTGTGTGTGGTCAAAATCCTGAGAGGAGAAAGGAGAAAAAGAGATTGCAGCATGGCCATCCCTCTGGGGGATGATTTCTCATTTTTTGTCTCTATCTCTGTCTCTGTCTTGTCAGTAAACGCTCATACCCTATAGTAAAAATCTCTGGAACAAGAACCAAAAACTAGCTTTATTGTTGTAATACTATTCTATTGCCACTCTCGTTGTATATATAACTATATTTTTAAATCATGGTTCACCTTTCTACTGTAGTTTATTGTTTATAACAAATCAGTCTGCATATGTTTACACCCCTTCTTCTTAGATAAATGGCAGCATACTATAAATACTGCATTGTCAGAAAAGTCATGACACTTTTTGCTTAAGAAAAAAATACCTCACAGCTTTTTGGACAACTCAATACTATAAATATTCTTCTCCATTTTCTTACTGACTATTTTCTCAATAGTAATTTAAAAGTTGTGTCATAGTTTTCTATCACTTCATACTACTCCTTTCATAGTGAGTGCAACATATTTTATTCAACTTATGATAAATGCTTCATTTTTATCTAAGTTTTTGCAAGTAAAAACAACATATCAATGAATAGTCTTAGACATTTTTGTTCATATGTATGAGTGTATCTTTAGAATAGATTCATAGAAGGAAGATTACCAGGTCAAAGAATGAGTACATAAATATTTGATAGTCTTGTTATTGGATGTGTGAATTAATATAATTATTTATAAGTATGTGTACCTTTAGTAATGGTCTGACAAGAAAAACATCAAATGAAACCAAAAGCATACTAAATAATATGTCAAGGAAAATTTGTGTTCATTCCATGTTAAATGACAGTTCAGTTTACAAAATCCATTACCAAAGCAAATCTCATGATTTACAAGTGAGGAGAAAAATTTTATAATAACTTTCAAAGACATAGTAAGAACATTTGCAAAAACTCATTCATTTAGGAATTGATAGAAACTTCTTAGCATTGTTAGAGAAACCATAATGCAAAAACTGGTGAAAACTCTAAAACTAAAATAAATAAATAAAAATGAAAAAACTTCCAAAGTAAAACTCTAGAATTTTCTAGAAAATCAGCAGACTGCTTTGATGATCTCTTTACATGCTATCTACTGGACAAAAGAAAAGTCATTTTCCTCTGGAGAATATAACATCACCAAGTCCTTCACCATTTTCACAAACAACATCCAACATTAAAGAAAACAAAATGACAAATAGAGAAAAATAGTTAATAAAATTCAGAAACCAGGGCTATCCTGTAGTGCAGTGGTTAAGTGTTATCTGGGAGCCAAATCCTACAAGGGGCTGACCACAGTAAAAATCCCAGTCCTTGCATCTTGACAAACACACGGGGCACATGCATGCATGCCCAGGATCCTGATGGCATAGATAAAAGGAAAAAAGTATTGTGGTATGACAAGGCCCCTTTAGGGAGTACTCTTTCTCCCTCATCACTCTTTCCGCCATGTGTACATGCATACACATACCCTCTGACACACCACATCCACACTCAAAGATTTAGAAAACATTCATAATAAAAACCTCTTTATCACCTGAGAATAGGAAGATTTCCTTAATTTGGTCAAGACCATATACAAAATCCTATGGCAACTATGCTAGTTAATCATAACATAATAGTATTTTCTCCCTGAGATCAGGAATGAGTAAAGGATGTTTGTAATCATTACTTCTATTAAATGCTGTGTTAGAGCCTTCATCAGAGCAAGAAAGCAATAAACATAAATATTTTACAGATAGAAGAATAAATAAAGCTATCATTATTTGCCGATGGCAATTTTGTTTATGTAGGAAAATCCCAAAGTATATGCAAATAAGCAATTATAATAAAAAAGTTAACTGGGCAGCTTCTCCAGAAGCAACATCAATATAAAATGCAGTCGCATTTCTAAACACAAGCACACAGCCAATAGGAAAAGCTATTTAAAATTATACTATTGGGCTAGTCAATAGTATAATATGTAATATATATTATATATAATATAATGGTGGTTATGGAAGCTGGATGCCACATGACCAACTTCACAGTTTGAGTCCTGAAGCCAATGACTTCAGACACACTCCAGGTATGTGTGCTTGCATGTCCAAAATTCCAAAAGGAGAATGGAGAAGGGACTGCAGTGTGCCCATTCCTCCACGGGGGGTACTTTCTCACTTTAACTCTTCTCTCTGTCTCTCTCTGGTGAGCACATGCACTCTCTGGCAATTAAAAAAATTACCTTTTGGGGAACCAGCAGTTAGCGTAATGGCTATGTCGCTGGACTCCCACGTAGTCGACCGCGGTTCGCGTCTCGGACCCGGTGGCTTACAACTCACGCCGGGCGCGTGTGCGTGCGTGCCCAAGATCCCGAGAGGAGAATGGAGGAGAAGGGATTGCGGCGTGACCATCCCCCTTGGGGGGTGATTTCTCACTTTCTGTCTCTATGTCTCTCTCTGTATGTCTGGCGAGCGCACGCACCCTATAGCGAAAAACCTCTCCAAAAAAAAAAAAAAAAAAAAAAAAAAATTACCTTTTATAATAATAACATAAAAAATTGTATTGAATTATTTACACTTCTTGAGAATTTTAATAACCCTACTCTAAAGTTTAAGTTAAATAATAAGTGTTCATGAGTAACCAAGTCAATCTTTAAAAAGAAGAGTAAAAATCTCCTTTCAGGTGCCATTCTGGGACAACATTACCCACTTGTTAGGAAAAAAAAAAAAAAAAAAAAAAGGAAGAGTAAAAAGTACAAAACTTGTTCAACTAGATATTAAGGCCTACTAAAAAGTCATAGTAATGAAACAATGTTAATTTGGACTAAGAGCAAAAAGTAAGCTCATGAAATAGAAAATAGAGGTCACAGAACCATGCATATAGGAAACTTGACTACAAAATTTTAAAAAGGCAAGAACAGACTGAACATGTTGGGAAAAATAAAAACAACACAAAGTAGCAGAAAAGAAAAAAGATATCTAGATGTCTACTTCACACTAGGTATAATAGCAGACTTCAGAAGAACTAAAAATTCACATTTTTTTCCCTGTCTCACAAAGAGCAAAAACTTCAAATCAGATTTTTTTTTTTATTGCCAAGGGTCACACACACTCACCAGAAAGAGAGAGAAAGCATCCCTTTGGGACACAGTCATGCCGTAGTCCTTTTTCTTCCATTTCTCTCTCCCCTCAGGATTTGGGGCACACATACACATGGACTTAGTATATTTTTTCCAAGCCATCAGGGCCAGGATATGAACTGTGACTAGCCAATGTACAGCACTTAAACCACTGCATTACAGACCAACTCTAAAATACATCTCTTTAAGAAAGTAATCTGGGCAAATGTATTTTAAAGTATTGAATACATAAACAGGGAGGATAAAGTTGATTAATCTGATAACATCAAAATTAAGGATTTTTACTCAATGCAAAATATCATAAATAAAGATAATAGGTTATGAAATGAGAGAATTATGTTCAATGTCCAAATCTAATAAAAGAAGTTATTTTAAGAATATAGAAGAAATTTCTGCAACTCAATGAAAGAGGTATTATATTCATTAAAAAATAGATGAAAGCTACAAATATTTAGATTAATAATGAAGAAACCTCAAGACTAATAAATATGAATAAATGATCACTCTCATTCCTAAGCAGAGTAATGAGAATGACTTTACACTTACAAAACTGTATAACGTCAGAGGGAAAGGCATGTGGAGATAATGCATTGTCATGCTCTGTGGGTGGGAGTATAACAAGAGTGACCACTCACTCCAACTGAGTAAGGCGAGGGAACTTAATCACATAGATCATAGGTATTTCACATGACAGACAGTGTGGCTCCTAGTGACACATTGAAAAGAAATTCTTACATAGGTCCATAAAGGAAGGGTATGGCGTTTTCATTAGGGAAAACTCCTGATGGCAAGGACCTAGAGCATTCTGGGCATTCATCATTAAAACATCAAGAAAATGTTTGGTAAATGAAGATGCTGTAAATCTTGAAGTACTATATCATAATTAGAATGAAAAGAATACACCTAGCAGAAGAACAAATTCCAAAGTTTGAGTGTAGTTGAGAATGCGGGAAACAGAGTGATATATATTTCACATAAGAATGAGAGTTAGTACTAATTAAAACTACTGATCCACAAAACTGTAATACACATTTTATAAGAATTTTAACAAACAACACATTTAACATGTCTGATTATTTGTCTCTGGGGTGGTAAAATGGATTGTCTCTGACATGGTGTTAAGATCTCTGTTGTCTCTGGGGTGAGGAGAGTAGGAAAATGAAGTTCAAAATTCATCAATAAAGGGTCTCATGTGGACCACATATGATAATGTGCCATGAATAGAAGTTTTAATAACTTAGCTTCTGTCCCTGAGGTTTAAAAAACACAACAACAATAAAAGTATGTATGTGTGTATATAAACATATGGCACATATAGTTGTATATATGCATTCTTATAGATGCATATATATGTGTATCTGTAAGTAAATTCATGTGTATATGTGTATACATGTGTATGTTTACATACACATATATATGAAAAGGCTATGATCTTAAAAACATCTGTGTTATGACAGAGACATCTGTGAATTTCACAAGTATAATATGGTGGGAAATGAAAATTAGGACAGAATGCCTCTGCAGCAAAAGTTATGAAAACCTATTTACAGAAAGCAGCATAAACTGGAGCACAGAGCAGGCACAGTGGGTAATGTTTTCCCCAGATTTGATGTCCATAATCATCTGGTGGTTCACTGACTTGTACACAAATTACTGTTTGGTTTTTGGTAAGAGACTACCTCTCTCTGTCATACAGACTTACAGAACTGTGACTCCCTAACTGTGAGTCTATGAAACCTACCAATCTAGTCAAACTCCTGATTTCCAGGAGTTTAGAGCTTAGAATGTGTGTGTCTTAGGTCTCAAAATATTACTTTCTGGAGCAGCAGCAACTGAAAATTTGTTGAAAATAGGTTCTAATACCTACTGAAGTTTGAAAATCAGTCTTTGTTTCTTGATTCGTGAGATTACCAGGCATTTGGAGAGGATTCTGAGAAGATGAAAAGTAGGAAGCATTAGGAAACCATCTTTCCATCTAGATAACAACTGTCTTGGCAGAATTTAATGTAATTGTTTTGGAACACTGGAATTTAATGCAACTTCTAGAAAAAGGTATGATCAGTAAATTGTGGTTAATTTGGTCAATTTCTGCTCTTAATTCTGCAGCAGCTACTCAATATCACAGCAATTTGCAAGAACCACTATAGACAGCAAGAATCCTGCCCATCAAATACGTGGAACTGTGTTCTGATTGCTGATTGTTACTTCTAATCATGGAAGTGCAGACGTTGTTGTTGCACTTGCTCTATCCATTGCTGCAAATCCCTTCCCTCCTGGCTGAAACTGTTTTCAAAAACTACTTCCTTTTTTTCTTTCCTCTTTGGGGAGCCAGACATTAAAGACAAGGATATTCAAAAACAACTGCATATATGGAGAAAATTAAAAAGTCACCTCACATAACCAAGAAAAGGTATAGGCTCATAAAAGACCTGAGAAGACCTGAAGTTTACAACTGAGGCTGATCCTTGACATTGAGGAAATATATAATAATTAAAAAATAAAAACAAACAAAAACTGGTAAACCCTGGGGAGGGAGGAGAATCTGATTTGTAGAGTTATCACATTATTAGATTAAGTTGTCCAGGTTGGAGACCAGAGAATGATGCAGTGATAACACAGCTATCCCCACACAGGGAGGTCTCCATTCATGTCTCAGCATGCGCGTGTGCCCATGATATGGGTCGGCTGAGGCTAGAAGTAGAATAAGGCATGAAGACCTTGTTAGGAATGCCTCCTTCTCTTTTTGTCATGGAAGAAATAAATGAGTGATAAAAATAAAATAAAATAAAATAAATAAAATAAAATAAAATAAAATGGATTGACCCCATAAAGGAGCCAGATCCTACACAGTCAACTGCAGTTTGAATCTCAGACCAAACAGCTTGAAAATCACAATGTGCATGTGTGCCCAAAGTCCTGATGGGAAAGAAAAATAGAGAAGGAACTGTGGCATGAACATGGGCCATGGTGGGGCAGTTTCTCCCATTCTCTCTGTCTGCCCCTTTCTGGTATCCACAAGTACCCTCTGGCAATTAAAAAAAATTAAAAGATAAAATAAAATTTATAGTTGTTGTAATTTTTAAAAGAATCACAAGGCATACCCAAAAACAGAGAAGTATGATCCATTCAAAGAGAAGAAAAAAATTATTAGAAACTGACTCTGAGAAAAATCAATCAAATGCTTTAACTGTTCTACAGATGCTCTAAATAACTAAAAGGAAAGTGTACAAAAGGATGGACAACAAAATAAATATCAATAAAGAGAAAATATAAAAAGAAACAAAAGGAAATTCTATAGCTGAAAAGTATAATTAAAATAAAAATTTATTATTAGGTTATAAGAAAAGTTATGACATATTTTCCTATGTTTTTCTCCACAAAAAGGTTTCATGACTTTCCTGACAAACTAATAGATGGGTTCAAGATTTGAACAGACTAGATATGAGCAGGCAGAAAAACAAGTAAACTTAAAGACAGGATAATTGAAATGAATAAGTGTGATGAACAGAAAGAAAAAAGACTGAACAGTGAAGAACCAATCCTTACTAAGCCTGATGAAAATTCTCAACAAAATACTGGCAAAACAATTCAACAGCATATTAAAAGGATTATCAAGTGAGATTTATTCCTGGAATGCAAGGATGGTCCAACACACAAAATGCAATCAGTATAATGCACTACACTGGCAGAATGATGGTCATCTCAACTGGTACAGAAAAAGCACTTGATAAAATTCAACACCCTTCCATAGTAAAAACACTCAACAAATTAGGAATAGAAGGAAACTACCTGAACATAATATAATCCTTATACGAAGAGCCCACAGAGAACTTTATACTCATTCTGAGTTTGAACATTAAAAACTAGAAAGCGTTTGCTCTAAGACTAGAAACAGAGCAGGTCACTTCCGCTCCACATAGTATTGAATGTCTCAGAGCAATTATAAAAGCAAAACAAAGACAAGACTCCATTTTAAAAAGGAAGAAATAAAATTATCTCTGTTCAGAGATTTTATCTTATTTATAGTTCATGCTTGGAAGCTAAAAATATGGAGAGGTAGTTAATGTCATATAACAAACATGGGTATTATTTATTTTTATTTTTATTATTATTGTTTTTTATTTTATACATTAAACCACTCCTTGTAAAAAAAATTCCTGGCATAAATACACTATACATCAGTCCAGTTAGAGATATTAGCAAACACACTATCATCAGCAGACAATCTCCCATTTCTATGTCCCTTAAATGTCTTTTCTCTCTATTTTTCTCCTTGATTCTCTTCCAAACATGGGTATCATTTAATTGTGAGCCAAATATATACCACTTTAATTAAACTAGACCTTGGTTATATTTCTTGCAACTATAAAGAATGCCTATATACTATATATTGTTAAAAAGCTCTAATTAAAATAAGTATAAATAAAATATTAGAAGAATGACTGTACAATTAAACTGAAAGTACTGAGATTATGATTTTGTTAACATAGTTACTTAAAATCATCAACATTGAGAATTTTAAAAAGTATTATATTGGGAATAAGATTTTTTAAATCGAAATCCCAACATTCTGATTTAAAGTATTAGAATTATAGTTAATCGTGTACTATTTAATATAATAAGGCTTTAGAGTATAATAAGGCATATCCAAAACAAAGTAAAAAACACACCTCTCATTATTAGGTCTAATAGGGATTCAAATAACTTCCCAAATAAACTGTAATCTAAAACTTCTTTTCCACTTTCTCCACACTTATTTCACCCTCAATTTATTCACATAATAATTATAAAATGGTCCACTGAGGAGAAGTGAACACATTATACAACAAAAGAACATAGATGAAGTGATTTGGTTTCAAATAAAAGCCCAAGTTTTAAACTTAAAGAGTTGAGTTTGTTCCAGAATTTACTAGCTTTACAAATTTACTAGCTGTACTAAAGCCTACAACCTATCATCTGTAAAATGGGATACTGGACCTAGCTCTGAAGTCAGGATGTTAAATAAACGACAAGGATTAAGAGACATAAAACACCCAGAGTTCATGGAAACTAGCTTAGTGTCTTATTTTGGGTGCTCCCAGATGGATCCAATCAATACAAAGAAATCGGGGCAATAATTTATGTGGAAGATTATTCCGGGAAGCATCAGTAAAGGAAGTTAGATAAGCAAATAAAGAAAGCTAATTCAGGGTGCATTATAAAGCAAGTTGCTACTCTGGGCAACTAGAGTTTAATCCTAATGTACTCTAAAGACAATGTAGACTACTCACCTGATGTTTGAAAGACTGGACTACATATCATTGCTTGTTACTGGTTAAGAGCTGCTACTGGAAAATTACCTGTAAAGCGTGTGTGTGTGTGTGTGTGTGTGTGTGTGTGTGTGAAAGCGAGAGAGAGATCGAGAAAGAGAGAGAGGTTGAAAGAGAAACAGAAAGACTGAGAAATAAAAACAAAAATATTTCTACTCAAATTGAACAGACAAGCTAATATTTAAAAATACTTAAACATATCTTAAACAATAAGAAAGTTAATATACAAGAAAGTTAATATTAACCACAGAACATGAATTAACTCCAGATGAAACTACTAATTATCATAGAATCATTTTAGTTGGGCTTTATTTTCTAAAAGAGATTATTTGAAATATTCAAAAGAGATGCACAGCAAAAATCCATATCAAAAGGAAATTACAAAACAAAAACAGGCGTAAATTGAATACTACACAAATACAAATCAATGACTCATCAGGGAAGTTTTAAAAGCTTAAAATATATATAAAAATTCAACAAGTTGGAGCTAGCAGGTGGCATAGTGGTTAAGACATTGGACTCCCACATGTCCCACAATGGTACAAGTCCTGGATCCTGAGGCTTGAAACTCATGCCAGGCACGTGTGTGTGTGTGCCCCAAATCACAAGAGGAGAATGGAGGAGAAGTGACTGTGGCACGTTCATTCCCCCTTAGGAGTCATGAGTGATTTATCACATTCCCTCTCTCTCTCTCTCTCTCTGTCTCTCTCTCTCTGTCTTTGTCTCTCTGGCAAGGGCATGCACTCTATAGTAAAAATCTCTCAAAAAATTTAATAGATAAGATAAACTATAAACTAGGGCTATCTATACAAATAAATACAATACTTAAAATTTTAATCTAAATATAGTATAGCAAGGTAATGATAAAATACATGAATATGAACACAGACAGAAACAAGGAAATGGAAGAGAATCAGTATTTTAAGAAATGATGTTTGAGAATTTTTCTTACTTGAAAAGATACAAATATTTTCAAATTGACAATAGGAGAAATAAAAATAATTCCTCTGTTAACTATGTTAAAATTTCAGAACATCAAATTTAAAGATAAAAATTGGGAACCAGCAGTTAGCGTAATGGCTATGTCGCAGGACTCCCATGTAGTCGACCGCAGTTCACGTCCCTGACCCGGTGGCTTAAAACTCACACCGGTCGCGTGTGCATGCGTGCCCAAGATCCCAAGAGGAGAAGGGAGGAGAAGGGATTGTGGCGTGACCATCCCCCCTGGGGGGTGATTTCTCGCTTTCTGTCTCTATGTCTCTGTCTGTCTGGCGAGTGCACGCACCCTATAGCAAAAACCTCTCCAAAAAGAAAAAAATTTAAAGATAAAAATATTGAAGCTATTTAAATTTAAAAGTATAGCTATTACTTAAAAGAAATGAGCATAAAATAAACAGAAGATTTAATATCAGCAACAATTAAAATAATAATTTTGTTGAAAGACAATTTTCTATGGGTCTCTAGAGTTTTTACACATTTTAGGAAGAGACACTGACAGTTTTTGTCCTGGGTTTTCTTTATAAAAAAAAAAAAAAAAAGAATTCTTTACTTATTTAATTACATTTGTTATCATTATTGTTTAATTTGACCAGAAAGAGACAGAGGAAGAGAAAGGAAAAGCATGAAAGCAAGATGATAAAAATACTTTCAAGCATATAAATTGTATGAGTTCATTACCAATAAGCATTCAGTATTAAAAAAGAATTATTCATCAGGAAGATAAATAAACCAAGCTGAAGTCATGAATTATCTGAAACAAAATGAGCACATGCATTCATAAACTTTACCAGTAAATTCACCTAACCATGAAGTATAAAAATAACAGTTCGGGCCAGCCAGTAGCATGGTTGTAAAGGTGGCTGTGCATGGCAAATTATGTGGTTTGAGTCTATTGAAAAACATTCCAGATACATGTGCGTGAGTACCCCAAATCCTGAGGGAAACAGAAAAAGGATAGCAGTGTGTCCATTCCTCTCAGAGAGGATTTCTAACTCTCTCTCTCTCTCTCTCTCTCTCTCTCTCTCTCTCTCTCTCTCTGTCTATCCCTTCCAGTGAGCTCATGTGCCCCACAGTACAACTAAACATAAATAAATAAATGTTCATTTTTGTTATTAGGAAATACAAATAAAATTCTAGATGACAGGATGAAAAAGAGGGAATATCCCAGTCAGATGTATCACTTGGAGATACAAAATGGAGTCAATAATAAAGCATATTAATTAGCTGAGTGGAGGTACACTGAAAGGTCAGACTGAGCTGGTCTGGTGATGAGGATCCAGTTTAGGACAGAACTAAGTCAATCTGCAAAGACATGAGAATGGAATATACACAGATAATAGTAACTGGGTGGAGTATCCCAATTTTCTAGTTCTTGTGATACCCAACTCTCTTCTAGTCTCTGCACTTTGAATCTGCATCCTTAAAGTAAAGCCCCATTTTTATTGTACTGGTTTGAGTGGGTCTCTTTCCCCCGATAACTGCGACTAGAACATGTCACAAAGTTGGTATTGGGAATCTACTCTTCAATCTGTCTTCTTGGATACAAGTACATGCTAATTTATAATTGACAAAGAACAACTTTTTCATAGCACAACTTCATAGAATCTCATTTAAAAAGCTTTTTCCCCATATATGTTTGAGATGATAAATGTGTTTATTGCTCTGATGTGATCATTGTGTATTGTATTCATGGATTGAAATAACACTCTACCCCATAAATATGTACAACTCTTATATGCCAATTAAAGGTTTAAAAGTTTAGCAAGGATTTTTATTTATACATTTATATAAAGCACATGAAAATATATAGTTCTTGCCCACAATCATTGCCACTTCTTTCTCTCTCCTTTTAATTTCAGCTAAATTTTCTTTGCTTTGCTTGCACTGCAGACTAATTTCTCCTTACACACAGTTGTTTTTCCTCCGTATTTTACACTGTATTGTACTCCTTGCCCATGAATCTTAAAACTGTTTATCAAGGCTACAGATTATGAAATGCTGATCTTCAACTATTGGCTTTCCGCATAAATCTTTCTCTTCTGATAGTATGAGCTTAAGCTGAAAAAAAAAAAGAAACTGACCTAGTTTCCTTTCCTGAGCATCATAATCAGGTATTTTTATATTCATATTTATATGATTTATTACATGAAAGTAAAAGTAGGTACTCTTACATAAAGTTGGTGGGTTGTAATGTACCTTATATTAATCTCCATCCAGAAAAACACCATACCCCTTTGTTAGACTTTGCGATGTCTATATAGTCATCAATTCCTTGTACCTAATGGAACATTATTACTGCACACTTCTTCCATTTTTTAAATATAATCATGTTTTTTCATGTATTATATTTTATTTATGTTTTAATTTACATTTAGTCATTGTACCTCTTTACAGTATATAACATGGTTCTTTCCTCTTAAGATACCAACAGTTTTCCTTGAACCTTTATTGACTAGGCATCTTCCTCATTGTTCTATTAAAAACATTAAATTCTGGGACCAGCAGATGGCGTAATGGCTACATCGCTGGACTCCCATATAGTCGACCATGGTTTAAGTCCTGGACCTGGTGGCTTAAACTCACACAGGGCGCGTGTGCGTGCGTGCCCAAGATCCCAAGAAAGAATGAAGGAAAAGGAATTGCGGCATGGCCATCCCCCCAGGGGGATGATTTATCACTTTCAGTCTCTCTGTCTTTCTGGCAAGCACATATGCCCTATAGCAAAAACCTCTTCAAAAAAAAAAAAAGTTAAATTTTGCTCCTTCATATAATCCAAATTCATTATCTAAGTATTTAACTACCATAATTTTTCTTTTTTTTTTTTATTTTTTTTTATTTTTATTTTTTTGGAGAGGTTTTTCGCTATAGGGCGCGTGTGCTCGCCAGACAGACAGAGAGAGCAATAGAGACAGAAAGCGAGAAATCACCCCCCAGGGGGGATGGTCACGCCGCAATCCCTTCTCCTCCTTTCTCCTCTCGGGATCTTGGGCACGCACGCACACGCGCCCGGCGTGAGTTGTAAGCCACCGGGTCCGAGACACGAACCGCGGTCGACTACGTGGGAGTCCAGCGACATAGCCATTACGCTAACTGCTGGTTCCCAACTACCATAATTTTTCCAAATTCCCTTGCCTTGCTCTGTTTTTCCCATATTGCTTATCACCTCCTAATGCTGTATATTACTTAAATTTTTATCATTATTATTATTTTCTGTCTCTTCTTACTAAGATGTATGCTCTACCAAGACTCTAATTTTTACCTGTTTTATCCCATTGAAACATTTCAAGTATCTAAAATATATCTAGTACACGGTAGAGGTTTATTATACATTTTTTTTGGAGAGAGATTTTTTTTGCTATAGGGTGTGTGCACTTGTCAGATAGACAAAGACACAGAAAGTGAGAAATCACCCCCTCCCCCCCGGGGGAGATGGCTATGCCGTAATCCCTCCTTTTCTATTCTCTTCTTGGGAACTTGCTTGGCGTGAGTTTTAAGTCACCAGATCTGAGACTCGAACTGCGGTCGAAGAAATGGGAGTCCAGCAACATAACCATTACACCATCTGCTGGTCCCTATACACTTTTAAATGATTAAATAAAATCTATTTCTTGCAGTGTATATAATTTTCTCTTTCTCTTCATCTTTATGTTTCTCTTTTTCTCTTTTATATTATCGTATACTATTCTAGTGCCAATTTCTTTTTTCATTTCTCACTGGACTCCATTTTTTAAAGAATTATTTATTCAATTTTATTCATTATTATAAGAACAATTATTATGTATTCTCCAGAGAGTGGGGAGAGTGAAAAAACAAGCCACCAGGTGCCAGACTCAAGCTACAGTTGGGCATGTGGGATACCAGTGTCTTAATCATCATGCCACCTGCTGGCCCTCCATTTCTTCTTGTTTGTTTGTTTGTTGAGAGATTTTTGTTAAATAGCACGTGCACTCACCAGAAAGACAGAAAGCAAGAAAATCACCCCACATGAGGGATGGCCATGATGCAATCCCTTCTCCTCTTAAGATTTTGGCACACACACATGTGTGCCCAGTGTGTTTTAAGCCACTGGGTCTGGGACTCAAACCTCAGCCAACTATGTGGGAGTGCATCATTACATCCTCTACTAGTCCCTCTCCATTGGTTTTTAGACAGCAAAAAGTAACATATATTTATCTAATACAAACACAAGTTCTATTACTCTACAAACCCTTTCATACTTGTATTCATAGTCACCTTATGGATTGCTTTCCTTCATCTCAAAGAAGCTGGAATATACATATAGTAGCATACCTCAAACTTCTTCAGAAAGCTTTACTAAAAGGATAAAATTCACACATGAACATATTATTGCTGACCATATTAATGAGGCAGAGAGATAGCATGCATATTATGCTGGCCACCAGGATAGTTGTTTGGTTTTTTTTAGCTTTTATTTTTTGCCAGAAACTAAACTGTATTACTTTGTGTTTCTTCTTACTCCAGACTGCCTGCTGTAAAACACTATTGTGTGTGTGTGTGTGTGTGTGTGTGTGTGTGTGTGCTACTTACAAGGAGTTAGCAAGATTTAAACCTCATGGCTACAATAATAGATAAAAGGTTTCCTAAAGGACTGAAAGAATAAATTGTGGCTAGCTCACTGTCAAAGAGGAACTTGGGATCAAAGAGAGCACAGTGTGACACTTGCATATCCTTAAGGACACCACAGTCAAGATGGGATTCCAGACTCCAGGCTTCTGACGCTTTTGATTGACCCCTAGACCGTGTTTCATGGGTTGATGGAACTAGGAATTAACTTTTATCTATAGGGAAATAATACTTTTACAGCTGCTCACAATCCTCCCTGTAAAACTGTCATTTTTACAAATGCTTTTGGCAACAGAAACATAAGTTGCATCGCTTCATAATAATCCTAAGAGCAGCATAGTAAAAGCAAATACCCATGCCCTGTTCTTTACAGCGACGACTATTTCTTGATTCATACTGGTACAATGCTAGCTGCTAATACTTTTATTGGTTAATTTTATGTTCTTCCCCTTGAGTGCTTGCTTCCTTGCCTCCTGTGAAGACATAAGAACATCTAGCCTCAAGATCATTAAAGCATAAATAACATTCTCAGTATGACCCCAAAGGACTCCGGCTGTAGCATTTGCTTCTCTAGCTCTTCACTCATTTTTTTAAGATTTTTGCATGTGCTCACCTGATAGAGAATAGAGACTGTGAGAAATCATCCCCCAGATAAGATGGCCATGCCTCAATCCCTTCTCCTCTATTCTCCTCTTGGAATTTTGGGCACATACAGAAGCGCCCTCACGTGAGTTTCAGGCCACCAGTCTGGGATTCGACTTACCATCAGTTATGTGGGAGTCCAGTGTCTTTAACTACTACGTGACCTACTGGTGCCCTTCATTCACCTTTAAATTGCAAGTCTCCTTCACACACGTGCACGCATGCATGCACATAAAAACCCTTGAGGAGAATCTTCCAAGGTGTAAGCCCACTAAGTATGTACATTCATGAATAGTTTCCCATTTGATAACAGTCTTAGTTTTCAAGAATGTTCATAATATTAGCCTTAGTGAGTATATTCTTCATGGTAATGCTACGTCCATCTGCTATGCAACTAGGAAAATGGCTACTAATTACCTAGGCATCTTATCTTCTGGACTCAAACTTCTTGGGTTCAAGGTCACTTATATCAGTTAGGTGATTAACCTCAGGGTTTATAACCAATTAATAGAAGTAGTTGTGGTGGTTAGATATACCATCTGTACAGATGGTAACAACAGATCCTGGTGTCTTATAAGAGTAAGATGCTGTTATCAGCAAAAGATCTTGACTGATCCAGTGTCTTAGGAGTAAGGTGATGATAGCATGCAGTGTTCTCCTAGTTTGTTTTCTCCCTCTGCCTTTAGGAAATCCCCTTATCTTTGTCCTGATTTCAGTCCTGGGAATTAGAAATTCATAGTGAAGCAGCAAAGGCTAGGAAGAAACCAAAGTTATCTGTAGTATTAACTTACATGATTCCTTATTTCATAGGCCTTCAGAATTGTGGATTATTGTGAAGCAGCATGAGTTGCATTTCTCCCGGAGTACACATTTTATTTCATCTTTGAAATTTAAAAACAAAGGGCTTTTTAATGACTTTTATCTGGAGTGTCTAGCATCACTTTCTGATTGGTAGTTCTATCGTCACCTTTGCTCCTCCTTTGTTTCTAGAATTTAATTGTTGTAATGTTTTTATATTTCCCCTCCAAGCCTTCTGCTCCTTTTTAGCCTGTTGTCGCTGCTCTTACTTGAGACATAGTGGCATGTCCAAATCGGGTCCTTTGCAAATATATATGAAAGTGAGTATTTAGTGTTTCTTAACATAATCTTGTGCTTCCTGTTCCCTTTTTACATGTAGGTCAAAAGTGTTATGAGGGGAAACTGATCAATATAAAACATTAGTAGTTTGTATTTACCAAACAAAAACTGTCATTGAAATAACTGTCAGAAACACATGCTATATAAAATAAGGTCAGCTTAAAGAACATCATTTGCCAAAGACAACTTTATCAATAACATCTCTTCTCCAGCAATGCCGCTCCCCTCAACATAATTTCTGTGATTTTGAAAATTTCTCTGTGCTTTTCTCTTCAAGCCAGCTTACCATAAAGGGCAACTCTTCTCTTACTGTTATTTCCCTATCCATCTTGGACTTTTCACTTTCCAACTGTCTAGGGAAAATTAGTTTCCTTTTAATAGCAGAGATGACAGTTCAAGTCAAGTCATCTGTAATATGGGGACTCAGCAAGGGGCCAAATAAAACAGTCAATTGTAGAGGCATCTAAGTTTCCATATAAAATGATAGATTTATTTTCCTAGAATATTTATTTTCCTCTTTTATCTATTTACCTACTATTGTTTATTTTTTTTCCTTTTCTCTAGACAAACAGTTTGATTTTAAAAGAGAAGTCATTTTAAACAGGAACTTTCAGAAGTTATGTGTCAAATATAAAGGCTTTAGTCACAAAATAGGCAAACAACACAAATAGGACTATTATGAAAAATTCAATTTTCTACTCACCATATACTATGAATTACTAAATATTTATGATAGATTATACATAGAAACAGTCCCCGTCAGGAATCCAAAGATTCCAAAAACAATAATAATATAAGAGCGTCTGTTTTAAGTATCAAAAAGAAACACTGACATGATTCTCTAAGAGCTTCAAGAGAAAGATCCCATTTTTGTCTTGAAGGAATCAAGGAAAGTTTTCTCAGAGTCTTGACAGATGGAGAAAGGGAGACAGAATTAGACCCTATTAGAAACAAAGACATGGAGGGAGTCTATTGTAAGAGGCTGTTATAATGGATATGTCCCTCCTCCCCCAGGAAATGTCTTATATAATCATAGCTGTGACTCTCTAAGCTTATTGTAGGTACAGCCATTACACACACATCAGTAGTTTTACAAGTCTTGCTGGTAACAAGTAATAAAAAATTAAAATGTAGTTGATACTACATTTTTACCAGGTCACTGATTTAGAGGAGAAGGTCAAGATTAGCTATAGACTACACGTGTAGGACAGGTGAGTTTATGTTCAAAGTTCTCTAGTCATTTATCTTTTACCATACACACAATTTGTTGACAATGCTAGACCTTAAAGTTATTCTTCAGCAACTTCATATCTCATTTTACTTCCCAGTTTCCTAGTGTCCTAGAATACTGACATCTGCAAGAGACCTTCTATAATGTCGCTATGTTCCAAAGCTAGTTTTTAAGCTCCACGTGATTAATTATCATCGTAGTGCCTGCTAGATAGTGAATACTCAATAACAGTTGTTGAATAAACAAAAGATGAATAGATCTGTTGTTAGCCCATATGGTAAGCAGAAGAGGAATTTTTATGTCTATTTTATACATAAGGTCTTAGAGATAGAGTTAGTTAAATGGTTTACCCAGTATTACAAAGTCAAGTCTTCTAATTCTCTAACGTGTTCATTTCACCATGAGACATTGCTTATACTCTAATAATGACTAAATAATCCTGGAGTTGGCTTCACACAATGTTTCAGACAATGGAGAGAAGGCTCTATTGTTATCAACATTCCAATTCTTCTCCACTATTCTTAGAACTCTACTATCTGCCCTATGTCTGTTTCATCCAGGGGTCTGCTTTCTTCATTACGGTAAACATGGCTGTAGTAGCTCTTTTTCTTATTTCTATGAATGTAAGATCACCCCATGAAGGGGGTGCTTCTCTTCTGCAAACTCTCAAGCAAAAATCCTTGACTTTACACTCATAAAAAGTATTTAGGTCATATACCCTGCCTGAATAAATTTCTGTGGTTATGGTTTGGAACTAAGCCAATCATTATCTACCCAAGATGTACACAACATGGGGCACACGAAGTGGAAGCAACCAACTAAGGTGAACTATTCTTACCAGTCTGCCTGAGACTTGACCTGTTTAAGCTGTGATGGTTTCATGTCCCAGAGACAGTCTAAGGAAATTCCTTGGTCCCAGGCAAACCAAGATGTTTGGTCACCATACAACCACTAGCATAGATGTGAAAATCAGCTGCCACTAAAATTCATGTTCAGGCCTTATTATCAGAAAATTGATTTAAACTACTCAGCCATAAAAAATAACAAGACCCTGGAATTTGATAGAAAGTGGTCAGATATGGAGGATCTATTGCTGAGTGAAGTAAGCCAGGCTATGAAAGAAAGATATTGTATGTATCCACTCAATATATACTGACTATCCGCACTCCATGGTAGAGAGCGAAAAATTAGAGGACATAAAAGCAGTGAAGGTACTTAACGAGAATAGGACAGTGTGGAATGGGGGGGTGAAGAGAAGAGGATAGAGAAAGATAGCAAGAGAACAATAGAGACGTAAGATGTTAGTGAGAAACAGATATGGCTTATTACCTGTTGGTGATGACATGTATAGTATTCTCAACTGGATTGGTCTGAGAAGTATCTCATGATGGGTAAAGTCTTTTTATAAGCAAAATGAGAAATAGTGATTGTTTTAAAAAATAATTAGAATAATAATAATAATGATTGGAAAAAACATAGAAAAGATATTGAATGATGAAGTGGGGAGATTAATGTCTCTGTATTGACTGACATGTATGGCATTCCCTTTTGAAAAAGCAATGTAATACACTGTAAAATTATATGTAACCCAATGTAATATAAAGAAGATTATGATGATGATAAATAAATAAATAAATAAATAAGAACTAAGACCCAGGAGTAAATGATTAGAGCTGTGTAGGAATATATTATCCTATAAGATACCAATGAAAAATTCAGTGGAATAAAATATTCTCATGCTGTTAAAAAAAAAAGAAAAGAAAAGAAAAGAAAATTGATTTAAATAAATAAATGCCTATATTTACTTTTTCAAAATATGCATCTTTTATAAATATTTATTTAGTTCTTTCATAAATGAGAAAGAGTGAGAAGAGAATAGTCAGAGCCCCTAAGAGGATCCCAATGTTGTAATCCACACTCAGTTTTTAGCCAGTCTCAGGTTATGAACAAGTAAGTATACGTCTGAGTAGTCAGGGAGGTCTCTAAACTCCAGCCAGAGACTTTCCCAAAGGCAGGTAGGACTGCCTCAGAGCATCACATTTTATTGTTGTTCCACCATCTGGTCTCACCATATACATGTTTCTCCCACAAGAACTATTGGATTTTTTCTGTTGTGAAATTACAGACCCTATAATGATTCTTTAAAAAATTTTAACTCTTACTCTTAGATGACCATATTCTGTATGTTTTCTAATGATATCTGACAGAATGTTATAGTTGTACAATGTTATTTCTAAACTTCCTTTAGAATCAGAGCTTCAAACAAAGACCTGGAAATTAATCAGTTATCAAAATCACCAATAATGAGTGCATTCATGAATGTAGATACCAGGCCCTAGTCTAAGAGATTCTGATTCTAAAGTTTGCAGATGAACCAGGCAATCTGCAGTTCTGAAGGAGTCTGAAGCCAGGCTGGTGAAATACCATCATAGTTGAAACCTGAATTAAGTTTGTTTGGTAAACAAAGAAAGCAAGCAACACAAGGAGACTGCTGGCAATAGGGTTTCAATGAGAAATGTCACAGAAAGCCCCAACAGAAAAACAATTGCAGTTTGGAGGGCTTTTGGAATATAATTACAAAGCTATAATCAGCGAGTGTTAATATGCTGAGCAGCATGGCAGCTTCTTTTGCAGTACATTTTTGTCAGAGTTCATCAACCATTTTACCTCATAGCCCAAAGTCATCAGAAGTAAACCCCATTATAGCACAGAGCTCTTTTCTCCCCCTGGTGCATATTGACCAAGGACATTTTCTGGTCAAGAATTCATTCAGTAGCTTTGCTCTATCCACACAGGAAACGGCTGTGACCTTTCCGGCCTATAAGGTTATGCATTTTGACAGGCGGCACAGAGCCAATCCCTCCAACCACATGGCGCAGACGGCCGCACACTGTTCTCCTGAGGCATGCTGTTACTCATGTTGTTTAATCACATTCAGCAGGTCTGGAGCTAAACGTCATTCAGAATATCAGAAAGGCAGAAAATCTGTGCTGCTGATTTAATGGAAATCCTTAGCAAGAAGCAATGCATAGGTGGCTGGTTATTTAATGGATGTGCAATCACTTCCAGAAATGTCACCCCCTTCTGTTTCTGTTACCTTCCACTACATCTAACTCCAGCCCCAATCATTAATTTTAATTTGTCAAAAACTATAGGATTCATTAAAAAAAAAAAGATGCCCTCTATTATATGCAGAAAAGTGAGTCATAGCCCTTGACTTAAGGAAGTTTACAATCTACTTAGAGTTACAGCACTAATACGTGTCATGTGGATGATGACCGTCACCTCCAGGTGTCACTGGCTCCTTTGTTTACCAATCTTATCTCTATTTTACCCAATGTCAGAGACAGCATGTATCTTTCACTAGTCTCTCTCTCTGTGTCTCTGTCTCTTTCGTGTATATACATACACACGTGCACAGTACCTATTTGCAACTTCATCATAAATTTTGTTAGTTATAACACTGAAGATTCAAAGTGATGGTGAGGGGTCATATCACAAATTGCATGAGATCTCATTGTCTAATTGTATCCCCTGTTGTCTTTGTCCTTTCTTTCTCTTCCTCCCTCCTCCTTATTTGTTCAGAACAATGAATTTCTTAATGTCCTGATCAAAGAAATACAGCTAAACATTCATGTCACCAAATTTTAACCTCTATTCTAAGTTATTTATTGAAATGTTTCTTTTCCCAAAATGCAGCATGGTCGGGACCAGCAGTTGACATAATAGCTACGTCACTGGACTCCCATGTAGTTGACCGCCGTTTGAGTCCCGGACTCAATGGCTTAAACTCAGGCCAGGTGCGTGTGCTATATTCCTCACATAGTTGACTGTTGTTTGAGTTCTGGACCTGGTGGCTTAAAACTCACACTGCGTATGTGTGCGTGCATGCCCAAAATCCTAAAAGGAGAATGGAGGAAAAGGGATTGCAGCATGACCATTACCCTTGTGGGGTGTTTTCTCACTTTCTGTCTCTCTGTTTCTCTCTGGCAAGCACACTATAGCAAAAGCTTCTAAAAAAAAAAAAAAGACATGGATGATGGACAGTCTTCAGTATCTGCTACACAAAAAAAGTGTCTATTCTACATAGTTATTTAAAAGTAACATGATAACATCTCATTTATACAAGAAATTTATTTCATATTGGGGAGAATCATTTTTTATAATATGCAGATCCTTCTCTTTAACTTTCATGCTTATATATCTATGATTTTCATGTTGATATGTTTGGATATTTTTTCTAAGTGCGTTTAATTGAAATTTAGAGTGAAACCACATTTACAATCACTCTGGATTTAACACCCATTTCCCTTTAGATTTAACACCATGGACTCCTGGTACTGCTCATGGTAATGGCTGATTAAGTAGCTGCAACAAAATACACTATACCTCAGAGATGATCTCAGAAAGGAGATACATGTGATTTCAATCCATCATGACTCAGCTTCAAAAACAAAATCATTCTGCATTGTATGGCCCTTTATAACGTTTTAAAGAATGTATTTACTTACTTTATGAGTGGGTGGGAGGAGAATCCCTCAGGTTCTTGTCACACCACAACCCTCCCTGCAGCCTTTCAGTCAGGTAGGATCATGAATGGCCTATGCATAAGGTGTATACGGTGGGGTTTCCCACACAGCTCCGGCATCATAGCTTTTACAGCGTGCTTTAGATCTCATTTTACCCACAAAACAATTCTATTTGCTAAAAGGGAAACATGTTCCTCATTTGAAAGGGCGAGGTATCTCAAAAAGAGGCCTATGAACATCTTTTCCAAAAATACACAATATATCAGCGTTGATAGAAGACTACATTAATTATGGTTCAGGATGAAAGAATTTGGTAGCACTCCAGGCTCACGACCATATTTGGTCAGTCTGGTAGTTGGCAGTCAAGAATTTGAGATAATAATTATTCTTCAGAGTTGAGGAGCAGTGCTACGCATGCATTAAACAGAAGCCACTGAAATACTGAAATAACAATGGAAAAGCTCATGAAGAAGGCAAAATTAAAAAAAAAAAAAAGAAATCAGTCATACACACTATTAATTTAACTCTGTGGATGTAAACCTAGACACATATTTCAACTCCTAATTTTAGTCTTCCTTTTTTGTGTGTACTTTATAATCTTTCTATATTGAAAATATATTATTTTATTGTAAAAATGGCCTTTATAAAATAAAAATGAGTGAAACAAAAGTTAAGCAAGTATCCTTACCAAATGCTGACTCCATGTTTTTTCCCATGTCGCATTTTATTGTTTATTCAAAATGAGATTCTCACTCATCAGAAAACTCCTAAAACAAGAAAAGTGGGCTTTCCCTTTGTTTTTACTTCTGTTGAAAAATATTAGGTGTAGGCTTCTCTATAGATCTTTATTCCTCAGGCTTTCTTCATCTTGCCAAAGGTCTTAAGCCATTAAGCTAAATATGCCCATTGACCAAGGCAATTCCCTGTGTTTCCGCATTGGGACAGACCGTTAGAGATGATAGATCTGCAAACCATTTTCTAGGATATAGTGATTTCCTTTGCTCAAAACTGCTACCATTGAAAATAAAATCGGATATGCCCTAAAAAAAGAGGCATGCCACAGTTTCTCCTGAAAAACAAAAGGAAACAAAAAAACTCTTCCTTAGGAAATTTAGAAGTCTGATTCTTTAATGATTTCATAGATGTTAGCAAAACATCCTGTCATTAACCATTTCTCTAAATATTATTTCTTAATCTAAAGATTTGGTTTAATAAATACTTCTTTAGTTTTTACTGTAAAACAATCTTACAATATTTTCTTCTTATTTTAAAGTGTTCAGGTAAGGTATGTGGTTTATCTAGCAAGGATAAGAGGTGGTATAAGTGATAGAGAATTGAACACTTATGCAAACAAAGCAGGTAGCTATTATGGAAATAGACATGAACATTGACCTTCATTCCCATAATAGCTCTGGCTGAGCTAGCACTTTTCTGTGCTGTACAAGGTCTTCACATGTGTGAATCTTATGAATCATTCCAATTTGGAACGAGTGGGTGGCAGCTGTTCTCTTTATTTTACATGCAGGAAAACCCCATAGAGAGGAATCAAAAGGCTGTCCATCATTTCCAGTGTCAAATAAAAGGCAAGAGAAAAAGCCTACAGATGTGGAAAGAGGTCCAGTTCTTACAACTAGATATATGTAGATTGCAAAGTTACCTTCTGTAAAGAACCACTTTAAAGGATGGACATTTTATTCTGTTTAAGTTTATTTATTTATTTCTTCCAGGAGATAGAGAAATAGAGAGCAAGAAAGACCCTAACAGGGTTTTCATACCACAGTCTTCTCTGTCTTAGCTGGCCCACATCACGGGCTCACATGCACACCCAGTGTACTCAGGAAGGGGCTAGGATGTGAATCCAGAAACTCACCCATCTGAATCCTTCTGTGTTATCACTGGACCACAACCTGATCCCAGGAAATGCATTTCCTAATATACACATATTTCATATTTACGTGAAGGAAAAGATCAAACCTGTGCAAGTCACCAGGATAACATAATTAGTGATATCGGTTCCTTGGCAAAAAATGGTTACAGACTAAACAAAAATCTAAAATGGGAACCTCACTCACTGCCATACTGGTGTATACCAAAAATGTATTTAATATTGGGATATAATCATACTACACTATATAGAAAATGTCTGTTTACTTTCTGATACATTTTTATGCCACTAACAGGATCATAGGATGTTAAGATTTGAGGTTTATGTTGCAGCATTTAGAACTAAAAGTTCAGATTTCTGAGGATCTTAAGGAAAATAAAGCTTTTTATAAGAGGTTATAGTCTTGATTAACTACCCTAGATATTTTGACTAGTTTAGGCAAATAAGGAGAAAAAAAGACTTAAATTGGCAAAAATTAAAACAAGTTATAAATTTTAAAATCACCATGGAAATCACTCTTTTGTTGAAATGTTAAGAACTAATTAATATCAAAACTTACACATATTTCTCAAATATACAGTATCTCCATCATCTATCATTCTCTTTGTAAAAATACAGACACTACAACTCGTGCTTTTTGCCTCATTGACTCTGGTACTTCAGAATTTCATTAACGTTTGTCTTCAAGAGAACCCTACATTCCAAATGCTTGATGTTTTCTTTAAAATAAAAATATTTTATCTGTATATAAAACCATCGCATGTATCCACTCTCCTAAACTGGGCTTGTCTATCTCTTATTGTTACCACGTGGACGTAATTTTCCATACAAATATCTATAATCTCTACTAAGAAAACACCATAGACACATTTTTAAATCTTAATTTTATGAAAATGTTACTGTTAATTGCTTTTAATATTGATATATAATTTTAACGTAGGTTCTAAAGCTCCCCATAGCTGTTAACCAATATGAGTGTATTTCCATTTAATTTAGCAATAAAATTTAACCTTCCAGAAAGATGGGTAAGAAAGGTTCTTCTTTTATAGTTTTATTATTTAAGTTAAATTTGGTGTAACATGTTTTATAGATTGCAAATAAAAAATACATGTGACACCATTTTTTATTTTTAAGCCTTGAAGAATTTTATTAACTAATATAATCATATTGTTAATAGCTAAGGCATCTCCAAAAAAATTATCTTACATCAAGGCACAAAAAATTTCAAAATTTCCTAATGAAATGCAACCTATGGGTGGCAATAGATTCCATCTCTTCACCCTAATAACAAGACCACCGCTAGAATCAACATTAATAGCTATTTCCCTAACATGTCTTTATTCTGTGTATTCAACATAGGGATGGTATACATCTTGCTCACTCACTTCTTTTTTTTTTTTTTTTTTGGAAGAGGTTTTTGCTATAGGGCGCGTGCACTCGCCAGACAGACAGAGAAAGACAGAGAGACAGAAAGCGAGAAATCACCCCCCAAGGGGGATGGTCACGCTGCAATCCCTTCTCCGTTCTCTTCTCGGGATCTTGGGCATGCACGCACACGCCCCCGGCGTGAGTTCTAAGCCACCAGGTCCGGGACATGAACCACGGTCGACTACGTGGGAGTCCAGCGACATAGCCGTTACGCTAACTGCTGGTCCCTTGCTCACTCACTTCTATGATGCCAGAAACTTCCATTTAACTTAGCAATAACATTTAACTTTACAGAAAGATGAATAAGAAAGGATCTCATTTTATAGTTTGATTACTGAAGTTAAATTTAGTGTAAAATCTTTAATAGATTGAAAATAAGAAAATTTGTGTGACAACATTTTTGATTCTTAGCCATGAGAAATTGTATTGCTTATCTCCTAAGTCTCAAACACTTTAGAGTTTCTGCCTATTATGTATGATCTGATAAAATACCAAACTAAATAAGAATAAAGATCCTCCCCACCTTTTTGCAAGACTACTTACGAGAATCACATTAAATTAAAAAGAATAAAGAAGAAAAAGGTAAATGATAAGTTGTTTGACATGATAAATGTGAGCTGATTCCATGCTACTTCACAAAAATGTCACAGTCTTAGGGAGATTTACTATTCTTCACTAAATGATACCCATGATAAAAAGCCAAAGGCTGTTATTCATTCAGTAATAGGGGTAAAAATACCTCTCACATACTTATACAAACTATAAATTCAAAAGATTTATAGAAAATATGTATTGCTAAAAGACTACGCATGGATTTCGAGTTTTCTTTTATACGACAAAGTAAACTCATTTTTTAATTCCACTTTTTCATGAAATTTTTGAACTATCATATGATACATTTTTTTTTTTTTTTGGAGAGGTTTTTTCGCTATAGGGCGCGTGCGCTCGCCAGACAGACAGAGAGAGACATAGAGACAGAAAGCAAGAAATCACCCCCCAGGGGGGATGGTCACGCTGCAATCCCTTCTCCTCCATTCTCCTCTCGGGATCTTGGGCACGCACGCACACGCGCCCGGCGTGAGTTGTAAGCCACCGGGTCCGAGACGCGAACCGCGGTCGACTACGTGGGAGTCCAGCGATATAGCCATTACGCTAACTGCTGGTTCCCATATGATACATTTTTTAAGATCTCAAGAGACTCAAGTCTCAATTATATTGTCAGCACTTGGACCTTCACACTAAGTTAAGAATTGCCAACCATGATCCATTACTGGCCTAGAAGTCAGCTGAGACAGAACATAAAAAATGGGAGGGTCAGGGGAAGGAAGAAGTAAAGGAAATACAATGAGTTTTGAAACCTAACCCATTACATACTTTAAAAAGCAAAAAAGCATGTGATATTTTGGAAAAATTTCCTCATCCTAAACATAAGCTTAAGGATAAAAATCTGGGCCGGGATTTTTTGTTTTTATTTGAGCTACAGTTTTGATCAATATGGCCAGCTAATTGCTCAGCTGTGCTCAGTTACGTTGCATCTGAAATAATGCAGTTAAATATCAAATAGGGAATTTTTTTTATCCTTCTCCAATAAAGCAGTATGTCACTAACTACATGAGCTAAGCATCCATAGTAAACAAATAGAACTTTATGGAGGGAAGGGAAAAAAAACTATTTAAATGTCTCTTTCTACTCCCCCATCTGCACATTATGTATCAGGAATCAGAAAATATTCACACCTCTGAATTTGAATCATAAGCAGATTGCTATAAGAATGTGTTGCATAATTGGCTTCAGGAAGAACTTCAAATTCCTGGGGCAAAATGTAGCACTTCTGTCAGTTTCAAATACCTCATAGCTGCATGTTAATTTTCAAAGGGCTCAAGGAGGCTTTGCCAATTCCATGTCACAATTCTCACAGACTATTGTCAAAGCTGGATTTTTCATTTGCAGTTGAGAGATTAGCTAGTTGAGGGAGAGCATGATAGGTTCCCCTTCTACTAAGATAGAGGTGCCAAGGGATAGGTGTCAGGTGCACTAGGTGGGACTGATGCTTGCCATTATTCCTCTACCAGCCTCCTCCTACCCTGACCCAATGTAACGCATAATAACCCACACCAGAAAGCGTATTTTTGCTTTTCAGAGCCTTGAATATGCTCTAAATTTTCATCTTTGTGAGAAAAAGTCTTGTGAAATAAATGTAATGTAAAAGTAAAGAAGGTCAAGAATGAAAAATTTTACAAGATGGGAATAGCGATTTTGGCTCTCACCCAATCCTCTTTTCCCAGGGCTGTGAACCACTCTAATATTCAACTTTACATATTTCAAGGCCTTCATGGTTTTAATCATGGCCTCATCTACTCTGGTCCATTTATATATATATTGATATATATTAAATATATATAGGAGTTTGTGCTAATTTTTTAAAAATCTATTCTAGTGACACTCTTTTAATGCTTTAGCTTGCTAAAATATAACATTCAGGGTCTATTATATAAATATATATATAATATATAACATTATATATTATATATTTAATATATATTACATATTATATATTTAATATATATTACATATTAAATATATAATATATACTATATTTTATATATTTTATATAATTTACAATTTACATTATATATTAAAATATTTTATATGTTATTATAATTTAATATATTATACATAATATAGGTACTATTATATATTATAATATGTAATTATTATAATATATAATGTTATATATTATTTAATATATACCAATATATGATCTATTCATATATATATATATATATATATATATATATATATATGAATAGATCCTGAATGTTGTAGCTTAGCAAGCTAAACCATTAAAGGAGTGTCAGTAGAATAGACTTTTAAAAAATAAGCAGACTCCTATTCTGAAAGATGTTAATGACCAGATAATGACTTGGTAGGCATATACCAGCCACAGTTTATCTGTACCCCTTCATAGAATCAATATTGTCTAAGTTACCTTGCCAAACTGTGTTTGCAATTAATTTTTACTTCAATAGCTTTAGTTTTCACAGAGCTGTCTAGAGTTGAAGCTGGAATAGAATAATAATAATTTCCTAAGGCAAGGGTGTTTAGTAAGAATGAAATGGAAGCTTCATCTTTCCCTGAGGGCGTGAAAACACTGCAGGTCCATTCAGTGGAAGATAATTCAGGGAAGAATAGGACACTAGTTAATAGAATCAATCTAGAGAATAAACAGATAGTAATATATATTTGTACCCTTCAGGAAAGTTTGCTTAAGTTAAGCAAAGAATCTCAGACTGAAATAATTTACTGAATTCAATAACTAATACATGGTAGGGTTGGTTTTGAACCTAGGTATCTGAGACCAAAGTCTCAGCTCCTTCACATATTCTACATTGGTTCATACAAAAAACCAATCATCTTCCAAACAAGAGTCTCATTCATTCATTCACCTACAAATAGTTACCAAGCATAATCCAGGCACTTTGTGAATTTGAGAAAAGGACAATGAATAACAAATCCAAGAACCAGAGTGCAAGATTTTACATTTTAGTAGAATTCATAATACAACAATAGGAAGAAAATAATAGATTTACATACCAAGATCATTTTCTAATGTTAGGTCAAACTGTCAGGCATTCAGAAGTTGGATTAAATTAAAATTTAAGAGGTAATTAAATATTATACAATCACTTTGACAGAGTTAATTCAAAATTTACATATATTTCAGAGTCTCTGTCTAGTCTCCAACTTTCTTTCTCTTTGTCTTTCTCTTTCTCTTCTCATTCAATGTTATAGTAAGCCACTGTGGATGATGGTGCCTAATTGGTGCAACTAGTAAGCTAGTAAATTTGAGTATGTCTATTTAGTATATTTCGACCAATTATTTTGAATAAATTGGGGGAATAAGGAAACAAATCAAGAAATGACCTTGAGAGGAGCCATGATAAAACTTCAATAAGGACAATGCCTAAGGCTAGATTTCAGTTACTAAGAACACACAAATTATATGCAAATCTGAGAGTATGTGCCTGGAAAATCCTTTTGGAAGCCACAATTGTAGATCATTTTGAAATGCAGACGTTAGGCAGAGATGACACTTTTAGGACCATAATCTATTACAGTCTATCCAAGCACTTTTTAAATTATTATTATTTTGCCATTGCATAAAATTCCATATGGGTATTAAATTGGCATTATGATAATCAGCCCATATAAACAAAATTGGCTCTACTTATAGATCATTAAGACTAAAACATAAGTTCCCCACCTATAAATATAATTTAAAATAAAATTTTTCTCTACTAAATGTAGAGATATGATTTCATGTGTGAAAAAAAATTACTTATAAAAAAAATTGGCAGGGACCAGCAGTTAGCGTAATGGCTATGTCATTAGACTCCCATGTAGTTGACTGTGGTTTGAGTCCCAGACCTGGTGGCTTAAACTAACGTGGGGCACATGTCCGTGTGTGCCCACGATCCCGGGAGGAGAATGGAGGAGAAGGGATTGCGGCATGGCCATCCCCCCTGGGGGATGATTTCTCACTTCTGTCTTCCTGTCTCTCTCTGTCTTTCTGGTGAGCGCACGTGCCCTATAGCAAAACCTCTCCAAAAAAAGAAAAAAAAAAAAGAAAGAAATTGGCAGATTCAAAATGAGATAGGAAAATACTTTTTTAACAGACAGGTACAAAACTTCCAGTACAACCAGTAGCTAAACCGCTAAAATTGGATGAAATTGTCAATATTTGGTTCCATATTCCATTGGTAAGTTAATCATTCAGTCAATGTTTACTATGGAAAATTCAGAAAAATAATATGATCTCAGTCATTATCACATAGGAAAATTTGTCAAAGAACTTGAAATACATTCTGAGCTTAGGAACAATTAAGTGTAACACCTTTTTCTAAGAATAGAAATAAATTCTTTGACTATATAGGAAGAGCTAAAAAATTTTCATGGGTTAGGCTGGTCACATTTTAAGGAATGAAAAGACAAAAGAAGGGTGTCCTGGGGAAGGGATGACAGTGGTGTGAATGTTAAATTGCAAAGACATAGAAGTAGACAGGGATGGCTACAACACTTTGAGACACAGAAGAAAAATGTCATGCCGGGAACAGTCTGCACAGGATAAGCTGATGAAATAAGTTTTCTGAGGACTTAAACATATCCCCGCAAACTATGTCACATCTAGGACAGAATACAAGCTTCACCATCCACCATATTGGGATTAGTGCAAATGAGCAAGCATACATGTTCTGTTTGTCTGCCTGTGAACCACAATGTGTATGCACATGAGTATATGGATGAATAATAATCTGTGTTTATATGAATGCAGAAGATGGCTATTTTTTTCCAGTTTTATTTCTAGGCATAAATATTTCTAATTTTATATTGGGAATTTTGTTTGGCAGAAAGAACATTTTAATGCTAACTTTTCTGCCCTAATTATAGGCCAATATTCTTTATAATGAAGAATTAACCTTGATGATTGGTCATGTATAAAAGAGCCTATGTTACTAGAGAAGGAGCTGACTCTGCAAGTTTGGCCAAATGTCACTTATTGCATAAAACTTTATAGATGATTTAATGGATTTTTATTACCATTGCATAATAAATGTACGGTAGAATTTCCTTGCTTAGGATAGTCACTCTCCTAGTGATGTATTAAGATTATCATTAAGATAATCTATGTATATATGATTAATATACATATAGTAATTATATGAATATACACGGAGTGATTTAACAGAACTACCTTTTCAAAAATGGCAATATCATTACCTAAAAAAGCAAATTCTAACTAGAAATCCAAATGTAAGAATTCATGTTGTTTAGTGTTCTGACATTTTGCACATTTCAAGGCATTTTTATATGCATTTTATCCATTTAGTTACATATAATTTTATATCAATTTTATGTTAAGAAGCTGTGAATCAAAATGGTGAAATAACATTCCCTACTCCCCAAGGTTATAAGTTTAAAAGTAACAGAATTCTAAATAACATGATTAGATTTATAAAAGAAGATGAAATTTAAAAAAATAAATAAATGAAAGTAACAGAACTAGTACATATACCAAAAAAGATTCTCTTATGATTATCCCCCTCCTAATCTCATGGCTCCTCAATGTTTTTGCAAGCAAATGCCCTTTAAAACATCATATAGACCTTCCTTCCTGTAAGTTTGAATGAAGTTTCAATTTTCCTAAGACTTTTGGGCAAATATTAGAATGAAATGGGAAAACAATAATATGGAAAATAATATTAAAGGAATAGTTTGGGAATAGAAAGAGGAAATGATAATAGGTATTTGATTTTGAACATATTAAATCTAAGGTGCCTCATAGACAACCAAGTGAGGATCCGAAAGGGAGGAAAAAAGGCAAATAAAAACTTAAACACTGTCTTTATGGTCAAAAATATAGGTTATATAGGTTTAAGAATATCAGGGTATATGTGGTATTTAAAGTCAAAGAAATTGATAAAATTACTAAGTTTACAAGTTTCTCTAGAAAAAACAAATGTGAAACAGGACATCTGAATACTTAGAAGTCTCTGACAATGATGAAAAAATATAGAAAGAGACAGATAAGAAAGGATCACTTGAGGATAACTGGAAGAGACTAGTGTCTAGGAACAAAGATATGAACGAGTCAGTCAAATCTTGTTGAGAGAATAAAACAAGATCTAATAAGTAACTGTTCAATTGAGTAAAGTGGAAGCCATTAGTTAGCTCTACAAGATCAATTTTAATGGATTATGAAGGCAAAAGCCTGAATAAATTGGGTTCAAGAGGTGAGGAATTGGAAACACCAAGCATCAACATTTAGGTGCAAGGGTTGGACAGGACAACTGGAGGTTTAAGGCTTGGGGACACTGTTGATAAAGAATTGTGTAAAAGGGCAAGATCCAAGAATAAATCAATAAAGTCCTTACTTTGAACTCACAGAGTGGAAAAGCAAAATGCATTTTTATAGGTTATAAAACAGTCATCTAGTATAGTGACAGAATTAATGGACCAGGTTAGGAGAATGGGCCACATGAAAGATACACTTGAAGAAAATGATTATGAAATAAAAGTTAAGGTGAGTCTTCATGTTTGGGTTTTATTCTCCAACTTCAACAACGTTATAAGTTAGGAAGTATCACACAAAGAATTAAGTGGCAATGCCAAGATCTGGATATGGACAGTAGTTATGAGTCTGTATTCTTGGCCCAGCAGCAGTGGTGCAACAGTAGTGCAATGCTGGAAGCCATATGGAAATTCATGGTTCTGTTCCCAGGTCAACTTGTATAGGCCATTATCATAGCTGGCTGGGAAAGGGTGGTGGAAGAGGAATGTGGCACGAAATCTTGATGAGGGTACTTGTCTCTTTCTATCTCCTTTTCTTTCTCTCACATATCTCAGAAAGAAAGAAAAAAGCTTTTTTTTAAAAAAAGATTTCATTCTTGACCATTATTCATTCTACAGTGCCTCAGGTGCTATATTTCATCATTATATGCACAGTAATCTCAATGCTTTTTCAAAGTCTGTTTAATAAATAAGCCATTTGTTTTCTCATGTACTAGCCATACTTTCTCCTTTGAATTTCAGACACAAATACTTAATAATCCATTGGACCTTCCCACTGGATCTCTAATTCAAAATCAACTTGACCCAAGTAGCTATTTATTCCTTCTCCCTAAGCCTATTCCTTTCCTATTCTTTACCATTTCCTGATAATAATTAAATAGATACAAAAGTCTCAAAATTTTCATAGTTAAAAATAGTAAACAAAGACTTCACTAGAGTAGAAATTATAATAGAAATACAGGCATGAAAAATGGATTAGCAGAATATGAAGTGATTTTTAAAATCTGTTAAATTATATACCTACAATAATTGAAACTAAACACGTTGTATCTATGAATATAAACATATCAAGAAAAACTAGAAAGGATTACATGAAAATTAAATTCTGGTCAGATTATCTTTATTGCTAAGAAGGCAAATAAATTAGACATGTAACAAAGGTACATAATATTTGAGTCAAAAATATTTTAAGTGTTCCAAGAACAGAATCAGATCTTACTAAATTGCCAAGTGATTGTTTTTCAAAGATTAACAAGAAGATACTAGATTTCTGGGACCAGCAGTTAGCGTAATGGCTATGTCACTGGACTCCCACGTAGTCGACCGCGGTTCGCGTCCCGGACCCGGTGGCTTAAACTCATGCCAGGCGTGTGTGCGTGCATGCCCAAGATCCCAAAAGGAGAATGGAGGAGAAGGGATTGCAGCATGGCCATTCCCCCTGGGGGGTGATTTCTCTCTTTCTATCTCTCTGGCTCTCTCTCTCTGTCTGGCGTGCGCACGTACCCTATAGCAAAAACCTCTAAAAAAAAAAAAAAAAAGATACTAGATTTCTTTCAGGTCCCATCACTAAAACTTTAACCCATTTTCAACATTGTTTAAAGTTTCAAATTCTCTGACATCACAGAAAGATGATAAATAATCATCGAGGACTATTCTCTGTGATAATGAGAGCAATAACCAAAACTTAACAAAGAAAAAACTGAAGGAATTCTTTCCAGTCTGATGAAAACATTAATCAGTTATTTCATTCAAAAGCTCAACTGCTTCCTGCAGATAGGATTATTTCCTCTACCTACTACTCAGATTTTGGATTTGCTAGAGAATCCTGCTTAAAGATGCTAATTTTGACAGGATCAATGTCTCTGAGTATGAAATCGTAATGTTAGTAAATGAATGAAATAAAAAACAATTACCAAGGATTAAAAGTGTAGTGTCTGGGGGCCAGTAGGTGGCATAGTGGTTAAGGTGCTGGACTCTCAAACGGCCAATGGTGATTCGAATCTCAGACCCAGCACCTTGAAACTCATGCCAGGCGTATGTGCATATATGCCCCAACTCCTGAGAGGAGAATGAAGGAGAATGAATTGCAGTATGGCCATCCCCACAGGCAATGATTTCTCATTTTCTCTCTTTCTGTTTCTCTCTGTGTCTCTAGGGAGCGCACATGCCCTATAGCAAAAATTTCTCTGAAAAATAAAAAGGGCATAGCCTTTTTGAGTCATATGTAATTGAAAGAAAAAATTACCCCAAATAAGAAATGTGGTTTTATTGAGATCATCCATATTCACAATTTTAAAAAATGACTTAAAACCCATGAAGGCTTCTGTACAAGATAGTGTCCTAACTTGCCTGCATTTAGTGAAGGGTCAGTAGGCTGACAGGTGTCTGTGTGTTTGTGTGTGTGTGTGTGTGTGTGTGTGTGTGTGTGCACATGTGCATGCCTATGAGATGAAATAATAAATATCACTTGACATGACTTTTCTTATATAAAATGTTACTAAGTGCTCAAAAAAGAACCCTTCTCCAGAACGCCCCTCCCTCAGAAAGGATTTTTCCATATAAACATTATAAATAAAATTTTAACAGAACTAATATAAATAAGATATTTCTTTTGTATATTTATTATATATTGTTTCACTGTCATATCTGAAGATTTAGAAGAAGGCAGAGAGAGAGGTACAACATGGGCCATATATTGAGGAAGACCGGTCTGACTAGGACATTAACAGAGAGATCCTGGTCCTCGTGAAGAACCATCTGGCCTCAAAGAAAACAAGAATGCATTCTGTGGTCTGCTCATGAAGAGGAATGACCTTTAGAAGTCCTCTCCAGCAAACAGGTAGCTGAGCAACAGGGATCTCAGTCTTATCATTGCTAAAAATTGAGTTCTGACAAGAAGAATGAACTTGGAGGCACTTTTTTCCTGACAAGCTTCAGATCAGAACTCAGTCTGACCAATGTCTGGATTTCAGCCTTGTAATACCCTGAAGATAAAACCCAATCCCTCTGTATCAAATTTTTGACCTACAGAATTGCATGATAATCAATTTCTGTTTTTTAAGCTACTGTTTGTGGTAATCTGTTATGTAGCAATGGAACACTTAGAAATGAGGAAACCTGGTTTCAGAGTGTGAGGGGATTAAATATGAGAGTGTCTCTGTCAGAAAATAAATTGGGTTCCTATCTTATTGCCATCATGTCTTGGTTGTGTAACTTTCAGAAATTGATCAAGATCATCTCTGTTCCATTGTTTTTGAAGTGCTTTTGATAATATTTAACTACAAGATTATATATGAGATGCACACTGTACAAGGAGTCCTCAAAAAGTTCATGAAGGGACCAGCAGTTAGCATAATGGCTATGTCGCTGGACTCCCACGTAGTCGACCGCGGTTCACGTCCCGGACCCGGTGGCTTAAAACTCACGCCAGGCGCGTGTTCATGCGTGCCCAAGATCCCGAGAGGAGAATGGAGGAGAAGGGATTGCGGCGTGGCCATCCCCCCTCGCGGGTGATTTCTCGCTTTCTGTCTCTCTGACTATAGCAAAAACCTCTCCAAAAAAAAAAAAAAATAGTTCATGAAAAAAATGTGTATTATAATAAAACTATGCATAGATTTCCTTTTTTTCACACCAAAATAAACTCATACTTTGATGACACTTTTGTATAAACTTTCTGAAGTTCAATTGTAGATCTGTGGTCCATTAGAGCTTTCTTTGTTTTGTTTTTTAGAGAGAGATTTTTACTATAGGGGACATGCACTTGCCAGAGAGACAGAAAGACAGAATGCGAGAAATCATCCTTCTCCACCCCCAGGGGTCTGGACATTCAGCAATCCCTTCTTTTCCATTCTCCTCTCAATCTTGGGCATGTTTCAAGACTCTGGGTCCAGGACTCAAACCTGGGCTGGCCATGTGGGAGTCCAGTGACATAACTATTATGCCATGTGCTGGTCCTCCATTAGAGCTTTTATTTGGGTATATGCTTATGCACAAGGTAAAACCTATTTGGAGAGAGGAAAAAATGGGATAAAAAGTTTTATCATTGTGAAAATCAATATATATACATAGGGAAAAATATTGACACTTCTATCAGCTTACTAACCTGGAAATGAAATGGCTTCTTTTTACTTTTTGCTCTTTCTTTTGTCTTCCTGGCCATGATTGCAAGTTTTTTATATAGGACACCGAAAGAAATGTCCTAAAATCTATGTCATCAGATTTTAATAGAGCCACTCAATATTGCTTTTCATATTTTCATAAGTTTTTTTTCCCTACATGTTAACTATCTATATCGTTAGTGGATTTGTTATAGAAAGAATACTACTAGGTCTTGCTTTTTCATCTATGACTACCTCTGTCATTACATTTTGGTGTATACTCACTTTTTTTTTTCAATTTATTTATTTGCATTCATTCACTGAACATCATTACAGCATACAAAATGAGATTTTCCATCCAAAGTACACTATATATTGTCTCAAACAAGCACATCAACAAACATGTTATTGTCAGCAAATGATCTTCCATTTCTTGTCTTCTGTATGTTTTGCTTTTTTTCCCCCCCAACCTTGATTCCCTATCTCCTACCCTCTCCCATCTCCCACTCTCCTCCCACACTGTCTCTGGTATCTATGTTTGCTTTCTATACTGTTTTCTCCTCACATTTTATTGTATCGCCAAAGACCCTAATCAATCCAAATACCCTCATAGCTAACACACATGTGTGTATGTATCACACAAATGTGTGATACACACATTTCCATGAACACAAGTCCTACTTTACGCATCCTATAAAGTAGCACCTAGCTGTGGCTACATATCCTACTGCAGTCATTGAATAGATATATATTTTTTTCCTGAAACTTTTTTTTTGTAACTCAATTTACATTCCTTCCCTAAGCTTCATCACAGCATACAAAATGCACTCTCCCATCCAGTACACACTGCATAGTGACGCAATCATGCACATTACAAAAAATTTTCCATTACTAGTTCCTAGAATTACTTCCACCCCTCTTTCTGACCCTCTGTCCCTTCCCACCCTCCTCTCACACCACCTCCAGTGTCTACAATTGTCCTTCATTCCCTTCCCACCCACGTTGCATTGATCACACAATTTCCTACATAATCTAACTACTTTCAATGGTGAGTTCACTCATTACTACTAAGAAAACCAGTTTTAATTTAACTCAAAGAAGTGCCAAGGAACTTTGCTTAAAGCCAGGAAACAAGTTAGGATTCTGTTCAAATGGTAGGTGCATGAACCTATCAGTCTCATGTACTTTTATCTTCTGTTCTGGTTCAATTTTCCTGATTAAATTCTGGGATATAATATTCAACTCCAGACTTGTCCGTATGATTAAGTTGGCCACTTTCACAGTTTTTGGACTCTTATTTCCATGTGTCTGTGTTTAATTTTCTTGATACAACACACCCTTGAGAACTTCTTGGAGATCTGGTCTGGTGCTGGTAAATTCTTTCAGGTTTTGTTTATCTGAGAATGTTCTTGTCTTTTCTTCCCACCTGAAAGATAATCTTGCCGGGTACAGTATTCTTGGCTGAAATTACTTCTCTCGTAACACTTTGAATATATTTTCCCATTCTCTCCTCGCTCGCATTGTTTCCGATGAGAGATCTGCTGTTAGCCTGATGGGATGTCCTTTGTAGGTAACTTGATGTTTCTCTCTTGCCAATCTTAGTATCTTGTCTTTGTCTGCGGTTTTGGTCAACCTGGCTATAATGTGTCTTGGAGAAGATCTTCTTGGGTTGATTTTATTTGGGGTCCTTTGTATTTCCTGGGACTGGATCTTCGAATGCCTCTCTAGGTTTGGAAAGTTTTCTTGCAGGATTTCATGGAATAGATTATCAATGCCCTTATGGGTCTCTTCACCTTCTGGAATGCCAATTATCCGGATATTTGGACGTTTGATGGTATCAGTACTTCTCACATATCATTCTCAAATTTTTGGGCTATTTTCTCAGTCTTCGTGGTGGATTTTTCTAAGCCAGCCATTTTCTCTTCTACATCTGAGATTCTATTTTCTGAATGATCTAGTCTGCTTTTAATACTTTCAAGGGAGATTTTGACTTCTTGTATTATAGCCTTCATCTCTAGCAGTTCTGTTTGAGTCTTTTGTAAAGTGTGTAATTCCTCTTTTAGATCTTGCAAGAATTTCCTCATCTCCTGGAACTCGTCAACTTCTTTCTCCTTTCTCTTTAGCAGTTCATTATCTCTCTTTTCTTCCATCTCTGTTAGCTTCGACATTATGAATGCTCTAAATTCCTTATCAGACATTTCCATGACTTTCACCGAACTGCTTGTGGATGAAGGAGAGTTACTCTTTTCCACTGGAGGAGAGTATTTTCTCGTTTTCCCATATTTCTCGTGTTCCGACGGTGATTTCTTGTCATCTGATGGATGGTATGTTTCTTTCAAATTCTTGAAGTTAAGCCTCAATGTTCAGGAGCAAGCAGACAGAGGTGTTCTAGAATCTGTTTGCTGTTCTTTTGTGACCGCTGGTGCAGCAGATTCAGTAGATATTGGGTGGAGAGACAAGAAAAAGGAAAATGAAAAAGAGAGAGAGAAACAACAACAAAAAGAGAAAAAAAAGACAAAAAAATAAAAAAATTATAATTACAGTTCTTTTTTAAAAAAAAAAAAAAATCACAAAATAGAAAACCACATGGCGCGCTAGTTCCCAGTAGCCATGCGGAATCTTCTGAAGGAAGGGCTCAACTCTCCTGCCTGGGGGGGAGGACCAGAAGGGATTATTAACAAAACAAAAAAGTTGGAGCTGAGAGTCAGAGAAAATCTTTACATTTAAAAAAATCGTAAAAAGGAAAAATTACCAAAAAAAAAAAAAAAAAAAAAAATGAGGAGACAGGAGCAGAGAGAGACAGAGACCTCAGAGACACAGAGACAGAGATAGAAGGCCAGAGGGGTGCCCTACCACACTAGCTTTGCTTGCTGGAGGCTGAATTATGAGTAGAAAATCTTCATTTCTCCTGTCCCCTGAAATATCTAGTTCCCAGTAGCCATGCGGAATCTTCTGAAGGAAGGGCTCAACTCTCCTGCCTGGGAGGAAGGACCAGAAGGAATTATTAACAAAACAAAAAAGGTGGAGCTGAGAGCCAGAGAAAATCTTTACATTTAAAAAAATCGTAAAAAGGAAAAATTACCAAAAAAAAAAAAAAAATGAGGAGACAGGAGCAGAGAGAGACAAGACCTCAGAGACACAGAGACAGAGATAGAAGGCCAGAGGGGCTCCCTACCACACTAGCTTTGCTTGCTGGAGGCTGAATTATGAGTAGAAAATCTTCATTTCTCCTGTCCCCTGAAATATCTAGTTCCCAGTACCCATGCGGAATCTTCTGAAGGAAGGGCTCAACTCTCCTGCCACACTAGCTTTGCTTGCTAGAGGCTGAATTATGAGTAGAAAATCTTCATTTCTCCTGTCCCCTGAAATATCTAGTTCCCAGTAGCCATGCGGAATCTTCTGAAGGAAGGGCTCAACTCTCCTGCCACACTAGCTTTGCTTGCTGGAGGCTGAATTATGAGTAGAAAATCTTCATTTCTCCTGTCCCCTGAAATATCTAGTTCCCAGTAGCCATGCGGAATCTTCTCGGTGTATACTCACTTTTAATGGAGTAACTGATACGTCTGGATCTAAATATACGCTATCGAGTTGTTTACTAGTTACCCATTCATCCTTTATTTTCTCTTTTTCTACTCCCTTTTGAATAGATTATTTTTCCTATATCTTTTACATTTTTGTTGGCTTTTTTGGGGGGTTTATACTATGTACTTTAACAAATTAATTATAATTATTTTAAAGTTCCTGGGTAGTTTTAACATATGGGTAATCTATAAGTATAGTTCCGTCTCTATCTCTCTCATGGAATAAATAAATAAACTGTAAGAGAAAGGTTATATTTTGATATCAATAACAAGACATAGGGGCAGAGTAAAAGTGTAGGGTATTTGTATGAAATTGACCTTAAGTTGCTTGCTATCAGTTTACTTCAGATTGTTATAACTATAAGATGTTTGTGTAATCCCCATGAAATATCTCAAGAAAATACCTATAGAAGACACATGAGAAAAAAAGAAAGACATATTCTAAAGTGATAATCTATATTAAAAAGTGCCCCTCTCCCACACATAAATTACCTTGTATATATTCAAACATAGGAGGAAAAAGTGTTAGCTTTCCAAAAAATTTCCTAGATTATAAACTACAAATATAAAAATAAAAATCATGACTCGATCTCTAGCTTGAGCTTCCTTATTTTAAAGTTACTTTCTTAAAAACAAAACTTATAACCACATTTATCCTTGTCTGTATATTGGCCTATCGTTCAGGTGTGACTATTGAGTAGAACGTGAAAGTGTACAGCTGTATGAAACTGAGTGTCCAGCACTAGCTGTCTCATTAAGCTGTTCACTACCTTTCCAAACTCTTAGCAACAAATCATTCCCAGCTGGTGACCTTACTTGAACTAAGATAAAAAGCAAAGGTGCTTGTGTGTGTGTGTGTGTGTGTAGATGTGTGTGTGTGTATCACCTTTAGCTTCATAAACTATTTAGAAAATGCCTAGCTACCTTGGAATTCAAGCTGGTAAAATCGGGTTATTTAAAATAATAAAATCATTAAATCAGAGCAATTTCAAAATTTTCCGGTAAGTGAAACCCCTGTCCTCAGGCAGATATGTAATATTCTAGCCAAAAAGCTGATTATGCTATATTTCAAACTTTTCAAGAGAGAAATTCTATAAATTCCTTTGTAACACATTCTAGAGTTTGTTTTCTCACTTATGGGTTTAGAAGTTTATATTTTAGCTTCATATTTTAGTGAAAGATAAGAAAAACTGAACTGTAGTATTTTGTATAAAACATTATGTTTTAAAATGGAGTAAGAGCATCTGGCCTGCTTTTAAGACTACTTATAAATATTCACCAGAATGCAAATACCACAGCACAGGACAGGTGTATCAAGTAGCTATTGTTATAAAATATTCCCAAACTCAGGTGATAATTGGTTTGCATCATCTAAACTGGACATGGCTAGTGGCTGCATTAAGCTGTCCAGGTAAAAAGGCAGAAGTTACCTGAAACATACTTTATTAACATGAATCACAAAAGGGCTGCCTGATGAACCACTTGAAAATTCATTGTCTTAAAATATAAGCCTTTTTTCCACTCACCTAATGTTTGTGTATCAGTTTGGACAGCTGTGATTCAGGATGTATATTAGATGGCTTAGCTTCAGGCTTCAGGTTGGGTTTAAATAGGCTTTACATGTCTCCCTACTCTCCTTGAATGAGCACAATCTGGGGTGTGTTCTTCTCAAGGCTTATCTCCCAGCCAAAGAGCCAAACTAAAGTATGCAGACACATTTAACCTCTCTGCTCACATCAAGCCACTCTAAAATCAAAACAAATCACAAAGTCAAAGTCAATAATGTAAAGAAGTATACTCTGCCCCAAAGATGAGGCTAAGGTGAGAAAATACTTGCTGAGCAATACTCCAGTATACTACAGTAGGTACCTACATTGTTGTTGAAGGTAATAATCACAATAGATAACATAAATAATGTATTGCTAATTCATCAACAGTGCTAAGAACTGGGTTAGGAATGTCATGTGATGTGATCCTCAAAAGACCTCTTTGAGAAAGTGCAACAATTATTCACATTTTACAGATAAAAAATTCAGGGGTTATAAGCCATTTCTTGATTATGTTCAGGTTCTAAGTGTCCCAGATAGCATTTGCACCCAGGCTGTCTCACTCTAGGACACTGAGGATAAACCATTGTGAATGTGATGCCACTGTGATTAAGTCATCCCCATAAACAGACTGAACAATAACACTTTTTAATTGGATAAATTTGGAGTCTTTGTTTTCCCATCAAAAAGTCTATCTACTTTTGCTGTATGAAAAAACTCAGTTATATGGCACCCAAACATCAGCCTAATAGTACCAAAAGAGTACTTATACTGAAGTCTTTTTTTAAACCTTAATCAGTCATACATATCAAAAATCTATTTCTTGGGAACCAGCAGTTAGCGTAATGGCTATGTCGCTGGACTCCCACGTAGTCGACCGCGGTTCGCGTCTCGGACCCGGTGGCTTACAACTCACGCCGGACGCGTGTGCGTGCGTGCCCAAGATCCCGAGAGGAGAATGGAGGAGAAGGGATTGCGGCGTGACCATCCCCCCTGGGGGGTGATTTCTCGCTTTCTGTCTCTATGTCTCTCTCTGTCTGTCTGGCGAGCGCACGCGCCCTATAGCGAAAAACCTCTCCAAAAAAAAAAAAAAAAAAAAAAAAAATCTATTTCTTTAAATTCAAAGGTAAGTAAAAAAAAAAACTTAAGGAATTTACTAAATGAACTTACATTAGTTCTCTCTTTTTTCTTCATAGAAATACAAGAGAAAAACAATCATCAAGAAGGAATCATGACATAGTAGAAATTACATGAGTCTAAGAAGGGGATATGAGTTCTGGTGATAACTAACTGACTCCATGAATTTGGGAAAATCACATTCATCTTTTTTCCAGGATCTTCTATTAACTCTTCTAGATCTCATATATCCCAGTTGTGATTTTCTCTTTGCCCCCAAATCAATGTTTCCTTTTTAAAGTAAATTGTATTACTCCCACCCATGCATTGCCTAAGCCAAAACCTAAGCATCTTCTTAGTCACCTCTTCTCTCTTTCCTATCACTGGCAATAAGTTTCCAGTCTACATTCTAAGTATATTTAAAATATGCCCTCTTTGGGGCCGGTAGGTGGCGTGGTGGTTAAGAGCACCGGATTCCCACATTGCCAACTAAGGTTCAAGTCCTGGACCTGGGTAGCTTGCTTTCTCACTTTCTCTTTCTCTCTCTCCCACTCTGTTCCTCTCTGGTTAAATTAAAATAAATTTCTTAAAAAGAAATGTGCCATCTTTATTCTACATCAACTGTTATTACCTGGTTCAAGTCTCAATCCCCAGGCAACAACCTCTTATTCTCTTTCCCTATACCATCTCTTGTCTATCCGCCATACCTGCAGACACAACACTGTATTTTGCTGGTAAACTGTTGACTTAACCATACCCTGTCCTCTGCTTGAAACCCTTCAAAGTCTTCACACTGCTTTAAGATGAAACATAAACATTTTAACCTAATCTAAAGACCCTATATTCTAGTTTCTCCCTATCTATTCCTGCTTCACCTCAAAACTTTCCTTTTCATTTTTGTCCCTGGAGCCATACAAACCTTCTTCTTTTCTTGTCTTTTTCTCTTTTATTCAAATACTGTCTTCTTTTACCAATATCCTCTGTCTTAGGGCATTTCTTTATGTTCCCTGTGTCTGAAACAATTTTGATCTTTCACCCTTTATTTGTTATTTGGTGATAAATCTATTCATCCTGCAGTTGTTAGTATAGGTCGTTTTACAAAGTTAGCTTTTTAATGCCCCAGATTAAGAAATATAACTACAGTAATACTAAACTATATCCACAAATAATTGGGTACTCTTTTTTTGGAAGGTGGAACCTACTTAACACCTTCTCCCTTTCCTATGATATCTGTACTTAGTGACCTGTTTCTAAAAAGAAAAATGTGGGGAAAGCAAGATTAAGTAACTCCTGAGATGAGTTTATAAAAGGTATTGTGGTTGACTTCTTGTTATCGCTTGAATCATTAATTCTAGGGTAAGCCAGGAGCATATCATGAGGACATTCAATTAACTCTATATCTCTATAGAGGCCAATGAGGTGAGGAACTGAGTTTTCTGAACAACAGCCATGTGAGTTGAGTCATCTTTAAACAGGATTCTTCAGTCCTAGGCAAGCCTCCCATTAACAGCATCACCAGTTGTGGACTTCAATTTCATGAAAGACCCTGAGCCAGAACCCAAACAGGCCATTCTCAACTTACACACAGAAATTGTGACATAATAAATATGTGTGTTTTTAAGCTGCTAAATTTTGGAGTAATTTGTCACACTGCATAGATAACTATCACAGTGTACCCAGCAAATATGCTACTAGGGAAAGTCATAATGTATTCTTAATGCATTTTATAATTATATATAAATTACTGTTTAGAATTTATATTATCAATTAGAGGAACCTCCATGAAGGTAGGAACTATATACATTCTTGCCTATCACTTTATTCTTCTTCATTGCTCCTCAAGACAGAATCTATGAAAAGATCAGTATTCAATAAATGTGTCTTAACTGTATTAAAATTTCTAAATTAGCATGTACTCTAATGGTAGAGAGTAAGCCAGAAATCTTCTGTTTATTTCATGAGTGCTGTTTAAATGACAGATATATTCATTAGGCAAAATTAGAAAAAGATAGATATCTTTATGGCAGAATGATTAAAACTTCTCTTATAACAGTACCTTCTGGCAATGAAATAAAACTGTACATCCCTATGAATGTCTGAAAAAATGATGTTTTCTGCAATAATAGAAGGATCAGAACTAACTCAGAGTTTAGAAAAAAGTTATATTTAGAATAACAAAAGCATTTAGTGAGTAAGTAGTTGTCATGTTGAACTGCAGGGTATCACAAACTCTAACGTCCTCTTTTCTTAATAAAGAAACCCAATAAAAATATCATTGTCTTGTAAAGAGATCACATAATACTTTTCAAAGTTTCTTAGTTTCACACTGGCAGTGGGTAATGTGCTATTTCAAATAATATTTCAGGGAACCTGGTCTTTGAGCTAGGGGCCAAAACATTTATTTTTTTAAAGCAGTACTAGGTTTTCTATTCCATTTGAAGATTCTACAGTGTACTTTGGAGATGGAAAATCATTCTGAAGCACCACAGATCTTTTTGTTAACTATAACAAACTAATAATACTTGACCAATTTTTTTATTAGTTATATGTATTTCTGTCTTTGTAAGATTTTTTTTTTTCTTGGAAAGGTTTTCGGTATAGGGCGTGTGTGCTCGCCAGAAAGATAAAAAGAGACAAAGAGATAGAAAGCAAGAAATCACCCACCAGGGGGGATGGTCACATTGCAATCCCTTCTCCTCCATTCTCCTCTCGGGATCTTGGGCACGCATGCACACATGTGCGCCCAGCATGAGTTTAAATCACTGGGTCCGGGACTCAAACGAGTCGACTACATGGGAGTCCAGCGACATAGACATTATGTCGACTGCTGGTCCCATGAATGAAATGTTTTAAAGGAAGGGCTCAGGAATCTTGGCAGGGAAATTACCATTAGAAATCTTATAAAGAGGGACCAGTAGTTGGTATAATGGCTATGTCGTTGGACTCCCATGTAGTCGACCGCAGTTCAAGTCCCGGACCTGGTGGCTTAAACTCTTGCCGGGCATGTGTGCATGTGTGCCCAAGATTCCAAGAAGAGAATGGAGGAGAAGGGATTGCAGTGTGGCCATCCCCCCGGGGGATGATTCTCACTTTCTGTCTCTCTGTCTCTGTCTGTCTTCTTGGCAAGTGCACACGCCCCATAGCAAAAGCCTGTAAAAAAATTAATTAATTAAAAAAATAAACATTTCATCCAATTATTGCACACTCTCCTTGTCAGTATCATCATTACATGACCTCTTACAAAATGTTGCTTCATATTCCATAGGAATTTTGACACTTGATCATAGTATTTCTCTCATTCACACTCACTCTCATCATACCTGGTAAGTTAAAGCATTTAGTCCATTCATTCAATAAATATTGATTGTACTTAAATTTTCTGTGCTTTAGCTCAAAGTTAAGAATTCAAATTACATCATCAGTGGATCTTCTAATTTTGTAGGAGAAAATTGTCCCTGAACAACTTTTTAATGCCACTGTGCAAACTACAGATACAACCCAAGAGAACAAGTTCCAGAGTGTGTATTTATAGGAGAATATATCCTAGCATTGTGGTTTGAGACAGTGACTCTGAAGTTACATGAAGTCAGAATTTCTCCATCTTAGCTATTGACATTTTGACTTACATTATTTTTTGCTGTGATGGTGGGCAACAGTCTTGTGTACTGTAGAATGCTTAGCAGTATCCCTAGCCTCCACCAACTAGTTTCCAGGAACTCTCCTTCTCCCAGTGTGACAACCAAAAATTGCCAGATAGTCCCTGTGGTAGGGTTGTCCAGTGTAACAAATAAATAAGAAACCCAGTGAAATCTCAATTTTAAACAAACTTTTTTTTCATATAAGTATATCCCACACACTTCATAAGAAATACTTATGCTTAAAAAGATATTTGTTGCTTACCTGATATTCCTATTTAACTGGGTGTTCTGTATTTTATCTGCTACCCTGCTTACAGGTTGAAATTGCTCCTGGTTGAGATCCACAGTAGTAAGTACTTGTTGGTGAGACCTTAGACCTTCAGTTTTCACATACCATTTATCTTCTGAATGTCTCTGGATTTCATATCATCCCCCTTGTCAACTCAAATTGCTCTGAAATACTTCAGTTCAAAGCATAAAATCCCAAAGACTGTTCTCTGATTACTACTCCCACACTTCAAGTTCTCAAATTTCTTTACAACTACTAATCCTGTTTTCAGCAACTTCAAATTCTTCCTTAGTTCTTTGACCTATGAATTCTGAGGTCAACTACTTCAACAATACTTTCAGAAAGAGAAAGGCACACTGACCTCTAGTACCCATCTCATCAGTTCCCTAATGTGAATTAATGCAATTGATCAATCTCCATTCTTTTTGAGAAATACTGAGTAATCAAAACTGATCAGCTCCTATATGACTCTCTGATACTCTGTCCTATCATACTTTTATTCCTCTTCAATGGAGTCTCCATCTCAGTTTCCAAACTTTCCCTAATGACTATTTCAAACATTCTTCATTTTACTTGTCCTCCCAATTTTTCCTCAACCTTTATCAGACATCGTTGCCTTACAGGATACAAAATTTATCTTTATGAATTCTCCCATGCTCTCCCGACTTCATCTTGAAATGATCTTGGTTCTTTACCTTTCATTTTAATCCATCTATGTCTAAGGGCTCAATGCACTGCAACTTCCTTCCAGTGCTAATATTGTTTCCTTGATCCTATTCTCTTGAATGTTCTGTAAGATTGAGTCTATGCTGAGGATTTCAAAATTCTGTCCTCAGTTTGAGTTCCAGACCTGTTATATTCAACTAATTATCACACAATAGGTCTTCAAAAAGTTTATTAAAAAGTCATTCATTATGGGACCAGCAGTTAGCGTAATGGCTATGTCACTGGACTCCCATTTAGTCGACAGCGGTTTGAGTCCAGAACCCAGTGGCTTAAACTCACGTCAGGCGCGTGTACGTGCACGCCCAAGATCCCGAGAGGAGAATGGAGGAGAAGGGATTGCGGCATGGCCAACCCCCCTGGGGGGTGATTTCTCACTTTCTGTCTGTCTGTCTCTGTCTGTCTGGCGAGCACACACGCCCTATAGCAAAAACCTCTCAAAAAAAATCCATTATGAAAACAATTATTGATGGATTTCAAAATATTTTCTACCAAATAAACTTATACTTTAATGTCACCTTTTTACAAATCCTTTGAAGTTCCCTCAAACACAGTCTTCCTTATACATTCTATAAATACCTCAAAATGTCTCAGATCAAGGCTCTCCTTGGCCCTTAAGCTTAAGTGCCAATGTTGTCTATCCTAATAATACTGCTATCAGACCACAACCCAAGAACTGTTCTAATATATATCTCTTTCCTCAATCTCCTACGTTCAGTCAGTCAATAAAACATGCACTTATTTCTGTTTAACATGCTCATTCCTGTCTCTCTTCTCTTATGGCTACAGACTTTGTTCTAGCCTCAACATCTTTTACAACTCATTCCTAGTCACACACATCTTTCATATTCTTACTAGCTCCTGTCATTTGTGTGTGTGTGTGTGTGTGTGTGTGTGTGTGAGAGAGAGAGAGAGAGAGAGAATGTTGTGTATGTGTGTCTGTAGATGTGTACGATAAGGGTGAGATTGAGAGACTAACAACTATACTATACGGTTTAAATAACTTCATGACCCAGATGCTATGCTGTCTGATGACATCTCAACTTTTAAAAATCCAGTGTTAAAGCTTCTACCTCCCATTGTCACTTAGTCAGCCTGCACTCAATATCTGCTGCTGAAAAATTTGCCTCGAGCTTATCAAATATTAGCTAACCCATTCTTTTGCCTAAAATAAGATCTGAATCTATCATATATATTTGAAAGAAAAGAATGCTAACATTGTCAGATAAAATGCCTCCTGGGGGAAGGTAGCACATGTTATCTAGTTTTTAATATTTTGTGAGATAAAATTAAGTTGAAGTCCAGGAAAAATAGTTCATCTTGCTGGTATAAGAGAACTGTTATCTTGATTCCAATATAAATACAACATCCAAAGAGTTTCTCTAGGCTATTGTTTATACTGAAGATGAAAAACTTTTCACTTTGGTTTTATATATTATATTTATCAGTGAGTCATCAAGCAGTATAAGTAATTATCATATATTCTCAAGTTTGAACTGACTACAGGGACAATGAGAAATTAAATCTTACATAATTTTACCTTAGTTTTTAAATTTGTGTAGAAAGTTACATTTTTGCCCTTTATTTAAAAACATCAGAATGTTTTTCTAATAATCTGAAGACTATGACACAACTCGAAAAGTGAACCACAACATGAAATAAAAGACTTTGAGCAACTATGATGTGTTAATGTAGCTTCACCTATAACAAAGCTACTATTCTGATGGGGCAGGTTGATAATGGTGAACTTTGAGTGTGGAGAGGGACAGGGGAAATAAAAAAAATCTGTAATTTCCTCTTAATTTTGTTGTGAACCTAATACTATTCTTAAAAAAAAAAAAAAAGAAAAAGAAAAAGGCTTTTAAAAAATCTTGAAAAACACATCAAGTGTGTGGGCTTACATGGCCAAAATCCCAAGTGGAGAGATAAAGAAGGGACTGTGGAATGGCCATTCCACCATCTAGGAGAAAGTGATTTCTTTCTTTCTTTCTCTCTCTCTCTCTCTCCTTCTCCAGTAAGCACACATGGACCCCCACTCCCCCCTCAAAAAAAAGAAGACAAGTTTATATTCTATTCTAGTTTAAAAGTTCAAGTCTAAGAAACAATCTTGTTTTTCTATTACTCAGTCTTCCTCTATTCTTCGGAGAGAAGCTGCTATATTTGATGTCTGTTACCTAATAGAAACATTAAATGTCATCAACTTCATTGGAAAGAAAAATAAACTCAAAAACATAGTGAAATTAGCAGATATTAATATGACCTTAAGTCCTGAGCTAAATGGATTCTATTTATATTTCATTCTACAAACTTCTGAAATAACTTTATAAATACAACCTTCAAAATAGTTCTAAGAAATAAAGTACAAAAGATTTTTTTTCTAAATTTTCTTTGCTCATTCAAATAATCAGACTAGCACAGTGATCTATGTTATTCATGAATCTCCATAGAATACAGAATAAGAAGCTTTCCACATTAATATTTAAAACGAAGTCACAAGGGCCATCAGGTGGTGTGGTACTTAGGGGCACTGGACTCCCACATGACTGACCATGGTTTAAGTCCTTGGCTTGGCAGCTTGCTTTCTCACTTTCTCTCTCTCTCTCTTTATCTCTCTTTGTCTGTCTCTCTCTCACTGTGTGTGTCTCACTCTGGTCATATTATAAAAAATAATAACAATAATGATAAATAAAATAAAGGAAATAGTTTTTTTTAAAAAAGAAGTCACAGAAAGTATTGACTAATTAGTAATTAAGCCAAAATCTCTGGTGGTGTACAGAGTATTTAAGTCTTCAGTGTTTTTGCAAAAACTATATTTGTCACATAAGAACCACTTCCCCTCAAGGAGTTTCCAAGTTTGTTTTGTCTCAACCCTTAACTCAGAATCGGTTCTTCATCACATCCCCAGGAAAGAATATCTGCTCCCAAATCTCTAGCAAGTCATGATGACTTTACTAAATCTTTCATAGAACAGAAAAAGGTGGTTTTCCCAGTCAGAACAGTCAATATAAAAATAAATAATAAATGTTGGTGAGGCTGTGGTGATAAGGGAACCCTCCTTTGGTGGTGGGAATGTAAGTAAGTACAGTCAGTGTAGAGAACAATATGGAGGTCCTTCAGAAACCTACAAGTAGAATTACTGTATAATCCTGTGATTTCACTCTTAGATATGTACCCAGAGGACAAGAAAATCCTCAGCTGAAAAAACACTTGCACATCCATGTTTATTGCAGTATTATTCACAATCACTAAGACATGGAATCAGCCCAAAAGTCCGAGAACAGATGAGTGGATTGAAAACATATGGCACATGTACTCTAAGGAATACTACTCAGTCATAAAAATCAATGAGACTCTGACGTTTGATACAAAGTAGAGAAATGTGGAAGATTTAAGGCTGAGTGAACCAAGCCAGACTATGAAAGACAGGCATTGCATGTCCCCATTTAATATGTACCAAATGTCTCTGCTCTATAGCAGAAACTAAAGGACTGGAAGGTGAAATAGCAAGGAGGGCAACTATAGATACTAGAGACTGTCTAGTAGGGGGTCCATAATAGGGGGTGCGGGGGGATAGGATCAGGGAAAAAGCAAACAGAGTACTTAATAGGGAAAAACTGAAAAGTTATCTTTTAATAATATATATATGGTAATGTCCTTGACTTGACATACATGCACTGTATTCATACTAGGAGAAACCATGTCATACAATGTAAAGATGTACAGTGATTAAATAGAAAATCTTTTTAAAAAAAGAGTCAATATTCTTTGGAACTCCTTTAAATTGGTCTACAGGGAGACTTTCTGTATATATTAAAATGATTATATGTCTGAAACATTAAAAAAAAAGTGAAAAGAAGTTTTATTGGCAAACAATTTTTTTTAAAAAAAGAGGTGATCATTTTGTACATTAAATAGCAAATGCTTTAATAGATACACATTAAGCACTTCTCTTCTTCCCAAAATCCTTCCTTACATTTTTATCCCCTTGAGCTCAACCCAAAAGTTTTTATCCCTTACTAATCTCTCCTTTCTTTTTTTCTGAAACTCCTTCCCTCTTTAATATGAATCTACCAGAATTCTTATAATCTAAGGTTAAAGCAGACTCCATGATTTTTAGCTTCCTGATGAAATTATCAAAGCACTCACTGAACAAATTAAAATTTCTTCCTATGCAATACTGGAATTCTTACTGAAACTGACTTTTTTATTACTTCTTATTTTTAAAAAATTTACATTTAATCGCTGTACATCTTTACTTGTGCAACATGGTTTTTCCCAGTATGAATAGAGTACATGAGAGCTAAGTCAAAGACATTACCATATACATTATCATCAGCAGATAACTTTTCATTTTTCTATTAAATGTATTTGTTTTTTCCTTGATACTCTCCCCTATAACTGACTTTTAAAAATGACTCTTCATTCATACTGATTAGTAATTTGATTTTTCTATTACAGAAGCATCTATAATAAGATCAAGTAATTTTTTCCAGTTTTACTATGCAATTCAAATAACTATAAAGTATCCAGATAACCACATTCCATAATATTCAAGTGATTGGTCCATATACTGAATGCCAATAAGTATGTGTACTTGTTGTAGAAAACTTACACATATAGTAACCTAAACTTTTTTTCAATTTATTTTTTATTCAATCACTGAATATCATTACAGCATACAAAATGAATTTTCCCACCCAGAATACACTGACAATTGAACTGCCCTTGTTCCATAATCTTCCCAGTATAGTGGCAGTCTTGAAGATGCCTATTCAAGTCCCCTGTGGGAACTGTGATCTCTTAGTTCTGAAGAAAGAAGACCAGATTTTATTCACAAATTTTGTCTTCTAACTTGTCTGGAGATTACTTGAAGGACTGATGCAAAGTGCTGCTTTTGTTTCATCTGATGCAGAATTCAATCAGGATAGAATAGCAGCAAGCATTGCATGATAATATTGTAAGTCTAACATGCTACACACCACCCACCTAGAGAAAACATTCCAGTTGAGGCATGCAGTTGGCCACTGAAAGCCTGGGATAAAAAGCAGGGGAGCATTTCTTTGGGAAATTAGAATATTCAAAAACACCTGTGTATATTGGGGTACCTAGAAAGACATGTGCATGCCGAGGACAAGATGAGAACTCAGAAAAAAACATAGGAGACAGTAACTGGTAACTGAGGAGAAAGAGTCCCTGTAGAAAGCCAAAGTCCAAAACCTACAGAGATTTTGTTAGCTACTGGAATTCAAGGAAATCTCTGTCAAAACACTGACTAAACACAAGAAAAAAGAACATATATTTTAGTGACCACAAACAATGAGAAACACAGACTTTGTAAATATACTTTGCAGAAATCACTAAAAAAAAATACAGATACAGCCTTCACTGATCGAAAACAGGAAACTCCAGGAAAAGATGAGAATTTAATTACCAGAGTTACAGCAGTTCATTATTCAAATGTCTGGAGTTTTCAACAAATACAAAAACAGGAAAGTAAGCCCATCCAAAGAAACAAAAAAAATCAGTAGAAAACATCCTGAGCTATCCTAGACGTTGTATTACCTGGTAGATAAAGGTTTTACAACGCTCTTATAAAGGCTAAAGGAGGGCCAGATGGTGGCAGCACCATGGTAATTCAATGTTCTACAATGCTGGACTCACGTGGGAAGATCCTGCATTTGCATCCTAAGGTCTCCTTGTACACTCTGGGCAAATATATGTGTCTGTGATTTAGGCTAGCTGAGGCCAGTGATGGATCGTAGCAGAGAGACTTTGTTGTGGGTACCTACCTGTGCTCTCAGAAAAAATAAATAAACTTAGAGGGGAAAAAAAGGATAGAAAAATAAACATGAGCAAAGAATCTAAGAAATCAGAAAATGATGTATGAACAAAACTAGAATGTTGATAAAGAGATAGAAATTACAAAATTTATTTTGGATCTGAAAAGTACAAACACTGAAAAAATTTATTCAGGTATTCAGCAGTAACCTGAATAGAGATAAGACAAAATCAGTGAACTTAAACATAGGACAATCAAAATTGTCCAGTATGAGGAATAGAAAGAAATAGAACTAAAAAAATAAACAGAGCCTGAGACCATATGAAATCATCAGGCTGACTGCTGCATGTATGCACCATGGGACTTTTAAAAGAAGAGAAAGAGACAGAAAGAATAAGACAAAACTTTCAAATTTTGATAAAACAAGAAACTCCTAGTAGGAAAAACCCAAGAGATCCATACCAAGACATGATATAGTCAAGCTGTTAATAGTTTAAAACAATGTTGAAAGCAGCAAGGGAAAACTACACACCAGTTCAGAGCATCTACAATGAGATTAATTGCCAATTTCTCAGCAAAAACCACTGTGCCATAAAACAGAGGGATGACATACTTAAAGTGCTGAAAGAGAAAAATAAACTTAACCAAGGATACCATCCAGCAAAACCATCCTTTAAAAATGAGGGAGAAATTAATACATTCATAGATAAAAGCAGATAGAACTTGTTACAAATAGACCTGTCATACAAGAATGCTAACTGGAGACCTTCAGGTTGCAATGAAATACAGTAGATAGTAATTCTATGCCAAAAGTGGGGAAAAATGTCTAGTTAAGAGTCACTGCTTAGATAAGAATAAAAACTAGTATTATATTTTTAGCTTAAAACTCCACTTTTTACTTCCTATATGATTTAAAAGACAAAAGCAGAAAAATAATTACAAATTTATATTATTATCTACAGTGCACAAAGATGTATTTTGTGATAGCAAAAACATAAATAGGGAAAAATTCTGTAGAAGAACAAAGTTTTATATGCTATTGAAGTAAATATCAATACAAACTAAATTATTATCAGTGTATAAGATTAGTTGTAGTGCCAATGGCAGCCGCAAACAAAGCATCTAAAACGTATTCTATGTACACACACACACACACACACACACACACACACACACTCAAAAAGAAAATGACCTGACTAAAAACCGAGTCAAAGGCATTAATGGACACATCACCAAAGGAGATAAACAGATGGAATATAGCATACGAGAAGTTGTTCCACATCATATGTCATCAGAGAAATGCAGTGAAAACAAATGAGATAGTACTACACACCTATCAAAATATATCAGTCCAAAACACTGACATCACCAAATGCTGGTAAGGATGTGGGACAAGGGACTTTATTGCTGATGGGAATGCAAAATGGTACATACTCTTTGGAAGACAGTTCAGTATCTTCTTATAAAAGTAAACATGCTCTTACAATGTGATCCACCAATAATGTTTCTTAGTGTTTACCCAAAAGAGTTGAAAACTTATGATCACAGAATAATCTGCACATAAATGTTTAATGGACCTTTATTGATAATCACCAAAATTTGGAAACAACCAAGAAAGCCTTCAGCAGGTGAAAGATGCAGAGTTAAGTACTGACCAGACACTGAGTCTGTTGGTACCTTGTTCTTTGACTTCTGAGGCTTCCAAAAACTGTAAGAAATCAATTTCTATTTTTCATAAATTATCCACTTACAGGCATTTTGTAATAGTACACACTGACTAAGACATCACCTAACAGGATGGCTAACATGTTAAAAAAAATACTAATCTGACCAATTATTAATGTGGTTTTGGAGGAAATGAAACTTTCATACACTACTAGTACAAGAGTAAATGGCATACTCGCCTTGGAAAACAAGGTAGAAGATCTTAAAATGTAAAACCTATAGCTACTAATAGACTTAGCCCATTTCTGGGTATTTTCTCAAGATAAATGCTACTGTTCATATAAAGACCTGTATACAATTATCAATAGAAGCTTTGTTTGTAATAACCATCAGTTAAACAAACTAAATATCCATTAATAGATGAATGATAAATTATGATGTATCCATGAAATAAAACACTGTTCAGAAACAAAAGTGAATATATTTTGACACATGCAACAATATAAGTGATTCTAAAAATATTTATATACTAAGTACAAATTATATTTATTAATTATATATTTTATGTAATCATTATACTTAAATCTGATTATTGGACATTATTATATCATTATATTAAAATTTAGACCAAAAATAATAGAAAATCTATGATTTCTTTCTATTTTCACCAAATTCAAATTAACTTATAGTAACAGAAAATGAAGTGGTGGTTGCCTGAGGTGTAGCCAGTAAAGAGGTTAGGAGAGACCTGAGGAAGAAATTAACAAGTGGTACAATAATTTGGGGAGTTATCAATATGCCCGTTGCCTTCATATTGATGCCAGCTTGCAGGTGTACATATGTATGAAAATATGTGCATATATTATAGGTCAATTAGACCTGTATGAAGCTGTTTTAAAACAAAATATACTGAATATATGGAGCTGAGCAGGTGATTGGTAGAACAGGTATGTGGTGCCACTGGTGATCTACAAATTTTAAGCCAGGGTTTAAAACAGTAATCCATTGTAGGAGCATGGATTAGAGAAAAACAAAGAATTCTGAAAATAGTCTACCAAAAGCTATTACTGGCGTTTTTCTGCTTTTACTACATTTTTTAAGTTTTCTGTTTCTTTGCCTTCCCGTGTTCTAATTTGCTTTTAATTCATTTATAAAACTTGCTTATTAGGGAATGTGATGAATCTATTTTGGAGAAAAAGCTTTCCTGTTTCCCTTTTCCATTTTGGAAATAGGAACATATGGAATTCATGAAAAAGGTTATTTTGTTCAATTCTAGGCAAAGAAAAAAATGTCTCTTAGCTTCTTTCTAGCAGTAGGTCTCATTATAATGCACAATCTTCCAAGGCATCTTAAATTACCTGAACACAATTAAATTTTTTTTATACGAATGAGTAAGTCAATATGTTTCTTACAATGTCTCAAGAAGTTTTCATTCAAAAAATGAACATTTTCTGGTTATTTTCCCTCTGAATATCTTAATTTAATTTTGATATTATGCCTTCATTTTTTAACATGCTTTTTATGCAGAAGGTACTAAAATTATCTAAAATAGGAAGACTAGCAAATCTAAAAGAGAAAGGAAAGCAGCTGCTTATATGGCAGCTTTGAGATTGTGGGCAAATATAATCTGCTCTTGGCCCATCCTTCTGCCAATAAAGTCTGGCTTCTTGACTTAAGATCTGAAACTGTATACTTTTAACTCCAGTCCTGACATATCTGTGGATAAATTCTATCTATTCGTGTATTATTTCACTCTCTCATTTAAATGTTTATTCAAGGCCAATAAAGAACTCATTATGTCCGAAATTTTGTAATAGGATCCTAAACTAGCTAAAAGGTAGAGTTTCAGTATTTGACCTCTGAGAACTTATAGCCTTGTTTGAAAGGCACACTGTATAAGGTATATGATAAAGAAACAAAGCAAGTATAGGTAGTCAGCACAAAATTATTACATAGTTTTAAAAAACAAAAAAAAATGGAAAATAAAAATAAAAAAAGATGGAGTAGAGAATCAAAAAGTAAACTTTGGTATATCATTTCTTCCATAAGCAAGAAAGAGAGAGAGAACATCTCCAACTAGAGGGGGGATCTCCTACTTTACCATCTCAATAAAGTTACTCCAGAAATAATAATTACTGTGCTAACACTGTTTCCTTTTCAGCTTTTCTCTCTATCTCTCTTTTTATTGCCAGAGGGTGTGCACATTCACCAAAGAAAGACTGAGGGAGGGGAGAAGAAGAAAGTGTCTCCCACTGGGGTAGGGTCACACCACAATTTCTTCTCCCCCATGTTTCCATCCTGTTAGAATTGAGGGCATGCATGCACATATGCCCACTCAAGCTGCCAAGGCTGGGATACGAATCACCCAGTTGGCCATGTAAGAATTAGCTCTCTTAACCACCCATCAATGAGCTAGCCTATTCCTTTCTGGTTTCTAGACCTCCATGAACTTTCTGTCTCTCTCAAACTCAGTGAAGATAACTAAGTCAACTTATTAAATATACGTCATCATTCTGTGTTCAACAGCCTACAATCCTCTTAGACATTTTTTTACATTTTATTATCAATGACCTTGAGACTATGAATTGACAAAATACTCAAAAGCATATTTTTAATTCACATGAAAATTTTATTATTTTTTGTCCTTCTAAAGATGCGCAATCCCTACATCACCCAAACAGAATTTGTGGAAGGAGCCAGAAATAAAAGTAGAAAAGAAGGGACCAGCAGTTAGCGTAATGGCTATGTCGCTGGACTCCCACGTAGTCGACCGCGGTTCGAGTCCCGGACCCGGCGGCTTAAACTCACGCCGGGCGCGTGTGCGTGCGTGCCCAAGATCCCGAGAGGAGAATGGAGGAGAAGGGATTGCGGCGTGGCCATCCCCCCTGGGGGGTGATTTCCTGCTTTCTATCTCTCTGTCTCTCTCTGTCTGTCTGGCGAGCGCACGCGCCCTATAGCAAAAACCTCTCCAAAAAAAAAAAAAAAAAAAAAAGTAGAAAAGAAAAGACTTTTCTATTGAAAGAGTTTTATTTCCCTTTCTTTTCTTTGATTCAGAAAAGACCTTGATGTGTCTGGGAGTTAACTGAGGATGTTAAATGTGCGGTCTCATTGACTGCAGAAGAGTCAGAAAGGAGGGGTTTATTTTTGCTTTACTCTGCCCAGCACTCAATTTTCGTGTTGCATAAGCTTCTTATCAACATTAATTTTAGCCTCCAAAGATGTTTTTCATAACATGGAATTATAATCTGGTGTTTAAAATAGTTGCAAACCATAGTTTCAAATACATGAGGAAGATGAATCATTTCCCTAACACGAACTGCTATATTATTTGAAATGATTACTTACGAGGCAGAAGCAATCCATAATTAAAGCACCATGTGACATACAAAAAAGAAAATTAATGCAATTCAAACAATAAATGCTTGTTTTTCACAGAAGATAGAAGTTTCTTCTCATTTCCATTTTGAAATGAATAGGTCTTGAGTACCATAACATGTATTCCAATACTAAGTAGAAATATTTAGGCCACAGAAAGGAAGAATTGAGCTGAAGTCAATTTATATCACTTTGAATTATAAATCCTCTAAAAAATCATTACTGGGTATACATTACTGATATTTAAACATTTTTCATTTCATTTTAGTTTCATTGTGTGTGTGCATGCACATACATGCTTACCTTTGTTTTTTTATCTCTCTTGAAATAGTTTTCAAATCAAAATGTTAGGACCACTCTGAACAGCAAGGGAAAAGGGTTAACTATCTCTAATCCATTTGAGTGTATAAAATTCTGAGATTTATTTTTTCCAGGCTTTCACTCTTAACAGCTACACCAGCACCACCATGAATACTAATAGGAGGCATCAATCATGGTCCATCCGGGCAGGGGACATACTATGAACAAAGTTATGGTCCCTCTGGCTTAATGGAGCCTTCTTAAAGAAAAACTATTTGCATTCAAATTCAGATGAGCTATGAGAGAGCTTGCAAAGATGGAAAATAACACCTCTTACCCTCAGGAATCTTACAAACTAGGCAGGTATCAGGGCAGAGAACCTTTATTATCACTCTTCTTTTAATTCCACTATTGTGCCTTATCAAAATGTTGGGCACACAATGCTTACTGGATAAAGATTTGAACATCATAGAATATAAAGCCTTAAACTAGAAATAGAAAGTGAAAGGTTATAAACAGGTAAACCATGTAAGTTTTAGATCAGCAAATACATTTCCTATAATCCTTGATGTTTGCTGCTGGCCTAAAGAGTTCAAATTAATATCTCTTTGATGTAAGCCTCATTTTTCTGCCATCTTTGACTATGCATCTAAATCCTATCCATTCTCTTTTCTAATGAAAAATCTTATAAATGGTCTTGAAACTCACTAATTTGGGGTCCATGTAATATGGGGTGGCATTATTGTAAAGCACAGTTATTGCTCAAATATCACAGACACTATCATGGAAGCTGTATTCCTGAAATCACTGTGTAAGCTTACAAAACTCACTATGCAAAAAGCTCCTTCTGAACCGTGAGAAATATTTCAACAGAGCGTCCAACTAACAGCACATTTCAACTTGTTACAACATTAGCAGAGAATCTGTAGTTTATTCTGGTGTATATTATTTCTTGCAAACTCTCAAACCTCTTCTATAATTTAGGGCCTTAATGAAAACCCACTCTCATGCTGAAATTTTTCTAAATTCACTACAAATAAAAGTGATTATCAGAGAACAGGCATATCAACATTTTATATGGCAATGTGTTTGACCATGAATGCAAAGGTTGCTTGGGCCAACAACCACACATAAATTTAGTTACTAAATTTGTTCTACATGCATGTGAGTCTTTGTCTAATTTTCTTTTGGTATCCTTACCATATGCAATTTAGAATATGCCCTTTTATAGAGAAGATAATTTTAAATAAATTTCTATATCTCTTTTGGGAGGAGGATATAATGAAATATAATATATTAATAACATATTGTTGCAGTAATACTGCATGACAGCCACACAATCTCACAGGCACTCGGTTATGAGCATCTATTTCTCATTCAGACTGCATGTCAGCTCATAAGGTGCCACATTATCGTGTGCATCTTCAGAATTGCAGGACTTTATGCATCTTCATAGTTTATGCTGGAGCCAAGGCTGAAGGAACAGTAGCTACCTGGGGTGGATTCTCATGGCAGAGATGTGACACTCCCAGAGGATTAAGGAAAACTGTAAGACGTCTCTTCAGGCCTAGGCTCAGTAGTTGAACATTGTTTCTGCTGCTCATGTCCCACTTCCCGTTAGGATAAATCATATTCCTTAATTTCACATACTATCAATGGGTCAGAGAAGTGCTATAGTTTGAAAGTCTCCCCTCCCAACTCAAGAGTTGAGATTTGTTTGTGACAGGATTAAGATGGTAAAAACTTAATCCTCTATGGTGTTGAAAGGCAGTACCCCGGGAGGTGATTAGGATTAAGATTGAATATTATATCCCAAAATTTAATCCGGACGATCAGACCACAACAGAAGATAGATTAAGTACATGAGACTGAACTAGTGAAACAGAATTTTATGACTTTTGACTAAAACATTGCTGATTTTCTTCCAGGCTTTGTTTTATGGTTTTAAGTAATTTTGTCCTGTCTTGAGGTGCCAATAGGTTCATGTACCTACTATTTGAACAGAAACCTAACCTGTTTCTTGCCTTTAAGTTTTAAGCAACTTTTCTTAGCATTTCTTTGATTTATTAAAGCTAAAACTGCTTTTCTTGAAATTAAAAAATATATTAAAAATACCTGTTTACTAATGTAGTAATCTATATAGCATCAGCTAGGTGTTACTTTATAGTATATTCATTCTACTCAGAGTTTCACGCTTAAAGTCAGACCTGTATTCACAGTATATCAGTTGAACCTGCAATTGCAAGTAGTTAGATTATTTAAGAAATTTTGTGACTCAATAAAATGTGTAGAAAAAAGGAATGAAAAAACAACTGTAGATACCAGAGATAATACAGGAGGAGGGTGGGAAATGGCAGAGCAAATGGAAATAATTTTCCATTTCTAGTTTTATATACACACACACACACACACACACACACACACATATATATATATATATATATATATTTACATACATATATTATATATATTAGTTATATACTATGTGTATATATATTTACACATAGTTATATATATATACATATATATAACTAGAAATGGAAAATTATCAACAATAACATGTATGATTAAGCCACTATGCAGTATATTATGGATGGAAAATCACATTTTACTTGCTGTGATGATGCTCAGTGAATGATTGTTAATTAATTAATTAAAAATTAAAAAATAATAAAAGAAATGGAGTTAACATATGAGTTTATTTTGTTGTAAAATTTTTTTAAATCCATGCATAATATTTTTAATATAATACACATTATCTATGAGCTTTTGAAGACCTCTTATTTACATATTGAAATCATAGAGCCTTGGCTTTGGTAATAAAATAAAACTCATTTTGTCCAAATCCTAATCAATGCATGAATCTCTTTTAGCATTTGATATCATTTTCTTGTTTGTGAGAAAACATTTTCCATTATTGAGAGAATTCAATGTACAAATGGTTAATACAAAATAAAAACAAATGCAACTTGGAAAATACAATTACTAGGGTCGAGTCTCCATGATTGACTCCTGGTAGGTATATAAGAAAAGGGAATAAGAAGAGATGGATGAACATGGATGTATGTGCTCTAACCTCCCACCATGCTATGGCCCCTGGACTTTGGAACTCTAAACTGTGAGTTGAAGAAATATTTTCCCTTATAAATTACCTCGACTCAGGTATTTCTGTTAATAGCAATGGTCTACTTCTTTTTGTAGCTATATTGGCTATGGAAGAAAGAAAAAGAGAAAGAAAAAGGAAAGAATGGAAGGAAGGGAAGAGAAGGAAGAAAGAAAGAAGAAAGGAGGAAGGAACAGAGAGGAGAGAGAGAGAGAGAGAGAGAGAGAGAGAGAGAGAGAGAGAGAGAGAGGCTTTACTATCTCCAGAGACTCCAAAGGAGACACCTTTCCTGCTTCTTCTAGCTTCTGGTGTTGGTCAGCTTCCTTGGTCTATGGTAATACCATTCTAATCCCTGTCCCCATCTTCACATCTGTGTGTCTGTCCTGTCTCTGTGTGTCTCCTATAAGGACACTTGTCAACCATTAAAGGCCAACCCAAATAATCCCAGTTACTTCTTATCTCAAAATTCTTAACTTCATTACATCTGCAATGATCTCTTTTTGAAATAAGGTAACATTCAGAGTTCTGGGGATTCAAATACAGAGAGCCACCATTTCACTCACTACAAATTGCTTTTTGTTTTCTAGGTAAAGAAAAAAAAATTAAAAGGAAGCCGAGGGGTCAGCAGGTGGTGTGGTGGTTAAAGACAGTGGATTCCCCATGTCAGACCATGGTTCAAGTCCTGGACCTGCCAGCTTGCTTTCTCACTTACCCTTTATCTCTCTGTCTCTCTCTCTGGTCGAATTTAAAAATAATAACAACAAATGGAATTAAATAAATAAATAATGCTTTTAAACAAAAGCACCCTAAAATTATTTACAACTAGATTATTTAAACTGTTCAAATAATTCCATGATGAGAATAAATCAAACTATAGATTTTAGTAACAAAATTTATGTTTGGTCTAAAAATGCATTAACCCATTTTGACATTCTCTGACATTTCTCCACATATTATCCCCCTTACTAGGGTTCTTCTTCAGTCAATTGTAGAGACTTTCTCATTGAAAATACATTCTTCTATTACTATTTTAATTCCTATAGGGGACATGTACTTGTTGAAGAGAAACAGAGAGAGAGGGGCAAACTGAGAAAACATCCACTTGGGGAGGAGGGGTGGCTGTCACACCACAATTTCTTTTCCTCCATCTCTCCCTCCCCTTGGGATTTGAAGCACATATGCATATGAGCCTGATGTATTTTTCAAGTGGCCATGTCCAGGACTTAATTGTACAGTCAGCCATGTGGGATCCAGCCACCTTCACTACCATGCCACCAGCTGACCCACTAATACACCTTACAATCATGTGAGTATGTACATATCTATCTCTGGGCTAACTCTGTGGAATTATGGACACATTACCTGTAGCTCATCCTGTCTTGCATGACAGAAAAATATAATGAGCTCCATTTACCTTGGGGAATTGTCATGTGAAGAACAGCATTTTTAACTAAAGGAATGCACAAATTAATAGAATGTTTAAAATTATTTTTGAATGAATTAATCGTTAATAAACCTCATGCAAGTTTTCAAACTAAAACAATTATAGTGATTTTACCCACAAATGTGAGGCTATTATAATTTCCCCCATTGGTAGATATATCCCTTTTCTATGAATATGAACTTTCAAAATATACAAAATGCTGTTTTTGTAATCTTCATTGACAGACCCCAAAAGCATAGACGATAATTCCAAAAGTAGGCAAATGGAATTACATTGGCTTTAAAAACTTCGGCACAGCAAAACAAACAACAATTAGGGTGAAGAAACAACCCTCAGAATTGGAGACTATATTAGCAAACTATGCCTTGAATAAGGGACTGATAACCAAAGTACACAAGGAACTCAATCAGCATACCTGCAGAAGAATAAACAATCCAATTAAAAGATGGGCAAATGAACTGAACAGACAACTCTCTTAGAAAGACATACAAATAGACAAAAGTCATATGAAAAAAGTTCAACATCTCTTATCATAAAGCAGATGCAAATCAAAACCACAATGAGATACTGCCCACATGTTTTTGAAGTTGAGGTTACAGAGATGATAGATTTGTCTATAGACTTTATTTATTTATTCCTATTTTCAGCCATTATATGCCCCTTCATATTTAAACTTTATATATTTCCTACCTGTTGAACATTTTCTTTCTTTAAATTAGTAAAAAAAAAGAGGATAACACATAAAAATTGTCTAGTTTGTGTTTTTATTATTTCTCCTTATTTTATCGATTATAAATAAATAAAATCTGTTCATGAAATGAAATGCTCATATCTAATAAATGTTCATTGTCTTGACCTAAGAGAGATAAAGACTTAAGGAAGAGTTTATGAGTGAGATTTATTATATGTTGATGGGATTTATTTTTAGGGGGTCTATGGTTTCCCTAAAATTGTCTTTTACAATGTTTTTTTAAATATATATGTGCGTTTTCCAGCATGACTGTCAAGGGCTTTCATTGGACCTTTGAAGAGTTTGTGATTCAAAAATTACCTACAACTCCAAACTAAGTCTCCTGTCTTCCAGAATAATGCACTAACAGAGTTAATCTCTTTTTTTTTTAAACAGAGTTAATCTTTTATTTATATAAAACTAAATAAGACCCTTTAGAAAATGAATGTTTGTTCATATATCTTGGGAGATTGTAGTTGCAAATTTTTTATGCTTGATCACGAATCACCTTTAAAATTGGCACTTAAGCAAAGTCCTCACCAATCAAAATGCATATAGAAATGTGAGAATGAAAAAACATGACTCTAAGCCATTTCCACTGACTTGAAGGTCACCAGTCATACGAAATATAAACTACCCTCTCTGGGAAAAATATTTAGCCAACTGTTTGAGTAAGATGTGCCTTAATTTCCTTTGGTTCCTTGAGTAAATAATACGAGCCCACACCTGTGTGAACTTGTCCTTTTCTAAAATATTTGTGTACCGTGATGCAGAAACATTCTTATTAGACTGCTTGAGTGTAATGACACTTTTGATGTGAAACTAAGAGTTGAAAGAACCCTACTATTACAATTTTTTTTAAAAGACATCTTATTTTGGGACCAGCAGTTAGCATAATGGCTATGTCGCTAGACTCCCATGTAGTTGACCGCGGTTAGAGGCCTGGAACAGGTGGCTTAAATTCATGCCGGGCACATGTTCGTGCGTGCCCAAGATCCCGAAAGGAGAAAGAAGAAGGGACTGCGGCATGGCCTTCCCTCCTGGGGGATGATTTCTCGCTTTCTGTCTCTCTGTCTCTCTCTGTCTTTCTGGCAAGCACACACTCCCTATAGCAAAACCTCTCAAAAACAAACAAAAAAAAAAACACACATCTTATCTTAAGATAATTATTATATTTCCTGAGCTCTATATACAATTCCCCAGATTAAATAAAACTAAGAGAAACTATAAACTATTTACAGTATTTTTTAATTGATTAAAAATAGTCATGAAGAAAATTAAATTTCCATACATTTCTGTCCCCAAAGAATATTATTCTTTTCTCATGTATAGTTTTTAAAGTACTAAAAGCAATTATATTAACATAGATTTGTAAGAGATTGCCAGAATCCTAACTGTCTACTAGATTTAAAGAAAATATAGTCCTTTGACTGCACAAGAAATTATGAAATTATCTAACACTGAGGAAAAAAAGAGGAAAGAATAAGAAGTTTATTATTGGAGCTATTGTGTAGAACTCTGATACATATGAGTGCCACTGCATAAATTAAAGGGAGTTTGTCCCAGTCATTTGCCAGAGCAACTGATTTCCAGCAGAAATCATATGATAAATTAGACTCATCCTGAATGGAGGAGACAGGAGTACGGCATGGCCATCCTCCCTGGGGGGTGATTTCTCACTTTACCTCTCACTGTTTCCCTGTCTCTCTCTGGCAAGTGCATGTGTCCTATGGCAAAAGCATAAAATAAAAATAAATAAAATAATTAGACTCATCCTTTTAACCAGAAGCCCAAGGACCAGGAGTAGGGAAAAAAAAAAAAAGGAATAAAATTGAAATCAAATTAAGTCAAATGTGATGTATATAAGCTAAGAACAGTGTAGTAATCAAGAATTAACTGGATGTGTGCATCAAATATAAGCAGATCACACATAAAAAAAGAAAAAACTTGTAGTGGATGAATATAGGCTGCATATGACCTACATACAATAATGTTCAATGATGATGAATATGCATATATCCTTGATTTGATTATTGTACATTGTATGTACACTTTTAAAAACCATATTGTAGTCCACAAATATATACACAAATTGTATATAAAGTAGAAATCATCATTTGAAAAAAATACAGGACCTTCACTATGCAATAAAAAAATACAAAAGTTAACTTTTTTAAGAATACTTGTCTATTTATAGATTTATTAAAGTGGCAACTTAAGAAGGAAATGATAGTAAGTCAGGATAAAAGGAAAAAGACCAGAGAAAGAAAACACAGACAACAGTCGGGGAGAAACTATTTTTTTCTTTTCCTTTTTAGATTTTTGCTATAGGGCGCACGCACTTACAGGAGAGACAGAGAGACAGGTAGCAAGAAATCACACTCCCCCCACACACCACAATCCCACAGTCTCCTCTTGGGATTTTGGGCACATTTGCACATGGGCCTGGTGTGAGTTTTAAGCCACAGGTCTGGGTGGCAAACCATGGTCGACTATGTGTGAGTCCAGCGACATAACCAGGAAGAAACTTTTTGAAGAACTGTATTGATAATGTCTCATGAACAAAAATGTATGAATAATATCGTATCTAAATTCCATGAAAAATAACGGCAATATTCTAATAGAAAATGGAAAAAATGTTTCTGTCAAGGAAAATGTAAAAAAATGAAGGGAAATAAAGAAAAAAACTAGAGAGTACGTTTTTGGCTGTAATGTCATCTACAAAGAGCTATGAGAGGGACTGGCAATTAGAGATAAAATGATACATTCGGAAAATGCAAAGTAAAAAATCACTTTTAATGAATGACCTGTTGTGAGAAAAAAACACAACACATGAGATAATTATACAAACTCCTTAACACTTCACATGCATTTTATAAGGAAGGAAATATAACCCAATTATGAAATAAATTAAGATCAGCTTGAAAGAAATATTTAGAGAAATCCAAATTCCTACAGGTAAGAATATCTACATGAGTTTCGGATTCCCATAAAATAAATAGGTAAGGGACCAGCAGGTGGTGTGGTGGTTAAGGAGCTGTACACTCCCACATGGCCAAGCAGGGTTCGAGTCCCCGAACCCTGTGGCTTGCTTTCTCACTTTCCCTTTCTCTCTCTCTCTCTCTGTCTCTCTCTGGTCAAATTAAAAATAAATGAATGAATAAATAAAATTAAATAAATATTTATTTTAAAAACATAAATAAAGGGGAACCAGCAGTTAGCGTAATGGCTATGTCGCTGTACTCCCATGTAGTCGACCGCGGTTCGCGTCCCGGACCCGGTGACTTAAAACTCACGCCGGGCACGTGTGCGTGCGTGCCCAAGATCCCAAGAGGATAATGCAGGAGAAGGGATTGCGGCATGACCATCCCCTCTGGCGGGTGATTTCTCGCTTTCTGTCTCTCTGTCTCTGTCTGTCTGTCTGGCGAGCGCACGAGTCCTATAGCGAAAACCTCTCAAAAAAAAAAAAAAAAAAAAAAACATAAATAAAAATAAAATAAAATAAATAGGTGAAGAAAACGAGCACTTGAAGAACTCGGGGAGGAAGTTTTCAAGACATACTTTTTGGGAATAAAAATAGGTACAGAAAATAGTGTACCTAAGTTCAAGCAACAAGAAAATACTTTCTGATACATTGGGTATCTTAGAATTTAACATAGAAAACATAAATTTGAATTTAATTCTGCTTTTAAATCAATCCCCAATCTGCCATTAAGAAAGGTGGTTAACAATTTTCCAGAAGTGTTCTAGTGGTACAGAGAATACTTAGAACTGTTTTAGGGAAATAGCCAACTTCCTGCCCAGATACATCTGTTCTTGAGTATAACGTATCATTAGAAAATATTTCAGGAGTAGAAAAGAAGGTACTATTGCCTGCTGTAAAATGAGATGTGTTCCATATTACTCAAGTGAAGGACCAAATGTACCAGGTCTATGAAAGTATCTTAAGGATAAACCACAATAGGTACACACACATGGCCTAATTTTTTTCTAATGATGGAATGAAAGAAAAGAAATGTGAAAGTAGCAATTCTGATGATAGAGTTGGAAAGTAAAGCAGGAATTTAGAAAATGGATTTCCACAGAGAGTTTGAAAAAAGTGATGCAAATGGCATTGAACCTATTCATCAGAACCATTTGATATTTTCCTTAGGTACTTCCCTTATCTTACCTCAGAGAAAAACATCAGTCTGTGTAGTAGACAGTATTTCAAAAATGGACCCACAAGATTTCTTGCTCTTACCCTAGGTCTAGGAATGTGTTGAGATGTCATGCTGTGCATGCTACTTTACATAGCCAAAATGACTTTGTAGATATAAGTAAGGTGGAGAATCAGTCAACTTTAAAATAGGGCTATTACTGGGTTGGCTCTGTAGCTTGATGGATAAGGCAGCCAGATTACTTGTAGCTGACTACAAGGTTCAAGTCCTGGACCTGGCAGGTTGAGAAACACATTAGGTTTGTGTGCATGTGTTGTTGAATCCCAGTAGGAGGGAGAGATGGAGAAGAATGAATTTTGACATGACCATGCACTGCGAGGATGTAGGGGAATTCTTTCAAATCCTCTCCTTCTCTCTGTGCCTCTCTTAGTGAGCAAATGCATCCTCTATTAAAAAAATAATAATAGATATTACCTAGATTATCTTTGTGGTCCTAGTAATCAAATTAGTCCTTAAAATCAGAGAATACTTTCTGGCTGGTGGCATAAAAGGAAGTCAGAGAGATTCATAGTGCAATATTTGATATGCCACTGCTGGCTGGAAGCTGGAGAGGCTCGCATGACCAGAAATGTAGACAGTCTCCAAAAATAGAGCACTTGCAGCAGCAGGGAAATGGTAACTTCAGTCCTACAACCTCAGAGAAATTAATTCTTCCAACAATCAGAATGAGCTCTGAAGGGATTCTTTCCAAAAGCTTCTAGATAAGAGCTCAGGCCAGTCTATCCCTTTATTTCAGAGTTGTGATCCTCTGAGAATAGACCTAAGCAAGTCCCTTTTTACTTATGAACTACCATACTATGAGCTGATAAATGTGTGCTTTCTTAAGTCACTAAGCTTGTAGTACTTTGTTACATGGGAATAGAAAATTACTCTATAATTCTATCACTGCAAATTTACTGTGGATTTTTTTAGGCCATGTGGTAATATGCATCTGGACCCCATGAGCAAAAGAACTATATACCAAATTAGTACTTTCTAATATCATTTTGAGTACAAAGGGTATGATGATTCAAATGTTTCTAATAAAGTAAGCATTAACTAAAATGTTTTAATATAGTATTCTTATGAAAAACAAAAACTGATTAGTCATTGATGATTATGAATGTAAAGTTTCCCAAAAAAGGCTAAATCAAGCATTTATTCTAAATAAATACAAAGAAGTAGCCTAAAATTTAAGTTATCTTTGCTAAAATTTATCTTCATTAAAGATAATCATTTGAATGCCACCTGATCTTCAACAATTAATTCTAAAACTCACCAACAGCAAAACAGTATTGCAGAAAGAACCTTTAAGTATAAGAATATATCAAGTCCAGACTCAAATGCAGTGACATAGTGATTGTGCAATGCTCTGCAATGCAGGAAGCTATATGGAAGATGGGAATTCTGTTCCCTGAATGACCCGTATGTCCCAGGGGCATGTGCTATGATCCTGGCTGGCTGGGAAATGTCAGGTTGAAGGGGTGAAGAGCATGGTAAGAAATCATAATGAAGATGTTTCTGTCTCTCTCTCTTTCTCTAGACAGAAACAAACAAAAAATCCGTACTAATTACACAAGTAAATAACTTAATGTGATTTTGGAGAAGGCATCTAACACCTAACCTCTGTTTTCTTATCTCTTTAGTAAACATAGACTAAATTCCCTCTAAGTTCCTTGGGAGATAAATTTTAATATTTACATCAGAAATGAACTGGTCAAAAAGTAAATTACATTGTTTGAAACAGAAAATAATGAGAAAAATAGTAAATATGTTATTATGGCAGACTTAAAATGTATATTTGAGCAACTTTTTAAATAAAACACTATATAATAACTGTTTTGAGCAAATAAGAGATCCTTATACATAACTCAGTGCAAACAATACAAAATATGATTTCATAAAATTATTGAACTCTTCGTACATTTTCAATTTCAGATAAAATCTTTATGAGGTACAATATAGACTACAAAAACAAAAAGTAGAGTGGAAAGAAGGAAAAACATCAAAGGGAAAAATATAATCCTACATTGAGATGACCTAAAATCTCCTCAAATCAAGGAAAACTAATTCTACCAGGTGAGTGAAGAGAAAATCTCAGGGGAGAAATAAGGAAGAAATTACAGTGAAATATTCAATGAAAAGCAGGAAGGATGAGATATTTTTCACACAAGAGAATGAGACATGTGGGAAATAAGAAAGGAAATATTCCAACAGGAATATAAATAATATTATAGATTAGATGATCACCTTCAGGAAAGGATTTGCCAGACTTCAATGGGCAATGAGAACCTTATCTATTATAACTCTATTTCTCCTAGGCCAATCTTCTGGAAAATTTTGACATCAATAGATTTCCTTGAGCTAATAACAACTACCATAGATTTGTCAACTTGGTGCAGCGTTCGGACAAAAACAGTCAATATAAAAATGAAGTGCTTCTAGGGGAACTGACTGGAAAGAATGAATTTCTTAGAAGGATAAATCTCAATTTCCTCCTTTCAGCAGAATCTGCCTATTTTGGGGTGCACTCTGGCACCTGTAAAGCATTCTGACATTGACCTCTACATTTCTAATGAGAGGAAGATTATCTGTTGCCCTACACCTACTGAAAGTCTGCCTCAGTGACAAGATTCCTGAAAAGGAGGCTTCCTTTTTTTGGAAATACCGTTTATTATAAGTCCCCCCAAAACTGAAATGGTTGACAGAAGACAGCCCCCTAGCCCTTCCTAGGTGAAGAACAGAACTTAACATTTCTAGTGGATAGTAGCTACTATTAATAATTTTCTCCTCATAGCCTGCCAAGCATTACCAGTTAACATGATAGAAGCAACAGCCGCCAAAAATGTACATAGTAATTACACGGATCAGTCAGCATAGCAGCATGTAGAATGGTGATTTAAAATACATTTTTATCATTTCTATATTATGGCAAAAAATAATGCTACAAGTCTAGAATTTCCCAGTGACACTGGGAAACCAAGTGGAATTTTTTTTTTTCTCCACCTGACCAAATATATAAAGGTAATTTTCACTGCTATATGGAGTTAAGAATTCATCTGTCTGCATGAAACCTAATGCTATCTATAATAGTAGGTGTATCCTTTTGTATTATTTTATGTGCACCTTAATAATCCTGAGGCAGAAGCTTAACTAAAAAGTTATATTCTTGACTACAAATTAAGTTAAAATTATTTTTACACACCTTTGACAGAGACCACCAAGAGCAGTTGTCCAATAAATGATAGTTGGATATCAATAAATTAAAATTAAAAACTGAATTATAGGACTGGTTCTAGAGTATGTAGGGAGTCAGATCTCACAAAGCCAACTCTAGTACAAATCCTGGCCTCAGAGGCTGGAAAAAACATTCATACCACATTTGCAACTGTGCCCAAAATTCAGATGTGATAAAGAAATGGAAAAAAAGGGATTGTAATATGACCATGCTCCATTTGAATGGGAGTTCTTTTTTCTCTTTCTCTTTATCTCTCTCTCTCTCTCATGAATGTATATGCCCTCTATTAAGTAAACACACACACACACACACACACACACACACACACACACACAAAGTATCTCTTGGCTGCTTGAAATCACATGTCCAAATGCCAAATCGTGATGCTTTAAAATTAAAGCTGTTACTAATATAAGACAATGATAGCTATCATTTCTTGAGTTCCATGTGCTAAGCATTGTAATAAACCCTTCATCTGCATCACTGCACTTAATACAATCATCCAGTAAGACAATTATTCTTTTAATTCCATTTTATTATTGGATACTAAAGTTTAGAGAGATTAAGCAACATGATGAAGGTTACACTAGAGGACAATAATTCAGACTTGTCTAAAAGAGTTTCATTGACATAAGGCTGTGTTTAAATAATATAAACCATCTACTTCTCTAACCTATGCTGGATGAATTCTTGTGATGTCAGTCTATACATTAATAAAATTAATTTAAATTGAATCCCCAAACTATAACGACAGATTTGTAATTGCATTAAAAGCTTCTAAATGCAAATTTTATGGTGTTACCAACATTTTTTTTCCCATTCAGCCCAATGTAATTAGCAGTAAATTCAGGTGAGTGAATTGGCCATTAATAAGGTAACAACAAGAACTTCTGTTTAAAAATGCATCATTTGTCTTCACTGGCATTCCTTCCAGCTGATGAAATTTCAAGAGCTTTTAATGAATTAAAACCACATTTGCCCAAGGATGCCAGAGAAATTTTGAATGATTCAAAAATAATTATACACACAAAAGGGTAAGAAGACATATACAGTGGTGTGACTGTACCGTCATCAGTATTATTTCCACAAAATTCGTGGTCTATATATGAGTGCATGCAGAGTAGATTTCCATATACCCAAAGCAACATGGAAATATGGCAAGAAGATGGAAATTTAATAGGACATACTCAAGTTGGTACATATTGAATCACAGAACTTCAAATGAAATTTTAAAAAGGAGCACCATGTAGAAAATGAACATAAATGTATTTTTTAAGAGGAATCATACTGTTGAAGAAAACAGGGAGCTATTCATTATGATGCAAGACACTTTTTATCTACTTTATTACTTACCATTTAGATTTAATTTTTGTACCTCATTGTGAGATATAATATGAATCTTAAAGCATGTGTGCCATGTCCAACAATCAAATCAAGGATAATAACATACACATTTTCAATGAAGAATGCCACATTATGTGTACCATTAATTTGTTCTATATTAGTTTTCTTTCTTTTTGAGATATATATTGATTGGCAATGTCTGTTCTTTTCACTCCGTTGTGGTATGCTATTCCACAACTCATTTGGCCTATCTTGAGTTTCTGTGTCTATTAAACACTTTGTTCCTAAGCCCCATCCTTTCCACCCCCTGCAGCCTCTGGTATCTATAGTTGTCCTTTCTATTTCTACCTCTAATGAATCTCTCAGTTTATGCCACAAAGTGCAGATATTTGGCATATATTGAGCAAGGACATATAATGTTTTTCTTTCATAGTCTGGTTTATTTCACTTACCATCACATCTTCTAGATTTATCTACTTTGTATCAAATGGTAGGATCTCACAAATACCCAACAGTGGAATTACAAACTCCTATGACAGATCTATTAGTAAAATTTTGAGAAATTTTCATGTTGCTTTCCAAAGTGGCTATACTAATTTACATTCTTACCAATAGTGCAGGAGGGTTCCCTCTTCACCACAGCCTCAGCAGCACTTGTTTTTCTTTTCTTTTCTTAACTTTTCTTTTATTCTTTCCTTTCTTTTATTTTCCTTTCTTCTATCTCTTTCTTTCCTTTCCTTTTCTCTCTTCTTTTCTCTTTTCTTTTTTCCTTTTTCTTTTCTTTCTCCTTTCTCCTTTCTTTCTTTCATAATAGCCAACCTGACTAGAATTAGGTGATACCTGATTATGGTTTTGATTTAGACTTCCCCTATAATAAGAGATGTTGAACACTTTTTCATATGCTTTTTGGACACTCATATGTCCTTTGAGATACTTCTATTCCAATTGACCATTTTCTAAATTGGATTATTAGTTTTTCTGCAGGTGGACTACATGACTTCCCTATATATTCTGGTTATTCATCTCTTATCTGAAATTTGTTTGGAAAATTTATTTCATCCCATGCCATGAGCTGTATTTTTAGTTATTATTTCCTTTGCTGTGCAGAAGCTCTTCAGTTTGATAAAATACCACTTGTCTATTTTGGGAGTTGTTTCCTGCACTTTAAGGGTCTTATTTAAGAAATCTTTGCCTACTCCAATGACTTCAAGGGTTGCCTCCTTGTTTTCCACAGCAGTTTTATATTGCGGTTTTACTTTTAGATCTTTGATTCATTTTGAGTTGACTTTTAATAATGGTGAGAGATGAGGGTCTAGTTTCACTTTTCTGCAAATAGATACCCAGTTCTCCCAGCACCATTTTCTGAAAATGCTTTCTTTTCTACTCTAAATTGTCTTGTATGCTTTGTCAAAGATCAGTTGAGTGTATATTCCAGGGTTTATTTCTGGATTCTCTGTTATATTCCTTTGGTCTATCTGTCTGTTTTTGTGCCAGTACCATGCTGTCTTGATTATCAGAGCTTAATAATATATTTTGAGGTTGGGTAATGAGATGCCTCTTACTTTATTCTTTTTACACAGTATTGCCTTGATGATATGGGGTATTTTATAATTCCAGACAAATTTTGTTATTTTTTTCTATTTCTATAAAGAATGTCATTGATAATTTGGTAGAAACTGAGTTGAATGTGTAAGCTTATTATACATAGTACAACACTAAATGTCATAAATACATATTTGACTAGTCCCTTTCCAAAACCTTCTCAGATTTATCACCACTAATAACAGCCAAAACAATCTCCTTCTGTACTGCTCCCACAAAAAAAATTAATTAATTAATTAAAAAACAAACAAAAACTCTTAACACCATTAGCTCCTGTTAGTCTCTCACGTCATTACCTGATACTTTAAATTTCTAACAATATAAAACAATTGAACCATTCTATACCTTAAGGATCAATGGAAGATCCACTCCTATGACAATTATACAGAATATTGCCCTCTAATTAAATAGCAATTTATGTGTGCACTGAAAGAAAAATCTTCCAGCTACTGAGACACACATATTTAAAAGGTAGGACAGGTACTAGCAGTTAGTGTAATGGCTATGTCGCTGGACTCCCATATAGTCGACCGCAGTTTGAGTCCTGGACCCAGTGGCTTAAACTCATACCGGGCGCGTGTGCATGTGTGCCCAAGATCCTGAGAAGAGAATAGAGAAGAAGGGATTGTGGCGTGGCCATACCCCCAGGGGGGTGATTTCTTGCTTTCTGTCTCTCTGTCTCTCTGGCACGTGCACGTGTCCTATAGCAAAAATCTCTCAAAAAAAAACCAAACAGACAAAAAAAGTAGGACAGTGATTTTGGCCTAGCCACAGTGGCCCAGATGGTAGAGAGACACTGCAATGCTAGAGCCACATGGAGGAATGCAGTTTGCATTCTGGGTTCACCTGAAGCACAGAGTCTACGTGTCCACACCCATGATCCTGGATGACTGAAAGATTAGGTGGAAGGGTTCAGAGACTGTGGCATGACAAGACTGTGTTCATTTTCTCTCTCAAAGTAAATAAAATAAGCTTAAAAAATAACACAGTGATTTAAATCATATAATCCTGATTCAACGCTCATGTACAAATTAAAGCTTCCCTACTTTTGTGCTCTGTGTATATGTACAATTTACTTTTTCTTTTTATGACTTAGATTTACCATCTATAAAATGAACTGAAAGATTGGAAGCTACAATAGCAGTGAGGCCACCTGCAGATACTAGAGACAGTATAGAAGAGGATGGGTTGGGACCGTCAGATGGCATAGTGTTTACATCACTGGATCTCTCATGTGGCTGACCATGGTTTGATTCCCAGACCCAGCAACTTGAAAATCATGCAAAGCACGTGTGCGTGTATGCCGAAGCTCCCAGGAGGATTGCAGTGTGGCCAACCCCTGGGCGAGTGATTTCTCACTTTCCCTCTCACTGTGTCTACCTGTCTCTCTCTCTCTCCCCCTGGTGAGCACACATGTCCGAAGTCAAAAGCTTCTAAAAAAACAATTAAGAAGATGGTTGGTAATCGGAAATAGGAGGGAGGGAAAAGAAACAAGCAAAATATTTCATAGAAACAAAAATGAAAATTTATCTGTTGACAACAATGTATAGACAATGACTTTGACTTGACTAATAAACACCATATTCATGATAGGAAAAAACATGTTGTACATTGTAAAGTTGTACAGTGACTAAATGTAATTTAAAAAAAATTTAAATGAATATTGAGATAATGAAGATAATCTTAAGGTATAATGAAATATATTTACAAAAATCACGTGAAATTCTTGGCACACAACCTAGTTTATAACTAATGTGATGAATATAGGCTATATTGATCACTATTTTAATAAACCTCATTAAGCAACTGTCATTTATTTGTATGTATAAAGCTGAGAAATTTCTCTTAAAAGAATGCCAGAGCAAAAGTTCATCATATCATTAAAAATTCATTTTTTGATATTTTGTTCATTTTAGATTATATATTTACCTTAAAGATTAATGGAAGATAAATTCCTATACTGATAATTAGATTTGCTCATACATGATGGTTCTGTATAAGAAGATAGTGTGTGGGGACCAGCAGTTAGCGTAATGGCTATGTCGCTGGACTCCCATGTAGCCGACCGTGTTTCAAGTCCCGGACCCGGTGGTTTGAACCCACACTGGGCGCGTGTGCGTGTGTGCCCAAGAACCCGAGAGGAGAATGGAGGAGAAGGGATTGCGGCATGGCCATCCCCCCTGGAGGGTGATTTCTCGCTTTCGGTCTCTCTGTCTCTCTCTGTCTTTCTGAGCGCACATGCCCTATAGCAAAAACCCCTCCAAAAAAAGAAAAAAAAGTGTGAAGTAAAAAATGTAAAAAGGAATGTAGGGACAAATATGTAAGGTGTTCCATACTATAAACTCTGCAAAGGGTTCTCAAGAAGTGGACTGGAGTCCTAGCATAAAGTTCAAACCCCAGCTCTGTCACCTACTGTGCTACTTAAGCCATGTTCCTTTGTACTATAAGGGCCCTCAGTGTCCTCATTTTTACTATGTGGATAACAACCTTAAATACCCTCCAAAACACAGGACTTCAGTAGATTATTTTTAAGTAAAATTAAATGTCACCTTTAACTCACTATTCACACAGGAATTTTCCAGATCCTTGAAAAGTATTTCTAATTAAAACTATTTTTTTCCTCACCAGTTTCTAATATAAAGCTTTTAATAATTGCAACTTAAAATTCCTCAAGGGCACGAAGATGTCATAATCTGAAGCAAGCTAGATTAGTCACTGCCACATAGAAGGAGGAACTTCAGAAGAGTAATAGTTATCCAAAGACCTTTTGGAATCTCTTTCTTCAGAAGTATATTAGCCCTGAGATGACTCTGGTATTTTTTTAACCAAGATAAGCTAACTTATCTCTCACTATATCCCAATGAAATTTGTCCAAACATGAAATTATTGTTTAATGCCTATGAGTGAACTAGCTATTTTCACAAAAACACAAGACAGACACATCATGCTCAGTATGCACCTATTTGGTTTGTGCATCTGCAGATAAGCTGACCTAAACTGGGCTAAAATGGAGAAGACTCTGCTCCAAGAGTTCCTTATCCTCCATGGACCAGCAGTTTCAGTGAGGTCTATTCACATGGCAATGGCAGAGATGCAAGAAAGTGAGCCCACGCAAGTACGCTCTGCTGAGCCTGAGCTAGAAACGGTACACCATCACTTCCAGTTTATCTGGTTCAAAGTAAGTCACACAACCCTACACCAAGTCAAGGATCATGACAATATGTTCAATAACTTTCAGTAACAAAAATAACAAAGCCACAAGGTCAAGAGAGCACATAGAAGAAGGGTGAAGAATTGAAGTCATTAATGCAATCTTCTGCACTCCTGAAACGGACTCTAAATGTAAGAGACATTTTCTCTACCATCTACGGTGATCCATTCAGCATTTTCAGCCTGCTCCCCAGGATTCTTCCTGGGATGGTGTGGGTTGGAGAGGACTATTTTAGTGAAAAGACATCATTCTAAATAAAACATAACCTTCACCATTATTTAATAATTTAACTATTTATTTAATCGAGTAAACAACTCTCAATTTGAACGTAACAGTAGTCTCACCTAGAAACACACACACACACATACACACACACACACAAGGTTACAGAGAAAAAGCTTGCTTTTTCAGCTGCTTTTTATGCTTTTTTTTCTTAGACCCAACTGCAACATTTCAAGATTTTGCAAAGAGACCATATGTTCCCAATTCCTTAATATTAAAAGCTGTCTCATCTTGCTTTATTTAAGGTGGTATTTATAGTTCCCTCTGTTCTATATGCGAATAGTGAAGCATTTATACATGATAATTAGCATTTATTAAAATATTTCCACTAGGTTTCATACAGCAAATTCTATTTGTGAGTTATTACTCCAAGCTACCATGTGTTGAAGCTGGATTTTTTGGGAATGAGGGGCAGTGGGCTAAGACTTCAGTAATATTGGTTTTGATTTTCTCTTCTATTTTATATGGTTCTTTATTAAGTAATAATACTACTTAGAATTTCAGTATGTAACCATGAAGATGAGAAGAAAGGACATAGCAGAATTAGTTTACTGGGAGACATGGGGGTTATACATAACACTTGATAGTTACCAAATTAAGGGAGGAAGAAATAACAATTACAATAGGTGGAAACTCTTGCTAGTTTCTGTTTTGTTTTGACAAAAAAGCAGATACTTTACCTTGTACATTTTTTTATGGGTTAATGTTAAAATAAAACAAAATAAAATTTCCTGGGCAAAGTGATGAGTCTTAAAAGTCAACTCAAAGAAATTTTGAGGTGTCAAGCTCTGAATATTTGTAATTTATTATGTACTTAAAATATTGCATACCTACTTTATGACTGTAATTAATAACCCAGGAGTTTTAGAGGCATAAACAATACCTTACATATGTATGGTATAGTATATATGTATAATATGTATATGCACATATATAATTGGTACAGCAAATTTCTTTAAAATACTTCATTTATAATGTCTCATTAGATTTAGATCACAGGGTTTACTAAATTACCTATGACATAACTTCTGTGTTAGTTCTTATATAGCTCATTTCAGAAACCACATTTGTAAGAAGTGAGCACTTAACTGAATATTAAGTTATAACTTTAGGCAAATGATAATGTCAGCAAGGAAAGAAAATGCATGTATGTACATATGTTTTTAACTGAATGTTAGTTTGTTGGTTTTTTTTTTAGAAGTTTTTGCTATAGGGCGCGTGCGCTCGCCAGACAGACAGAGAAAGACAGAGAGACAGAAAGCGAGAAATCACCCCCCCAGGGGGGATGGCCACGCCGCAATCCCTTCTCCTCCGTTCTCCTCTCGGGATCTTGGGCATGCAAGCACACGCGCCTGGCGTGAGTTTTAAGCCACCGGGTCCAGGACGCGAACCGCAGTCGACTACGTGGGAGTCCAGCGACCTCAGTTGACCAAATGAGAGCCCAGTACCTATAACAATAGGTACCAACAGATGATATAGCAGTTATGCTTCTGGACTCATACATAGGCCACTGCAATTCAAGTCCTGGACCCAGCAGCTTAAAACTCACACTGGGCACATGTGCATGCGTGCCCAAAATCCCAAGAGGAGAATGGAGGAGAAGAGACTGCAGTGGGGCCAACCCCCCAAGGGATGATTTCTCACTTTCTGTCTTTCTGTCTCTCTCCATCTCTCCATGAGCATATGCACTCTATAGCAAAAAAAAAAAAAAAAAAAAAAAAAAAAAATGGACATTTTTAGAGGTTTTGCCTTAGGACGTGTGAGCTTGCCAGGGAGAGAGAGAGACAGTGACAGTGAAAGGGAAAGTGATAAATCACCCACCATCACTCTCCTCTCCCCCCAGGAAAGATGGCCACACTGCAAACCATTCTCCTCCATTCTCCTCTCAGGATCTTAGGCATGCACGCACATGAGCCCATAGTGATTTTCAAGCCACCTTGTTTGAAATTCAAACAACGGTCAGCCTTGTGGGAGTCCAGCAACATAAACACTACGCCATCTCCTGGCCCCAAGAATGTAGTTTATGTATTGCATCAGCGTACTACTATTTCTTCTGTATCAGAATACACAGGTATGGGAATCAAGAAGTGCCTCTCGGGACCAGCAGTTAGTGTAATGGCTATGTCGCTGGACTCCCATGTAGCTGACCATGGTTCAAGTCACAGACCCGGTGGCTTAAACTCACGCCAGGCGCGTGTGCGTGCATGCCCAGGGTCCCAAGAGGAGAATGGAGGAGAAGGGATTGCGGTGTGGCCATCCCCCCGGGGGGTGATTTCTCGCTTTCTATCTCTCTATGTCTCTCTATCTTTCTGGCGAGTTCATGCGCCCTATAGCAAAAACTTCTCAAAAAAAAAAAAAAAAAAAAAAAAAACCAAGTGCCTCTCCTACTAATCCATTGAGAGCTAACAGCTATATATATCATCTTAGCTTTTCATATACATTGATATTTGTATACTTTAACTATTCTATTTTTCCACCGTCTTTTTTGGTTATTTAATGTAAGGATTGTTGGGAGCTATTAAATTTATAATTTTTTCTTTAACAACTCATATAGTCAAGTAGCACTATGACTAAGAGGAGTATTATTATTGCTCAGAGATGAAGACAGACTGTTGGAATTTTGTGTTCTTTTTTTTTTTCTTGAGATGAGGGTAAGTACTTTTTTCAATAAGGGTTTGTTGATTCTTGTTAGGGAGAAGCATCATGTTATCCAGATATGTTTATATGAATGCTGAATAACTAAAACAGCAAATTGTGTCTATTTTTAAGCTCTTGTCTCCGGTCCAAATCTATTCTTCTGGCCCCACATTGTGATGTTGGGCTGCAATCCAGTGGTGTAGTAGAGCCAACCCATACTAGCACACAAGAGCCAACTGTTAAATTTTCAGGAATTTTCAGAGCTGATTCTTAGTCATTATAGTGATGTAGGTGTAATATTAAATAAATTGTAATAAATACAAGGAACATGAAACTGCAAAGCATCACTTAATTGCTACATTTTGCTGCTATTTACTTTGAAATAGTTTTTATCGATTGTGTCTGCATTATAACTAAATATTTCTCTGTACTGTTTCATCATGGTGATATCATAAAATCAACTATGATGAAAATATTTACACCATAAACATAGGCAAGCTTCGGGCCAGCAAGTGGCATGGTGGTTAAGGTACTGTATTCCCACACATGGTCGACTGCAATTGGAGTCCCAGACCTGGCAGCTTGCTTTCTTACTTTTCCTCTCTCTCTCTCTCTCTGGCCAAATTAAAAAATAATAATAAGAAATAAAATTTTAAAAATAATTTAGTTTTTTTTTTTTAAAAATAAGCAAGCTCTAAAACTGAAGACTTTTACACTTCTTCCAGTATCTGATTGTTACACATATGTTGGTATACCATTAGTTGGAGTTCTGAAAATTACATTTTTCTTTTATCAATTAACTATCTTAAATGGTTATATCAATAGATGCAACCAACACAGGGAGACTAAAAATCAAAAGGAAAAAAGGGATCTCCTCCTTCCACTTTGATTTCTATTCTTGCCAGCAAATGTCAACGAAAGCACTTCACCGTGGCAACAGCAGCTGGCTCTGGTATTCGCTTCTGTCATCATGTTCCGTACCACTCTGAATTACAAGGAGTCAGAGTTAGACTTTCAGAGGTGGGTGAGAAATTATGCCTAATTCTCATCATATTTTTTACCTTAATACAACTATTCAAGAAGAGACTCATCCTGTTTTTGATAGTTCTGCCCTACACTGAGCCCTATTTAATAATAAATTGTGTATTTATTATTCATTTTAATGTGATATTTAATGTATATATATATTTTTTTATGATCAGTTTTTATTTATTTATTTATCTGTTTGTTTGTTTATTTATTTTTGGAGAAGTTTTTGCTACAGGGCGCATACACTCATCAGAAAGACAGAGAGAAACAGAGAGACAGAAAGCGAGAAATCATCCCCCCAGGGGGATGGCCATGCCACAATTCCTTTTCTTCTATTCTCCTCTCTGGATCTTGGGCATGCACACACACATGAGTTTAAGTCACCAGATCCGGGACTCGAACTACAGTGGACTACATGGGAGTCCAGCGACATAGCCATTACACCAACTGCTGGTCCCAATGATCAGTTATTTGATTAGGTTCTTGGCAATACATTTAGAACACCAATTTGAGAGGATAAACTCCATTTGTAAGAGCAAACACGGATCACAGGTAGCCCTGGAGTTGAGGAGCAGCTTTGACTTTTGGTAAAATGTGTGAGTCCACAGCTTTCTGATCAACCTTGTGCTGCTCTGAAACCTCATGTTTCTCTTTCTGTGTGTCAAAGATCTCACGTTCCTGGTGTCTGGGCTTCTCCAGTTTCTTTTTCTTGAAGTAAGCATCAGTATGGTGTTTTGGGATTTTTACTTTGCTAATATCAATTTTCGTGGAGGTGGGCTGACAAATTTCTGGTGTGTTCTACACAGTGGAATTCAATTGAGGACCAGAGGTCCAGTCACAAGTAGCAAGCCACTGCTCAGCTGCTTCAGGAAAACCACTCTCTTGCCTCTGTGACGTCCAGTGAGGATGATCAGAATGGCCCCAGGAGTGATGCTGGCTCGCAGCCTTCTCACATGCTGACTGAAGGGTTTTTTGCCGTGGCTCAACAGCTTTTGTGGTACATCTTCAGTAAGATAATACCCAGGCATTTTGTGAAGTTTATCCACTCAAGTACCACCATTCTTGACCCTACCATCTGGTTTTTTGACAGTGGCAGGAACCTTCTGCTTCTTTGTTTTTTCAACCCTGGATTTAGTGGCAGAGTATTTCCTCTTGTACGTGGCCTTCCTGGACTACATGGCAGACAGGGAGTATCTGCTGATGCCACAGACTAGGATCAGGTTTCGGCTACAATGGGGATTCACTTTCTTGGGCTTTTTAGCTTTGGGGTCACCCTTTTTAACCCTGCCACTGGTGTCAGTCTTCTTGGCTTCAGGCTTCTTCTCTTTAGCATCTGATTTGCAGCTTTTTCACCTGCCATCTTGGGTAGTGGGAAAGAGAACTAAGCTCTACCTAATGTATACATTTTAATGGAAGTTATATGCTAAATGTATCCCTGCCACAAATTTTCCAACTCTTTTTGGTTCCTAGATGTTTTCCTCCCTTCTCCTCCTGAGACAACTTAAAACACAGAATTCTCCCACCTGTAACTATTCACAAATAATGTTATCTTTTGGCCTGTTTATTATTTTCCCCATATTCAAAATAGAGCAATTTTTTCAATACCACAATGCAATACTTCCCCTTCATTTACTTGAAACACTATTAGAAAAAAGTAATTGTAGCAGTTTATCAACATCAAAGGACTTATGTAATGTTTAATAACCTTTATTTTACTAGTGAGTATTTTAAATTACTGATAATTGGATCACACACCCACAAAGCAACAAAATCTCATCATTCTCATTGGGAAATATAATATTGAAAGTTAGGACTGATGGGCTGTTTTCTTTCTTTCTTTTTTTTTTTCCAGTAAGATTTATACTTAGTCAGAAAAGACTTTTGTGAGTCTTTACATAATGACCTCATTTATCTATTCATCAACAACACCAAGTTAAATGAGCCTTTATTTTTGCCATATTTAATGCATCATTCATATATACTGATTTGGAACTTATTTTGTTGTGATTTTCAGTAACAATATATCTGTGTGTATATGTGCAATATGTGTAAAGAGAACTTGTGTGTGTGTGTGCATGTATGTATAATTCTAATATCTATTACTTTTTTATTTTTAAGGTGTTTTTTTTTGTTTTGTTTTGTTTTGTTTTGTTTTTTCCATAGGGCGCATGCGCTTGCCAGAGGAAAAGACAGATAAAGGGAAAGTGAGAAATCAGCCCTCAGTGGGGGGAGCAATGCCATAATCCCTTCTTCATTCTCCTCTAAGAATTTTGGGCAGTCAGGCACATGCACTTGGGCTGATATGCAAGTCACCAGGTCCAGGACTTGAACGAGTCTTGACCACATAGGAATCCAGTGTCTTAACCACCGCACCATCAGCTAACCCAACTTAAGTAATTTTTAAAGTTATTTCACTTATTGCTTCCATTACAGAGAGAGAGAGAGAGAGAGAGAGAGAGAGAGAGAAAGCACCTTCAACAGGGCCTTGATGTCACAATCCACCTCCAGCTCCACCCAGCCTAGAACATGGGTATGTGCTTGCCCGTCACACTGAGGGAGATCTCTGGATATGAACTTGGAACCTCCTCACATGGTCACGCTCATTGAGTGCTGTGTTCTTAACACTGGACCACCATTTAGCTTACATTAATTATATTTAGTGGTTAAGTATTTAGTTGAAAGAACGAGTTGATTTGCTAAAGTTTCATATTTTTTCAAATGATTTGTTAAGTATAATCTAAATATGTTCTTTACAAATACAAAGAAATGCTAGCTTTCAGAAATATCTTGAACTTATAAACACATAAGGAATTAAGTCCTAATTTCCTCATACCTCATTTGTTATGCTATTTACTATCTTCTAGTAGGTAGAGTTTTATTGATATATTGAAAAATTATGTAATATAAGAATAATTTAGTATTCATTTGTCTTCAGAAAGATTTGGGAAGAAACCTCTGCATACACACAAGACATTGATTTAGCAAGACACAGAGATTTTAACTCTCTAAGAAAGAAAATAGCTTCTTGCCTCCATTTCAAGTAGATAGAATGGAATTGATTGAGTGCCTATAGCTGATTTTAGAAGATACTGTAAAATCAGGACATTATAATAGCATCTTCCTTTGTATTATGTTAGGAACCATGAGGAGTGGCTGGGAAATCTAATTAAGTTAATATATAACCAAAGGACCTGGTCTATTTGTATTTACTCACAGTACCCAGAGATTTCCCAGGCATACCAAATTAACTGAACCACACTAAATATTTATTAACAAAATGATTTATTCCTAGAAAAAAGTTTTTCATATAGACACAAGGTGGCCTGCCATCATGGTACAATGGTAGCACAACGTACAGAAAGGCTGAGGTCATATGGAAAGGTCTCAGGTTTGCATCCCGAGGTCTCCCTGGACATGCTGGGCATATGTGGGTAAGGCTGGAATGGAACTCAAAGTAAAGACCCTGCTGGGGTCACTTCATTCTCTGTCTACCCATTCACTCTCCCCATATTCAATAGAAAGCCCATGGATAGTTCTCTTTCATTTATTTGAACAAATAAATCAACTTAAAAATATACATATTGTGGGGGGGGGGCAGCAGTTAGCGGAATGGCTATGTCACTGGACTCCCACGTAGTCGACCATGGTTCGCGTCCCAGACCCGGTGGCTTAACACTCACGCCGGGCACGTGTGCGTGCGTGCCCAAGATCCCGAGAGGAGAAAGGAGGAGAAGGGATTGTGGGGATTGTGGCGTGGCCATCCCCCCTGGGGGGTGATTTCTCACTTTCTGTCTCTCTCTGTCTGTCTGGCGAGCGCATGCGCCCTATAGCAAAAACCTCTAAACTATGTATATATATATATATATATATATATATATATATATATATATATACACACACACACACACACACACACACACACACACACATACATATTGTGGGGACCAGTGGGTGGCATGGTGGTTGGAGTGCTGGATACTCCCACATGAGCAACCACAGTTCAAATCCTGAACCTGGTGGCTTGCTTTCTCACTTTCCCTCTCGCTCTCATCTCTCTCTTTGTGTATTTCTCTCAGGTCGAATTAAAATAAATGAATGAATAAATAAAATTAAGTAAATAATTTTAAAAATATATGTATCCATATTGTGAAGTTATAAGTCTTTGAATTTTTTCTTCATTTTTTAATATAAAAGCTATCCTAAAATTCATAGCATAGCTTGATTTACCATTTTGGGTGTTTTAATCATTAACACTTTTTTGCATATATAGTATAAATTTTTCTTAAGGAAAATTACATTTTAGTGTTAATTATATATTATATTACTTTGCAAACTGTCACTAAGAAAAATCTCATTTTTGGTGTGCAATTCTGCAGCATTCAACAAATAGGTGTAGTTGGGTAACCTTATATTTGGGATGTTATGTTTTATCACTCCTCATGTTTTTATAGGACATTCCTCCCCAGTGGGTTGAAACATCTGCACCCACCTCCAGATGTTGGCATTGTTTAGTCAGTATACTGTCTCTACAGTTTTGCTTATTTTAGAATGTCACCTAAACGATCTCATGCATTATGCAGGCATTGAAGTTGGCTTCTGTCAATTAACATAATGTATTTGAGACTGATCAATGTCGTCGCATGTATCAGTAGTCCATTTCTTTAAATTACTGAACGATAGTTTACCATATGAATGTACTGTACTTTGTTTATTTTGTTCATCGGTTAAAGCACGTTTGGATATTTTCTGGCTTTTGCTAAGTATACATAAAGCATGTTTGTGTACAAGTTTGTACGAACACCTAAGTACTATGTTCACACAAACTTGTGAACAATTTTGTAAAACCTAAGAAGTAGAATTACTGGTTGTAAGGTAATTGTAAATTTAACTTTATAGAAACTACTATATAGTTTTGCTCTAATTAGCAATGTATGACTGTATGAAAATTCCAGATTCTATGATTCTTTGTCAATACTTGGTATTCTCAGTTCTCCTTTCTCTTTTGCTCCTTTTTAAAATGATCATTCTAAATAAGTGTATAATTTATTTCACTGTGGCATTAAGTTGTATCCTCCTAATGAGTAATGATGCTACACATATTTTTATGTGCTTATTTGCCCTCCATGTATCATCTCTGGTTAACTGTTTCTTAATACTTTATTGGCTTTTCTCATTATTGAGTTTTGAATATTTTCTAATATGTTCAAGGTACAACTTTTTTATCATACATTTATTTGGCAATTATTTTCTCTGGCTAAAGCTTGTATTTTCATTCTCTTAACAATGTCTTTTGGGATAAGCAGTTGGCATAATGGCTATGTCACTGGACTCCCATGTAGTCGACCGTGGTTCAAATCTCAGACTCAGTGGCTTAAACTCACGCCAGGCGTGTGTGCATGCATACCCAAGATCCCGAGAGGAGAATGGAGGAAAAGGGATTGTGGCGTGGCCATCCCCCTGAGGGGTGATTTCTTGCTTTCTGTCTCTGTCTCTTTGTCTTTCTGATGAGCACATGTGCCCTATAGCAAAATCCTCTCCAAAAATAAATAAATAAAACAATGTCTTTTGAAAAGTAGGTCTTAATTTTAATAAAATGCAGTTATCAATATTTTTCTCTTTTAGATTTTTATTTTAATATCATATCTAAGAACACAAGTCACAGAAATTTCTTTTTATATTTTCTTCTAAGCGATATTAGAGACTTATAATCTTATACATACATCCGATCTAAGATGTATGTATGTTGAATATTTTATATGGTGTAAGGTATGAAGTGAGGTTCATTTTGTACATTTGCTTGTCCAATTATTCAAACATCCTTTGTTCTAAAGACTATCATTAACTATTGAGTTAGCATGCACCTTTATTAAAAATAAATGTATTATAAAGATATAGTTTTATTTATATAGTTCTATTTATAACCTCTCTATTAAGTTTTATCGATATTCCCCAGTATAATACCATCTCAATTAAACTTTATATTCAATTTTAAAATCAGGTAACTGAGACCTCTGACCTGCAATCTGTTCAGAAGTGTATGGCTTTTCCAAATTCCTTGACTTTATTTGTAAATGTTTAAAGCTATTTGTTAATTTTTATTAAAAATTCTTCTAAGGCTTTTAGGTTTCTGTTTTTTTGTTTGTTTGTTTGTTTTAAGAGAGAATTTTGCTCTAATGCACATGCTCTCTCCAGAGAGACAGAAAGCAAAAAATCACCCCCTGGGGGATGGCCATGCCACAATCCCTTCTACTTCATTCTTCTCTCAGGAATTTGAGCATGCACGCACACACACCCAGCATGAGTTTTAAGCCACTGGGTCAAGGACTTGAAACATGGTCAACTACTACGTGGGAGTCCAGCAATGTAAACTTTACTCCATCTTCTGGTCCCATCTACTAAAGTTTTGTTTTGTTTTTTGTTTGTTTGTTTGTTTCTTGAGAGATGTTTGCTATAGGGAGCATGGGCTCACCAGAAAAATGGAGACAGAGAGATAGGATGCAAGAAATCACCCCCCAGGGTGGATGGCCATGCCACAATCCATTCTCCTTTCAGGATTTTGGGCATACACAGACAGCAGGATGAGCTTTAAGCCAAGGGTCCAGGACTTGAACTATGGTCTACTATGTAGGAGTCCAGCAACATAACCAATTACACCATATAACAGTCCCTGTCTGCTAAGGTTTTATAATTAAAATTGCAGTGAATATATAGCTCAACAACAGAACTGACAGCTTAACAATACCGTCTTCTCATCCATGAGCATTGATTATCATTTGATTCGTTAGGCTTTTCTAATTTTGTTGATCATGTTTTGTAGATTTTGGTATATTAATTACATACATTTTATTAGATTTACACCTAAGTATTTCCTTTTTGAATGTTATCCCAAGTGGTGATTTTTTTAAAATCTCAATTTTGAAATTTCTGTTGCTAGTCTATATAAATACAATTGCTTTTTGTATATTTGCCTTATAAACTGTGACATTTCTAATTTATTTAACACTTAAAAGAGTTTTTTTGTAGAGTCTTTGGGATTTTCTTCACCAATGTGATGATTAATTTTATAGGTAAATTTAACAGGGCCATGAGGTACCCATGTATCTGGTCAAACCTTATGCTGGGTGTTTTGTGATAACTTTAACATTTAAACTGGTAGACTGAGTAAAGTATATTTTCCTCCCTAAGTAGGTGTCCCATCCAATTAGCTGAAGGCTTAAATTGAACAAAAAGGCTCATGGTCCCCTGAAAAATAGGGAAGTCCTCCTGCATGTCCTTCAAGCTTGGAAATTATTTTTAGATTTTGTTATTTCCTGCCTTTAGACTGCCTTGTGCATCTCCTGACTCTGTCTCCAATCTTCTGAACACATTATACGATTCATGGAGTGCTTTTCAAGTGGGTACAAACTTCCTTTTGGTGAATGGATCACAGGGGTCCTATACTTTCATTGTAGCACACACTCAGCTTAATAAATTCATGAAAAATGTTAGCTGAAGTGCTACTCACTTTTCTAGCATGCTAATTTTTCTGCATTTTCTGCTCCAAGTAAGCCAGTGTTCATTCCCCCACTTTTTTTTGGAGATGCTTATTTTTCTTTAAACTTTCATAGAGTTGTTTATCCTCAAACCTCTCCATTAGATTCAAGACAGGTTATGGATTTGGAGAATATATAACTTTTGTTATCATAGTTACAATTGGACCAAAGCTCTTTTAAACTTTTTGTATTCACAGTAAAGCCAAAAATCTATTAACTTACTACTGTATCCAGAGTCAAAAAATGACATTAAACATTTAGAAACTAGAGAATTTTCCTTTATTAATACATATACAAAGGGTATGCCTTGTCTTCTATCAAAATATTAAAAGGAAAAAACTCCAAAATATCTTGCCCTGAAATCTCTAGTGGTTACTAGGAAATACACAATGGACACTAGTCAAATAATCCCATATGAAAAAGACTAAACTCTCTGACAATCCATGCAAGCAATCATGCCAATTTTTTTTTACTAATTTTTTAATTGCATTGGTTTTTAATCTTTCTATTTATTTTGCTTCCTGCATTTTTTTCCCCAATCTGGTTAATGTACATGTATTACTAAAGTCTGCTTTAAAAGATGGGAAAAAAATAAAAGAAGGAATGAGTTCAAGAGGTTTATTGCATGGAAGAAGGTCTTAAAAAATTTGTGGACATGTATATTATGAAATAATTATGCTTGTATTCCAACATTTTCCACACCAAAATTAATTTGTACATTAATTTTATTTTTCATGAGCTTTTTGAAGTCTCTTCTTCTATTGTTATGACTATAGTTAATAACAATGCACTGTATACTTAAACATTGCTAAAAGGATAGATGTTAAATATTCTTGCTCTCACACACTTACAAACACACATAAGTATGAGAGGTAATGCAGATGTTAATTAGCGGGAGTTAGCCATCATATAGGTACGTAAGAATATTAGGTTGAAAATCATACATATATACAATTTTGTCAACTAAATTTTTTAAATTGAAAATATGGAAAGATAAATATAATTTATAAACATGTTTTAAAAGCTGCATTTTTTTCTTTAAATTAAAACCTATTCATTTATTTGGGACATTTTAACTTCAAATCCCAAATTGGTGACTAAGAGTTTATGTTCTTTTAGTTATTCTAGAATTTTTTAAACTAAGGCAAATTAATGTTGATAATCTATAGTTTTAGTGCTAATTAAATTAAACAATTAGCACATTGCTTATACAATTCACAATTCTAAATACCTAAGACCCTCAAGCCTCATTGTCACTTGATCCATATGATAGAATAGATCTGAGGGTATAGAAGGTGAATGAGGATACTGGATGGAGGAGATTGCAAGGATGAAATTCAGCACATAATTCTAGATTTCTGGAGATGCCATTCCCTCCACAGCAGAGAATTATTCTTCACTAGAAATAATGGTTCCTAAGTGTACCATTGAGCCCTAGGAAAGACTGAGAATCTGAGCTGGGACAATAAGTAACTATGAATTCTCAGCTACTTATTAAGAGCTATATAATCAGATCTACTCGGTTTTATGACAAGCAAGGGAGGCAGAAATTCATTAAAGGACACACAGATTTGGGCCTAATTCACAGATAAATCAGTATCATGCACTGACACTATCTGGGAATAGACTGCTGCCACATTACACGTTATACCCACTCAGGGATGGCCATGAAGACTTGAATGGATTTATATGAGTATCTCTTTGGAGAAATCAAAAGAGATTCTCACAAAAACTAAGGTCTGTATGTGAGTATGAAAACTAAGTATAATTGAAGGCACCATTACATGTCAGTATAACAAAATGTGGACTGCATCAAACATACCCTGTGTGTCTGCCCAGATTATCTTAGTAGTTTTGTCTTTTCCTCTTAGATCTTTGATCAATTACTCCACTTTCACTACTCTTATGGCAACTAATTACCTTTGGGCCTTCAGCTTTACCATCTGTCTGACAAGATATAAACCAAGAGTCCCTGGATTCTCCCCCACCACTTCCAGACCTAGATGTAGGGCGGCTCTGTAGAGCTGCTGGGGAAATGTAATTTTCCTTGTCTACCTAGGGAGGTAAACTGGGAATGGAATAGTCGCTAGTGACATTTTGGGGAAAGAAGCAGACTATTCAAAACAGAGAACAAAGTATTTCACATAAGGTATATAAAATCTTATTTTTTTCCCAAATATTGTCACATTTTATCAATAACTCCATTGCGATACTACATGCATTTCCTGTTCCACATCTCCAATATGTTAAACAAAGATCTAGGTTTTAAAAAAGTAGTTAATTATGAGTAATTAGTATGTGGTACTATAGTAAATTTCAAAAACATTGGTGAACAGAAAATAGTGATTAGACCTCAAAGAGAGTTTTAACCAACAAGCATGTATGTGTACATTACCCTCAATTGTCCAGGAATTATTATTTAAATGCATCATTCAACAAATCATTTCACAGTAAAAAAACAATCTTTTATTACTTTTAAAGCTTTTAGAACACTTTAGGGGGATTTCCTTCTTCTGACTCAATTATTACAAGAGTTCACAGAAGAATTGATTAGGTACTATGGCGTCAGGAGAAAATTATATGTTTTGGATTCCACCAATATGTGCAGACTGTGTGACCTCGTTTAAGTCTCTGTTTATTCATCTGTAAAACTAAATTTCAGTAATTCCTTCACATAGAGTTTATTGAGGCACGTATATTAATAACACAAGTAACATATCTCTAGATGGTGTCCAAAAGATGGTGACAGCTTTTTAAACCACTAACCATAACACAAAACTACTGTTAGTATAAGGAGTTCTAGAGCAATTTTAAAGAACTTAAAATTTCCAATGATTAGCCAGAGTCCATATATTTATTATAAATCAAATAAGTGCTCTTTCAAAGATAAATAAAACTGTCCCAAAGTTATAGACAGATATGCAAGGTGTTAAAACATAGCTTTAATTAAGAAGATATACTTAGGTCAGCAAGTGACATGAAGGTGCATGTCTAGATTAGATCCCATATGACCATCTCTGTGGTTTGAGTCCTGATCCCAGCATCTTGAAAATCACACCGGCTGCATGTGCCCAAAATCCTAAGAGATGAATGGAAGATAAGAGATTGCAGCATGGCTATCCTGCCACACACACCCCCGCTCCGCCCCAGTCAGGAAACGATTTATCACTTTCCGTCTCTTTCTCTCTGTCTCTCTTCCAAGCACACGTGGAATAATAACAAAATCTAAAATAAATAAATAAATAAAAAGATTTACCATAAATTCTTACTTCCCACCTTAATACCTGTATCATGAAGGCTTGCCATTATAAGGAGCATATGCCTTGTAATCACACTGACTAGTTCAAATCCTGGTCCCCCATTTTGTAATTAAAGAACTTCACAATTAAGTAACCTCTCCTAGTTTATTGTGCCTTCTATTATATGATGAGGTTTAGAATGGGCTACTCAAGGTCATTCAAAACCCTCCTAGGAGGCCTTTTCTGCACACAGGAAACCAAAAAGTAAAGTCTCCATTTTCCAGACTAACTTGAAACTAAAAATTTTGCATTTGACACAGCTTCCATAAAGTATCTTTATGAAAGGTTGAAGTGGGCATTGAGAAGAGGCAGTAGGATGATGTTTCTGGAACCACAAAATGCAACTGAAGTAACTTTCCAGTAGCAGCGATAACACAGACTCTAGGGTACAAGCAGCCCAAATTTTGGGAGCAGTGGAAAGTAGAGGTTAAAGCATCCTGACTCATCAGAAATCCTGAGTGGGAGAAGAAGCATAGTTCCTGCATCAGCCATGATGGTGGCTGCAGCAAAAGTTCCCTTGCCAAGTCATTTCTGCAGTATGGCTCTGGGGTTGTTCCCAGAAATTTCTGAGAAGCATTCTACATAAGGCAACTTATCTGCAATAAATCCTACAAAACTGAACCTTGACCAAGAAAGAAAGATATTTAATAGGGAAAGTTAAGATAATATTAAAAAAGCACTTAATCAAAGTCTTGGTAATAAAAAGCATCCCATCCATGCTGGCAACCATTATTATTACACAAATAACTTTTAGGTTAATTAAAAATTTTTTTTCTTGAGAGAGATTTTTACTATAGGGCATGTTCACTCACCAGAGACACAGAGAGAAACTGATATAGAAAGTGAGAAATCACTCCACAGGGGGATGGCCACGCCACAATCCTTTCTCCTCCATTCTCCTCTTGGGATTTTGGGGATGCACATAAAGTGCCTGGTATGAGTTTGAAGCTTTTGGATCTGGATTCCAACTGTGGTTGATTATGTGGGAGTCCAGCAATGTAACCATTACGGCATCTGCTGGTCCAGGTTAATTAAATATTTTAACATATAAGATAAATGCATAATATTATAAGAACAGACATTAATATCCATTTAATTTTCAGGTAGTAGAGGTTGGTTTAAATATAATATAAATAAAAGATTCATAAGTTCCCTGTAAAAGCATTTACTTTTTTATTATTGGGATTTAAAAAAAGTTAAATGAGGCACAGCATCAAATGATAGATTGGAAAAAGTGCAATAGAAAAAGGAATTTAGCACACATTCATTTAATTTGCAAAGGCTCGTAAATAAATAAAATATGTAATATCATTAGTAATCCAAATTGCATATACTATCTTATACTTATCAAATAAAGAATAATACCAGCATGGTAAAGTACAAGGAAATATATGCACTTTTATATATAAAAATAGAAGCAAATTTGATATAACTTCTATTCAAGATTATTATCAAAAGACTGAAAAATGTGAACATATTTGTCCTAGAAATTTCATGCTTGGAACTTTACCCTGAAGAAAATACTGTTATGTGAGTGGTTCCATTCTAATAAAGCTGATAGTAATGTGATTCACAAAAACAAATTAGTGTAAAATTCTAATTGACCACCACTACAAAGTTGGTTAAGAAAATGCTGTGGAAAAAAATTCAACAAGTTAAACATTATATAGTCATTGAAACATTGGCACAAAACTATTGACACAGAGATGATCATAGCAATTTTTTAAATGAAAATGTTTTGAGATAATCCTAGAGGTACATGCAGTTATTAGAGATATTCTAAGATTCCATATACCCTCTATCCAATTTCTACAATTGTAATACCCTGAAAAACTGCAGTCTAATATATTATCTAGGATATTGGCATTGATATAATAATTTTGAGTAAAATATCAACTTACAAAATGATACACATAAATTAATCCCATTTTATATAAACTATAGATTTTCTACCTAAAAACATGAACTACTCAGCAAATAATAACAACAAATAATATCGTTTATATCCTTTTATTATACTTCTCATATTTATGATCTTATTTGACTTACAAAATGAAAAAAATATGTGTCAATATAAAATAGGAAGGGCAAGAGGAATTTCACAGGAGACGTTTAGCTCAGTGTGGTTACTGAATGGTTAATACAACAGGCTTCATGGCTTTTATTTTCAGTTGTAGAGAAAATATATTTTTTTAATAGAAGAAAACATCTCTATTAAAAGGAATATGTCATATAAATCCTTATTTAAGGAAACTAAGCTATCAATACACAATGTGCATAACAGAGATTTAGCAAAGGATGCAAAATGTTCCTGATATACTCTTTTTTCAATAACCTATAAAATCCAAGGAGCTAACATTAAATTATAAATCAGTGTAGTCTTCACCAGACTCATGGATTTATCTTGTCCAATTACTGTTTGTCATTGGACATTTTCCTACTCTGGTTCTTTACAGAAAAGGTAAGAAAAAGAGTATCTAGCATGAATTTGCAAAACAGGCAAACAAATCAATCAAAAGATTTCTATAACAGATTGATTGACAGCATCGAATATAAATAACACTTGATTTGTCTTCTGACTATTTTGACTTGATGATTGAAGTGAATTAATTACTTTTTTTTAGTTTATTCATTTGTTTCTTTGATGAGCATGAGAGAGGAAGAAAGACAGCATTTCAAACAAGGTACTACACCAAGATCATCTCTATCCTTCAGCCAGCCTAAGAACATGAGCACACGTATGCCGGGAGTACTAAGGGAAGTCTCCAGACTTGAACTAGGAACCTTCCCAATTGGAATTGCCTCACAGAGCATTGTTTAACTGCTGTGTCACCATCTGACCCTCGGTAAAATTTACTTGACACTATATATTTTTTTCTACTTCTTAAATACAAACTTAGAAAATATTATTGTGAGTGTGTCCTATTTGGCTCATAAACATTTTTCTTTCAAGTAAGTTAAGATGCAAGAATTTCTTGCTGATAGTAGTCACATTATTTATTAAAATAATTTAATTTTATGACCAGATAGTCTTTCTCCTTTTTGTAATAATTTACTACTAATGTTTTATAGGAGACATCATGAATGTGCAAACTGCGTTGTCAGCAAATACCCCTCATGGCAACTCAGTATTGAGATATCAGCTCTAAGTGATTGTCTACAGAATTAAGCAATGCTTGGGCTGGATACATATTTTCTAAACATCTAGAGTGGCTGCTATTATAACAGAAAGCTGCCTAGTTATTAAGTTTGAGGATTAGAATTCTTAATAAGGGATTATGCAGCGATGTTAGGAAAAAGAAGAGAAGTTATATTTGAAAATGTCATCAAACAGAATTAAAAACATTTTCCAGTGAATAATTGCTAAGTAGATTTTGAGCAAAGCAAGCACAGTCGCACTGTATAATTAGCTAACTTTATTAGCCACCAAACATCTAAATGCAAAAGAATAGAGTAGCTATCAAAACAAGTGGGAAGAAAGGAAGTTAATGCATCATCTGGACAACAACAAAATATGTTTTTACAAATACCATGCATTCATACATGTAAAGTTATTGTTACCCAATACATGTTTATATTGAATCCTGTCTTGTTCTTAAACTCTGTTTAGGACAGTGTTGCTTAAGTAGAAATCTAAAACTAGAAACTAAACTCAACATGGAGAAATATTTTTTTCAGATTTAAAACCATGTCTCTCTCGAATGTCTCTCCCAGTTGTCACTAACCAAATATGATAAAGCAAATCATGTGTTCAAAAGAGAAAAATAGGTCACAATGACCTGCATGCTGAATGTAAACTGATCTTTGAATCATATCTCCTACTAAATAGAGTGCATACTCACCCCTCTACAGCATGACATTTTCATACATCTTTTTTTCCTTCCCTGAAAAAGCATGTTACTGTTGCACCCTGGGGCCAACTCAGTTTCTACTCCTTAAGGACCTTGTCCTGCCATTCTCCTTCCTAGTTGTCCAAAGCCTCCCTATCTCTCAACAGGGTATGTAAAGCTCATACATTCACACTCCTCTCCCTCATCACTGTATTAGAACTTCTCTCAGCTGCACATGCATTATCCTTTTTTTTTTTAGTTGCTTTAGCATGTGTGCACTTGCCTACTTCACACTAAATGCTACATAAAAATAGTGAAAGTACATCCCAGTTTACCGAGCTAGTCACTCTTCTCAGATGTTGTCTCAGTAACTAACTGATTTCTAAAAATCAATGGTTTATTAATTAAAGGTAATAAAATTAATTATTTTTGTTCTCAAAAGTTTTACTTTATTAAAAATTAGTCACCATATATAGGTGCTTGATTAATAACAATTCCACCAAAAAATATCTGCATTTTATTTTAGATATTTTATGGTACATTTAAAAATCTTTTGGGGACCAGCAGATGGCATAATGGTTACATCACTGGACTCCCACATGGCTGACCGCGATTTTAGTCCAGAATGGCAACTTAAAACTCATGCACAGCACGTGTGTGCTCACCCAAAATCCCCACAGGAATTTGGAGGAGAATGGATTGCGGTGTGGCCATCTCCCCTGTGGTGTGATTTCTCACATTTTGTCTTTCTCTGTTTCGCTGGTGAAAGCACATACCCTATAGCAAAAATTTCTCTAAAAAAAAAAATAATAATAATCCTTTTTTTGGGGGGGAGGGTTGTGTGCACTCACCAGAGAGAGCGAGAGAGAGACAGAGACAGTGACAGAGAGGGAAAGTGAAAAACTATGCCGCTCCAGAGAGGATAACCACATGCAATCCCTTCTCCATTCTCCTTTTGGGATTTGGGGCACTCACACACACATACTCATGAGTTTCAAGCCGCCAGATCCGGGACTCAAACAAGTATCAGCCATGTGGAAGTCTAGTTTACCTCCAGAATGTTAATGGGAATTTAATTATTTGGGAAGAATTGACTTCTTTACCATATTAGTCTTTCCAAACAGTATAGACCCTTCAACAAAATTTAATGTTGGATTAATGACATACATTAATATTAATGATACATCCCTAGTGTTGGCAATTTTGTTTTCTCTTTTTTTTTTACCAGTCTGGCTAGAAGTTTGTCAATTTTAATCATCTTTTTCAACTAATTTTTGACTGCTAGTTTTCTTTTTTACATTTTTTCTATAGACACTCTAAATTTTATTATATCCTTTTCCTATTTACTTGACTTGAATATGTTCTTTTATTTTTTTTAAGTACAAGTTTAAATCAATGAAGCATAAAGACCTTTTCCAAAAACTCATTTAAATGTATATATTTTACCTTTAAGCACTACTTTAACTGCATCCCATAAAATATAGAGGTATCATATTTTCACTATTATTCAGGTTTTTAAGTTCCTTTTTAATATTATTTTGGCCAGGAATTATTTAGAAGTATGCTGTTTAATTTCCAAATATTTGAGAATTGTTCTAGGTATTTCCTTTTTAGTATAATTCAATTCTGCTTATGGTTAGAGAATATACTCTTTATGATTCTGATCTGTTGAAACTTTTTGAGGCATAGTTGTCACCCAGCAAGTGCTCTATCTTGGTGAACGTTCTGAATACAGCAATTCCCTTTCTCTACTCTTATAAATAGGGGGAAATCATTTGACTGTCATAACTAGCACAGAGACTTCTAGTTCCTATCCTTTATTTAGCTTACTTTCCCTTCCACAACCAAAAAGAAAAAAAATCTATCTAGTGACCCTGCAATAGGTTTTACAAATTCAGAATTGTTTTATTTTAAAAAAACATTGTACAAAATGTACTAACAGAAAACAAAATATGAATAGTTCAAGCAATAATTTTTCTTTTCACTTTTTGTTTTCAAAAAAATACGTATTTTGGCTAATGCAACCCAAGATAGGACTATGCATCCTAGTATTTTTTTCAAAATACATATGATTTCCTTTATTGTAAATTTATAATAGGTTTAGTTTCCCCAAAATAAAGTAGCTTGAGAGTGGTTTGGGTTTGTAAGTATGAGAGAATCTTATTTCTTTCTTTTCTTTCTTTTTTCTTCCCCCCCCCCCCCCCCCCGGTTTTTGTTACATGGCACATGCACTTGCCAGAGAGAAACTAGAGGAAGTGAGAAATCACCTCCTGGATGGGTGGGGGGATAGCCATGCCTCAATCCCTCCTCCTCCATTCTCTTCCTAGGATTTTGGGCACATATGCACATGCATTTGGCATGATTTTCAAGTTGCTGAGTCCAGGGCTCTAAATACAGTTTGGCATGTGTGAATCCAACATCTCAACCACCACACTACCTGCTGGTCCCTATAAGACAATCTTTTGAAACCATGTTTATTTCAAGAAGTAGCAATTGGAAACATTTCCATACTATTAATAGATTTACTATCATCATTATTGTTATTAGATTATTTTTTAATTTGTTTTATTATTTCAATTTCTTTTATACATTCAATCATGTTACTTAGCTTGCAAAGTGACAATTCCAACATGTGCACATTTTGCACCAGTCCAGTTGACAATACTATAAGGTTATCCCTCAACAGATAATAACCCATTTCTTTGTCCCATAAATGCATTGTTATTAGATTATGGGGTTTGGAGCCCAATGTCTTTTTTACTACAGTTAATAGATATTGAATTTGCCTTTTCCCTTTTACATGTCCTGTCAAAATGTAAAGCATTTCTATGGTAAGCAACAGCCTTGTATAATAGCCTTTTATTTTATAATTAACAAGGCTGAGCATCTTCATGCTTTACCTTAATGCAAGGTGGCTGACTTTCTGCATAATTCTGAAGAGACATATTTGATAAAGAAAACTACATAATTACAATAACAAAACAGTGCCAATAATATAAAAATGTTCACTTTTACTGTGTTCTTAGAATATTCAATTACATAGATGTAGTGGGTACATTCAACTAATTGCATGTTGAATGGCAGACAGCCTGGAGAGGAATCACTACAGCCCATTTACCTATCGATGGTATACTTAAATATTCATCAGGTGATGATATAACCAGACATTTACCAGTTAATAATATTATCGAAACATATAACAGTTGTTGGCATGCCTAAACATAAAACATTATCTGTGCCAATTTTTTGGAGGAGGAAGGACAGATTTTTGCTATAGGGTGTGTGCACTCACTGGAGAAACAGAGACAGAGAGGCAGAAAGTAAGAAATCATTCCCCAGAGGCATGACCATGCCATAGTCCCTTCTCTTCCATTCTCCTCCTGGGATCTCGGGCACGCATGCACATGAACCCAGCCTGAGTTTGAAGCCACCAGGTCCAGGATTCGAACTACAGTTGGCCATGTGGGAGTCCAGCAACATAACCACTATGCCATCTGTTGGTCCCACTTGACCAATTTTATAGGTTTCATTCTGTATAGTAAAACTGATCAAAAAATAGATTTTTACCAGTAGATTCTGGTTATGTAAATTATATGTATTTATGTCAGCTAGCATGCAACACTTGGAGATAGCACTAGGAGTAAATTATTACCATATAAATGTTGTTCCAGCAGAAAATGTAAGGGAATATTTCTTTCATTTTCTCCTAAAACCCTTCCCAGAGAAAACACACTTTGTCCCTAATTTCCAAGTCATTTCTTTTAATTACTCTCAAAGGAAATTAATGTCACTATTTTATAGATGGTGGGAAAAAGAATTCACCGGAATAACTAATTCTTTAGGGTCCAGCAATCATTCTAGTAGAAACAGCTGAATGAGAGAAAAAAGGAGCAGTCATCCAGGGCACCAGCCTTTGAAAAGTGTTAAATGAGGCACAAGGGAAGAGCAGAGCAGGGCTTCAGTTCAGTCTCCACATGAATTAATTTGCTCTGTTCCCTTCTATACCTACACCCTGTAGGTTAACACTGGTCAGTCAGTGCAAAATCCACCTTGAAGGTCAAAGCAGACAAAGTAAAAAATCTAGAGATGTGACTCCCTCCGTGGACAGTGCTTTGCCAGTAGCATGGGTTTATAGAAGAGAGGAGGGCCCCCAGGTGGTGTGGTGGTTAAGGTGCTAGATCCCACATAGCTAACTCTACAGTTCGAATCCCAGTCCCAGCAGCTTAAGAAATATACCAGGTGGGTGTGCATGGTGCCCAGAATCCCAAGAGAATGGGATCCCCCTGTGAGGTAATTTCTCCATTTCCCACCCTGTCTCTCTCTGTCTCTCTCCAGCATGCACCCTATAGCAATTAAAAAAAAAAAAAATCTAAAAAAAAAAAAAAAAAAAAAAAAGACGAAAAATCAAAGGGAACAGCTAGCTAGAGATAACAAATAAATCACTGGACCTTGGGATCAACCATTCTTTCAACAACTCAAATCTTAGTTCTGCTATTTATAGGTGAATAGCATAAACAGTATCTCATCCCTCTTTGTTCAGCCTTCCCATGTGGGTGAGCCTCACCCGGTGTCACATTTTCCCATCATGCCACCACCAGCTAGCCCTTTGTTCAGAAATCTTATCTCTAAAATCATACATCAAAGTCTTTGTATGACAAGTTAATAACAATTTAAATTAATTTCATACATGGGATAGAACAAAATAGATATCAAAAATCATTTTTCATCATTTTTGCTGTTAACGCTGCCAATCTTACCACCCAATATGGTATGTCTCTGCACCTGAAGCACTTGTTGAGTCATTATCAATATACCAAACGGGGAAGAATGCAACCTTTCCATTGTATACAATGCTATTTCTCAGTACTACCACTTTCCAAGCCCCAGGATTTTAGTGGTAGCAAGACTAGCACAGAAAACAATCTGATCAACTGTAGCTGTCACCCAACCATCAGAAAATGTATCTGAGCCTGGTGGTATGTTTCAGATTACCTGTGACTCAGAGAAAAAGATGTCACTACAATTTAAGGCTATCATCTTGCACCAAGTAAGTCTAATAATTCATTCACCTGGAGGATGTCATCTGTGTTGTTGCATTTTTGTACCTGTATGTCCAAACTCCACAGCATTTATAGTTAGTAGGGAATGACAGTGCTTACCTGATTTTATTTACCCTCACATGTATCTGCAAGATTCACAACTTAACCAGTTGTGCTCTCAAAAATATGTATGATTCCCACAGCTAAGTGTTATAAGATTTTCTTGTTTTAGTTTGTAATATTGATTTTTTCCCAGATGCTCTCTAATTTCAATTGGAACATTTGTGATGAATGGGAAAAATTTAAAAATGCCTATTTAATGTCCTTTTCACTGCCTTTTTCATGCAGAATTTTATTTCCAGATAATAAATAACATTCTTTGACAATCAAGTGCTTGTTTTCATTCCAGTACAAATGATAAGAGCCAGATGACATAGAATTTTTAAAAAAGAAAGACCTGAGATGTGAGAGCAGATATCAGCAAATGGACTTCAACACTGCAAATTTTAAACAAATTTCTCATTGAAATTTTTTTCTTTACAGATTTCACCATCCAGGAAAATGATCCTCAAATGCCTCTCTGGGGAATCTAATTTATATCATTTTTATTGACTCTGGTACATTTTGGTATTTGTGACAGGTTATTTCCTTGTTTTAATTATTTTTTTATTTGAGCATTGTGATGTAATATGTTTGGGATGCTGTTTATATGTTGCAAGATATTCATTTGCAACATTATTGAACTCATATTTTTCTGTACCCCTAGGCAAAGGTTAGGCTTTCACATTTTGATTATAACACTTTCACTGATTAGTTCACAGACTGAATATCTATTATACAATTGTGTAGATTTCAAAGTAGGATGATAATAGTTGCATAAATATTTCACAGGACAATTCCTATAGTAAAATCTATAATTTCCTCTTAAACATACTTATACTGGATATCTACTATGGTGAATTTCTCATTCATAGTGAGAAAAATAGAAAAAAGCCTACAAAGGAATTAACTGAAAATATGGGCGATGGAAGACTAGAAATAAATTCTGTATAATTTATAGCTTGTGGTTTAGGGAAAGTTCTTAATCTCTCTAGGCCTAAAATATCTTCAGTGTACAATAGAAATTATAACACACGGGAACATTTTGAAAATCAAAAGAATTCACAGATATATGAGAGGACTTCAAAGAGTTGTGGAAAATGAAATTCAAGTATGACTTCTATTCTGGTACAAAAAAATGTTTAAAATCATGCATAGTTTTTTCCAAATCACTATTTCCAGGAACCGTTTGAAGCCCATCCCCTTGTGAAACTCAAATTTTAAAGCATCATCTATGTGCGATTATTTATTAGAAACACTCAAAGACTGTATCCAAATGTGGAGTGTCAAACAAAGTCCATGGGAAAGACATGAGAATGTGAATGTAAATGTGAACCAGTACACTAATTTCTTCATAAGAAAGCCTTGCTATGAAAAAATGCCAGCTGTATAAAACAGAGATTTAGTGATGTGGTTAATTTCCATCTGGCTAAAACTCCTTATCCCAGTGTGAACGGGGAAACAATTAGTTCTGCCAGGCACTTTGAGAAGTACTTTTTAGACTGATTAAGAAAAAAGCTTTCTTTTTTTTATTTTTTATTTTTTAAATTGCCAGAAGGAGCATGCACTTGCCAGAGAGAGAGAGATAGAGACGGGGTGGGAGGAGAGAAAGTACCTAATGGGGCGTGGTCATGCCACTAGTCTTCACCCATTTCTCCATCCCATCAAGATCCTAGACATGCATGCACACTCGCTTGGCACGGTTTCCATTTTAAATGTCTCTTTATTTGTCATTTGTTATAAAATCAGTGTGATATAAAGCAATGGTGCTCAGAGAATCTACTGGTTAATCAGAATCTACTGGTTAACCAGAAAAATGTTAGACCCAGATATCTGAGTCAAATCCCTATTGTACAACTCATTAGCAACATGATTTTTAGGCAAATTATCCTCTTTATTGGGGGCACTCAGAGTTGAATTGTGTAGTGTAATTAGAATGTCCTCCAGTCACTTTCTTCAGGAGCTCCTCCCTTCTGTGTAGGTGCCCATTTCTCTCCAGACCTCTCAGGACACCCTCTTGCTGGTGCCCTTCTACTACCACAAAACTGTACACACTGCATCACCTGCTCCTTCCCATAAAGGAGTGTTCTACACTCTGCATCCTATCTCTCGGAAAAAACCTCCCCGTAAAATCTATCCTGGTTTCTATGACTTAATCTCCTGGAATAGCAGTAAAGTTGGAAGTGCCAATCTCCATGAAATAAGATATTTATACTTGACCCAAATGATTTTGAAATATTACAGATATGAATTGCTTATGTCAGTGACCATTGTTGTTGCCAAATACACAATAAGTCCTATTTTGGGCTTGTTTCAAAATCATACTTACATGGCTTTATAAACAAAACCAGAAAAAAATGTGATTAAATGCCATAAGAGAAACCTAAACATAATGCTATGGAAAATAAACAAAGAAAGATTATTCCTGGCTGAAAAACTCAAAGAAAAATCCTTAGAAGACAATGTATGAACAGGACCTAAAGAGTCAATAGTATTTCTGTAGTTGGATATACAAGTAAGGGATATAATTTTATCAATATATAATTCAGTGTTATATTTAAAAGAAATGAGGGACCAGCAGTTAGCGTAATGGCTATGGCGCTGGACTCCCACGTAGTTGATTGCGGTTCGCGTCCCGGACCCGGTGGCTTAAAACACGCCGGGCGCTTGTGCGTGCGTGCCCAAGATCCCGAGAGGAGAACGGAGGAGAAGGGATTGCGGCATGGCCATCCCTCTTGGGGGGGGGGGTGATTTCTCACTTTCTGTCTCTCTGTCTGTCTGGCGAACGCACGTGCCCTATAGCAAAAAAAATGAGATTTCATTTGTGATGAGTGAAAACCTGTACAAATTTGAAAATATCAGTGATGGAGTGATGATTATTGTTATCATAGGAGTTTCTAAAAGTAAAAAGTGCAACAGGTTTTACAAATTCATTATGATGAATATTTAAACAAAACCTAAACTTCTTAAGAAATTCTGCATTATTGTCTATGTAGCCTCAGATAAGAGGAAAGAAAAAACTAGCTGTGAAAAAGAAGATGAAAAATTACTTTAAATCACTGGAATTCCAACACACCATTTAAGAAGCTGTAGTTTAGCACACTGACATTTCTTATTTATAAAATTAGATATATTTAGAAGTGGATGGGGGTAACAGTGGATGCTATTGCTGTAAGCATTGATTGTATATGTCTCCTATTCACTGCAGGCAAAATTATAGCTCTTGGAAATCTGATTGTCCTCTGCTAAACACTATAATTTCTAATATAATTGGCCAATAAATAACAACATAAATTAATTGTCATATTTAAATACTAATGAGATTCATTTCTATTGAGCTATGGCATATTTCATTTGGCATTAATGGGCCTCAAGTCAGGGGAATAAACTAAACCACAACAGTATTATGAACATTTTTAACTTGTAAAGAGCATATCATTGTGCTAATATTTAAATGAGCTAACTTTATATGACAATTTGGTTATGTTTAAGCTACTGAATATATTTTTATTCAGTCAGGTTTTTTTTACATAGTTTGTTTGCTCATTAGGTTGTGATTAATACCATGCTTATTTTCTATGCAGTTAGAAAATTTACATGAAAGAAGAAACAAAAAAGAGCACCAGTAAAAGAAACAGAAAAAGCTAACACAGAACTAACAATGAAACCATCAGTATAGAATGACTTTTAGCTTTTCTATTAAGGAGGGAGATAAAACAACTATTCAATTGTCACATCTAGGATTGAGGAAAAATATTTTTAAATCTTTTAATCACAAGTATTTTGATTCTGCTAAACCCTGGGATTTCCACACAGAATGTGAGTCTGAGTCTGGTTATTCTACATTTATTTCTATAATTTTGACATAGTCTTTTCAAAAATAAAATAAAAGTACCAGAAAATGAGAAAATTGTCAGATGTAACTTGATGTATTTCCTCATTTTTCTTTCTTCTTTTTTAGAGATTTTTAATATAGGGCACATGCACTTGGCAGAAAGAGAGACAGAAAGTGAGAAATCAACCCCAAGAGTGGATGGCCACGTCGCAATTCCTTCTCCTCCATTCTCTTCTTAGGATTTGGGGCATGCATGCACACACACCTGGTGTGAGTTTCAAGTAGCCAGGTCTGGGACTCAAACCACGATCAGCCATGTGGGAGTCCACAAGGTAACCATTATGCCATCCACTGGTCCTTCTTCACTTTAAGAGAAGCTTAAAAAGACTATGGAACTTTTATATCAGTTGAGCTGATATATATTTATTTTATTCTTGGATCATCATTTAATACTTTTAGTATTTTGTTTGTTAAGTTGTTCCGACTTTAGCTATTGGCAGTGACTTCATAATGGTTTTGTGAATGATCTGTCTCCCTTTCTGCCCTCCTCTCTTCGACCTCCATGGTTTCTAAGCTACCATTTCTTTTCCCTCTTCATCATATCATAACAAAACTTCTTGACAGAATTGTATGTGTTGGTTGCCTCCATTTACTCACCTTCAGTTCTGAGTTCACTGTATTCCAGTCTAATTTCTGACATCACTACTACCCTAAGAACTTTTTAAATATTTACTTATTTACTTACTTAGTGAGAGATAAAAGGACAGAGAGTTGGAGAGAGAGATGAGTAGGTACTCCCAACATAGGGTTCCATCCCATCTCAGCCAGCCCAGACCATGGGCACATATGTGCATCTCCAAATACGCACGGGGAGGTTCCAGCACATGAACCCAGGACCTGCCCATGTGGGTTCAGCTGCAATATGGTCACACAACTGGCTGGCTACACTGAAATTATTGTGCAACAGAGAACTGATCACTTGCATGTTGCTATTCTGGACTACTCTTGTTCTTTATTTTAAGATCAAACTTTTTTTTTTTTAATCTCAGGATTATTTAACACTGCTGGTAATTTTACTTCTTTCTTGAAATACATTTTTTTTTCATTTCTTGGCATGATAATCCTCTCATTCTCTTATTACTTCTGTTTCGTTTTTAGGTGATAACAGCCAGTTCCTCTCTGGTCAACCCTTCAATGTTTGTGTTTTCTAGAATTTTTTTTTTTTTTTTTAATGATACTGTGCTCTCTTTGCAATGGTGATCTCATCTATTATAACTCAATCTTCATTTGCCTACTGATAATTTTAAAGTGTACATTTTTCATTAAAATTCTGAACTTTTTTTTTAGAGGTTTTTGCTATAGGGCGCGTGTGCTTGCCAGACAGAGAGAGAGAGACAGAGAGATAGAAAGCGAGAAATAACCCCCCAGGGGGGATGGCCACGCCGCAATCCCTTCTCCTCCATTCTCCTCTTGGGATCTTGGGCATGCACGCACACGCGCCCGGCGTGAGTTTAAGTCACCGGGTCCGGGACGCGAACCACGGTCGACTATGTGGGAGTCCAGTGACATAGCCATTACACTAACTGCTGGTCCCAAAATTCTGAACTTTTAACCACAGAATATTTGCTTGGATGTTCCAAAGTATGGCAAAATTAATATGCCTCAAACTAAACTTACCATCTGTTCTACATATATATTCCTTCTGTGTTTCCTGGATAAGCAAAAAGTACAAATGGGGCCAGCAGGTGGTGTTGTGTTTAAGGCATTGAATTCCCATGTGGCCAATAGTGGTTCAAGTCATAGGCCTGGTGGCCTGCTTTATCACCTTATCTCTCTCTCTACCTCTCTCTCTCTCTCTCTCTCTCTCTCTCTATCTCTATATATATATATATATATATATATATATATATATATATATATATATCTGGCTAGCACACATGCCCTATAGCAAAAATAATAATAATAATAATGATAAATACTAGGTTCTCGAGAAAATCATGACATATTTTTCTGGTTTTTTCTATACAAAAAATGTGTCATGACTTTTCCCAACATCCCAATAAAATAAATAATAAAAAAGTATAACCATGCAGGTAATTTTTTAAGTGAGGCAAGTGTCATTGTTTCCTACTTCCTCTCACTCTCCACCACATTCACTCTATTATTGAGCCCTGTCATTTTTACCTCCTGTTCCTATCATATCCCTACTGATACAGGCCATCATCATCTCTTGTTTGTATTACTTGAGCCACTGCCAATTGGATTTCCCTGGCTACAGTTATCCTGTCTAGTGAACTTTTCATTTTTCAGCCTGATTACTTTCTTATCTCTGGCTGGAGATTCATGTATAGATTTAACCCACTTTGTGTTAGGGAGTGTAATTTTGTTTTGTTAAACATTAACTCACTTACTAAATATTTATTGAGTACCAGTCATTGTGTCAGATACATACGTGCTCAAACAAGGTTTCTGCCCTCATGGACTTCTTGTATGCAAATGTCATTTCATCAAAGAGCCCTTACTAGCCATCCTGTATAGTATAGCATGTCACTTCTGTGTGTTTCTGTTGCTCTGCTTTATTGGCATATTGTACATTTTTATCACTTGTTTACTCTCTGTCTTCCACCTTTAAAATATATATATCAAGAGAAATAGAAACTTAAGTCTATTTTGTCATTGCTATATCACAAAGCCTAGAACAGTACCTGATCTGTAGTAGACCCTTTAAAAATATTTTTGAATAAGAAATAAACCTAATTCAGGAACATAAATAGGAATCAAAAGTCAAAGTTCTTAAGAATTTTAAATAAGTAGTATAAAGTATATAAACATGATGCCCCAAAAGAGAGTAAATGAGGAAGTGGTCTATTTTTAGACTGGTGGCTGGAGAGAGCCTCTTTTAAGCTGAAACTTAAAGCATGAAAAAGATTCAGCTGTATGAATACCTGACTAGAACATTCGAGGAAGGTAAAGCAACTAATACAGAATTTCTGAGAAGCTGGCAACAGTAATTGTTCTTAATCGTACACATCCGACCTGTGATCAAGTGTTGCTTAAGTTTCTGTCTCTCGTGCCAAAACCTCTGTGAGGGCAAAGAGCTTATCTTGTAGGTGCTTATGCTTTAAATAATACCTGGTATATATGGCTAGCACTTTTTTTAAAATTTTTTATTATCATCATATTCTTCTTTATATTACATTGAATTACATATAACTTTACAGTGTATTACATTGCTTTTTCAAAAGGGAATGTATATGGCTAGCACTTTAAAAAAGAGATCACCTGTATGAAGGCCTAGAATCAATCTCATAAAAATTAACATTCATTTTCATTGACAACCTTAATAAATGCATTGGTAAAATCTGACTCTTGTTTGTTTGTTTGTTTGCTACAGGCTGTCTGTGCTCACAGGAAGAGAGAGAGAACAAGTGAGAAATCACCCCCCTCCCAAGGGGATGGTCACACCACAATCTCTTCCCCCATATTCTTCTCTTAGAACTTTGGGCATACACACACACATACACACACACACACACACACACACACACACATACACCTGGCATATTTTTCAAGCCACTGGATCCGGAACTCGAATTGAACAGTAGACAGCTGTGATCCAGCTGCTTTAAACTTCATACCACCTGCTTGACCAGTAAAATCTGATTCTATAATCTCAACTATTGCTATGTCAAACCTGTAAATATAATTATCTAAGATCTTACAAAGAACTCCTTACAAAGTTGAAGATTTATTATTTAGAAGTAAATTTGTCTTCTTTGTTTGCTTCTGTCTCCCCTTTGCCCCCACAAAAGAAAAATTAAGATTAATAGACAGAAATTTGCTCTTCAGTGATTTATGAGTTCCTTTACCCTGAGAAAGTTCAAGCAAAGTCTGACTAACAATTTATCAACTATTTGAGAGAAAGTTATTTATATTGAAAGGAATTGGACTATTGGAGAATAGCAACATTTGCCACAAGTCTAAGACCTGCATGCTTCATGGCTATGATCCTAACTTCCTTTCTAATAGCTCATGATCCTAATTTCCTTTCTAATAGCTCAAGTAGATTAGAATGGGTTAAATTGATTAAAACAAATTTTAGCTTGCCTCAGAAGCTCCCAACTTAGTATTTGCTCTTGAAAAAATAAGATTTTTACCTCCAGTTACACCTACATTAAACTCATAATTAACAAAAATGCTAAAAAATTATGTAAGTAAAGGAAGTATATAACTACTCAATAACAAATTGTAGATATTGCTTAGGCTGAATAGATAGCATGGAAATCTATTATTGGATCATTGGAAAAGTTATGACATATTTTTCTGTTAAGCAAAAATGCATTATGACTTTCCCAATGACCCAATATTAGACCAAAGTTGGTATTTTTAAAATTTTTTTTAATTCATGACAGAGACCATGTATACATGTACTACTGAATGAAAGACAGAGGAAGAGAGAGTATTCCCTCCTACCAGTCCTCTAGCCCATTGGATCTTGGGCATGCAGATGGACACAGCATGTTTCAGGTGACCTGTCCAGAGATGCAAACTGCATCTGATTTCCTCCTAAAGATTCCACCGTTCAATACCATAGTCAGATTAAGTTTTCACCCTCTTAATCTTGTCATGACCAAATTTTAAACATAACTGGGGGGGGGGGCAGTGACATTTAAATTTTAGAAGCTATCACATACTTTTTTTCTTGCTTCTAAGTAGAAACAGGTAAAATTAGTATCCCTTCTTTATTTCCTATATTTGAAGATTTTGGGTTTTTTTTGTTTGTTTGTTTGGTTTGGTTGTTAATTTGTTTTTTTAAGAGAGAGATTTTTGCTATAGGGCACATGCACTTGCCAGAGAGACAGAAGATGAGAATGATCAAAAAGGGCCCACAATCTTTACGTTTATGTCATATAATTTCATTACATTACATGATGCTATCATTACTTGAACACAGAACTGCAGAACGGGAATAAAACATCATGTATCATCAAACTAGTTATGCATTTGAAGTTTGTTTGAAAACAAGCAAATTTTGGCCTAATACCCAAAAAGAGATGCCCAAACCAACTTCAGATCCATAACTACTTTGATTATACATGATGGTTTGTTATGCTTTATTCCTTTTCTACAGTTATGTGTTCAGTTGCTTCTTATAATCCGTAAATCATTCAAAATCTTCACCATGTTTGTTCTGTCAATGAAGTTGCATGACACTTTTCTTATTTTATTTTCTATAAATGTTCAGTTAAATTTTCTCTATTTCTTGTTGTTTGAGACCAAGAAATATCTCAGCAAGGTCAAGTAGAAGCAAGATTGAATTTATCATTACCCACTGAGCTGTCTGTCAGATTTAAAGATGACTTATTGTTTTGACATGTTTGAATGTGCAATTCATAAGAAATATAAATGGTTAAATTACTAATATCACTAATTTTCATGTATACAGCAGAATATAATTCAAGAAGAAAATTTTCAGTAATAATATTCTAGATGGAATATTATACCTAGAATTCAAACTTTAAAAAGATTTTAAAAATTCTTCATGTTTATTTAAAAATGATTGGCAGTTCTAGTTATCATTTCAATATGTTGTTTAAATTTTAGACACTTTATATAGTAAGCTATAGAAATTATCTTCTTAAAATATTTTTATAAAATATATTGTCTTGAAATTTGATTGGTGTAAACTATTTTTGAATACTTCATCTCCAGCAACTATTTTTATTTATACTTTTAAAATTATTATTCTTGGGTCAAAGATGATTAAACATGGGACCAGCAGGTGGTATGGTGGTTAGGGGTGCTGGACTCCCACATGGCCAACCACGATTCAAGTCCCGGACCTGGCGGCTTGCTTTCTCACTTTCCCTCTCTCTCTCCCTTTCTGTCCCTCTCTGGTCAAATTTAAATAAATAAATAAATAAATAAAGATAAATAATACAAATACTTCCAAATTTTTTTAAAAAAATATAAAAAAAGATGACTAAACATGAAATTCTGCATTAATTGATACTTTGGAAGGGTTTTTTCTCCCCATAAAATTTTGAGCTAGGGAACCAGCAGTTAGCATAATGGCTATGTCACTGGACTCCCACGTAGTCGACCGCGGTTCGTGTCCCGGACCCGGTGTCTTACAACTCACGCCGGGCGCGTGTGCGTGCGTGCCCAAGATCCTGAGAGGAGAATGGAGGAGAAGGGATTGCAGCGTGACCATCCCCCCTGGGGGGTGATTTCTCGCTTTCTGTCTCTATGTCTCTCTCTGTCTGTCTGGAGAGCGCACGCACCCTAAAGCGAAAAACCTCTCCAAAAAAAAAAAAATTTTGAGCTAGAATTCCTGCTTTTAATTCATCTTTACTAATAAAAAAAAAAAATCAGAAGAATATTTTTGAAAGAATCATAATATATGAGAAAAATAAAAATTAAATGGGGTTTACACAGATTATTTTGAAATTATTCATTGTAAAACACCAAACAATTCCATCAGATTCTATTTAGGATAATATAATCTCAAGTATTCTACTTTGTATTTTATAATATTATTAACTTTTTTTGAGAGAAATTTTTGCTATAGGGCACATGAGCTTGTCTGAGAGACAGAGAGAAACAGTGAGACAGAAAATGAGAAATCTTTCCCCACAGGAGCAGCCACACCACAATCCCTTCTCCTCCATTCTCCTCCTGGGATCTTGGGCATGTGTGCACACGTGCCCAGCATGAGTTTTAAGTTGCCAGGTCCAAGACTCAAACCATGGTTGACTACGTGGGAGTCCAGTATTATAAACATTACACCATCTGCTGGTCCCTATTTTTAATATTTTTTGGTTTAAAAGCTATTCATGCTTTGAAATGCTATCTAGCTAATTGCCAGTCTTGTGCTGATTAGCAAAATAAAAGCCCTTAGTATTTGTGTTTAAAGAAAATTAATTACTTTCATCATTAATTAACATTTTTTTCTTTCTAAATACTAAATACTTGGTGTAATACTAAAAACACCTTTGCACTTCAACTGACAGATTAAATTTCAACATAACAAGCCTTCAAGGAAAATTTCAATCCAAACTACAAAATACTTAAATTTAAAAGTGAATGTTCATATACTTTATATTCTGATTTTCTTCTGTCAGTTGTTAATTTTATGAAGATACACTAATTAGTTAAGATGGTAGACTTGTTTTCATTATTCTGAGACTGGTAGTGATGATACGTGCAGGCAGAAGTCAGCAAAATTATGGCTCTAGGGCCAAATCTGACCCATCTTATATTTTGAATTTCCCACCAGTTAAAAGTAGTTTTAAATTTGTAAATGTCTGTATTTTATGTGGTTATATAATTATCTACATAATATCCTAGATTTCACCTCTTGGCCAAAAGACTAAAATAATTATATATGGCCTTGTACAGAGCAGTTGGCTGACTCCAGGTTTTCAAGGTCACAGGGTTTCAGTAATAATGAAGTGACCTTAAAAGGTCACTTACAAAGGCCAAGTATAAAAACGAGCACATTTTGGGAACCAGCAGTTAGCGTAATGGCTATGTGGCTGGATTCCCACGTAGTCGACCACAGTTCACGTCCTGGACCCGGTGGCTTAAAACTCACGCCGGGCGCGTGTGCGTGCGTGCCCAAGATCCCGAGAGGAGAATGGAGGAGAAGGGATTGCTGCATGACCATCCCCCCTGGGGGGTGATTTCTCGCTTTCTGTCTCTATGTCTCTCTCTGTCTGTCTGGCGAGCGCATGCACCCTATAGCGAAGAAACCTCTCCAAAAAACAAAAAAAAACAAAAACAAAAAAAAACGAGCACATTTTACTCTGATACCAAAAGAGAGATGCCCAAACCAACTTCAGATACATAACTACTCTGCTCCCTCCAACAGTGCATGCACGTTATACTACTTTTTCTTAGAGAGAGGGTCAGTTACTTTCATCAGCTTCTAAAGTGGCTCTATTTCTAGCCCCAAATTTTGGCCTTTAGCTAATTTGACCTTCCATAAACATATAGAAACAGTCTAAAATCAATATTTTCACATATTCAAGAATGGTACCTAAAGGTAAAAAATATTTTATTTCAAAATATTGGATGAAATCCTGTGGTAGAACTAATGACTTTATTGGCAGAAATTTAATCTTTAGAGTGCATTCCTAATTGTGAAGCCATCAATTTTCAAGAAACAATTGAAGAAATGTACAATGTCTTTCCAAAATATAATCTCTGCCACTTCCATCTTGCTTAAAGGAAGTCAGGTATATAAGAACCATGTACAGCCCTTCCATTCAAAGACCCAAAGAACTTAGCTAGGCACCATATCATACAAAGTAGAAGTCAATGAGTCCTTTGTTTACAATAAAGGAAATCCCTTAAAAGAAAGAAAGTAAGTACAATTTAAAATTTTACCTGTGGCCAACTTAAATTTCAGTTTAAGCCTTGTATGCTAAAAAAGTTAGTAAGGTATTTACTTTCAAGTTGAAATAGAATTGATGACAAGTCCAGGATAAGCAGTCATCATATTATACTTTATATATGTCAAATGTCTGCATTTGAAATTTGTTTCTCCTGATAAAAGCTGACAGTCACTATGATTTATTGCAAGTTCATTACCTTGCCAGGCAGGGATAATTGACTTACATACATTATTTCACTGGATCCTTACATCTGCTTTGCTCATACTTTTCTCTCTTTCCAGGATTTTCTGGGCATCTCCTTTCAATTCCTGTGTACCTTTAGGTTCCAGTTTAAGCATAATTTTCTCAGGGAAACTTCAGGATTTTCAGATTAGGTTACATTCTGCTATTTTAAAGTCTTAGAGCACTTTTATTTTAGTGCAATTGAATTATTTTGGATAATTAGCTAATTAATTCTGTATCCTATAATAGATTTTAAGCCCCAGGAGGGCAGATACCTTACTTATGTGTTTACTTACCATTATACCTCTGGCATATAATATAATGAGTGACACATCATTGAATTTTAATAACACATCACAGAAGTTTAATTATGGAATTAATGCAGACCCTCATGGTATAATACCAGCTCCACTATACAAATGAGAGAACTAAGTTATAAAACTTGCATGAAATCACAGAGCTAGTTAATGTCGGTGCCATGATTTGGACTTCTATAATTATACTCTCACCTATAGATGAGTTTTATGTAAGAGGACTTAGGCTTCACCACAGTCCTGCTTGGCATTATGTATATAATAGCGCCCTACCAGAGTACCTTTGGCCACCACGTCTGCAGCCCTGAAGGGGAGAAACCACAAAGAGAGAAATTGTCAGAGGCTTCAGTGGTATTTCTTCCAGCATTGGCAAAAAATGAGCTAGCCTGCAGGGAAGTTATAGTATACTGCACTACACACACTCACACACACACACTCACTCTGAAAATATCCGCTCTGGTTAAAGAAAATTTGTGACATTGCCAAAATTTGTTTGGCACTTTCGGGAGATATCTATTGAGAAAGAGGCAAAATTAGACAGTGAGACCTTAAGGTCAATAAACCCAAACTTTTCACTCTTTGTGATCATCCATACAATTTGCTCTAGTAGATTTCCCATTTTCTTTTCTGGGGTTTCCATAGACATTAGAGAAAAAAATACTTGTAACTATATGTTTTACATGAATATTTTGATGGCTTTATTCAAGAGATATGAAAAACAAGACTTTAGATATGTGCAAATTATCTTGGGTATCCATAGAAGCATAGAAGCATATAAAATTGACAGCCAACCATTTGACCTTCACTGATAATAGTAGTCAGAAGCATAACTGATTTTTATCCATTTATCCTAAAGTTAATTCTCTTCCATCACATAGGAGAAACAAAATTATATTAAGCTGCTAGTTCTTTCTTTTTTTTTTTGGAGAGGTTTTTGCTATAGGGTGCATGTGCTCACCAGACAGACAGAGAGAGACAGAGAGATAGAAAGCAAGAAATCACCCCCCAGGGGAGATGGCCATGCCGCAATCCCTTCTCCTCCATTCTCCTCTCAGGATCTTGGGCACACACACACACACGTACCCGGTGTGAGTTTAAGCCACCGGGTCCAGGACTCGAACCACAGTCAACTACGTGGGAGTCCAGCGGCATAGCCGTTACGCTAACTGCTGGTCCCGTGGTATGCTCTTTTCTATAATTTTCATCTAGAAATTTGGCCTCCTACACTAGGACTGGGAATACAGATAAGCAAAATCTTAGATGAGGCATACCAAAACAAAACAAAACAAAACTTTGAAGATGTACATTTCTCTAAACTCAGAAATCCAGCTCTACAAATTTCTCCTAAGTAAATACTTAAAGATGTGAAGTGAGTACATATAAAGGCACAGTATTCTCTATAACAGAAAAAATAATGAAAACAATATAAAGGTGTAGCAATGGGACCAGCAGTTAGCGTAATGGCTATGTCGCTGGACTTCCACGTAGTCGACCGCGGTTCGTGTCCCGGACCCGGTGGCTTAAAACACACCGGGTGCATGTGCGTGCCCAAGATCCCGAGAGGAGATGGAGGAGAAAGGATTGCGGGGTGGCCATCTCCCCTGGGGGGTGATTTCTCGCTTTCTGTCTCTCTGTCTGTCTCTGTCTGTCTGGCGAGCGCACGCGCCCTATAGCAAAAACCACTTAAAAAACAAAAGGTGTAGCTATAGCAGGATGGTTAAATATATCAGCATATATTCATATAACAGAAAGAAAGATTTATTGTTTTCTCTTTTGCTTTAATATTTTTCAACAAAAATATAAGAAAAATTGAAAGCAAGTATTTTCAATTTTTGAACTTTGTCAAAATATAGTTGAAATACATAAAATGCACATATGTAAATGTGACTTTAATGGTTTAACATTTATTTATAGTCATGAAACTATCAGCCCTGTCAAGATAACAAACATATCCATCTTGCCCTGAATCAGCCTGTACCTCTTGTAATGTCTTCCCTCCTTCCTACCTCTATTCTCAGAAAATTGCTTTCAATTTATTGTAGGTTTATTGGGTTCTTCTAGGATTTTATACCAATACAGTAGTATCACATATGATTTTTTTCCTTACTTCTTTAACTTAAAGCAATTATTTTGAGATTTATTCTTGTTTTTCTAAGTTTACTCTTTTAAATTTCTGAGTAGTATTCTAAATATGTTTATTTGGTGACCTATTGATAAATATTGATAATATTTAAGTCATTGCCAGCATCTAGCTATCACAAAATAACATCTATGAATATTCAGAAATAAAATTTGTATTAACTATCGCTTCAGTTTTCTGCCGTAAGTGTCTAAGTATGGAATGACTAGGTCATATGCTAAGTATACCGTTAAACTGTTAAGGAATATATACTGTTTTACAAAATAGTTGTACCTTTTTACATTTCCACTAACAGTGCATGAGAGTTCTTGTTGAAATAGTAATAATTAATTTTAGCCATTCAGTGATACCTCATGGTGTTAATTTGCATTTCTCTAATGACTAATAATTACTAACATCTTTTCTGGTGCATACAAGCTATCTATACATTGTCTATGGTAAAGTGTTTCCAATATTTTACTCATTGTTTTTGACATGTTTGTCTCTTAATATTAAGTTGGGAGGATTCTACTTATATTCTAGATCTTTTCTGTTCAATTAGTAATTTCCAAACGTATCTTTTTGGTCCATGAGTTGTATTTTATTTTTGTAAAAATGCTTTTGAAAAATAAGGTTCTATTTTTTGGAGCCGGCCAGCAGTTCCGGGCACCAGGCGGACTGAGGCTGCAGGCCCGACCTTTCCGAATCTCCACGCATCCCCACCGTTTCTCCTCCTTGGACCCCAGGTTGGTTGTCTGGGACTTTAAGGCGAACTCCCACCCCACCCCACCCACAATCCGGATCGAGCCGGCCAGCAGTTCCGGGCACCAGGCGGACTGAGGCTGCAGGCCCGACCTTTCCGAATCTCCACGCATCCCCACCGTTTCTCCTCCTTGGACCCCAGGTTGGTTGTCTGGGACTTTAAGGCGAACTCCCACCCCACCCCACCCACAATCCGGATCGAGCCGGCCAGCAGTTCCGGGCACCAGGCGGACTGAGGCTGCAGGCCTGACCTTTCCGAATCTCCACGCATCCCCACCGTTTCTCCTCCTTGGACCCCAGGTTGGTTGTCTGGGACTTTAAGGCGAACTCCCACCCCACCCCACCCGCAATCCGGATCGAGCCGGCCAGCAGTTCCGGGCACCAGGCGGACTCAGGCTCCAGACCTGACCAACCTGGTCCTGTCACTCATCTTCTGACACTTTCCCACTAGCCTTTGGACTCTGAATTCTGGTGATTTGAATAGCGCGCGGCGCGCGCCACGCGATTTCCTTTTTTCAGTTTGTTTTTCTTTGCTCTTGGGGTGTTGCTTATTCAGTCAATTGTAGGCTCACCTGTCCTTAGAGACAGTGAGGACTTTGGGCCATCCAGGGTAGTGGCAACAGTTAATGGTGATTGTGAGCGGCAGGTGGGCCAACCATAAGGGAAGTCATCAATTTTCTAAGCCTGTACAACTATTAACGATCAGTTAGGAAGAAACATATAGAATACCTAATGACTAAGAACAATCGCAGAGGCTCCAGAAATATGAGCAACCAACAAAAGGCCTCTCCCCTCAAGGGAAATCATCGAGCCTGCATCACCCACAGTCAGTACAATGGACGTCGTGGACATGTCTGATAAGGAATTCAGATTATTTGTAGTGACCAAACTAACTGAGATGGAAGAGAAAAGAGACAAGGAGCTCCAGGAGATGAGGAAGTCCTTCAATGACTTGAAAGAAGAAATGGATACCTTAAACAAGAACCAGATGGAACTTCTAGGAATGAAGAATGTGATACAGGAAATCAAAACCTCCCTTGAAAGTATTAAAAGTAGGTTAGACCAGGCAGAAGATCGAATATCTAACGTAGAAGACAAAACATCTGACCTAGAAAAAAGCATCAAGAAGATTGAGAAAACAACCATGAAAAATGAGGATAATATACGAGGAATACTGGATACTATCAAGCGCCCCAACATCCGGATAATAGGTATTCCAGAAGAGGAAGAAAATAATAAGGGCCTAGATAATTTATTCCATGAGATCCTGGAAGAAAACTTTCCAAATCTAGAAAGGCACTCAAATATCCAGACCCAGGAAATACATAGGACCCCGGGTAGAATCAACCCAAGAAGATCCTCTCCAAGGCACATTATAGCCAGACTGGCAAAAACAACAGACAAAGACAAGATACTAAAGTTGGCAAGAGGGAAACGCCAGGTTACTTACAAAGGTCACCCCATCAGGCTAACATCGGATCTTTCGGCGGAAACAATGCAAGAAAGGAAAGAATGGGGAAGCATAGTAAAAGTGTTGAGTGAAAAACAATTTCAACCAAGAATATTATACCCGGCAAAATTATCTTTCATATGGGAAAAAAAGATAAAAACATTCTCAAATAAACAAAATTTGAAGGAATTTACCAACTCCAGACCAGCTCTTCAAGAGGTTCTGAAGGGAGTATTATACCAGGAAAACTAAAAAATCAGAGACAGTTATACGAGAACAAAGAGCAACCAAGAAAATGGCTCACTTAATGATAGGATCAGGTACGGAAATATCGATAATTACATTGAATGTCAATGGATTAAATTCTCCAGTAAAGAGACATAGACTGGCTGACTGGATAAGAAAACAGAAACCCTCTATCTGTTGCCTACAAGAAACTCACCTTATGGATAAAGACATACATAGACTAAAAGTCAAGGGCTGGAAAAAGATACTCCATGCAAATGGAAATCGAAAAAAGGCTGGAGTAGCGATATTGATCTCAGACAAAATAGATTTCAAGACAAAGACTGTAAGAAGAGACAAAGAAGGGCATTATATAATAGTAAATGGGGTAATCCAGCAAGAAGACATAACCCTTATAAATATCTATGCACCCAACTCAGGTGCACCTAAATATGTGAAGGAAAGACTGTTGGAGCTAAAAGGAGAGATAGGGAGAAATACTATAATTGTTGGAGATCTCAACACCCCATTATCTCCTATAGACAGGTCTTCTAGACAGAAAATAAATAGAGAGATACAGGACTTAAATGATACTATAAATGGAATGGGCTTGACAGATATCTATAGAACTTTCCACCCTACATCCACAACATATACATTTTTCTCACCCCGACATGGAACCTTTTCAAAGATAGATCATATATTAGGACACAAATCAAGCCTTTATAGATTCAAAGGCATAGAAACTGTACCCAGCATCTTCTCTGACCATGATGGAATTAAACTCAAGATTAATTTCAAGATACAACCCCGAAAATACATGAACACATGGAAACTGAACAACCTACTTCTGAATGACTTCTTCACTACTGAAGAAATTAAGGCTGAAATAAAAAAATTTATGGAAACTAATGATAATGAGTACACAAGTGTCCAGAATCTATGGGACACAGCAAAAGCAGTCATAAGAGGTAAATTCATAGCAATTAGTGCACATAAGAAAAGGACAGAAAGATGGCAACTAGATAACTTATCATCATGCCTCAGAGAATTGGAAAAACAACAACAAACAAATCCCCAAAATGCCAGGCGAAAAGAAATAATAAAGGTTCGAGCAGAAATAAATGAAATAGAAAACAAACGAACCATACAGAAAATAAATGAAAGCAAAAGCTGGTTCTTTGAAAAGATTAACAAGATCGACACACCATTGGCTAGACTGATTAAGAAGAAGAAAGAAAGAAACCAGATTAATCAAATATGTGATGAAACAGGCAATATTACCACAGACATAGCAGAAATACAAAATATCATTAGAGGATACTATGAGCAACTTTACGCCAACAAACAAGATAACCTGGAGGAGATGGACAAATTCCTGGATGCATATAATCTACCAAGATTGGATCAGGAAGACATAGAGAACCTGAATAGACCTATAACAAGCCAGGAGATTGAATCAGTAATAAATAACCTCCCAACAAAGAAAAGCCCAGGCCCAGATGGCTTCACTTGTGAATTCTACAAAACTTTTAAGGAAGAGTTAACCCCTATCCTACTAAAATTATTTCTAAAGATTCAAAAGGAAGGAAACCTTCCAAATTCATTTTATGAAGCTTCCATCATCCTCATCCCCAAAACAGATAAGGATATGACAAAAAAGGAAAACTACAGACCAATATCATTGATGAATATAGATGCGAAAATTCTCAACAAAATACTCGCAAATCGTATCCAACAACATATAACAAAGATCATTCATCACGATCAGGTAGGCTTTATACCAGGGATGCAAGGATGGTTCAATATACGCAAGACCATAAATGTAATACACCACATTAACAGAAAGAAAGATAAAAACCATATGATCATCTCAATTGATGCGGAGAAAGCATTTGATAAAATACAGCATCCTTTTATGATTAAGACTCTCAGTAAGATTGGTATAGAAGGGTCATTTCTGAACACAATAAAAGCCATCTATGAAAAACCTACAGCTAACATTATACTGAATGGGGAAAAGCTGAAAGCTTTTCCTCTGAAAACAGGTACTAGGCAGGGCTGCCCACTTTCTCCACTGCTCTTTAATATAGTACTGGAAGTCTTAGCTATTGCAATCAGAGAAGAGAACAATATTAAAGGCATTCGAATAGGCAAAGAAGAATTGAAAATATCTTTATTTGCAGATGACATGATGGTATACTTAGAAGACCCAAAGGTATCCATGAAAAAACTGCTTGAAGTAATAAGTGAATACAGTAAAGTGGCAGGATACAAAATCAATATCCAAAAATCTATAGCATTTCTATTTATGAACAACAAGTTGAACGAAGCAGAGCTGAAGAAAGGAATCCCTTTCACCGTAGCCACAAGGTGTATAAGATACCTAGGGATAAACCTAACTAAGAAAGTCAAAGATCTTTATAAAGAAAACTACGAAAATCTTAAAAGAGACATTGAAAGTGACATAAAAAAGTGGAAGGATATCCCATGCTCCTGGATTGGAAGAATTAACATAATCAAAATGGCAATTCTACCCAAATTAATCTACATGTTTAATGCAATTCCAATCGAAATACCAGAGATATTCTTCAGAGATCTAGAAAGGGCAATCATAGAATTTGTCTGGAACCATAAAAGACCTCGTATTGCAAAAGCAATCCTGCGCAAGAAGAGTGGAGTAGGAGGCATATCACTCCCTGATCCCAAGATATACTATAAAGCTGTGGTCATCAAAACAGTATGGTATTGGCATAAAAACAGACATGTGGACCAATGGAAGAGAATAGAGACCCCAGAAATAACCCCCAAAGCTTACAGCCAACTGATCTTTGACAAAGGATATCAGTCAATCCATTGGGAAAAGGAAAACATCTTTAGTAAATGGTGCTGGAAAAACTGGGTATCCACCTGCAGAAAGATGAAACTGAACCCCCATCTTTCACCACTAACAACAGTCAACTCAAAATGGATCAAAGATCTTAACCTAAAACCTCAAACAATAAAACTACTGGTGGAAAATGCTGGGGAAACTCTGGGGGACATTGGAGTAGGCAAAGACTTCTTAAATAAGACTCCCAAGGCACAGGCAATAATCCCTAAAATAGACAAGTGGGACTATATTAGACTAAGAAGTTTCTGCACAGCAAAGGACACAGTAACAAGTGTGAACCGACAACCCTCAGAATGGGAAAATATTTTTGTTAAATATGCCTCAGACAAGGGACTGATAACCAGAATACATAGGGAACTCAAGTGCCTTATGTGAAAAAAAATGATTAACCCAATTAAAAGGTGGGAAAATGAGCTGAACAAAAGTCTCTCTAAGGAAGACATACGAATAGCCAAAAAGCATATGAGGAAATGCTCAACATCCCTCATCATAAGGGAGATGCAGATAAAAACTACAATGAGATACCACCTAACCCCTGTCAGAATGGCAAAGATTAAGAATATAAAAAGTGATAAGTGTTGGCGGGGATGTGGTGAAAAGGGAACCCTCCTACACTGTTGGTGGGAATGTAAACTAGTTCAACCACTGTGGAGAACAATATGGAGGTTCCTCAAAGATCTACAAATAGAACTACCATTCGATCCAGTAATCCCACTTCTGGGTATTTACCCAAAAGACAGGAGAACGCTCAGTCAGAAAAGTGCTTGCACATCAATGTTTATTGCAGCATTATTCACAATTGCCAAGACATGGAACCAACCTAAATGTCCACAAACTGATGAATGGATTGGAAAAGTGTGGTATATATACTCTATGGAATACTACTCAGCCATAAAAAATAACAAGGCCCTGGAATTTGATAGAAAGTGGTCAGATACGGAGGATATATTGCTGAGTGAAGTAAGCCAGGATATGAAAGAAAGATATTGTATGTATCCACTCAATATATACCGACTATCAGCATTCTATGATAGTGAAAAAAAATTGGAGGACATAAAAGCAGTGAAGGTACTTAATGAGAATAGGACAGTGTGGAATGGGGGAAGTGAAGAGAAGAGGATAGAGAAAGATAACAAATGAACAATAGAGAGGCAGGACATTAGTGAGAAACAGATATGGCTTATTAACTGTTGATGTTGACATGTATAGTATTTTCAACTGGATTTGTCTGAGAAGTATTTCATGATGGGCAAAGTATTTGTACAAGCAACATGAGAAATAGCGATGGACTGTCTTAAAAAATAATTAGAATAATAATAATGATTGGGGAAAACATAGAAAAGATATTGAATGTTGAAGCGGGGAGATTAATGTCTCTGTACTGACTGACATGCACGGCATTCCCTTTTGAAAAAGTAATGTAATACAATGTAAAGTTATATGTAATTCAATGTAATATAAAGAAGAATATGATGATAATAAAAAAAATAAGGTTCTATTTTTTGATAAAGCTAAATTTATCAAATTTTTATTCTTTTTTATTGTTTATGTTAAAAATATTTGGAAAACCCAGGTTACTAAATTTTCTAACAGTTTTCTTCTAAGATATCTTAAGCTTTTGCATTTAGCTATATGAAGCCTCAGGTTATCTTTAAAATGACAAACAAAAATGTGTTCCTTGAAAATATAGTAGTTTTTATCTAATTGATCAGAGATAACAATTATTTCCAAAGACAAATGTATAAAGAAAAGAAAAACAGGGAACCAGCAGTTAGCGTAATGGCTATGTCACTGGACTCCCACGTAGACGACCGCGGTTCGCGTGCCGGACCCGGTGTCTTAAAACTCACGCTGGGCACGTGTGCGTGCGTGCCCAAGATCCCAAGAAGAGAATGGAGGAGAAGGGATTGCTGCATGACCATCCCCCCTGGGGGGTGATTTCTCACTTTCTGTCTCTATGTCTCTCTCTGTCTGTCTGGCGAGCGCACGCGCCCTATAGCGAAAAACCTCTCCAAAAAAAAATAAAAGAGAAAAAAGTATAAAGAAAACAGTAAGTAAGAAAGAGATGTGGAAAGAAACCTATAGATACAAAGATGTATTTGTGTGTGTGTGTGTGTGTGTGTGTGTGTGTGTTTAATAAAAGGTTAAGGGAGAAAATTTTTACATAGAAAGACTTTGTATGGTAAAAATTTTTTGTCCTAAAGAAAAATGGCTGGATTATTCTAGGATAAAAAAAAACTAGAAAGGGGACAAATATTCAAGCAATAAAGCATGTTGAAGAAGGTTTGAATTATGTTGAAGAAGGAATTATGTTGAGAGGGAATTACAAAAAATTATGAATACAATTTTATGAAAGGATTTTATATATGACAAATGAAATCTGATGTGGCCATGAAGCAATGACCCACACTACTCAGTGCTAAAGCACAATCTAAACATCTCTGGGTAACCTATGGGCCACCAAATTTATGGAAAAGTTAGTTCCACTATTGTATCCATAGGGCCCATATGCCAAAGCTAAATAATGTAAAAAATATTCTGTAGTCCAACTGGTAATTTTAAATAAGACAAGGGTACTCCCTAGGGGAGTCACTGGGCAAGTTTAACTAACAGAAGCACATGGCATCCTATCTCCTTTTCTAATTGTGAAAATAGGGAAAGAGAATGGCTCTGCCCTCAAATTACATGGGATCCTGATTACTCACAAGCCTGGCTCCTACTGGGAACCCCCATAAAACATATTATCCAGTACAAGGAAAAAGGTAATTTTTATTGGGAAGGACAACAGAATGACATTGCAGAATTTTATGATTTTTTCCTGTAATAAAACTTCCTCTACCTTTCCTAGATGAACATATGGTGTAACACAAAAGACATTAAAAAGGTAAATCTACTTCCTATAAATAAATCCTATGACAATCTACACATTGAAGATTGGGTGTTTCTTGAATTTGAATTTTAACCCACCACCCTCCCAACAGGATGTTCTACTTATGGAAACAATCTGGTCAGACGAAAAAACTAAACACTAAATTTACTAGACTCTGAACTGGTATCAACCTTACAATCATCTAATGAAATTTACCACAAAGTTCAAGTAATTATTGATAAGGAAGGTAAACATAAGTCTGATCAAAGAATATGAAGATACATGTAAAAGTTTCTTTGGTTGGCTAGATTATTTAATGCCCTATGACTCTATTTACAATATTAATGGGTACATAGTTCTTCAGCTTTTATAATACTTTGCAGCTTTTCATTGTATTTAAATGCTATGCTAGACACAGGAAGAGGAAGAAGAAAAAATCAAAAACCCAGATTATGATAGCCCGTAACATACATCTGCTCCAAACTTCAAGACCTTACTCTTCCCATTGCCTAGAGACAATTGACTATTTGAATCAGTGAGACATGGCCTTCCCTAGGATTCTACTGCCTATAGCAACAGATAGCTGATTGACTATTTCTAGGAATGAGCCTTCCAACACCATGGGATTTGACTCCTAGGAATGAGCATTCCTAAGCAAGAGACTTGACTCCTCAGAATAAGTCTTCGTAGTGTCACGGGATTTAACTACTAAGAATAAGCCACTTGGATCTGTCAATTTTGTGGTCTACACCACATTCGAAGGAATGATCCTTGGGCAAGGAGGAACTGAAGAGAGAAGTCTGACTGCTTTTTCCTATTTCCAAAATCCCTCCTATTGGACCTAGGGTGAGCCATGCCCACAAACATTAACAGACCATTTTGGACCAGTTGATAACAGAACTCTTCCTACATCCTGTCCCTGGAATAGTATCTTTATGGATGGGTGAGTCATGCCCAGAAACATTAACAGACCATTTGATTCATTGATAACAGGGCTCTTCCTACATTCTATTCTTGGGACAGTATCTTGTGACATATACAAATCCCCTTATGTCTGTTAAAGTAAACTGTTTGCTGATAACTTCCCAAAACATGGACCTGTTTTTTCTAATGATCAACCTAAGAATTGTGGAACCCCACCTATGGCCTACAAACCTCTGCTTCCATATGTCCCTCCTTTTTGGTCCAGACCAATAGAAAACACATTTCACTAAACTCCAAACCTTGCCCCTCGCTCTCAGTACCAAATAAAAGGAATCTCTATATCTGATCACCCCAAGAAAAGGCATGTTTACCTTTCTCCAGGCCACTTAAAAGTACTCATATTTAGAAATAAACCACATTAATTGTTATTTCTGCAGAGTTGATTATTTCTGTTGACAATTTTGAGTTTATATGTGTTATACAGGTGAGCATTACTTTACTAAATATATCCATCCAAATATCTCAGCACTATTTTTGACAATATTTCCATTTTCTCATTGAATTACTTCTGTACCTTTGTTAACTTTCAGTTGGCCATGTACATAGAGCTCTGTTTTAGGACATTTTGTGTTTTATTGATCTGTTGGTCTCTATTTCAATAACACACAGTCTTATTAATGCAGGTTTGCAGGAAATCTTTCAATCAGATAAAGAATTACTCTATTTTTTTCTTTTCAGAGGTATTTTGGGTATTCTAAGTCCTTTTAATTTTCATATACACTTTATACTTATCTTTTCAATTACTATGAAAATATCTGCTAGAACTTAAATATGGATTAGGTTGAATCTATAAATCAACTGAGTGAAAGGTGACATTTTACAAATACTGAGTCTTTGACTGTATGAAGATGGCATATCTCTCCATTAACTTAGCTATGCAATTTTGTTCAGCAACATTGCATTTAAATTTCACTATATATTGATTTGTTGGGAAAGTCATGATGTCTTTTTGCATAGAAAAATGTGGAAAAAATGCATCATGAATTTTCCAACAAACCTATATGTATTCTATCAAAGTTATCTCCAAGTATTTCTTATTGTGGATGTAATTTTTAACTAGTTTTTTTTACAAATTCTATTGCTTTACTCAAATATATAGAAATACAATTGACTGTTTGTATATTAAAATAATATTATAAGATATTGCAGGTATTACCAGTTCTAGTAGCTTTTTTGTATAGAAGATAGAATTTTCTATGGAAACAATAATTTTGTTCTTAAATAATGATTCCTTTGGGAACCAGCAGTTAGCATAATGGCTATGTCGCTAGACTCCCACATAGTCAACCGCGGTTCGTGTCCCGGACCTGGTGGCTTAAAACTCATGCCGGGCGCATGTGTGTGCGTGCCCAAGATCCCGAGAGGAGAATGGAGGAGAAGGGATTGCGGCGTGACCATCCCCCCTGGGGGGTGATTTCTCACTTTCTGTCTCTATGTCTCTCTGTCTGTCTGGCGAGCACACGCGCCCTATAGCGAAAACGTCTCCAAAAATAAAAAAGATTCCTTTTCCTACAGACATCAGACTCCAAGAATCCTATTAAGAAATAAGTACAAAGAAAGAAAGGAAACATTCCCCAACGATTCAGATATAGGGAATAATCCACCATTTCTCCAACTCACCTTTATTTTAACTGGCCAGCTCCACTCCTCTGAGAATCAGACCTCACTTAGCCTATTGATATGTATGTGATAAATTGAAGATCTTCTGAGGCCCAGGTATGGTGCACAAGCAGAAAGGTGCTGTTAAGTGGTGGCTAAGGCCACATGGAAGGCCTGGGTTTGGGTCCTATCCAACTTTATTGGGATGAATACAGTGGTACATGCCTAAGGTCTTAATTTAATGGGAGCCTGAGGCAGGAGGATAGCAACATGAAGAAACTTTGTCAAAAATACCTCTAATTTTCCTTCTCTCCCTCTACTTCCCAATCATGCATTCCCTCTCTCTCTCTCTCTCTCTCTCTCTCTCATTAAAAACAAATTTAAAAAGGAAAGAGTAACTTGAGAGTGATCCAATAATAATGCAACACTCTATATGAGGTTGACTCATTGTAAGATCCAGGTTCTCAACCCAATGCAATGCCTCTTTCTACATGCCGGGCACATGTATATAAGCACAAGATCCAGGCTGGGTGAGGCAAGGGTGAATGTGAATTGTGGTGTAAAGACACTTTTGGGTATTTTTGTCTGTCTGTCTTTCTCACAAACAGAGAATATAAACTTTAAAAGATGTTAAGTTTATAGAAAGAACTAACTGTGATTGATACAATACATGCGAAAGCATTTTGTAAATGTATAATAAAAGTTACCAATAAATATTATTTATGTTTGAGGTGAGGTTCTCTATGATTATTCTGGTTAATTTTTTTTATTATTTACATGGTATTCTTAAGTTGCAAATTTGGTGCATTTTCTTTATTAATCATATGTCACACCATGAACTTTGAAGAGTTGCCATAAAAATAAGCCATACCATCTTATTTTTTATTATTTTCTTGAAAAAGGAAAGATGGGGGAGGATGTTCAAATGAGTTAAAAGTTTAAAATCACTGATAACAGCAGATGGTGTAATGGTTATGTTGATGGACTCCCATGTAGTTAACCATGGTTTGAGTCCCAGACCCATTGACTTAAAACTTATACTGATGTGCATGTGTGTGCAAAATCCCAAGAGGAGAATGGAGGAGAAGGAATTGTAGTGAGGTCACCACCCCTGGAGATGGAAGGGGTGTGTCTGCCTCTGTCTCTCTAGCAAGCACATGGGCCCGATAGCAAAAATCTCCCTAAAACAAAACATGAGTTTAAAATCACCTTTCTTGTAAAGACCATACTTTCTTTTTTTAAAAAAGTTTTAAAGAATTATTTATTTAATTTTATTTATCTTCTTTCCTTTTCTTTTCTTTTCTTTCCTTTTCTTTTCTTTTCTTTTCTTTTCTTTTCTTTTCTTTTCTTTTCTTTTCTTTTTAAATTTGCTATAAGGCATGTGTGCTTACCAGAGGGAGAGAAAAAGAGAGAGAGAAAGCAAGCTGGTAGTTCCAGGACTTGAAGGCCAAGTGGGAGTCCAGAACCTTAACCATGACACCACCTGCTGGTCCCTGAAGTCCATATTTTAAACAAGAAAAACCAAGTTGCTGAATTGAAAGGGATATTCCTAGAAAATTTTAGTTTTTAAAAATGCCTGACTCAAATCACTGACCTCAAATACTGAAAACCTCAAGAAACTCCCAAGAGACAGCAAACTATATGAATTCTTTTTCTTTTATTCAGACAAGTTCCATATACTTGATGAAACGCTTCAGGTAAATATTGCCAATGCTGCAGCTTTGATTTAATTTGGCCAGCTTTCAAAAGAAAGGAGAAAGTCTTGGGAACCAGCAGTTAACGTAATGGCTATGTCGCTGGACTCCCACGTAGTCAACTGCAGTTCACGTCCTGGACCCGGTGACTTAAAACTCACGCCGGGCATGTGTGCATGCGTGCCCGCCCAAGATCCTGAGAGGAGAATGGAGAAGAAGGGACTGCGGCGTGACCATCCCCTCTAGGGGGTGATTTCTCGCTTTCTGTCTCTATGTCTCTCTCTGTCTGTCTGGCGAGTGCATGCGCCCTATAGCAAAAACCTCTAAAAAAAAAAAAAAAAAAGAAAAAAAAAGAAAGAAAGAAAGAGAGAAAGGAGAAAGTCTTTAAGGAAATAGATATAATGGGCTGGATGGTGGTACAGTAATAAAACATGACACTCTGCAAGGCTGTCCCACATGAGAAGGTTCCTGGTTCATATCTGATCCCTCCCTGAGTATGCTGGGCATGTGTGTCCACAATCTGGGGCTAGTTGAACCTTGGGTTAGATCATAGCCTCAAGACCCTGTTGGGGATGCCTGTCTCTCTCAAACATGGAAGAATTAAATAAAACATAAATCAAAAATGAATGAAAGAAATATATTTAATGGCTGGAAGGAGAAAGGGAAAGAGAAAATGAGACTAGAGAAATTGATTTTTAATAGGGATTTCTGTATGTGGTTGTATCTATTCACCTCTTTAAAAACTTAATTTTTATAAAGGCAGGAAGCATGATCACCTAAATAGATGATATTAGTTTATTTTAATAATAAATAATAAGAAATAAGGAGATTTATTACAACTTTTCAGCAAAATATAATCTTTGGGAAAACAAGATCCGATGTCAATGTGATGGTATAATAGATACAGTTGCCTTCAAAGGAGCTCATTTTATATAGTGATTAAAGGAACTATAGAGCTTCCTTTTCCCATCAGATTTAATAATTTATGCCAATCTTTGTTGACTTAAGTGAATGTTTGGTTTTCAACTGTGTCGAAGCAGATATATTTCACAGTTAATGAATAAATGGACAAAACCTACAGAGTCAGCTGGGCTGGGTGCCTCGCCCTCTGCTGATTGAATTAATTTACTACCTTAGACCTCCTGTGCCCACTTGTCACCTCCCCCAAGAACTTTCTGAAGCAATTTTGCTTCCATTTAAAGCCTATGCTGAAACAGGCTTTGATGATAAAAATAATAATTTCCCTCGGTTCAATTCCTGAGTTTTTTTACCCTTACCAAAAAACTCTCCAGAGTCACGTTTACTCTCTAATTTGTTCTGTTTCCTTCTTGTTGAAAAGCACAGGACAGAGGCATTTTGAGAGTCTGTCCTGAAGCTTTTAAGTATAGATCTCCTTTGACGGGATTGATTTGGAAACCACTCCAATTTCCTAGGGAGACTTTTATTGCATTTATTTAGACCTGTTACTAATATGACCTTAAAAATAATTCTTTAAATTTTCCATGGTAGGAAAACAAGTATAAATTCACTGAAGCATTTTTCCTATTTTGGGTAAACACACACACACGCACACACACACACACACACACAAAACAGTTTTCTATTCAACCCCTCCTCTCTCAAGAGTTTTCTGTATTATCAACAAAATCATAATTGCTATATGAATCTATAATTTTTTTAAGTCTAAAAATCCACTTTGGAGAGTTTCCAAAGGAAAAGAATAAGTCTTAAGGTTGGAAAATTACCAGCAAGACATAGTTAAATTTTGAGAAATCTTAGGAAGATTTATTTTTTCAGAAAATCTTTCATTTGAAAATTGGATACACAGCCTAATGAATGTTTAATTCTGGCAGACAAATGCAAAGGGGAAGAAAGCAACCAAGCTTCAGTGAGTACTTCCCTAAAGAGAAATAGAAACTTTGTAATCAATCAACATAAAGCATTTATTGTGCAATCTATTATATGTCCATCATAATTCTATGGGTTCTGAGAAATACAGAATGAGAAACCAGAAGCTTCAACTCATTGGAAAGACAGCACCAAGTCATTAGGATAGTTTATCTTCAGTGTCTGCTGACATCAACTTGCTCTAAGACTTAATTAAGGGGCATTTCAATTAAAAGAATTTGAGCTGACCCTTGAAGGATGATTAGAGTCTGGATAGGTGGAGCAACAATAGGAGAGTATTCAATGAAGAGCGGACAATAGGCTTACTCTTATTGTTTCAGCCTATTTAGAGTTCTGCATGTTTGTTCATACAGTAGTGGAAGTTAGGTTGTGTCTATTACATTTAGGTGAGAAGACAGGTAGAGGTGCTGTGATGAGACTCAGAAAGTTACTAATTGTTTGAAGCAAGGAAATGGAGCAATTAAATTGGCATTTAAAAACAATTGCAAGAAAGAATTATTGTACACAGAGAATAATTAAAACAACCTGTAATAATCCAGGCATGAGGGAACAGAAGCATAACTAAGACTATGTCTTCAAAACCAAAGACAAAAAGATAGAAATGGGTGACTTTTGAAAAAAAGAAAGATGATTATTGACCCTCTAGGCATGGAGTTTTAAATCGAAAAATTGTCTAAATATATTGTCATGGAATCCAGGATAGTTAATAATAGAGGAAAGGGAAGTTCTTTTGGCAGAATCAGGAAGTTTAGATGAATAGTTGTTTTAACAAGGATGTGGGGAGTGTGTTTGTGTGTGACAGAGAGAAAAAGAGAAGGGAAGGGAGAAAGAGAAATGGGTGGATGTAGCTGAGGAGAGAGAAGAAGAAGATGGACAATGTAATGAGTTTTCATTTATAACACTGATTTGGTGTGATGGAAAGACAGTCAAAGGACAATATCTAATTGACAATTAGAAAAGATACAGGATAAGATCAAGAAACAAAAGAATGTTCTGCAACCAGCTGCCATGCAGTGGATTATCCTAAAAGAAACATTCTACCCCATTTTTTTTGGCATCTACTTTCCTCCTTATCAGTTATTCTTACTCCTACGATTGTTCCCATGCCTACCATGTAAAGTTAAGGGCTTGGTCATATATAAATAAATTAACTTTGTCGATTGTAACGTGCTACATAATCTGCACCATATCACCATTATATCCTAGGTTAATTTTATTTAGTTAGTTAGTTATTTTTGGAGAGGTTTTTTGCTATAGGGCACGTGCACTTGCCAGAAAGACAGAGAGAGAGACAGAGAGACAGAAAGTGAGAAATCACCCCCCCAAGGGGCATGGCCATGCCGCAACCGCTTCTCCTCCATTCTCCTCTCGGGATCTTGGGCACGCATGCACACACACTCGGCATGAGTTTAAGCCACCGGGTCCAGGACTCGAACTGTGGTCAACAACATGGGAGTCCAGCAACATAGCCATTACCAACTGCTGGTATGTATGTATGTATGTATGTATGTGTGTGGGTGTGTGTGTGTATATATATACATATATATACTTGTACACACACACCCACACACATAATTAAAAAGCCACTATATCAGGAACCAGCAGTTAGTGTAATGGCTATGTCGCTGGACTCCCACGTAGTTGACCGCGGTTCGCATCCCGGACCCGGTGGCTTAAAACTCACGCTGGGCGTGTGTGTGTGCGTGCCCAAGATTCTGAGAGGAGAATGGAGGAGAAGGGATTGCGGCATGACCATCCCCCTTGGGGGGGTGATTTCTCGCTTTCTGTCTCTCTGTCTCTGTCTGTCTGGCGAGCGCACACGCCCTATAGTGAAAGCCTCTCAAAAAAAAAAAAAAAAAAAAAAAAAAAGCCACTATATCCTCACTCCTTAAGTGTGAGCTACACAAAATTACTTCCTTTCTAGAATACAGTATGGAAAAGGAAAAAAGAAGAGTAACTAGAGTGGATAGAGTGGAAGGCTTACAAACACTACCTCAGTCAGGTGACCAAAACTAACACTACCTGAAATAAGTTATGTTGTTAATACATACTCTGGACAAGATGAAATAAAAATGGCACCTTATCTCTGTTTTCGTCCTCTCAAAAATCTGTAATGTCAATTAATCAAAATGGGGAAAAATCAGACAATTCACAACTGAAGGACATTCTACAAATTTGCCTAAAACTGTGAAGGTCACCAAAAACAAGGAAAGTCTGAGAAACAGTCATAATCAAAAAGAACATAAGGAGCCCATGAATATAAATGCAATATGGTATTGTGGAGAGATGCTGGGATAGGAACAAGGGCATGTACTTTTTTAATTAAGAAAATCTAAATACTGGGCTGGCAGGTGGCATTGTGTTTAAGGGCACTGGACTCCCATATGGATGACCACAGTTCGAGTCCCAGACCTAGTGGCTTGCATTCTCACTTTTCCTTTCTCTCTCTCTCTCACTTACTCTGTTCCTCTCTGGTCAAATTAAAACTAAATAAGTAAGTAAGTAAATAAATAAATAAGTAAATAAAGTTAAATAAAATAATTCTTTAAAAAAAAGAAATCTAAGTACTTAAGTGTAGAATTTAGTTAATAGCAATGTTTCTTCATTAGCTCATTAATTGTGACAAATACGTAATACCAACATCAGATATTAATAATAAGGGAAACTGGGTACAAGGCACACAGGAATTCTCTGTATTATTTTTGTAGCTTTTCTGAAATCTAAAGGTAATCTAAATTATAAAGGTTTAGTTAACAATTTCTTTAAAATATGATATAAGAGAATAGCATAAGGTAGGTAGAAAGAAGAGTAAAAGGAAAGAGGTCTTTGGCTAGTTCATAAAGCTAAAATCTTTATTTCAATTCCCATGTAAGTTCCCTGACCTATGAATCTCTTCGTGTTCAATGAGGGCAGCAAATCCAATCTCTCTCTTAGATCATAAACACTACTGATTTGAAGCCAAGTAGGATGGCTACTTGGAAAATATGCTCTGAAAAAAAGAAATAAAATTTCTTAAGTTAGATGGTTTAAAATAGTTGCTATAAAATGACATCTGTTCTACAGTTTAGTCATAGAATTTACTATATCATTATTAAAATAAAATTTATATTATAAATTACATGAAATTATTCTTCTATAATACTGATGAAATGGGATGGAAAATACATTCTTCAAATTTACTACTTGAATGTATAATTAGAGTTTTACAATTTACTCTCTTTCTGTTGGCGTGAAGAGAATCCATTTTTCCTTAATTTATTGTTTTGAATAACTATAAACTTATCTAATGACTTGTCTAAGGATAATATCTAGAAATCACCCCAAATAGTTAAATCTATCTAGAAATTATTACTAATTCTCTAAATACTACTTTACTCTTTTGTTTTAACTTGGAATACGCAAGTCTCCTTAATAATAACTAATCTTTCACTTGTAATTTCCAGTCTGAATTTTGAATCTTGAAGCCTCAAGGACTGGCTAAGAAAATGGAAATAACTACAAAGCTGGGATGAGCTTATTTTTAGTCTGGAACTAGGGCTCTGTGCCAGCAAATTGGGTGTCTGTGGCTCCAACCTGAAACCACTGTAAATAGAAGCTTTCATTGAGTTAGAGATGAAAATTAAGCCACATGCAAAGTTTTCCTTCCAAACAGAATGGAAGTCTGTTTGTAGAGTAAAAAGGCTGACGGTAAGTGGCAATGGCAAATGAGACATTATTAAAAAGAAAGCCCTGGGTAACCCAGCACATCAGCAACCCTTTGTTTCCAAATCTGTTTTGGGAACTTCTCAAGCTCTTTGTATCTGAGATTACTGAAACCGTAAGAGATTTCTGTAATTATTCTTTCTCCTTAACTTTACAGAGATAGAAAGGTCAGATACTCTACCGAAAGGACACAGAGGGCTCAGTTGAGACCTGTGGCTCCCCAGGTACTAGCTGAGAACATTTTCTTTCCATCCATTTTTCCACAGTTGTGTTAAATTGTATTTAGGAGATGATTCTCCCATGACAGACTCTGAACCACTATGTAGAGATTCATAATGCATCTTAGCATATTTTAAAAAGTATCTACTGGAGAAACAGTTTAAAAATCAATTCTGCTTAAACCCAAATTTTGCAAAATTATTTATTGTGAAATACTTTTTTTTTTTAACATATTACCTTTTACCACTTTGAGGAACACCCTTGGGGAATAACATGTTCTGGTTCAAAATAATGGGAAGGACCAAAATAGTGAAAACCGTTTCCAATACTACAGAAATATCCAACTTTGTTCCATGGTGAGCCTGGAGAACATTATGTTAAGTGAAATAAGCCAGATCCCAAATGAGAAATACCACATGATCTTGCTCATTTGTGGACTCTAAAGATATACATACTATATCAGTATATAATATCATAAATAATAAACATGTTGATTTCACAGAAGGTAAGAATATACTGAAGAGGATAAAGGGGAAGAAGAGATGGAACAAGGTTGATCAACAGGTATAATGGTATAGTAAGTAGGAGGAATAATTCTGATATTCTATTTCACAATAGGGTGACTGTTTATAACAATAATACATTGTACATTTCAAATAGCTAGAAGAAAAATAATTTTTTCTCTTGTCTTTTTTTTTTTTTTTTTTTTGAGAGGTTTTTGCTATAGGGCGCTGCACTCACCAGAAAGACAGAGAGATACAAAGTGAGAAATCACCCCCCCTCCAGGGGGGATGGCCTTGCAGCAATCCCTTTTCCTCCATTCTCCTCTTGGGATCTTGGGCACACACAGCACGCACCCAGCGTGAGTTTAAGCAGCTGGGTCTGGGACTCGAACCGCGGTCGACTACATGGGAGTCCAGCAATATAACCATTACACCAACTGCTGGTCCCAGAAGAAAAAGATTTTTGAATGTTCTCACAACAAAGAAATGATAATTGCTTAAGGTGATAGATATGCTAATTACCACAATGTGATCATTGTTCAATGTGTACATGTATTAAAACATTACATTATACTTCATAAGTGTGTACACTTTTCTGAGTCAATTTAAGAAAAAAAAAAAAACCTCCCATTTCTTTGGCTGAAACATTTAAAATTGGCTATGGGGAGTTTTAATTCTTAAACTTGGATAAGTACATGAAAAGGATTGGGTATTATGTTCCTTCATAAAAGGTAGAGGAGTTAAACACTGAGTCAGTAGTGGGGGATCAATAAAATTGCTCCACAAAAAAATTTCCACATTTTTTTGCTTCCCTAAATAAAAGTCATTGTGATTGTAAGTTAATAAGATAAATAACTGCATGTAAGAGAAAATTCAAGAATGTCCCATTTTCTGCAGTCCAGAAATCCAACAAAATCAGCAATCAAAATCAAAACCACAGTGAGATATCATCTCACCGCAGTTAGAATGGCTATTATCAAAGACAAAAGACAGAGACCAGCAGATGGCGTAATGGTTACATCGCTGGGCTCCCATGTAGTCGACCACAATTCCAGTCCTGAACCTAGTGGCTTAAACAAACCAAGTGCATGTGTCTGCATGCCCAAAATCCTGAGAGGAGAATGGAGGAGAAACGATGCAGCACGACCAATTACCTGATAGGTGATTTCTTGCTTTCTGTCTCTCTGTCTCTGTCTCTGTCTCTGTGGCAAGCGCACACACCCTATAGCAAAAAAATCTCTCAAAAAAGACAAAAAATAAAACACACACACACACACACACACACACACACAAATAAGTGTTGACAAGGATGTGGAGAAAGAGGAACTCTTGCTCACTGTTGGTATGAGTGTAAACTAATGTAACTATTATGGAAAACAGCAAGATAATTCCCCCCCAAAAAAACTCTAAAAATAGCATTATCTTATGATTCATAATCCCGTATTAGATAGATACCTTAGGAAAAAGCAATCAATCAGTATGTTGAAGTGATACTTGCACTCCTGTGTTTATTACACTTCCAATCACTATAACTAAGTTATGGAATCACCTGTTTCCAGCAAGTGATGAATGGATTTGAAAAAATGTATTAGATATGATATATTCACTGGAATATTATTCAGTCATAAATGGATAAAATGCTTTCATTTTGCGGCAACATAGATAAGCCTGGAGGAAGAAATGCTAAGTAAAATTAGCCAGGCCAAGGAAGAAATATACCAGAGGTCGTCAGTCATTGATGGAAGCCAAAAGATTTGATCACATAAAAACGAAGAGTGAAATAGTAGATAATAGAAATTGTGAAGGAATAGGGACAGGGTAAGGAAAGGAGAGAAGAATTTAGTTAACAAATATGAAAGTGCAAATGGGTACATGGAATGAGATTTAGAGTACTAAACATAGAGTAACTATAGTTAGTAACAATACAATGTATATTTCAAAACAGTCTAGAAGACAGGGTTTCACATGTTTACAACACAAAGTAACGATAAACGTTCAGATGAGGAATGTTTATTACCCTGATTTGATCATTGCTGATTCTATTCAATGTATTGAAAACCTACTGTACCCAGTAAATTTGCACAACTACTGTATGTCAATTAAAATTTGTAATAAAAATAAAAATAATTAAATAGGGAAAAATATTCATAAAGATAACATTAATTAAAAATGTACAAGAGTAATTAGCATTTCTTAACTAGGTATCTTACATACCATATTTGCATTATCTTATTTAATCCTTTCTCTAAAAGTAGTGTGCCTCCTTTGTAGTTGCATTATCTCTTATTTACAAATAAACAAATAAATAAAGACGTTGATTATTTTGTGATGTTAAGAAACTCAATCATGACTATTTTATTAATATAAGAGTTGTATTTTAACCTAGGTTTGTGTGACTAAAGTTTGTTTGCTTAACAGCTTCTCTTGTTTTAAAATGTGTTTTTAAGAATAAAACTTTAGCTTAAGATAAGGTCATTCAAACTAACTGGTATCATCATTCCATAAAATAATTCAGAAACTTCTCCCTTTTCCCAATGAAGAAAAATTAAATGCTCACATTGGGTAATTTCCAACTTTAAAAAAATCCAAAAAATCCAATATTGGTCATTGTTTTCAACTCCTTACTCTTTCCAGTTTCTTTTTTTCAATTCTGCCAATATTATATTAAGGCACATCACAGCTTTCAGTCACAAAGTTCAGCGTGATGTTAATATAATTCTTTCCTTTAAAAAAAGAGGAGAAAAAAATAGGTCGAAAGCGAATAAACAAAACCAACAATGACAATGTGGTGATTTTCAATATGAGTGAACTAAAGAAAATCAGCATATAGGATAGAAAAAGAAAACTGCACTAACTTGGGACATATTCACACCATGGGGTTGAGAAAGATATCTACAGGGTGTCTGCTTTAGAAAATGTAAGAAAGGAAATGCTTTACAATGAGAGGAGGCAGTTGTTACAAAACAGAATAAATTCTTGTTGCAATAATCACAAAGAAAGATTGATGTTGGGAGCAGACATATGGCTCACAGGGGAGGAGTAATGAGATAAAGGCACATGCTGCTGGAACAGGTGATCTGCTAATTAGATTGCGGTGATGTGGTTCCTACCATGCTTAGATGGAAATTATCTTAAAATACACAAAAGAAACAAAACAGGAGCAGGGAGGATGATTTAGAGTCAGATCACAGTAAAATCAGAATGAAGAAGCTGAACTAGGTCTTTATAACACTTCTGTTGCCAAATAAAAACAATATACCATCTAATATTAAAACCTCCCTGCGTTAAGTGAGTTGAGCCATTGAAGAACTAGAAATACTAACAGTAGGGTTATCTCTTCATCTTCCTTCCTACCATATTCTTTCATGAAGGTAGATAGAGTGATTTTGAAGGCCCACGATACTAAGTAGTCATATATGTAATCTTTTTATTTCTCCATAACAATGATTTGAGATAACTGTTTTCTAGAAAATAGGACTACGAGAGGCTAAATGAGTTACTGAAGGATATGGCATAAGCAGCAGAACCAGATTCCACCCTTGGGGGCCCTGAGTCTGAACAATGAACTTCGTCTTGATCCACGGCACTAAGAAAGCCATAGGCAACTTGGAACATCTATTACAGGAAGTAAAAATTAATAGATTTAAGTGTTTATGACACACATTTACTTCTCCACATTATATAGTGCGGGGTCACAGCTTTGACTATCAAGAAAAACATACTTAAACTGGATTAGTCATTGTGATGGAAATTTGTTTTGCATTTTGATCTTAAAAATATCACACTCCAGGAGATTTTCCTTCTCTCTTTGATGTCCCCATGACTGAAATACTGTCTGGCCACTATAGTTTATGCGGTTTTAAACAAAACCACTAAAACTGGTTCTTGTAACATTGAGATACAACAGAAATATTCAAGGTTTGAGAGAGAAAATGAGAAATACAATCAAATTATTTTTAATAACCCTTCAAATTTTAAATGTCAAGGCATTTAGAAAGCATACTGAGAGTACAGTTTCTAGAGAATTGCTTTAGAATAACATAGGTGGCTAAAAGCATTTATATCTGACTAAAATAATTTGTTCGTAGCTTTTGTTTGTTGTGGTATTCATAAAACATCACAATCAAGTGCTCTGAAAGACATTGGCTCTTCCATGTGTTCTGGCTAGTAAATTTGGCTAAATTCCATGTGTTCTGGCTAGTGATTTGCAATTTTACTTCTACCTGAGAAGAAATATTTCCTATGCCAAGTAAAATTAATGAGTTTATTTAGTAATAAATAAAACACTAAAATATACTCCCCTGGTTGAAGAACTAATTTGTATAATTTCAAGGATTAGAGAAAGAAAATCATTATTGGCAATATGCTTATGGAAATTATAAACAGAAGCTTCTTGATAAAAAGTCATTAAGTTTAGTAGCAGCGTGGCAAAGTAAAAATCATGTAGCAAAGGTCAGTTTTACTTTAAAGCTTGCTAACAACTAACACTGACAAACATTTGTAATAATAATCATTACTGTGTATTGAGATTCAACTGTGTAACAAGAGCTATCTCACTTTTCATGTGGTAATTTATTTGAAAAATTAGTCATTATAAAGAATGATTGTGTCTAGGGTGAATGAAATGATGAAAGATCTCTAAAGGCAGAAGGATGTGCAACAGAGAGTTCAATCTTTAAGCCATCTGTCTCAGCAGCTACAGGAAGCCTGAGGGTAGAGAAAATAGAGAGAGAATTCAGGAGGAGTCTCAGTATAGCTGAGCGGAGGGTACCCGGGCCTCTCTGGCAAAGGAAATCATGAAGTCAGGTAGTTCTTCTGACAAGATGAACTTAGAACCCAGGAAGCAACAAATACACTAAAAACTGGACTGTCCAGAGAAAAATAAGTTCCCACTTTATAAGATATGAGACTAATTGACTGAGTAGGAAGCTGTTTTGTAAAAAATTTGAATCTTATAGAAATTGATGCACCAACAGTATGCCAATGTGGAGAAATGGTTCATAGAAACAACCTAGAAAGTTACTTAGGTCTTAAAAAACATGTTGTATACTGTAAGGATATACAGTGATTAAATATAAATTAAAAATTAATTTAAAGGAAAAGAGAAAGTTACTTTGGTCTTAAATATGTGATTGGGGTCAATGTTTCTTCAAGAGAGATGAGGAAAGTCATTCCTACTCTTATTCTAAGTTAAGGAAGAATTTAACATCTCCTTGAAACTTGTACTCCTAACACTTTCAAATCATTGTTCCTTTTAGATAAATTAACATAACATTTCTAGCTTCTGAGCTGCTGAAAGGATAATCTTCCTTCTTTGGATCCCATATATGAGTGATATTTACCTGACTTACTTTATTCATCCAATAAGCATTTCTTAAAGACTGGTAATGTGACAAGCAGAGTATTGGTCCTGGAAAAACAAGTTTACTTGTCAGATCAGCTCCAAAACAAGCTTCCTCTAGCTCTTCCCCTATCTTCTAACCTAAGAGATGGGTCTAGATTGATAAAAACTGCCTTAAACAGAAAGGATAAATACAACAGACCTTTTGGCAGTAAATCCTTTCAGAAAGTTAAAAACATGTGAGCACTTAGTAAGCTAGATGCTTTTTTTTTTTATAGACTGTTTTGAATCAAGACAAGGTCAAACCAGTTGTCCCTGAGCTGAGAGCACAGTTGTCCAAACTGACCAGATTTGACTTTGAGGAAGTATGTGTTTCCTTTCATGTGTTATTTCAAGGTAATCATTTACAGAGGAGCTATTATGTTCAAAGGACTAAGGAAAGTGCTAAAATGAGAGATAAAATTATCAATAGGCTATAGACCTACTCTCAAGAAAATATAACATATACCCCTAAACGATTATGATAAAAGAATGTGGCAAGTGTTTTAGGAGATGAAACTATGCAGGATTAATCTATAAATATACACAAAAAGTTTAAATACACACACATACACACACATAATTACATATATTTATTTATCTTTGGAATAATATACCCTCTTTAGTTTGTGACTATGTTAAGTCAGCATTTCTCTACAAAATATTGCTCTCATTTCACTCATGGATTGTAATTTAACCCTACACTTAGAAGTTAATGTAGAGACAGTAGAATGTAAGTTTATATGCTGAGTAGGCACTGAAAGAATATGACGAGGGCCTTGATTCAGCATGGTCTGAAATGCAAGTAGCTTATTTTGGGAGACAGGGAAGGAGAGTGTTTGGTACAATAAATAGAACCACCATTTAATAACAGAGGGTCTAAGTTGTCTAAAGTACAATAAAAGTACCAGTCATTCATAATCTGTGAGTCTTGGAGTTCTTTTCTAAGAAAGTGGTTTGACTACAAGATATTTAGGTCCCTACATGGTTCTAGCCTCTCAAATCCCATTAACCAGTGGGCATTACAGGCTGCGGCCTTACCATCATTGTATTCCTCCCACCTAGCAAAGCCTTTGGCCTAATAAGGTTACTTATGTCATACTAATAATGTTTATAACACTCTTTTTCCTCATGTTCTCTTCTAGGGTGATCAACTGTCCCTAAATTTTAGTTCTAAATGCACTACTTTCTGGGAAAAACTTCAGTCTCTGACAAACCTGGATGGTTGGTTACCCTTACTCAATCTCCTCTTTATTTGTGCTTCATGTCCCTGTGTCTGTGGCCCTGACTTAAGCCATGGGGGCATTTGGGACTAAAGACATTTTGTTAAAAGATAACTCAAAAACTGGAAATCTGTCAGTCTATTCACTTTTCCTTGAAATAAAATTAAACAGTGACTTTCAATGTCTTTCTTAGTCATTTGACAAGTACGTGAATGACCTGCAATGAAAATGTCCTTCTGTTTGCCAAAAGCTATCATCTGCCTGAGTAAATTATGATGTAACAAAAACACAGAGCATAATGCCTCAAGTAATTTTTGGTCTGGCTATTTTGGATATCAAGCTAAACAGGTGTAATATATAATATATAAAATCCAACTGATGGTGAACCATGGTCTGGTCATTGCCAAAGCAAAGATCCCAGGATAGCAGGAATAACCAACCTCGTAGTGGAATAGCAAAAGAATTTCAAAAGTATGTAGAAATCCGAAGGACCATTATTTGTTTCTTTTTCTTTTTTTCTCTTTTTCCTCTTATTTCAGTTTTGCAATTTCTATCCATATTTTGACCTTTAACTGAACTGGGAGTGATTACAACAGTAACATTCCACAGAGACTACAAAATAAATACCACACCACTGTCACCCTTCCAGCCCTGAAAAAATGCAAGATGGCACTTCCGTCAACTCCCAGACCTCACTCAGCTACAGGCAATTCCAGCGGAACAAGAAATGGTGCCCTGGAAGGAAAACTAGATTTTAAAATAGTTCAGATTTCATGCTCGGCTAGCAAGGATCGTCATTCTATTTCACTTTGCTAGAGGCAGAGAAATTTTACCACCTCGTAGTCATGTCTGGCTGGATTAGAAAGGGTCATTTCTCTTGGCAGTACTACCGGAGCTTTACAATTATTTGCATCCACATACAGAAACTCCGTGATTATTAGTCATCTCAATGTTTAAAGATAAATATTTTCAGTATAATATGGTAACACTGGGAATAAAGCAGGGAACCAAACAGACAAAAATCCTTATTCCTGTAGGATTTACATACTAGAATTAAGAAAGAGAAATGAGCAAATAAGTAAAATAAGCAACGAGTCAGAAAATGATAAATGGTTTGGAAAAAAACAAAACCAAAAAAAAAAAAACAGAAGAGGGTAGGAAAATAATAGTGACATTTCTGGAGTTGATCTTCAGCCAAACTTGAGAGAAGGCTTTTGATCTTTCAGAAGCTTCTGTTTCTTTCTACTCCTTTGTATGCTACATACCTGCTGGGGGAGTCCAAGTGAATAAGTCCATAGTCTTATTTAGATATTGGTACAGAGCAAGAGGTATTGTTGAAAGGATTTAAAACAAAGAGATCAAAGTTAATTATCAAAATGACTACTATTCTTCAACAATCCCAGTCGAACAATTGCTTTGTTGACTAGTAGGGTGGGCAACTGAGCAGATCTGCCTTTAACAGAGAATTCCTGAGATGTGGGACTTTCAGCGCTAAATCAGACAGTTCCAGACAAACCAGGATGGCTGGTAGCACTAGGACAGGATTCACTAATCACATTTGGAGGGTGGAGATGGACAGGGTAGAAACAGCAGAAGAGGCAGATGTTCAGAAAAGATGAGACTGGATTTCAGTTTCACCAGGTAAGAATTTTATTTATACATGACTTTCTTGACTAGTGTTTTGTTTTGTTTTGTTTTGTTTTGTTTTGTTTTTAATTATTATGCCATAAAATTTACCAGTTAAGGCACACGATTCAATTGGTTTTAGTATATTCACATGTGGTACAACAATCACCACTAATTCCAGATACTTATTACTGCTCCACCAGTCAAAAAAGAGTCGTTATACTCATTAGCTATCACCTCCCATTCCTCCCTAGCATTTGTTCGTTTGCCTGTCTTGGTTTGTTTAAGTTTTTGTCATAGGGCTCATGGGAACATATGCCCAGGTGCCTGGTGTGATTTTCAAGCTGTCAGCTTCAGGACTAGAACTGTGATTGGCCATGTGGAAGTCCAGTGCTTTAACCACTACACCACCAGCTGGCCCTGATCCCTAGCATTTTAAAAGATGATTTGGATTTCCTGCATTTAGGAGGAAAGGGTAAGTAACACAACACATAAAGAAACTAGAGACTAAGTAACCTTTTGGTGTCTGATGTAACCATGAAGTAAAAAGGGAAAAATCAACCCGAATCCTTTAAAGGATAATTTCTTCACTCTGTTTCCCAAAATTCACTGCTAGTGAGGAAGTAACCTGGTAAGATCACCGATGTTATAAAAAGCTTGCGGAAAGTATAGTCATAGTTATGTAATCAGTTTTTACTGACTCTTCTTTAGGAAAACTCTATATTTAATAAGAGGTTAAAGCAGCATTCTCTGTCTCCTTTCGTCTCCCTAGAAGTAATCTGATATTAGAAATTAGGATGATTAGGTTGGTTCATAGCCTTATTTATTTGTTGGAGAAATTCTTGCCATAGGACACCTGTGCTTGCTGGAGAGACAGAGATCAAGAGAGATGGAGACAGAGAAAATGGGAAATCTTCCCCAGGGAGGATAGCCACACCACAATCCCTTCCCCTCCATTTTCCCCTGGGATTTTGGGCATGTACACACACATGCCCAGTGTGAGTTTCAAACTACCAGGTCCAGGATTCAAACTGTGGGCGGTCATGTAGGAGTCCAGCACCTTAACCACTATACCACCTGATGGCCCCATAGCCTTATTTTATGTAGTCTCTTTTTTAATTAATTAATATACATTTCATTCACCTTTTTCAGCAAAAGTGATTGCTCATCATCATTTAAAAAAATAAGTGCAAATATTTTACTCTAAAGCATAGTTCTCAGGAATCTTTAATTAGGTATGCTTTCTACTACATCAATATCTGGTATTTGTTATAATTGACTTGGGGTGGGGGGAAGCAAAGCAACAGTTTACATTTAAGTCTGCCTTAGCCAAAATTCTGCCGAATATTTCCTAGTCCTCACCATTGGTTATATTTGCTTGCGGTTTCACAGTGGTGAATAGAAACTTCCTGGACTCCTGAATTCTGGCAGTCATACAGAAACATAAACTGGAGAGAGCTACTGAAGAACACTGGACAGTTTAACTTTTGATCATGAACTGCTGGCGTCAAAAACAAGAAACTAATGTCAAGATCAAAAATTTAGAGTTTGTCACCTTAAGAACAAGATACTACTACCAACCACCCACTGGTAGGAATTTCCATTGTTAATTGCAGCTAGTCAGGATAAAAGGTCATTGAGTTACCAGCACATTCTCACTGGATCCTGCGTGACTCGCAGCACACATGTGAGAGACATCTGACCTGTGCAGGTTGGAATTGCTATGACAGCTGTACCAGACATAGGTTGACCATGTGATCTCATCCACATTGGAACCAGGCATCTTAAGAAACGAGCTAATCAGGCACCGACTAACTGGCAAGAGACAAAATATGTGCCCTGGTCCAGGACAGAAATGTTTACCCTGAGATTCACAAATCCCTCAATGATTCAAGGGTCTATTAACAAGCTTCCAGCGATTTGTAACATTCTAAAGTAATATGCAAAACATATTTTTTGTAAGGGGTTGAAGGATAGGTGAAGAAAAAAGAGCCATACTCAACTAGGTTAAAAGTATTGCTCTTGGAGAGTGTCATTAATGCAGTTGATTTTATTTTTCACTAACTGATCTGCCTTTATAAATAAAGCTTTACATTTGCCTGCTTGACATTATGCCCCATAGATGATTTTCATGATAAGTAAGGCTCTATATCTAAAAATTAATGAGTGTACATTTCCATCTCTATTGTACATACATGGTATCAGCCAGAATTTTGTCAGAGAAGCGGAGAAACTGTGAGTGATGGAATGAGGGATTTATTATGGGAATTAAGCTCTTATATAATTGTGGAACCTGGTGAAGAAATCTGTGGAGAACTATAGCCTCTGTGTCTGGTGTTTAGTCTGAAACTCTAAAGGACAGGCTGGCAGATGTAAAGGAAATTTAGATGTAAAATTATGAGAGTCGTTGGAATTCACATCGGTCTCAAGTTGCTTTCACCCCTGATAATGCAGGTGACCCACAGGTGAGACTTGCAACCCTCATTATAGAGCTGGACACAAATCACATCGAATCTCAATAAGGAAACTCATCAGGAGATCCAGCCCCTCGAAGGAGCTGGGAAAGGAGGTCCTGTGGGAGCTGGAGGACCTGCAAGCACAAGTGTCGTTCCAAGCCCGCAAAGTGCGTCCCTACCTCAGCAACAACCACATGACCTGTGCGATGCCTGGTATCCTACACTCACCATGAGAATGTAAAAGCGACTGCTGTTTTACAACCACACTCCAAACCTCATCAAAATATTTCCTGTGGCCAAACCCAACCAAAGAAAAGAGAATTCTTGAAAAGTTTGTTCCAACTTGGTTTAGTTGATCCATCCAAAACCACCATATACACAGTACTTAAAAAAATCCAGGTATGGAAAAAAATGCTTTTATTTCTCATAGCCATAAAATGAAGGTGGCGTTTATATTTAATTTATTCCCTTGAATGATTGTAAAACCATTAGTTGCTTATATTGGTGGTGGTAGATATTTTATTTTTTTGCCAGAGTGCACATACACTCACAAGAAAGATAGCAACAGAGAAAGAAAGAGGGGAAAAGCATCCCCAATGGGATATGGTCATGCTGCAATCTCTTCTCTATTTCTCCATGCTGTTGTGTCTTGGGGCAAGGACACATACATGCCCAGCATGTTTCTCAAGCTATCTGGGAAAGATTCAAACTCCATGGTCAGCCATGTGATATTAGGCTGCTTTAACTACCAGGCCATGGGTCAGCCCAGATATTTGAACTTTTTAAAGCTGTAACCCATGTCCCACTAAGCAAAACCAATGAAGAATCCCCAAACGCAAAGTATAATTTCTTTTAAATGAGGAAGAGAAGTACCTACCAAAAATAAGTGATAGGGACCAGCAGATGGCATAATGGTTAAGTTGCTAGATTACTATGTGGTCGACTGGTTCGAGGCCTGGACCCAGTGGCTTAAAACTCACACCAGGCACATGTACGTGCATGCCCAAGATCCTGAGAAGAGAATAGAGGAGAAGGAACGGCGACACAGTCATCCCCCCTAGGGGGTGATTTCTCTTTCTAGCTCTGTCTCTCTGGCAAGCACACATGTTCTATATAAGCAAAAATCTCTCTCAAAAAATAAATTAAAAAGAAAGTGGTCGACATCTAGAATTTTAAAAAAGCTACCCAGGAAATCCACAAAAAAGAACAATAAACCCAATAGACAAATGCAAAAATGACATTAAAGGGCAATCCAGAAGAAGAAAAAAAATAGTGTAAGGGTTAATACCTGAGTATGAAGAAATGCTCAAGTTCATCTGTAATCAGAGGAATGAAAATTAAAACAGTATGACTTACTACTTTACACATTACAAATGAGCAAAAACGAGAATGCCATATGCTGGAGCAGACATGAAGCAGGACTTCTCAGGCACTGCTAATAGAGAACAGACTGATGTAGGCATCCTGGAAAGTTCCCTGGGGGCAATTAGTCGAGCCAAGATCACTGACCCGGCAATGCTACGTTGGGGTTTAATATCAAAAAGAAATTCTTGCAAAAGTCCATAATTATTAGACTATCAAGGGTATTCATTACTGTGTTGTTTACACAAACAGGTTGTTGAAGGAAATATGTGAGCTCATATCCAGGTAAGTAAATGAGGAAAATGACCAGCCACAATGGTACCACATGCTGAGGTCACATGGGAAAGCCCCTGGTTTGCATCTCAAGGTCTCCTTGTATGAGCCAACAGTGAATACATGTGCTTATGATCCTGGCTGGCTGAGGCTGGGGTGGATCACAGTGTGAAGACCTCATTGATGGTGACTTGGTCTCTGTCTCTCATAAAATAAATAAACTTTTTTTTTGAGAGTTTTTTTTTTTTTTTTTTCTGCTATAGGGCATGTGCGCTCACCAGACAGACGGAGAGAGACAGAGAGACAGAAAGTGAGAAATCACCCCCCGGGGGGATGGCCATACCGCAATCCCTTCTTCTCCATTCTCCTCTCGGGATCTTGGGCACGTACGCACACGCGCCCGGCATGAGTTTTAAGCCACCGGGTCCGGGACACAGACCGCGGTCGACTACATGGGAGTCCAGCAACATAACCATTACGCTAACTGCTGGTCCCATAAAATAAATAAACTTTTAAAATATTATCCCATAGAACAGTAGTCACGTACTATACAGAGGAAGCTGCATCCCACATGGCCAACCATGGTCCAATTCCTGGTCCTAAGAAGAACACACTGGGCACACATGTGCAACACCCCTCCGGGATCCTGATGATATGGAGAAGTGGAGGATAAGGGATTATGTGTGACCAGAATGCCACCCCTTCTTTCAGGTGCACACATGTACCCTCTTGCATTAAGAAAAAATAAACTTAATTAACTAAATAAATAAACAAAGTAGAGTGAGACTATGCTATAGAATACTATCTAACATTTAGAAACAAATACTGGGTTGTTTGAAAAGTCATGACTCATTTCTGCATAAAAAAATATGTCATGACTTTTTGGATGACCCAATAACTAAATGAACTCTCAGTAACAAGAACAATCATTTTTTTAAAAGAATTATTTTACTTAATTTTTTTTAATTTCTTTTCATTTGACCAGAGAAGGACAGTCTGTTCTCTCTGAGAGAGAGAAAGAGAGAGAGGGAGAAGTGAGAAAGCAAGCTTCCAGATCCAGATGCAAACCATGGTCAGCCACATGGGAGTCCAGCACCCTTAACCACCATGCCACCTGCTGGCACCAATAAGAACGATAAAAAGCCAGTTTTCTAGTTTAAAAAAATAGTAAAAATACAGCATTTTATACAAGTTATGTTTGTAGTCAAAATGTACTAAATTGTAACATAATTTAAAAGGATTCATAACAACTCAGAAGTACAAATCAAACACATTAGAGTCACAGGCTCTAGGGGGAGGAAAATAAGAATGAAGAATAAGAAAAAAGTGGATTAATGACTAAATAAGATATATGATTTGTACAAAAAGGTAACAATAGTATACTGTAGAATAACTTAACTCTGTCCCTTTAAGGACTGTGAAATCAAATATGCATACACTCAGAAACAAACAAATAACACTAGGCATAAAGTTTCATTATAATACATAGGTATAAAGAGAATTTCATCTGATACAATTATTTTTCTGAGCTCTGGTAAGTGCTACATTGTGCCACAGAACTTGTAAGATTGTTTTGGTTTCATAGTTACTTGACTTCAGGGACCAGCAGTTAGCGTAATGGCTATGTCTCTGGACTCCCACGTAGTCAACCCTAGATCCCAAGAAGAGAATGGAGGAGAAGGGATTGCAGCGTGGCCAACCCCCTGGGGGGTGATTTCTCACTTTCTGTCTCTCTCCCTAAACCTCTCCAAAAAAAAAAAAAAAAAAGATACAAAAGAAAAAGAAAAGAAAAAAAAGGACAAACTAAACCTTCAGGCAAAAAAAATAAAAAAAAGAAAAAAAGAGCTTTTAGTTAGATTCTAAAATAGACATATTGGAAAATAAAATATATAATTTTAGTTACTAAAAACAAAGATGTTATATAAAGTAGCATGGAAACTGAAAACACTAATGCTTTATAATCACCTTTTTCCCTTTTTTAGATTGCTATAGGGCACATGCACTGTTTACAGACACACAGACAAAAAATAAGAGAAAGTAAGAAATCACTCCCTGGGGGGGTGGTCTTGCTCCAATACCTTCTTCACTCTCCTCTGAGGATTTTGGACACACACACACACAAGCACACACACATGCCCAGCATGTTTTTCAAGCTGCCAGGTCCAAGATTCAAACCACACAGTTGGCCATATGAGAGCCAGTCACCTTAACCTCCACACCATCTGCTGACCCTAAAATCATACTTTTAATTTTAATATCTTGTGGTTTGTAGTTTAAAAATCATGAATTTCTTTTTGATATTAAACCCCAACATAGCATTGCCGAGTCAGTGATCTTGGCTCGACTAATGCTCTCAAGGAGCTTTCCAGAATGCCTACGCTGGTCTGTTCTCTACGAGAAGTGCTTGAGAGGTCTTGCTTCATGTCTGCCCCAGCGTATGGCATTTCTTTAATGACACACGAAATATATCTTATATATTTCTACAGAATTCTATCCCCAGGGTTTTTAATCACAGCAGAATTCCTTAAAAGAAATGACCAATGACCACGGTTACTGAAATCAAAATACTCTATTCCTAGCATATTCTATAATATCCTAAGCAGTCTTGGGCAGTTACCATAATGATAAATAGATTTGTAACTATCCTAGATAGCACGATTCAAGTTTACAAGGATTAATATAAAATACTCAGTGATATCTTCGCAGGATAATTTGAGATTATTCAACAATAGGCTTACTCAGGAAAATGCTATTTCTTTATTGTGTTTGTGCATTTGTCCTTGTCTTCTAGCTTAAATGAATCAAAGTTTTTTTTTAAAAAAATTCTTTTTAAGGATTCTGGTACTTCTGGTATACTTCCCATCTAATTTTAAAAGCAATACACAGTCACAATCAGCTTGTAAGAGTATAGCAAGATATACTGCATAAACTGGCCAGTAATTAAATGTTCCTTAAATAAAATATAGCCCTTTAAAGATTATTTTATTTATTTATTTTATTTTATTTGTTATTATTGTTACTTTTTAAATTTGACCACAGACAGAGAGAAAGAAAGGGGAAGTGAGAAAGCAAGCCACCAGGTCCAGGACTTGAACTTGGGTCGACCATGTGGGAGTCCAACACCCTAACCACCATACCACCTGCCAGCCACGGCCCTTTAAAGAGTCTTAAAAGTCTCATTTGAAGCACAAACACAGTAAAAAAATAAGCTGAAAAACAATAATATTATCTTTAGGTCAGAGTTATCAAGAAAGCCTTTTCAGCTAGAAACTAAATTGTACAGTAACACAATATGGGAAAATCAATGCCACAGTGGACTGTTTTCTGTCAAAAGACGTAAGATGTCTTCCAAAAGGGCCTGATCTTGGGCGCCTGTATTATTTCAGCACCTGCTGTATTCTTTTAGTAGGGACAGTACTAACCACTGTGGTCTCATTGCTACTTTGGCAAATAATAATTTGTTCATGCTTTTTATTCACCTGAATATTAAGAGAACTGATTACTTGGGCAACAGTTCAGAGGACCCAGAGTTTTGCATTAATGAGAATTAGTTGCATTAGTTCAAATTTCTAATCTTTATGCAAAGAAATACTTTTATGCTGCTGTTTTTGGATTTGTCTGTAATTTCCAAAGTCAACACATAAAATGTCTCTCTTCTGGCCTTTAGGACTTTAAGAACATTATGGGCCATAAATGCCAGACATAGGTGCCCTTTGGTACCAGTCACAGATGAGACAGACGGCACTATTATGCTGTAGATGAATCTAGGTAGAGGCATTTTACTTTACAGGTTAATATATTCATACAAAGGAGACAATATATAACAAGAAATATTTTGTGTAAATCTTGACAGTTGACTTTTATAACAAGAAGCCACTTAGTCTGTTTCCGATCAATGACTCTCAGACATCAGATGCTTTCGAAATAAATATTGTAGTTCTCAACTAACATCAAGGAGTTTCTGAAATTGAATAAATTTCTTTTTTTGTATCTCCACGCAATATATATCTGCACTATATGGCAGAAATTGAAATATCTAAACATGTAATAGCAGAAAGGGCAAGGGCAGATACCAGATCTGTATGGGAGGGGAGGGGATAGTAGAGGGTGGGTGGAAGGGGCTCAGGGAAGAAAAGAGTTAACAGAAAAATAATATAAATACTCTGTTGAAAATGATGAACAAGGTAATATTCTTCATTTGATTGTCATTTACTGAACACATACTTTGGAAAACCATAGCATATTCCGTAGAGATGTACAATGATGAAATGTAAATTAAAAAATTCTTGTCACACCCAGATTAGCTCCTCAAAGTCTTATGTTTATAATTCATTGCATTCTCTTTTGTTAAATATTTTTTAACAATAACTTTGTAACTATACTGTATTTGCGTCAGAAGTAACCAGGATTTTACAAGAAAAATAAATATTTCAAAATTCAAATAACAGCTTCTATAATTCTAAAAGATTTTAAATTAATCTTGACATATAGGATCTATTGTTAAAATCAAAGAATTAGTTATAACATTCCATATTAAAAGACGATATTGGGACCAGCAGTTGGCGTAATGGCTATGTCATTGGACTCCCATGTAGTCAACTGTGCTTCAAGTCCCGGACCCGGTGGCTTAAACTCACACCTGATGCGTGTGCGTGCATGCCCAAGATCCTGAGAGGAGAATGGAGGAGAAAGCAAAAACCTCTACCAAAAAAAAAAAAAAAAGAAAAGAAGATATTGCTTCACAGACTTCCATTAATGAATTGTCTGTTACTGTCATTTAAATAAGCACCATTCCTCAGATCATTTTCTCATTATTGATTTTCTTTCAACTTCCATTTTAATATAAATTTTCTCCTTTAAGAATGTCTAAGGATTTGAAGTTTAAAAATATGCATGATTTCAATATGGAGAAAAAAGTGATGAGCTATCTCTGCTGTGATATAATTCTTAAAAGCAAAATGGCATCATTTTGGCTTATACCATAGGAAATGATATTAATAATTAAGTACTAAAAAGACCTTCATGATTTCTTCATTCACAGTGACCTTCTACTCTGTGACCTTTCAAAAAATCTTGAGAATTGCTTAGGACCTGTGCCCTCATATGACATTTCAGTTCAGGGAGTCACCTAGAAATAGGCTCCAAAATAAACGAAAGGTGAAAATCATGTACATTCAAAATAGTCCCTTGACAATCATTTAATCAAACATCTGTGGGAAATACATATTTTTTATTAAGTCTGACACACCAATAGTTCACCCTGCATTAGATTTTACAGATTTAATTTTTTTCTTAAAAAAAAAAAATGAGTTTGCATTTAGGATTCATATGATACAAAATCTATAACTAGAGCCACCCCTGGCCTGACAAGATGTTCACATTTTGAGTGACAGAACTGAAACCGATGGAAGGAAAGATGGATGTTCTATTCCACCATCATACCAGGGCATACACAATTTAAATGAAAGAGCTGCTCAAATTTACTATAACATTTAACTTCTCATTCTTTTTTTTCCCCCCAATTTGCCAGAGGGCATATGTATTCACTGGAAAGAAAGGGAAAGAGAGGGAACGAGAGAGCATGGAAAATGACTGCTTCCTTTGGGAATAATCACACCACAATCCCTTCTCCTCCATATCTCCCTTCTTTCTGGATTTTGGGCGTCCACGCTTGCCCAGCGTGTTTTCAAGCCACCAGTCTGGGACTCAGACTGCGCAGTCAGCCTTGTGAGATGCAGCCGCCTTAACCACTCTACCACTGACTGACCCTCTCACTGTCATTTCTATCTTTATACCTAATTATCTCTTCGGTCAGCAAGAAAGAGGACATACACAATTAGTCATAAGAGGTAGAGCTTCACTTCGCAGAGACAGCTGTCACAGAAACACTATCGCCGTTTTGTAACATTTGCAACACTGGTCACTAGGTATTTCAACAAGCTCCACTCTTCCTTATTTCACTTTTTAACCTTTTCATTTTCTAAAGTTGTCAAGACTGAAGCCCTTGACCCTGCCTCTGTATTAAAACAGAAACGCATTATCCGTTGTCTTTGCCAATCAAGGGAGCCAACTTTCTTTCCAAACACCCTCCATTCATATTTTTTGGCATTTACTCCCAGCGATAAAGAATATTGTCTACATTAGAGGTCTATAATAACCACTATTCTTTAATTAACCAAAGTTAAATAAAGAATAGCTTAAAATCTTCCCTTATGAAATAGAGTGAGTACATTAGCAAGAATGAAAACATATGTTTCAGGCAGCCCAAAGGAATGGTGAGAGAAGGGACTGATAAAAAGAGGATAAGACATTGAATTTAGGTGGAAATAATGAACCACGAGCACATCTTTAATTCAGGGCAATGAGAAGCTCTACAAAGAAATCCTCTTTCTTTTATTCCACCCCCCCATCCCCAAGGGATCGGCACACACAAAGAACTGATAATAGGATTGTAAGAGTGAAACATATTTGTCACAGTAACAAAAGTAATGGGCTAACTTGAACAGTAAGTAAGTAGTTCTTTGTTTTGTTTTGTTTTGTTTTTACCAATTACAATCAACATTTATTTATACCATGGTTAAAGCTTATATTTTCTTTATAGGCTTCCTGTATTTTAAACCCATCCACTGAAACTGTAAAGCTACTGGTAATTGAAAGTAAAAAGCAAGTAAATGTATTCAAAGGCTACTGGGACTGTTTCAATAAAAATAACCCTAATAAAATTTACAAAAGAAATTATATTGTGCCTTTTGAGAGTATACACTAATATATATCATATCATAATAAAAGAGGATGAACTGATGAACTTTGTGTGGAACAAAGTAGTCACATAGAATAAATTTTGTCTCTTATAAAGACTGATAAAATTAGAAATGTTCTCCATGATTAATTTTTACATATAACAAAGGTGCTAACTTATTGGTGATAACTAAGAAAGACACATGCTGTGTTTAAGTTTATGAAATTAGTGTTATACTTGCTATTGCTTAGAAATGTTACAATGTAGGGACCAGCAGATGGTGTAAGGGTTACATTGCTAGACTCCCACATAGTCGACTGTGGTTCGAGTCCCAGACCCAGCAGCTTAAAATACACGAGGTGCATGTGTCCAAAATTTTGAGAGGAGAATGGAGAAGGGCTTACAGTATGGCCATCCACCCCGGGGGGGTGATTTCAGGCTTTCTGTCTCTCTCTCTGGAGAGCACATGCGCCCCATAGCAAAAATCTCTAAAAACAAAAGAAGAAAAAAAAAAAGAAATGTTACAACATAAACTTCTATTTTCAGTAATTCCTGTTGCTGCAGATTAAAGTCTTGAATGTTTCTCTTAAGATTAACATATACTTTAGGGACCAGCAAATGGCATAATGGCTATATTGCTGGACCTTTTACTGAACCCAAGGCCTTCCTAAATGGCTCAAGCATGTCACAACAGTGCCTACACTTGAGCCACTGTAACTGAGCCTCAAACACCTAGACTCTTACATATTGTCATACATTACTTTACAACAGAAGAGGGGAAAAGGCCCAATATCAGGTACCAGAAACAAAATTCATGGATTCTTGACTAAGCTTGACCATTTAGTATTAAGACTTTTTTTTTTTTTCCTGCAAAGTATGTGAGCTCACTGGAGAGAGAAAGAGATAGAAAGATGGAAAGTGAGAAATCACCCCCAGGGGAGTTGGCCATCCTGCAATCTCCTCTCCACTCTCCTCTCAGGATTTTGAGCACATACACACAGGCACCTGGTATGAGTTTCAGGCAACCTGGTCTAGGACTGAAACCACAGAGTCGCCATGTGGGACCCAGCAGCCTTCACTTCCACACCATCTGCTGGCCCAACAATGTCAAGACTTTTAAAAACTATTATTTTATTAATTTTTTCCTTAAGAGATTTTTGCTGTAGGGCACATGCACTCACCAGAGACACGGAAAGAAAGAAAGCAAGAAATCATCCCCCGGCGGGGTGGGATAACTAAGCCACAATCCCTTCTCCTCCATTAGCTCAGAATCTTGGGCGTGCATGCACATGTGCCTGACGTGTTTCAAGCTGCTGAGTCCATGACTCAAATTACAATTAGCCGTGTGTATGTCCAGTGCCTTAACCACTACACCACCTGTAGGCCCCTAAACTATTATTTTAATGCATTCTATGAAGACCTGGAGTCAAAGACACTGACAAGGTAATGTACAAAAATTATGTTATATTTGTTAGTATTCTGCTGAGTTGAAATCATTTGAGCATATTGCTTTGAGTTATTTCATATTCAGCTTTAGACCTTACAGATCAACTTTAATCTCCCTTTTCAGGAGTGTTGCCTTTTGAATTTTCCCATCTATGAATAAGAGTTTCTAACTATCATTAAATTAATATAGTCAAGTCTGAAGCCTTATCATATTGACAATCTTTAGGTGAAACTTCATTGTTCATCTTTGTGCTTCATTTTGCTAAGAAAAACCTAAAACATAATTTGAATTTAATCAAAAAATTCCTTTAAGATTCGACAATTCATATCACAGTGATATTGATGCTAAAAATAATAAATAGACTTGGACATGATTTTAAGAATTACTCATAATTAATTGGATTATCTTCTATATAATTTTTTCATCTTATTCTACAATTACAAAAGCAACATTCTCATGGATTTGTGTGCAATACTTTTTACACAACTATGAGTATTTGGATAAAAAGAAATGTTTCTAGAGTATATATTTTTAAAAGATACTCAAGATACACTTTATTAGTGTCCATTGCAACATGTCCAGAGGAAAAGATAACCCCATGACCTCAATGACTGAAATGTGGTTTTTCAGGGGTTTTTTTGAGAGGTTTTTGCTACAGGGCGTGTGTGCTCGCCAGACAGACAGAGAGAAACAGAGAGACAGAAAGCGAGAAATCACCCCCCAGGAGGGATGGTCATGCTGCAATCCCTTCTCCTCCATTCTCCTCTCGGTATCTTGGGCACGCATGCACACGTGCCCAGTGTGAGTTTTAAGCCACCGGGTCCGGGACATGAACCGCGGTCGACTAGGTGGGAGTCCAGTGACATAACCATTACACTAACTGCTGGTTCCCTGAAATGTGTTTTTAATGTGAAATAAGGTGGACAATTAATGCAAATGATGAAGCTGCCTCTTCTGTTAGGAAAAGAGACATCTTCCTTTTGAGTGAGGTATCTTCTTTATTCTGTTTATATTCAAACACTAAATAAGGACAGCATTTTTATCACAGGTGTCTGTGAATTTGCATAAATTGTGCAATAAAATGCCAAAATCATTTTAGTAAAGTAAAAATTAGGACATACAATAATTAAGGTTGAGTATATAATTATTATGTTTACCACATTTTTGATGACATGCAGCAAACAACTATGTTTAGAAGTACATCTGTTTCAAATAACAAAAAAATAGTGCTATAGCTAAAAATATTCTTTAAGAATACACCAGACTCTGAAGAACATAGCTGTTTGTTAGATTTCTCAGTACGGCAATCTATCTCAGGTGTTATGATCTGCCATTCTAACTTTAAAAAGTAAAACTTCTAAATCCAACATATCATTAGTTTCTTTAGTATTGACTTATTACCACTGGGGGAAAATGTCTTCATGCTTTCTCAAACTTGATAGACAATGATATATTCTTGCTTGCTTGCTTTTTTTTTTTTTTTTTTTTTAGGTTTGTGCCATAAGACATGTGTGTTCACCAAAGAGAAACAGTGAGATTAAAAGTGAGAAATCACTCCCTGGGGCCATGGCCATAATGGCCATGCCACAGTCCTTTCTCCTCCATCTTCCTCCTGGGATTTTGGGCAGGCATGCACATGTGCCCGCCATGAGCTTCAAGCTGCCGAGTTCAGGACTCAAACTGTGGCCAGCCATGAACTTTAACTACCACGTCACCTGCTGGCCCCTATGCTTTCTTTTTTAAGTAACTTCATCTAGAAGGACTAGAAAATAATTCTTTATATTTTCATTGTTAGGATAGTCCTAACCTTGTAAAATTCTCTGGTTTAAATTTCAATTGGAAACTTAGTGATTTGAGAAGTCCTGAAGAATATGATTATTCCAAATTTAAATGATCACATCCCTGACCATAATCACTCTGTGGTTAGTTATCGTCCTATTTGACAAGGCAAAGTTTGTTTGTTTGTTTGTTTTTAACTATTCAAATATAAATTTGGCCTTCTTCAAGGGTCTACCTACAGTATATACCTTGGTAATTTCCCATGTCTTCCAAGATAATTGGAAGACTGTCATTTTCATTCAAGAAAATTTGTTGTTAGTGGAGTATGTTTACAAATTAAAAGTAACCTATCATTTTAGCAAGAAACTTATTTAGAACCTAGTTTTAATGGAACTTTAAGAATTCTCATCAGGGACCAGCAGCTAGCGTAATGGATATGTCGCTGGACTCCCACGTAGTCGACCGCAGTTCGAGTCCTGGATCCAGTGGCTTAAACTCACACCGGGCGCGTGTGCGTGCATGCCCAAGATCCCGAGAGGAGAATGGAGGAGAAGGGATTGTGGCGTGGCCATCCCCCCGGTGGGTGATTTCTCGCTTTCTGTCTCTTTGTCTCTGTCTTTCTGGTGAGCACATGTGCCCTATAGCAAAAACCTTTCAAAAAAAAAAATAAAAAAGAATTCTTATCAGACACCAAGTTTTACTAATTTGTCTATTTTTAGGAATCAAAAATATATAAACAAGCCCTTCACAAGAAAGCATCTTTAGACAAAAGTAAAAATGGCTAGCCAAACTTCTATTTATCAGATTATCTTTTATATTTGCTATATTCGCTTTCAAAACATCATTCTCACTAATTTTCCAGATAGTTTGATGAACTGTTATGCTTCTCAGTTAGCGGGTCACACCATCTGTCTTATCTGTCACATGGAGGAGGCAAAGGGTTCAGAACATGAGCTCTTCCCTTCCATGCACTTGTGAAAATATTAACTTTCATGTATTTCATGCAACCTTATAAAGAGCTCACCAAATGAGAACCATAATGTTATTGGGAAATGTTGATTAAATTCAAGTCAATAATTATAAAATATGTACAAGAGTCTGTCCTTATCCACGAGGAATATGTTCTAAGACTCCCAGTGGGTGCCTGAAATCACAGATAGTATTAACTCCTAGATATACTATGTTTATTACTATACATACCTATGAAAGAGTTTAATTTATTAATGAGGCATAGTAAAAGGTTAACAACAGCTAGTAATAAAAACAGAACATGAAGGAAACAGGTGGCATGGTGGTTAAGGTGCTGGATTCCCATATGGCCAACCACAATTCAAATCCTGGATCCGGTAGCTTGAAAATCACACCAGGCACGTATGTGTGCCCAGAATCTGAAGAAGTGAATGGGGAAGGGATTGTGACATAGCCATCCCTCCTGAGGGGTAATTTCTCATTTTCCCTCTCTTTGTCTCCATTTCTCTCCAGTGAGTGCATATGCCCTATGGCAAAAACTTAAAAAAAAACTTATTGTTTCACATCCTTTCAACACTTGATACTGTCAGACTAATTTCTGTCCATTTTGTTGAAATAAAATGATATTACAGTTTTAATTTGCATTTCTGTGATTTCTATAATATTGGAAATCTTATTACATGAGATTAGCTATTTGTGTTTGTAGAATATCTGTTCATTTCTTATTGTCAGAGGGTACATGTACACACATATAAGAGTGAAACACTCCCCCAGTAGGATGAGGTTACATCATCATTCTTTTCCTCCAATTTTCCATCCCATTGTGATTTTGGGCATGCATACACAAACACCAACAAGAGGCTCGTATTATAACCATGGTTGGCCATGTGGGATCCAGCTTCCTACACACAGCACTTAACCACTGTGTTTCGGGATTAACCTGGGAGGATTTTTGTAGCTGACATCTTCTGACAAAGTTTCTCTTCATTTTTGTGGTGCTTTATGACAAATACAAGTTGCTGTCTTAATGTAATCAAAATTGTCAATCTTTTATTGTTCTCTTTAGTCTTAAGCTAGCCATCTCAACTTTAAAAACATAAATACAAGTTTTTGTGTTATCTTCAATAACTATTTTCTTTATATTTAAAACTTGATAGTCAGTGGTATGCTTCGGCTTGTACTGACTTGCAAGAGCCAGTTATTACATTTTCAGAAATTTGGGGGCTGAATGATTTCACATCAGTAGCTTCAAGTTGACCATGTTGTGAACATTAATAACATGAAAATTGGTAAACACTAAAAAATCATTTTGATTGGCTATTTGGGGAGGGGATGGGGATATCTTGTTTTTAAACATTATCAGTACAATTCTGTCTTTATTCTGGCTATTTTTTTGGGGGGGATGGGGATATCTTGTTTTTAAACATTATCAGTACAATTCTGTCTTTATTCCATCTGGTATTGATTTTTGGATATAGTCACCATTTGTAAAGAAGCTGTCCTTTCTCCATTTGTCTAAAATGTCAACTGTAATAAATCACTATTTCATCTTTACACAGGGCTATCATTGATCTCTCTCACTTTTACAATGATCTATGTTTATATAAATATATAACAACATGCTTAGTCACTATAACCATATGATAACTTTGGATATTTGATAAGAAAGTAATCCCACATTGCTCACTTTTCTGAGGAATGCTTACCTATTTATATCTTTGATTTTCCTTACAAAGTTGAAAATTATCTCACAAATTGAAAGAATACTCTCTACAAATTCAGATTGGAATTATATTAATATTATTACTTATCTGAGTCAACTAAGGATAACTGAGAAGTTACTATATCAAGTTTTTCAATGATAAACAAACATAATACTATAATATAGGTATTTTTAAAATAACAAAGTTTTGTAATTTCTTTTTAAAGGACTTGTACCTATTATGACTTTAGCTGCATCAATCATTTTTAAAATATTTATTCCCTTTTACTGCCTGGTAACAAAATATTAATTTTTATGTTTTCTTGTTTATGCATATATTATCTAGAAGTGCTTCCTAATTTCTAAACTTATCAGTTTTATTCTAGATATCTTTTCAATTGAGTTCTTACATTGTGATCAGAGAGTTTCAGTAAATGATATACTCTCATAGGTTAGCATCTGTTTTTTAAGTTTCTTTCTTTCCTGAAAGAGGAAAAGAGAGAGGGAAGGGAGGAGGGGTAGAGAGAGGGCCTGTAAGGGACCAGCAGTTAGCATAATGGCTATATTGCTGGACTCCTATGTAGTCGACCGCGGTTCGAGTCCCGGACCTGGTGGCTTAAACTCACGCTGGGCCCGTGTGCGTGCGTGCCCAAGATCCCAAGAGGAGAATGGAGGAGAAGGGATTGCAGCGTGGCCATCCCCCCAGGGGGTGATTTCTCGCTTTCTGTCTCTCTGTCTCTCTCTGTCTTTCTGGGGAGCGCATGCACCCTATAGCAAAAACCTCTCCAAAAAAAGAAAAAGAAAAAAAAAAGAGAGAGAGAGGGCTTTTGAGAGGTCTTGCCATGCTATAGTCTCCCCTCTACCCCCATCCTTTCAGTCAGTGAGGATCATGGGTATTCCCAGTGTGTTTAAAAAAGATCCAGGATTAGAATACTGGGTTTCCAGCATTCCACAGCAACTAAGCCAGTATATAATCATTTTTTAAATACCCTCTTCGAAATTGAAAATAATATGCATTCTTAACTTGTTGAAATGCAGTATTCTAGAGGTATTCACTAGACTAAGTTTATTAATTGGGTGCTAAGTCTTCCATATCCTAATTGTTTTTGGTAGCTTGCTCTCTAAATTAGTAAGTTTTTAAAGATCCCACTATATGGTAGTTATGCATATTTCTCCCTGTATTTCTACAAGGGGTTTTTAAGTTTTGGTTATGGCATTTCTTGAATTCAAATTTAAGTTATTATATTCTCCTGCTGAACCGAAATTAATTAGTATCACGTTATCTCTTAATTTTGACTTATAGTCTATCTTGTTTAATATCTACAAAACTTTTTTTATTTGATCTACATAGTATATACTTTCTTTTATTTCTCAGCCAACCTTTATTTATTCTAATGTTTTAGATGTGTTCTTTACAAACACAAAATATCTCTTGACTTTTTTTTTTTTTTTTTTTTTTTTTTTTTTTTTGAGAGGTTTTCGCTACAGGGCGCGTGCACTCTCCAGACAGACAGAGAGAGACATAGAGACAGAAAGCGAGAAATCACCCCCCAGGGGGGATGGCCACGCCGCAATCCCTTCTCCTCCGTTCTCCTCTTGGGACCTTGGGCACACACGCACACGCACCCGGCGTGAGTTTTAAGCCACCGGGTCTGGGACACGAACCGCGGTCGACTATGTGGGAGTCCAGCGACATAGCCATTACGCTAACTGATGGTTCCCTTGACTTTTTTTTTTTAATCAATTCATCCATCTTTTTCTGTAACTGATACATTTGGTCTATTTGCACCTATTTTAATTTCTGATATATCTTTACTCTTATACTCTCTTATTTTGTATTCTCAAGGTTCCCTTCAAAGTTCATAAAGTAAGATTCCTAGCAGGATCACGATGCCTGACTCCCACATTTCTCAATTCACACAAATTGAAGCTCAAGGTTCTCTAGAATTTGCAAATACTTTCATAATAAAGTAAGCCGTCTGCTTCCCATGCCTTTTTTTAAAAAAACTGTAGATATCAGAGATAGTGTGGGAGGACAGTGTGAAATGGCAGAGAGGTAGGGAATAAAGAGGAGAAAAAAGCAAAATATACAAGAAACAAGAAACGGAAAATTATTTGTTGACAATGACACGTAGGGTAATATCCTTGATTAAGCCAATACACAGTGTATTCTCTATGGATAATTTCAATTTGTGTACTGTAATGATGTACAGTTAATGAATGTAAATAAATAAATTTAAAATAAAAAAAAGAAAGAAAGTAAGCCATCTGCTTAGATTACCTCTCTTTGTTCCCTCTTTCATTCAGCTATTCAGCCTCTGGTTATTGATATATGCCTGCCAGCTCTTGATGTATTTAAAAATGTGTCTATCAAGCATTTTGTTTTTATTATTAAAGAAGGATAGACCTGGGTATTTATCTTTCCTTACTGCCAGCAAGAGAAATCCTTATGAGTTTTTTTTTTTTTTTTTAGCAATGTAAATTTGCAAATTGTCAATGTAGAAAATAAAATTCCCTCAATATTACAGCCAACTAATCCTTATACCTGACCCTTAAGACATTGGTCACAACACCCTCAACAAACCAGCCACTGTTAATACCATCCCTTCAGTATAAATGAAGCTGCATTATCACTATGAAAGCATTTCTTCCAATAACCATAGTGGCCAAAGTATGTGAACTTCTCAAAACTGCAATCTTTCTTATTGAACACAGAACATATTTCTATAAAAAATGTCTGTCGTGTTGTAAGTGGCCAATAAATAATAATAATTTATTAATTATATTAATCATTTCAGAATCCAGCATCCCAACCACCATGCTGCCTGCTGGTTAATTAATTAATTATATTGATAATAGTAACTAAATTGGGCCTTTGTTGATATGGTAACTATTTTATTGCAAACACGTTTTCTGTGCATTTCTCTAATTCTTTTTTAAATATCTCCTTTGCATTTATTTTGTCAATATTATTCAATAAGAGATTATTTTGCTTCTTAAAGGTCACCTCTACCTAAAAATTTAATATAGTAACATATATAAAGTTTCACTGAATAGAAAATAAATAATGAGTTTAAGGTTAGAGGCCTGAGTGTACAATATTTCAAAAATGATAAGTAAGCAACTTAAGTAATATAGGATGTTTGGTACATAACTTATTAGATCAAAATAATTTTACTTGCAAAGAGCTTCCTTCTCAAATACCAGCATTCCTCAATATTATAACAGCATTTGTTTATTTTATCACTGATAGTTCTTTTTGCCAAATTATTCTCTCATTTGTCAGTCAGCATTACCTCCAAATGTGAGGCACATTTCCTGTACAGTGATCAGAATGGTAATTTATAAGTCAACATAAAAGGGTTGACTTTAATTCCTTTAAGTAGCATCACAGCTGAAGTCTTGTGATGTCATCACCATATGTTGTACTATTTTACAAATTCTAAAATAAGCTATATAGGTTAATGTTAATAGTATTGTTCTATACTTAGTATAATCTGCCCTCAAACATTCTCCAGCTATGAGACTTATGGAGCGATATATTCTTGCTCAAAAATAGCGATGCCCTTGTATCAGGTTAGTAACGAGATTCTGACAGCCTATATCAGGCAGAATCCCTTTCTTGTACACGATTCCCAATAGTCTCACTTTGCTTTGTACAAAGTGTTGTAAGAAAAGATATGCTTTTAAAGAACCAAGGTGATTTTGAGGTGTTTAAAAATTGTCTTCAGGGGAACCAGCAGTTAGCGTAATGGCTATGTCACTGGACTCCCACGTAGTCGACCGCGGTTCGCGTCCCGGACCTGGTGGCTTAAAACTCATGCCGGGCACGTGTGCATGCGTGCCCAAGATCCCAAGAGGAGAATGGAGGAGAAGGGATTGCGGCGTGACCATCCCTCCTGGGGGGTGATTTCTCGCTTTCTCTATGTCTCTCTCTGTCTGCCTGGCGAGCGCACGCACCCTATAGTGAAAATCTCTCAAAAAAAAAAAAAAATTTGTCTTCAGTACTTGAATCATACAAAAACTTAAAAACTTCAGACTTACTATGTATTTTTTGCATATACGTTATATATTGTATATGTATGACAATACATAATATAGATATTATATTGACTTTCCTGCTCTTCAAAAAAATTAAAATTCATAAAAATATTTCCTTTTTCAAAGATAATTGTTGATGTTATATGGTCTGTAAAATGCAGAGCTGACCTAGTTTATAACTTTGTGTACGAACCTTTCATTGTGCCTACTGGGCCATTTATCTTTGCTGACACCATTGCATCTGTATCTTTATTAATAGAAAAATGGCAATGTGGTAGAATGTGTACACTCACTGAGTTCTTGCTTTGCAGGGGTTAGCTCATGGACGGCATCCAAGAGTCCTATAAAATGTACTGTTAAGCTGGCCCTACAGCCTAGTGGATAAGGGAAACAAATCTCCCGCATGGCCAGCTACAGCTTGAATCCTGCCATTAGCAGCTCGAAAACATGCTTAAACACATGTGAATATATATCCAAAATCCTGACCGAATGGAGAAATGGAGGAGAAAGGATTGCAGTCTGACCATTCCCCATGGAGTAGAAGGAAGCGCTTTCTCCCTCTCTTTCTCTCTGGTAAGCACACACATCCTCTGGAAATTTAAAGTACTTTTTTAAAAGAATTAATTTTATTTATTATTATTATTTTTTAAATTTGACTAAAGAGAGACATAGAGAGAGAGAAAGAGAGAGGACAGGGGAATAGTGAGAAAGCAAGCCGCCAGGTCTGGGACTCGAACAATGGTCAGCCATGTCTTAGTCCAGCACCTTAATCACCATGTCACTTGCTGGCCCTCTGGCAATTTAAATAAATAAATAAATAAATAAAATAAAATAAAATAGGTCCTGTCATTATCCTTTACAAAAATGAGAAAAATCAAGGCCTAGAAAAGTTAAATTTCTGCAGATCACACAACTAAAATGAAAGAAACATATTTCAAAACCAGTTTTATTGGATTCCATAGCCACGGCTCCTAACTATAATACTGAATGTGCATGTAGTATTAATATAGGGAGTTAGTAAGGATTTTACACAAATGATCAGTAGTACCTATCTTTTATTACTTTTATTATTCCTTAAAGTCAGAGAATTGTTACCCTAATTTCGCCAATTATGTTACCAGTAAGAAAAGCTCAAAATCTCATAGCAAAGGGAGAAAGAAAAGTGAACTAGTTGTGTTCAAAACATGTGCATTTAACCTCTGTACTCTCCATGTGGTAACCTTTCTCACTATGAACCCTATGTAGTGAATGTTACTCTAATAGGAATGGACTCAGGGACTTGTTCTGTCTTCTTTGTCTGTGAACTGAGTAAGCTAGAAATCTCTAGGCAGCATTATAACCCTGTACTTTATGTGTCTTGGTTTAGATGATTCCAATAAAAACTAAACATGATATGAACAGAGTTTATGAGTTTGTTTTCGATTGTCTTTGCATCATAAGAAAGAGTTTAACTTCTTATTTTCCTTTGTTTCAGTTACAACAATATTTATCACACCGTCCCTAAATTCGAAACTTTGGACCACATTGAAATTATGTCAAATTAATAATCATGTGTGGATTACAAACAGCTAGACAGAAATTATATTAACAGCAGACACTTCACTATGACAAGTACTTCATGTGCCCTTTATGTGTTTAAAATAGACAAAACTGTTCGTGTATGCTTCTGTTTCAATGTCCAGCTTGAATTTGTTTCTATAATAATGTATAATTGCTATTTTCTAGCTCTTTAAAACATGAGTTAAAATTGTAATGCTTTGGGACCAGCAATTGGTGTAATGGCTGTGTCACTGGACTCCCATGTAGTCAACTGCAGTTCAAGTCCCAGACCCGGTGGCTTAAACTCACGCCAGACACATGTGCGTGCATGCTCAAGATCCTGAGAGGAGAATGGATTGTGGTGTGGCCATCCCTTCTGGGGGGTGATTTCTTGCTTTCTGTCTCTCTGTCTCTCTCTGTCTTTCTGGCAAGCGCATATGCCCTATAGCAAAAACCTCTCCAAAAAAAGAAAAATAAAAATTGTAATGCCTTTCAGAAAGTTGAGATTAACACTGATAAAAAGTCATTCTTTATCTCCCAGGCATAGCAGATTTAAAAGTCTCTTATTTTAGGCCAAGTATGCGGCAATTTGTTACAGATTCCCCCAGTAAGCTAATGCAACCTGATAAAACATATTTCCTTTTACCTCACATTTAATCTTGTGTGTATTCCCTGAAATGCACATATATAAAATTAAAAGGAAAAAAATATCTGCCCTAAATCCATAAATGCAGTGTTGGATCTTGAGGAAAAAAAAAAAATTACAGAAAAAAAAATGAAAATATCCAAATGAAGTCTGGAATTTAGTTAACAGTAGTGTACCAATGTTAATTTTTTAGTTTTGATAAATGTAGCATAGTTACATAAGACGTTTACCATTGGGGGAAGCTGGGTGAAGGAAATATAGGAAATCTCTATACTATCTTTACAACTTATCTACAAATTTTAAATTATTCTAAAATTTTTTTAAATCTTAAAAAAAAAATTAACATACTAAGAACCAGGATGGAAGCTTACCTACTGCAGTGTCAATTAGACAAAAGTCAGTTTTATTATTCTTATCAATCATTCTAAATTTGATATGAACTATCAAGGTGGTTTATGATTTAAGAGACACAAACACTTTTAGAATGTACAACTATAAATCCCAGGAATAGAATACCCACACTTTAGGAATATGATCAGTTTTCCCATGAAAAGCTATCAGGTATAAACTCCACAGTAAGCTAGAATATTTTTATTAGGAAGATGGCTGACCTATTTTTGATAAGCAGTTTATTTTAAATAAATAAATAAAATCTCAGGATTAAAGTTAGGGTAATTACGACATTACTGATATTCTGACATCTTTAGAAATACCTAAACATTTATCAAGAATTTCTTATATACTTCAATTTACATGAATGGCATGCCACATCAAATCCTCCCAAACCATTTATCACCATTCTACCTCTTAGAAGCTGAGACATGAAAGCTTTACTAGGTGCCCAAGATCATAAGTTTAATAAGTGACAGAGCCCAGGCATGAATTCAAAACTCAAATTCACCGAAACCTGCTGATTTCACTGCATAGAGTGAAAGTAGAGCAAAGATCTACTTTTCCTGTCGCATCCACTAGGAGACCTTTTTCTTTCTCTGGTCTGCATGTCATTTTCCCATATTACATTTTAGCTACAGTTGTCTCAACTTTACTGACATGCAAATATTGGTTAAGTGCCATATAAAAGAAGTCCAATGAACACTCCCTTCAGTGGGAGCAAGGGACCCAAATGTATTATTATTCTCCTTTTGCCCTTTTCCATCCCTTGTCTACCTTCACGCTGTGTTTTGACCTAAAAAAACTGCATCCCCTGGTTTCTGGAGATGGAAAAGATGAAGACCTGATTGCAGTTCCCTTCTCCTCCCTCTCTGCCAGGTCACTGTGCCTGAAATGATTCTGTACAGAATTCTCCTATGATCAGAATTTTTATCAAGGTTTGATAACAGTGTATTCTTTCAAAACCTCTTGAAATGGTTACATCATCAAATTCTGCTCAGTGTTCTTTATTTATTGTATTATCTACTTCATGATAAGACCAGATTAAACATCAGTTTTATGCATAATAATCCTTTTGTGTTTTTCCCCAGTGTTATACTCTTTGCATGGTAAAATTATAGTTTTCTTTAAAAAGAGGGCTAAACATCTTTTAAAGTTCTTCTCATCCAACCTTTACTCCCTGCCAGAACATACACACACATGCAGAGTGAAGGAATTTATTTAAATCAAATTATCTTCAGAGAAATAATTGATATTGCTAATGCAGTTAAAACCTAAATTCAAATAAGTTGTTTTTTCAACTTATATATTTTTACTCAGACTCAAATGTAATTTCACCTAATTTAATTTATTTCATTTAAAATATAAATATATTTACCATAGGTAATATTCATCTATAATAAAATAGTTTCATTTAACTCTGCAAAAATCACAATTGTATTCAATAACTGCTGTGTACTAGGCTAAGTAACTATTGCCATTTCTGAGTCTGACAAAAAATTTTCCCTAAAAGATGTATTGAATGCTTATCATTTTCAACTCTAGATTCCCAAGAGGCCCAATTATATCAACAAAATGCAGAATTCAAAATACACTTGGGAAAATATGTCACCTAATCAAGAATAACCCAGAAGTAACTTTCTTCTAGATAGTTCTAAAACTGTATTTCAATTTGTAAAATTATATCCAGGCAATAATTTGGATTCTATTATATTTTTAGAAGACTTCTACAGGCCTAATTGGTATTTTATTAAAGTATATTGTATTGCTTTAGAAACTTAAAAAAAAAGTTTCACATAACCCTCAGCAAATAGTAAATAAAAAAATCAGCCTAAGGAACTGATATTTTTGAACCCACTAATAAAGTTCACTTAAGAATAGACTTTATTCTAAAAAGTGTATTTTCCCATGAGAAAAAGAAACAGAGATGGAGACTGAGGACCTCCAATAGGGTCCCAACACAGCAATCCATCCTTGGCCTTCAGCCTGCTCTGGGATCAAGGCAAGCATGTACTCAGGGAGGTTTCTGGGTCTACAAACAGGAAACAACGGAAAACAAGGAAACAAACAAACGAACAAAAACAAACAGACTAGGAAGGAATTCCCAAATTCTGTACACCCACATCTTTGGTCATAGAATCACCTACATGAACAAAAAGATTCAACGAAGCTCAGCGAATGACCGAAAAAGCTGAACTTAAACTGAGCTGCTGCCCAGGAAACCAGGTTCTTAGCTCAAGTTCGAACAACAGAGTTGTCTGTTAAGATTTATCTGAGATAAATAAATAACAGAATCCATATTCGCCCCAACTTAATTTTCTCAATATCCAGGATATGATGCAAAATTACTTAACCCACAATAACCAGAAAAATCAAACAGAATCTAAAGAATAAGAAAATTATTTGAAGCTAACTTCAGAATGAACCAGACGTTGGAAATAGAAGACAAGAATATTAAACTGGCTATAATAACTTTCTACCATTTTTTTAAAAAGTGAATGTATATTTGCAAAGAATAGGAAACACTGGCAAACAAATAATAATAAAAAGTAAGTGGAATCCCAAAATAAAAATATCTTTTTTTTGTTTTTTTTCCATAAGGTGTGCATGTTCGCCAGAGAGAGACAGGGAAAGAAGTAGTGAGAGGGAAGGCAAGAAATCACCCCCCGGGCGGGACCAGAAGTTAGCGTAATGGCTATGTTGCTGAACTCCCATGTAGTCGACCGCGGTTCGAGTCTCAGATCTGGTGGCTTAAACTCACGCAGGGCACATGTGCATATGTGCCCAAGATCCCGAGAGGAGAAAAGAGAAGGGATTGCGGTGTGGCCTTCCTCCCTGCGTGGTGATTTCTTGCTTTCCGTCTCTCTGTCTCTCTCTGCCTTTCTGGTAAGCGCATGTGCCCTATAGCAAAAACCTCTCCAAAAAAAAAAAAAAAAAAAAACCCTGGAGGGATGGCCATGCCACAGTCCCCTCTCTTCTGTTCTCCTGGGATTTGGGGCACACGCACACAGACATGCAGTGTGAGTTTCTAGTCACCAGGTCTGGGACTTAAACCATAGTTGGTCATGTAGGAGTCTAGCACCTAAATCACTGTGTCACCTGCTGGTCCTCAAAACTCAAATCTTAAATTTAAAATTTCCCATATTAACTAAATATCTTAATACAGATGACAGAGAAAAGAGTAAGCTAATTAGAATCTAGATAAACAGAAATAATTCAATATGAAAAATAAAGAGAAAAAATATTTAAAAATCTGTCCAGAACCTCAGGACTTACTAATATCAAACAGTCCAACAAATGTACAATTGGCACTCCAGAAAATGAAGAGAGAAGGTGAAAAAGTATTTAACAAAACAAAGCCAACAATTTCCTGAATTTTGCAAAAGATGAAAATTTAAATACAAATTCTGAACCAATATCAAACAAAAAAATAAATAAAACAAATCATGTCGAGCCACATCATATCCCAGCTGTCTGATGTGAACGGTTAAGAGCAAATCCTAAAAGCAGCAAGTACAAACATATGTGTATACATACACAAATGGACATATTCATATATACACATGCACACTACACACTGCCAAGAAAACTTTTGATTAAAGGTTAAATTTTTATAAGAACCTGCTAAGACTAAAAGAGAATAAAACAGCTTTAGTATTCTGAAATAAATTTTTTAAAAATCTGCACATGATATGCCATTTGACTTTGGAACATCTTTAAAGTCCTCAAAGAAGTTTTTGAAAAATTTGTACTGGATGTTGCCATTTCACATTGAGAATAGAAAAACCTACACATCAGCTTTTTCAATCTTTATAAAAATCATGTGTACCATATACTAGGCCATTTTCATGAAAGACTCAATTATTACTGCATTAAGAAATTTAGTTAATAATCCTCATACATACCTTGTTAAATGACAAAGGCCAAACACTTTTAGGCAAGTTTACTTGAAGGTTTTTCCATTATATTCTGTCATTCTTGCTTTCTCCCAGCCTCAGAAAACCCTAAAAACAAATATATACATGTTGGTGCTAATGAATATAACATATTATAGAACTGTTGCCAGAGTTGTTGTCTTTACAACCTGTATTTCTGTGTTTAAAATACTTTACTTTATCCCCTTAAGTAGAAACTTCGAGCATCAGTGCCCGAGGGAAGAAGCCTGAGAACAGCAAATGATCTTTTAAGCCATTTAAAATCACTGTGCATAAGAAATTACACTTCCACATGTAAAAAAAAAAAATCTGTTCAATAATATTTTAAAATTATGCAGTATAGAAATGTTAGAATGTTTTAAAGAGCACATTTATCTATTGGTATTGTCTATCATTAGTCCAGGAAATTAGGAGTTTGGTTGCACACACATGCATATTTATATATGCATGTTCATCTTGGAAGTGTGAGCAGTTAAATACTTAATACAAATAAAACAAACGCATATTCTAGAGGAAATGCATCTCAGATGAGTGTTGCCAATATTTATAAAAGAGCTGCATAATGGTCTTTAACTTTAGCAGACATAATGCTAAATACTCACTGAGCTGCTTAAGCTGTTTTTGATTTCTCTGTGTCCAAAACCTACAAGGTCAGAATTATAAGCAGCAGCCAAAGAGAGTAAAAGTACCAGTGTCAGAAGAAGACAATGTTAATTTATGGGACAAAGAAGTTGCTTATTATCTGATGTTAATGTGTATAGTATTCCCAACTGGCCTGGTGAGAAATGTATTCATGTTAGAACATTCACTTTACAAGCTAAGCGATGTATGTGACTGAATGTACAAAAGAAATAAAAATAAAATAAAATATTTTTAAAAAGGGAAAAAAAAGAAGACAGTGTTTTCCATGGAGACAGATCAGTGTAAAACATTCCTTTGATAGTTCTTTTTATTTTCTTTCTGCTGATTTGCAAAAACTGTTTATGGTTTGATCTGTAAAGTCTGTTAAGCTACCAAGAAAAACAGAAAGCAAGGCAGTAAAAGTATTAAAAATGGTAATGGACACTAGAGACAAAGTGGAAAGAGAGTGTGATAGGGGAAGAGTATAGGAAATCTGGGGGGGAAATGGAGAGGTAAGACACTTGTGGGACACAGATAGGTTATTTTCTGTTGATGAGGATGTGTATGGTGGCCTCAACTGGGCTGCACTGAGGTGTATATCATGCTGGGTAAAGTCTCTTTACAATCTAAATGATGTATAGCAATTTAATGTATGAATAATAATAAAAAATATAAATAGTTACAGTAAAAAAAAAAAAAAAACCTAATAGGCTAAAGACTAAGAGAAGCTGAATAAAATGGAAACTTTATTGAAAAAAAAGAAAATGCACACTAAAATCAAGTGCCAATAAGCAGACCCATTACTGTCTATGACCAGGTGTGAATAAAGTGGCTCAGGAGTCTTAAAAAAAAAAAAAAAAAAAAAAAAAAAAAAAAAAAAAAAAAGGCAGTCTGATGTTGGTTCTTAAAGATGTTTTGTTGTTAAATATGATGCCAGCTACATGTCTCATCACCTTCTAGATTTTCTTCAGAAACACATGAGTTGTTGGATTTTCTCATTATATCAGAGTTGCAGATAGGTTGTTTTAGTGTCATGGATAATAGTTAAGGAATTTCCTCCTTTGGTGAGAGAATCCCAAAACATTTCCTAAGAGAGCTATGTCCCATTCAATACTTATATTCAGAACAAAGAGGAAATGGCTCACACTGCCTGCATTTCATGTTTCTCCATCTCAAACTCATCCCTGGGTGTGGTGATGTGTATTTCATCCTAGTCCTCACCTAACAGGAAATGGCACATAAATCAACTTGAAAATTTCCCCAAGAGAATATTCAGGAATATTAGACCCAGACCAGAAAATTAGTAAACATATTTCACATTACTAACTTCTCAAAATCAATTCTGATAAGAAATCACGCCTTTCTTCTTACAGTTTTATAGCCTACATACATCACAACCTCATTTAAAAAAAAAAAATGCTAGAAGTAAAGACCCCTTTGTGTCTGAGATGTCGCTGTTCATGGCTTTTCTTGATAGGCCTAGTACAATCTTGGGAACAGGATTGCTGTAATATGAAGGTCTGACAGTAGCTCTTAGCCTTGCCTATCTTAGGTAGTTACGCTGTGCATTTTTTTTTATTGGTGCAACCATGTTTGATTTGTTCTGATACCTTATATATGGAGTTTATTCTGGGAAATGGAGCAGTAATGCAGCATCAAGTTATTAAAATACATTTTAAGTCTTTAAAAAAAAATTGCTAAGGGAGCCAGCAAGTGGCTTGGTGGTTAAGCTGCTGGACACTCCCACATGGCCCACTGTGGTTCGAGTCCCGGACCTGGTGGCTTGCTTTCTCACTTTCCCTCTCTCCCTTTCTTTGTGTCTCTCTCTGGTCAAATTAAAAATAAATAAATGAATAAATAAAATTAAATAAATAATTCATTTAAAAAATTGCTAGAAGGAGCACTGGCTCACTTAAGAAAGGCAGGGAGAGAAAGAGAAAGTGAGAAAGTACCCCCATAGAGGATAGCCACAGCACAATGCTTTCTCCTCCATTTCTCTTGTCAGGATTTTGGGTACACACACCCAGATACCTGGCATATTTTTCAAGCTGCCAGGTCCAGGACTCTAAATACACAGTCAGCCATGTGGGTGCAGCCACCTTAACCACCATACCACAAGCTGGCCCTACAACCTCATTTTCTATCATCCTCAGTTGTATTTATGTAGTGAGTCCTTGCAACTTTGAATGTACCAAAGTATAGCTTTAGAACAATGCATCATTTTCATTTTTCAACATTCATGTATGACAGTAACAGATGCTGGTATAGTTGTAAAGTAACAATTATTTACAAAAAAGCTTTACGGTTCATACAAAATATTTTCTTTTCTTTTTTCATTATATTTTAGTGCCTCTATTAAAGATAACTATGTATCTCATGCATGTTGGTTGATGCAAAGTTTAATTTTTTTTTACATTTAATCACTGTACCTCTCCACAGCATAGAAAAAAGAGTCTTCCCAACATGAATACACTGTGTATCAGTTCCAGTCAAATACACTACCATATACATTACCATCCACAGATAATTTTCCACTTTTGTGTCCATTAAATATTTTGCTCCCCCCCATGGTGCTCTCCCAAGTCCCCCTTTCCCACCCTTCTCCCACACTGTCTCTAGTATCCACAGTTGCTATACATGCTTTTATACCTTACAATATTTCAGTTTCTGCCATAGAGTACAGACATTTGGTATCTCCCTTCCATTTCATCTTTCCAAGAGCCTTATATAGATAGAGAGACAAAGGGGTGGAGAGTAAAATGGGGATAATATTTTTCATTATTTACTAATTAAGACAAAGCTGTGTGATCCTCTCTCTCTAAAATTCAGATTTATCACTTATAAAATAATTTTAAAATATTCATCTTGCAGAATCATTAGGATTTAATAAAGGTTCATCTGGAGCAAAATTAATAATTCTTAAATGTAGCTACCATCATAGTTCTTATTCTAGTCATTGTATCAGCTTCATCGCCTTCATCTTCACCATCAATCACCATCATCAATCATTATCATCATCATGATATCATCATACTCATTATCATATCATCGTCAAAGTATACTGTCCTAATAATAATATCTTTCATTCTTTCTGGATGGAATTATTTTCTCTTATCAATCCAAGAACCCCAAGGCAAAATAGTATTCTAGTCCACTTTGTACTCCCTAGCATATAGAACCATGTGAAATAATATCTCTTATTTTAGAAAGAAAAAAGAATCTCCAAATAAATCATTTTATAAAGTAGTAAGTATATTACTTATGTTATTTTCTCCCTAAAATATTTAACATTACGTCATGGTTAAATTTTTATAGGTATTGAAGAATTTTGATTTATTCTGCTTACACTTCTTGGAGTTTTAAATTGAATTAAATTGACAGCATCTTTTGAATAAGTATCCTTGGAACTCAAATTCAAATTCAAATCTGCCCAGCATGAATATACTGCATATCAGTCCAGTCAAAGACACTATCACACACATTATCATCATTATGTTCTGATGCCATAACATCTATAATCTATTTAAAAAGAAATCTCTAGTCATTTTTTTTTATTAAACGTACGGCAATGAAAACTTGTCATCTTAATCAGAATTCATTTTCGATACAATATTTCATCACAAATAGAAATACTCAAATCCAAATTTATTCAATAAGGCACTCTTGTCAATTCTCCACTAAAGTCCTTTATATTGGCCATTTTTTGTCCCTTTCTACTAAATGCTATACATTCAACGTTCATGATTTTTTTAAAAAACATTTTTATTTAATTGTATATATCATCATAATTACTATTACTTTTAAATTTGCTACAGGGCACATGCACTCACCAGAGAGAGAGGGAAAATGAGAAAGAAAGTCACCAGGTCCAGGACTTGAAGTACCGTCAGCTATGTGGGAGTTCAGCACCTTAACCACCACCTGCTGACCCTAGCCTTCATGATTTTTTACATACTTCAAAACATTTATGTTATCGCTCCTCAATAAAGGAGGAAAAGTAGGTATGTTTTTCTTGAAATAGGTATGTTTTCCCAAAATTCAACACATTGAAAATTATTTTAAGCACCTATCATGTTCCTAATACATGCTAGATTCTGGGCATAAAGAGAAAAAAATAAAAACTGATGCTGGCCATCAAGAAAATTATTGTAATATAAAATAAGAACAACAATATATAATCACAATAAAATTTGAGCATGTCAAGATTAAAGAGAGAGAAAGCAGTTAGTTCATCCCCAGGATTGGGGGCAAGAAACAGGTCTAAACCAGGAGAAGAAAATGTAAGAGGAGTCCTTCCAGAAACAATGTCTTAGTTTAGTAAACTTTAGGATAAGTAAGAATAAATCACAGAGCTGTAGAAAAGGAATTTGCAGGCAGGCAAAAGGGTTAGCAAGTACTTCTGTATTTACTACAGCACTATTCACAGTAGCTAAGATGTGGAATAAGTGTAAATACCCAAATGATGAATGAGAAAATACATTTGAATATAATGGGATATTATTTAGCTATAATAAAGGATGAAATTTTGATTTTTTTGCAGCCTCATGGACATACCCAGAGGAAATAATGGTAAGTGAAATAGGTCCAGCACTGAAAGACAAACCTTATGTTCTCACTCATTAGTGAAAGCTTAAAAATTTCATTGCATCAAAATAGAGAAATAGTGGATACCAGAAGCTGAAAAGCAGAGAAAAGAGTGAGGGGACTAGAGAGTACTTGGTTAACAGATACAAGGGCTCAAGTAGATAAGTGGAAAGACATCTAGAGTAGTATAGCACATCAGAGTAACTACAGTTCAATGCATACATGTCAACACAGCTAGAAAAGAGGATTTCAAATGTTCACAACATAAAATAATAAAAAATGTCTGAGGCAGTGGATATGTTTATTGCCCTGAGTTGATCATTACAGATTGTATTTATGTACTGAAAACTCAGCCTGTAACTTAAAAACAGTATAACTATTATATGTCGATTAAAATTTCAATTTTAAAAATAAAAAAATAAAGTGAGATGAGCACTAGGTTTCAAGCACAGAAGATTTTCTATGTGTCTATGTTCACTTCTACCTAAATTCCAACCACTGGCCACAATTAACCAACAGCTGTTTGCTAAGTAAATATTTCATAAGTATACTTAAGATAATGGTAATAATAACCTAGGCTTCCCATGCTGTTAGATCAAATTGAAGCACTGGTCCACATCAAGTAATTAAACAGTAGGTCAAAAAACGACTATATCATTATTCCTGTTTTCTCAGTTCTACTCAACGAGGCATGAATTTCAATATCATTATTTCATGTAATTTGTTCCATCAGAAGATATTCATAAATGGGACCTAGAAGTCATTTAATTTCTATCCACTTTAAAACAGAAACCATTATTTGACCATAGGCCTTAATCAGTGAGTCTTAGAGCTAAAGGACAAAGTAAACAATAAAATCTTTATGGGCTAGCTCAGGGTGAGAGAAAATAAATTAAGTTATTTTTGTAACATTGCTGACAACTTGTATAATTAGAATTGCAACTTATGTCTGTTAAATTTGTTTTGAAATTATTTTCACAAACAGGTAACATAACAGATGCTAGACAGAGTGTGGTAGCAGAAAATATCATTTTTGTCTTATTTAAATGTTTTTCACATTTCTGACCTTGAGTTCTGTGGTAAAATGAGCCCAGGGTCAGTAATTTGGTAAACTACTGTTTCCGAAAAGACCTAGTTAAACTGAAAAAAAAAAAAAAAAAAAGTTTCCCGGAGTTTTAGCAAAGGAAAAGTAAACCATTAATCTAAAGACCGTATCAGTTGGTAGAAATAGGATTGAAAACGTCACATCTACCAGGCAAGACATTTTCAAGTGAGCTAACTGCTGAAAGCTGGTGGATCTGCACATTTTTAAAGCACATCCCTTCATTCCCACCACCATCCCCAATGGAAGTGGTCACATTGCAATTCTTTTTCCTTCATTTCTTCATCCCATCAGTACTCTGGGCATGTACATACACCTTGTGTGTTTTTCCAGTCAATTGTGGTCGGTCATGTGAGATCCTGTGCCCTTAACCATTAGGCTATTGGTCTGGCCCAGGACTTTAATCACTTGAGCTTCTCCTGGAAGAGAGTAAATTTCATTAGGAAATGGGTAGTAATGATTAGAGAAGATTTCAGGTTACACTGCTTTTTTACCCGAGTCTGGTTTAACCAAAAAAGAAGACACCCCTGGGAGTTAGCAATGCAGAAACACAATTTCATATATCATAGATACTTCTTTTAGAGAAAAGCACATCTGTCACATTTGAGGAAATGACACCTTCAACTAATTTATTTTGTCATCAGTTTATTTTTATTTTTTAAAAATAATTGTTTTTATTTAATTTTATTTATTCATTTATTTATTTTAATTTGATCAGAGACACACACACACACACAGAAAGAGAGAGAGAACGTGGGAAAGCAAGCCACCAGGTCTGGGACTCAAACCACAGTTGGCCATGTGGGAGTGTCCAGCGCCTTAACCATCACACCACCTGCTGGTCCCTTTTGTCATCAGTTTATAATCTTAATCTTTGCTATAGTTTTACTAATTACACTTGAACTCAGTGTGGTAAAAACTGAATTCTTCCCCTTTATCATTGCTTTCAAACATGATCTGACTCCCTTTCTATCCTTGAAAACAGTACCAGAAAAATACCCATTCAATGTTATACAGAAGCATAGGCCACCAGAGGATTATCTAGAAATATGATATCATTCATTTCACTGTTTATATCTTGCGTTAAGATTCGAGATATAATGAAGTTGCATGGGAACTTTATAAATTTTTGTATAGGTGCAATATAAATAATTTTACTGTGATGAAATGCATAATCCTAAAGAAATATGGACCTGTTAGACATTAATCAGTTTTGTATCTATCTCAACCATCTTATCCTTCTGTAAACAGTCTAGCATCTAAAATCATCTCTGAATCAGTTACAGGATCTTCCAGGCTCCCTCATTAATTAGTGAGTTATATTAAAAATTTTCACTTTCTACATTTACATAGAATTCTGATTTTACCTTTCAGGAAAATTATTCTTTAATGGGATTTGGGTGGATCTTATACCTTTTTGGTCACTATCAAGCAGAAAAAATTCAGTCCAGTATGGATCAAAACTCGAAGGGCACTTCTAAGTTAAATCTCCACATCTTCTTTATCACCACTCATGTCAAAGTTTCAGAAATATAAAGCAGGGACAAGGGTTCATCTGTCTTTTATTCCTCCTTCTTTTCTCCAAATGTGTTGTTTAATCTTCAGTGCTGTCAGAAATTGAGAGACAGAATGGGAAAAAGGGGTCTTTTGTTTACACTTAACTGTCACCTCTATAGCTTGTAGGGTGGTCTGCTATGTGACAGGCACAAAAATACTAGCACTCTTAGCAGGATCGTGTTTGAGTTTTTGTACAGGTGTCATGGCAAGGGTTTCTCACTGCTGAGATCCCTGACTCAGAACATGTACTCTTTGGCCTGGTGTATTTCTATCCCACTACTGAACTTCATACCCCAGAACCAGAGCCTATCATCCTTACACAGAATTACTCCTGAACAATAATATAAAAAAGATGGCTCAACCTTCTTGAATTATGGAATACTTATGTATTTGTACCACCTCACTTACTCTTTTCCACTGTTCCAATAAGTACAGGGCAGATATGACTGATTAAGTATATCTGTAACCAGGGAAACATAGTCTTCCATTTGTGTATTCCTCAGTCTTTTTATTTTTTTTTTAATTTACACTTAATCACTGTATATCTTTATAAAGTACAATATGGGTTTCCCCAGCATGAATACAGTGCATATTAGTCAAGTCAAAGACATTACCATATACATTATCAGCAACAGACAACTATTCACTTTTGTGTCTATTAAATGTTGTATTTGGTTTTTTTTCCTACCCCCTTCCTATACTGTCTCTAGTATCTATAGGTACCCTCCCTGTTATTACACCTTCTAATCTTTCTGCTTCTGCTATCAGGTGCCAGTATTTAAAAGTGATTCTTTAGAGCCCTCTTTTGGTTGGTGTAGTAGAAAGAATAATGCTTCCCCCCCCCCTCGAGAAACTTATAGGGTATCCCCACCTGTAGAAAGTGTGACAAAGATATGTGAAGCTTCTTAGTCTCTCTTTTCACTGTAGCACCTATTGTTTGAGCTTTGAGAATCTGGCTGTAATCTCAAGGGTAATAAAGTATCTTTGTAGCAACATTAAATATGGGAAGAAGAAAGATGTGGTCTAAAGTCTGTTGTTAACATGACTTTTAGGTACCGAGGATTCCTCATGGGTATTTAAAACACTTACTAATAAACCTCGTTCCAAGCCTAAATCAGTATCAATGATCGAATAGAGGCCCAAAGTTTATGCTCTACATCTTTCATACATTAAAACTTGATAAATCCTGTCATATAGTAATATTAAGATTTATTTTGCTTTTCACTATTATAAAAGCTTTATATACTACAAGAAAAGCAAAGCTTTTATTTTTAGAACCAGAAGTTTATCTGGTGTCTCTCATGATAGATCAAAGACTTGAGAACCTGAAAGAATAAAGGATTATGACTAAACTCATAGCACCTTGATTGACGAAGTAGAGGCTAGACAAGAGATCATTTTCCTTCTACTGCCATACCTTTATTCTCATTTAAAGTCATTGCTCTTGAAATCAAAAAGAATGGCGGCTTCTAAAAGCAAACACATGTATTGCAGGACTGTTTCATCTCCACAGTAGCCCCCTTTTTATTGTGAATTATTGGTGCTCCTGTAAATGGCTACGAACCATCCCATGCCATTATATTCCCATACCAACTGTGAGATTTGGAAGTGTTTATTCTTCCAGATTTCATAGCCAAACAATTTCATGTGCTCTACTCTTCTCTTTGGAACTGACTTGTTTATGTGCTAAAAAAGAGCATAGTAAGTAGGCCTCTACTTGGGATTCTTGGTAATTTTTGCCTAATCTCAGATTTTTGTTTCTGCCATGGAGAGTGATTTACATGTCAATAGTCACCAACAAATTTACTGTTAAAAGGGTTTCCTTTGATCTTAGAAGTCTGTCATTAAAACTCTTGCCAATTGGCAAAAACTTGAAAGGTTTGCTATTCATCATTGGACTATAGGAAAGTTTAGTCAATTAGACTTGGCTTGATTTTTCTCCTCAGGGTGAGTTTTCTTCTTTGAAAGACTCCCCAGAAGGATGACTTAATAAGATGTCAAGGAAGAGAAAATTAAGATTTCTAACTGAAATGGACAAAGGTATCATTATACATAAAAGAAGTATAAGGCCTGCCTTAGCTTTGCATCTCAACACACAGACATGAAGTCTGACATCTCCAAGAAATGCAATGTCTTTGGCACATAAATAGGCTTAAGTGCTAAAACCATCTCAACCCACTTCCTTCCCCTTTGTCTTTTCCCCTTGCATGTGGTATGCGAACCAAATACAAATCTCATTTCCATTAGTTCTAATATCCTTTGAGAAGAACCTCATTCCACTATGCAACCCTGCAGTGTGACCCTCAGAGATCAAACAACCATATTAGTTGACAGTAGTTCTTGTGATTATTAATCCTAAATAGATATGAAGATTTATAGGAAACTTATCAGCCTTAGTTTAGGGTTCTTTACGTGTTAATATGCCCTCTTCTTTGGAAGTTTGGGTTAATCTTTTTTTATGATTCTCTGTTGTAGAAACTAGAAATCTTTTTCAGTTATACAAATGTAAAAAAATATCAGTGATTAAAAGATAAAACCATTCATTCATTTTAAGTTTAATTCCTCCATGATTATTAGAGATTAATTTTTAAAACATTAAAAAGAAGAAAAATAAAGATTCCAGCCAAAGTGAATATGTTATAACAGTATTACGATTGGGTATGAACATAGTTGTTTTTTTTTTTTTTTTTTTATAGTTTACTGGAACGTGGTTTCTACAGTAAACATTCAAAATAAAGCTAAAAGGACGTATTCAAAATGTAGTATCTTTTTACCAATATACTTTATGCGCATAGTATTTCAATTATTTTTATTCATTCACTGCATCTTATCAGTTACCAAACCCTTGTTTCAACTTTATAAGATGTCTTAAATTTTAAGATGTCTCTAATTTTTCTCTTAGATTTTGTTATATAGCTGCACACTGAAAAGCATGTCTGGCTTGTTACAGTCATCTCCTACTTTATCTCCTTTACTTCTGCATTTAGTTCCACACCACTGCCAGCTAAATGCAGTTAACATATTGGGATGAAACCAGCCAATGCTACACCAGAATGGGTCACGATTTTATATTATCAGACTCTATTTATCTAAAATTTTTCTTTTATCTAAATCTATTTGCTCTGCTCAGATCTTTTATGCATGGATATTGTTATGCTTCCCATCGCACCTTGGTTCAAGCTCTTTGCTATTTTTATTTTAAGAGAGATTTTTTTTGCTAATCAGTGCATGCATTCACCAGAGAGACAGAGAGACAGAAAATGAGAAATCACCCCCCAGGGGGGATGGTCATGCCACAATTTCTTCTCCATTCTTCCTCGGAATTTTGGGGACACACACACACACAAGCTTGATGTGAGTTTTAAACTGCTGGGTTCAGAACTCAAACCATAGTCGACCATGTGGAAGTCCCATGATAAAATCACTAAATCATCTGCTGGTCCCACCCCTTTGCTAAAAATCTTAAATGTTCCTGGGCCAGTTCCATGGCCTTGTAGTTAAGAGAGCTGTATCCCACATGGCCAAGCTCATGGTTCAAATCTCTGCCCCAGCAGTTTGAAAAACACAATGGACATGTGTATATGGCATGGCCCAAATCCAAACAGGATAGAGAAATGGATTAAGGATTGCAGCATGGTCACATTCCATTGTGATGATTTCCCCCTCCCCCACCTCTTTCTCTCTCTTTCTCTTTCTCTCTCTCTCTTTTGTGAGCACATCTACTACTCTCTTACTTATAAATAAAACAAAACAAATTGGAAGTGACTCTCCAAGTCATCATTAGCTTTGAAGTTTCAGAAACTTTTAAACTTCCTTTGAACATTCCTCTCTAATTTGAACTTTAATTTTAATTATAATAAATAAGTTCCTCTCATTGCCATCATATTTCCCCATATTCATTGTCTCATTTATAAGACAACAACCTAATTGCTAAGGTTTTTGAGATTTTTAAGAACCTTTTTTAGAAACTTAGTACCTTCTGTCCTCAAATTTATATTTTCATGTTTAAACAACTAAAAACACTGAAAAAATGTTGAAAGTAATTCTGAGGCATTGGATAATAAACAGCACAGGATTATGATCTCTGAGACAAGAAAAGCAAATTCAGGTATGCACTAAGATTGCCCCAATTTACTGCCTGAAGAAAATTTATAGCTGCAGCACAAGGAGGGGAGAAGTAAAACAGAGCCTGACAGTCTCCCTGAGTTAAGAGGAAAGAGAGGGGATTTTGAAAGGCAAAGTCTCTAGAGACAATAGAACAAAGAGTAGGACAGAAAGGAACTGCATGGAAAAGCTTTAGAGAATTCACTTTGAGTCTGCATCTGGGTACCGATTTGCCCATGTCTGTGAAGAAACTACCCAAGGTCAGAGAAAGAACCACCACATAAAAATATGCAGAACACAACCTAGAAAAGTAATTTCAGATGCATCACAGACTTAAAGGTAAAAGAGCTAAAACCATAAAACTTCTAGAAGAAAAATTTAGAAGTTTGAAACAATCTTGGTTGTTTTCCCATTTAAAAAAAAATCCATAATGTTCACAGAAGTTAAATTTATAAATTTTAAAAATGTGAAAGAACCCAAATGTTCAGTTGGTCGTTTGATTCCCTCTGGATTTCACTACTTTGATGGTAAGTCAGCCATAAATAATATTATTACTGTCCTAAGTGTGATAATTCATTTTTCTCTTCTGTCTTTAAGATTTTCCCATGTCTTTGAATGTCAACAAGGTATGTATGAATGTGTCTAGATATGGAACTCTATTTATCCTGCCTGAGTACACTTAGATCTTATGATATGGAGGTAACATTTCTTCATCAAATCAGAAATTTGTCAGCCAATATTTCTCTCAATAATATTTCCTGCCCTTTCTGTTTCCCTGCTTTCATATGTATTGATACTTTTTTTTTTTCTTTTTTTTTTTTTTTTTTGAGAGGTTTTTGCTATAGGGCGCGTGCGCTCGCCAGACAGAGAGAGAGAGACAGAGAGATAGAAAGCAGGAAATCACCCCCCAGGGGGGATGGCCACGCCGCAATCCCTTCTCCTCCATTCTCCTCTCGGGATCTTGGGCACGCACGCACACGCGCCCGGCGTGAGTTTAAGCCGCCGGGTCCGGGACTCGAACCGCGGTCGACTACGTGGGAGTCCAGCGACATAGCCATTACGCTAACTGCTGGTCCCAAGCACAGGGCACGTCCTTCGAGCCAGAATGGAACCAGCGACCTAAGGATGTCCACAGACATCCATCCAGCCTACAGTGCTCCGCTCTACCAGCTGAGCTATCGAAGGGCGCACTGTATTGATACTTTTGATGCTTTATAGGTTGCTAAGGTCCTTTTTATTTTTCTTCAATCTTCTTTCTGCTCTTAGTAGTATAGAATTTCTATGGATAAATAATCATACTTATTCTTCTAATATTTGATACTGAGACCATACTGTGGTTCTTTTATTTCAAATTCCAGAATTTCCTCTTTTTTTAAGTTTCTGTTTCTTTGAGTTTCACCCCGAGTTATTTTTAATGTTTCTTTGAATTATATGAACATGAAACTGTTTATAATTTTGCAATAAGTCCAAAAATTCAGTCCTTTCAAAGTGAATTCTTACTGATTTTTAAATTTTTCTGGTAATGTATCACACTTTCTTGTTGTTTTGCATGTCTTACATTTTGTTGTCATTCTCATTAAAATTGAGAATTGGAGAAAATATATTGTGACTATCCTGGATTTTTATTTTGCTACTGAGAGTATTTGTTGTTGCATAATTTTTTACACATGCCAATACATAATCTGCAGTCTTTACCCCTTTGCTGTGTGATTGCTGATGACTCTGATCATTTCTTAATATTTTTTAGTTTTTCTGCCTAAGTTTCTAAGCACCATCTCTATCTGTGTAACTTAGTGGCCAGTTAATGACTGGTCAGCGGTTAAGTTCAAAACTTTGATATAGTAAGTTTTCCATGCTCAGTTGGTTAGTCTGTATAATAGATGAGAAGTCAATTCAAAATTAAGGCAGTTTGACACAGTTTTTATTTTCTGCTGCCCTTACTCAGATTTCTTCTAAATGTGTACACATATTTCTAGTCAGATAGGTCAGTAAGGAGAATATGAACCCTCTTAGATCCCCCTGAGTGTTCATCATATAAGGCTGTGAAGGATATATGAAAATCTATCTTGTCTTGTCCCCCTACATCCCTTTATTTTCAGAACATTTGTTAGATTTCTTTCTAGTCAGCCAGACTTTGAATCACCATAGAGAACTATAATTCAAGGCTAGCAAAGTGATAGTCTTCTCCATTCATTTTACACAAAATCTACTAGTTTTGGTGACATTGCCACAGGGTGTGTGTTCCTTGCACTTAACTTCAAATTAAGTCAGTCTTTTCCATCAGAAAAGTTTCTGGTTTTCATGTTCAGCCCTAACTTGGTAGAAACATTGTTATTAAGCTGGGCAGGTGGGTGAGGGAGATGAATGAAGTCCCAGAGAGAACAAGCCATAGACTTGTACTTTTCTTACCTCAAAGTTAATCAGTATTTAATTGACAAATTTCCTAGTTTTCTGTTTTCCTGAGGTTGACTTTCATAGCCACGATAGCCACGATATGGTTTTATAACTTTTGTATGGGGAAATCATTTTTTTTCCAAACTCATCACTATGCAGTAGCTGGAAGTCAGTAAAGATGCTTTTTTTTTTTTGAGAACAAGAGAGAATTGGTGTTTGTTTGTTTGTTTGTTTGTTTTTTGCTATAGAGTATGTGCACTCACTAAAGAGACAAAGAAACAGAGAGACAGAAAATGAGAAGTCACCTCCCAGGAGGGACTACCATATTGCAGTCCTTTCTCCTCCATTCTCCTCTCAGGATTTTGGGCATGCACAAACACCAGCCTGCCATGAGTTTCAAGTCACAAGGTCGAGGACTTGAATCATGGTCAAACATGTGGTAGTCCAGCCCTAATTGCTCACCTCCAAAGATACATTATTGAGTGAGCCACTGATATGAGTAATTAGATCTTGAGCTATCCACAGCCTTCTGAAGAACCCTATGAAATGTATCTTAAAACTATCCACTGGAAAGTGGAAGAAGAAAGCATTCATCCTTTAGCACTTGGCTAACATTGGTTCAAGGTCATTCCACCAGACATTCCTTTTGTTATAACTCTTGGGTACATTTATGTGAGTGTGATATTTTCAAACAGACAGGAAGGCAGAAGTACATTGTATAAATTCAAAGAGGATGTTGATGTACCCGTATCAAGCCAACTGAAACATCTGCAAATGGGTAACTACAGCAATTGTGCAGTAAGATGTAGAATCTGAATGATTTTAAATGAATCATTAGCGGCTTCTGAAACAAAGACATCATAAATCTTAGAGTGATACAGCACATTATTGGGTAGGGATCCTAAATTTCATAGATATTAGTGTGTTTTTCTTTTTCAAAATGAATCCAAATATTTAAATAAAATTCCATAAAATCCTATAAAATGCTTTGGTGAACTAATGAGCTGATTTTTTATTTTAAAAAAATTTTAGGGAGAATCACAAAAGTGAATCAGAATTTCTATTAATAAAAATAAATTGGGGATACTACTCTACACGCATTAAAAAATAACTAAAAGACACTGGAAAATTTGCATATAGAAAAATCAATTAAACAATGGAATAAACTTAAGTGCCCAGAAGAAGACCTATGAGCATAGAAGTTATTATTTATTTACCACAAAATTAGCATTGCAGATCCATTTAAAACAAGCAAACAAACAAACAAAAAACAGTGCTTTGGGGGCCAGCAAATGGAGTGGTAGTTAAGGCAGCTGGACTTCCACATGGCCAATCATGGTTTGAGTTCCGGACCCAGTGGCTTGAAAATCATACTATGCACATGTGCGTGCATGCCCAAAATCCAGGAGAAGGGATTGTAGTGTGGCCATCCCCTCGGGAGGTGATTTCTCACTTTTCCTCCCACTGTCTCTTTCTATCTGTGTCTCTGTCTGGAGAGGGTACACATCCTAAGGCAAAGTCCTTAAAAAAAAAGCAAAAACAGTGCTTTCAATAAATGGTATTTGGACAATAGCTTTTCCATATGAAAGTAATGAAATGAGATTTTGTTTCACATGAAAAATTAAAATATAATTGGATTAGTCTGAAATATTAAAGGAATAATTAAAAATCAGAAGCCTTCATAAGAAAGTATATGATTGATAAAGTCGCAAGGATTGCTTAAATTGGATTAGCAAACAATAGCAACAACATATATCATAAAGGAAACTACACACATATAGTCAACTCCATTAAAATTAAGGAGTTCTGTTCTTTAAAAGACTCTATAAAGAGACTATTCAAGCCACAAATTGGAAAAGGAACATTAGAAAACTTTTAAATCTCAAAAAATCACAAAATTGATAAATGTATCAAAAAACGTAATGATACAAATATATATGATAAAATTGCCAACTCTTGCTTCATTCTTCCCTGCCAAACCACCTCCCCAGAAATAATTTTTGTTTTTATCTTAGGGTATGTATGTGTTTCTTAAATATTTTTCTACTAATTTATAAACATATATATGGAGAATGTTATCATGATTATTATTCCATAACCTTCACTTCTCACTTAGTGACATAGCTAGACCTCTTTTGACACTGGTAGATGTAGAGATTACATCAAATCTGAGGTGCTCTGATGGTCTTAGTTTTCGCCACAAAAATTCCTCAATAGTGTCACTTTATAAAATGAGTCCACATTTTATTTCTTGTTGCATATTCAGATCTTTAGGCAAGTCTGTCTAATTCTCAGTCTCAGAAATAATTCTTGGGTTTGCTTATTTATTATTTATTTATTTATTTATTTATTTATTTATTTATTTCAAGAGAGAAAGAGAAACAAGTATTCTTGACAGGATCTTGCCACACTGTGATACTCTCCCCAGTCTCCCAGCTAGCCAGGTGGCACCCAACCACCTATACTACCAAGACTTGGGTTGGTCTCAGAAATAAGTTGATATGCCTGTTCCATTCAATTCTTCAACACTTCAGAAAGAAGCTTATCCAAAGCTGGAAAATTCTCAGATGATACTTTCAGAAAGAGAAGGCATTTTCTTGAGGGGTATTTGCTTTTCTTTCTTTTTTCTTCTAATAACTATTCAAATTAAGTTCACGGGTACTTAATTCTTCATATAGATGATAAAAAAAATATATTACCTACCTAGGGCTTGGATATGTGAATCAGGAGCTATAGGAATGTGTGAAAACACATAACAAAGGCTACTTGGCAGATATCTAAATTGCTAAATTCAACAACTATGCTGAACTATTAATGTGAAATATGCATTTACTCAAGTTTGCCTTCAGATGAATACAGAGACGTAGTTTTATATTCATGAAAAAATAAACTGAAGCAAATTCTGCTTATTTCCATGACTTAATTTCATTTGAGAAGGAAAGTAAGAGAATAAATATACCCTTTCAGTAAGAATACAACTATTATTATTGGACTTACAGGAGTAAATGTGTTAATATAATTTATCCTTTCCTATAGATTTGAATATTTCACATTTTACAACTTTCTGAAAAATGGTAATTTAGCTAATCTTTATATGCTGACTTCAATGCTGCCTCTTGTCCCTTGCTGCACTGTCAAAACTCAGGTGATATATAACAAAAAGACTTTTAGGCCTGGATACTTGTAAAGGATTACAAATGTCTAGCATGATCCTTTCCTTCCTTTGGTAGATGTGGGCCAAGCAGCTGAATGCAGATGTGCCTCAAATCCTTAGCATTTCAGGAAGCCAACTGATCCATCAGAGCTGGCATGCAATAATAAGATCTACTGACCATCCCTGAGGTTCTGCTATCATATGGCATGTGACTTTGAGCAAATATCACTTTTTTGCCTTTTTTATTCCCCAGAAAAAAATGTAGATGTGTGTGTGTGTGTGTGTGTGTGTGTGTATGTGTGTGTGTTTGAGTGTGAGACAGACAGTAATCAGAATTGTTGGGAAGATATGCAATAAATTGCAAGGAACAACTTAATTTGTTAATAAAATATGCATCAACTTGTTTTAAATAAATTCAGAGAAACATGTCTAACTGGTGCTTGAACTAAACAATAAAGAAATAAATAAACTCTTAAAAATTAGAAAATACAATAATTTGGGGATTTTTGCATTTTTCTTTTATTAATTTTAATTTTAATAAAATACACATAACACAAAATTCACCACCTTAGACATCTTTTAGTGTGTAGTTCCGTAGTGTTAGCCATATTCACATTGTTGTGCCAACAGTCTTCAGGATTTGGGCATTTTGTAAAACTGAAACTCTATATTTATTGAGCAATAAATACCCATTAGCCCTCCCTCCCATCTAGCAGTCACTATTCTACTAGTTCTGTGAACTGGACTCTTCTGTATACCTCACGTATGTAGAATCATTCAATATCAGTCCTTTTCTGATAGGTTTGTTTCTACTTAACATAATGAGCTCAAGAATCATCTATTTTATAGACTGAATCAGAATTTTCTTTAAGGCTGAGTAATATTCTTTTGAATGTAATTATGGTTTGGATAACGGTTTATTTCAAAGATTCATGTTCTGGAATTTGTATTAGTAGGCAGCAATTAGACCATGTTGATTATCATGGAGGCTCTGGCCTCAAAATGGATCAAAGATTAAAGTGAAAGACTGAGTGAGTTCTAGCTCTCATAAGAAGGGGTTAATTCTCTTTAGAGTGAGTTTTTATACAAGATTTGATTAGTTTAACACATTTAATGATCTCCACTGATTCTGTAGACGTTTTGCCAGTCCCCCATACACACCTGCCATTCTTTCTGCTTCTTTCAGTTATTATATTAAACAGACTGGCCTGGTGCTACCTGCATGCCTTTGGGCTTTCCAAATACCAGAGTCATGAACCAATAAACCTCTATTCTTAATAAATCACCTAGCTTCTGATCTTTCTGTTAGCAATGCAATACAGACTAATATATATATACATAATATGTAATTAATATATATACACATTACATTTTATTTATTCATCAGTTAGTGAACACTTGTGTTACTTCTATTTATCGATTAGCATGAATGATACTGCAATGAATATGAGTGTACACATATCTTCCTGAGATCCCATTTTCAATATTTTGAATATATACCTAGAGATAAATTTGCTGAATCATGTGGTGATTCTACTTTTCATTGTTTGAGAAATCATCATACCACTATCTATAAAAGCTACCCTATTTTATAGTACTACCAATAGTATACAAGGGTTTCAATTTTTCCACATCCTCACTAATATTTGATATTTTCTGAGTCTTTTTTTCTTTGTTTTAAAGTGTTTTTTCATTTTTCTTATTGTTGATTGATAGATAGTAGCCATCCTAATATACGTGAGGTAATATCAATCTTTTGATTTCAAGTATTTTTACTTCTATTGTCTGAATTTTTTATAAATATCAAAAAAATTATTGCCAAATCTATTGTCATGAAGATTGTTCCTGATTTTTTCTACAAAAAGTTTTATCATTGTATATCTTCCATTTATATCTTTGATCCATTTTGAGGTAATTTTTGAGTATGCATAAAGTAAGGATCCAACTTCATACTTTTACATTTGATATCCAGTTTTCCCAGTACTATTTGTTAAAAGGGTCTGTCCTTTCAAGACTGTTGCATGGTCTTGGCACCCTTACTGAAAATCACTTGACCATTTATGTGAGGGTTTATTTTTAGACTCTCTACTCCATTTCATTACTATATGTGATTGTCTTTGTGTCAGTACCAGACTATTTTGATTACTACAGCTTTGTAATAAGTTTCAAAATAAGAAAGAGTGAAACCTCCATCTTTGTTCTTTATTTTCCAAGACTATTTTCATTATTCAGGGTCCCTTCAAATTACATTAGAATTTTAGGGTATATATATTTTTTTCCTCAGGATTTTTCTTGGAATTAAAAATGTTGAAAATATCCACCAAAAAAAGGGAAGAGATACTGGCTCCTTTATTTAACTAAAGAATTAGCTGTTTGCCTTAAATTTTTAATATTAATATTGTATAAACTTTTTTAGAATTATTTTATTTAACTTTATTTATTTATTATTATTATCATTATTATTTTCCAGTTTGATCAGAGAGAGATAGAGAGAGAGAGAGGAAGTGAGAAAGCAAGCCACCAGGTCTGAGATTTGAACCGTGGTTGGCCATGTGGGAGTCCAGCGCCTTTAACCACCATGCCACTTGCCAGCCCCTTGTATAAACTTTTTTTAAAAAATATAGCTAATACATCAGATTCAAGTATTAAGAAGATTGCTTTTCTCTTCCCAGGACTCTGATTTTGTTGTGTTTTTCCTGTATCACAGGGTTCTATAATATGGCATACTAATGTAACTGAAAGCTAAATGCATTTTTTTTCCTATCATGTTAAAAAAGAGAGGAAAGAAGTGTAGATATTTGCAGCATTATCAATTCAGAAAAAGCAACTATAACACATCATAAAAATGATGAGTTAAAAATTAAATGTTAAAATACAATAAAGAAGAAAACAAGAAAATCTTTTTAATGATTAAAAAACCTAAAAGCCAAACTTTCCAAGTGAATGACATATGCAAAGTAAAACATATATGTGTGTTATTATGATGAGCTCTGATTTATTACTGAAAGTTGGATTGATTTCACTTTGTGATTTGACACTTTGACATTGTATATTAGCATTGTTCTCTATGCATTATTTATGCCCAGGACCTACTTTGTGATTAATTAAAATGTTAAAACGAAAGGACATGATGGATCATGGTAATTCAGCATTATGCTTAAGTATCACATTGATAGAATAGAAGAAGTCACACGCAAAAAGTTCTTTCCCTAGATGCATTCTTATTTTATAGGTAAAATAAGCTACAAGAAAATTGGGGAAGTGTATAGAAAAAAGACTTAACTTTAGTTTCTTAACTGTCAATCAAATGTAATTCTTTTGTCTCATCCAAAAAGCATAAATAGTCTCTGCTTAGTGAAACCAATGCCAGAGTGTCTGTTTCTTTGCAGATACAAAGATAAACTATAAGAAATACCAAGTTTTAAAATTTGGAACAGACAAAATAGAAAAATCTTATTTTTGAAAAGATAGGGGCTTTCATAGCCTTATACATATAACATAAATCCCTCTTGTGTAATCTCATGCAAGGAATAAGAAGGAATATACAATCTAAGTTTTCTCTTAGCCTGGAAACTTCAGAATATAAGTAAGGGCCAGCATGTGGTATGGTGGCTAAGACACCTGACTCTCACACAGCTGATTACAGTTCAATTTTAGCGCACATCTGAGTTTCTCCTCTAGCCATCAGCATATATCTTAGGACCAGCTGCTATTCTTTTGTACTTTGAACACCTACTGTATTGATATCAACTCTCCATCTCACTCAATGACACAGTTGTCTCTCCGACCTGGAGGCTTGAAAATCACTCTGGGTATGTGTGCATGCATGCCCAAAACACAAGGAAGAGAATGGAGGACAAGGTATTGTGCATTCCATCCCCCCAGAGGGTAATTTCTCACTTTTCCCTCTCTCACTTTCCCTCTCTCACTTTTCCTCTGTCTCTCTTGCAACCACACATCTCCTATGGAAAAAAAGAAAGGAAGGAAGGAAGGAAGCAAGGAAGCAGGGAAGGAAGGAAGGAAGGAAGGAAGGAAGGAAAGAAGGAAGGAAGGAAGGAGAGAGAGAGACAGAGAGAGAGAGGGAGAGAGAGAGAGAAAGAAAGAAAGAAAGAGAGAAATTAGAGTAAAATACAAATTAATGAGAAGATTTTGGGCACTTTTCTTAAAATTCAATCTCCCAGTAGTCCGAACTATTATGGTTTGCATAACTCTAAAACATGCAAAAAGAGTGCGTTAGAATTGAAGATAGAATGACCCCCTCAGAGAAACACTGGCTCTTGACATCTCAAGAATCAAAAAGCCTATAGAATCAGTAAAGATCACTGAATGTCTCAAACTAATCATCTACATATTATACTTTTTTTTTTTTTTTTTTTAGGGAGATTTTTGCTACAAGGCATGTTCACTTTGCCAGAGAGACAGACAGAAAGCAAGAAATCACCCCCCCCCCCCCCCCCCACGGGGATGGCCATGCCACAATCCCCTCTCTTCCATTCTCCTCTCAAGATTTTGGGCATACATGCACCTACACTCTGCGTGATTTTTAAGCTGCCATGTTTGGGATTCGAACTGCAGTTAACTACATGGAAGTTCAGCAATATAACCAATACACCAATACGCCATCGCTTGGTCCCTGTAAATTTTTGTTTTATGATTTTTGGCTTTTGGGGTTTTTTGTTTGTTTGTTTGTTTTAGTTTGCTGTAGGGAATATGCACTATCCAGGGAGAAAGATAAAACAAACAAACAAACAAACAAACAATTGTTGTTGACATGTATAGTATTCTCAACTGGATTCATCTGAGAAGTATTTCATGATGGGCAAAGTATTTGTACAAGCAAAATGAGAAATAGCGATTGACTGTTTTAAAAAATAATTAGAATAATAATAATAATGATTGGGGAAAACATAGAAAAGATATTGAATGTTGAAGTGGGGAGATTAATGTCTCTGTACTGACTGACATGCTTGGCATTCCCTTTTGAAAAAGCAATGTAATACACTGTAAAGTTATATGTAACTCAATGTAATATAAAGAAGAATATGATGATAATAAAAAAAAAATGCCAAAAAAAAACACAAAGAATAAGAAGTCACTCCCCAAGGAGAATGGCCATGTTGCAATCCCTTCTCTTCCATTCTCCTCTCAGGATTTTGGGCAGGCCTGTACCCACACCTTGTATAATTTTCAAGCCCCAAGTCCAAGTCTGGGACTGGAACTGCAAATTTGGCCATGTGGGATTCAACTACCTTAACCTCCACACTGTGTACTGGCCCACTAATCATCTAAATTTAAAGAGATTAAAAATCAGAACTATTAAATAAGATACAGTCATAATTAACATCCCATGGATGGAGCAGTGGCAATGATCACACTGTCATTTTCTAAATGATCTGAGCTACTTTGTGTCAACCTCCTCTAACCTTGGTCTTCACAACAACCCACTTCACCCAATTCCTCCTCTTTATTTCAACTCCATTCCAAGGTGAGTTGCTTTTGCTTGACCAACCATCACATCAGACTCAACAGAATGTGGAAGCTGGTGGAGAAGGTGGAGTTTGTGTATATGTATGTGTATGTGAATCCGTCTGAGTATATGAGAAAGAGAGACACATTATGGAAGGGTTGGGGAGTTGGAGAAATCTTAAAAAAGCCTGTTTTCTTTTTTTTTTTTTTTTTTTTTATTATCATCATATTCTTCTTTATATTACATTGAATTACATATAACTTTACATTGTATTACATTACTTTTTCAAAAGGGAATGCCATGCATGTCAGTCAGTACAGAGACATTAATCTCCCCGCTTCAACATTCAATATCTTTTCTATGTTTTCCCCAATCATTATTATTATTCTAATTATTTTTTAAGACAGTCCATCGCTATTTCTCATGTTGCTTGTACAAATACTTTGCCCATCATGAAATACTTCTCAGACAAATCCAGTTGAGAATACTATACATGTCAACATCAACAGTTAATAAGCCATATCTGTTTCTCACTAATGTCCTGCCTCTCTATTGTTCATTTGTTATCTTTCTCTATCCTCTTCTCTTCACTTCCCCCATTCCACACTGTCCTATTCTCATTAAGTACCTTCACTGCTTTTATGTCCTCCAATTTTTTTTCACTATCATAGAATGCTGATAGTCGGTATATATTGAGTGGATACATACAATATCTTTCTTTCATATCCTGGCTTACTTCACTCAGCAATATATCCTCCGTATCTGACCACTTTCTATCAAATTCCAGGGCCTTTTATTTTTTATGGCTGAGTAGTATTCCATAGAGTATATATACCACACTTTTCCAATCCATTCATCAGTTTGTGGACATTTAGGTTGGTTCCATGTCTTGGCAATTGTGAATAATGCTGCAATAAACATTGATGTGCAAGCACTTTTCTGACTGAGCGTTCTCCTGTCTTTTGGGTAAATACCCAGAAGTGGGATTACTGGATCGAATGGTAGCTCTATTTGTAGATCTTTGAGGAACCTCCATATTGTTCTCCACAGTGGTTGAACTAGTTTACATTCCCACCAACAGTGTAGGAGGGTTCCAAAAAAGCCTGTTTTCAAACTCTTGCAGTTAGCTGAGCCCTAACCAAATAAAATGTTTTCTTTTATACTTGTTTTCTTTCATACTAATGTGTACTTTTATCAACACTTTATATAACAGGTTGGGTGTGAATATAGTCAGGGTGCAGAAAATGGACAATAATACAAGACTGTCCCCTCCAGCTGGAAGAATAGAATTTTAGCCCACATCTGAGTTTCTCCTCTAGCTGTCAGCATGTATCTCAGGATCAGCTGCCATTCTTTTGTACCTTGGACTTCTACTGTGTTGATACCAACTTTCCATCTCACTCAATGACTCAAGTTGCCTAAAGCTTCTATTGATGATGCCGCTTGACAGGTGCTTGGCTGAATTCTGAAACTGAGTGGTCGGGATAAGCCATCTGCCTGTCCTTGCAGTCAAAGTATGAAAATGTCCTTTTTCTTTACCTGATAGAGAAAATGCTTCCCAGGGGCTCAAATGTGGCTGTTAATTATAGCTTGGTTGATACCTCTCTTCAGTTTCTGGCATCCTGCCTTACTTATTAAAGTATTCAAACAACTTTCTTTCCTTCTCTCACACAATGAGCCTTAGAGCCCCTAAAAGGCCTCTTTTGGGAGCCTTCCTCTCTCACAGAATAGTCTTTCACTGCTCTCTGATTCGACTACAAGTTTCAACTTTATGTTTCTGAATTTGATGGTTCTACTGTTCTTTGAGTTTACAGTCATCCTTTTGAACTCTTATTTGATTTCCATAAGGACAATATTCATTTGATTACAATGAGAAGGTCCATAACAATTTAATTCCCCTAAGGAGTTTTTGGAATAACTGAGCTACTGTTACAGATTTTAAAATAGAAGCACCAAAGGCATAAATAAATAAATAAATAAATAACCAAAAGTACTTCAAATGGCTTACAAAAATGAGATAGAACATGAATAGATGAATAAATTAATGGATGCCTTGTCCAAAGTGGTAGAGATGTAATTAGATCTCTGGTTTCCTAGTATCTGGCATATTTGTCTCCCACTGATGCACAGAATTAAAATCCCCTCCCCTCTTGTAACACCTGTAGGTTGCATATAACATCTCATGGGACTGCGCCAGAGAGGGAAAAAACTATTAAGTTAATTACATATTTGTTCTTTTATTAGTACATATAACTTATGGGCATGTTAGTTTCAATTAGGACAAAAAATTGAGGGGCCAGCAGATGGCATGGTGGTAAAGGTGTTGGATTCCCACATGGCTGACTGCAGTTCTAGTCCTGTCCTGGTAGCTTGAGAATCATGCCAGTTATGTGTACATGCATACACAGAATCAAAGAGAGAACGGAGAAGAAATTGGGGCATAGCCATCTCCCCTGGGAGGTGATTTCTCACTTTTACTCTCTCTGTCTTTTTCTGGTAAGTGCACTGCTAGGTGAAGCAAGCTAAACTATGAAAGAGAGGCAATGTATATCTCCACTCAATATATACTGAATGTCAGCTCTCTATAGCAGAAACTGAGATTGAAAGGTATAAAAGCATGGAAATCAATGGTGATATTGGAGGTACTATGAGATGAAGGTGGAAAATGGGGGAGGAGAGAGGGAGAGAATCAAAGGAAAAAAAAAGAATCAAACCATTTAAGGGACCCACAATGGAAAGAAATCTATTGATTATAATGTATATAGTAATATCCTTGATTGAACCAATACACAGTCTATTCATACGGGAAAATTCTATTGGTATTCTGTAATGATATACAGTGATTGAATGCAATAGAAAGAAAGAAAGAAAGAAAGAAAGAAAGAAAGAAAGAAAGAAAGAAAGAAAGAAAGAAAGAAGGAAGGAAGGAAGGAAGGAAGGAAGGAAGGAAGGAAGGAAGGAAGGAAGGAGAAAGAAAGAAAGAAAGAAAGAAAGAAAGAAAGAAAGAAAGAAAGAAAGAAAGAAAGAAAGAAAGAGGAAAAAGAAAAGTAAGCAAAGGAAAGAAATTGGTAAGTAGTATGCCTGAGTGAACAAAGCTAGAGCTGTAGTAGAGATATTATCTAAATCCCTATCTTCTGATTCTAGGTTTTTTATTTTTGTTTTTGTTTTTCAGTAAATAAAATCAAACCTCAGGCCTTCTCAACTCACTCACCTCCAAAACAGGACACTTGTTTTGAGATTAACAGATCACTGAAATGTTTCAAATGACTTTGAATCTTTTGGAAAATCAGACACACACACTTTTATTGCAGTATCATATTGATCTCCCTATGGTCCTCTGAGCTCCAGTCCTATAGGTAATGTTGCTGGATCAGCCAGTTCAAAGAATTGAGCCTTAAAATGTAAAATCTAATAGCTAGCAAGACTCCAAATCTCCCTGGGAGATAGACTCAGTCACATTGCTAAAGTCTGCTAGAAACGTGACACTAATGACAAGCAGGAACTTTATAGCTCCCATTTTCCTTTGCTGACATTACAAATGTAAAATCTCTCATTTCCCCAAATGTTCATCTACTTGATCTATGTTGCTGAGGCTACATATTTAGTATATTTCTGGCAGCAGGAAAAAATTTTGGCAGAGCCCAATGAGACAGTTTGCTTTGTACACAGAGAACTTATTCCAGGACAGAGAAACCACCCCTAATTTCTTCACCCTTATTCTACCCTATTCCCTTCTTGGCATGTACTCACCTGCAAAGTCCAAGGACACTGTGGCTATAAATGAGTCACTAATCACAGCATCAAAAGTGCAAGAGAATGAACAAACATTCTATGAAACAAAGGAAAATTGACTGAAATATAGTCACTGTAGGGGAATTTGAGGTATTAGAAATAAATGATATCATGGAAAGAAACCATAATCCACTAAGACATAGCTAACTGAGAACTCAATTGTCCACAAGAACTAACCCAGTTTATATGCCCACCATGGGGAATTAGCTATAGTGAACTAAAGGAAGGACAAGAAAAGAAAGCTCTCTCTCTTTTGTCTCTCCTATCTTACCCCTTTCTGGTTCCATAATTCTATTTAAACTTAAAGACCCAATTCGACTATCATCTCCTCCATGAAAGCCTCTTGTTTCTCTAGGAATGAGCTGTTTGTTTGCTTCATTCGCCCCAGTAGGGATGAGACTATTATATAAATAATATTCTTTATTGCTATATCCTCTATACAGCACGTAGTAGGAGCTCAGTAACTGAAACTGAATCATTATGAGATTATCAGTTATTCTCCACTCCATGTTCCCTCAGCAGTTAGCTTATGTCAGGACAGGTCCTTCTCATATTTCCTACTTGAATTTTATTCTTTATCCCTCACAAGATTCCCAGCAATTTGAGAAGTGAGAAGAGCCAGGATCTACCCATCTTGGCAGCACAGCATTTATAACAGCATTTTTTCTGGAGAACAAATTTTACAGTCATTTCTTGGATCAAATGGAAATAAATGACCTCTAAAGTAATTCTGTTCTAACATTCTATTACATAAAGTAAACAAGCTCTTACAAAACATGGTGCTTGAAAAGTATATAATCTTATTGAAAAGCAAGAGGAATACCGATTAAACGATTCAGATATTGTGCAATTCAGGCCATTGAATTGTAATTAGGCACTCAGTAATTTGGCAATTTTGTACCCTGCCATATTTAAACAAAGTCAATGGGAAACCAGATTCAGGAAGGTAACTAACTAGTTTAAATAAATTAGACTCAGTATGTGTCCCTAGAAGGGGACTTTTGATATAAAATTTCTCATTATGCCCTATTCGCCTCACTCTCCAATCTCTGGTCTGATTAAAAATCCAAGTACTCTTTTATCTCAAATTAGCTCTGAGTCAACAGGAATTTTTTTACTACTACAGAGGTCACCTGGAAAGCAGTCATCAGAATTAAAAAGTGTGAACTGTAAGTCACAGCTATCAGCAGCTAGTAGCATTGCCTCTGAAAATGGAGCCTAACGATCAGCAAAATTTAAGGGCATGGAAGATTTCAAGCCTTCAGCAATTCACATGCTTGTCTTTCTGCAAACTGCTTGGTTGATGTATTCTCAGCTGTCATGAGAAATCTGCTATCAATCCATGTCTCCCTGCATGGTAAACCTTCCCAAACAACTTGGGGTGTCAGAACACTGGAAACGAGGCAATGCACTAAATTAAAGAGGTTCATGGTGACCAATAATCCCAATAATTGATGTGCCTATTATCAGTGACAGAAGTTATTGATGTTGACACTGAAACCCACATTTACAGTTGGCCTCTGTATCTAGAGTCCTAGATTCCTTCATATACAACTAAGACAAAATGACTTTTACAGAATATGCAACTTGCCAAAGACAGAGATAGCTTCTTAAGCATACAATCTACACAAGTATACACAGCCCCACATTTGGTTTAAAGTTTTACAGTCACCATCTTGAAGAGCTTAGTAAGTTTTGAACAAGGGGCCCCACATTTTTATTTGGAACTGGGCCTCACAAATTGTGTAGCTGATCTTGGACATGGAAAAAGGTCAACCATCATGACCTTTAGGAGGAGTGTCCAAGCTCCTTACTGTCTGGGCAGTAAGGATTAAAAGTCCTGATAGCAAATAATGTGGACATTAGAACATTGTGCTAGACCAAGAAAGAAAATTAATCATAGCTAAAATTTGGATTAGCTGCAGGGGGCTTTTACACTCTCCTTTTGTACTTTGCTCCTATACTCTCTTCCTGGGAAAAAGAAAATTTAGCAGAATGGCTAGGGTTGCAACCTTGAAATGACTGCTTTGTGTTACTTTGGTTTGTTATTTCATTATTACACTCAGAACAGTCTGAGGCAAAATTACGGAACTGACAGTGTTTGTTTAGGTCTCTACTCTTATTCCAATGCCCTGCTGTCCTACAGCTGCCAAATCCCTATTCTCCCTCATTTTCCTTTTACTGCAACTGTCTGTTGTTATCATTTTTAACCTCCCATGTCAAAGTGTGCTTTTGGAAAAGTGTTTTATGAATTATTACAAACTGAATCAACAGATTAAATAAGTTAATACATCTAAAGTACATAGAGTAGTACCTGACAAAGAGTCAGCATTTAATGTACTAAGTGTTGTTTTTATTGTCGTTAGTATTGTTGTGCTTACTAAACTGTGATTGCCTGAAAATACACATATTTCTTGGGACCAGCAGTTAGTGTAATGGCTATGTCGCTGGACTCCCATGTAGTTGACCACGGTTCAAGTCCCGGACCCGATGACTTAAAACTCACGACAGGCGCGTGTGCATGCGTGCCCGAGATCATGAGAGGAGAATGGAGGAGAAGGGATTGTGGCATGGCCATCCCCTCTGGGGGGTGATTTCTCATTTTCTGTCTCTCTGTCTCTCTCTGTCTGTCTGGCGAGCGCACGCGCCCTATAGCAAAAACCTCTCCAAAGAAAAAAAAATACACATATTTCTTGAAGTGGAATGAGCATGAGGTAGAAGATCAAAGATGTCAGAAGTCAGGGAGACCTTGATTAGGATACAAAGTAGGTCTCAGTTTCTTAACTGTACAAAAAAAAAAAAATGACAAACACCTTGTAAAATTTTCATCAAATATAAATAAGAATATAAATAAAGTGGGTAGCACAATGTCTGACTCATGAGATGTGCTCAGCTAAGGTGAGTTCCATGAGGAACTGCTACTGTTCACAAACGCATTAACATTTTTAGATGGGACATAATTACAAACTCCAGGAAGACTGTTAGTGGAAAATACCTTGGTCATAGAGAAACCATTAAAACACTTTTTTACTCTCCACTGCAACCTCATCCTTTATATTCATCTTTTCTATCTTAGTTTGGCAGGCACTTCCTCTAGGAAGTTTTCAATGTTAAGATCCCATAAAGCCCTGTTCTTCCCCATCATAAAAAGGAAAAAGCTTCCCGAGGTTAGGAAATGTGCCTGCTTTTGTTAAATATATGATTACAGCATTGTTTCCTGTACTATATGCCTTTCCAGACCTTCCCAACTCCCTATTCAAGAAGTTTGTTTACTCCCCCTTACACTGGGTGGGCTTTTGTGACTCTCTCAACTAATAGAGCAGAGTAAAAAGTAATCCTGTGATTATTTTCTAAGAGTATGTCATAATAAGTGATATGTACAGGGGCTCCCTGAGTTTTCATTAAGATATTATTCCTCAAAACATATCTACCATGGTAGGAGGAAGAACGAGTTCCATAGACAGATGAAGAGATGAATCGATGTCTCAGCCCCAATTGAGCTCGCAGCCAACAAGACAGAGTCAACTTCTGAATCCTGTGAGTGAGAAATCTAGAAAGCTAATCATCCAGTCCTGAATCAAGTCACATATGGAACAGCTAAGACTTTTCCTCTGATCTCAGTCCAAATTGCAAGTTCATAAACAAATAACTGATAATGTAGCTTTAACCAACCAAGTTGCATTGTGATGTGTTAAGTAATGATAATAAGAACTCTGCTCATGGTTTGTTGAATGGTTAAATTCTCAGAACCTAGTCGAATACAGGTACAAAATACAGGGAAGAAGGAGAAGGAAGACCAAGAGAAGATAGATAAGAGAGAGCAAGGGAAGGAAAGACAGAAGGAGGAAGAAAGGAAGGGAGAGATGGATTGGCAAATGTTCTGGAGACCTTTTATTGGTGTCAATTGGATTGAGCCAATAAATATGGTCATCAGGTTGTTTCTATATCTTAATATTATTACTAATGCAATAAACATGGAACATGAAGATATTTCTTCAACATACAGATTTCATTTCCTTTGGTTGTATGACTCAAAAGGGGGATTGCTGGTTCATAAAGTAGTTTTATTCATAATTTTTTGTGGAATCATCACAATATAATCCATAACAGTTGTACCAATTCAAATTCCTACCAAGAGTGTACAAGGGTTTGCTTTGCCAACATTTGCCACCTCTTGTCTTTTTGAAATAGCCATCCTAAACAAGTGTGGCGTAATATCTCACTGTGGTTTTGATTTGTACTCTCCTGATGAAAACTGAAGTCAAACACCCTTTCATATACCTGTTGGCCATTTATAAGTCTTCTTTGTTTTATCTTGGCATATACATGATGGATGTCCAAGATTCCACCCCAACAGCAAAGGTGAGAACTTAGGACAAAATTCACAATTTAGCAAAAGAGCGAAGACAGTTTATAGACTGAGTGACACTGAATCTGTAGGTAGCTTCTGGATCCCAGATGTACAGACTCTCTAGAAGTGTTATAACAGCAAGTAGAAGCAATTGTGGTCCTCTATGTACTTTACCTCCCCACTGACCCCAATCCTGCCACCACCAAGGTTTTTCTTGATACTACTGGAAACATTAGGCCAGATCAGGGAATGCTAACTATCAGCAACCATGATTTTTTTTTTTTTTTAATTTGCCATAGGGCACATGCGCTCACTGGAGAGAAACAGAGAGGGAGAGAAAGAAAGTGAGAAAGCAACCCCCTGGAGGATGACCACTCTGCAATCCCTTCTCTTCTGCTCTCCTCTTGAGAATTTGGGGTGTTTTTCAAGCTTCTGGATCTGGGACTCAAACTATGCAGTTTGCCATGTGGGACTCAGCTGCTTTAACCACCATGCCACTTCGCTGGTCCACAAGCATTAATATCTGTGAAGGGTTTGATATATTTGATGATGGGTTCTTATGCAGTTGAATGTGTTTAGAGTTCCTATCTGCTGCCATTAAATTACTTACATGCTGTGTTCCTAGGCAAAGGGGAAGCTCCTACTATAATTTTTATTGTTGGTTTGTTTTTTTCCTTGAAGTTCTAATTTTTGAGGGAAAAATGTGTTGTAGTATTTAGTATTCATGTACTTAAATGCTTTTGTTATTTTATACAATAATTAGAGAATTAGTGGACTGAGTGACTTGTCTCATAAACTGTGTGTGCTCATGAAAGTCTCTGGGAGACTGGGAACATTCTCATTTGGCCTCATATCTCTGTAGGCCGTGCACCTTATAAATACTTTATAAATGTTTGGTAAACTATTTTTAAAAGGGACATCCAGAATATCATCTCAGACAAAAAAAAATCTGTTAAGGTTATTTATATTAAGAATTATTTAGGAATTCCATATGCAGTAGTGTTTCCAGTTACAAGGTGGTTGCCTAAGCAGTTTAGTGAGATTTCCTCCACTTTTCTCCATCCCTGTTGGTGTTGTGTGATTTAGTTTGTTTCATTAGGTTTACTTTTGTTTTAACCTGGATGTGACGCATTAGAGGACCTGATGGAAATAGGTCTCAAAGAGTTCTAAAATGGCAAACCGTACAGTGAAGAATGCCCACAGCATCCATGGCACCAATCCTCATTTTGTGGTGGAGAAGATTATTCTGACGTGAGTTTATGAGTCCAAGTACTGGAAAGAAGAGTGCTTGGGACTTACAGCCGAACTTGTAGTTGATAAAGCCATGGAATTAAGGTTTGTTGGTGGTGTCTATGGTGGCAACATGAAACCAATGCCCTTTCTGTGTTTAACATTGAAGATGCTTCAGTTTCAACTGAAGAAGGATGTAATTGTGGAGTTTATAAAAAATGAGAAAGTCTTTGCCTACCCCAGTGTCTCCCAGAGTTTTCCCAGTATTTTCCACCAGTAGTTTCATAGTTTGAGGTATTAGGTTCAGATCTTTGAGTCATTTTGAGTTGATTTTTGTTAATGGTGAAAGATGGGGAACACTCCTACACTGTGGGAATGTAAACTGGTTCAGCCACTTTCAAGAACAATATGGAGGTTCCTCAAAGATCTACAAATAGAACTACTATTTGATAAAGCAATCCCACTTCTGGGTATCTACCCAAAGGACAGAAGAATGCTCAGTCGGAAAAGTGCTTGCACATCAATGTTTATTGCAGCATTATTCACGATCGCTAAGACATGGAACCAACCCAAATGTCCACAAACAGATGAATGGTTGAGAAAAATGTGGCACATATACTCTATGGAATACTACTCAGCCATAAAGAAAAAAAAAAAAAAAAAGACCCTGGCATTTTATAGAAAGTGGTGGGATATAGATGCTCTAATGCTTAATGAAGCAAGCCACGATATGAAAGAAAGATATTGTATATACCCACTTAATATATACCAACTATCCATACTTTATGGTAGAGACCAAAATATTGGAGGGCATAAAAGCAGTAAAAATAGTTAGAGATGCTGAAGACAGTGTGAAATAGGGTGGGAGAAGCGAAGGGTATGGAAAAAGATAGCAAGAGAACAAACAGAGAGGCATGGGATTAGTGGGATACAGAAATGGTATATTACCTGTTGATGATAACATATATAGTTTTCTCAAATGGACTGGTCTGAGAAATATTTCACGTTGGGTAAAGTCTTTTTATGAGCAAACTGAGAAATAGTAATTGAATGTTTAAAGAAATAATGAGGATAACAATAATAATAATCTGGAAAAAAATGATGAAAAGCTATTTGATGATGATGTAGATAGTGATGTCTTTGTCTTGACTGATATGCACGGTATTCCTTCTGGAAAAAGAAATGTAATACACTGTAAAGTTATACGTGATTCAACGTAATATAAACAAGATCATGATAATAATGAATAAAAAATTTAAAAAGAAAGAAAAAGAATGACAAGTGCTGGCACACACACAAAAAAATGAAGATTAAGTATGTCCTCATGTTGGGGGCACTTTATATGAGGCTGACTGGCACTGCAATTGATTGTTACAAGCACTCGGAGCCTTTGTATAACGCCTATAGAAAGATCAAGAGCGAGAACTGAAATGGGGAGTTTGAACTGATGCATGTAGATGAATTTATTGATGAATTAATGCACAGTGAGAGAGTCTGTGATATTATTCTGATGCAGTTACAGAAATGCTACGTGTTTGAGGAAGCTGAGCAACTGGATCCTGGAGTAAGTGCTCTAGAAGACACGGATGATGTGGAGTCCAGTGAAGAAGATGAGAGGAGGATGAGAAGTTGGAAAGAGAAGCTACCAAGACTTGGACAAGCCCCACGGCTCTCCCATACTTGCTACAGAAGTAGGAGCCAGTCTCCCAGAGGCAGAGCCCATCTCCCAAAGAAGAAGCCCTTCACCTCGCAGAGAAAGACATCGGAGCTAGAGTCCAAGACATCACCGCAGTTCCTGAGATCAACCGCACAGATCCTGCTCCAAATCCCCAGGTCATCACCATAGTCACAGATACAGAAGCCACTCAGTTTCCTGAAAGGTTTAGGAAAGCCCATAAGAAGAGCTAGAGAGGGCTCAGTTTGGTTTTCGCCCAAATGACCTCCAATGAATATGAGAGTAACTCTCTATTGTAGAAGAATTAAGATCTACTCAGACAGCTATATTTTGATTTTTCATATAATTTCTCCACTTATGTTTTAAATGAAGGGGGTGCCGAGTTTTGTATCTCTTTTTGAATTATAGTCAACATTTTTGAGGCATCATGAGATTTCCTAAAGTCATTTTTCTACCCTACCAACCTGCACTGTGTTCAAACTTACGAAGGTAGAAAGATGGGGGTTAGGGGATATGAATAACAAGGAAAGAATGTGACTCTCTGGTGACCCTTTCCATTTTTGCTATTAAACCTGAAACACACACAAAGAAAGTTATCTATTTCTCTAAAATTACAGTTTAATGAAAGATTGTGTTTCCTAGAGAGAATTCAGCTTCTAGACTGTGTAAACTAATATGCATAGGTGATCAATCAAGAGTATTGGTGAGTTTAACACATTTTTAGGAGAAAAATCCATCCTTCTTCCCATTCTCTTCCCATTCAAGCCTTATCACTGCAGTAGCAGAAGCAAATCAGAGCACAATAATTACTGTTATTTAAATTAAGTCATCAGAAAAGTCATGGTAGATTTTTGCATAGAATAACATGAAAAAATACACATGACTTTTCCAACAACCCAGTAGTTCTTTAGTCAGTTTTTAAAGTGGCCTGGCTGCCAACAGTGTAGGAATACTCCCCTTTCACCACATCCCCTCCAGCACTTATCATTATTTGCTTTTACAATCCATTCTGACTGGGGTTAGGTGGTATCTCATTATGGTTCTCTCTTACAATGAGGGATGTTGAGCATTTTTTTCATAATCTTTTTGACTGTTTGTGTGTCTTCCTTAGAGAGTTGTTTATTCAGCTCATTTTCCCATCTTTTCATTGTGTTAATCATTTTCTTCCGGATAAGCTGCTTGAGTTCCTTGTGTATTCTGGTTATAAGTCCCTAATCTGAGGCACAGTTAACAAAAATTCTCTCCCATTCTAAATGTATGAATAATAATAATAATAAAATAAATAAATAAATAAATAAATAAATAAATAAATAAATAAATAAAAATAAAAGTAAAAATAAAGTGGCCTGGCTGCAACAGTCAAGAGATAATGAAGTTACATGGGAAAGCCCAGGGTTCAAATCCTTGGTGAACCTGAATTCACCTTGTGAGCACACCCATAGTTCAGATTCTGAGTAGACTTACACTTGTGTGGCTAAGTCTAGGGTTTGGATCCTCGGTTGACTGGATTTCGTGAGTACATCTGTGGGTGCTCAAGATCCTGGCTAACTAGAAAGCTAGGAGGAGAATCTCTGGATGATGAGGCTGTCAAGGGTATCTCTTTCTCTTTGTCTCTATCTCTCAAAAAATGGATGAATAAATTTTAGCTTGTATTTCACATTAAAATTTAAAATATGAAAAAAATTAAGGATATTGTTACTGCCTTTTTGAGTTTTAAAAACATACATAAAATACATGTATGATAAATATAAATAAATATGTTTTATGTGTATATAAACATACATATTAGTGCACATGTATATAATATATGTATATATCTTTGGGTAGAAGAGAATAAAAAGTATAATTTATTATGTGAAACACTGACAAACATATGCTTCTAGACCTGTCAGTTTTAGTACAGCTACTTCTTCTTGGAGCCATTCCATTCCCCTTGACTAAATATATATTTATAAGGAATTTTTAGACATACCCTTGCTTCAAATTTCAGACTGGTTTTTAGGGTAGGCATATAAAAACATGCCACTCTGCTTATCTATTAAACAAGTGATTTTTTTTCCTCTGGGCTGAAATTCATTTCTGAAACTGCTTAGCACTGCTATTTATATAAACCTTTCTGTGGATTTAACTTTTTCTTAATATGAAATTTTGTTTTACAGAGACTCTTATACAACATATTTAGGAAACATTAAATTAGCAATCGCTGAGATACTGTGTACCCATAAACCAGACTCTTGGCTGTTACACCAGAGAAAGTCAGTTTGCCGCAGTGAGCAACCAAGTAAAAGTGACTTAAGCAATTTTATTTTTTGGTTTTGGTTTTTTGTTTGTTTGTTTGCCTGTTTTCAGATTTTTGCAGAGGAGTTACCATCAAGAATCAATCAGCTGTAGAAAGACTATTTGAAGACCTGACACTAAAGGGACATTCCTGAAATATTTCTTTAAGATTCTCTATCACTTGGCCCTGATATTTCCTAGAATATCCCTCATGCACCTCACAGGATGGTATTAGTGTTGATTGCTTTGGCAGCTCAGTTGTACACTGTGGCCAAATCTCAGGAACCACTTGGAAAAGGCACAAATTTAAATAATAGTTTATAGACTGTGGTTCAAAGAAACTGGATGGATGGTTCTTCCTTGGATTTATTAGTGTCATCACATCCACAAGTTTATTAAACAATTCTGGGAACTCTTTAATACCTTGACCCTTTTATAGTACTATTGATCAAAGCCTTTGGACTCTTCCCAGTAATAAAACATCATTGTGCAGTGGATTAGGACCAAGAAACTACCTCTGAGAGGACTGCATAGCCTTTAGTTAGCATCTCTCGTAGACTAATTGTATTAATAGTTCATGAAATCCTCCTCTCCTTAAATATTTCTGTAAATACATTCTTTCATTTATATTACATTTAAATCAGTAAATTTTGAGTAGAGCAAAATGCTCTCCATAATACAGATGGGCCTTGTCTCATCAGTTAAAGGCCTTAATTGAGAAATGCTGACTTTCCTTGAAATAAAGGCAATTTTGCCAGCAGACAGCCTTCAAATTCAAACTGCAAAATCAACTCTTCTTTGGGTTGCTAACCCATTGACCTATCCCCAAAATTTTAGACTTCCCAGCCTCCACAATCACTTGAGTCTATCCCTTAAATATGTCCCCCTTCCACCTCTCTCCTCATCCTTTTCTCTTAATACACACACACACACACACACACACATACACACACACGCATACATACACACAGTATTCTATTTCTCTACAAAATCCTGACCAAAGTATCTATGGAAGCTAACATTTGGACATCAGCCAAAAAACGACCAGATAGGCAAAATAAGCAGTCCCTGTTGGATTACCATATAGCAGTAATTCTCAACTGCAGTGATGTCACCCCTCAGGTGACATGTGATAATAGATGGAGACATTTTTGGTTGTCAAAACCAGAAAGGATGCTACTGGTATCCAGTCAGTTGAAGACAGGGGTGCTGTTAAACCTCCTACAATGCACAGGACAGCCCCCATAACCAAGAAATACCCCGACCAAGATGTCAAAATTGCTAAGATTGAGACCCCCTACCCCATGGTGAAACCCATCACTTAATAAGTTCTGAACACACACAAAAGTTTCAATCATTTATTAGGGCTTGTCTCTTGATTATGAATAAACCATCAAAGACACCAGTCATATGAGAAGTTTTCAATATCAAAAAGGTTTAAACTGCAAATAAAATAGTACAAGGAGAAAATAAATCTTTTTGTAAAAAGTAGAATTAATTGCTAGAGGAGATAATGCAGGACACTGCATGTAGTGAGAAGGGTATTTTATTTTAAAATGACAATGAAATTGTACAGATATCTTGGGAAATTAAAAAGTGGGAAAAATTAATCAAAGGATCCAAATATATTGAAAATTTAAAACTTCCAGAATATAATAGAAAAGGTAAAAAGTAGAAAATAAAAATATATGTGAGAATACTAAAACATTTCAGAGAATAACAAAAGAAATTTAAATCACAAAAAATATGAGAAAGGGGAGGACTAAGGTAAAGAATTAGATAGATTACCTGTAAAGGTATAAAGCATCTAAATAGCAAACCTGAACTCTAAGATATCTATGGAAATGCTTTCAAATTCAAATAGCACAAAAGGCAAAAGAACTGAATCAATACAAAACATATAAACTCGCTGAATCTAGAAGAACAGAATGACTTGTGAATCAGTATTATATTCTCATTGCAAATAGCAACTTGATTCTCACAAAATATAATCTAGAACAGTATCCAGTGTTTCTTAATTAATTTGTAATTTTGTTAGGATTTAAGTTATACATTTCATTTTTAAGTGATGTAAGACCCATAAACATGAGGAATTTATACCTAGTTTTATCCCTGTGCATTTGTAACAATATAAAAATAATTTAAATGAACACTGAAAGTCCATATGATTTCCTTGAAAGAAAATCTGCACGTTATTAATGTTTGAGAATTATTTTCCTATAATTATTGCCTTTATGGAAAGCAATTTATTACTTAATTTAACATATTATTTCTACCCATGTTGTTTTATAATTGTAATCACTATTTCTTGTATTTAAAGATGAAGGCCAACTGGTGAAATGGTGGGCAACTGGATTCCATATGGCCAATCATCCGAGTCCTGGACCCTTCAGCTTGAAAAATATACCGGGAGTATGAGTGTGTGTGTCCAAAATTTCAAAAGGAGAAATGGAGGAAAAGGGTAGGAAATGGAAGAAAGGATGACTATCCCCTATAAATAGTGCTTTCTTACCTTTCCCTTTTTCTCTTCTCTGTATCTCTCTCTCTCTCTCTTTCTCTTTATTTATTTATTTATTTATTTATTTATTTATTTATTTGGAGAGGTTTTTGCTATAGGGCGTGTGTGCATGCCAGAAAGACAGAGAGAGACAAAGAGACAAAAAGCAAGAAATCATCCCCCCCCCAGGGGGGATGGCCACGCCACAATCCCTTCTCCTCTATTCTCCTCTCAGGATTTTGGGCACACATGCACACGCGCCTGGCATGAGTTTAAGCCACCGGGTCCAGGACTCGAACCGCAGTCGACTACATGGGAATCCAACGACATAGCCATTACACTAACTGCTGGTCCCTGTATCTCTCTCTTGAGAGTAAATGTGCCCTCTAGCAAAATAGATAAATTAATTCATTAAATAAAATGAAAATGATGGGTAATATTGAAAAGGTTGTTAAAGACAGACCTTACACAAAGTGCTAACCTGCATTTATGTCTCCTAGTCTAGAAACTAGACATAACCATGTCTACATCAAATATTTATGAAGATTAAAATTGAAAGCTCAAAGTGCGGACTTGATGGACAAGTTTTTAGTTAACAAAAGAGAAAGTTATTACTATAATATATATTTCTACATAAAAAGCCTACTATAAATTCCATTTTGAAGATTAAAAGTTGAATAAACCTTGGTCAACATGAACATGGGGCATCTTCAAATTCATTTACATCTTTTCTTTTCATTGCAGCATGATTCAATGTCAATTTGAACTAGCTACTTACAGTTTTCTTCTTCAACAGTTCTTGAATCTATTAAATTATTATAAGTCTTCTCATTTGGTACTATACTTTTAAGATCAATATAAATATATTTTACTCTGTCTTCTTAAATTTAAACTTATTAGAAGTGAGAGTTCAAAGTTGAATCAGAAACCAGCTGTTCTAAAATTATATCACCTCTACAGAGATCCCATGAAGATGCCATGGATAATAGTACAAAGAGAAGGAAAGAAAGGCTGAGAAATTGTCTGAGCTGTTCTTTCTAAGAAGGAGCAAGTGTATGTTTAATATGAAAGTACTCTAGGAAATGCTGACCCAGAAAGGGCTTGCCCACTGTATCCATAAATACCCTAGCCCTCAGAATCATCACTGTAGCCTTCAATATAATTATCCAATAGGCCTGCATAGCATTTTTGCAATTATATTTTTTCAAATTTTTGCAATGCATTTTCACATGCATAGATTGCTCTTCAGTTTACGGAAGTTAGCACAATTCACACAGTATAGTGCTAGAAATAAAACACGTTCTTTCACTTCACAGCAAACTAATGTGTGTTCTAGAGTGAAAATTGTCACACCTGTCAGGCTGGTGAGGTCAAGCATGTGAAGAATGGTTTATGTGACTCTCAGAAACAAAAGGCACAGGAAAATGAGTTTAACAAAGAATAAAAAGTTTACTTGGGCCTGGCAGGTGGCATGGTGACTAAGATGCTGGATAACCACATGGTGGACCGTGGTCCAAGTCTCAGACCTGGCAGCTTACTTTCTTACTTTCCCTTTCTCTCTCTCTCTGGTCAAATTAAAATAATAATAATAATAGTAATAAATAAAATTAAATAAATAATTCCTTAAAAAAATTACTGATACCTCCCATCGCTGGATTCCTAGGCAATAAGAATTTCTTACACCTCTCAAAAGGAAGAAAAAAGGCTAAGAACTAAACTTTACAGATTGGACATGGTATGTTTAATTTTTGTTTAGGGTTTTTTTTAGAGAGAGATTTTTACTATAGGGCGCATGCACTTGTTGGAGAGAAAAAGAGAGACAGAGTGACAGAAAGCAAGAAATCTCTCCCCAGGGTAAAGGACCACACCACAATCCCTTCTCCTCCATAATCCTCTCAGGATTTGGGGTATGCTCACATACACGCCCAGTGAGAGTTTCAAGCCTGCAAGTTCAGGACTCTAACTATGGTCAACCACATGGGAGTCCAGCGCCCTAACCACTATGCCCCTGCTGTCCCCAAGGCATGGTATGTTTTAATGAACAGTAGACAAGTTCATCTTGCTCAAACATAGCAACAGAAAAAAATCATGATGAAGCTGGAACAAAAAGGGACCAGATCCTCTCTCCAAAGCCTAAAAGAGACAGAGTCATATGCATAAAGGATAGAAATCTGAAGCCATGGGAGAGTGTTAAAAGTGATGCAGCTTGTCATAAAATCATGCTTGCTTATTGACTAGAGAGACTAGTACATTTATTAGGAGCTACAGAGAGAGAAACAAAATACCAATAAACTAAAGTCTAAAAAAAAAAAATGTACCACCCACAAAAAGACTATCTGGATGGTTCTAATGCATAGCTAATATCAAACCCTGTAAAATGCTGTTTCTCTCTGCTTTGGAACAAACACACAAAATGATATTTAAAAAACTTAAAATATGAATCCACGAAAACAACTTGGATATGTATGTAAACACTGACTAGGCTATTATAAAATGACTCGGCTTCTACAAGGTGAAACAACACCTGCTTAACTGCTTAGAAACGTCACTCCCTTTTAAGTATCAGACACTTCAGAAAAAATATGTCATGGTAAAATTATATATTATCAAGACTGAGCTATTTGGTTTTATAATTTATATGGCATCTGTCAATTTATTGCTTCTTGGTTCTGAATTCAACTCTCACTATATGCTCTGTGGTAAACAAGGAAATTCCTTGACGCTTTTTACTTGTTTTGTTTTGTTTTGTTTTGTTTTGTTTTGTTTTGTTTTGTAGAGGGTACATGTGCTCGCCAGAAAGAAAGAGAGGGAGAGAGGAGGGGAAACCATCCACAATGGAGAAGGATCATGCTGCAATCCTTTCTCCACCTCTTCTTCCTTTGAGGATTTTAGGCATACACACACATGTGCCTGGTATATTTCTGAAGTCACTGGATCTGGGACTCAAAGTGTACAGTTGGCCATGTGGGGTCTGGCTGTCTTGATCAGCATGGAGCAAACCCAAAGCCTTTTACTTAAGCTTTTTCAGTAAAAGGGACTGGAGAAATAGTATAAGAGAAAGAGGCTTTCCGAAATTTCCTACACAGGACAGGAGTTAGGTGCAAGGGTGTAAAGATATACAGTAGAGTCTGTTCCAGCTTCCAGCCCAGAACATGGTCCCTCTTTGACTTTGTTACATCCTAGGCCTAGTGATAGCTTTTCCTCAGTCCCACAGCCATGGAAACAAAGACCCCAGACACATGCAGTCTTTGCTCTAAAAGCTTCCTACCACACCGGACTCCTCGGTGTAGGCTTCTAGCAGCTGCCTGTTACCTGTAGAGTCACACACCAAGCAGTTCTTCAAAATTTACCCACCTTGCATGCCTGCATGTGCTACAGACCTTTTACCACAGCTGGCACCAGATTCTCAATGAACAACCATGCCACTAGTTGCTGACCACCTGTTCATCTGCCTCCTCCACCTGACCTATTGTTTGCCCAGAAATTCCAGACCAGCTCAGGCCTGGCCAAACCAATAAACAACTCTACTATCTATGGAGCTGAACTCTACCTTGTTGGAGAACCCTTCCTAGTTTGTCCTTCCTCAGCTACACACCTTCAGCTACCATATAGTTTTCTTATGTAGTTTCTCTTTTATCATATTTAGCAATTCTTTACATTAACTTCCTTTGTTTAACCTATTATGTCATCTCTGTCTTCTGATTGGACCCAGACTGCTGCAACTTGGAAATAGGGAAAAGAAATGAAATCTAAAATTAAGACATATTAATTGACTTATTAAGTACTATATGTCAGATAACATTTTAAACAACTTAAGTATTTTATATAATGTAGTCCTAAAAACAATTCAATATGGCTAAATATTTAAAGTTCAAGGAGATTAAATAACTTGTCCTAGTTCGTATTTCTCAGTAAGAGGTATAAATAGAATTCAAACCCTTATCCTTCTGAATATAAATAGCTTTAACTTATGAAGTTAAAAGTTTATGAAGCTCCATATTTATATTTGTAAAGTTGTATATTTATATTTCTATCCACATACCTAAGTAAGTATCTTCAGACAAAAAATGCATTGAGAGAAGAGCTCTCTGGGGAGTAAAATTAGCAAGGGTTGGTGATTGATTAAGTACAGTAGTGAGATATGGATAAGGTATTAAAAGTGGAACTGATTATCAACACTCGCTAGAGCATGTATGACATTGGATTCTCAGTAAGATCACTGTAGGAATTAATAACCAAGGCATGCCAGAAAAAAAGCAGGATTTGCAGAACGCTTGTCATGGAATTATTGGTAAGAAGCATGAATTTGTCGTAGGACATTATAGGATATTTCTAAATGTTTGTTGCGGGTCCAGCAAAGAGTGGCAGTAAGGTGGATGTAGGGAACCCATAGGACGGATTCATCTGGAAGGTGACAGCGCAAGGACTTGGCATCAGACTGAAGAACAGAAATGAACAAAAAACAAATCTGAAGATTGGGAACATTAGGAGAATCTCTAGAAACCCTTCACAAAGTAATGAGATCCCTGGAAGTTTCATGAAGTAATACTTTCCTTCTCATGGAAAACACATGTGATTTACTGTAAGATAAAGTCTTATCAACTATTCATAAGCCAGAAGTGGAGAGGTAGGAGAGAACTATTATTTACTATCTCTATGGGTTCATTGTTTTTTTCTGAATAAAGCAGTAAGAGGGATGGGATTTTTTTTCCCTTAGAACAGCTGGGAATTAATAATCTCCACAGAGACCTATGTACCAGCAACTCTTCATAAGCCCCTACTGCCTAAAGACAGATATCAGTTCTAAAATCTCAAATATCAGACAATTAAATAATTCTCTAGTAGTTCTATGTTACCTGACATTGCATTTTATAGAAAATTGGGAGAAAGAGAAAGAGAGAGAGCAAATTATTATTTTAGAAAGAACCAGTAAATAGAAAATAAATATTTAGATAAATTAAGGCTGAGAGGTGACCTCTCACTTTATAGAGAGAAACTTGAACCACTGAATGGCAATGTTATCTCTGTTACTTTAGGTCATTCACAAAGTTTATTTGTCAGGGGTCTCCTGCACAACAAAATTAATAAGATATATATACATACATATATGTGTGTATGTGTGTGTATGTGTGTATGCAAGATTTCATGAAAAATATGTATTATAAAAAATGCATAGATTTCAAAAATTTCTTGCAGCAAAATAAAACTTGCACTTTAATTATATTTTCTCACAAATTTTTTGAACGCCCCCCCCACACACACACACATATAAACACTCCTTTATTATAAGGAATTGCCTCAAGTGATTATGTAGTCCCAAGATAGGCAATTAGCAACGGGAAACCTAGGACAATCAATAATGTTACCTCATAAGGGAATAAAAAAGAGAATTATTGGGACCAGCAGATGGTGAAATGGTTACCTTGCTAGACTCCCACATAGTCAACTGGGGTTGAAGTCCCAGACCCGGTGGCCTAAAAGTCACGCTGGGCATGTGTGCACGAGTGCCCAAAATCCTGAGAAGAGTATGGAGGAGAAGGGATTGTGGTGTGGCCATCCCTTTTAGGGGGTGATTTCTCGCTTTCTGTCTGTCTCTCTTTGTCTCTCCAGCAAGTACACACACCCTATAGCAAAAATCTCTCCCTCTAAAAGAGAACTATCTCTCTAGACATATCTATAAATACATATATATGTTCATAACAAATGAAATATTCACAATTATAGTTAGTCCTCACTTCTGTAATGGTCTTGTCTTTAAAGCTGGAATTCATAACTACTTTCTTTCACTACTCGTTCCACAATCCCTTGTCTTTCAGCAAGCACCTCAGTTGGCCATGGCTCTTTTCCTGGTGGGGTGACCCAAACCTTCATTCCTGAATGGTCTAGGCTATTAGTAGTCCTGCCTGGGTTGGGTTATTGTAGTTTCCCATTGACCTTAATCACTGGTCATGGTTATATTAAGAGACACCCTAAGGAATCTCCTGTATTCCATTTTTTATTTCACGTATTATATGCATAGTGAAATTTAATTTAGTCAATGTTTACTACATGAGAGATGACTCATATTTGTTTGTATTTGTTAATAACATAAAGAATACCATAATAAAATATTTCCAATGAAATGTTGCACATTTTAGATTAATTTTTAGGGCAAATTTTTATAAGGAGCCTTTTTAAGTAGGTACATTTCTAAAACTTTTGTAGGTATTGACAACTTGCCATTCAGACATTTTGAGTGCACATTTCCCTCAGCAGAAGTGGGAAACATTTTGTTTCATGCTTTCATCAAATAGTAGGTCCAAAAATGCTTTTAATTTTTATTTCTGAAATTACTAATGAGATCATAAATACTTCTTGATGATGCCAGTGACTTCACCCATACTTCTTTTTATTGTCCGTGTTTATTGAAACATGATGTTTAACACGTTTATCACTACACAGAGCACAGAGTTACTGTGTGTGTGTGTGTGTGTGTGTGTGTGTGTGTGTGTGTGTAAGAGCAATAAAATGTACTCCCTGAGCAAATTTCCAGAAGGGAATACAATAGTATGAACTACAGTCCTCATGTTGTACATTAGATCTCTAGACTTTCTTATTCAGCTTTTATGTTCTCTTAAAAACACTTTCCATCCCCTACTTTCAAAGTTATTGTAATATTAGTTTGAAAGGTATGTTTGAAAGGTCCCTTAGAGAAATCCCTGCCATGTCTCTAAAAATAACAGGAGGCACATTTCTGAGTTTCCTTAAATACTAATATAAGATATTCCATAGAAACTCTGACAAGACACATCTAACTTTGCAAAAAATAACACATCTGCAATCCAACCTCATTTATCATTGAGCACTTGGAAGCACAGGGCAATTATTTTTAAAGATAAATCAGGATTCTTTTGTGAGGGAAAAAAACATTATTTTACAGATGGAATTGTAAATGTTTTGTGAAAAAGATATATTTAGGCAGAGAGGTGACCTCTGGCAGGCAAATTTGCCCTATCAAGTAGTTTCTCATGGTGAAGGAGGTGTGAGTTGCTTATTAACTAAATATAACAATACTTCAAGGCATGAGTTTTTAGCTAAAACCTTTTTGTTGGAGTCTAGCAGATTGGCTCTGAGCCTTATACCATATATCTTGCCAAGCATAAGAATGTTACAGAACAAACAAAGCTTCTTTCAGCTCCTACCTTGAGGTTACTTCTATTCCCATCACTTGTAAAAAGTCGGGTGTTACTCTTCATACATATAGATAACCTGGCCCAAATAATATGTGACTGCTTTACTTAAGGCTTTGATCCAGTACTTTTAAAAAGTTAATCAATCTCTCTTTTCTTGTTGTCCTGCTTTAAACTTCCTTTTAGAAATATTTTTTCTTTATTCATGATAAAACATTTATGTGCACATATGAAAGTGAAAGAGAGAATAACACCCTCCAAGGTGCTAGTCACACCATGATGTCCTTTTTCCAGTCCTCCAGCCCATCAGAACTTACATTGTCATGCACACGTCTGGTTTGTTTCAGGCACACTGGCCAGGGGATTCAAACTACAGATGCCACATGTGATCCAGCTTCTCTTGAGCAGGACATTACCAATGCACCAGAGAGCCAGCCCAGAAATATATTTTTTTAATTGAGGTATATTTGACAAAGATTGCATATATTTAAGGTGTGTGATTTGATGATTTTATATACATTCACATTGTAAAATAATCACCCCCAACTAATTAACATATTTCTCTCCTCAAATAGTACTTTCCTTTGTGTGTGTGTGTGTGTGTGTGTGTGTGTGTGGTGAAAGTGTGTAAGATCTATTCTATTAGCAAATTTTGAATATACAATAAAATATTATTCCTTATAGTCACATTTTTTAAGAGAAATTTTTTTCCTATAGGGCACATGCACTAACCGGAGAGACAAAAAAGAGACAGAAAGACAGAAAATGAGAAATTACCGTCCCTCCCCCCGCCCCCAAGGAGGGATGGCCACATCGCAATCTCTTCTCCTCCATTCTCCTCTTGGGACTTTGGGCATACATGCATACACTCCCAGCATGAGTTTCAAGCTGCTAAGTCTGGGACTCGAGCTATGGTTAACTACATGGGAGTCCAGAAACATAACCATTAAGCCATCTGCTGGCCCCATATAGTCAAAGTTTTTATACTAGATCTCCAGGAAATATTCATCATACAGGTAAACTTTGCATATATTGACCATCATCTCCTCATTTCCTTCTTCGCCCAACCCTTGGCAACCAACTCTCCACTTCTGTGAGTTCAGCGTTTGTAGATTCCACATACAAATTAGAAGAGCAGTATTCGTCTTTCTGCATATGGCTTATTTCATTTGGCATAAGGTCCTCTGGGTTTATTCATGTCACAAATAGCAAGATTTCTTTTACTACGGTGGGATAATATTTCAGTGTGTGTGTGTGTGTGTGTGTGTGTGTGTGTGCTGCTGTTGTGAATAATGCTGCAATGAACATGAGAGTGTAGATACCTCTTTGACATACTGACTCTATTTCCTTTAGCTATATATTCAAAAATGGAATTGATGGATCATAAGGTAATTCTATTTATAATGCTTTGAGGAACCTCCATATTATTTTCCAAAATAGCTATTTCAGTTTACATTCCTATCAGCTGTATACAATGGCTCCTTTTTCTCCACATCTTTAACCACACTTACTATCTTTAGTCTTTCTGATCATAGCCATTCTAACAAGTGTGAGATAAGATTTCAAGGCAATTTTGATTTACATTTCCCTGATGATTAGTGATGTTGAGTAATTTTTCATATACCTGTTGGCTATTTGTATATCTTCTTTAAAGAAATGCATATTCGGATTCTTTGATTTTTTTTTCCTTTTCTTTTTTTTTCTTTTTTAAATTTAGGTTTTTGTCATAGGGTACAAGTACTTGCCAGAGAGAGACAGATGGAAGGAAAGTAAGAAATCACATCCCCACCCTCCCCATCCCGCCCAGTGGAGACGGCCATGCTGCAATCCCTTCTCCTCCATCGTCCTCTTAGGATTTTCGGCATGTACACATATGTGCCTGGCATGTTTTTTAAGACTCCAAATCCAGGACTTAAACCATGGCCAGCCATATTGAATCCAGCACTTAGCCATCACATATTTTTCGTTGGTTGTTTGCTTTTAAAGCAGGTTATTTTTTTGTTTGTTTTGCTACTGAGTTGTATAAGTTCTTTACATAGTTTGAATATCAACTCCTTATAAATTAGTTGTAAAGGGCAGCAAATATCCTGGCTGCCTCTTCACTCTGTTGCTTGCTATGCGTAAGCTTTACAGTTTGATATACTCCTACTTGTCTATTTGCTTTTGTCTGTGCTTTTGATATCATATCCAAGCAATCAATGCCAAGACCAATTTAAAAAGACTTTTTCTCTATTTTTTCTTCTCGTAGTTTTTGTTTTCTTGCTTCAGATCTTCTGCTTAGTTTTTAATATGTTTTTAATTGACTCTTATATATGGTGTAATCTAAGGACTGAATTTCATTCTTCTGAATGTGGATATCCAATTTTCTCAGTATCACTTACTGAAGCAATTATCCTTTCCTCTCTCTGTCCATGGCACCCTATAAAAGATCAATTGACTGTGGATGCGTGAATTTAGTTATGAGATCTCTATTGTGTTCCATTGGTTTATATATCTGTTTTTATGCCTGTACCATATAAATTTTTTTAGAGAGATTTTTGCTATAGGACACAGGTGCTTGCCAGAGAGACAGAGACAAAGAGAAAGAAAATGAGAACTCATCCCCCGTGGGGAATGGCCATGCCGCAACCCCTTCTCCTCCATTCTCCTCTCAGGACCTTAGGCATGCACACACATGTGCCTAGCGTGAGTTTTAAGCAACCAGGTTTGGGACTCAAACTGCGGTCGACAATCTGAGAGTCCAGCAACATAACCATTATGCCATCTGCTGGTCTTTGTACCATACAGTTTTAATCTCTATACCTTTTAGTATATTTTGAAATCACATAATGTAGTTCTCTGGCTTTGTTGTTCTTGCTCAAGACTGCTTTGGCTATTAGAGGTATTTCAGAGTTTAGACGAATTTAAAGGCTTTTTTCAGTTTCTTCAAAAAAATTCATGGAAATTTTGATAGGGACTGTATTAATATGTAGATCACTTTGGGTAGTACAAACACTTTAATGACATTAACTCTTCAGAGAGAACATGAAGTGTCTGCATTTATCTGTATCTTTCATTTCTTTCATCAGTGCTTTATCATTTTCAGTGTACAAATCTTTGGTTAAGTTAACTTATAAAAACTGTATTCTTTTTGTTGTTCTCATGAATAGGATTGTTTTTATTACTTTTCTTTTTGAATAGTTTGTTGCTCATAAATAAAAACATGATTTACTTTTGCACTTTTTTTTAAGATAAGCAAAATCAACAAACCTTTAGCTAGAGTAACTAAAAAAGAAAGAGAAAACTCAAGTAAGGGAATTTGTACATTCCTATCACTTACCAGGTCAGAATTCAATTAACTAGGATCTCAGAAATTAAGTCCAGTTACAATTAAAATGATGAAAATGCATCAGCTGTCACATATGCCCTGATTTAAGTAGAGGCTTCTCAGAAAATCTCCAGAATTTCCTAAGGTTCCTTCGCACAAAAAGTAAGTTTAGAAGGTTTATTTGCTGTTACAGCTTCAACACTTGCTGAGCGATCTGAAGACAAAAACTATCTTTTCTACATCTCAATTTCTCATTCATAAAAAGAGAGTGTGTGTGTTTGTGTGTATGCACTAGGCTTGTCATTTCTCAGTTCTTTTTTGTTCTAAAATTCTTTTAATTTTCAAAATAAGGAAAATGAGATTTGAATAATTTGAATAGCTTTTGGAGGTCATAAAATTAAGACTAGCAGGTTCAGTCTCTGCCATCTTTGATATTAATTTACTAACAATTTCACAAAAGGTAATGTATTGAACAATGTCAGAAAAATCCAAACATTATCTAGAAATTGATGTATAATCAATTTCAGGAGCCTTATATTTGTGTCAAAATTATTTGGGGAAATATCATTTGATTTCAGATTGGACATTTTCCTTTCGCCACTTGGACAAGCTACGTGGACAAGGCAGACACCTGGTAATATACACATACCATAAAATTTATGGCCTAAGTAAGCTGAAACTTATTTTAGCCTTACTCATTTTAAAAACCAGAATTTTCTTCTGGAACTATGGCATTATTTTCAAAGGAAAACTGTCTTCTTTCAAACACTCCAACTCCCCTGGACTTAGAACACTTGTCTGTGAGGAAAGTAGTATTTATTGTCAGTGGCTCATTCCTCATTTCGAGTTTGAATTTCTGAGCATTATGGAAATCAACAATATTCTAAAATTTTGTTGTGGTTACCTGTTTTAGTAAGTACATACGCCTTGGCAGGAAAGTGTGAAAGGGTGTTCTCGTGAAAAACAGGATGGAATGATTTTAGTCCCTCAGTACCTTATTATTCCAGGACCTGTTGTTAGGAAAGCAGCTCTGTAAGTGGTCACCCCTTACCATACAAACTGTATGAAATTAACCTTTACATTTTCATTAAGTTTCTTACAAATAACCCATAAGCTTGCTATTCTGAAAAATAAGTAAAATGCAAAGAAAGAAGAGGACGAGGAAGAAAACTCACATTTGCGATCACTGTTTCTGTCACATTTTGTAAAGAACCTGATTGCAGATTTTACCTTTTCAGATGAATAATGCAGCAAAAGCAGAGCCAGCCCAGCCTTTCTATTACAGCTTGAATAAACTGTTGGAATATTTTTATCCTTCATTATCTGTTGGTTTTCTTTTGTATTGGTACTACACTATCCATTATAGTTAGACAATGGAACTCAATTACCAGAAGTTCCCTATATATAAATCGCCTACGATCGCCACATTGGATCTATATAATTCCCATTTTATGTCATGTTGGTCTCTTTCAATAATCCATCCCATACACAAAATGGGCTGTGGAACAATAATGAGGGCAATGATTATCCCATACCATTGGTGGGTTGCCCATGCCTTGAGCAGCAATATATATTCTGCAAGCCGGAAACCTAGAAGCCTTTCATTTCTTTCTATTATACGTAACACAAAGGAGCTCATTTTCATCATTCATAAGAATAATGTTCTTCTCACTTGGAAGTTTTATTCTGATTTATGGCATAAGCTAGCCATTTTCAGAATGAAATGACTATTTTAAATGGCACTTCTTAAAAGCTCTTCAGGTCACTGAAGGTGGAAAAATATCACATTGTTCACATCAGACTTTGACAAAAACAAAAGTCTTTAAGATGCATTTCTCCTAAGTCTCTTTCTCACTCACAAAATGCATAAGGAGAAATAACACATCATACCATCTCCACCATGTATGTACTTAACATGCTATATGGTCTTATATCCATTTGGGACAGAATATGTGACACGCTAGAAAATATAATAATAGGATAATGGGGGGGTTAAAATTAGAATATGGACAGGAAACTATTGACTTCTAGAGCTTCAGAAGAGAAGAGGAAACAGGTACAGAAATGCAGAGATGAGTTAAAGGTTAAAGAGATTGTAGTACCTCATGTCTATAGTAGCTTTGGAGGAAATTAAAAAACAGTTTTGCCACAAAGAAATAAAAAGGAAGAAATAAGAAAAACACTGCTGTTTTTGTTTTTATTTTCCTATTTGAAGTTTCCATAGTCTTGAAATCTTGGTTTCTTGCTCGTACCAAAGTGTCACTTAGTTGAGTATTGTGTATGTAAGCTACCTGTGCATCACTGATAAAAGAAAGGAAAAAAAAAAAACTGTAAGAATGATTTTTGCCTGAAGATCACTATTTTTTAATGAAACAGAATGTCAAAATAGTCTTTTTAAAAATTTTTGATATTTTCTTTTACGGAAATAGAATTGAAAATGAAAGACATTGAGGAATACCAGAATACTTCCCTGATCATTTGCAAACTGGCTGTTTTCTTGTGTTATCATAGAACCATAAAGGGCTTAGAATGTCAATTTTCCATGAAATTCTCAAAAACAAGAATCAGGCTCTCCCAACAACAGAAAGGCTTTTGACTGACTTATGGCAGATTTCTGCTCAAGAGTAAGAGGAAATTAGGTTAGTTTCTTGGTGCTTAACTATGTCATAGATTTATTTCACTATATCCTTGCTCTAAAACATGCTTTATTTAAATAGAATGATCTTTAATATTTTATGTTTCCACCTGGCTAGTTAATAAAGATATACAGTTATAATGAAAAGAATTTAATTGGGGAGAGACATAGGAGCAGTATGAATAAAGAAGTAAGTAATAAAAGTGGCCAAAATGTATACTTCATTAGTACATAAAGGTGTAGGCAATACAATGTCAATGGCAGGCGAATCTGAGCTCAGAAGTCAATAATTTGGATCAAAGAGTAGAAAGTTCAGCCTCTCTGATTTAGTTAATAGTGTATGGAACTGTAGCCACATGGTGACCATGGTTCAAGCCCTTTAAAGTAACTTAAAAATATACTAGGAACATGCATGTGTATCCAAGATTCCAACAGGTTGAGGACTGGAGAAAAGGGACTGCAATGTGACTGAGCCCTGTCTCACTCTCTAACCCCCACTTTTTCTCTCATACATGCATTTAGTACATCACGAAAATTTTTCCTTCTTCAGTTTTTCTATAGGGCATGTGTTCTTTCCAGAGAGAGACACAGAGAAAAAGTGAAAAATCAACCCTCGGGACCAGTAGTTAGCGTAATGGCTATGTCGCTGGACTCCCACATAGTCGGCCGCGGTTCAAGTCCCGGACCCGGTGGCTTAAAACTCACGCCGGGCGCGTGTGCGTGCGTGCCCAAGATCCCAAGAGGAGAATGGAGGAGAAGGGATTGCGGCATGGCCATTCCCCCTGCGGGGTGATTTCTCGCTTTCTATCTCTCTATCTCTCTCTGTCTGTCTGGTGAGCACACGCACCCTATAGCAAAAAAAAAAAAAAAAAAAAAAAAAAAAAAAAAAGAATCAACCCTCAGGGGGAATCGCCACAAGATAATCCCCTCTCCTCCATTCTCCCCTTGGGATCTTGGGCATGTGCCCAGCCTGTTTTTTTAATTTGCCAGTCCAGGACTCAAACTGCAAAGCTGACCATGTGGATCCATCTACCTCAACCCCATTGGCTGACCCTATCATGAACTTTTTAAAAATACTTTTAAAAAATAGAGACAAACATGATGCACAGTGTTTTGTTTTGTTTTGTTTTGTTTTGAGCAGTTTTTGCTATAGGGTATGTGCACTCGCCAGAAAGACAGACAGAGACAGAGAGACAGAAAGAAAGAAGGAGGATGGCCACGCCACAATCTCTTCTCTTCCATTCTTCTCTTGGGATCTTGGGCACGCATGCACACGCACCCAGTGTGAGTTTAAGCTACTTGGTCCGGGACTCAAACTGTGGTCGACTACATGTGAGGCCAGTGACATAGCCATTATACCAACTGCTGGTCCCCATGATGTGCAATCTTTAGCAAATGTGAAATTCATATTAAAGTCAGCGTTAGAGTAGGTGTGTGGATATAAGTTTCAAGTCAGAAATACAGTTTCAAAAACAGACGTCAATGAACCCATCAATAAACCATTTATTAAGGCATCTAAGCAAAACCTGTCATTACAGAGGTTGTGCTCTAGGAATTTCTTAAGTTTTCTAGATAGGTTGGATCAATCTTAAGGTAAATATGGAATTAGCTGGCTTTACAAGCCCTGACCAGGTCAGGAATCAAAATCAAGGTAGTCAGCTTATTCATGACTCTGCTTCACGTTTTGTCTTGCAAAGATCCAAAAAGGCTTTATGAAGGAAGTTCTAAGATTAGGCTATCCCAGGAAAAATATCAGAATTTATACCCCTACTGAAGGAAGCCCTTTGAGTCAGAACCCAGAACACTGAACATGTGAATCCTGACGCAGGAGCCTTGAGATGTATCCATATTCATTTCACTCCTCTAATTCCAGGCACAACCCGATGGCCCTCATTACTCTATTACTCCAATAGTGCTCTAGGCTCAGAATCTTACATGAAGGGAGTCCAGGACCTAACTCACCCTACAACTCTTCTATTAATGGCTCAGCCTACATACCTTCATTTTCCAATAGTGATCCATGCCAAAGGCCAAACTCGCTCAAGGGAGCAGTACTGTCAGCCCCCTTCTCAGTCTTTGACCCATGTCTAGAGTCACTGTCTGAGTGATAGAATTAAAATCACACATAAGAACCAGATATATATATGCAAAGGATTTGAGAGAAGTTATTAGACTAACATCCAGAGAAAACTGGAAGAGATACTGTATATGCTCACAACAAGATATGCAAGAGTAGGTTTCCATCCAGAACATGAAAAAGTCAGTTATGAAATGCAAACTTGTCAAGAAAATGAGGAGCTGTCTCTTCTATAGTGGGTTAGATCTGCCTAATGGTCCCAACAGTTTCTGAAAACAAGGTTGCTATTTTTAGGCATCCTTCTTAGATGACTAAGAGCTGGTGGGTACATTTTATAAAAATGTAGAAGTAAATAACTATTCCCTTTGATTTATTTAAACCTGCCTATGGACACTCAGCCTTTGAACCACATAGTCATGTTGAAACCAGCTTTCTGTAAGTTAAGCACCAATATTTTAACTACTAGATGTGATTTTAAATTATTTCATCATCTCGGTTAGCTGCTTCTTTTTAATCTTATTTGGTACCCTTTTCCCAGCCATAACTTCTTCTAGGCCTTCTAGTTGTCAAGTCCCAGAAATGTAAAACAACAAGATGTGGTAAAGAGGCAGTGGTGGCAAAGGCTCAGAACTGACTTGCTCTGCTCTGGTCTCTCTGTGCCTTCCAGGTCTTAAAGGCTATTTCTATGAAATTTAGCTGTGAGCCTCTTCCATCTCTTCCTCTAAAATTCTCCCAATTCTTCCTTGCCTCATAGACACACAAGATCTATGATGACACTAACCACACTACAGGAGATGCTGCTGGTTTTTAATTTAATTTAATTATAGCTTTAATGCAATAATTGCTGTTTGCCTCCTCCCAGCATTCAGATGTTGATTCTGTAAAATGTACAAAGGATCTTGAGATTCTCAGAAGAAATATATTGTTTAATGACTTTAAAAATATGTAAGGAAACTCAATCTAATATCTGTAACAATTAAAAACTTCTAGGGAATTATTTCTGAAATATTTCACCACATGTATTGTCATATAATACAAAGATACTCACTAAAGTTTTAGTTTCAATAGCAAACAAAAAATAACAACAATCAAGAAGTTGATCGATATTATCTTTGCTAAATAATGCTGGTTTAACCACAAAATGGAGTCTTACATAGCAAGTGAATGTTTGAAGCAACCTTATATTTAGTAGTAAAAAATAATATCTAAGATATTTTAAGTGAAAACAATGACATAAAGAATATTCTTATTTTCAGAGGATGTCTATGAAATGATATACACAAAATTGATAACAGTGGTTGATCCTAGATATCAAATAGGTGGCTGGACACAGAGTAGATTTCTTTCATGCACTCTTTCACACATACTGAATTTTGTACCATGTACATACAACTAGCTCTTTTAAAATAATTTATATTTATTTAAAAATATTTACAAAGAATAAGCTTCTTTTTGCTCTATCAGTTTTACTTAGAAGAAATCATACAGTTGGGAAAGAAAAACATATGAATAATTTTATTGCAAAGGACATTTTTAAAAAGTGAAGGACAATGGTATTTTGGTGTCAGAAAACCTGGATTCAAATATTGTCCAAATCTCCTGCCAAATCCTCTGATCCTCAGGTCTTTCTTTTACTTAAAAGCAAAACAAAACAAAACAAACAAGGTTGTAAAAGCAGAAAACTCTTCACATGAAATAATGGATGACAAATTCCTAATACAGCATCTGGATCCATAACAGTGCTCAATACACTCTATTCTATCATCTTCTAAAATGAAAAATAGCAGAAGGAAGGAAGGAAGGAGAAAGAAAGCAAGCTGTTCATTGACTCACCAAATCAAACTGAAACTTACATATTCTATCCTTCAGATTCACACCACACATTTATACAAGTGTGTACTACTTTTTAGTAATGTAGTTTACCACATCTGGATATATAGCCTGCAGGAGATCCTTGTTCCTACTTATCCTAACATTCCTAAGGGGAACTGGAGACTCAGGAAACAGGCAGGGCTTACCTGTGATCATTGTTGAAAAGCGTCATTTGTTTTTCTCTTCTTGTTTTTGATAATGATGGGAGCTATGTCCTAAGTCTAAGGTCTATCTGAGGTGCATTTTTTTATCCAATTGACATTTAATACCCACTTGATCTAAAACTTGTATTCAATTCTGTAGGCTTAAAAATACAAAACCAACAAGGAAGCTTACAATTCACCACAGAAGATACATTATGAATATAAATAAATATAATGAAGAAAGTGATGGATAAAATGAGAGGAAAAATATAAACTACTCTGAAAAGCATTATTCATAATAGGCAAAAAATGGAAACAACCCAAATTTTCATGAGTTGATGAATGGATAAACAAAATGTGTGTGTGTGTGTGTGTGTGTGTGTGTGTGTATGTACACACAATGGATAATAGAAGAAGTGCTTTTTAAAAAATTCTTTAATGGCTGGGCCAGTAGGTGGTGTGGAAGTGAAGTCAGCTGGATTAAACATAGCCTACTGAGCAGTTGGAGTGCCAGAACTGGTAGCTTGCATATCACAATAGGCACATGTGTCTGTATGCCCAAAACCCCAAGAGGAGAGTAGAATAGAAGAGACTGTAGTGTGGCCATCTCCACCCCCCACCCCCGGGGGAGAAGGGATGGGTGACTTCTCACTTCTCTCTCTCTTTCTGTCTCTCTCTGGCAAGTGCACACACACTCCCTATTACACTCACACACACACACACAAACTCTAAAAAAAAGTTTTTTTAATTTAATGACTAAAACACTACATTTTATGTTATGTATATTTTACCACAGGTAAAAAAAAAATGAAAGAAGAACAAATGATAGTTTGATATAAATTTAAATGTTGTAATATTTAAGATGTTTCCTAGGTAAATAAGGAAAATACTGCCCTTAATCAGAGTGCTTTGCATCTAGGGTCATCCAGAAAAATGCACACACACAAAAAAACGAGTAATTGTTTCTGTTTGATTCAGACTAGAACTTTAAGCATTATATTTTAAGAAGATGAAAGTGGGGTGGAAGTAAATAAAATATATAATCCTTGCATGTATATCAAGGAAAGTATAGAAAGATGATAACTTATTGAAACAAAAATGTTTACACTTTTTTATAGGATAGAGTTATGTTCCAGTAACACAGTGCTGTTCCGACTCTATGAACAGTAGTACACTGTCTTCATTTATTGATGTCCTAAATAAGCCTTTTCCGTGATACTTTTTAACAGACTTCTATATTTGGAGACTATGTTGTTCATGTCAAATGATGCAATGTATTCAGTCACTTCCTTCAACTACGTGTGTGAACTTAATCATAGTGCCTTTTAAGTATAGTGTGTATAGGACATTTGCTCCGCATCTAACTTGCTTATGGAACTGAGATTCCTAAAAGGAGCACTGTCTTTCCATAAGTTAGTCACAGTATATTTTTAGCAATTTGAAAGCTGGTACTGTTACCAGTGAACTGAATGAAGTTTGGTAAATGGCAAACAATTGGTTCTCACTCTGGGTGCCCTTGCAATTTGTACATGAGGCAGTGAATCACACCACTTAAAAAAAGCTAAGAGTGTATTCATGTATAGGAATAGCATCTAAGATTCTGCTTATATACTGACAGTTTTGTGTTGATGATAATAAAGCCTACTATTATCCTGCCAGCATATTTGATGTTGGAGACTCCTTTTGGTAGGGAAAAAAAAAGCTTTTTAAAAATATGAACTGTTCTTGGTGGCATTTAGTACCACCTGTGAGAGGCTGTCAGTTTTTCTGATCCATTTATAACTACTAGGCATATAATGGCATCCATTGAAATTGAATCCAGAGTGGTCAACATGCTGGCTAAATTTATCGATGCAACAATTATGTAACAACACTTTTATGATGTTGTATATAGCTCTATAAGTATGCGCTTAAAGATGGTAAAGAACTTCATGTCCAGCTAAGCATAAGCAGGAATATATTTCTTCCTTAAGAAATGAAAAAAATTTAAAAATAAAGTATGTTCAGAGGTATTAAATAACCAATAGACATATACAATATGTTTTTCACTCTTTCTGCTACCATTTCCCCTCCTACTGCCTTCCCTGAGCTACACAGATTACAGTCTGCTTTTAGAATATAGTTACTATTTTTAAATGTATATTTGTATGTAAGGTTTTCCACATGAAAAGAGAAAGAAGCAGGCCATATATTTGCACAGCACTGAGGAAACGAGATCAACAGTCATTAACATTTTTTTAAATTGGCCTTTTAGTTTATTAGACTCCTCTCTGAATTATGATCATGGGCAATGAGTAAGGTTAAAATACTTTAGTATCCAAAGATATATTATACTTTCATACATCTTAGTAACTAAACTGGATTGCAAAGTATGTCCAAAAAGAAGGATTAAAATAAGATTTTTTCCTACAAAATTACAGAATCTAAAAATCTGTATATATTGTGCATTCATTACTTTAAAAAAAATCTTAATGTGGTAAAGATAGAAGAAGACATTCAAAAATTTTGTATAAATTTAAGCATTCTAAATTCACTCCTAGAAATAGCCCTAAATAGCACTCACCAACAGAGGAATAATTTATAGCTTTGGAGAACATTTTTATACAATTGGTTATTAGTTTCTGCATACTGCATTCATATATTATGCTAGTGACATATTCCATTGTACTTCTCTAAATAATATCAAGAGGCTATCATTTCCAAAGAGCCATCCCAGCTGTGTTTATTTGTTCAATTATCCATATTTTTTTGCCATTTTTACATTTTACTCTTAAAAACTCCTTGACATTTGCCTTCAAATTTCTTCAGACACTATGTCATAAAAACCTTTAAAAATGAGCATGCTATATATATTTTATGGATCTAAATAAAAAGATATCCAGATTGTAGGAATAAAGTTCTATTACTTTTAACTAGGTACAGCAGCTCCCATCTATACTCCCAGCAACTTGGGAGACTGAGACAGGAGGGTCACAGGGCCAATCTGGGCAATACTGTGTGACCCTGACTCTAAACAAAATTTAAAAATAAACAAAAACAAACAAACAAAACAAACAAAAAATAACTATCACTTTTTTTTTTTTTCAGGACAAAACCGAAAGGAAAGAAAGAAATCCAGTCCTCTGGATTGTAGGATATCAAACTTTAAGAGTTTTATGAGGCTGGGAGAGACAGATAATGCAGGTAGATTTGATTTATCTGAGGAATTTAGAAAACCTCTTTTATAAGGTAGGTTAAAGCTATAATGATTCTTCATAATGAACCCTGGTAATAAAGAGCAAGCAATGGCCACTCTTTATGACAGTTAATGGTTATTACCAGAATGAGGAAGATAGCTGCACTGGTCACTTGCTCCTGCAATTCCAACATTAAAAACACAGCACAGTGAAGAGGCATATTGTTTTCTTGAATGCCAAAAGAAACTCTGAAAATGTTTCGCAAAGTAAATAAATTAATCATTGTTCCAAACTTTGTAACTAGTCCTATTCTTTTGTTTTTATTTCCTGATCTATCTTACTTATATATAATCTATGCAGACTACTTTCTTCTTATTATCTTTCTTTCTTTCTTTCTTTCTTACATATCCAATGTAATTTTGGATTATTTTTCTAGAGATTTTTGCTATAGGGCACATAAGCTTGCTGGAGAAATAGAGAGAGACAGAGAGACAAAAATGAGAAATCACACCCCCGGGGGTGGGGGGGCGGCATGGCCACACTGCAATCCCTTCTTCCCCATTCTCCTCTCTGGATTTTGGGCATGCATACACACATGGTCAGTGTGAGTTTCAAGTCTTAGGGTCCAGGACTCGAACTGTGGTCATGTGGTAGTCCAATGATAGAGCCATTATATGATCTTCTGGTCCCCATATCCAATGTAATTTTATAGCAACCACATGATGTACGGGCAGAAAACACTGAACTGATATCTGTATATAGAAAACAAATAGAGCCCAATGAACCTAGATACTGACACCCTTACCTTCTGTCATCAGTCTAGAATACTGCATAATAAAGGTTATGGTTACATCTATACAATATATGTAGATTGATCATGATCATGAAGAGGGCATGATTTTCCTTAGTCTGTTGTTATCCGTAATTATCTGTAACAAAAGGTGTAACAAACGTGGACACTGATACTGCACACAATATTTTGAAAATCACTATTCTTTTTGATGGACAATAGAGTCTTTTATGAAGATGAATAAGTATAACCACATCTTTTGCTTTCTTCCTTGTGTTTCCCTAGAAATGTAAGATCTAACAGAACCAGATGAACTTCCATTTACTCAAAATGAAGGAAGGTGAACACTGACTTACAAAGATTGTGAGACATCAGGAATATACCTAGTAGCATAAATGAATAGAGTATAAACTCATGATAACAGATTATACAATTATTTATTTATATAAAATTTAGGTTTTTTTTTCTTTAAGGAGACTATGAAGACAATATTTTGAAATTAAAAAAATAAAAACATTGTAAAGTCACCTGCTATGCTAAAGGACTCTGCTAATATTGAAAGCCATTTTTTCATAAAAATTAGAATAGAGTCCTAAACTAAATTTCCAAATACTCTTTCAATCTCTGAGATTGCATAAATCAGGATTTTTTATGCACCATTTCCTGCTTTAGTTATTCTTAACAGATCACTCAAGAAAGATAAAGAGCCATACGTTGTATACACTCTCTATGACTGTGACCATAAAGCAGTTCATCTGTTACAGGCTCATTGACCTTGCAAGTCATCTGTAAATGAAAAAATTCTTAACTTTCCCAACCATAAAGTTGTGATTAGCTCAACTGTTCTAATAAATGTACCAAAATGATTCCATTAATGAATTTCATGTAAAAGAAGCTTGGGGCTTTATTTTTTTCTCCTACTCTTCACCTTGAGTTCTCCTATTGTAATTGTACACAAAGAATAAATGTTTATACAGTGACAAGACATAAAATAAAATGCAAGAACTTAGTGTTTATATTTAATTATTTAGGAGAAAAAGCAATATCAAATAACTGATGTTTTAAAGTACAGTGTAATCCTAACAACATGTACAACAAGAAAAGAAAGGACGGAGGGAAGGAAGGAAGGAAGGAAGGAAGGAAGGAAGGAAGGAAGGGAGGAAGGAAGGAAGGAAGGTGCCAGCTCCATAGACTCGTGGCTAAGGGAGCCAGATCCCACATGATTGAACATAGCTGGAATCCCAGCCATAGGGGCTTGAAAAACATGACAGGCACATATGTTTACATGATCAAAATCTAGATAGGATAGAAAAATGGAGGAGAATGGATTACAGCATGATTATGTAGTCCAATGTTCTTCCTCTCTCTCTCTCTCTCTCTCTCTCTCTCTCTCTCTCTCTGGAAAACACATGTGCCCTCTGTCAATTAAAAAATCAAAAATAAAAGAGGAGGATGGAATCTCTGAATAAACACATCAAAGTGTTAAGTAACCTAAAAGATTCCCAGACTCTCTTCTGATAGTATGAGGAGAGAGCTCAAATTAGGCTTCTGCTTGGTGTTTGAGACTCTAAATGACTCTGTTTCCTCACCCACTAACCTCTGTGCTATAAAAAGAAAAGGGGATTTAGAGTAGAAACCCTCTTGACCTAGATAAAGGTCTAGTATTATATTGTTTCTTGCATTCAGTTGCTCTGTTACTATGACTCTTCATCCTTTTACTCAATAATTATCTCACAGAAAAATCACACAGAACAATCCACAGATATCTCACTTTTTTTTAATTCATCAAAACATTGAAAATAGACCTATTAGATTTCTACATGAAGAACAGTTCATTGTTAAGGAGTCTCCTGTGATTTAAAAGATTTTAATCATTTGATTAGTAATTTCACTTTATTCTTCATTCATTTTTTATTTTTTAAATCAGAGAGGATATTTCAATTCCCTTCTAATATTTAACAGCAACCTACTCAAAATAATGGGAATTTCTTTTCTTTTTAGAACACAAAAAACAGATCCTCAAAAAGCCCTAACTTAAATAAGTATTTTTTCTTACCTGATATTAGCTGTATTTTGTTGATGCAATTTGCCTATCATACAGAAGACTTCCAACCAGTGAAAACTTAATGCTCATGAATCTTTTCAGTATGTATATAGCAAAGGTCTTCTAGGAGGCTGTATTAGTCAAAATCCTCCAGGAAAAAAATAGTGCTAAAAAATATGTCATAGAATGGGACCAGCATATGGCATAATGGCTACATCGCTGGACTCCCATGTAGTCAACTACAGTTTGAATCCCAGACCCAGTGGCTTAAGCTCACACTGGGTGCACGTGCATGAGTGCCCAGGATCCAGAGAGGAGAATAAAGGAGAAGGGATTGCGGCGTGGCCATCCCCCTGGAGGCGGGGGGTGATTTCTCGCTTTCTGTCTCTTTCTCTCTCTGTCTTTCTGAAGAAAGCACGCGCCCTATAGCAAAAACCTCTCCAAAAAATTTATATATATATATATATATATGTATATATATATATATATATATATATATATATATATATATAAAATAATAGATGAACAGATGATAGGTATATAGAGACAGATTTATTACAAAGTTATAAGGTATTGGTTCAGACATTTATGCAGGCTGAGAAACCCTATGACATGCAGTCTGCAAACTAATGACTTAGAGGAAAGCCAGTGGTATTACTTAAAGGCTTGAGACCAAAGGAATTGATGATGCAGATTCCAACCCATCTCTGAGACCTGAGAATAAGGAGCACTGAGGACAGAAGATCAATGTACCAGCTCAAACAAGCAGAGAGGACATTTAACCTTCCTCCACCTTTTTTTTTTTTTTTTTTTTTTTTTTTTTTTTTTTTTTTTTTCCTATTCTGACCCTCAATAGATTGGATGGTGCCAACTCATAATGGGGTGAGCCATCTGCTTTACTCAGTTTGATTCAAATGTAAGTCTCTTCTAAAAACACTCTCACAGACACACCAGAAATAATGTTTAACCAGCTATGTGGGCACACTATAGCCCAGTCACATTGACACACAAATTAACTATCACAGAGGCACTAATACACACACCCAGAAGGCTTAGTGGTAGCAAACATTTCATCTACCTTGTATATCCAGTTTGTTGAATATTACTTGTGTGTCGTGCCAAATCATACTATCAGTAGAATGCAATTTCTGGGGAGGAAGATTAAATTTAGTCTTACCAATATCACAGTATGATGAATCAGGTATTATAAATAAAATAGATATGAAAACATAGCACCAGCAATACGAGTCAGAAGAAACTACAAAGAGATTTAAACATCAAAAAAGCTTCGATATTTGGATTATCAGAAAAAATTTAAGAATAACAAAAATAAAATATTTTAAAAAATAAAATATGAAATAATAAAATGAATAGGCCATAAAAATTAAGAAAAGGACATTAAAAAGTGGAAGAACATCCCATGTTCCTGGATTGGCAGAATCAATATAATAAAAATGGCAATCCTACCCAAATTAATCTACATGTTTAATGCAATACCAATAAAATTACAAGAAACTTTCTTCACAGATTTAGAAAAGACAATCATAGAATTTCTCTGGAACCATAAAAGACCCTGTTTTGCTAAAGCCATCCTGCGCAAGAAGACCGGAGTAGGTGGCATCTCACTCCCTGACCACAAAATATATTACAAAGCTGTGATGATCAAAACAGCATGATATTGGCACAAAAATAGACATGAGGACCAATGGAACAGAGTAGAGACTACAGAAATAAACCCCAAAACATACAGCCATCTTTGACAAAGGGTACTGGTCAATCCAGTGGGATAAGGGAAAACTCTTTAGCAAATGGTGTTGGAAAAACTGGGTTTCCACCTGCAGAAAGATGAATCTGAACCCCTGTCACCATTAACAAAAATCTGCTCAAAGTGGATCAAAGATATAAACCTAAGACTGCAAACTATAAAACTACTGGTAGAAAACACTGGGGTAACTCTGGGACACATTGGGGTAGGCAAAGACTTCTTAAGCAAGACCCACAAAGCACAGGCAATTATCCCCCAAATAGACAAGTGGGATTACATCAGATTAAGAAGTTTCTGCATAGTAGAGTACACTGTAATTAGTGTAAATCGTCAATCCTTGGTATGGGAGAGAAATTTTGTTAACTGTGCCTCAGATAAAGGACTGATAACCAGAATACACAGGGAACTCAAGCAGCTTACCCAGAAGAAAATTATTAACCCAATTAAAAGATGGGAAAATGAGCTGAATAAACAACTCTCTAAGGATGACATATAAACAGCCAAAAAGCATATGAAAAAATACTCAACATCCCTCATTATAAGGGAGATGTAGAACAAAACCACAATGAGACACCACCTAATCCCAGTGAAAATGGTGAAAATTAAAAATAATAATAATAATAATAATGATAAGTGCTGAACAGAATGAATGTGGTGAAAGAGGAACACTCCTAGACTGTTGGTGGGAATGTAAATTGGTTCAGCCACTGTGGAGAATGATATGAAAGTTCCTCAAGGACCTTCAAATAGAACTATCATATGATCCAGCAATTCCACTCCTGGGTATCTAACCAAAGGACAGGAGAGCACTCAGTCAGAAAAGCACTTGCACATCTACATTCCCTGCAGCCTTATTCATGATTACTATGACATGGAACCAACCCAAATGTCCACAAACAGATGAATGGATTGAAAAATTGTGGCACATATACTCCATGGAATACTATTCAGCCATAAAAAAAAAAAAAACAAGGCCCTGGAATTTGATAGAAAGTGGATGAATATGGAAGATTTGTTGCTGAGTGAAGCAAGTCAGGCTATGAAAGAGAGACATTGCATGTCTCCATTTAACATATACTGACTGTCTGTACTCTAAGGTAGAGACTGAAAGACTAAAGAACATAAAAGCATTAAAAATTGTAATGGACACTAGAGACAAAGTGAAAAGAGAGTGAGAGAGGGGAAGAGCATAGGAAATTTGGAGAAAAATGGAGAAGTAAGACACTTGTGGAACATAGATAAAGTTTAGTATCCATTGACAAGGATGTGTATGGTGGTCTCAACTGGGTGGACTGAGGTGTATATCATGCTGGGTAAAGTCTCTTCACAATCTAAATGATGTATAGCAGTTTCATGTATGAATAATAATTTAATTTCATGTATGAATAATAATTTATTTAAAAATAATAAAATAATAAAATAATAAAAAGCTGGAGTCTAAGAAATAAATATTTTATCAGAAAAAAATTATGAACATATAAAATAATTTTAGGATTGAAAAAATATAATTCTTCATATAAAAATACCTGAAAGAACAGAGTATGCAACAGATTAAACATAGCTAAATAGAGGTTTCATGAACATTGTATTCATCCTATATAATTATCCAGCACAGGGAGAAAAGAAAATAGAAGATATGAAAGAGAATATAAGATATATGGGGAATAAAATAAGATATAACATAGTTAATCCTATTCGACAAAGAATAGCTCAGCAGTTAAGGCTGTTCGATCCCACATGGTCAATGGTGGTTCAAATCCCAGCCCCAGTGGCTTGAAAAACACAACAAACATGTGTGCACGTGTGCTCAAAATCTCAATAGGAAGGGACAATGGAAGAGAAAAGACTGTAGCATGACCAGGTCCCACTGAGGGGCGTTTTCTCTCTCTCCCTCTGGGGAGTGCACACACTTTCTGGCAAAAACAATAATAATAATGAAGAAAGAAGAAGGAGAAGGAAGAGGAAGAGGAGGAGGAGGAAGGGCAAGAGGGGGAGAGGAAAAGGAAAAGGGAAGCCGGGTAGGGGAGAAGGGGAAGGCAAGGAGAAAGATGGAAGGTAGAACAAAGAAGGAATGAATGAAATAGAAAATGAACAGTCCAAAGAGAAGAATAACAAAACTATAAACTGGTTCCTTGGTATAAATCTAATAAAATAAAAAAAAATGATAAAGAAAACAAGAATACAGATACAAAACAAATGCTATTAGAAAGGCAAAGGGAAATTTACATATTTGATAAAGATTTGAAGTCATTAAGAAATATATTGATTAACTTTAAAACAACAAGTTTGAAGAAATCTTAGATGAAATTTAAAGTCCCTAGGAACCAACAGATAGCCTAAGGGTTACATCACTGGACTTTCACATAGTCGACTGTACTTCAAGTCCTGGACCCAGTGAATGAAAACTCACACTGATGGATAACAATATGGAGATTAACATATAACATAGATCTACAAATAGAGCTACCATATGATCCACCAATTCCACTCCTGGGTATATACCCAAAGGATAGTAGAATGCTCAGTAGGAAAACTGCTTGTACATTTATGTTTATTGCATCATTATTCACAATTGCTAAGACATAAAACCAATTCAAATGCCCAAGAGCAGATGAATGGATTAAAAAAATGTGGCACATATACTCTATGAAATACTACTCAGCCATTAAAAAAAAAAAAAAAGATCCTGGCATTTGACAGAAAGTGGATAAACATGGAAGATTTACTGCTGAGTGAAGCAAGTCAGGCTATGAAAGAGAGACATTGTGTGCCTCTACTTAATATACACTGACTAGGGGACCAGCAGTTGGAGTAATGGCTTCGTTGCTGGATTCCCATGTAGTCGACTGCGGTTCAAGTCCCACACCCAATGGTGTAAACTCACGCCAGGCACGTGTGCATGCATGCCCAAGATCCTGAGAGGAGAATGGAGGAAAAGGGATTGAAGCATGGCCATCCCCCCTGGAGGGTAATTTCTCGCTTTCTTTCTCTCTATATTTCTGACGCACGCACCCTATAGCAAACCCCCCCCCAAAAAAAAGACATAGATATCGACTATCTACACTCTATGGCAGAAACTGAAAGCTTAGAGGATATAGAAGCAAAGAAAAGGATTATGGATACTGGAGACAGTGTGGACGGAGGGTGGGAGAAGGGGACAGTGTGAGAAAAGAAACTAAGGAGAAAAACAGAGAGGCAAGACATGTATATACAGAAATGGATTATTATCTGTTGATGATAATGTAGACAGTATCCTCAACTAGACTGGAGTGAAGTGTATTCATATTAGGTAAACTTACTTTACAAGCTAAAGGATATATAGTGATTGAATGTATAAAATAAATTAAAATTAAAAAAAAAAAAACTCATGCTGGGCTTGTGTGTGTGCATGCCCAAGATCCTGAGAGGATGATTGTATGGACATCCCCCCGGGGAGTTGACTTCTTGCTTTCTGTCTCTCTGGCGAGTTCACACACACTACAGCAAAAATCTCTTTAAAAAAAAAAAATCCCTAATAGGATGTAGCAAAACCAACCTAAAGTAAATAAAAAGACTTGATAGTCCTATAAACATAAAGAAATTTAATTTGTAATTAAAAATACTTCCATAAGCAACATCTCAGGCCTGGTTGATTATACATATTGGTTCTATTAACTTTTCTAGATCATTGAGAAAAGAGGATAATAACTAATACATTTAATAAAGCCAGTAAAAATCAATAAAAACAAGAAATATAGGCATGAAAAAGGAAAACCTATAGAGCAATCTCATAAATTATTTGATACATACAGATGCAAATATCCTAAACACATTAGCTAAGGTGAAAAGAATAAAATGAAAGAATTTTTGTTCACTTATGCTGCCATTCTCTTCTAGATGTAAAAAGAACTATTTCATAGAAAATGGTTTAAAGTAATTATATATGGGGGCCAGAGCCATAGTCTGGTGGTTAAGATGAGCTGGATCCACAGGGCTCACCACAGTTGAAATCCTGGCCTTGGTGGCTTGGAAAACATACCAGATACATGTGTGTACATTCCCCAAATCCCAAAAGGTTGGAGAAAAGGAGAAAGAGGGATTACAGAACAACCATGGCCTATTAAGCAATGCTTTCTCCTTCTTCTCTATGTTATCTCATCTCTCTCTGGCAAGTACATGTGACCTCTAGCAATTAAAAAATAGGTTATACTTTAAACAGAAGGAACTTTTGTAAAAGGAATGGGTATGACATTAACTTTTTATTTGACAAATTTATGTATACTCATTCTCTAACCTTATATACATATTATTTTTTTCTATTTTTTCATATCAGAGCTTATCTTTTATAACCTGTGCCAGATCACAGAAAAAGATTAAAGCTCTCCAAATTACTTATAAAATTAGCATAAGCTGGATACTAAAGCCTGACAAAAATAACACAAAGGGAGATAATTTCAGGCTCATTTCATCTTCAAGCATAGATGTATTTGTAGTGCCTATTGAAAGAATACAAACCTATGATGATGGCAAGTTGGACTAAAGTGACAGTGCAAGAAGCAGCAAAAAAATGATCATAGTATGACTTTGTAAAATTAGAACAAATAAGACTTGGTGATGGAGTGGACATGAAAGAAAGTGAAATCAATAATAACTTCAAGGTTTTTGGTATGAGCAACTGAAAAAATTAACGTCATCTACTGAAACTCTCAAAGTCATAGATGGAGCTGATTAGTAGGGTAAGAAGAAGGGTAGGAAGCAGGTATTTGACCTACTAAGTTTGAGATGCCTAGTATACAACTGAGTGTAGGTGCCACAGAGGCAGTAGAAATGTAATGGAGAAATAAATGTGGGCATCCATTATACAGATTATTTAAAGTCCAGAGATGAGACACCATTGCTGATGAGTGGAATGGGCATAAAAGAAATCCAAGGGCTGAAACTTGGGTTGAGGAGGAACCAGCAAAAAAGACTGAGAAGAGGCAGATAGGGTAAAGTTAGGAGATAAACCAGAAGACAGTAATGCCCTGTGAGCTCAGAGAAAAAAGCATTTCAAAATGGAGGAAATAGGCCCAGGTGCCTTGGTGGCACAGGTGGTGGCATACTGGTCTGCAGTGCGGGAAGCCACATTTTCCACTGCATGTTCAGGTCCTCAGTCATCCTGGCACACATGCCCACAACATCCTGACTTGCTAAAAAGCTGGAGGAAGGGGATTACAGTGTAATAAAATCTGGCTAAGGGTGTTTCTATTTCTCTCTCTTTCTCTCTCTCCCTTTTTCTTTCTGTTCTATGTGTGTGTGCTCTCTGATGACAAAAATACCATTAACTTGTTTAAAAAAAAAAGAGAGCGAGAGAGAGAGAAGGAGTAAACACGTTGAAATCAAATTAAGACTGAGAAAGAACTGGCAATTGAATTTATGAGTGTCTTCTTTCATTAAAAAGTGAAGTCAGTGTAGACATTGATAAAAAGCCATATCAAGGAGTATTAAGAAGAAACACCTCATTGAAGTGATGTTAATACAAAGAGGTATATGAGGAAGTGGAAACTGCACATAGATATAACTCTTGAGAAATTTTCCTGTAGAGAACCAAACATAAGTGTTGTGCACAGAGAAGTGAATGTCAAAGGAAGCTACTGTGTTGTTTTGTAGCTGTTGATGGCAGTGCTCTTGTCATTATTAAAATAGGAGAAAAAAATAGTATGTATAAGTGTTTGTGTGTGAATGAGAATGACCCAGAAAACAAAGAAAAACTTCAGCTTTTATGAGAGAGAGAAGACAAAAGTAATATATTTTCCTCATCAGTAACAAAAATTACAGTACATGGTTTCTCTTGCACACATTCAGTTCTAATTTGAATAATAAAAATCTTAAGAAATTTTAATTTCCTGTGGCATTTTCTTTAAATGCTGTAGATGTCTTTAGATGCCTTTGGTAGAATGAATTTCATAATTCTACAGGTTCCAGTTGAGCTCTACACAGATGACTCCATCCCAAATTTATGACTTTGTCTCTAGAGTTGGCTCAGTGTCTCATTGAAAGCATGTATCTTCCCAGACCTGACTCCTGATTTTCCCAGTGAGTAATTCTGAGTGTTAATGTCAACAATACCCTCCCCTCAATACATACACGCACCCGCATATCCACATACAATGTTTTCATCACTCTACTGCACATGAACTATATTCACGGCATCGCACTGCATTGTCATTATTAAAACAGGAGGAAAAAACAGCATTGCATTAATCTCATAATCAAGAGGAAAAAAATCTAGACTTTCTTTTTTGCATAGAATGCAAGTACCTCCTATTTCAAGGCTCCACAAACTCCAAACTCTTTAACATCTTATTTTGCCTGAAATAGATATTTTGGAACAGCATACTCACTATTACATGTGACTATTTTCACGTTTACATTTTCTAGGAATGTAATTTACCCAATGCCAATAGATGTTCTTAAAATGAAAAACTACTTTTGGTGGTGATATCTATCTCTGACATCTACAAAAAAATTTTTTCTCAGGAATTTGGAAAAGAAAATGGTATAGATACTAAATTCTAACCTACTCATTTCACCATAAATCTTTACAATGAGTTCTAGTTTTCTAAGACCCTATCATTGTTTTCTAACCAAATACAATCCTGCCAATTTTTCTGCATAAGAGTAAACACACTTAGTTTACCAACATGATTAAAGATAATGCACTAAAGAATGGGAACTCAATTGTTACTCAAAGGACACACTAGATCGTACATCAGTTCATCACTGGTCAAGCCCTAGCATCAGAATGTGATGGTTGTATGCTTCTCATAAAGCTGCTGCTACAACAGACTTCAGTCTAATTCAGTCTACAGTCAAAGAGAAAATGCCAAGGAGAATAATGAGTAGCTGGAATCAGAAGATGAGAGCAAGGGACACCAACAACACAAAACAATACAAAACAAAACAAAACAAAATAAAACAAAACAGACAAACAACAGACATGATAAAAAGAAGACAAACACCAGAAATCAAATCTAGGAAACAAATCAGGTCAAGGACACGTAGTTAAGCCCATAGTCAGATTATATATAGTAAGGCCTCATCCATTTAAGATCCATATGTTCATTCATTCATTGAACATTCATTAATTCATTCATTCATTTATTCATTCAATGAGGTGTCAGGCATAATGTGTTAAAGTTATGAACCTGAACAAAATAGGTAGAATGTTTATCTTCAGAGAGCTTATATTCTAGGGAAGGAGATGACAAATAAAAATACAAAAATTTATATAAAAGATAATAGCACATTGTAATAAATCCTAAGGAGGAAAATAAAGCCATAGGAGATGATGTAAGGTTAAGAGAGCTGCTATTTTACCTAAAAGGGTTGGGACAAGTTTCTCTGAGAAGGTATTGTTTTGACAGACCTGAACTAAATGAGGTTGTATGCAAAGAGCTATTTAGGCAAAAGCATCCCAATCTGAGGGAACAGCAAGAACAAAGCTCTTATGGAGATACATGTGGCTGGTTCAGATAATAGAAAAGAGCAAATGACAGTGTAGGGAAGTGGGGAAGAGGAGTACTAGGCATGAGATGAAACAGACAACAAGCAGCCAAATCATACAGGGCCTTGTAGGTCATAACAGAGATTTTCGATTTTCTTTTACATATGGTGGAAGCAGAGTAGTGCCAGAAATACAGACTACCAAGAGATGGCAGAAACTGGGAAGGCAATAAAAAGTCATTGCAGGCACTAGCAGATGCTGTAATGATCATGTAGCTGGACTCCCATGTAGTTGACTGTGGTTCTAGTCCCGAACTCAGTGGCTTAAAACTCATGCTGGGCACATGTGTGTATGTGCCCAAAATCCCAAGATGAGAATGGAGGAGAAGGGATTTTGGTGTGGCCATTCCCCCTGGGGGCGGGGGGTGGTTTCTCGCTTTCTTTCTCTCTCTAACAAGTGCATGTACCCTTTAGCAAAAATCTCTCTCTAAAAATAATAATAATAATAAAGTAACTGAAAATAATAATAGTGTTCTATCTATCATCACTTTTGAAGTTCTGATCAAGCAGACAAGTTGGTGTGTATGTAGAGGGTAGAGGGAATAGGATTAGAAACAACCAGGAATTCTAGAATCAGGAGTTCAGCCCATGAACTGATTTCAGCACATATAGTAGGTGCTGAGTGTAAAAGCCACAGGGGTTAAAAGAACAAAAACAAGTGAAATCATGTCCTGAAAGGCAGGAAAAGTAAATAGATAGGAAATTAGGGTAGCCCATGGTCTAAGAAGAGCAAGAACATTGTTAGCACCAAGAACTTCTAGAGAATAGCATGGTCATGGCTCTATTTGTTGAATAGAATGTATTTCTGAGAGGAACTGACAAATAAAGCCAGTTCCAAATCATATTAGGATGCAGAGTTTCTAGATAAATTTTTAGAGAACTGAATTTAATGGGAAATCCTGTTACCAAGAAGAGAATGACAGCTCCGGAAGGGAGTCTTTTCATGACAGCACAGCACACTAGAGCAAGCTGCACAGTGAGAGGCATCGCCTGCCTCAGATAAAAAGTGATGCTGAGAACTGGACTGAGCTTATAGATGGCAACCAGATGGCCCTCACTGTGGAGGAAAAGAAGAAAGGAAATGATGTTAGAATTTTAGCTGGGATCATCAATCCTCTCAGCAATGGCTTGAAGATAACCTCTGAATGCCCAATGTATATGGTTCCCATCTGTGTGCCCATGTTTACTTTAAAAAAATTAGACCTAATATCATTATTTCCATCTTGTTATCTAAGAGAACTATTAGCTCAATTTACCAGTCAAGAGAAACTTTTGCTTACCTTCAAAGAAAGAAATAGAAAGGAAAATCTTTATTCAAGATAAATGCCTAAAGATGTTATACATAAAAGTGATACTTCCTCATTGGCTGGATTGGCAAACCAAATATAATGATCCTTCCAAAAGAGAGAGATTTTTCACTCAGGATCTCTCTACCCAGCATCCATCAAGTCACAGTTATTGAAATTGACTGACAAATGCTTTAAGTTTGTGGAGAAGCTATAGTTGAATCAGTAATTTTTCAATGTTTTATATGTGTGGGAAGAAACACGTAATAGGAAATCTACCCTCTTAACAAGTTGTTAACTGTAATAGTATAGTATTGTTAACTAAATGTACATTGTTGTATAGCAGATATTTAGAATTTTTTTCATTTTGTATGACTGAAACTCTATGCATATTAAAAACAGCTTCCCGTTTCTGTTTCCTCCTTTCCTTACCAGCCCCTAACAACCATTATTCTCCTTTCCTCCTCTGTGAGTTGCACACATATATTCTGTATAAGTGGAACCAATGTAGTACTTATCTTTCTTTGACTGACTTATATCACTTAACATAAAGTCCTCAAGGATCATACATTCATGACAGAATTTTCTTTTATAAAGAGAAATAATATTCCATTATACACACATTTTCTTTACTCACTCATTGTCAAGACATTTAGCTTGCTTATACTTACTGGCCATTATGAATAATGCTGCAATGAATATGGGAACCCAAATATCTCTTTGAGAGACTGATTTCAATTCTTTTTTTTTTTGCCTTTTTTATTTATATATTTTTTATTCTTATTCTTACACGAAATCGCTATACATCATTTAGATTGTGAAGAGACCATACCTCAGTCCAGCCCAGTTGAGACCATCATACACATCCTCATCAATAGAAAATAACCTTATCTGTGTCCCACAATTCTTATGTATAAATATCCAGAAATAGGATTGCTGTATCATATGGTGGATTTATTTATTTATTTATTTATTTATTTATTTATTTATTTATTTTGAAAAAGAGAGCTTTTTGCTATAGGGTGCATGTGCTCACCAGAGAGACAGAGAGAGAGAAAGTGAGAAATCAGCCCCTGGGGGTGGGTGATCATGCTACAATCCCTTTTCCTCCATTCTCTTCTCAGGATTCTGGGCATACACACATAAGAGCCCAGCAAGAGTTTCAAGAGTTTCAAGCCACTGGGTCTGGGACTTGAACTACAGTCAATCATGTGGGGGTCCAGCACCTTAACCACTATGCCACTTGCTGGGCCTGGTAGTCATATTTTCTGAGGAACCTCACCATTTTGATGTCTACTCTACCCTTTTATTCTCTTTTTCATTTATTTCTACTAAATCTCTTTCCCTTCTATTTGTTTACTTTAGGTTTGGTCTGTTCTTTTTCTAGTTTCTAGCTCCTTGTGGTGTAGAAGTAAGTATTTCGGGTTTTTTTGTTTTGTTTTTCAGTTTTTGTTACAGGTGCTGCACACTCACTAGAGAGATAAAAAATGAGAATTGTAATCACTCTCTGGGGGGATGGTCACACCATAGTCCCTTCTCCTTCAATCTTCTCTTGGAATTCTGGGCATGCACACACCCATGTCCAGGGTGTTTTTGAATCTATTGGGTCCAGGATTCAAACCATGGAATTGGCTGTGTGAGATTCAGCCACCTTAAGCAGCATGCCATTGGCTGCCCCAGAGATTCTTCTTTCTTAATGAAGGAATTTATTGTTATAAATTTGCCTGCTTTTGATGCATCCCATAAGGTTTAGTATGCCATGTTTCATTTTCATTTGGTTATAGATATTTTATAAGTTCCCTTTGATTTCTTCCTTGATCTATTGGTTGTTAAAGAATATATTGTTGGGAACCAGCAGATGGCATAGTGCTTATATTGCTAGACTTCTACATGGCTGGCCACAGTTCAAGTCCTGGGCCCAAAGGCTTGAAACTCACACCGGGCATATGTGTGTGCATGCCCAAAATCCTGAGAGGAGACTGTAGAAGGGTTTGCAGCATGGCCATCACCCCTGTGAGGTGATTTCTCACTTTCTGTCTCTCTGTCTTTCTCTGTCTCTCTGGTGAACACATGCACCCTATAGAAAAAGAGTATGTTGATGAGTTTCCATATATTTATAAATTCTTTGCTTTTCCGTCTGTTACTAATTTCTAGTTTTATCTTCCTGTGATCAGAAGAGATACTCTAACCAAAATTATAAATTATGATTTCAATCTTCCTACATGTGATAAGACTTTTTGGTGACCTAACATGTGACCTATTCTATATAATGTTCTATATGTGCATTAGAAGAATGTGGATTCTGCTGCTGTTGGATAGAATGTTATCTGTAAGTATAGTAGATCCATTTGGTCTGCAGCATTCTTCAAGTCTTCTGTGTCCTTATTGATCTTCTCTCTGGATCATTACTAAAAGTGGGGAACTAAGGTCTCCTGTTTATTTCTCCTTTTTTTCTTCTCAATTTTTCCTTCATACATTTGGGAAGTCTGAGGTTGGGTATATACATATTCATAATTATTATATCTTCCTGGTGAATTGACCCTTTTATCATTATATAATGTCCTTCTTTGTCTACTAAAACTGTTTTCAACTTAAAATCTATTTTAGTTGGTCATTCCTACTTCCATTGGTTACCATATGTGCAAAAAATATTATACCACTATTTCATTTGGAGTCCATAAGTCTTCTTAAATATAAAGTGAAGCTCTTATAGATAGCATGTAGTTAGATCTGATTTTTGTTTGTTTTGCTAGAAGACACATGCACTCACCAGAAGAGTCAGAGAGACAGAGAGAGAAAAAGGGAGTGGAGAAAGCACCTTGTATGAGAGATGGTCATATCAAAAACTTTTCTCTTTTCTTCCAAGATTTTGGGTACCCATGCACATTTGCCTGGTGTATTTCTCAAGTTGAACTCAAACTGCATGGTCGGCCATGTGGGATCTAGCTGTCTTTAACCACCAGGTCATGTAGTTAACCCTGTTTTATTTTTAAACTACTAAGCACTTTTTTGTCCTTTGATTGGGGAATTTAAAATGACTACATTTAAAATAATTACTTATAATGAAAGTCTTCCTGTTGTCATTCTTTTGCTAATTTTTCTGTCTTGAGTTTTTAATACCTCTTTTCTTCTCTTGTTGTCTTCCTTTGTGTTTCACTGGTTTTTTTGTTGTTGTTGTTGTTGTTGTTGTTTTTAATGGCATGCCTTGAATTCATTCTCATTTTACATATCTTCTGTAGGTTTTCTTTCTGTGGTTACCATGAGGTTTACATAAAACATCTTAAAATTTTAACACTAACCCACAGACTACATTAGATGACTTGCTTAGAATCTCTGGATAGGCTGACTAGTAGCGGGCTTTCACAGGCAGACAGAATGAAATAAAACACTATTTCTTCAAATTGCAGACACAAGTGCACAGGTAGGTACAAAGATCAAGAATAATCAGGGAAATATAAAACCTCAAATGAACAAAATAAAGCACCAGCAACTGATTCTATGGAAATGTAAATTTATAAACTGCTTGACAAATAATTTAAAGTATTTTTTTAAAAGAAGGTCAGAAACTTCAAGAAAATACAGAGGGAAAAAAATCGAGAACACCAAAAAAAAAAAAAAAAAAGCAATTAATTAAAATGGGAATCTTAACAGAGATATTGTAATTATTTTAAAAAGTAAACAGAATTTTTGAGCTGAAAAACACAATATATGAAATGAAAAATACAAGGAAAACACTAACAGCAGAACTGATCAAGTACAAGAATGAATCCATAAGCATAAAGATCGAATATTTCAAAATATACAATGAGAGAAGAAAAATGAAAAAGAGCTTATGGTATTTATGAGACAGCATGAAAGGAACAATAAGCCAAGTTATAGAAGCTATTGAAAAAGATGGCACCAGCAGTTAGTGTAATGGCTATGTCACTGGACTCCCATGTAGCCAACCGCAATTCGCGTCCCGGACCCAGTGGCTTAAGCTCACGCCGGGCGCGTGTGTGTGCATGCCCAAGATCCCGAGAGGAGAATGGAGGAGAAGTGATTGTGGCGTGGCCATCCCCCCTGGGGGGTGATTTCTCTCTTTCTATCTCTCTGTCTCTTGTCTTTCTGGCGAGTGCACACGCCCTATAGCAAAAACCTCTCCAAAAAAAGAAAAAGAAGAGCAGAGAAAGAAAAAGAGGTAGAGAGCACATTCAAAGAAAATAATAGCCAAAAACTTTCTAAATTTGAGGAAATATAAATATCCAGGTACAAAAAGATCAAAGTTCTTCAAGTAGATTTGAGCCAAATAAGACTACATATATATATATATATATATATATATATATATATATATATATATGTATATATATATATATATATATATATATGATTAAAGAGTAAATTTTATTTTTTAATTGTAACAAATATAGCTCATTATTTTAAAATGTTCTTATTTTAGGTTTCGATCGCACTGGTAACAGTGTCTTTTAATTTCTTTTTAAATCCTTTTCAGGAATCCTCTCTTAAGGTTATAATGCCCTTACCAAGATATATTATAATCACACTCAAGAACAAAGAGAGGATCCTGAAAGCAGTTAATTACACATAAAGGGAGTTCAGTAGGATAACAGCAGATTTCACAGCAGAAACCTTGCTAGTCAGGAGAAATGGAATGACATATTCAAAGGGCTGAAGAAGAAGAAAACAATGCCCACAAGAATACTGTCCCTAGAAAAATTGTCCTTCAGCAATAAAGGAGCAATAAAGACTTTCCCAGAAAAACAAAAGCTAAGGGAATTCATAACAACAGACTTGCTTAAAAGAAATGGTAAAGGGAATTCTTTAAGTGGAAAGAAAAGGATCCTTAAAAATACAGAAAAATATGAATTATATAACTTACTAGCCAAAGTGCAGAAATTCAAAATACTTAAGTGCTGAAATGGTGACATATAAATCACTTATATCTTTAATATGAAGGTTAAAACACAAAAACTATTAAACTAATAATAGTTGCAATAATTTAAGGGATATACAATATGAAAATATGGAAAATTATGACATCAAAATTCAAAATATGGAAGTGGAGGAGGTAGAGTAAGAATGTGGAGTCTTTTATATGTGTGTGATCAATGTTAATTTTTTTAGCATAAAATAGATTGTTACAACTATAAGAAGCTTCTGTAACCCTCCTGATAATTATGTAGCAAAAACCTGTATTAGATACAAAAAGGATGAAAAGTAAGAAATCAAAATATACCAATAACAAAAATCACCTAATCACGAAAAAAGACAGCAAGTGAGGAAAAGAGGAATAAATATGTAACACTACAAAAACCAATCAACAAAATGGCAGTAATAAATTCTTACTTATCCATAGTTTCCTGGAATAGAATAGATTATATATTTCAGTCAAACATAACTGATATATGGAAGAGATATCTACACTGTTCATTATATAATTATTTACAATAGCCTAGATATGGAACTAATAACCTAGGTTTCCATCAGTGAATGAACAAATAAAGGAATTGTGATGTACATACACACTGAAATCCTAGAAAGTCTTTATAAAGAAGGAAGGACCATAATCTGTGACAATATATATGAACTTGGAGACACTAAGTTAAGTGAAATAAACTAGGCACAGGAAGACAAATACTGTTAATCTCATTTATATGTGTAGTCTAAAAGTGTCCAAATTCACAGAAGTGGAAAGTATAGAAATGGAAAGTAGAACAGTAGTTAAGAAAGGCCCAATGGCAAGAGATCTGAGATGTTGGTCAGGAGTATAAAAATATTTCAGCTAGGCAGAAGGAATAACTTTTAAAGATCTATTGTACCATATGACAACTATATAGTTAATAACAGAATTCTTTAAAATTGCTAAGGGAATAGATTTTAAGTGTTCACACCACAAAAAATGACAAGTATATGAGGGAATGCATATGCTAACTGGCCTGATTAAGCCATTCCACAACGTGTACATACATCAAAACATGATGCTGTACATAATAAATATATAAAAATTTTATTGGTCAATTAAAAAGAATTAAAATTAAAAACAAAGATGCTGCTCTAGTTATATTTAAAGAGGCTTTGGGGCCAGCAGGTGGCATGATGGTTAACCGAACTTCTACATGGCCGACCACGGTTGGAGTCCTGGACCTGGAGGCTTGCTTTCTCACTTTCTCAATCTCTCTCTCTCTCTCTCTCGTCAAAATTAAAAATAAATAAATAACATTAAATAAAAAATATTTTTTTTAAAAAGGGCATGCCCTAGTCTTTCAGAACCTAAGCTCAACTCTCTGTAAAACGGGTTACTAGTTCCTCCCTCATTTATCTCACAGGAATATAGGAAGGGTATAATCAACTGGATTCATAAATGAAGGCAACATAAACTGTGAACCATGGTAATGATGTAGGATAATTTCATGTTATAAGGTAATTTAAGTATATCACTTGAAATAATTACTTTAAATAATTTTAAATAATAGTTTAAAGGAAACAGAAAAGCACCCATCTCCTATATAAATGTTTCTTATACAGAAGCATATAATTCCTTCTTTTAATATATTGATAACTATACTTCCTTTTTTATAGTTATTGTGTTTTTGAGTTGTTTATAAGTTGAATTTCATTTTAAGCACATTAGGGAGCTAGTTATTTAAAGTAACCCCCCAATGAAACTTATGTAGTAAAAAATGCTTCTAAAATGCAAATAGATAATCCCTAACTAGTTATTTTTCACAACTTGGGTTTTGTATATGGTGTGTTCTAGAAGTGGGTCAAGCTGTACTGCTGTCAACAACATCTGATTGACTTCCCTGCGGAACTGCTCATGCCTTTCCTGGGTCACATTCACAACAATCTCACTGGCCTCATAGGAAGGAAGAGACACTCAGTCCCTCCAGTTGTACACAGAGTGCTGAGAAAGAAGCACAGGTGTTGGGTCTTAGATTCCAATCATGGCTGTACTCCTCCGTTTTCCACATGAAGACTTATATAAAGCAGAGTTCCTTCACAGAAAGTATCAAAAAAAAAAAAAAATCCCATATCTTCCATGCTCAAACCTAATTTATTACATATTTAGAAACCATACTTTCTCCCAAATAGTACAAAAATCTTTCATGAGGATTTTCTTACAATATTCATATATTTCTTGGCTTCAACTAGGTTTATCTTATTTCAAGTGTTAAAAGTATTTTTTAAAAAGTATTTCATACAACTTGGTTTCTCAGAAACTTTGAGAAAGATGACTTTCTATACAATGAGTTTCCTTTCCAAAAAAAATATATATAGTTTCTGTGGTTCAAATAAAGACTCAAGCCACTTCCTATTGAATTCTGTTTCAGAATTCAGTTTTGCCAAGGTTCAATCTCCGGTTTTACTGACTGGCTGACAGTGTGCATGTGACCCATAAGTGAGGTTAGGAGGGTAAAGAAATTTGATTGGAGTGCTTCAACCATAGAATATCCACAAGCATAACTTTTCACTTATCACTGGCATACATTTTCAGTAATTAGAACTGTCCCAAAAGAATCCTCTCAAGGTAATGAATATTTTTGGCTAGGGACTTAGAAGACCAAGAAATTCTATGATCTCTTTCATAACTAGTCCAAATATATTTTGTGATTAATCAAGCAAAATAAAGCTCTGGTATGTAAGGAAAAGAAAGACTTCCAAAACCACAAATTAAGAAAAACTGAGGCTCAGTACCAGTAGGTGGCATGGTGGTTAAGGCGCTGGACACTCCCACATAGCCGACCATGGTTTGAGTCCCGAACCTGGTGACTCGCTTTCTCACTTTCCCTCTCTCTCTCTTTCTCTTTCTCTCTCTGTGTCTCTCTCTGGTCAAATTGAAATGTATGAATGAATAAATAAAATTAAATAAATGATTATTAAAAAAAAAAAAAAAAAAAAAAGAAAGAAACTGAGGCTGAGCCTGGTGGCTCAACTGATAGCAAACTGGATTACAGTGCTGGCAGCCACATGACCAAATGGAGGTTCAGATCTCAAGGTCAGCTTAGAAAAAACACAAAGTGCATGTAACCATGCCCAGGATCTTGATGTACTCAAGGCTCAAGGGCCTGAGAAAGGAGATTGCAACATAAGAAGATTCTGTCCAGGTTGCTTTCCTCTCTCTCTCTCTCTCTCTCTCTCTCTCTGTCTCACACACACACACACACACACACACACACCGTGCACACACTTTCTATTATGAATAAAATAAAATAAAAACTTAAAAATAAAAGAAATTGAGAGTTATAAAGTCGGAGACAAGGGGAATGTCATGATGAGAAATATAATAACCAAGAGCATGTATTCTGGAACCAGACCAGATTTCAGTAGCAACTCTGACGCTTACTAGCCATGTGACTTCGAACAAATTAATTAGCCTATGGACTTGAGTTCCCTTATCTGTAAATAGGGGTGACAATACCTATAACAGGGTTGTTATAAAGGTAAATAAGCTAACATATATGGACTTCTTAGAATGATTCCTATATACTATGTAATATTTTTTAAATAAAAACAAAGTAGAACACAATTTAAAAAATTGGTACTGTAAGGAACCTTAGTGATGAGAAAGTAAGATATAGAGAAGATACAAGAACCAGGTTATATGGTCCATCAAAGATACACACATAACAGCTCTAATAACCTGCCTCCATTTGGTTACTAGGTAACTCTGGGATACACATTGAAATGATTACTGCCAAATAGGAATGATAACACTAAACTTCTTTGTATTAGAGGTGTGAGACATAACGAACAGTAAAAAACACTCTTAACTGTTTTTGCAAGTGGAAAAGCACCAGGGTTTCAGAGCATATTCTCATTTCCCAAAAGTACATTTCAGTTTTTAATCACACTTTCTGAGACTAGTGTCTATAGAGAAATGGGGACTATAGCCAGCGGGCTTGTCAAAATGGAGCTTTTTTTAATAACAGAGAAAATGAAATACTCTGAAAATCACATTTGGCTTTAGAAATGTGTGTAGACTAGCTTATTAAATAGTTCTCTAAACAGGAAGTAAAAGCTCAAGTACTCAATTGCTATTCACATCCTATATGACCTTGAAAAAGAGCATCTCTATAGACCATGATCCTCATAGATGAGAGAGAAATCTTGTTGTTTCCATAATGATGATTATATTGATGATAATCAATACAAGGGGAAAGTTTTCCCACTTTTTAAAAAATTTGTGGATCAAGGCAGGCCAGTAACAAGGGAACAGTTTACACTTGATAATATTGTATTTACATCCTTTATCACATAATTGTCCCACACGGAAATAAATTATGATGGAAATACTGGTTCCAGAATTTACTATTAGTGTGTGAATGGTTTAGAAATCTAAAAATTCCAGTTTAAAAAAGGATCAGAATAAAAGTTTACCTGTTTTTCTGTAGTGTTTACCACATCAAGGAAAGGCTCAAATCCCTTTTTGCTAAGATTCTTCGAAATTCTTAAAGCCAGGAAGTTGTTTTTGTTTTTTTGTTTTGTTTTGTTTTGTTTTGTTTTGTTTTGAGAGGTTTTGCTATTGGGCGCTGGCCAGAAAGACAGAGAGAGACAGAGAGAGAGAAAGTGAGAAATCACCCCCCAGGGGGGATGGCCACACCGCAATCCCTTCTCCTCCATTCTTCTCTCGGGATCTTGGGCACACAAGCACACACACCTGACGCAAGTTTAAGCCATCAGGTCCGTGACTCGGACTGTGGTCGACTACATGGGAGTCCACTGACATAGCCATTACGCTAACTACTGGTCCCAAGCCAGGAAAATGTTATCTGTACCAATGAGAAAGCCATGGCTCAGAGAAAAGATTATATAACAAATACAAATTAAATCTGGCCCTAGGCTTTAAAGGTTACATATATATAAAAATACATAGATAGACAGATATGTAGATTTTTTTTTTCCTTTTTGGACCATTAGAGATTGATTTAGCTCCTATGTGATTTTAACATAGACAGAGACAGAAAGAAAACAAATGATTCTTGTAACAAGTATCTGGAGTCTAGGTGCATAATACCATGTGTCCTGTTAACTGAGAAAATGCCCCTTTTTTAAAAGAATTACTTATTTAATTTTTTTTTTTTTTTTTTTTCATCACCAGAGAAAGTGAGAAAGCAAGTCACCTGCTGACCTGGAGAAATATCTTTTTTTAAAACATGGATTTAAGCAGCATTTTGTTTAATTAAATATATTCTGTGCTAAATGCTTTCTAATAGGCCAGCTCATTAAGGAACATGTGTGACTACAAATCTCAGAGCAGAATCAAGTTGTATGGCTTGTGAGACCCGACAATGAAAAGAACTCCTGCCTACACAGCCCAATTCCATGTTATTCCCCAAGACTTCAGAACACTGTGAGGGACAGGAAAGGGACAAAGATACAAAGAGCAAGATGGTTTCTGTTTAGGATGAGCAGTGTTTGAGAAGCACAAGTATAAATGTCAAATAAAGGCAGCGAAATTAACACTGAACAGAAGGGCCCACTTTCCTGGTGAAGATATAAATATTAGGTACCTTTCTATGGCTATCCAAAGAAAAAATTCTAATTAGTTCTCAGCACTTTTCATCTTTTTCTCTTTCTGGAAGTATCCCAGCCCTCTAGTAAGCTATTACACTAACCCTCCATCATCAGTTTAGCATCCTAGTTTAGCGAAAACTGAAGATATAACAGGGCAAAAAGGAAAGAGAGCAACATACAATCCATTTTTTTCTCAGATGCAGTGGAGAGGAAATGTCAGACTTTTGGATGGACTTAGATTCATGTTTCTAGGTGACTCTCAGCAGACCCATGTTATAGGCCCATCCTAATAGTGGCATGGGTACACACAAAACCAAACTGTTTGAAAGAGAACAAATGGTTCTAAAGTATCTCCGTAGGCTAGAGTAGGGGAAATCCCACTGCAAAAGAGAAAACAGCATCTCCTGTTTACATTGAGAATCTGTTCAGCTGACTTGGAGAAGTTCATCTCAATTTGGATCAGTAGATAGCCTGGTACATTTTATTTGTAAAGTATTCATGACAACTCAGGCAAAAGTATGCAGGGACTTTGATAAAAGAGATCAGAAAGAAGTAGGAGGAATCTTGAACCAGCAGGAAGGTGGCTAAAGAAAGGATACTCTAGGTGAAAAGCCCTTGTTACTCAATGTATAGTCCCTTGACCAGCAGTATCAACAGAAAAACAAGCTACATGCTAGGTCTACTAATGACGTTCTGCATTATAATAGCATCTCCACATGTTTCATACACTATTTAGACTTGAGAAGCATCCGTGTAGAGGGTGGCCCTGAGTAAGCAAGGCAGATCATATAGAATTCAAAATCAAAGGTGATTTTCTGGATGAGTTCAAGAGTAATCCAGAGGATGAGATACAGTAGCGGACAGTCCATACCAGACCTGGTTGGCAATGACATGATGACTCCAAGGAACTGATTTATTTCCAACAGAAGCAGGTGGAAAATGGAAGAATTGCTACTTCCTCAAAGTCCAGCCCTCTATAAACATTGGCCAAAGCTATTAAGATGATCAGAACTCGGGACCAGCAGTTATCGTAATGGCTATGTCGCTGGACTCCCACGTAGTCGACCGCAGTTCACACTCCGGACCTGGTGGCTTAAAACTCACGCCGGGCACGTGTGCGTGCGTGCCCAAGATCCCGAGAGGAGAATGGAGGAGAAGGGATTGCAGCGTGGCCATCCCCCCTGGGGGGTGATTTCTCACTTTCTATCTCTCTGTCTCTCTCGGTCTGTCTGGCGAGCGCACGCGCCCTATAACTCCAGGTATAGAAAATGGAATAGAGGAAAAAGCTCTAGGCCATTCACAGAACAGAAGTGCCTAGAAGGTAAACCAAAGAGAAACCGGGTTTTAGAGACTGAGTCAATAATGCAAAAGTAGGGAAACTATATGACTTAGAGTTTGCACGGGATCTCAGAGTTCATCCCTGGCACATCAATGTCTCAATCTCCCAGCAGCAGAACTCCCAAAAAGGATTGGGCTTCACAGTGTATCTCTGCCCTGTTTGTGTGGTTTTATGAACAAGATTGAATAGTGATCAGTTTTCTGGGACTGAGTAAAGCAAGAAGCTGGCATGCACAAATTTGGTGAAAACCATTTAGGCTGAGTTATTTGAGACAGAAATATCCACTTACATGAAATGTGCTATATATGAAAATACCAGGAGTTTGAATTTACAGATTAAAGTGTTTACATTACTAATCATTAAAAACCTTGTTTTTAAATACTCTGCTTAGAATTGGGTTTCAGGCTAAAGCAGCTTGCCTTCAACAAACTTGGAAGTATATTTCTGTCTCTAAAATATCCCAAAACCCCATCAGACTGTGGGGAAAAATGATAGCACATTAGCATGAAAACTCAAATTCCACTATCCAAATGCCTCTGCATATTGACATGAACCTTGACCTCTTAGAGAACGTTCCTGTGCACTCCTATAATGCCTAGGAGACATCTCACACACCACTCACAAAACCTGTGCTCAAAAGGCACCACCATTTGCCCACCAGGCCTCAGCCTGGTATCCAACATTCCTCCTGGGCCTCGCCATGCCCCACTGGGCATCAAGGTCTCCTCTATGTTGTGCACTGCTCCTTTAGGGGATAATCAGCTTGTCCAGGGTGCTGTCTCCTAGGGAGTATGAATTAGAAAATCCACAGGATACCCAAGATAGGATGATCTTCTATTAGTCCTGTTTGAGCCAAAACTAGGATGTAATTGAAGCAGAACTAGAAAGAGAGGTGCAGACTTAGTCCCATACAACATTCACAGAATTTAAGAATGCTCTCTTGTATTTTCTCTGTTACCTTAGATATGCATGCATAAAATATCACTCCTTACAGATTCTTTTTCCCAGTCAAATTATTTACCTAACTGTATATTGACAGGTGTGTGTATGTACATGGATGACACTGATGTGGTCCTTTGGCCTTGTAAGATAAATTTTCACTTGGACTTACCAAGAACCAGTCTGCTATTTTTATATGAAAGGCAAAAATATTACCATCTATTATCTAGAAATATATAGTGATTCTCTCTTCCAAAGAGAGTATTTAATGGTCATTCTTGCTGCAAAGAAAGACATACATGTCATAGATATACATATCATACATACATTATATAGACATACATGTCATATAATGCAAAGCTCTATTCTAGTGTGCACAAAGGTGAGAAAAAGAATTTTTAAATGCATTTTAAATCAATTGGTCTTTTTAAAGAGGACTCTCTAGGAACTTTCTTAATTTTAAAAAATATTATTTAATTTTATTTGTTATTATTATTTATTTTTTAATTTGACCAGAGAGAGAGAAAAGGAAAATGAGAAACCAAGATGCCGGGTCCAGGACGTGAACCACAGTCAGTCATGTGGGAGTCCAGTGCCATAGCCATCACACCATTCGCTGGCTCCAGAACTTTTTTTAAAAAAACCTTTTATTTGCAGCGATGCCTTAAATGTCATATGATGTCTCACACATGATTATGTGTCAAAATGCCCAAGGGAAATACTGCAGTATACTCCTCATACATAGGTCAATGCAGGCTGTCAGCCAACAAGAAAGAAATTCTTTGCAGCTTGCTTTAAATGACAACACAGAGTAACAGCCTTCTAAGGCTCAAATATGGTAAGCCATTTATCTTCAGATTTGTTTTTATCTAACACCAGTGTTATTAACAATGGAAAGTAATAAATGTCTGCAGTTGAGGAAAAAAAAGTAGATTAAGGTAGTTTAAGAATGCACTGGCAAAAAGAAAGTCAGGAATTTCTCCATGTAGAAATGAAGGTTTTCTGACAAGGACTAATTAGAAACATCATTTGCTCAGAGATGGATTTTTTTTTTTTTTTAACATCAGGTGGGCTGTAGGCTAAGAGATGATTAAATAATTTTAGAATTAAGAATTTGTTGTTGAGGTTTCCCCTTCAGGGAACACTCTGGTTCTTTCCTTCTTTTAAAAAAGTCCCTAATTCTCCAACAGAGAATGATTTCTTTTGCAGAGAAAACAGACTCATATCACACATATTACAGAATACTTGGAGGTGTTGGAGGGTTCAAAGGAAGTAGTGCAGACGGTAAAGGGCAGTGGAGTTCAAAGTGAAAAGCTGAAAATAATTCTCCAAATATTTGAAAGAAAACAAGCTAATGTTAATCATGCAAAAGATATAAGGATTTGAATGGTAAGACTGGATTCAAATTGTATTCTGTGGAGGCTGGCAGGTGGCATGGTGTTTAAAGGCGCTGGATTCCCACATGGCTGACCGTGGTTTGAGTCCCAGACCTGGCGGCTTGCGTTCTCGCTCTCTCTCTCTCTCTCTCTGTCCCTCTCTGGTCAAATTTAAATAAGAAAATGAATAAATAGATAAATAACGTTAAATGAAATCATTCTTTTAAAAAAAAAATTGTATTCTGTGGCACAATGGTAATGCCCAGCTCAATAGAAGCTGGTTTCCACGTGGAGATGACAGTTTGAATCCCCAGCCCAGTCAGTCTAAAATGTGCTGGGCATACACACAGGAGTGTCCCAGATCCAACAGGGAGGAGGACTGAGGAAAGAGGATCACAGCATGGCCAGCACTCATCTCTCTCTCTCTCTCTCTCTCTCTCTCGCTCTCGCTCTCGCTCTCTCTCTCTGTCTTTTGTGTTCATGTGCATATTCTATTGTAAATAAAGAAAAAAGTTTTAAGTATAAGACTGTATGTTACGGTGTGCTGAGATTTATATATTTAAAGAATTTTGGAAGACAGTCTAAGTGTCATGGAAATACTGACTTGGCACAGAATGGATGCAAAAATAGCAAATGTCCAAAGGACATACAGAGGTGAAAATTCACCAGATAGGCACATCTTTGTCCTTGGAAAGCCACAAGGTATAGTTATTGGAAGGACAATTGAATAACTGCTCTCTTTCTTCCTGTTATTTTGGTACTGAATATAAGTAAAAACTTTTGAGTTCAAAGTCCAAACTTTGAGTTCAACATCAATTGACTTATTTGTCAATGTTTACATTATAAAAGATAATTATGGATGTCTTAATGGCAAAGGCATTAAATCTCTCAAAGTGCATGTCCTGGTTTTTTAGAACAGAACATATTTTTTAAGTCAGTCAAACATAAAACTCAGTACAATTACCACTGAACACAAAGAAGTCAGGAAATGGGACCGATATAAATATGAAATATATTTGAATAGATAAGTAGTGTGAGCCAAGGACCTGGCCTATGCAACTTGGTTTTATTTTTTACAGGATTCTCAGCTGAAGGGACATTGAGTATCTGTAAGTATCAGATAGTTTTCCTTTGCCTCATTGAGATAAGGAGCTAGAGTGGGGGGTGGAAATAAATGCATCTATTAAAAACCCTGCTATACTCAGCTACGTAATTCATGAGATTCTTATGATTCCAGTTATTTAAAATGTTGGAAAGCTGATTTAAGCACTTTAGAGAGAGAGAGAATAATCTGTGTTCCTTCTCCTTCCCCATCAGGAAAAGAAATTCTACATCTGCCATTGTGAATCCATTATTATAAATAATAGAGTTACTGCCAATCTGTTCACAGATTCAGCAAATAAAAATTTGCATGCTTGCTGTTTACCCTTGTTGTAGACATTCCCCTAAATAAAGTAGATATTTAATAATCAAGTGTATCTTTTATTTTCAGTAAAGTACTGAATTTTGTTGATGCAGATGATAGTTCATCCATAAAATCTTTGATTCTTATATAACTTTTCAATTACAAAAACAAAGTCTCCCCCTGGCTATTTGGCCTGAGTCCACAAAATTTGTTTGCAATTTGACTTATTAAGCGGTACATTACAACCGCTAGAAAACTAGACTCAGTATAAAACAATGGTATTAAAGCTTTCCAAAGCAATCCTGCTTCTCTGTCTTCCTATTTGCTATCAACAAAGACCTACTCTGCTCTACCTGATAAATATATTCCATATTCTTCCCTTAACTTGAGAAGTTATCTGTCTCATTTTGTCACAGGTTTTCTGCCCAGGACTGAGATTCATTGCTTTCTGTTATATGGGTCTTGTTTCCGATGATACTAAAAATTCCACTGTCCTCCATAAAACTCTTTTCAGGTGTTCTAACAATTATAACTATTTTTATGCTATGGATGAAAATAAGTTTGGACTTTTTATTCTCTTCACTTTCCTGTTTGATCTATCAATCATCTATCTTCTTTCCCTCTTTCTCTTCCTCTATATTTCCCTCTTTCTCTATCTTTCTTTCTAGTACCACTGGGCATCACCTTAAGTTTTCAGACCTTCAGGGAATAACATCAAACTGTGTGTGGTCTCCTAAGGTGTTTATGGTCTTCTCACTAGCGAGTGAGTAATATAGTTTACTGACTCCTCCTGGGGTACACCCAGGAGGAATGCTCACCCACTATTGTTCTGGGTTTAGCCTTTTAGAACTCTCACAGCAGGTTTTGAGACTTCCCATGCTTATTTCCCCTTTATTTCAGATTCCTACTTCTGAACTTTATCATATTTATGAGAACATATTTAAGTAATAGGGAAATCATAGATTTTTATATAGGTTCAAAGTTAGCTTTGCTGATACTCAGATCTACATTCATACTAATCCTAATTGTCTCTCTCTGTACTAGATGTTTGAACTCTCTAAATCCACTTTAAATCTATGTCTAATCCAAAATGGGTTTCTGAAAGAACTCCCAGCCTACAGCGGAAACAGTGGAACTTTCCCAATGCATATCTATCCATAGATCAGACTCTTTCTGAGGATGTCACTGTATTTCCAACACTTATAGTGCTTGGAAAACAACAATGCTTAATACATAACTCCTATTATTGAATGAATCCATGGCTTTCACAAAATCAAATTTCACCTGTGTTTATACTGAACCCTACTTCAAATTTATGGGGATACTGTTCACCACACTAGCTCATTCTACTCCTAGACATTTAGGCAGCACAAGTTTCTTTCTGGGGGAAGAAGTCATGCGTTTCCTTCCAGGTTTGTCCTCAAAAAACTTCTTCACATAATCTTCCACTTTCTTTCTACCTTTGCATCTGCATACACCACTGAAAACACAAGACCCAATTGTGATGACAGGCCCACAATTTATATTTTTGGCTGAAAGATGCCTAAGAGAGTCACCCAATCACATAAAATTTAGTGTGAAATATAAAATTTTATTGTCCTAAGCCACTGAGATTTTAAGATTGTTAAACCACTAGCATTTATAGTGGCAACTAATATTAATGCTTCATTCAATGGGTGGAACCCCAGGTACAGTGAAAGGAACACATCTACATTAGAAAGCTGTTACTGAGGAAAGCAGCAGCACCAGATCCAAGATGGCAGCCAGCAGGAGGCTGATGAAGGCGATTGAAGACATCCACAACCATGGAATGAAAAACTTGTGTAACATCCAGGTTGATGAAGCTAATTTATTGACTTGGCAAAGGCTTATTGTTCCTGATAAACCTCCATATGACAAAGGGGCCTACAGAATCGAAATCAACTTTCCAGCAGAGTACCCATTCAAACCTCTGAAGACCACATTTAAAACAAAGATCTATCACCCAAACATTGATGAAAAGGGGCAGGTCTGTCTACCAGTAATTAGTGCTGAAAACTGGAAGTCAGCTACAAAAACTGACTAAGTAATCTAGTCCTTCATAGCACTGGTGAACGACCCCCAGCCTGAGCACCCTCTCTAGACTGACCTAGCTGAAGAATACTCTAAGGACCGTAAAAAATTCTGTAAGAACACTGAAGAGTTTATAAAGAAATAAGGAGAAAAGCGACCTGTGGACTAGAATCTACCACGATTAATTCCAGCAGTGTGAGCAGAGACCCCAAGCAGTGCATCAGACACCCCGCAAAGCAGGACTCTCTGGAAAATTGACACGTGCCAATGCCTGGCGTTTGCTTGTAGCAGTTACTAACTTTCTACAATTTTCTTAATCAAAAGTGGTCTAGGTAACCTGTAAAGAAAGGATGAAAAATTTAAGATGTTAAAAAATAAATGCAGGGGCCGGCAGGTGGCGTGGTGGTTAAGGACACTGGACTCCCACATGGCCGACCACGGTTCAAGTCCTGGACCTGGAGTCTTGCTCTCTCACTTTCCCACTCTCTCTTGCTCTGTCCCTCTCTCGTCAAAATTAAAAAATGAAATAAATGAATGAATAAATAAAAATAAATAAATGCAGATTCTCTTGTTAATTCCTAGCTTGGTCTCTTTCCACAGACTCTCCTTTCCTGACAGCAGGCACAAGGTCCACCTACAGGCCTCTGGCCAGCAAGGGATATTGAGGGAGGGTCACCTCTGACCCCCACCCCACTTCCACACTCCCCAGCCCAAGACTCCACCTCCTAGGTAGGTAGAGAGAATTTTCTTGCAGCGGCTTTTTTCTTGAAGCCCCTCTATTCTCTTGTTAATTCCTAGCTTGGTCTCTTTCCACAGACTCTACTTTCCTGCCAGCAGGTGCAAGGTCCACCTACAGGCCTCTGGCGCACGGCGCGCGACTTTTTCTTTATTTTTCTATGTTCTCTTTCATTTCATTTCATATTATCCTCTCCTCCTCATTTTTTCCCTACCAGAGGGATTAGACAGGTCTAGAATCAGATACCTGAAACTCCCTAGTAAGGTAAGTGTCTCTGGGATCCTCCGTCGTACTGATCCACCTGTGAGAATGGAGATAATGCTTTTTAGACATCTCAGTAGAGTTCCCCTCTTGAGAGCACATTGGTAAAAACAACAGAAGAGAGACTTCGGCAAACATCTATTCCCAGCCAAAAGGAAGCACTCTTACTCCCAGTGGGAGAAACATTCCCCCAGAGGTTTTCAAAAGGGAATACATCTTCCAATGGCTAGAAGTAGAAAAAGAGCCTCAGGTCTGAATAAACAAGGGAATATGTCTCCAACAAAGGAAAACGCCCCTCCATGTCTCATAAATATGGAGGACATTACTAAAATGACACAGCATTTCGAACATTCATGGTGACCAAATTCTGTGAATTGGAACAGAAAAGAGACAACGAACTGCAGGAAATTAGGAAGTCCTTCCAGGATATGAAAGAAGTAATGGATACCCTCAGAAAGAATCAGGTGGAACTATTAAAAAGTCTAAAATACAGGAAATCAAAAACTCTCTGGAAAGTATTAGGAGCCGATTAGACCATGCTGAAGATCGAATCTCTGATGTAGAAGATAAAACTTCTGATCTAGAAAAAAAAAAAAAAAAAAAAACACCAAACAGATCGAGAAAATAACTAAAAAACATGAGGGTAATATACAAGGAATACTAGACTCTATTAGACGCCCAAATATCAGAATAATTGGCATCCCAGAAGGTGAAGAAACTAATAGCAGAATGGAAAATCTATTCCATGAAATCCTGGAAGAAAGTTTCCCAAGTCTAGAGAGGCACTCAACCATCCAGACCCAAGAAATACAAAGGACCCCAAATAGAATCAACCCCAGAAGATCTTCCCCAAGGCACATCTTAGCCAGGCTGTCTAACACCACAGATAAAGACATGATACTAAAACTGGCAGGAGAGAAACGAGAAGTAACTTACAAAGGCCATCCCATAAGGCTAACACCGGACCTCTCATCAGAAACAATGCAAGCAAGGAAAGAATGGGAAGACATATGGAAAGTGTTAAGAGAGAAACAATTTCAGCTGAGAATATTATATCTGCAAGATTATCCTTCATATGGAAAAAAAAGATTAAAATCTTCTCAAACAAAACCTGAAAGAATTCGCCAACACCAAAGCAGATCTTCAAGAAACCCTGAAGAAAGTACTATTTCAGGAAAACTAAGGAATCAACAACCAGAAACAAAGAAATAACAGGCAACTAAGACAATGGCCAACTTAAATGTCAGAACAGATCCTATAACATCGATAATAACATTGAATGTTAATGGCTTAAATTCTCCAATCAAGAGACACAGACTGGCTGAATGGATAAAAAAACAGAAACCCTCTATCTGTTGCCTACAGGAAACCCACCTCATGGAGAAAGACATACATAGACTGAAAGTGAAGAGTTGGAAAAAGGTTTACCACGCAATTGGGAACCAAAAAAGAGCTGGAGTTTTGATACTAATTTCTGACAAAATAGGATTTAAAACAAAAACTGTTCGAAGAGATAAAGAAGGGCACTATATTGTAGTAAACGGCTCTATAGATCAAGAAGATATAACGCTTATTAATATCTATGCACCTAACACAGGAGCACCCAAATATGTGAAGGAAAGACTGTTATAACTGAAAGGGGAGATAGACTGCACCACACTAATTGTTGGAGACCTCAACACTGCATTATCCTCTCTGGACAGATCATCTAGGCAAAAAATAGACAAAGAGATAAAGGATCTAAATGATACCATAAATCAATTGGACTTAACAGACATCTATAGAACTTTCCACCCAAAAACCACAAGATATAGTTTTTTCTCACCCCGACATGGAACCTTCTCGAAGATTGACCACATCATAGGACATAAAGCAAGCCTCTACAGAATCAGAGGCATAGAAACTATATCCAGCGTCTTCTCTGACCATGATGGAATTAAACTTGAGTTTAATTTCAAGAGAAATCCTCAAAAATACCTAAAAACATGGAAACTAAATAACCTACTCCTGAATTACCCCACTATTACCGAAGAAATAAAGACTGAAATCAAAAGATTCATGGAAGCCAATGACAATGAAGACACAAGTTTCCATAATCTTTGGGACACTGCTAAAGCAGGCATAAGAGGGAAGTTCATAGTAATTAGTGTACATAAGAGGAAGATGGAAAGAAGGCTAATGGATCACCTGACATCAAGCCTCAGAAAATTGGAAAAGCAACAGCAAAAAAATCCAAGAGAAAGGAAATAATAAAGATCTGAGCAGAAATAAAGGAAATAGAAAATAAACGTACTATACAGAAAATAAATGAAAGTAAAAGCTGGTTCTTTGAAAGGATAAACAAAATTGATACACCACTAGCGAGACTTATGAAGAAGAAGAGAGAAAGGAACCAGGTGAATCAAATCTGTAATGAGGCTGGTAACATAACAGACATAGTAGAAATTAAAAGCATCATTAGAGGATACTTTAAACATCTATATGCTAAGAAACAAGACAATCTGGATGATATGGACAAATTCCTGGACAAATATAATCTACCAAGAGTGAGCTAGGAGGATACAGAAAGTCTTAATAGGCCCACAACAAGCCAGGAGATTGAATCAGTAACAAATAACCTTCCAACAAAGAAAATCCCTGGCGCTGATGGCTTCAGTTCTGAGTTCTATAAACCTTTCAAAGAAGAGTTAACCCCCATTCTGCTCAAGTTATTACTAAAGATCCAAAAGGGTGAATCTCTCCCTAATTCATTCTATGAAGCCTCTATCACCCTCATCCTTAAAACAGATAAGGACAGGACAAGGAAGGAAAACTATAGACCAATATCTCTGATGAACATAGACACAAAGATTCTCAACAAGATACTAGCAAATCGTATTCAACAACTTATAAAAAAAAGATCATACACATGATCAGGTAGGTTTTATTCCAGGAATGCAAGGTTGGTTCAACATGTGCAAAACCATAAATGTAATACATCATATTAACAGGAATAAGGATAAAAACCATATGGTAATATCGATTGATGCAGAAAAAGCATCTGATAAGATACAACATCCCTTCATGATCAAGAGTCTTAGCAAAATCGGCATAGAAGGGCCATTTCTCAATACAATAAAAGCCATCTATGAAAAACCCATAGCGAACATCATCCTCAATGGAGAAAAGCTGAAAGCTTTCCCACTAAACACAGGAACAAGACAAGGATGCCCATTGTCTCCACTCCTTAATATAGTTCTGGAAGTCCTCACCAATGCAATCAGAAAAGAGGAAAAAATAAAGGGCATTCGAATAGGAAATGAAGAGATGAAACTCTATTTGCAGACGACATGATTGTATACATAGAAGACCCAATGGTCTCCACTGAAAAATTACTGGAAGTAATACATGATTACAGTAAAGTTGCAGGATATAAAATCAATATACAGAAATCAATAGCATTTCTATATACGAATAACAGGCAGACTGAGATAGAACTGAAAAAAGTTATTCCATTTACCATAGCCACCAAAAGTATACGATATTTAGGAATAAATCTAACCAAAGAAGTTAAAGACCTCCACAAAGAAAACTATGAGAAGCTAAAAAAAGAAACTGAAAATGATACAAAAAAATGGAAGGACATCCCATGTTCATGGATTAGAAGAATTAATATAATCAAAATGGCAATTCTATCCAAATTAATCTACATATTTAATGCAATGCCAATCAAAGTCCCAGACATATTCTTCACAAACCTAGAAAAGACAATCATAAAATTCGTCTGGAATCATAAAAGACCCCATATTGCCAAAGCAATTCTACACAAGAAGAGTGGAGTGGGCGGTATCTCACTCCCTGACCCAAAAATATACTACAAAGCTGTGGTAATCAAAACAGCAATATACTGGCACAGAAACAGACATGTGGACCAATGGAACAGAATAGAGTCCCCAGAAATAAATGCCCAAACATACAGTCAACTGATCTTTGACAAGGGGTACCAGTCAACCCAGTGGGAAAAGGAAAGCCTCTTCAGCAAGTGGTGCTGGAAAAACTGGATTTCCACTTACAGAAAGATGAATCTGAACCCCTAACTCTCACCTTTGACAAAAATCAAGTCAAGGTGGATCAAGGATCTAAATCTAAGACCTCAAACCATAAAGCTGCTCCTGGAAAACACTGGGGAAATGCTGGGAGACATTCGTGTAGGGAAACACTTCTTAAACAAGACCCTCAAAGTACAGTCGATCATCTCCAAAATAGACAAGTGGGATTATATCAGACTAAGAAGTTTCTGCATGGCCAAAGACATAGTAATTAGTGTGAATCGACATCCCTCAGAATGGGAAAATATTTTTGTAAATTTTGCATCAGATAAGGGACTTATAACTAGAATACACAAGGAACTAAAGAAGCTGTTTGGAAAAAAGATGATCAACCCTATTAAAAAATGGGAGGAGTTGAAAAAAACACTCTCTAAAGATGACATATGAATAGCCAAAAGGCATATGAAAAAATGTTCAACATCTCTCATCGTAAGGGAAATGCAGATAAAAACAACAATGAGGTACCACCTAACCCCAGTCAAATTGTCTAAGATTAAAAAAAAAACAAAAAATGATAAGTGTTGGCGGGGGTGTGGTGAAAGGGGAACTCTTTTACACTGCTGGTGGGAATGTAAATTGGTCCAGCCACTGTGGAGAATAATTTGGAGATTCCTCAAAAATCTACAAATAGATCTACTATATGATCCAGCAATCCCACTCCTCGGTATCTACCCAAAGGATAAAAGAATTCTTCATTGGAAAAGTGCTTGCACATTGATGTTTATTGTGGCACTTTTCACGATTGCTAAGTCATGGAACCAACCCAAATGCCCCCGTATGGAGGAATGGATTGAAAAACTGTGGCACATATACTCTATGGAATACTACTCAGCCATAAAAACCAACAAAACCCTGGCTTTTGACAGAAAGTGGAAAAATATGGAAGATTTACTGCTGAGTGAGGCAAGCCAGGCTATGAAGGAGAGACATTGTATGTCCCCACTTAACATATACCAAATGTCTGCACTCTATGACTGAAACTGATTGACTAACGGTTGTACAAACACAAGAGATGGGTGTGAATGTCAGATGAGGTGTATGTGGAGGAGGGGGGCCTAACGAAGGACATTTGGAGAAGGGATATGGAGGTAGAACATTGACGGGATGGGGAAGTGTGGTGTTATTGGTTGAAGATATTTTGATCAATGGGTGGGGAGAAATGTTCACATATTGAAATGTTCACATTTTAAGCTAAACAATGTGATGGAATGTATATACAAAAGAAATAAATTTAATAAAAATAAATAAATAAATAAATAAATAAAAAATAAATGCAAAAAAAAAACTGTTACCAAAATGAATAAAAACAAAACAAAACAAAATCTCTGATATTTCCTAGCCAAAGCACTTTGGACATGCAGTAACCTTTAGGATTTGTTATCAGGTAAAGTATTGTATACAAAAGTACTTTAACTAGAAAGACCAAGGTAGTATTCTATTATGAGTTGCCATTTCTTGGGTCTCTGATAGTCAATGACTGTTTTATAAAGGTATAGAGGCAGCTCATAGTCTTCCAATGCCAATTAACTAGTAACCAACTGAAGTCTTTTACAAATAGAAATAGTCAAATCAAATATCAGAAGATGCCTTCCTATATATTCTATTTTTTCTCAATGTAGAAAATAACATAATAACATAAAATAACATATTAACATAACATAAACTGACTATATCATTCACATGGTGAATGAATTCTAGAGTGATCATAACTCCATTTGATTTCCCTATGTTTACTTTCAATGATGAATGTGAGAATTTGCATTCTAATGTTGAAGAAAAAGGGGCTAGGAAATATTCTTTTTAAGCCTGACTTATGAAGGGAAAAACTAGAATCAGAATTACTATCATTTTTCACCTCCAAGGAGAAAATTATTTTTAAATTATTAAGTAACTTATATTAATAAATTAATTTAAAATCAGTTATACCAATGGTTCTCAAGGGGAGTAATTTTACCACTCAACTCTGGAGGGTAGTAACAAAATGCTATAGGAATCTAACAAGTAAAAATCACAAATGCTAAACAACATCCTACAAAGCAGAGGAAAGCTCTATAACAAAAAATTTTCCAGGTAAAAAGGTCAGTAATGCTGATGTTGAGAAACCCTAAGTTGGACCTGTCAGCATTACTGACATTTTTGGCTGAAAAAAAAATTTTTTAGAGATATTTTTGCTATAGGATGTGTGCATTCGTCAGAGAGACAGAGAGGAGCATAGAGACAGTAACTGAGAAATAACCCCCCTGGGGAAATGGCCATGCCACAATCCCTTCTCCTCCATTCTCCTCTCGGAATTTTGGGCACACACGCGCACACACCCATAGTGAGTTTTAAGCCACCGGGCACAGGATTTCAACCACAGTCAACTATATGGGAGTCCAGAAACATAACCATTTGCCACTTTGGTCCCCAAAAGCACTATTTCTTAGTTTTACTTCAAAATACATTTAAATGTATTCTATTTTATTCTCTTTTATTTTTTTATGTGATCTGTTAAATTGATTTCATAACTCAAGCATTAATCATACCTTCAGTTTGAACATCTGTCTGTATATATGTATGGGGAGAAGAACTATATTAATGAATGTTTAAAATAATATTTGAACAAAAGTGACTTAGGGTACTGTGATGGGAAATGAAAGCAGGGGAACATTTTTAAATAAGATAGTCATCCCGGGCCTCTGAGGAAGAACCAAGACTTTAATGAAAATAATAGCTAAGATTTATGTGACATATTCAATGCACCATTCTGACTGCTTTCCATTTAATTACCCATGTAAACTACATAACAACTGTTGTTATAAACTGCTGTCATCTCCATTTTATAGTTGTAGAAACTGAGACACAGCAAATATATTAGTCTATTTGGGCTGCTCTAACAAATACCATAGACTGGGTGGCTTTCAAACACAGACATTTATTTCTTATAGTTCTGGAGGCTGGCAAGTCCACAATCAAGATACCCAAAAGATTTAGTGTCTGGGAAAGGCTGATTTCTTGGTTCATAGATGGGAGCTCCTTAGTGTGTCTTCACATGGTGGAAGGGATTTTCTGGCTCTCAGAGTATCTTTTATTATTCATTTATTTTTAGTTTTTTGCCATAGGGTGCATACAGTCATTGGAGAAAGACAGAGAGAGATGGAGAGAGAAAGTGAGAAATCACCCCCTCAGAGGGGAATAGCCATGCCACAATTCCTTCCCCTTCATTCTCCTCCTGAGATTTTGAGCATGCACACATATGTGCCTGGTGTGATTTTCAGGCCATCATGTTCAAGACTCGAACCACGGTCAGCCATGTAGGAATCCAGTGTCTTAACTACCATGCCACTTGGTGTCCCACTTAGAGGTATCTTTCATAAGGGCACTACTAATCCTATTCATGATGGCTGTACCTTCATGATATAATAACCTCTCAAAAGTCCTACCTCCTAATACCATCACCATATGACTTTTAGAGGAACATAGATATTCATACCACAGCAGTGAAGTTATGAATACTGTGCCCAAGGTCACAAATATGCAAATGGATAAAAATTGATATTTGGAGGCAGTCTGTTTCTAGAATTTAAGTTCTTATTTTATTGTTTAATTTTGCCTCTGACAGGGGATCAGCAGTGTAAAACTTCTAAAAATAACTAGCCTAGTATTAAACATAAAGGCTTGAGACAAAAATAATTATGCCCTTCTCATGCCAGTAAACATGGCTTCTTTTAAAGTTTTTCTGAAAAAAAGAGAAAAAAAAAAAAACCCTTCCATTTCTAAATAACCTTCCACTCTTGCTCCAGATGTGACAAGCAACCCATCACTTTCTCTGCCAATATGCTACAATTTATTTGCCTCAACACCAACATAAATTATTTCATTTCTTAGTTGACTTAGGCAAAGTTCTATAATAATAATACAATACTACAATAGACTATTGACTCATGTAATGGAATACAATCTTCCATTACTCCAAGAACTTTTCAAGCATTCACTTCCCCCAGAAAACAGTAACAACCCAACAAAGCTTCTGATTTCTCTACCAGGCCCCAACGCTCCATGACAAAAATCATTACAACTAGGGATGGTCTTATCTGTCTTTCACCTGCCAAGATGACAGGACTGAATCCAGGCCAAGCATTTTTTTTAACGTTTTTTTTTTGGGGGGGGGTTGGAGAGGTTTTTGCTATAAGGCGCGTGTGCATGCCAGAAAGACAGAGAGACAGAAAGATAGAAAGCAAGAAATCATCCTCCGGGAGGGATGGCCATGCCACAATCCCTTCTCCTCCATTCTCCTCTCGGGATCTTGGGCACGCGCACACACACACACGCCGAGCGTGAGTTTAAGCCACCAGGTCCGCGACTTGAACCACTATCGACTACATGGGAGTTCAGCGACATAGTCATTACACTAACTGGCCTAGCATTTTCTAAAAGATCCTAAAACATCTTTTTGCAACATGGGTTGCAGAATCAATAAAGTTGGCTTGCTTTAATTGATATGGCTGTAGGTAACACGTTAATCATTGAAAAATAGTGAACAAAGAATAAGATTGGAGTAAGAAAGAAATGGAATAATGGATTTAGGATTCTTTAATGACCATGCCAAAGGGGGTCAGAGAATACCCAGTTACTCAGCCTATTAACGGATTTTTTTGTTAGGTTAGGGTATTCTATTAATACAATGAATTCTAGGGCTGGAAACTTCAAGAAATCAATCACCAAGTTTTCAAGATATTTTCCCTAGGATATTTTATTAGTTAGGGCTCAGTTTCAGAAAAATGTATCTGTCTAGCTACTTCAAGAATAAAGAGATTTAATACAGAGAGTTCATTGTTCATATGCTCAAAGGTTGGTTCTCAGAATATCCAGAACTATCCCATCAGGGGAATTATCCCATCAGTTGTGTCTGCCATAGCCAAAAAAAATATGATTAGGAAGCCACTGCACCAATAGCTGATTCACTGATTCGCTTCCCTCGGAAAACAGTAAAAGCAAAGCTTCTGGTTCCTCTACCAGGCCCAAAGCTCCATGATAAAAATCATTACATCTAGGGATGGTGTTAATCTGTCTTTCACATCACATCATCTGGCTCAGAATCTGGAGGTCCAGAAACTTCTGGAAAAACTGCTGACTCTAGTGCCATGTCACTCATGCCAAACTGTACTAGCCCATCAATGCCTCTCTCCCACTACCCCTTAAGTCAATTTTGAATTCACAGTTCCATCTGTGGAAGAACATAAATCATATCCAAAATCTGAGCTACAATGGGATCTAAAAATGCTTTGTTTTCCAACATATGTATTATGGGAAAGAATCCAAGAAAGAGTTGAAATAGATGAATGATCTCTGCTATCATATCTGCCGCAGGTATAATAATTTGTTATTCAGAGATAGTATTTCTCAATTGCCCCTTTTCTTTTTTTTAACACTGATCAATACATGCAATAACCATCCACCCCATTAACAAACTTGTCTAAGAAGTAATGCCAGCCCAAATTAGATACATGTATTTCTCATGTAGTATATTCTCTCCTCAAAACTATGCTTAAGTACATTTTGTAGATTGAATATTTTTATATTCACTGATTTATAGCCTTTACAAAGACGAAATCTTTTAACCAATATTCAAGTTTTCCTTAATGAAGAAATTTAATTTCTCTGGGCACCATATTTAAACAATCAGTGATTTGTTAGATAAACAGCTTAAAAGAAATAAATTAGGGGATGGGACAAAAATATTCAGCCAATAGTAAAATAGCACTATATATGCTCTTGTTCTCTCTTTGCGTTTTTTAAAACTTTTTTTCTTGAGAGATTTTTGCTATCAGGCACATGGACTCGCCAGAGAGACAGAGAGAGACAGAAAGTGAGAAATCACACCCCCAGGGGGGATGGTCACACTGTAATCCCTTCTCCTCCATTCTCCTCTTGGGATTTTGGGCACGCATGCACACATGCCCAACATGAGTTTCAAGCCACCAGGTCCACGATCAAACTGCAGTCGGCCATGTGGGAGGCCATCAACATAACCAATATGCCATCTGCTGGTCCCATACACTTTTTTTTTTTTTTTTAACGAAAGATATCCTAGAATTCATTCCAAATCTGTGCATAGATATTTTCTATATTTTAAAAAGCTGTCCAAATATCCATTTTGTAGAATGTCTGTTATATTCAAATTTATATTTCTGTGAGTGTGTGTGTGTGTGTGTGTGTGCATGTGTGTGTGAGCTACTCTGAAAATATTTTCGTCTTAATTAGTGAGCTTAATTAACCCAGTTATATTTAATGATATAACATATATGTGTAGTGTCCATCCCATATTATTTTGTATAATATTTAATTTGTTTCTGCTACTATTTGTAGGTAGTCTCTTTGCTTGCGTTCATATGTATTTATGTGTTTAGGAAACTATATACTTTTTTATATATGCATTTTCTATAATACATGTGTGTATGTGTGTGTATATATCTTCATATATATATCCAGAATATATATATAAATTAGTATCCAGAAATCTTGCCAAACTATTTATCTAGTAGATAGATAGATACACACACACATATACACATATGTAAATTGGGGGATTTTTTTTTTGGTATAAAAACATTATTCACCTACAAATGACAATTTTATATCTTCTTTTCTGATATTGATATCTTTGTATCTTTTTCTTCTTGCTGGAAAATGCCTTCAATAAAATGATGCAGAAATGTTTTGATTAATGGCATCTTTTTCTTATTTCTAGTAACAAAGATAGAACTTTCAAGGTGTCACTATTAAGCAGAATATTTCATGTTTTTATCTAGTGTATTTTTGGTGTGACTAGATGATGTATAATTTTTGGTGACCTACATCCCATTTTCCCAGTTAATTATTAAAGCTCACAGCTAAGGATGAAAGATTCCTAGAATCACCAGCTGTTGAGGTTACCCACACCCTGTGGGGCTCACTGAGCAGAACTATAACTCTGGAAATTGAACAATATCAAGTCATGAGGTATAAATACAAAATAATTTTATTTTCAGCATAACTATCACCAACCACACTGTTTTGAATTTTCCTTTCCCCTGAGTAATTGATTTCATTAAGATATTTTCATCTGATTATTTTTCCATCTTAACAGGCAGAAGATAAAACGATTCCATTTTTGGTTTTAATATTCCATCTGATTGGGACCAGCAGGTGGCGTAAGGGTTATGTTGCTGGACTCCCATGTAGTAGACTGCAGTTCGAGTCCTGGATCCAGTTTCTTAAACTGATGCCTGATGTGGGTGCATGCATGCCCAAGATCCCAAGAGGAAAATGGAGGAGTAAGGCACCTGGTCATTCCCACTGTGGGGGTGATTTCTTGCTTTCTGTCTTTCTGTTTCTCCCTGACTCTCTGGCAAGCACATACTCCCTATAGCTAAAATCTCTCTTAAAAAAAAAAAAAAAAAGATTCCACCTGGGGACCAGCAGGTGGTGTAGCAGTTACATCACTGGACTCCTCACATAGTCAATGGTGGTTCGAGTTCTAGATCTGGCAGCTTAAAACCCACCCCAGGAACATGTGCATGTATGCCCAAGATCCAGAGAGGAGAATGGATGAGAAGGGATTGTGGCATGGACATCCCCCCTGGGGTGAGGGTGATTTCTTACTTTCTGTCTCTCTATCTCTCCAGTGAGTGCACATACCCTATAGCAAAAATATCACTTAAAAAATCTGATTTCCTTAGACTATTTATTTTACAATTAAATAAAATTATTTAAGTATACAAAAAAAAATGAGAATGCTCTCGCACTATCCCTAGACTCTGGTCTCTAAAAATTTTTATTTTCAAAAATAACCCTATTTTTTATTTATATAAACACATATGCATTTAAACTGAGAAGTTCTGGAAGGAGACATGCAATATTTTGAGGTCATATCATTAGGTGATATTTTTCTTTAATTCTTATTGAGCTCTACTTTTTATTTTTATTTTGTATTTTTTCCAATTAAAGCTTATTTCCACACCAATACATTTTTATCTTTATTCTATCAGTGATATATATCCATTTTTTCTAATTTTTAAAAAATTTTTCTTTCTTTGTTTTTTTTTGTTTTGTTTTGTTTTGTTTTTTGTGTTTTTTTTTTTTTTTTTTGCATTTGGTAGTGTCAAAGTAATGCCGGTGAAAGAATTGGAGACCAATGTAAATTGGGAAAGAACAAAGGAAAACAGACTTTTTGCTGAGTATTTGCAAGCTTATTTTTCTTTTGAGTGCTCTCAGATATTAGCATTCAGTAGCATTATTCTGATATAATATAAAATTATTTGTTTCTTGAGACAGCAGTTGCCAGCATAGTTGTAACCTGTCTCATATACCCACCTTAGCCCCCAACTCTGGAGCCTAAAGCATAGATATAACATACTATCCACATACTCCTGAAAGCTGGAATCGTGAGAGGCAGTACCACCAGGCCAACTCTCCTCAGCACTCTTTGCCAATTCAGTACCATCAAGGCAAGTCAGTGAGCTTAGCTGCTTGGCCAAAATATTACAGGAAACTAGTAGTCACTTTTCTCTATATCAGACATGCCCAGACTTTATGAGTGATTCTCTTAGTACCTTCTCCTGCCTTCACAAAAAGCAACCATCTAAGTATCCCCCTCATCTCCTCCAGGAAGGAGAAAGGAAGAGTTTGCCTTTCTCTTTTCCACACCACAAATACATTCTCTGCAAAAGGCATAACCAGCTTACCAACCGACTTTCTCTAGGTGAACTAAGAGGGGTGGGGCTGATTTGAGAGGGCTACCCTTGATAAAAAGGCACATCTTAGTCTTTTTTTTTTTCTTTTTCTTGAGAGAGAGATTTTTGCTATAAGGTGCATGTGCTTACCAGAGAGACAGAAAGTGAGGATTTACCTCGCAGGGAGATGTCAATGTTGCGATTCTCCTCCATTCTCCTCTCAGGATTTTGGGCATACACACATATGCACCCAGTGGGAGTTTTAAGTCACCAAATCTAGGACTCAAACCATGGTCAACTACGTGGGAGACCAGCAACGTAACTATTATACATCTGCTGGCCCCCTCTTAGTTCTCTTTATAGGAAAGTGGCTGGCTCAAAATCTGGTAGATTCTCTAAACTTATAATGTAAAGTAGATAAAGCCTTTAGTTCTCAGTTATAAGCTTTAGTTCTCAATTTCCTAAAAATGAAGACTCCTACTTAGTACCCCATAACATCCTACTTCACCATCAGAAGACAATATTTTACATTTAACTTAATGGACTTTGTTTCTATCGCAGGCTTACTTCAAATCATCAACACATAAAAAAGGACAGATGTCATAAACTGTTTATTTCATATCCACAAGATCATCTGACCAAAAACAGTAGTATAGAAGAATCAAGCATCTAATGTCTGGTAAAGGTAAAAAACAAAACAATAGAAAACTAGAATTGCTATCATAAGGACACATTGATGAATAATGACATCAGGCCTGGTTTCCTATATATGATATAAGATGAAATAGGTAACTGAAGCAATTATGTAGTTATTTCAGAGGCGAAATACACAATTAAGTGAAAAGTGAGGGTTGTCAGAGCATACATTTAAAGTAAGCTACAATATTCACGTTCATTGTGGTGTGCTCACACGCTAACTCATTAACACACGATCCAAGATAGTTACAACAGAATTCATGAAAGATATCCTCTAAGGACAGAAACTAAATCTCTTTTTTACCTAGTCCTTTACATCTTTCCTCCTTTCCTTCCTTGCTCCCTCCTTTTTTTCATCTTTATTTCATCCTTCCTTCCTTTATTCTTCTCTTTCTAGTATCTACAACATACAGCATAAGCCTAGCCCATTTTTAAATGTTCAGTAAATGTTTGTTGAATTAAACAAAAATAAAAGGTAATATTTTATTTATTAGAATTTAATATAGTACTACAGACTCCTTGGACTTTGAACTGTCTTTAATGTCCAAATAGCCACCTGGGTATTCGTATTTAAATACACAGCAGCAACTTTCTAAAATTAGGCTCGGTTTTTGTTTGTTTGTTTGTTTTTAGGTCTAGCATATTAATTGATCTATTGGTTTACCACACAATTTCTTCTCAGTTCTATAGGCATAAAGAAAACAAAATAAATCTACTCCCATGAAATCATTATATTTCTTCCTTTCCTTCTTTTTAAATCTTTCTTCTTTATCAACCAAAGAATTAGGCCTCTAACATTCTCTCAACCCCAGCAGTCCCCCAATTCTGCTACTTTCCAGATGCAGCTTTATTTTATAATCATCCAACCTACATTATATCGCTGTCCAGCCTTCATGGTAATCTCCTCTCTCTACTCCACATACATACATTGAGTTACTTACTCAATTTATTTAAATACTTTGTGTGTTTTGGGGAGTTTGAATTTTGAAAGGAGTAGTGTCAAAGGCATATTTAGGTCAATAAGTAAAAAAATCCTTTATGGAAAAAAGATTAATCATATTTTTAAATTTTACAACATAAATGACCCCCTGAGCACTTGAAGATTGATTTAAAAAAAAAATAACTGAGGCCAAAAAATTAGGAAGACAGTGACATTAGTGACAACAATATACATGGGTAAGGTAGAAAAGGAACTAATTGAGACCAAAACCCAGAAAGGAGAAATTTTAGGAAGAAAATAAGAAATAGAAATAAATAGAAGATTGTTAGAAAACTGTGTGTAGAATACGAACGAATGAAAAATAAAAAAGAAAAGAAAAAAAAAAACTTGAAACATGAGAGAGAAACTGGAGGGGATTAAGGCTCATAAATTGAAATACAACATTTCAGAATATATCAGTTGATCATATCACGGTGGGTTCCACCTGCTAGTGATAAGCTCTGCTATTGTAACTTCTCTGTCATTAATATATAAGACCATAGTATCAATTCTCCTCTTCCACCTGGAGAACACAGATTGCCATTCTTTTGTTCGTTCGTTTGTTTGTTTGTTTGTTTGGAGAGGTTTTTGCTATAGAGCCTGTGCACTTGCCAGAAAGTCAGAGAAACAGAAAGCAAGAAATCACCCTTCAGGGGGAATGGCCACACCGCAATCCCTTTTCCTCTATTCTCTTCTCGGGATCTTGGACACGCATGCACACACACCCGGCGAGAGTTTAAGCCATCGGGTCCAGGACTCAAACCCACAGTCGACTACATGGGAGTCCAGTAACGCAGCCATTACGCCATCTGCTAGTCCAGACAGATTGCCATTCTTACTCATGGTCTTAGAAAACAACTTACAAAACAAATGACAAGCTGGAATAATAGCTACATTTTATGGTCATGGAACTGATTGATCCCCCAAGTATTTATCAAATATATATCTTACTGAGTGCATCCTGCCTTCTCAATAGGACTTCAAATAGGATTTTAGGAACTTCACTAAGAAACAAAAACTGGGGCCAGCAGGTGGTGTATTAGGCATTGGACTCCACATGGCCACAGGATTAGGCATTGCACTCCATCCACATGGCCAACCACAGTCCAAGGTCCAGACTGGTGGCTTGAAACTCATTCTGGGTGCGTGTGTGTGCACATGCATGTCCAAAATACCAAGAGGAGACTGGAGGAGAAGGGAATGTTACATGGCCATCCTCCCTGGGAGATGATTTCTCACTTTCTGTCACTCTGTTTTTTCTCTGTCTCTCTAGTGAGCACACACATCCTATAGCAAAAATCTCTCTCTCTCAAAAAAAATGAAGTTTTAAAATCATTGAAGCATAATATTTAAAAAAAAAACTGGTTCTTAGGAAAGCAGTATTCTTTTGCATTGGTGTTGTAAGTACTAAGCTTTATTATTTTTTCATGAAAATGAATGGTAATAACAACTATTACTTGTTATAACAAATTAGCTTCCATTGCTGGTTAGTTGTCATTATTTCTTTAGTTTTGGAAAAGAAAGAGAAAGCAACAAAGAAATGGCTGAAACTCCATAAAAGTAACATCTCATTTTGAAAGTTAAAAAGTCACTCAGTGAAGATATTTGTAGTAAAATTAATTCCATCACACTAAATGTGCAAACCCAAATTCTGGCACATAAGCAGATGTGTAGTGCTGCACTCCAAAAATTTAAGGAATATTATTTCCATGTCAAAATGGCCAACCTACACACGAATCTCTGTTTCTTTTTATTTCATCATCCTGAGTGAAGTTGAGGTTTAGATTTCAACTCTAGTTTTTATATTCATTTTCCTTACAGAATCTAATCAAGGAATGACCTATTATAAAAATGTTTATTTCTAAAATTTTATGAAATTTACTTGATGTGTATTTCTTTCTTGAATACTTTTAAGGTTCTTGTGCTTCCCTTTCTTAAGATAGTCTTAATAAATAGAAAGCATTTACTCTGTACTTATTTATAAACTGAAAGTATAATTTGTGCTTTTCCTTTCAGAAAGGTTTCATCTAGTTGGAAATAGCAGACTGGTTTATTTATGTAGTAAACCAGTTACATTATTCAACTATGAACTATATGGTAGATAATATGTATTTTTTAAATATTCACAAAAGAAGGATTTATGTAGATACTGAATTTTAATTGTACCTCAAAGTTGGGTAGAACTTGTTTTGGGCACACATTGCTAAGTATTGTCTGATTACATCATATCTTTTATCAGAAAGGGGAAAAATTAGTTACCTTGATGACAGAAAGAAGTAATATAAAAATTATTTCTGTTATCATTGAACAGATCTAGAAGCCATGACAACTGGGATAAGTTATGTTTGACTATTTTCTTCAGTTATTTACTTAATTTCTAAGGCTCCATGAAACTGTCTACACAACCTCACTTTCCACTAGCCAAGAGAAAGCTGTGGAAAGAAAGATAATCTACAAAGCTCTTATGAAACAGAAGTTAGCATACCAAGATGGTCTAATGTAGGGCTATAGTACCAGTCAAAATAATTTTTAGAATTCTCAACCAGTTTAAAAGCTTTAATTCCCAAAAAGTTAACTTTATTTCTTCATAAATTTTTCCTTAAATTTTTGGTAGACAGTGGTATACCATAACTACAAAAGAGTCTCTTAGTTTGGTCCAATTCTGAGAAAGCATCTATAACTTCAACTAAGAAGAACCTTGAAGTGGGTATGGGGATAATTCAGTTTTAAATATGAGGTGGTGAGTCACTTATCCAAATCTGAGCAGTGGCTGGAACAAAATAGGCAGGATTCTTGCCCTCTCCAAAGAAGATAATGATGTTGTTAGAACATAATAATTCTATTTTAGTATGCATTAGGGTCTTATTAGCTCTTTTTTTTTCAAATATGCATTTTTTTTAATTTCGATAAGAGCAGTTTTACTGTTTTTTTTTTCCTCCTGCAACTTTTTTTTAAATTACTTAACATTTATTCCCTGAGCATCATCACAACATATTAAATGTGGTATCCCATCCATAATAAACTGCATAGTTGCTTAATCATGCATGTTATCATCAATAATATTCCATTTCTACTTTCATACATATGTATATGTATATATATGTTTTTTACCCCATGTTTGACCCTCTGCTCTTTCCCATTCTCTTATTACACTATCTCTGCTATGTACAGTTGTCTTCCATTCCTTTTCCCCCAACATTTTGTTGATCACACAATATCATAAGTAATCTAACTACTTTCAATAGCAAGTCCAGCTGGTAATTTCAAGAAGAGCAGTTTTGAACTGGTAATGATATTTCCTTGAAACTTAAAGCCTAGAAACAGGTTAGTATTCTGTTCAAATAGTAGGTATATGCACCTATCGACAGCTCAAGACAGGACAAAAATCCTTTAAAACCGGAAAACAAAGCTTAGATGAAAAGCAGCAATATTTTAGTCCAATCACAGAATGTTGTTTCATCAGTTCAGTCTCATGTACTTAATCTTTCTTCTGTTAAGGCTCGATCTTCCAGATTGAATACTGGGGTATAATATTCATCTCCAGACATTGTCCCTACAATTAAGTTGCCCATTTTCTTAATTTTTGAACTTTTATTTCTGTGTGTCTGCATTTAATTTTACTGACATAGCACTCCCTTAAGAACTTCTTGGAGATCTGGTCTGGTGCTGGCAAATTCTTTCAGATTTTGTTTATCTGGGAATGTTCGTGTCTTTTCTTCCCAAATGAATGATAATCTTGCTGGGTACAGTATTCTCAGTTGAAATTGCTTTTCCCTTAACACGTTGAATATATTTTCCCATCCTTTCCTCGCTCACATTGTCTCCAATGAGTGATCTGCTGTTAGTCTGATGGGATACCCTTTGTAGGTAACTTGCCATTTTTCTCTTGCCAATCTTAGTATCTTGTCTTTGTCTGCTGTTTTGGTCAATCTGGCTATAATGTGTCTTGGAGAAGATCTTCCTTGGTTGACTCAATTTGGGGTCCTCTGTATTTCTTGGGACTGAATCTTTGAGTGCCTCTCTAGGTTTGGAAAGTTTTCTTGCAGGATCTCATGGAATAGATTATCAATGCCCTTATGAGTCTCTTCGCCTTCTGGGATGCCTATTATCCGGATGTTTGGATGCTTGATGGTGTCTAGTATTTCTCGTATATTGGTCTCAAATTTTTGGGCCATTTTCTCAGTCTTCGTGGTGGATTTTTCTAGACTAGCAATTTTCTCTTCTATGTCTGAGATTCTATTTTCTGTATGATCTAGTCTGCTTTTAATACTTTCAAGGGAGATTTTGACTTCCTGTATTATAGCCTTCATCTCTAACAGTTCCATCTGATTCTTTTGTAAAGAGTGAAATTCCTCTTTTAGATCTTGCATGAATTTCCTCACCTCCTGGAACTCAACAACTTCTTTCTCCTTCCTCTTCAGCAGTTCATTGTCTCTCTTCTCTTCCATCTCTCTTAGTTTTGCCATTATGAATGTTCTGAATTCTTTATCAGACATTTCCATGAATTCCCGTGAACTGTGTGTGGATGAAGAGGAGTTATCCTTTTCCCTTGGAGGAGAGGTATTTTCCTGCTTTCCCATATTTCTTGTGGTCCTGCAGCAATTTCTAGTCATCTGGTTAATGATCAGTTTCTTTCCAAACTTGGAAGTTCAATCTGAGCATTGAGGAGTGTGCAGAAAAGGAAACAGAAAGAGAGACACAACAGCAACAACAGCAAAAAAAAAACAAACAAGAAACAGAAAAAGTGAAGAAAAAAACGAAGATAAAACTTCTCAATACAACATAAAAAATTAATATTTTTTAAAAATCTCAGTAAAAAAACAAAAATTTTAGTTTTGGAAAAGAAAAAGAAAGCAACAAAGAAATGGCTGAAACTCCATAAAAGTAACATCTCATTTTGAAAGTTAAAAAGTCACCCAGTGAAGATATTTGTAGTAAAATTAATTCCATCACACTAAATGTGCAAACCCAAATTCTGGCACATAAGCAGATGTGTAGTGCTGCACTCCAATTTTGCGCCACGCAAAATTCTAAAAAGCAAAAATTACAAAAAAAAAGAGAGGAGACAGAGACTGAGACAGAGGTAGAGAGAGACAAAGACAAGTGCAGAGACAGGAGGCCTGGAAGAAGTCTTCCTACCACTCGAGTTTTGTGTGCTGGAGGCCATATTATCAGTGGGAAGTCTTCATTTCTGTTTCCCCAAAATGGCTAGTTTTCAGAATCCATGAGGCTGTGTCTCCAAGAAGGGGTCTTATTAGCTCTTAATTCCACACAGAGAGTATTTTCATTCTGTGCTTAATTCTGTTGTAAGTGCCAGTGCAGGAACTCTCAATCAGATCTTTATCCTCACATGCACAGAAGGAAGATATAGATATATAGATATTATCTGTCTTAGTTACTAACTACTGTGAAGATGGCCTAACCAAGAAGAAAACCCTCAGGGGTCTTTTTCAAAACCAGTTTCAACATTTCTAAGAATTTTAACTAAGATAATTTTTTGGCAATTCCTGAGACAAAGTTGAACTACTTAAATAGTTGAAAAGGGAGAGAAAGGAGGTATCAAAAGGGGAGTTTACTATCAGGACCCTAAAGAAAGAAAAGAAGAAACCTTCTTGCCTTTTTGTAAACATTCTGTCTCTGTAAAAATGCACGTCGTCTTTCCATCTACCCTCCAACACAGTAGGGTGGGGCTGCCCTCCCACCTGCAAACTGACCTCATTACTACCCATCTCCTCATGATAGCATTCCATAAAATTCCTTATCTTCTGTCTACTAGCCTAGCCAGACTCTCAGCGGGAGTTCTGTGCTCCTCCTCTGTGTCCTCACAACACCTGTTCATATTCATGCCTCAAAACCCATCACATGGCCATTGTCCCCTTCCTCTACTATCTCTCACAGTCTCTGGATTTCCTTGAAGTAAGGAATGCATCTTTTGTATTCTACAACTCCCTCTCAGTTCAATCCTTCTCAATTTTCTTCATGACCTTCTTCTGTATTTATGTCTTAAACATGTAACTACAACATTCAAAAAACACTAATTAAGGCTCTACTGTGTGCCAAACACCATATTAAATGATGGAAATGAGGTGGTGAGTAAAAACACATTGTCCCTGATGTCAAGGAGCTTAGGGTCTAGTGGGAGAGACAAACATTAATCAAATAATTACCCTGAGAAACATATAATTACAAACCAGGATTAGAGCCCTGAAAGAAATAAAGGTAACCAATTCCTGTTGGTTATTCAATAGGCTTAAACATCACTTTCTGTAGAAAGCCTAACCAGATTCCTCATGATGAGCTCTATACTGCTCCTCTGTGTCTGCCAACACCTGTGCATGGTCATGTTCCAAAACCCATCATACAGCCATTGTCCTTTTATTCTTCTGTCTCTCACAGTCATGAGTTCCCTGAAGGGAAGGAGTGCATCTTTATTCTTTCTTTCACCATGACCTAGTACAATACCTGGTACATAATAAAACACACATTGAAGAATTTCTCTACTCATCAACTAGGAAAATAAATCACCTTTTTGGGGGGGAGGGGGAGAAAACTGCCTGCATGGGGCTATGAACTGAATATTTATTTGTGTGTCCCCAAAATTCATATGTTAAATTTTGAATCCCCAAAGTGGTATTTGGAGGTGAGCTCTTTGAGGGTTAGTCAGTTCATGATGACAAAGCCTATATAAGAAGAGACTGAACACCTAGCCATGGTCACACAATGGTAGCACATTCTCCTTATGCTGGAAGCCATATGTAGTAACAGAGTTTCATTTCCAGGTCAACCTGTAAACACCGGGTACATGGACATGTCCATGATTGCTGGTTAGGAAGACTGAGGGAAAGATCATGGTATGCTAAGAGTTTCTGTCTCTCTGTTGCCCTCTTTAAATGAATAAATAAAGAAAATGAGGAGGAGAGAGGAAGGAAAGGGAGGAACAAACATGAAAGTTCTTTTCTTCTCTCTCTGCTCTCAACTATGTGGAACGCATTAAGAAGCTGACCATCTGCAAACCAGGAAAAGAGCCCTTACCAGAACCTGATCATGCTGGCACCCTGACCTCAGATTTTCTAGCCTAAGAACTGAGAAATACATTTTTGTTTAATCCACCTAGTCTACAGTAATTTATTTTATCAGCTGGAACTGACTACATCAGATAGAAATAAAATATTAAACATGGAAACTCTACAGTGGTGAGAAGTTAAGTTAATCACAATAATTAGCTCATTAACATCGTCTGAAAATCCCTACGTGACCCCCTCTGCTCCCCTCTTTCCAGCAGATGGTGTCCATTTCCAGAGAAGCAGATGTTTAATAAAATATCTCAAGCATAAAAATGTGTGCACAGAGAGCAACTTAATGTTAAGGACAGTGTCTTCTCTAGTTTCTATAAAATGCTTCATTGAGTGCCCTGCACCCCAGAGGCATCCACTATTTAGTGATTAGTGATAGCAATCTTCAGCAAGTACACAATCATAAAACTTGTGGTAAGCATGCTCTAGCACTTACTGTTTCTGAGCAATATCAGGAAATAACACAATACGGAGTTTAGAACTATCTCTGGGTTTAGGAAATTTCGGTGGAGATGGTTCGTGAAATTTACCTTTCATCTTGAAGATCTTAGGAGGTGATTTCAACCCATAACAACTACTGCTGCCTCTGTCTTTCCGTTTTACCTTTTACTTTTATTCTCTTCTATTTAGGTATAATCTTTTTGGGAATATCCTCTTACTTCATGTAATTATCATATCCCTTTCTGGATTCAATTATTTTTTATTATGTACCAGGCATCCTTTTCACTGAATATACAGTGGAGAACAAAATCAACTTAAGGCCTGTTCTTATAGACTTTATATTCTAACACAGAAACAAAATCATTAAACAAAAAATCATGCAAACAAAAATGTAAAAACAACACTATGAGCTGTTTTTGGAAAAATATTGCAGGCTTCTATAACTGGCATAAGAGTTAAAATAAGACGTAAGTAAAGACTTTTCTGAGAAGGGGATATGCTCTGAAAGTGAAGGGAAGTCAATTAGCTAGAGGAAATGAGACTGAGAGGAACCAGAGAATATTCCAAGCAGAAGAATGAATAGATAAGAATGAATGAAAAGAATATATATTAACACTAAGTACATATAAGTATATATTTTATTTTTCAAAGATGGAGGAAATAGGGTTTTGTAGAGGAGTCATTGAGTTGTAAATTTATAAAGTTGCATTTGAATCTTTATCCCTTCTCTAGATTTATTGTATGATCCTGGTAAAGCATAGCCTTTATGAACCACTTTTCCAAATCTGTAAAGTAGAATTAAATTAATTTGGCCTCCATAATTTTGAGGAGGTATTACAATTAAAAAATTACTGGAAAATTATCCTGGAGCAACACATCCCAGTGTGACAACTCCAAAGTCTCTGGGGAAGAGGAAAAATTGTCTCCACCTGAGAACCATTATGTTAGATTTGAATAATATAGTGGTATAGTTAGAAAACTCTTTCGTAACTAAAGACCTTCAATTTCAAGAGCATACAAAAGTTTTATCTCAGTCATAAAGTAGTTTGAGTGTTGAAACTTATTTACTACTCTATTTAAATGTATATTGCATATAAATTATAGATCATAACATTGCAGAAGTTTGAGGAAACTATTTAACTGTAATTTATAGCAACTAATGTTCTGTAAGGTATAAGGTTGTGAAAATGGTACACCAACACAGTGTTAAACACAGACATTCTTTGTTAAGTCTCAGAGCAAAGACATATTAGAGTGAAGGTCCAAATATAAATAGCATGATTGCAGAATTAACATCAGGTACCTTCATTTGTTAACTAGTTGATTAAATTTTAATGTGTTTTATTGTGAGTGGGAGGTAATATTATGTGAATATTAATAAAAACCATTTATGTTCCTTCTTGCTTAAGAGCTTTGCTCTTGTTAAATGTAGAAAGCATAATGTGTAACTATAGAAACCTGCCATTTCCATTATTGGACTTTTTCTCATAAAGAGCAAAACTGATTAAACTTTTATTTTCTGGAAAGTTTCTTAAAGCCTAGCAAAGAAACCAATCTTGCCCTCAAAAAATTGTTTTTCCAAAAAATAATAGACTTAAAGTAGCAGAAAATGGGGGGGAGGAGGAGGAGGCAGGCATATCAGTTTGGTAATCCTTTATATTTTTGTAAACATTTATGTAAACTGTGCTGCTTAGGTTGGAAATCTTTTGCATTTGTGTAAACATTTATATAAACTGTGCTGATCGAAAAGGCACAGGCTTTTGTGCATTGTCTCAATATGGGATTTCCCTATGGCTAATGGCAGTTAAAATCAAATGTTAGGAATCATAGCAGAACAATCATCAAGAAAAGTTAGCCAAAGCTCAGGTTCTATTTTAATTGGGAACACAGTTCAAAGTGGAGTTGGAAAATGTGATCTGTGCACAAGGATCCACTCATCAGCATCCTCCTCAATACCCAAAATGTCCCTATAAAATTCCAAGTTCATTTTAATACTTAATTTCATTTATCTACATATTTGATTTAATCCATGATTAAAAAAATGACAAAATATTCAGAAGTAAAAAGAACATATTTCCTAAATATTATGTGCATATAAATACATTTAGCTTTTAATTCATCAGAATAAAAAAAGATATTCCAAATCAACTACAAAACTATTTTGAAACTGGCTAACTCTATCATGATCAAAAGAAGTAAGCAAGCATATTAATAAAGTAAATTGGGTAAGATGCCAGGTCAGGGGACTCTAAGTGAGCTATGCATGGAAAGATGATTTAATAATCTTCCAAAGTCCACTGTGACTGCACTTATTTGATGCCAAACTGTGAGGCATTTGAGGAGACATAGCAAGAGAAAGACCTGGGGTGGGGGAATAGGTAGCTAGAGTGGCATAAATTAAGAACGGTCTGACTGTACATTTTCCAACACACTGAACAAAGGCAGAGAGTATGAACTATCTGCCACATGATATTCTGGACCTGACCTTTTCCTAGGCCAATTCTTGTCTCTTATTCTTTTGCATAAGCATTTAGCCAGAAAATTCTTCCATTATCTAATGTACTGTGTGCATTAAACAACGTGACATTTACTTTAGAATGCTTGAATTATATACGCCCCTTAACTTCTCAGAAATGAATATTTTGGGCTAGTTACAACAGTGCAGGGGCAATGCAAGGCTCCTTGATGCTGAAGTCACATGGGAAGGTCCTGTGTTGTATCCCAGGGACTCCTGTACATACCAGGCACATGCACAAGTGCCAACGCTCCTGTCTGTCTGATACTGGGAGTAGACCACAGCATGAAGACCCTTTTAGGGGTGCCACTGTGTGTGTGTGTGTATGTGTGAGTGCATGTTCCAAGGAAAATATAAACAAACCTTTATAAAAGACTATTTTTGTCTGTTTCCCTGTAGCCTGTATCAATATGAAAATCTTATTTTTTACCTTTTAACTTAATGTCTTTCATTGACAAGTAAGAATTGTAAATATTATTATGTACCATATGTTGCTTTGACATATGTATATATTATAGATTAGCTAAATAGAGCTATTTAACATCTAAAGTATTTTTAAAGTTAAAAAAAAAGATAAGATCAATGGTTGTTATTAAAACATCCAAAATTTTTTTATAAAGCTGACAAATGTTTTGAGTATTTTCTCCTTCATGCTATTTTATTCTTTTGCTCATGCTTATCTAGGGGAGTTGAACACTTTAAGAGGTTTGATGGTGAAAACAGAGGTCCCCTGTATATTTACTGGAAAGGCACTTTACTGAGGACACTGATGTCTTTGGAAGTGCTATGTTTGAACTACATGGTTAAGTACCAGAAAGTGAAACAACTTCCCTAGGGGATCAAGTTTTCTCTAGTCTAGGTTAATGTGATCTCCAAATTTTACACTGCAAGTCAAAGCAAATCAAAATGTTTCAACAGATGCTAAGAAATATCTTCCCTAAGAAGTGTCTTTTTGCTGCCATCTAAATAAAAATGAGAAAGAATTTGTCTCAAATTATTGCATCATTGGTTCTTCAGCAATGCAAAGCACAAAAATATTTTCTTTACTTTCCTCAGAGAGAGAACTCAAATCACTAAATTCTTCATTTCTTAGCAGTTTGGGTTGGAAAGATTGTCAAGGTAGCAAAGTGGAATGAATGATTATCTGTGGAAACTAGCACTCTGTGCTCTTTTTTCTCCCTAATATTTCAGAGAGATGAACACTCTCTATAAGCTCTTTGTCCACACAAAGAACACGAAAGACTGAATTTAACATTTCATTTCGGTTTTCTCCAGTGTTTCCAGAACACACATTCTCTAAATCTTATTTTAACAGAAATTGCAAAAACAAACAAATAACAAAAAAAAAAAACCACTTTGTACTTTTCAAATATTGTATAGAAATATTTTTCCCCAAAGTTCAGATAATGAAGTCTTCTGTGTTTTGTTTTGTTTTGTTTTGTTTTGTTTGTTTGTTTTGGCAGAATGGCAGGGAGGGATGTCTAGTAATATCTTACTGGTATAAGTACAGCATAGACTCTTTTTTAAAAAATAATTATTTTATTTAACTTTCATTTATTATTATTACTTTTGAATTTGACCAGAAAGAGAGATACAGAGCAAGAGAGGGAAAGCGAGCAAGCAAGCCACCAGGTCCAGGACTCGAACCATAGTCAGTCATGTGGGAGTCCAGTGCCTTAACCACCATGCCACCTGCTGGCCTAGTACAGCATAGACTCTTAACATAGAACTCATCTGATTTCAGAAAAAGGAACTCAGGCATAAATGTGGGAGGGAGAATTTATTTTTTTTTAATGTAATATTTACATCATGGCTTCTGCAAAGCAAGTCTCTATCTCTTGTCCCTGACCAGCACACTTCCCCAGGTCGCCAAGTGAGCCACACACAGGGTCAGTCATGTATAGTGAGTCTTTGTATTTGCCCTTTGTTATTGTTCATGGTAACATCAATTAAAGAGATTAGTTTAAATTTCTGAAGCAATCCTAAAGAGGGTAATTTCTAAAACCCTGGAAAGACATGTTTAAATATTTTAAACTTAATCAAACTTGGAGTAATATGGGCAGCAGATAAAATCAGTTCATATCACTCTCTTTAGAGGTAATTAAACCATTGGCCTTGCTAGTCAAACTAATATATCTCTGGTCCCGAGTTGCTAACTTACTTGAAGTCTGGAATATTTACATTGGGTAAATGAACAATGTAAATGAAAAAAATAGCTGGGGAACCAGCAGTTAGCGTAATGGCTATGTCGCTGGACTCCCACGTAGTCGACCGCAGTTCGCGTCCTGGACCCGGTGGCTTAAAACTCACGCCGGGCGCGTGTGCGTGCGTGCCCAAGATCCCGAGAGGAGAATGGAGGAGAAGGGATTGCGGTGTGACCATCCCCCCTGGGGGGTGATTTCTCGCTTTCTGTCTCTATGTCTCTCTCTGTCTGTCTGGCGAGCGCACGCGCCCTATAGCGAAAAACCTCTCCAAAAAAAAAAAAAAAAAAAAATAGCTGTACATATGGGCCAACAAACATCAATAATTTAATTATTTTCCTCCACAGAAGATAGAGAGAAATAACTTATGGGGCCAATGGGAACATTAAAATAAACTTCTCTCTTGACTAATATATCTGAATAAAACACTTTACCTCTGCCAGGGCAATATTCCTAGAAAAGCTTTCTTAAGCCCAAGTAAGTTTAACACTCCTTCAAATTTCATGGTCTAATCATGTGCAAAGACTTTTTTATAATTCCATAATTCTCCAGTCAGGGCCAGGAAAAAATACTTTTTTTTTCTAGTCTGTAAAGAAGGGAAGTCTAATGTAAATTAGGGAATAGTCATAGAGGATAACATTCTAGTTTTTCCACTTTGCTATTGTACGAAACTGTACAAAGTTTGCAATACTACCTCTGTCCTTGGGAACAAGTAAATGACTTTACATTGTCCATAAATACCAGATAGAGAAATTTGTATTCAGAGAAGTAAAAAAAAAAAAAAAAAAAGAAAGAAATGGATTTGAGAGGCATAATAACATCTGGTAGGTTTGGAAAATATGATTTTCCTCAAGTCATTTTGTGTAATTCACATCTAAGCTTAGAATAACGTTCCAATTTATTACACTGTATTGTGGTTCCAGTTATATTTTATATTTACACTGTAACCAGTTTTATATATGATCTTACTAATCTGCACAGAACGTTCTATTTTAATAAAAAATAAATAATTATACTAGGGCATTTTTTGTGAAAAATAATAAAATTTCTCTTTGTAAAAGAGCAAATAGCTATTAGCTAGCACATGTTTAAAATACAGCTGAGGATCTATGTGAGTTTGGAGGTAAGTGATCATTAAGAATAGGGTTTCCATCCCAAGAACACAGTACTTTACACCAAACACACACACACACACACATATACACACACACACATACTATATATTATATATATTTATATATATAAATATATATAATATACATATGTACGTATATCATGTGAAGGATTTGGTGGAAATGGTTAATGGATGCTCTACTTGCAAGGTTTTCAGCTTTCTCAAAATATGACCAGATTAATTACATGTAGATAATGGGATAAATTTCACTTTCAAACTGCTCTGGAACCATGAAAAGAGGATATGGTATAGGGATCATATTACTGGTTTTCAGTTTCAATTCATCTATCTGTGACTCTGGGCAAATTCTGGTCTCTCAGAGACCTTCCATTTCCTCACCTATGATACACAAGTAATATCTGAGAAGGTTGTTGTGAGAATCAAGTAGACAAGTTATAATTAAGGTACAATCTACTAAGATCGGAAAGTCAGACCAGTCGTTCACTACACGAACAGATATTTAGCAATAAGAAGTAAGTGTTATCCCTCAATAAAAAATATTAATGTATATAGGGAACAATTTATAGTACATGAAGCTGTATGTAAACATTGTTCCCCTCTTCTTTCTCTGCCGTAAGCCATTTTTACCTAATATATTATCTGCATTGATACTGTGGAAGGCCACATATTAGATTTTGCACATGAGCAAATGTTCGCCCATTTTGTACCCTTCCCCTAACATGGCTGTCTGCTTCTGTATTCCTGTTTGCTCTTTCCATGAGAAAACAGCTAGCGCTAAAACCGCATCCGGGACAACATCCTGTACCTGCGACTGTCTTTGCTAACTAGCCCAAAACCCCTTTGTTTAGCAATGTAACTGGTTGTATGGAAAACCCACTCCCCTCAGAAATAATTAACCTGCTTGATTCAGCTTTTGTAACTGCTTTCACGTGGGAATCCTGAACACCTGGAAACTGACCTCTACAAGAGACCACTATTCGGAAATAACAAAAACAAAATGAATTACTGATACATACAATAGGGCCACCAGCTGGCCCTATCCCAGTAATTATGTTGAGTGAAAGAAACTAGTCTCAGGGCCAGCAGGTGTGATATGGTAGTTAAGGTGCTAGACTCCCACATACCCAACTGTGGTTCCAGTCCTGGACTCTCTCTCTCTCTATCTTTCTAACTCTATCTCTCTCTCCCTCCCTCCCCCCCTCATCTCTATCTCATTCTCTCTCTCTGTCTTTCTCTAGTGAGACTTATAGCAAACTTAAAAACAGTAACAATAATAATACATAAAACAAAATAACTTTTTAAAAAGCTAACCTCTAAGGTGACATATTATATGATTCCATTTACATGATATTCTCAAAAACAAAAAAAGCTTTAATGATGGAGAACAAGTAAGTGGTTACCAAAGGTTAGAGGTGCGTGACATTGTGACCATAAGTGGGTAGCATAGGGGCATTTTTGCATCGATGGAACTGTTCTATGTCCTGACTGTGGTGGTTACATTCATTTACACATGTGTTAAAATTAATAGCATTGTACACCAAAAAAATCCAATTTCACTAGATAAATTTTTAAAAGTATACTAAATGCTATACTAGTATTCAAAAAAATTTTTTTGATTTGCTTGATGGTACATGAACTAGCTGGAGAGAGACAGAGAAAAAGAAGAAAAGTAATAAAGTATGCCCTATGGAGGATGGTCATAGCACAATCCTTTCTCCTTCATTTCTCTTTTTGGGTATTGGGTCTGCACATTCACACACCTGGCATGTTTTACAAAATGCCATATCTGGGACACAAACCGTGCAGTTGGCCATGTGATATCTAACCACCCTAACTGCCATGCCACCAGCTGGCCTTACTCAAGAATTTTTAAGACTCTTCATTTTATACAGAATAAAATTCAAACTATTACTAAAGAATGTTAATAACATGACTATCTCAATTACTCTCTCTATATATCCTTCCTTCCTCTTTTTTCCTTCTCTCTTTTATCCCAGATTGAATTATTAAAAATCTACTGTAAGTTAACAACATGCCTAGACTGTGCCCCTTCTTTCTGTCAACTGTCACTCCTACCTATAAATTTTAGTTTTAGCAGGTAGCCGTAGTTATAGCCTATGACTGATTTTTTCCAAGTCTTGTTAAAGAGAGAGAACTAAAAACTGAAGTGTTGATTGACCCTCTTCTGACTACCAAAGACCCTTGATTAGAAAAAAATTATTGCTGAACAAGAATTCAGTACTTTTAAATTCAATATACTTCTTTATAATAATCTTGCTAAGAGCAGATTTTAATATAATGTGGATGGCTCAGAAATCAATGAGCAGTTAAGAGGAAGTTTTTATAAAGAAGAGCAGATTCTAGTAGGTATATATGGGATGTAAGAAGTAGGAAGTTCTCCCAACGGCCCTACGAAAATTATACTCACCCATATATGACTTTTATCTTTGAGGAGTTTCTCAAGGTATCTGCACAGACTGCCTGACCCCAAAACATCCATTCTCCTAACTTTCCAAAGCTTAAAATGCCACCACTAATTATTTGTCACTTTTAGACTGGAGAAAACCAAGTGAAAAAGGTGCGGGCTCTGAGTGCAATGGTCTGACAAGTTAGGAAATGAAAACTCACATGTTTAAAAAACTCATGGATAAAGAAATGTGAGATTCTGTAGGAAGAGATCCATAAACAGTAGAAAATCAGATGAGTAGAAGAGTATTAAAAAGCTTTTTATAAGAACCAAGGTTTCAACTGAGCCCTGAGTAACTGACAAAAAGTAAGGGGAGTCCATTTTTTAAGAATAATTATTTAATTTTATTTATTACTATTATTATTTTAATTTGCTATAGGGCATGTGCACTTATGAGAAAGAGAGAGAGAAAGTGAGAAAGCAAGTCACCAAGTCCAGGACTGGAACCATAGTCAGCCATGTCGGAAATCTAGCACCTTAACCACCATGCCATCTGCTGGCACAAGGAGTCCATTCCAGTATAATTAGAAAGGTAGATTGAAATCAGGAGGCTGATAGGTATGAGACCAGAACTGGAAAGTAAAACACATAACTCAGAAGAAAAGCCAGGACACAGTTGTTGTTAACAAATGAATAAATTATCCCTCTACCAGAAGGACTGGCATATAATGTTAAATACAAAATTATGCTACCAACAATGGTTACACAGATGTCACATGTGAGTTTTGAAACTAAGAATAAATGGTTGTTTCCTTTCATAAGTCTGAATACTGTCAAAGGGACTAGAAGACACTTTTCCTTGCAGTCCAAAGATGCTAGAAAGATGGCTATGCCCTCAAACATATATTCTTGAATACACACACACACATACACCAGAAATAAAACACAAAAAAGAGAGAACCCTTCTTTTAAAAAAATAGGAAGAAAGAAAAGAATAGTAAAAAAAATGTGTCACCTGCCTGCTCTAAGCAATAGTAATCTTAAATATAGATTCATGATATCTAGAACAAGGGAAATATGTATAGCAGAACTGAAACTGAGAGAATTCCCAAGAGACTAAATCTGGTACATTTTTGGTTTTGATTTTTTTTTTTTTTTTTTTTTTTTTTGGTAAAAGAACAGTACATTTTAGAGCTTTCAAAAAGAAAAGTCAAATGAGTATATTAGACTGGGAAGAAGAAAAAAAAACATCTGCTTTCTTTTCATATCTTATCCCTTTCTTGGAGAGCATCAGATCAAAGATCTTGAAAATATTTCATTAATTTTTAAGTAAATATGTATATTGTAATGATGGGCTATACCCAAGAAATTTGGGGTCAAAGTTTGGCATTCCTAATAAAAGTACTGGCCTTTAAAGAAAAACAGAATTTGTACTCACTTAACTCCTGTCATCTAGCAACCTACTTAGACTTGCCATTACAAAATTTATAAGCAAAGTCATATGACATCTTGCTGGGCCAGAGTGATATTAACTAAAATACTTGCTAGACAAGGAAACTAAGAAGAATAAACATAAAATTTTCAAAACAAATATAAGAATCCCTTGAAAATTAGTTTATTTAAACTACTGTTATAGAATTATTAAATATTAGCTACTCACCTATAAAATACATTTGTAATTATAATTCAGAATATTTACACTCCTTACAGACTCATTATAAAAATTAGAAGTAGCAGCATAAGACATATAGTTATTGTTGTGTAACAAATAATCCCCAAAATTCTGTGGTTTTAAACCATCATTTACTACCTCAGTTTCTGAGTCGGGAATTCAGGGTCAACCTAATGGGGTCTTCATTTTCAGTTTCTCATAGATTACAAAGTATTGCCTGGACTGTAGTCACTCAAGGCTTGATTGCAGAATGACTTATATCCACACACACTTACATAGTTATTGGCAAGAACTACTTCCTCGCAGTCTCTGGCCAGAGGCGATCTCCGACTCTTGCCATGTGGTCCTTTCCACAAAGCAGCTTTCACATGGTGGTGTGCTTCAGTAAAGCAAGCAAGTGAGAAGATTCAAAGAGCGGATGACAATAAAGTGGAAGTTTCATGTTGTATAATCTGAGCCTTGGTGTGACATCCCATCACTTCTGACATATTTAATTCATCAGAAGTGAGTTATGAGGTCTGCTCCACACACAGACAAGGTCGAGTCTATGGCACAAGAGAAGGAGACAGAGATCACTGGGAGCTATCCTGAATGCTGTCTACAACATAGGGTTTCCTAAGAATTTTTAAATTAATAACCATGAGTTGGTTGCAGAAATATGCATGTACACAGAAATAGAGGTGGTACAACTCAGATCTTAGAGATTGAGAAGCCCCAGATCACCATATGTCTGCTTGTAAAATACAAATTTCAAATGTGAATTAATAAATACTATTATTTTCATAATCACTAATGTTTCTGCTTTTAGCATTGTCAATTTTTAGCATGAATGAAATGAAATGTCAAGTGAGATTTACCTCAGCAACCTAACTTGACTCAGTAATGCTTCTTTGTTTGAAATGTTATCATTTTAGATGTATACCTGTTCTTACATACGTACATTATTAGATCAGTGTCAACTTTTTTTGAAAGGAATAAAATGATTAGCTTCATAATTATAAAAATCATTTTTGTTTATTTAAACCACCTATTTTGTTCAGGTCTTTGTTCCCTCCTCACCACTGCCATGCCTCAATGTGGACAGAATAGTCCTTCCAACTCCACTGACCTTGGGCTTGGCCTTAAAATTCACTTGGACAAATGAAACATCAGTATGCTGGCTCCAAGTATAAGCTTGAAGGGGTAGTATACATTTCTCAAATGATTCTTCGTAAGCATCTGCTTCCAGTCTGAACACATGTTCCATGCTCTGTGATACCTGGTCCCAAAACAAGAACATACTTGCAGCAGACTGGAACCTGTCCTGAAGCCTAGAATTAACCCCAGCTGAAGCCAGACAGGCTCTACCCAGTTACAAGCCATATTCAGACCAATATGCAAGAAATAAGTTTCCAGACACTAAGGTTGAGGTTGTTTGCTTTACAGCAAAAACTTACCAAAACAGCTTGCTTAATAATGAAAGAAAATATACAAACTAAAAAATAATAATAATAAAAAAAGGCCATGAACTTTAGAAGCAAAGTAGGTACCTACCAACTGACGTTTGGTTAATTTTCTGATAATTAAGTTTGCACAAAATATTAAAAATAAACTTTAGAAAGAGCTACAGCAAGGAAATATTACTATAAATAATTGAATAACTAATCTGTAGTGGCCAGAAATTCCAGAGACCATAATTTTTCATGTGTAATTAAATATGAACTTCACTCATTAGTATTAGTAATAAAATTTATGGATAAAAAAAAACATAAAATGAGCTTGATACTTCTTTCTGCAAAAATTAATGCTACTTCCAATCTAGTAAATCTTCATTTAATAGACTCCACAAATTAATAATTTATGATAATCTAATTTAGGTAAGAATTAAATTTGCCTTTCTTTTTCTTTTCTTTTTTTCTTTTTTAAGAGATTTTTGCTATAGGGCGCACATGCTTGTGTGGAGACAGAGACAAACAAGAGTCAAAAAGTGAGAACTCACCCCCCAGGAGAGATGGCCATGCTGCAATCCCTTCTCCTTTTGGGATTTTGAACAGGCACACACTTTCACCCAGAATGTTTTAATTCGCTGGGTCTGAGATTCAAACCACAATCAACTATGTGGGAGTCCAGCAATGTAACCATTACACCATCTGCTTGTCCTGAAATTTGCCTTTCTTTTTTAACTAGCTATTAAGAAAAGGGTCCAAAAAGAGGGTAATCAAGCTTTAGAGAGCTTACTGAATCTATTAATATTACTAAGATTTTGCTAAAATATACTGTGGCAGAAGACAACTCCAAATCTCAGTGGTTTACAAAAGCTAAGATTTAATTCCCATTAATGTTATCTATTAGTTGCGATCGTCTGCAGCTTCAGTTCTGTTCCATCCATCTATTTTATACAAAGATAGACCCTATAGGAGCAGTCCCTATCTTCCCTACCCGGGACATGCTGCTTTTGTGACAGAGGGAGGAAAATGCAATGGTGAAACCATAGGACAACTCTTAAAGCTTTTTCAAGAGCGAGGCATACATCACTCATGCTTATACTGCATTGATCAAGTCAGGATAGTAATCAGAACCCAAACCCAATCAGTAGGGTGAGAAGCACACCCAAACAAATTCTGTAGGGCTAGGCTTACTAGAAAGGGAAAGCAAATAATTTGGAAAAATAATGCAATCTACCACACCAAGAGAATTTGCATGTTAAAAGATTTAACACATTAATTATATACATATGCAAATAGATGCTGTTAAGCATTATTGCTTTTATTAGTAACTAAACCAAGCATATAGATCTCTATTGGGAAGTCTTTAATAGTAAATTCAAGTAATTAAACATACTTAAAGTAATAAAGCCATAGTGGATAGAAATATAATTCATACTTTTCATTAAAGTGGACTGGTCAGGTCACCAATTAGGCTGAATTAGTGATGTTTTATTATTTATGGCTCAAAAAGCAGAAAGTCAGTTCAGCCACTATGCCACAGCAGTATTGTAGTGCCCTGCAAGGCTGGAAGCCACATGGCCAACCATAGGTTCAACCCCGATAGGTTCAACCTGAAAAACACATAAATTGTGCACAGGTGCCAAGGATCCTAATGAACTGGAGGGCTGAGGAGAGGTGTTCATGAAATGATGAGACCCTGTCGAAGATAATTTCTCTCTCTCTCTCTCTCTCTCTCTCTCTCTCTCTCTCTCTCATGCATGTGCTATCATTAAAAAAAGAAGAAAATCAATAATGACTTGCAATAGAATTAGCTTAAGCAACTTACAAAATCAGCATTTACAGTAAAGCGGAAAACAGAACAAATTAATTTTTTGAGGTACACTTCAAGGCAATTGCCTCTATTTTATCACATTCAAATGTTTCTGTGGATCAGGGGCTTAGAGAGAATGAGCAATGATGTACTGGAGATCTTTTACAAGTTTGTGAAAGTTATTTTGTTTGTTAATTTTTCAGAAAACATACAAGGTAGGTATAAAACACAGACATAAAAATGATTTGTTAAAAACTATACAAACTTGGGGGACCAGCAGTTAGCGTAATGGCTATGTCGCTGGACTCCCACGTAGTCGACCGCGGTTCGAGTCCCGGACCCGGCGGCTTAAACTCACGCCGGGCGCGTGTGCGTGCGTGCCCAAGATCCCGAGAGGAGAATGGAGGAGAAGGGATTGCGGCGTGGCCATCCCCCCTGGGGGGTGATTTCCTGCTTTCTATCTCTCTCTGTCTCTCTCTGTCTGTCTGGCGAGCGCACGCGCCCTATAGCAAAAACCTCTCCAAAAAAAAAAAAAAAAAAAAAAACTATACAAACTTGGGACCAGCAGTTGGCATAATGGCTATGTCGCTGGACTCCCATGTAGTCGACTGCAGTGCGAGTCCCAGACTCGGTGGCTTAAACTCACACTGGGTGCATGTGCATGCGTGCCTGTCCAAGATCCCAAGAGGAGAATGGAGGAGAAGGGATTGCGATGTAGCCATCTCCCTGGGGGTGATTTCTTGCTATCTGTCTCTCTGTCTCTCTCTGTCTTTCTGGTGAGCACATGCACCCTATAGCAAAAACCTCTCCCCCACCAAAAAAAATAAATAAATAAAACTTACAATTAAATAAATTATATTAAAAACAAAGGTTAAGGGGCCAGCAGGTGGCATGGTAGTTAAGGTGCTGGCCTCCCACACAGCTGACCATAGTTAGAGTCTTAGACCTGGTGGCTTTCTTTCTCACTCTTTCTGTCTCTCTGGTAAACACACTTGCCCTATAGCAAATTAAAAATAATGATAATAACAATACATAAAATTAAATAAATAACACCTGTTTTTAAAAAAGATTAAAATAAATACTCAAAATTAATCATTCCCTAATTATTTTATTGCATTTTACCATAAATGTACTTTTTACATTTGACTATAATCGATGCTCATCTATTGACTGTGTGCCATATAACAGAAATACCATAAAGTGATGTGCTACTGCAACTCTCTTCCAACCTCATGTAAAACTACATCACTTTGGTAGTTAAAATTTGTCCACAGGAGTTGGCAAATGTTATGAATTAGAGCTTGGTTTATCGTCTTCTTGACTGTCAAAACTTAATAAAGTGATGGAGAAGATGCCAATAGTGTGGTTTAACTTAAATGCAGGTTGAGTTGGTAGCTATTGGTCCTATAATAAATAGGACCCAACAAATGAAGAAATATTATTTCAGATTCAAGAACTATTATCCAACTTGGGAAAATGATTCATGTCAATGACTAATGAGTGAAGTTCCAACACATACCTTTGTTTTATTTTCTCCTTATTCAATAACACAAATGGAAATGTTAACCTACATTCATCTTGGAACTATGCCCATTTTTAAACAATATTAACAACACTTTTGCAGAACCAGATAGCAAACAAACATTTATTCATAGTTTCATGTTGTCAAATTATGGATGATTACAACCCTAAATTGGATGATACAAGAGTTTGAAAAAAATTAATGAAATCATTTTGTGAGAATCAATTGCCTATGTGCAATTTACAACAAAGAATAATATATGTTTTATTAATAGTTGTAAATTATGTGCCAAAGTTCCTCTATTTAAATTAAAATTGTTAAGAACCTTACTTTTTTCTCCAGGGAGCCAATCATTAAACCCTAACCAACATATCACTGGAAAAGACTAAAACTCACCAGAAAAAGATAAGGAATTTTATTTTAGTGCCATATCTGCTGTCCTTAATTTCCCAGGTATATAATTAAGTAACTCTTCGGCATTTAGACCCTTGCTTCTGTCAACCCAAGCATTCTTCTATTCTGCCACTTCAAATCTTGCAAAAAAAGAGATTTTGTGGGAAGTTGTAAGCAGTAGAAATAGAGTCCTGAAAGAAAACAAGATGCCCCCGTTCCCAACCAAATGAGGATGTTTATTCTTTCTCTCTAAAAAAGAGAATATTGAGGTATTGAGAGAATAGTCATATTATTTGTTCTCTTGATTCTCATCCTGTTTCCATACTGTACCCCATGTATGCTTTTATACAAATATTATGTTCTTAGTAGTGTTTTCTGTAGTGAGCTAAGTATCCCCAATTCTATAAATACATTTTAATATAACTTTTTCACCTCTGCCATCTTAGTCACTCCCTTTATCTTACATCCTAGCAGTTACTTAACACTGTCAGCTCATTAAAAACCTAAGGGTAACTAAATGATTCCAAATGATCTACTCAGAAGTTGAGTCTCTTCCATCTTCTACTTTGAGAGCTTAATATAGAAATAGCAAAAGTAAAACATGGAAATTCACTAGGAATATTAAAGAACAGCAAATATAAAAACCATATGATAAGACTTAAAAAAAATGACAAGCAAAGAGTCTTTCATATCTAAATAATGTCTGAGAAATCATGGCAGTACATCTCAGTATATAATCAATGACTATATACCACATTATCAATATTTCAGAAGGCAAGAAAATGTCCCATACTTTTTTAGAAAACCATTCCAAAATTATTTTAAGAGGGTCAGTATCATAGTTCAGTAGTTGAGTCTTGTGCATAGAGAGCTGGATCCCACAGAGCCAACCACGGTTTGAATGATGGTTTTAATATTAAAAAAAGAAAAGAGAAAAGGAAAGAGAAAAGGGACCAGCAGTTAGCGTAATGGCTATGTCACTGGACTCCCACGTAGTCGACCGCGGTTCGAGTCCCGGACCCGGCGGCTTAAACTCACGCCGGGCGCGTGTGCGTGCGTGCCCAAGATCCCGAGAGGAGAATGGAGGAGAAGGGGTTGCGGCGTGGCCATCCCCCCTGGGGGGTGATTTCCTGCTTTCTATCTCTCTGTCTCTCTCTGTCTGTCTGGCGAGCGCACGCGCCCTATAGCAAAAACCTCTCCAAAAAAAGAAAAAAAAAAAAAAAAAGAAAGAAAAGAAAAGAGAAAAGAAAAGGAAAGGAAAGGAAAGGAAAGGAAAGGAAAGGAAAGGAAAGGAAAGAAAAGAAAAATAATAATAATAAATTAAATTAAAATTATTATTTTTACATTAAATTTTAAAAGAAAAAAATATACACCAGGCATATGTGTGTACTCAAAATCCTGATAAGATAGGAAAATAGAGGAAAAAAGACTGGTAAGTCTTTTTCCACATACCATGAGGATGGGGATGCTTTCTCTCTGGTAAGTATACATGCCCTCAGGAAATATAAAGAACTAGTTTAAGAATTCTTTGTGACAGGCACATTATTCTCATGAAGATGTACAATTCTCTTAAAGAGTTTTGGAAGGCCGAAACCTTTAACATAATAAATTCTCTTCAAATATTTACTGAACAAATTAAAGAAATACATATCCAATAATCTGGGAAAAAATTAGCATCAACAAAACATCAAATGCAATGACACTTCTGCATTAATTCTTATAATATGAATATTATATATTCTTTGGTTCTTCAAGAAAGGATGAGTATGTATATCAATAACTATTGGGTCATTAGAAAAGTCATGATGCATTTTTGCATAGAAAAATACATCATGACTGTTCTGATGATCTAATATTAATTTCAAAATCAGTTTTATTTGCTTTTCTTTTCATTATAAACATCATTGATGAATGTTTTATTTTTACAGCATCACCTAATAATCTCATCTTTATAAAAAGTGTAGAGATGAAACATATCCTAAACTTCATTTCATATAAGGTAACCAATAACTATAATGATTATATCAGTCAAGAATAAAGAGTAATAAAGCCTTGTTTATGTGTGCTATTTGTAAATTCCTTGGGGGAAACTAAAAGTGCATACACACAAGCACATGCACAAGTATTGAACTAGTTCCTATGTACAGTACCCACTGCCATAGCTTCTGTTCATAATCACTGTTGGTCTGATTGTCCACTGTCCAATCAGGCAAAACTGGAATAGAAGAGAAGGTTGACTTTGGCAGGCACCAACTCCCTTTCAGCACCGTAGATATTCCTGGCATACTTGCTTTCTTACTACCCCTCTGCCTCTGGGGGCCTTTTATGCTTTCAACAAATTTTCTAATTTCCAGTGAGTGAAGAAGTGTTGAAGACTTGATCCTGATTTTCAGGAACATTTGCAAATATGAAATCATGAGTGGCATTAATAACGTCTAAAAAAATATTTGCCAGAGGCTATGTGGGCTAGTCAGAGAAGCAGAGAGAAAGAAAGTGAGAAAGCCACTCCCGTGGGGGTTAGTCACACCATAATTTCTTCTCCACTTCTCCCATTCCAATTTTGGGCACCAATGCACACGCGTCTGGCATGTTCTTTCAAGCAATTGGCCCGGGATTCAAACTATGGTCAGTCACATGGGATTCAGCCACCTTAACTACCATGCCATGGGCTAGCCCAATAACTTCCCTTATTAATTTAAGGTCTCAATGTTAATAATGGCCAGCAAAGGTATTAATGATCTGATCCCCAAAATAATGTTGCATATCATCCCAGTAAATGCTGTCTCCAAGGTATTATAATTGTAAAAAAATTTGGTAACAGCAATAAAAGTGACCCAAGAAAGAATTTACAGAAATTCTAGTAATTTAACTGTCTTAAGGTGGTTTATATTAATAACCATATATATAATTTAAAAACAAAGTATCATTACTCTCAAACAAACCAAATTATATAAATTGTGTTTATGACACAGTTTGATAGCAAATAAGGTATCAAATAAGCTGGTTAATCTCAAACTCAACTAAAATCCTGAAATGAGCAAATGGGACAGATCTGAGAACTAAAGGGGCACTGAATGCAGAGTCCACTTTTTTTTCTTTTGCTAGAAGGTATGTGCACTTGCTAGAGAGACAGAGACAGAGAAAGAGAGAGAGAGAGAGAGAGAGGAAACCACACCCCCATGAAGAATGGTCATACTGCAATCTCTTCTCTTCCATTTCTCCCTCCTTTTGGGATTTTGGACATGCATGCACACATGTCCAGTGTGCTGCTCAAGTCACCAGGTCTAGGACTCTTAACTAAAGGGTTAACTATATGGGACTTGGCTGCCTTAACCACCAGGTCATGGAGCCAGCCTGCATCATCCACATTTTTTAAAGAGTTATTTTATTTAACTTTATTTATTAGTTATTTTAATTTGATCAGAGAGGGGCAGAGAGAGAGAAAGTGAAAAAGCAAGCTACCAGGTCCAGGACTTGAACCACGGTCAGCATTGTGGGAGTCCAGTACCCTTAACTACCATGCCACCTGTCCACATTTTAAAGAGAACCCTAAAGGTAGAAACCAGATGCCTTTTCCAGGGATTTCAAGGAGACTACAGAAATGACTTTACTACAATAAGCTTCTATCCCTATCTACCTCTCTAACATCTAAGAATGGGATCTGGGGAGTGGAAGGCTATAAACAAGGTTGGGGGGCGGTAATGCTTCCCACCTGCTATTCCATTCCTAGCCAATGTCACAAGCCAAGTAAGAGGGGTGGCTCCAAGGTTATCCCTATAAATGGACACCATCATTTCATACAATAATGGAACTGTGGCCAAGGAAGAGGACTTGCTGATCTACCCTTGTGCTTACAGAGGAGAAAAGGGTGTAGAGAAGCATGTTAAGTAGAGGGAGTTAGATGCCCAGCAGGTGAACAATTTTCACTTCCACCATCTGGTTTGCTCAAGGAGGATGAGTTCCGTAGCTCAAGTAGACATCGTGGGAGATAGTTGGGCTATAGCCATTTTGCTATAAGAAATGCCACTACTGGGTGAAAACACACACACACATATATACACACGCATGCACACATATATACATATACACACTGGTGAAAGAGGCAATAAAATGAATGCCAGTGGCAGTAATTTAAGGTTAAAGATTGGGTGTAAGTGATGATGTGAAGAGTCAATGTGTACCAAGGTAGGAGCTGTGCAGAGAGAAGGTTCCATAGAATCTCCAAGCCCCTGCCCCCACCTAAGAACTCACACATGCACCATGAGCGCCAACTTTACACATTTGCCCAGTATACACAGTAGATGACAAGTCTTCCTTAGTCAAAGTAGCAGCAGTGACCAAAGGAAGGAAATTACAATCATCATCTTATGTGCAAAACCAAACAAACAAACAAAAAAATCTTCTCTCTCTTACCCTAGAATGTTAGAGCCTACCATGGGCAGGAGAAGAAGGGTAGAACTTTGAATGAGATACAAATTACATAAAACCTTTAAACATATAAACTGTCCAGAAAGTTACACAATACCCCCAAGTTCTGTTGAGGAACAAGAAAGGGATAGTCAGAGGATTCTAGTTAAAGAAAATGACAAATAATAATCATCATTTCATATTTGTACTGCAAAAAGTTGATATTGTTCAATAAGTCATTTACTCTACATCATTTTTAGTTGAACTTTTTTTTCACCACATGATAATTAAGAGCACAATCATTATAATACTAAAAATCCTATTTTTGGTTTCTTTTTATATTTAAGTTTCCTTCAAGGTAACTCTTCAATCTTCCTCTCTTTAAAATCTGTAAGACAATGTTTGTTGTATTTCTGTGAGAAGAAGCTGAAAGGCTTTGAGCCCTTACTGCCATAATGACTACTGTGAATCAGGTCTCTCACAGGGCTATAGCCTTTGCCTTTCCTACTAAATCTCCATATGCCTAAAGTGTAATTCATTTCTTTATTTCAATAGTATTTAAAACCATGGAAAATATATTATTCATCCACACTTACTATGCGCCTATTACTGTGCTGGGCACCATGGGTATACAAAACATAAAAGCAAACACACAAAATGGAGAACAAAGCAAGTATGATCCAGAGATAAAAGTAACAGAAGAGAGCTTCTTGGAAATCTTGCATACAGGCATGCTTCACACACACACACACACACACACAAAGACTTGATAAGGAAGTTAATATCATCTTTAAGTTTATTCAGTACATGTACCTTGATAAACTATTTTAGGAACATTGGTATATAATCTATTTCAGCTGATTCTATTTCCCCTGACTCTAACATCCTCCTATATTATTTAGAATGCAGGATCTAGCCATTTTGGGAGAAAGGAAGATGTCCCACTCCTAACTGGGCCTCCAGCATACAAAACCCGCGTGAACAGCCCTCCTTCAAGAGACAGTCCTCTCCATGGCTCCTGCGATCTAGCCATTTTGGGAGAAAGGAAGATGTCCCACTCCTAACTGGGCCTCCAGCATACAAAACCCACGTGAACAGCCCTTCTTCAAGAGACAGTCTGCTCCATGGCTCCTGCGATCTAGTCATTTTGGGAGAAAGGGAGATGTCCCACTCCTAAGTGGGCCTCCAGCATATAAAACCTACATGGTAGGAAAACCCCTTTCAAGTCTCCTGTCTCTGAATCAATCTTTGTCTCTCTCTACCTCTGTCTCTGTCCTCTCTCTCTCTCTCTCTCTGTCTTTTTTTAAATTTTTGCTTTTTAGAATTTTTTTTTTTTTTTGGAGAGATTTTCACTATAGGGCGCGTGCGCTCGCCAGACAGACAGAGAGAGACATAGAGACAGAAAGCGAGAAATCATCCCCCAGGGGGGATGGTCACGCCACAATCCCTTCTCCTCCATTCTCCTCTCGGGATCTTGGGCACGCACACACACGCAACCGGCGTGAGTTTTAAGCCACCGGGTCCGAGACGCGAACCGTGGTCGACTACGTGGGAGTCTAGCGACACAGCCATTACGCTAACTGCTGGTTCCCATTTTTTAGAATTTTTTAAGGTGAGGCGTTTTACAGGGCCCTTTGGCCCCTCCCTCCTAGGCCTTTATTTTGTTAATAATCCCCTCTCCTCCTCCCAGAACAGCCCTTCTTCAAGAGACAGTCTGCTCCATGGCTCCTGCGATCTAGCCATTTCGCGCAAGCGCGCCGCGTGGTTTTCTAATTATTGATTTTTATTGAAATTTTTTGAATATTAATTTTTCTTTTTTAGATTTATTCAAAAGTTTTTCTCTTCTTTTTCTCTGTTTCTTGTCTGTTTTTTTGCTGTTGTTGGTATGATTTCCCTCTCTCTGCTTCCATTTCTGCACAGTCCCCGACCCTCAGATTGAACTTCCAAGTTTGGGAAGAAACCGAACATCCACCAGATGACTAGAAATCACTGCAGGACCACAAGAAATATGGAGAAGCAGGAAAATGCCTCTCCTCCAAGGGAAATGGATAGCTCCTCTTCATCCACACACAGTTCAATGGAAATCATGGAAATGTCTGATAAAGAATTCAGAACATTCATAATGGCAAAGCTAACAGAGATGGAAGAGAAGAGAGACAAGGAACTGCTGAAGAGGAAGGAGAAAGGAGTTGAAGAGTTCCAGGAGGTGAGGAAACTTATGCAAGATCTAAAAGAGGAGTTTCACACTTTACAAAAGAATCAGATGGAACTGTTAGAGATGAAGGCTATAATACAAGAAGTCAAAATCTCCCTTGAAAGTATTAAAAGCAGACTAGAACATACAGAAAAATAAAATCTCTAATGTAGAAGAGAAAATGGCTGGCCTAGAAAAATCCACCATGAAGACTGAGAAAATGGCCCAAAAATTTGAGAATAATATGCGAGAAGTACTAGATACAATTAAACGTCCAAACATCTGGATAATAGGCATCCCAGAGGGTGAAGACACTCATAAGGGCATTGATAATCTATTCCATGAAATCCTGCAAGAATACTTTCAAAACCTGGAGAGGCACTCAAAGATTCAGTCCCAAGAAATACAGAGGTTCCCAAGTAGAATCAACCCAAGAAGATCTTCTCCAAGGCACATTATAGCCAGATTGACCAAAACCACAGACAAAGACAAGATACTAAGACTGGCTAGAGAAAAAAGGCAAGTTACCTACAAAGGGTATCCCATCAGACTAACGGCAGACCTCTCATCAGAAACAATGCGAGCAAGGAGAGAATGGGAAAATATATTCAAAATATTTAGGGAAAAGCAATTTCAACCGAGAATTCTGTACCCAGCAAGGTTATCGTTCATTTGGGAAGAAAAGACACGAACTTTCCCAGATAAACAAAACCTGAAAGAATTTACCAGCACCAGGCCAGATCTCCAAGAAATTCTTAAGGGAGTGCTATGTCAGTAAAATTAAATGCAGACACACAGAAATAAGAGTTCAAAAACTAAGAAAATGGGCAACTTAATTGTAGGGACAATGTTTGGAGATGAATATTATATCCCAGAATTCAATCTGGAAGATCGAACCACAACAGAAGAAAGATTAAGCACATGAGACTGATCCAATGAAACAACATTCTGTGACTTGACTAAATTATTGCTTCTTTTCTCCTAAGCTTTGTTTTCCGATTTTAAAGGATTTTTGTCCTGTCTTGAGCTGTTGATAGGTGTATGTACCTACTATTTGAACAGAATACTAACCTGTTTCTAGGCTTTAAGTTTCAAGGAAATATCATTACCAGTTCAAAACTACTCTTCTTGAAATTACCTGCTGAAAGTAGTTGGATTACTTATGATATTGTGTGGTCAACAAAATGTTGGGGAAAAAGGAATGGAAGACAACTGTATATAGCAGAGATAGTGTAATAAGAGAGTGGGAAAGGGCAGAGGGTCAAACATGGGGTAAGAAACATATATATACATATACATATGTATGAAAGGAGAAATGGAATATTATTGATGATAACATGCATGATTAAGCCACTATGCAGTTTATTCTAGATGGGAAACCACATTTAGTGCATTGTGATGATGCTCAGGGAATGAATGTTAAGTAATTTAAGAAAGAAAAGTTGCAGGAGAAAAAAAAAACGGTAAAACTGTTCGTATCAATTTTTTTTAAAATGCATAATTGATGACTGCAGTAAGCTATATAGCCCCAGCTGGGTACTACTTTATAATATGTTCATTCTACTCACTGGGGTTTATGCCTAAAGTCAGACTTGGGTTCATGTATAGGTATATATCAGCTGTGCTAGCTATTGGATATATTTAGACTAATTAAGTTCATTAGCAAATCAATTAAATGGGGGGGGGGAGGCATAGAGAGCAACCATGGATACCAGAGGCAATGTGGGAGGAGGGTGGGACATGGCAGAGGGTGAGGGATAAGGAATCAAGGATGGCAAAACGAAAAACAAAGTATACAAGACATAAGAATTGGAAAATTATTTGCTGAAAACATGTATGTTGATGTGCTTGATTGAGCCAATACACAGTGTATTTTGGATGGAAAATTCATTTGTATGCTGCAGTGATGTATAGTGAATTAATGTTAAAAATAAATAAATTTAAAAAGAAAATAAATAAATAAATAAATAAATAAATAAATAAATAATTTAGAATGCAGTAGAAGGGAGACTTGGCTTACACAACTGGGTGAGAACTTTATCAGGTCATTTCTACTCAAGAAAGTCATCTGGGACTGCAAACCACAGCTCTAAGTTACTTTATTTACTACTTAAGTTCAACCAAAGAAAGCATTTTATTATGCAGCATATTTCACATCCATAAAGCTCTAGGTTTATATTCTGAAGGATAGTGTAACAGATGAAACAGAGGAGAATTTATAGCTTTAGTACTAAAGGTATCCTTATTGATTAAATATATCAGGACAGATTACTATCAACTATTAATTTAAAATATTAAGACGTCCTTGAGTGTGTATGTCAGCTCACTATACCCTGACTTTTATTGCAAGTTGTTTATTGCTCGTGATATAGTAAAACCTCATGAATTAGCTGCTTCTTTTTTGTTTATTAAAGGCAAAGGGTCTTCCACTAAAATGTGTTCAATCATAAATAATGCAGCATATTGTTCTATTTATTTTTTAAAATTATACATACGTAGGGATCAGCAGATGGCATAATGGTTACATCACTGGACTCCCATGTAGTAGACTACAGGTCAAGACCTAGAGCCAGCAATTTAAAACTTATACTGGGCATGTATGCATGTGTGCATGTCCAAAATCCCAAAAGGAGAATGGAGAAGAGATTGTGGCATGGCTATCCCTCCTGGGGGTTGGGGGTGATTTCTCACTTTCTGTCTCTTTCTGGCAAGTACACAAGCCCTATAGCAAAAATCTCTCTTAAAAAAGAAAGAAAGAAAAACTATACAAATGTTATTGATCTTTAAGTATCATTTAGCAACTTGATTTTGTACTCCACATCAGGTTTTTGGAATACACACAAACTTCTGGGGAAAGAAAGGGGAAAGAATGAGTTTTCATATATTTGTAGTACGTATTCCTTTAATAAAATGAGTGGGAGGAAAGGAGAAAGAAGAGGAGGGGGAACTGGAGGAAGATTAAGGGAGAAAAACAAAGCAAGTTTTGAAGCAAATATAGACAAATAGTATTTCTTCACATTGGAGGGTATATATAGACATTAATTATCTATTTTTAGACTATTTTATAAGTTTGAAATTTTTCTCACCCATTTAAGAAAATTTAATATCCTCTAAACATTGTCACATACAATAGAAAAAAATGTTTTAAATACATTATCAGTTCCCAAACCCATATGAACAAACTATGTTTTAATTAAAAGTCATTCTAGAATACTTACTTAAACAAGTCCTCTAAAGCACTGTAATAGTCAACTTTACTTGTCTAAGAACTTATCAAGCTCAAGATACACAGATTTGGAGATAATACAACTGTACACTTTAAAAAGCATTTCTGGAAATTTCCTCATTGAGAGACTTAGTTGGATCACAGTGAGTAACAATGTCTCAGTCTTTTTATCATATTTGATTTGATGGTCCCTGCAGAAATAAAATCCATGAACAACATATGTAAGTGGAAAGACAAGCTTTTATAATATAAAGTATGGTCCAGGATGAAGCTTTGAGGTATTTTCCAGGACCTTTAGCAAGGACAATGGCCGGTAATTTGTATTCATGTCTGTTATTGATGAATTGATTAGACATATAGATATAATCTTAAAAAATTGAAAGGCAAGAATTGAATCATGACCTTAGGGACCACGGGAAGGGTGGTCCCCATGGCCTCGATCAAAGAGAACAACGGTAACAGGCAAGAGAAAGGATCACTTCCCCTACAGACTGAGAATCGAGCTGCCTGAGCTTCCAGGGCCTGCAGACCATCACTAATATAAACCACACCTATAAAACAGCCTTTCTTTGGATATAATGCATTACAGTCTTTATTCTTAAATATTGAAAAGACATAAACTGCCGATTTGTTGGCAGACTCTTGTTTTTAGTTCATTACTTTTCTGTAAATATTCCCTTGCTTTCTCCATGACACCATGGGCTCCTCTAAACATCTTATGCCAACTTCCAGTTTGACTCAGGGCAGCAGTCACTGGAAGCACTGATAATATTTGGCCACCTGTATGATGTAAATCCACAGGGAGCAGGAGAAAGTCCGATGTTGAGGCAGGCTTTACTTCCCTAACTTCCTTCTCTCTGCTTTATCTTCACCATCTCACAGAGGTGTACCAAAATTCCTATAGAGTTTGGAGTAATTAAAAACCAAAATAATTTAAGATGGGACTTAAACTTATTTATTAAATAATCTCAGGCAATTTACTTATGAAGGACACTGTTATGGAGATCTTTCCTCTCAGGCCTTAAACTGACTCAATCTTCCAGCCTCCCCAGGAGAACTGTCACCTCTTTCTAGGCTATTTGCCAGTATCCAGAAAGATAAATCTCACTTCATAATATTCTCCTCCTTCTTTCCGTAGGAGGAGCATATTATTATGTACAAACCCGATGAAAGTGGGCCCTTCAGGGACACTTATTAACAAACAGCTGAAGTTTCTGAGGTCAGTGGGCCTTTAAAATCACATACAGAGAAAGAGAAAGAGAGTAAGGGAGATGATGTTAATTCTGAGAGTCAATACTATCTAAATCTATAAAGAAGATAAAAAATATTTTGTAACTACCTTATAATTGGCACTACCCCCCCACAAATAGCCAGTACTATGATTTTATTTTCATCATTATTTAAATGGTACCTAAATAAGAGAGGTATTCTTACTAAACCATATACCATTTAGCAACTTCTCCCATAACTACACAAAAAGAAGTTTGTTTTAGAAATGCTTAGTGAAGGGTCTGGCGTTCTCATCAGCTTAAGTAGAGGGAAAGCAAAAGTATTAGATTTCTAGGAGAAAATGATGGTATATAAATTCTGGTTGAAGTGATTCCTATAGATATATAATTTTTTTCTTTTAACGTCATCACCATAAAAAGAGTTTATATCCAAATATTTAATGATGAGTTCTTTATTACTCATTATAAGATATTTAGCACTCGATAGAAAATTTGTAGATCACCAAAGAAAAGAAAAAAAACAGTGTCTTCCAAAGGTACATTAAGATTTTTCCCCCTATTACTTTGTTGAAACTGTATGTTATCAGACTTCTATTAATTTAGTCCTCCTTAGAGACACTAAGAGTAACATGATGCAAAGATGAGATACATGTAACAAAAATATATTTTAAATATTGATTTGTTTGCACCAGAATTGTGGGTAATGAACAGGGCCGACCAAAAGGGCAAATATAAATCCTTCAGGGTTATAGCTTGTCAACTTCACAAAAGGCAAAAGGCAAACTGATCACTAGCCACAGGATGAACCACTAACAACAAAGGATACAAGCCTGTGAGAAGCCAAGCAGACCCCATCTCTGTTCTGTCTCACCCAGTGCCATATTCTATGTAAAGCCAGCCTCTGCTCTTAAATTCATTTCCACTGAAAAGTATCATGCCAGAGATTCTCCTTTCTGTCTCTCCAAATTTACACCCTCTACTGAATTACTGGATTATTCCCATTTAAAAAAATTAGCAAATATCATGCTACATGCTGTTATTTCTCACATCCCAAAATACATTTGCTTGACTCCACTTCTGGCAATGCCTTGCCCCACTTGCTGCAAAACTCCTCTAGAGAGTCTCCCTACTCTTCCAACTGTCTCCTCCCACTCCTAGCTATTTTGACCCCCACTACTCCACTAAAAGTACTTCAGTCAAGGACACCAGTACCCCTATGTTTGTGCTAGTTATAAATCTACTGTCTCTCAACTCCACACCCACCCACCTTCTATACTCTGCTCTGTTTTGCTGGGGCTAGGAGACTGAAAATTGTATTTTTCCTTCACCAGCTACATACACCCTGCTAGGCTTTGCTAATGCGAGTGTCAAAGGGAGACAGTGAGGCTTCAGGAGAAAGAATGCACTTCCTCCGTCCTGTCCTGTCAGTTGTGCCAACAATAACTGTTCACCTTCACCATTATTATATGCTGCAGAGCCAGCCTCATTGTTCTTCCTCAGGGATGCCAGCACAGGAAAATACAGTACTCCCTCTTTTGAGATCTACATCACAGTTCTGTGAACTTCCTTCCTCCACCAACCTTCTAGGTTCTGACACCAATGTCTTCCCGTCATCTCCCAGCTCTGTGAATGGCGCATACTTCCCAAAGTTACCGTGTCTGTTTACCTGAAGTGTTCACCTTTTGCCTTTTTACTTATCCTATAGCTCTTTAACCAATTCTGTGTTTTAAATTCTTTCTGTTAAGTAACTAATGTACTTTCTGCTTTCAATACTGTACCCTGTTTGATGTGGTACTACTACATTCACAAGTCAGTTTTATGTTTTTATCTGTTTAGTTTTTTTGTTTGTTTGCTTTGTTTTATTTTGTTTTGCGATAGAGTGAGTGTGATTGCCAGAGAAACACAGAGAGAGAAGGAACGTGAGAAATCATCCCCCAGGCAGGGGGATGGTCATGCCGTAATCCATTCTTCTCTATTCTCCTCTTGCGATTTTGGGCACATGTGTACATATACCCTGCATGTTTTTTAAGTTGCTGGGTCTAGGACTAGAACCACAGAGTCAGCCATGTGGGATCCAGATCCTTAACCACCATGCCACCACTAGTCCTCATCTCTAGATTTTAAGCAGCAGAAAACACAGAGATGAACCCCTCTTCCTCAATACACTTTCTTCAACTAACTCCCAAAGCACTACCATCTGTTTTCTTCGTATCTTGCCAGTCACTGTTCCTCAGACTATTTTGCCAGTGTCTCCTCTTTCACCTATGACTATAGAGCCTCAGGGTTCAGTTCTCGGTCCTTTACAGAGCCTTTACAGCTCACTATATGTAAGCTCCTGGAGGTTCATGACTTAAAAAACCGTGTACATTCTGGTGACTCCCTGATTTTTATCTTTAATTCAGATCAATCTCCAACCCAAAAACATATAAATTAAATGTCCTACTTGACATTTGCACTTTTATATATGACATCTCAAACCAAATTCCTGATCTTCCTCTACTCCAAAACCTTTTCCACTGCCAGCCATCCCCATCTCAGTTGGTGGTAACTCCATCAAAGCAGTTGCTCTGAGCATAAGCCTTGGAGAATTCCTTGCCCTCTCTCTTTCTCTTACATCATGTCCAATTCTGTTTTTCTGCCTTCAAAGTATACCCAAAATATGACTGTGCTGCACCATTTTCCTGCTATCTAGCCTGAAACTATCATCTATTTTCTCTGCTTTTACCTTCAAGAGGCAAAATAATTTTTACAAATATAAGTTAGATCATTTCACTCTTGTGCTTAGAACCCTCCAATGGTTAGTTACCCAATTCACTCAACAATAAACCAAAGTCCTTACAGTGTATTGTTAGGCCCAACATAACCTCTCTATAATTTCTTCCTGTAGTTCAGCTCTTAATATTCCCTAGCATCCATCAGTTCCCAACTCCAGTGCTCTGATCCACTGGCTGTTTCTCAACAGTTCAGATGATCTGTCACCTAAGCTTTTGGTCTAGCTGGTCCTTCCCTCTGAAATGCATTTCCCCAGATGGATTCTCCTTCTAGGTTTTGCTTAAACCTTGCTTTTTCAATAATCACCCAATTAATATTACAAACTGCATACCACTCATTCCACCTCTTATTCCCTGGAACACTTTAAACTCCTTTTATCCTGTTCTCCCTTTTTGTTTTCTTATTTTATGTCATCACACCTTGCCCACTATACAAGCTCCTTGTAGACAGAGAACCCTGTATATTTTGACTACCAATGTATCCCAACTTCTAAAAGAGTCTCTGGCCAAGAATGAGCACTAACGGGAAGATCACTGAATAGAAGAATTAAAGGACAGTTATCTGGCAGAATGAGAATCCTAACAACTTAAACTAAAAAATTAAAAAAAAAAAAAGACAATTTATAAGAGAGCTCCTCAGCAAGTCTTTTTGTCATTTTTAGAAACTTCTCCAGCTGAATGAAGGGAGAAGAAAGGGGGTAACTTCATAATTACATTGTGCCAACTACAGAGACTAATTATAGCAATCAATCATCTCTCCTCTGTACTTGGAGAGTCAATGTTGAAATCTGATTTCCAGGGAAGATGAACAGAAATTTCAAAAAACCACTTTAAATGGTAACAAGATGAATCAGACCAGAAGATAAACATTTGGCTTGGATGGATCAGGTATAGCCAACGGCATCATACCACTTCCATGGAGAGGATGGAATGTAGAGTCAGAAACCTCATGAATGACTTGGCACCACTGTGGAAGAACAAGCTATATTTAGTTACTGGAATATCTGGAATAAAACATGATCTTAGGAGAGTCACAGAACTTGCCAAGGCCTCTGTTTCTACTCTAGTAAAATTAGAGAATTATATTAGAAAGTCTATAAGGTCCCTTACAGTTTTATAAGAACTCAGACCGTGCTTTTTGGGGTGGCAAAACTGTTTTCATAAGACATGACTTGATAGCTTGAGTTAAATTTGCAAAACTACTCTTGAAAGGTTTACGTACATTCGTTGTCTATACTTTCTCAAATGTAATTTGTACTTCAATCCAGTAGAGTTTGGGGCTTTTACAATAACCACTCCATTCAAAACAATCTCACCAAGGTCGTCACTTTTTATTACTAAATCATTAAAAATTTCCTGACTTCAGATGTCTCAGCTCCACATCCATCTTTCTAACACCCTACTCAACATTATTACCATGATCTTTCACAGAGATCTCAAACTTACACAAAATTCTTCTCATCATATTTTTCCCAACAAAACCAACTACTTTTTTAGGATCCCAGTTTCCAAAAGTAGCATTTCTACTAACCAAATGACCAAGACAAAAATATAAGAATCTAATGATACTTTTTTCCCATTATATTCCTAATCTTATCAAGCACCAGTCCTATTAATTCTAGTTCTTTAGTATCTAAGTGCCTGCTCAGTTCTAGCTCCAATGCCATGTCATTCACATCATTTATCTCCTTCTAGGTTACTTTGTAAAGAAGCAATGTACCATCATGGTTTAAAGAGTGGATTTTGAAGCCAGATTTCCTGGATGCAAATTTCTGCTCTACCTCTTATCTATTCTATGACCTTGGGCAATTATTTAATCTCTTTGTGTATTATATATAAAGTAGGGTAATAAAAGAAAACAGCATCCCACTTTGTAATATTTCTGTAAAAAAATGAATTAATATACATAAGTTCTTACAAGAGTGTGACACTTAATTACACTCAGTATATGTGAGGTATTATTAGCAAGAAAGAGCCACCTAACTGGTTTCTCTTTCTCTAGCCTCACCCCCTTTCCAATCTGTTCCCCAGCTGGCAGCCAGAGTGAACTTTCTAAAATAAAACTCAGATCATGTCACTCCCTGACTTAAAAATATTCCATGTGTCATTCACTCATACACCATCCTAGAGCACTTCAAGATTGATGGTTCCCGTCTGAGCTTCCACAGCATCTTTCAGATACTCATATGATAACACTTACAAGACTGAATTTTATTTGCCTGTTCACTTCTTTATCTGTCCTGTAAGACTACATGAAGTCTAAGATTTTCTTTATATTATTGAGTCTACTTATCTAAATTGCCCAGCATACAATTGTTATTCAGTAAATACTCAACAAATGAATAAATGCAATCTACTTCCTGCTATAAATCTTCAAAAAGATTTTTTTAAATTATACACTTCTTTGTATAGTCAATCCACTATAACCCAGAAACTAAAGAAAACAAAATTTTCTACATTAAAATCATAAATTAAATTGCATAGGCACTTTCTCCAGATTTAGACGAGTCATGTGGGGAATATTTGCAACAGTTCTCTATTTATTATCTCAGGAACATATAATTAAAGCTAAGGCCTTTCTGGATTTGGTCATTTAAAATACTGATTTTCTTTTGTTATTAAATTGATTTGGGATTTCTTGTTAAATATGGAGTTAAAGAGGAAGAAAGTATGAATGTGGACTTTGTAACTTAAATGTCCCTTCGGTCTTCTCAACAAATACAATATTTAACAGATTAAAAAAAGAGAGAACTTAGAAAATCAGGATCATCCCCTCTCTAAATATATGCATAGAAAATGGAATACATTTTACCCCTTTAAGCAACTCAAATTATTTTGAATTGAGAGTAAAAAGGTATTATTTTAAATTTCTAGACAAACTAAACAAATTTAAAATACAGAATATTAAAACTGAGTCTGTATTAAGTTATCCAAAATATTAATAGTTGTAAAGGAAAGAAGCAGGACATGCCACTGAAGTGTATCAGAACATCAGCTATGTAGGTCCCTGAGACAGAGATTATCAGATCATAAGGTAGAATTTGAACCTGAACAGGAGAGGAGAGAGAGAGAGAGAGAGAGAGAGAGAGAGAGAGAGAGAGACATGGTTTTAGCTCTTGAAAGCTTTAAACAGGGATTGAGGGGAGAAGTAATAACAATAATAGAAATTAAATCATAATAATGGCTAACCTTACATAGGTGCTAATAGTGTGCTATGCAGGCCCTATTCTAACACTGTCACATGACTCATTTAAATCCTAACAACAAACCCATGATACAAGTTTACAGCTGCTATTTCATTACAGAGGGAAACTCAGGGATCGAGGGTGTGATAATCTGCCTAAAGTCACAGTTTGTAAGTGACTGAGTTCACATCCAACTGTAAGCTCATTCTGTAAAATTATGTCTTATAGCCTCTCACGAGGCAATTTTGAGTGTCTTGACTAGTATTCCCTTTCAACAAATTGCATGGGACTCCTATCAGATGGGGATGTATTATTGTATAAACTGTATAATGAGGATACCATAATGGGCAAGATGACAGAATAACAAGTAACCACATGAAAGTGTCAGAAATATGGGCCAGTGGTGTGGTGGTTAAGGCACTGGACTCCCACATGGCTGACCAAGGTTCTAGTGCCAGGCCTGGTGGCAGCTTGAAAATCATGCCAGGTGTGTGTGTGTGCGTGCCCAAAAACCCAAGAGGAGAATGGAGGAAAAGGGATTGTGATGTGGCCACCTCCCCTGGGGGAGATGTGAATTCTCACTTTCCCTCTCTCTATCTCTCTCTGGCAAGTGTACACACCCTATTGCAAAAAACTAAAAATAAATAAATAAATAAATAAATAAAATTAGAAATATTTTGACAAGAGAAGTTTAGGAAGATATAGGAACACAGCAGTGCTCCTTATCTGCTCCAATAAATAAGAAAAGACTCCAAGCATAAAAGAAGGTGATAGTGAACCCATGAAAATGAGAAGTATTTTGCTTGATAGAGGGGGGAAATAGATTCAATAGTTGTGAGTAATTAGCAGAAAACTTATAAAACTAGAGCAGAGAGCAAAGTAAAATAACCAATTTAGTGAGCTGGACACATTAAAAAGTCAGCCCATGATGGCAAATGAAAAGCCACTGGCAGGTTTTCTGCAAAGGAAATGCTTAAATAACTGCAGTATGGGAACTATGTTGAAGACAGACGAAAGTAATAGAAGTACAAGCAGGAGAGAAATTATTTCAGCACTCTAAGTATATGACCTTAGTATGAAAATGGTAGGAATGGAGAGAAATGGGGTGTATTTGAGAAACATTTATAAAATAGAATCCATAGGACTTAGAGACATATTAGAAGTGAGTGAGACGCCGGGCGCATGTGTGTGCGTGCCCAAGATCCCGAGAGGAGAATGGAGGAGAAGAGATTGCGGCATGACCATCTCCCCTGGGGGATGATTTCTCACTTTCTGTCTCTATGTCTCTCTCTGTCTGTCTGGCGAGTGCACGCACCCTATAGTGAAAAAAATCTCTCAAAAAAAAAGAAAAAAAAGAGGTGAGTGAGAAAGAAAGGACATTTGGAGGAGGGATACGGAGGCAGATTGAAGATTTTTAATCAACTGAAATGGGGAGAAATGTTCACATATTGAAATGTTCACTTTGTAAGCTAAACAATGCAGTTGAATGTATATTTAAATAGATAGATAGATAGATAGATAGATAGATAGATAGATAGATGATAGATAGGTAGGTAGGTAGATAGATAGATAGATAGATAGATAGATAGATAGATAGATAGATAGAAGTGAGTGAGAGAGGGAGAAGCCAAGGGTGACATTCAGGAGGCAGCATAAAATAAAGCAATGGAGGGACCAAGACAATGGACTTTTTGCCATCAGTATCTGATAGAAAATTACAAATGAAAATACAAAATGTGCTGATATCACTAATCAATTGAAGGCAAGAAAGAATAGACTGATACAGCTACGAGGAAAATATTAACATTTGAGATGTTGAGTAGTAAAATATAGTAACAGAGGAACAACTGCTCAAGTTGTGAATACATGCACACAGGAAGAACCTTAATAACATTTCTCAATATTCAGAAATAGTAGCAGAGATGCAGGACTTTAAAAGCAGAATGTGGGGACCAGCAGTTAGCGTAATGGCTATGTCGCTGGACTCCCACGTAGTCGACCGCGGTTCGCATCCTGGACCCGGTGGCTTAAAACTCACACCGGGCGCGTGTGCATGTGTGCCCAAGATCCCAAGAGGAGAATGGAGGAGAAGGGATTGCAGCGTGGCCATCCCCCCCGGGGGGTGATTTCTCACTTTCTGTCTCTCTATCTCTCTCTGTCTGGTGAGCGCACGCGCACTATAGCAAAAACCTCTCAAAAAAAAAAAAAAAAAAAAGGAAAAAAAAAAAGCCGAATGTGAATAAAAGCCATACTAATAGGTCTTACAGAGGCATCTCTTTTGACTTAAAAATGTTTTCAAACTTAGAGGGAGGAAGATAAGTAGAATAAATGGACAAGGATCAGTAACAAATTGGAAAAAGATCAAGATACCAACCCCTTTAAAATTCTGAAAATATGGAATTGGGATCAGCTAGTGGTATCATCAAATCATCAAACTACAATAAAGATGCTACCTTTAAAAGGAAATGAATTAAGGGTGAATGCATGGCAATTTTTGCTACTGTAATTCACCATTGCCCTTAAGAATCTGATTTTCTGGAATTTTAAACAGACGTTCTAAACACCTTTACAAGAACCTTTATTTACTACAATATAAATTACTTTAAATTGTTTAAAATATACTATTTTACTCAATGGTAAGTATTAAGAGTATATTAACTTCCAATATAAATGTCCTAAAGATTCTATAGAGGTAGATAAAAGTGGAAAAGCAGAGATTGTTATTTTGTTTATGAGATAAGCTATGATCTTACAAACCTTTCAAGTAGATGAAGTAGCAGTTCCATTGATTCTCTTCTAAGATACCCTTTTTCCCTATATTTTGGAGATATTTCTACCAAAACATTGCATCTGTTAAAGATTTTACTTATTCCTTTTTCTATCTTTATTCATCAAAGGTATATGTTACTGCTGGTCAGAACCTCTGATAAGCATGAATAAACCCACTGAGTTATTATAACTCCATACAAAAGCAAAAAACTTACTTGGTATTTTATTGTTACTCATGCAAGTTTCCAAATGCTCAATTTCCAATTAGGCTTTCTAAAATATTGAAAGTACACTTACAGATTCCTATTACTAACTTTAGGTCCCAATTGGGATATGCTGCTGTAAGGCTGGTACCAACATTACCCATTCACTATGTTACTGTGATATAAGTGATGATGAACTTCCCTAGGAGGCAATGGGCAAAAGAGTTTTTCTGCACTTTCCAGAAATGCTGTGACATTCTGCAAAGATTGGAGAGAAAATCTGCATAACAACACCCTAGAGTAACACTAAATAATGTATGAGCTAATATTTTTTAACCAGTAATTTGTATAATGTTTAAATAGAAGAAAGTTGCATTTTCTTGAGGAATCAATGTCATGCTCTATTCCACCAAGTATCAAAATGGAAGACTGGTATTTAAAAAGACTGCATTCACTTGTAAAATATCATTTTCTTTAATGTCTCTATCATTTGTAAAAATGGTGGATAGTAGGATTAGAAAATCTTGTTTAAATTTTGCCTAACAGATAATGACCTTGATAAATTAGGGCAATAAAACAAATTTATCTGAAATATTTAGAAGATTGCCTGGATTTGTCATCACAACTTCCTTGTTTCTCTCCTTTACTTCATAAATTAAGTGGTTCCTCCCCATGGACAACTAAATTGCATGGTGTGGTTCTGGAAGAGGAATCAGAACAGTTATTTCTAGTCCAAGTTCTCATGTAAAAACAGCCTAAATGAGAATACTAACCAGCAATGTTGCCTTGAACAAGGCATTTAAACTCTCTTGGGAATAGTTTCCTCAGCCATTAAGTCTAAGACTCACTAATCTCCATATTCTTTTTAATTTTAAAGTACTAATTATGTTCATTTGACAGAAAATAAGTATTCAAATTTTAGCAGTTAAGCATATTTGAAAGCATCCTGAATGTAAGCTAAGGAAATGAGGTTATATTTTCTCATCACGCACTGCTTTCTGACCAAGCCTATATTTCTCCTATAAGAATTAAATTCCAGACCAGCCAGTGGCATGGTAGTTAAGGCAGCTGGATCCCACATGGCCAACAGTGCAGCTGAAAACTAGAGCCTGTGGCTTGAAAAACATGCTGGGTACGTATGTGTGCATGCCTGTATTCAGTTAAACAATTTTATTTTCTCTCAGAATACACATACTTCAAAACTTCAGAACCCATTACATCTCTACCTAGTACATATTTACTCTGTCAGTTACATTTTGGAAATTTAATTTTTAAATGTTGCCGTTGGTAAAACTATAATTGAATTTAGATAATATTGGGTCATCTGGAAAGTCAGGATGCATTTTTGCATAGAAAAATATATCATGACTTTCCCAACAACCTAATAGATAAGCACTTTCTAAAACCTACTCCTAAAAAAAAGGTCTAGATAATCTAAAAAAAAAAAAAAAGTGACAGTATATTTAAGCCACTGCCCTCTCTAGGCTTTCTCATTCTATAATGGTAGTCTTTCTCTCTCTGTCTCTCTCTCAACTGATGAAGAGCAACAACCTCAGATGACTGGCCATTGCTTTTATTCTGAGGTCCCATGGCTGAATCTCTTACAAACATTCCCAGCAGGCTCAAGTGTCTACGTGGCCAAATAAGCTTGGAGATCAGCAGCTGCCCTCATAGGAGTCAGTTCATGAAATAAGAAAAATATTGGAGCCATTGTGAGATGCTACTTCCTGATAAAGTTCATGTCTCTTGGTTAGCATTTTCTTTCAATCTGACCCTGGATAATCACACCTTACCTAGGTTCTCAATGCCTAGATCTGAGATTATTTTCATATCCGTGCTCCATAAATGAGAATATTAACCACCCCTAAAGAAAAAGGATTTTTTTAACTGTATGTTAAAACCATAGGATAAATGTTAGGTAAGTTCTGTAATCCTATAACCATAGGATAAATATCATGTAAGTTCCTGGTGCATCAGTCTTTGTCTTGAGAGCAATATAAAATTATATTTTTACAAATGTGGACATAAAATGAAGTATAGCATATTGTAACACATAAATAGACTTGAGAAATAAGCTTAAGACTTCAACATATTTTATTTTTGTGCCAAGCAAGTTTCTTTGACAGTGTTTTTTGATTCACTTCTACTACCGATCCTTCAGTAGAACTGGGGGAGGGAATGACAGTGTATTAACAACTCCTTCTCCTGTACTTCCACAATTCTTTGGAGGTATTACCAGTGTTACATTATAATTATATGGTTGCATGCTAGCCCTTCACTTTGCTGGCTGAACAAAGATAAAGTCAAAGTCCTGACAGCAAATTCCCCATGTGACAAAATGAATTGCTGATATTTACAAAATGGGATTCAATGTAAGCTAATGTAAGTGTCATTTTTACTAAATCAGCTCACTTTGACATTATACAGAATTTGAAATGCAATTTACATATATTTCAAAAGACTGAAGTGTCATCTTTTTAATTATCTGATCCTATTAGACAATATATTTAAATTTATTTTACTAATGTGATCTGAAATAGTGCTGACATTATGGAATTTAGATTTTTTTAAATCAGAAAATTATTTCAGAAAATTAAGAGTAAACATAAAATCAAAATTTTTAGTCAAGCACATGTAGTTGACAATAATCATGTTCATGAAAATATATGAGGCTTTCTAGCTCAGATTAACACTCTGAAAAGAAATACATAAGTTCTTTAGTGAAAGTCAATAGAAATAAAATATTAAACATTCTGATTACACTCTGCTTACTATTGAATTTTTTACTCTCCAATATTCAGATTTCTTTAAGGCCCCAGATAGCTGTATTCAGTTCCCAGCAAGATAACTAATGCTTATTTTCATGGCTATTTTTGGGGGATTCCAGGAATTCCATCTGGTGTTTATGATTTCAAAAATGACCTTTAATGATGCCAAATTTATTTTGTGCATGTTTCAAGGTAAAAACTAACAATTAAATACTACAAATTCTTCTCACTTGGAAAGCAGCAACAAGCTCTAATGGACTCTGAATGTCACATTCAACAGAAAGGAATTCAACTCATCCAAACTCAGAATCCCTAAAGGAGAAATCTTTCATCAACCCAAATTCTTTCTACATCTCCACTGAAAAGGTACACCTGGTATACCAAGTTCATCAGTTTGTCATCACATATTGGGAACATACTATTACCCTTTAAAAAAAAAAATAGAGCAATGTCCTTATTAACTTGTTCCCTACTTGGAACACAGGAAGGAAGAAGTGATGAAGTGAGAAAAGAAAAGCAATATTATCCTACCAATAAAACTGGTAGGCAGAAAGCATGTGATTTTTTTCACATTGAGGTACTCAAGTGATAAATTTCTAATTCCCACTCTCTGGTTAGACCTATTTCAAACAGAAATCCGGGGTTACTATAGGAAAAATAAGAAGTCAAATTGGCACCTGTGGAAAGTAAATGCAAAGTCTATGGGGAGCCATTTTTGTCTTGTTTTGTTTTGTTTACAGAGAGATTTTTGCTACAGGGCACATGCATTTGCCAGAGAGAAAGAAAGTGAGAAATCATACCCCAGGAGGTACAGCCATACCGCAATCTCTACTCCTCATTCTCCTCCTGAGATTTGGGGCACACGTGCACATGCACCCTACATGTGTTTCAAACCTCCAGGTCCAGGATTTGAACCATGATCCTCTATGTAGGAATCCAGTGCCTTAACCACTATGCCACCTGTTGGCCCCAGGAGCCAGTTTTCTTGTTTTTGTTTTTGTTTTTTAAAAAGGAGAAGAGAAAGAAGAAGCACAAAATGCCAGCAGGCACTGGCATAAAATATACTGTTCTGGGAATTTCTTTATATGAAGGTTAAAATTTAATGTATAGTCTTTCCATGCTTCCTCATAGATACACTGTTTGATTCAATGTAAAATTTATCAAGCAGTCTACAAGGAATAGTCCATAAAAGAAAGAGTGAGAGCCAGTCTACAAGGAATAGTCCATAAAAGAAAGAGTGAGAGCTATCTTTTCTCTAAAGGCCTTCATTGTTTGAAGTAAATACTGTAAGTTTTTTAAAGTACCCTATTATATTTCTTCAGAAAATAGTAATACTGAGAATGGTTTGCATTAGTAATGCCATAAGGTAAAGGAGAAATAGGTTGTTTTACTATGTATGCTGTGAGTAAAATCATACTGGTTAAGGTAAAGTTAATGAGCATAATTATCAGTATTTCCACAAACAACAAACTTTGCCATTTTGAATAAATATGTCTTCCAATCCAGCTGGTTTATTAAAAATGCATTTTCTTCCTTTCCAGTTCTTTCATGTTTTGGCAAATGGCAGATTTTTTTCCTTCCATTATGTAGGTTGTGGCCACTGTTTTATAAGCAGTTCATAGCTGCCTCATTCTTCTGTTCTCTAATGCAAAAAGATCTGTTGAGCAGATGTCTCTTCCTAGCTGCCAAAGGTGTATACCAGTGCTCAGGATAAGCTGGTAAAATTAAATTTAAGCAGTCAAGTCATTCAGTAATATACTCACCAACTTATGGTGACAGACCCTAGAGTAAAACATAAGAAATCAAATACTTTCATGGTATTTTTTTCCTTTCTTTCTTTTTTTAAATTTTATTTATCATTATTATTATTGTTTTAGTTTGCTACAGGACTCATATGCTCACGAGAGAGATAGAGACAGCGAGAAAGCAAGCCACCAGGTCCAGGACTTAAACCATGGTCAGCCATGTGGGAGTCCAACACCTTAACTACTACGCCACCTGCTGGCCCTGTTTTCATGGTATTTAAAACAAGGCAAATAAAAGGTAATAGATTGGAGTAAGGAAGAAAAGAAAGACAATAAACTGAAAATAGAACTAAAAAATAGTAAAAATATACATCAAATAGATAAATTAGAGAAATAAGTGTAGACATAGAAAATGTAAAATGTATTTGTTCTACCCATAGTTTCTGCCAGTCAGTGGATAAAATGATTCTTTGATCCATCCTCCATGCTCATCCTCTGCACCTCTATGAGGACCATTTCTTACTTAAATATATGTGTTCAGGTGTTGAGGGGGTTTGAGTTTATAAAGATGATATCTTAGAAAATGATCTCTTAAAATGGAATCACTTTTTTAAAATCTCACTCTTTCTCTTTCTCTTTTTAAACTTGCTCATGATAGCCTTTTGCGTTTTACTTTCAAATTTTTTCACAGGTGACAATTTGACTTCCATTTTTTTGTGCTTTAGTAATCTCTTAAATCTCTTTAACAAACAAACACTTGCCTCATAAACAAATAGATTCTTTTTTATACTCTGAATTTCTGCCAGTTGAGGCCTTTAAAATTAAAATGAATGTCATTTTCTTAGGATAGCTGCAACTCTGTCTAGAAAGATAGCAGAAGAAAGAAATATAGTGTGATGAGTGATGAAAAGAGGAGAGACAGTCAAATATTATTTCTAGGCAACCACTTGAAGACTGAAGGGAAGGGCAGGACTAGCTACGTAATCTGTGGAACCCAGCACAAAATGAAAATGCAGAGCCCTTACTCAATAACTATTAAGTACTCAAGACGGCAAGAACAGGTCATTAAAACAAGCGTGAGACCCTCCTGACTACAACACTGAGCTACCACACACATGAAGCCCTAGAAAAAACAATGTAGGTGGAGAAAGATATGTGTAAAGGTTCAGAATTCAGAAGTGCATGACAGAAAAGCAGCAGCTCAGTTTCAAGGAGGAACCCCAATTTCATAGAGGATGGCAGAAGTAACAAGATTCCAAAGGTGATGACTAAGCAGACAAGTAAGTTGGCTATTCAAAACTCCATAGTTGAGACAATGAGACTCAGTGAATCAGAGAAAGACAGATTGTAACTCACCTAACAGCAGATAGCAGGAATATCAGGATAGTAGCATCATTCCTTCTGCTCCCAAGTTTCCCAGGGTAATACAAGGGGCCCTGATCTTAGCTATTAATGCAGTGGCTTGCACCACAGTCAAGGAATTCAGTAAGCTCAACAACATTTACAGTAAGCACTACACAATTCGGTTCTCCTCTTTCAGGGATGGGTCAGTCACATGAGAGTCATTGCATGGAGGTCACCTTAATTGTCTACCAACTAGCTACTGAAATGACTCAGGATCAGAGCATCTTGTATTTTGACATATTTAGCAAAGATATTCTCTAGGACCCTTGGTAGGCTGCCTCTTCCAACACACAGTGAGAGGCTGCCTGTGTCCTTGAAACAGGGTTCCTCACGTAGGTTGAATCATGTCTCCCCCAAACAGATGCACAAGTCCTAACCTCTGGTACTTTTGACTATAACTTATTTGAAAATAAGGCCTTTGCAGATGTAATCAAATTAAAATGAGGTCATATTGAATTAGGATGAGCCCATACCCAATGACTGCTATCCTTACAAGAAGGAAACTTGAGTACAAACACAGATACATGTCATGTAAAAATAAAGGCCAAGATTTGATATTTACAAATCAACCAACACTAAAGACTGCTGACAACTACCAAAAGCTACGAAGAGGCAGGGAATGATTCTCCCTATGTTAGCTTGGGCTACCATAACAAAACACCATAGGTTTAATAATTATGTCTTCTGGATAGTGTAAACAACAGAAATTTATTTTCTTATTCTGGAAACTGGGAAGTCCCAAAATCAAGGTTCAAGCAGGTTTGACTGTCTGGTGAGGGCTGCTCTTTCCTTCCAAGATGGTACATAGTTGCTGTATCTTCTAGAAGGAAGGAATACTCTGTCCTCACACGGCAGATGGTAGGAAGGCAAACAGAGGGAGGAGAGAGAAACAATCTCCCACTATGACTTTGGTAAGGACACTTTAATCTGTCTTCCCATGATTTGATCACCCTCCAAAGGCCACACCTCCTAATAGTGGTACACTGGGTACCAGGTTCTCAGCATGAATTTTGAAGTGGACAAAACCATCCATAGCATAACACTGTGAATGCAACTTTATTTGGCATTAAGGTCTTTGTAGATGTAAACAAGTTAAGTCATACTGGATTAGGATGAACATTTATCAATGACTAGAATCCTAATACAAATAAGAAAACTTGGAAACATACACAGGGAGAGATTGCCAGGTGACAATGAAAATAAATATTGGAGGGATATATGAGGGATTTCAAAAGGTTCATGGGAAAATTGGAATTAAAATAGAATTTACTTTTGTGCAACAAATTTAAACATCCATGCATAGTTTTTCATAAGACACATTTCCCATTAATTTTTCAAAGAATCCTGTAGCTACAAGACAAAGAACACCAAGGATTGCCAGAGCTAGGAGAGTATGCCTTGTAACAAATTATCCCTCAGAGACTCTAGAAGGAATCAATCCTGCCAACACCTGGATTTTAAACATCTAACCTCAAAAACTATGATTCAATAAATTTTTGGTATACCAATTGTACATGGGTAACAGTTTATGATAATAGCCTTAAAAACAAATACCATTTCAGTATATTCAGAAGAAGATAACAATTATGCCACCAGACTATTAAGACAGATAATCTGACATCAAGCTTCCTAATTATGACATTCTTATAGACCTTATCAGGGTGTTTTAAAATTTCATTTTATGTATTTACTTTGAGATACCCTGGCTTTAGTTGGCAATGTCCTTGTACCCCATGGACTCAGCATATGAAATAAATTTCAAACTTTTGCCAAGATCTCTTCAAATCCAAATGACAGGAGGGTAAGAACAATTAAGCATTCTTGACTAATCAGGAATACTCTCTAAGGCAAAGGATATTCATCAGATGTCTCCTTCCTTGAAATAAGTGAGTTAATGGGCACCAAGGGTCAGAACACTAAATTGTATTTATAGTACACACTTTAAGCAGCCAATCCATCAAGCCTATATTTATTTTGGTAAACTGCCACCCCCACTGCTGGCCTCAGATGATAGAGTTGGACCCAGTTGCCATGTTTCTATCACATTTTTATCAACCCTGACCACCCTGAATGAAGCTAAGAGTCAGAACTTTGACCCCGATCTGAAACAAATCTGCTCTTTCTTAGTACCTTAAAAAGACACATAAACTGGGAAAAAGTTGGAAATTACTTTGGCTCTAGATATTCCCTTAATTTTACAAGCTGGAACAGTGTATACTGATGATCAATAAGGGCACCTATGACAAGGACCATACAGGAGACCTATAAACGTGAAGCACGGGTAAAGGTTCTGTGATTTCTGCTGGCACAGCTTTCCCAGGTATGATTGTACCTGGGATATTAAGTTGTATTTCCTGCCTCTGTTTCTGTGAAGTATCTGTTTCTTCATAATGAAATGTTCCTATTTGATTTCTCGTGAAATTTCCAGAATAATGAGATACCTAATTTCCTTGCTATATAGATACATTTCCCTGATGTGATTTGTGAGTGTTCGGAATGATTTTGCTTTTAAGGAGTAATTTATTGAAAGGAGACCACTATAAATGGCCTTCCAGTGGGTAAAGAGCCACTTGAACTACCCAAGAGGAGACAGACCACACCACTAATCTAGGAGGCTACCACAAGAGTCACTGCAAAAAGAAAACAGGCTCCACCTGGCTGCGAAATCCTGTTGAGAAGTATAGCCAAAGGAAGATGGTAGAGCAACACAGCTCCATGAAAGCCTAGGCACACTGTATGGTAGGTAATTTGTCCACCTTGAAGTAAGGACCTTGTGGGGGAGAATAGGGAAATTCCCTTATCAATTTAAGAGTAGAAGTGTAGGGATTGTTGCTCTCTGGTTTCCTTTCCCACTTAGGAGACAAAATATCTGTCTTCTAAGGAAATGTATGTCATTTAAGAGCAGGAAAAACGTATGGGAGCGTAAGCCGATGAATAATACTAAGTTCTCACATGCAAGAGGCTATAGACTAAACTGAACTAACAAAATCCTCCTTCCACCTTAAGTGCAAATTAAGAACTAACGCATGAATCCAGGCATGGTGGGGTTGTTACCTTAAAGACAGACAAGGTGATTCTACTTTTGAGTATACAAGGTCACTGTAGTATAATATATTGAATAGGGTGTTAACAGGACTTCAAGCCAGGCTCTAAGAAGACACTCTAGTTTAAGAACTTGAAAGATAGGATGAGCCACAAAGTAGAAATTCAAGATCCAGAGACTCATAATTCTACTGTCTACAGAACTGAGGACAATTTGAAATACTCTGTGTTTCATCAGCATTTTCACATCTTACAATGAATCCATTCAATTCCTTGCTCCTAGTCTTACAATATTGGTAGAGCACAGGTCTCTAGAATTGTGCACTGGTAGGGATCAGTCCAAAGAAACATGAAACTTTTCTAGGGAAAAAAAAAAAACTTTCTAATAGTTCTTTTTAGTTTTACTTGTAAGAGACTTACTGAACACAACATAAAGTCTGTTTTTCTTATTTGAGAGATTTTTGCTTTAGGGCACATGCACTTGCCAGAGAGACAAAGACAGAAAGCAAGAAATCACTTCAGGGCAGTGGGGGAGGCCATGTCACAATCCCTTCTCCTCCATTCTCCTGTAAGGCTTTTAGGCACGCACATACTCCCAGCGTGAGTTTCAAGCTGCTACGTCCAGGACTCCAACCGCAGCAGACTATATGGGAGTCTAGCACCTTAACCATTATGCCACCTGCTGGCCCCTAAAGTCTGTTTTTAAAGAAGTGTCTTTCTTGTTCAGTGATATTAATAAATACATGCCTCTGAACACTTTTCCACTATGGTTTATCCAATGATAGACTAAACATAAAAAGCAAATAGTATTATGAATTTTTACTTTTGAGCCTTTTCTGTCTAAAAGTTCAAAATTATGTAAGTAATTATTCACATTAAATATACACTAATCAACTACATGTAATTAACAGTATGACTGGACAAATTTTCTGCCATGGCTCCTCCTTCTGACAAGGGCACTCATTTTTTAGATGTTTCATCAAGATGAAAAGAAAGAAAAAATTAAAATAGTAAAGAAATATTGACTTATTTCTACATACTATATATAGCCTTTCATTTCCCAAGTTAAATCCATCATCATAATAACCAAACTAAATGATTCATTTTAAGAAAGAAGAGATACAGGGAGAGATTTTAGTGATAACCTGTAAGCTTCGTATTAAGTATTCACTTCGCAAATTAAAGTGAAAGATAAATATGAAATTACAGAAAACTTGATATTTTGGGGGACAAAAGTAGATTGATTACAGATAATAAAGATACAATACCTATCCTTTTACATTTTCCCTAATGCGTCAAATTAATTTATTTTCGAATTAAATTAGTTATGTGAGTTTCAAATTAAATTAGTTATGTTCTACTATTGTTCTGAAAACATAAATCCTGCTGAAAAGAAGTAAGAGTCGGTTGGAAAAATATCAATTGTTCAAGTGGTGAAAAATAAAATGGTGATGGAATATAAATGAAACTCAACAATCCATAACTCTTAATGCAGGATAACATGAAAATTTAACTAATCTCCAAATAGTTTTTAGTAGTCACCAGGCCTAAAATATTGAAATGACAGACCCTGGTCTTATCTTTAAAAAGCATCACTGGAATCCTAATATTTCAAAAGGAAAAGAGAAAGGATTGAGGGAACCAGCAGTTGGCGTAATGGCTATGTCGCTGGACTCCCACATAGTCGACCGTGGTTCGCGTCCCGGACTCGGTGGCTTAAAACTCACGCCGGGTGTGTGTGCGTGTGCGTGCGTGCCCAAGACCCCGAGAAGAGAATGGAGGAGAAGGGATTGCAGCGTGACCATCCCCCCTGGGGGATGATTTCTTGCTTTCTGTCTCTATGTCTCTCTCTGTCTGTCTGGCGAGCACACGCGCCCAATAGCAAAAACCTCTCAAAAAAAAAAAAAAAAAAAAAAAAAAGAAAGAAAAAGAAAAGAAAAGAAAAGAAAGGATTGAAATTAACCCATTTTAGTAAAGACAAAAGTTATAGTAATCATTTGGTTATGTAAAAATATATTTAATTTGGATTTCAGTAATCTTCACATGTGTGTATATCAGTCACAAGCAAATGTTATGCTCCATCAAATGTTCATTTCAGAATCTTCAACTATTTTAAGAAGTTAGCTTTTAAAAATGCAGTCTCATTTTGTTAAATTAGACCCTCAGAAAAGGAATGGAAAGTCTCTGCACATATGCCATCTTCTCAATGCTCTGTGAAGTCTGTAGAATAAAGTTAATTTCATTGCCATGGTAAGTAAATATCAAATGAGATTTCCTGTTGTTCTCTTAAAGAATCTTAGTCTTTCAGGCAGGACTCTTTATCATGAAAAAACGTAGTGTTTCTGGTCATTTCTGCAGGGTCAGAAGCAAAGAGGCAGGCTAGGAAGGCTGAGAACCCAGGAAGTCTATGCACTGGTATCTCCACTGAGGACTTTAGCAGCCATGTGCCTACGCCCTTCACTATCACTTCTGAAGACTTGGTGACTGCCAACCTTGGGAATGAGGTTCTCCTTCATTTTCTTTAGTCCTTTACAGAATAACTCATTTTCTAGCAACTTATCTCCAGGAGAGTTATTTAGACTGAAGTGGTCTATACCTTACTAAGGCATACTTACTTAAATTCAGACAGTTCTGATTCATAAAATAGATTTAAAGCTCACCTTTGAAAATAGATCTTGTTTACACACCACCCTCAAAGGTTTAGAACATTACCAAGTCTCAATTATTTTGAGAAAGAACTGTTAGTCTTAACAGTAAGAAAATCTTTATTTGACATCACTAATTCAAGGTCATTTCCCAGGGATTTTCTGGGAGCCAGGTCTAGAGCAACATGGTATAGATGCCAAAAATAGGATCTGAACTACGAAGAAACTAAACACAGACATATGCTTATACAATCTGATTTTATAGCAAGAGTCAGTGTTCATATTCATTAAAAAAAACTTGAAATCATCTATTTATAGAATTTGAGAATTTTTTCTATTCACGTATCATTAATAACTGAGGAAATAATACCCATTACATACCTATGAATGTAATAATAATCAGTACACAGTTTATTTTTTACTGTTTTCCAATTCTATTTTATCTTCACAACTCAGCTTTTCAAATATGTATTCTTCACCTGTGTACCAGACACGGCTGGGAGCAACAGATGCAATAGCAAACAACACGGACAAGTGTCCTACTCTGATGTGTTAGGGCGTTGAGTAAGTCATGAAGTATTTTTCTATACAAAAATGCACCCAATTAATTTATAGTCTAGAGTGGAGATGCTGGTAATAAACAAGTCAAATGCAAAAGCACTATCATTCCAGAAAGTGGTCAATACTGTGAAGAAAATAAAACACAAGGATGTGCTAGAGAATGAAAGGGTGAGAGTAGACTAGTGTAGGGAGAGGTGAAGGAGCCAGAAACAGCTCTTGAAGGGGAGAGGGCATTGAACTGAGATCACCTGTTAGGCAGTAGGTACTGATAGATTCAGAGAGTTCCAAATAGCGAGAACAGGAAGTGTCATCTTAAGGTAGAATAGCTTTGGCACATTTAAAGAACAGAAAATTCATGAGTGGATTTGGTAAGGGAAGAGAAAATGGAAAGGGTTATATCAGAGATATAACCAGAAGGAGATTAGGTAGGGTCTTATAAACCACTGTAAGAAGTTAGATTTTATTCTAAATATGATGTGAAGCTGTTGAAGAAATTTAATCAAGGAAATTATATAATCAATTCACATTTTTTAATTTCCTTCAAGCTTCTGGAACCAGAGTGGTGGTCCATACCAGGATATCTGCACCAATGGCTGAGAGTTCAAATAACTGTAACTTCTCTTGATTGAGATGACCTAAGGCTACCTCACTCAAGTGGCCCATGCGAGGACACCTATACATCACAGATGAGGTTAGAATAGGAAGAGGTTTCAGGTCATTTCTCCTGGCACTTTGACCTATGTGATTTCATAAAATAAAATACAAACAATACAAGGAAATCCACTAGTTGGGTAGGCTGTAACTGTTAGACTATAACCTCTATAAAATATTGAAGAAACTCAATGTGTAGAAAGCACAAAGATAATAAATCCTGGTTTGTAGCACTCAGCAATCACGCTGACAACTTGCAAATCCATTGGTACTGAATTTAAATGTGAGACATAATAGATTGTTGACTAGCAAAGAGGAAAAATGCTTTGTTACAATATTTCTGATTGTTGCCTGCGAGAACATAAAGTGATTGATATTTCCTAATGAGTATTGTTTAAAGGGCACATTTTTATGGAGTCTAGTCCTGTAAATGATCTTTCTAATGGTCATGAATTCACAAAATGCTGACGCAGGAAAGGAAAAACAACCTCCCAAAGTGAAATAAGTCTAAAGAAGCCAACTCTCAGGAGAGGAAAGGAAAATAGTAATGACTATATGTCAGGCAGTTCTGAACAGCTGTTATCATTTCATCCACATAAAAGCTCATCAGTGATGGGTACAGCCCCCTTTATTAAAGATGGAGAAACTGAGACTCAGTGATATTATGAGCATGCCCATCATTTCAAAACAAGTAAGCATTGGGAACCAGCAGTTAGCATAATGGCTATGTCGCTGGACTCCCACGTAGTCGACCGCGGTTCGCGTCCCGGACCCGGTGGCTTAAAACTCACGCCGGGCACGTGTGCGTGCGTGCCCAAGCTCCCAAGGGGAGAATGGAGGAAAAGGAATTGTGGCGTGACCATCCCCCCCGGGGGGTGATTTCTCACTTTTTGTCTCTATGTCTCTCTCTGTCTGGCGAGCACACGCACCCTATAGCAAAAAACCTCTCCAAAAAAAAAAAAAAAAAAAAAAGAAAAAGAAAAAACAAGTAAGCATCAGAGCTGCCTCTGCAGTTACAGATACACCTAGGAACTGACCCTCAGGATTTTCCAATCATTGGCCAGAGCCAACAAAGAAGTAATTGAATGTTATATTCAGAATGTGAGAGGCAGAAGGTCTCTTGGGAAACTGGGTACAAAATGAGCCCATGTGTTCTTCCCAGTGACCTCCCATTTTCACCACTGCTGAGCTTTGCTCCTACCAAGGTCTCAAGCAAATACTGCCAGGAAGGAGGCAACTTGCACATGGCTCCTCAGCCCCCTTACTAGACTTTCTCCTACCCAGAGAGTGCTCAAGTTTCCTTTGTTGTCATGGGTTTTTCTGGCCCACACAATTACCACCTTCTGCTCCCAAATTCTTCATTCACATTAGAATAAAAATGACTCACGTCAAGCAGAAAAAAAAAAAAAAAATCTAAAAAAAGTATTAAATTATTATTGAAATGAATAGTATTATTGAATGGTTATAAATAGTAAATTTATAAATAAATAATTATTAAATTATTAAGATTGGTCTCTGTGGTTTTTAGAAGTCAGTAAGTATAGAGGGATAACCTGTGGAAAACTAGACCTGTCTCAGTCCTGAAATCAACCTTCACAGATAGTATCTCCAGCATGCCTATGATAGACTCTGTTCCACTATCCCGTGCTCTTCCCCTTCTGGCTAGCCCGACTATGCATACTTGTCCTTCTCCATTTCTGCAATTTGGCTACTACCATCCATCCCACCTGAAATTCTCACATTTCTTTTTTTTTCCCAATCCAAATTTAATTTTTTTTTAATTTTCCAAATTGTAATTATCCTCAAGCCACCTCTTATTCAGGACCAGCATTTAAAAAAAAAAATTGTTCAATTCGCTTGTAGGACCCATATGCTCACCCATAGAGTCAGAGAGAGAGAGGGGAAATGAGAGACCAAGCCACAGGTTCAGGACTCAAACCATAATCAGCCATGTGGGAGTCCAGCACTGTAACCAGCATGCCACCTGCTGAACCAAGGATCAGAATTTTTTAACACAGGAAATTTTAATGGTATTAAATACATGTTCAGTGTTAAAAACTGTCCAGCTATAAAACATACAAAATTATTTTTATTATTTTCTTTTACTTTTTATTGACTGATAATAATTACATATATTTATTGAGTACAGTGTAATTTTTTTTATTTGTTATAGGGTGCATGTGCTCAATGTGGGGAGAGAGAGACACAGAGAGAGAGAGAGCAACAGGAAAAGTGAGAAAAAACTCCTGAGAAGGGATGGCCACACCACAATCCCTTCTCCTCCACTTTCCTCTCAGGATTTTTGCCCTGATGTACTTCTCTTTTATTTTCTTTTTCTTTTTAAATTTTTTTTCCCAGTGTCATTTTCAAGCCACTGATCCAGGACTCAAACCACTCAGTCACCTATGTGAGACACAGTTGCCTTAACTAACTTCCATGCCACTTGCTGACCCAAATGTGATTTTTAATATATGTATACACTGTAAAATGAGTAAAGGAAGTTAATAAACATACCTATCACCTCACCTATTTGTCTTTTGTTGTTGAAGAGAATGTTTAAATCTATTCTTTTAGCTATCTTATCATTATTAACTAGAGTCACCATGTTGTACAATATAGATCACTAAAATTAATTTATCCTATCCAACTAAAAAATTTTTAAATCAATGTGATTCTATCAAAAATCACTTTAGGGGGACCAGCAAGGTGCTGGCATAACAGTTACGTCACTGTCTCTCTCTGACTCCCACATACTCGACCGATTCGAGTCCCAGATCTTAAAACTCACGTCAGCACATGTGTATGCGTGCATGCCCAAAAAAGTGGAGAAGAAGGGACTAGGGCGAGGCCATCACCCCGGGGGGTGATTTCTCACTTTCTGTCTCTCTTTCTCTATCTCTCTGGTGAGTGCACACACCCCTATTATGAAAGAAAAAGAAAGGAAAAAAAACTCTCTTAAATCATTTTTAATAAGCTTTACTTGGTCCTTAAGCCTTTTCTAATCAATTAGCTCTTTCTAACCTCCCAAACCCCCACCTATGTCTCTGTATCTCTTTCTCATTTAAATTCCTTCAGTTTACTAACTTTAATACCTAGTTGCTCATATATTTATTTAACTACTCTTTAATAAATATTTACTAAGCCTACCTGCTATAGATCAGAAATCATGCAAGATTTCAGGGTAGTAGACAGCATAGATATGGTTTTTGCCTCCCAGGAATTTACAATTTGACTTATTAACATATATAATTTACTATTTAATAATATCTGCATTTTACAAGTGAATATTATCTCCCAAGTTAACCAAACCTCCTTGGGGTCAGAAAACACATAAAGTCAGTATGAGCAGACACATAGCCAACAGTACTGATTACAATGCCCAGAGGATACAAAAAGTCTTAAAATCGATCTTGTCTTCATATCAAAAACAGCTTTAATTATGAGGGGACAGATCCATATAATGAATACATTGTTGATTTATGAACATTCTGTTATATTCTATTGCATTTTGTGCTAGTTCACTTTAGTTAAATATACATAATATAGTCAAACTTTAATGTGAAGATTATAATTTATGGTCTTAACAGGCAGAAATTAAGCCTATTTTCTATTAATGTGGTTTCTGAGCAGGATAAAATAAAGAACAATCATTTAGTCGACACGATAAAAAGATGGAAAATGATAGTGAAGTGGTTAGCCTATGTTAACTCAGAGTGTGTAACTTATAACTTGCACAGTATTTGATATGTAGTATATGCTCAAGACTATCTGCTAGATGAATAAATGATGTTGAGAATTCTTAGGTTAAAAAAAAAAAAAGTAGATGTATGATGAAGAAACACTAGACTGTGGGTCAAATGACCGGGATTGTACCCTGTCAGATAGGTCCTTTTACCTTCATGGACTTTAGTTTCACATTCTTCACTTGGACTATAAACTCCTGGAGCATAGAAAGCATCTCTTATTCACTGCTTTTATCCCAATGAGAAAGCACACAGTAGTACACATGGAATGTTTATTGTTGAGTGAATGAATGTATCTCTAAAAAATGGGGGAAAAAAGACTTTCTGTATCAGAACTATGAAGAACTGTGGAGGTCTGTCTTCCTCCATAGAATGTTCTCCAAATAATAGCAGATTTCCTGCAGCACATCCATGACACTGCAGACATCATGAGGGTAGGATCCAAGCCCTTCCTTTGTAATTTCTTCTGATGGCCACTACAGAATAAAGAGCTTAAAATGGTTTCTGAGGAAAATGAATTCAATTGAGATCCCTCTCTCTTCAGGAGCATTTAAATTTCTCATAGTATGGGCTTTAAGTCATGTACATAAGACTACCTAGAAAACTAACTGGGGTGGGGTGATAATTTACATACATACTCCATGAAAATTTGATGCAAGTGACCCAAGACCACATTTACAGAAACAGAAGCATAGGCCTTTAAAATAAAATGGACCCTTTGAGTTCATCCCTCTTCATTTCACTGATGAGGCCAGTGAGATACACTTTGGTTGAGCTGCCTAAGGCAGCAAAGTTAACTAGTTAGAGCTCTAGAAGAAGCTGCCCCAGGGAATTAGCAACTTTCCCCAATTTACATGAGAACAGGCCTCTTAAAATACCTATTTCATTGACTAAAAGATATACAAACACAAGAGATGGGTGTAAATGCCAGATGTAGTGTGTGTGTGTGGAGGAGTTGGGCTTAGGGAAGGTCATTTGGAGGAGGGATACAGAGGCAGAGCATAGACAGGACGGGTAAGTGTGGTGTTATCTGTTGAAGATATTCTGATCAACTGGACGGGGGAGAAATGTTCACATATTGAAATGTTCACTTTGTAAGTTAAACAATGTGATTGAATGCATATAAAAAAAATAAATAATAAAAAAAATAGCTATTTCAAACCAAGAACCTCAATAGCCTTTAATTCCAGGCTTTGATGTTCATTAGTTTTGTAATGAATCCTTGTTTTTGCTCCTAATACTTTCCTGTTAAATATTCGGAGAAGAATTAATAATGATCATTTAGATGAAGTTTGAGTCTTAACTATCAATAATTTTAGATGATACTTGAACTTGATGAATTGTTTAGCAATGTTCAGTAGCACGTATAAGGTTTCACAGAGAGGCTCTAAAAGCATTTAAAGAGTTTTAATAGCATCAGCCATTCTTTTATTTTTCTTTTTGCCAGAGGGTATGTGCACACACCAGAATGAGACAGAGAGGCAGAGAGAATGTGAGGAAGCGGGAGAAAGCAATTCCCCATGGGTCATGGTCACCCGCAATTCCTTCTCCTTCATTCCTCCATTCTGTCAGGTTTTGGGGCACGCAGGCACACACACCTGGTATGTTTTTCAAGCTACCAGGGCTGAGATGCAAATTGCAGTCAGCCATATGGGATTCAGCTTCCTCAACAATTAGGCCACAGGCACAGCCCCAGCATCTGTCATTCTTACGATGACCTCAATAAAAAAAGCTGTAGGTTGAGGTGTCAGAAGCTTCTTTCAATATAAAAGCTAAAGTGCTATCAAGGCATTACTATCTTAGTTATTGCTTCAATAATACAAGGTTCAACCATCCCCAAATTTAGCAGAATGTAACAAGCTATTCCTTAAAAAAAGATTTTTTTTAACTTTATTTACTTATTTGTTCTCATGCTCAAGAGTCTGTAGGTTGGCTGTAAATCAGCAGATCTAGGCTGAGCAGCTGTTTCAGGCTGCAAATCCAGCTGCATGTGGCTCCTCAATGCAGACTGAGTTCATATCTGAATGAAATTGATATGATAATTATCATTTACATTCACCTAGCTCTAGTAACTTCCTTTTAAGTATCCCATAAATTTTAAAATATTTAACCGTCTTTTGTCTGAATCAACCAAAATAACACTTTATGTTTATTGCAACTGATTTCCTGGTCATTTTGTTTATAAATTCCAGACACATGGGTTTACGTTAAAATGAGAAACAATAATCTCTCAAGTGGTTTAAAATTTCATTTGGCAAGAACATGAAATCTTGAAATCATGATTATATCGTATAAGACAACACCTTTCCTTGTTAATTATTCTAGAGTTAAAATTTGCTTTTAATGTATAGATTCCACCCCTTGTTCAGAAATACTTACTTTTTGTTTCCTATATTCTAAGTTCTATATGCAAAATCTCCATTAATGTTTCTGAGCTAATATACTAATAACTATTCAGACTAATGTGATATAAAATAAAGTTTACCACCATCCACCCCCGTCTGGGTTGTTTTGTTTTATTTTAAATATTATGGCTGGCTCAAGAGAAATCAATCAGTAAATCTGTGCTATCAATCAGATCAAAACAATTTCCAGGCAAACAATCTAAAGCCAACAGGCTATACAAAAAAGACGGTATAGACTCAATACATACTGTCAAATTTGGTTTTAAAAAAATCTATAACAGGATAAAGACTATTCTTAAAATGCCTTCTTTGGAAGAGCTATCTACCCAGTGAAAACATTTTTCAGTGCCCTGATAGCCTTTTAACAATGGAGAGTGTGTTTATCCTCTCTTGGTATTTCTAGAATTCTTGAATTCTCTTTCATTTACAATCCATTCTTCTTATTTTTTTTCTTTTCTTCCTTTTTTTTTTCTGTTTAGATGTTTTTGTTATAGGGTACATGTGCTCACCAGAAAGACAGAGAGAGAGAAAGCAAGAAATCACTCCCCAGAGGTGATGGCCACACCGCAACCCCTTCTCCTTCACTCTCCTTTCAGGTTCTTGGCCAAGCACACACACATGCCCGGGTGAGTTTAAGCCATGAGGTCCAGGACTCGAACCGCAGTTGACTACATGGGAGTGCACTGACATAGCCATTATGCCAACTGCTGGCCCCTAACCCATTCTTTATTACAGCCACACTTTAATATTAGACAGTACATTGCACATAATATTCTCAACATAGTTTGACTGCTTGATATGTGTGCAGAACATCAGTCCAGTTTCTGAAAAGTCTTTAGATGTTATAGTATCACATGAGGAACTATGGCTAACTAAGCCCAGGAAGTAGCAAAACAAATTATCTTCTCACTTGAATAAATCAACAATCTGTCCAGTTAAAGAAAAAAATTAATCCCACCAATTTTGGGTTCCATGATAAGAAAAGATAAATAAATTAAAGCTACTACACTTGCAGCTGGTTCTGATGATTAGGAAGTTTTTGCAAAGGGCCCAAATACAATACTGTATGAGAATTAATTTTAAATACTACCTATAAAGCTAGAGTCTTATGCAAATAATTAATAGAATAGTCCTTCTCATTTTCATTCGAAATGACTTTAGACATACTTACAAATCAGAAAACAAATTTCAGAATGAAACTTCAGCAAAACTACAATAAGCTTACAAAAAATTACTCAAATGCAGACATTCCAGAACAGAATGTAGATAAAAATCATGCTTTATGGTGATAAACACAGAATATTTTATTACCAATTTCAAAAACCTAACAGTCTTTGTAAAGCAAATCCAGTTGACATGGCAGCTCCAGTGGACTTCCTTGAAAAGGTTGACCTCCCATATTATTCCCTCTAAAATTAACTATCAGGTTGTCAGCAAAGTCATGATGTATTTTTTCAATGTTTTTCTATACAAAAGTGCATCATGATTTTTCTAACAACCAAATATTTAGAAATAGTGAAATATTAAACAACTTTATCAACTACTCTGAATTAATTGTCCACTACTATAATAGGATGTTGTTCTCTCATCCTCACAACAGTGGTAGTTGAACCAACTAAACTGATGTTGTCTGGAACTTCATCCATTTAGTTTTGCCTTGATTTGTTTAGAGTGGAAATAACATTAAATAATTACAGAATATTTATGTTCTCTAAGCATTTAAGACTTCCAAATAGCTTTTCAGTTGTTGTTCTTCAGTATAACCTAATTCTCCCTATAGACATTAGAATGGCAGATAGAACACTAACCGTAATAAATCACAATGTTCTAGGAGAACAGTTTATTCATTGTACTTTCTCTGCTCACTTAGGCTATTTTAATTGTCAAACTTTATAGTTAAAATTTTGTTTTAAAATGTGTTTGTGCATTTAATATTATATCAGATACAGTAATGATAATTAAATAGTCCTCTAATTAATAAGCATATGCTGCATTAAAAATTTAGGTGAATTATAATAAATTCTTAACAATTTAGGAGTATCTTTTCTTACAAAAATGTCCTGAAGTCCAATTTCTTTCTAATTGTGGTATGTCAAGATAAATTAAAGAAAAAAGAAAAGAACTAAATTATAAAGATCGTAAAGACTAGTGAGTCATACAAGAATGCATTGGTGGGCCAGTTAGTTGCTGGCTATTAAAGTAGCTGGATCCCACATGGCCAACTGTGGGTTTCAAGTCCTGGACCCAGTGGCTTAAAAATATGCCAGGTACATGTATGTATATGTGTGTGCCCAGAATCCTGAGAGGAGGAATGAAGGAAAAAGGATTGTGGTATGCCCATCCTCCTTTGGAGAGGAGGAGTGCTTTCTCACTTTCCTTCTCCTTCTGTCTCTGTTCGACGAGGGTACGTGCTCTCTAGCAAATTTTTTTAAAAGAATGTATTAAGTATTTTATTTAATCATGTTCTAAATATTAGAAGTCAACTCATAGACTGAAAAAGAACTAGAAATTTATTACTCCTGTAACTTAATTTAGTGGTTTTTCAACCTTGAATACACATCAAAATTACCTGGGGAACTTTCAAAAAAATACCTGGACTGGGACCAGCAGATGGCATAATGGTTATATCACTGAACTCCCACATGGCTGACTGCAGTTCAAGTCCTGGTCCCAGTGGCTTGAAATTCATGCTGGGTGCGTGTGCACAAAATCCTGAGAGGAGAATGGAGGAAAAGAGATTGTGGTGTGGCCATTCCCCCGAGGGGGTGATTTCTCACTTTCTGTCTCTCTGTCTTTTTGGTGAGCACATATGCCCTACAGCAAAAAAAAAAAAAAAAAAAAAAAAAAAAAAAAAAAAAACTTGGACTCACCTCCACAGCTTGGACTTCAGATGATCTAGAGAGAGAGACCATGTCATAAATAGTCTCTCTCTCTCTCTTTTAAAAGTCTTAAAAATAGGGAATTTTCTTTTGTCATATAACAAAGAAATCAGGGGGTTCAATGGACTGCAGGCATAACATACAAGTTCCAATTCTATGTGGTTCTCTTGGTCCCATTCACCATCTTGTGCTAGCATTAACCACCAGGGTGAGCAAGATGTTATGAGGCAGTTTTTGCTTATTGGACTCGGAATTAGCTATGTCTAGAGGAAGAGTTGGAAATGGCCTCTGTAAATAGTCTCTAAAAGCTATCTTTCAGCCCAGGTGATTCTATAATCAGTCAAGATTGCAAACCACCATTCCTAAATCTCCCTCCTGGGACATTCAAACTTTACCCTTCCTATAAGCTTCTCTGTATAGTTCTGCTCAAAATATATTTTTCCTTCAAATTACCATAAGCACTTGTATCTTGCCTGGTATACCTTTTTGATTTATCTGACATTCCATTTACTTATGAATGTGGTTTATGTCTCCTATTCAGCTATATCTATGTCTTTGGAGATGATATTGTTTGCATATAGTAAGTTCTCAATACCTCTTTATCATATGGTGAATGAATATGTAAATAAACAAATATATGTGTAGGCTTCCCCACACTTTCTACACTTGATCACATAGCCTATCCCATTGCCTTCATCTTGATCTCCCCTCCTTGCAAACCCACAGTCAGCTAGGGCCCTACTCATTTTGTGTATCTATTGAACTTAAAATACACATAGAAGACAATAGTATGGATAAATAAAGTGAACTTTAATCCTGACAAAGTGTTCTTAACGAGCACAATCAGAACTGTAAAGATCTCACTTACTTTTGGTTGACTAAGACTGTAAGCTACCTGGGGTTTATTCTATACCTATGTGATTTGTCATTGAATAAAACAAGGGCCACTAACCATTGTATTGTCTGTCATTTTGTACAGTGTGCACTGTTCTAATTCAAGATCAATTTAATACCTGTGTCTTTTTTTATGTAATGCTGTGACACCACTTGGCAGCTAAATTGTAAGTGTCATATTGTTTCCATTTTGAAAATGCCACCTTCGATTCTAGACAAGTTAATATTTCAAATTGAATATTTAGAATAATGGTAAACTTCCTTTTGTGGTGACAGATCATTTCTTACCTGTCTAAATTCAGATATTCTAGATTTGTCATCAAACAAGGTATTTTTTTTGCCTCTCTTATGGATAAATTGAGTGACTGGGAATACTGAGGTCCATGTTTCAAGGAATTCAAATGACTCATTTTAGAGAAAGAAGTATTGGATTATTAGAACACTATAGGATGGATGGAATCAACTACTAATTATTTGGGCTGAATCAGATGGGGAACTGGGAGAAAACACGGAGAGAAATGGTTTTCAGAACAGTCAACTCTTACCATCATGTGAAAGAGTTCCTGGGAGAGAACTCATCTCCCCTTGTTGGCCTACCAATTCCATCTGTTTGTATCTAAGCTCTTGGAACATAGTGATTTAGGTTTGATGGCTTTCTCTTACATTTGGAAACTGTGTCTATTCCTGGTGTCCTGAGTTTCCTCGTGCTCTCATTTGTGAGTAGACACATCCATCCAAACTCAGTCTCCCAGACTATCTTATATTAAAGATTCCCAAATTCTCATTCTGATTTGGGAGGGCACTGTAGAAGGAAATTGAAGTGAGATAATCTCAAGATTGTTCACATCTCTATCATTCTCCTCCTCTCTCCTAATCTGAACTCACACTCTTTTCTGTCTCCATCAGCCTCCCTGATCACTTTGCCATTCTGACTAACATTTGGCTAATAGCCTTCATCTCTAATGCTATTTTCAATGATTTTCAGCATGCATGTGAGGACACAACTATCCTGAACCTGACTTCATTAAGTGCCACTCCCTGTTTACTCCACTCAGCTGTTCCCAGACCCTGGCCTGAATCTGCCATTCCTCTTCTTTCTTACTGCTACCATCATCACTTTTCTCTTAGATTATATTAATTCCTCCCAGAATTAACTATTGAAAAAAAAGATATCTAATTACATCTCTTCTTATTAAAATCTCCCCAAATGGATCATAGTTTTTAAACAAACAAACAAACAAAAACTAATATAACATACAAATATCTATGTTCTTATTGTTCATTTTGTAGGAATCAATTCAAGCATTGATTACTCCTTCAGGAATTTCCCCTGACTCCCCCATCTGGGCTGAGCCCCATTTGGGCTCCCAGAACATGCTGTGCTTATAGGATCAGAACATGAATTGCCATGTACTGCATAATTAATGGCTTACTTGACTTTCCTGTCATGTACATGAGCTCCCCAAGGGCAGGTGATGTATCCTCATTAAATCTTAAATTCTCAGCATTTAACACACAGAATAGGCAACCAAAAAATATTTAGTGAATAGAGGATGTGAATCATATTTGTTGAACAAGTAAAAATGAACTGGTAATTTTTTCTGTTTTTACATAAAGAAAATAAGTTGAAAAAAGAAAAAAAATTCTGAGAAAAAGTAGGTGTAACGAAAGGGAGAAAGAACAACATTCTCCTCCAGTCTACACTGATTTAAACTGTCTTTATATTCATTATCTATTTTAGCTTTTGCTCCTGAACCTTAGATGGTTGATCACAGCACAGAATTCTCTTTAAATTCTGAGCCTGGTGGCAGAATGAGCTGAGAGAAGCATGAAATCTTTCTTTTTCTCTTTCAACATTATGAATTGTTTGCATTATGCTAAAAAGACAAAGCCATTTTGCAGCTCTAGTCTTCATAAATATGCACCTTAGAGACTTGCTGAACACAGCAAAAACATAACATTCCTTTTTCACTGTTTCCTCTAGAGAAACAATAAAGCAAATTTTAAAAGGACTTTTAATAGCTGCAGAAATCTTTCGCTTAGAAACAAAATATCAGAAAGCATGCATGAAATTAAATCCAGTCTAAAAGTCTAAGGCCACCCTTGTCATGGGCACGTAAGTGATCAATGATGACACCTATGAACTTGGGAACCAAGAGACATGATTTTAAGTCCTTGCCATGGGTAAGTAACTCAAACTCTCAGAGTTCCTGTCTCTAGATGGTAATATAGGAATATTTACCAGTTTGACTCATGAGATAATCAAATTCATGTATTCAAGTATTTATTAATAATGCTTGTTAATTTTTAATGTCACTGCTCTATTAGTTAATGACACAGTTGTACACAAACCAAACATCTCAGCTCCTGAAGTTTATATTCTACTGAAAAATACAAATATAAATCAGAAAGAGAGACAAATTTGTTTCTCTAGGGTGTAAAAGTTATGTGCAAGAAAAAGAAACCAGGGTTAAGGGGGTAGAGAATGGCAACATACTCAATATTTGTTGAAGGAGGTGGGGACAAAGGGAGTGGGAATGGAAAAGTTTTCTCTAAGGTATCAGTTTCTGAGAAAATACCTGAGTGAGGTGAGATGGAGTAGCTGTATCAACACCTATAGGAAGAATATTCCAGTCAGAGAAATTAGAAGGAAAAGACCTTAAGGTAGGTGCATACTTAGTACTTCCTAGAACACTAAGGAAGCCAGGGTGGTTGGATCCAAATTACATTTTAAAAAAAGGAAGGGAAAGAGTAAATGAACTTAGAGAAATAGGATAGGGCCAGATATGATGTATCTATGAAGGTATTTTGTAAGGTATTATTGATTACAAAACTGTAAGACTGACTCACTCCAATGACAAGGGAGACCAGCATCATTCTTCATTAATTTTAAATGGTTTGTATTTATCACATGGGGCTTTAAAATTATGCCACTTATTGCATTAGCATGGATTATTTAATCAGAAGAACTAAATTTGCTCAAATATGAGCATGCTCCTACCTGCACACACACATAACACAACCATAAACATATACATGCACATGGAGTTTGTTTTTACCCTGTTCTGTGGTTTCAAGAGTCTTAGATTTCTATTTTTCCTTCAATAGCAACAATAAAGCCGATATGAATAAGTAGGACAATAGAGACTCCAAAAATTCATAGCTTTTGTTGATTTTTAAAGCCATGTTCAGGCCCTTATTATAACCACAGTGTGATCCTTGGTTTCACCATGAGAGGAGAACATTGACAACTTAGAGAATGTCATCAAGAAGCCATAGACATAATCATAGATTTGGCTTATAAAACTATATGTGACCATTAAATTAGCTGAGTCAGTCATGGAAATTATGAAGAACCACCACAAAGAGAAATAGAGCACACATATTTTTATTTGTTAGTAACAGCAGAGGCTGGACCATCCCAGGAGACAACTGGTCATATGGCCAGGTCTCTGAAGAACATTTGGCTCTGTGGGGTTCCAAAAATATCCAGCCTAAGAGAAGCTTTAAAAAGAAAAAAAAAAAAAAAAAAAAAAAAAAAAACAGAAAAAAAGAAAAAAGAAAAAAGAAAAGAAAGAACTTCAGTATAAGGAAATCCATAGCTACAATTTCAGGACATCTTTTTCCTGATCATCTCCTTTGTTGCTTTCATCTACCCCTCCAGTGCACTCATATGCCATCTTCAATCTGACTCTCTTGTTTTGTTTCGTTCTGTTTTGTTTTCTTGTTAAGTTTCTGCTATAGGACATGTGCACTTGCCAGAGAGAGACAAATAGAGAAAGAGGGAAAGGGAGAAAGCACCACCCAAGAGGGATGGCCATGCCACAATCTCTTCTCTTCCATTCTATTCTTGGAATTTTGGGTATGCACGCGTGCGCGCGCACACACACACACACACACACACACACACACACACATTCAGCATGTTTTCCAAGATATCCCAGTCCATGACTCGAACTGTACAATTGAACATGGAGGATCCAGTCATATTGACCACCCCACCACCTCTTCTATAGTTCTCTTCCTGTCTTTCTACATTCTCTCCTATGCTAACATTTCTAAAGTTTATTGCCTCTCCTACATGTTTTTTTTTTTTTCATTTTTAATTTATTTATTTTCTCCAAGAGAGACTGACAGAGAGACAGCACCCAATGGGGTTTTCATGCCACAATCCACTCTCAGCCTCAGCCAACCAGGATCACAGGCAAGTAGCCACCCAAAGTGTACAAAGAGGCCTCAAGATGTGAACCTGGGACCTTCCCTGTGGGCCAACCATTGTAAAGCATTGTGTTACCACTGTATCACCATTTGGCTCTCTCTACATATTTTTCGATAGACATTTCTCCTGTATGTCTTTCTGTGCTAGTTTGTGGAATTTGGTCTATCAATGAACAAGCTTCTCTTTTCTCTCCCCCAAAATGTGATTTTCTTTATGACTGTACAATTTGTGTTTGAGGCACCACAATTCTTAGTTACTCAGGCTCAATTCCTAAAAACCATCTGTGCCTTTCCTCTCACCTCCTCCCACTTTAGTCAGTCACTAAACTATAACAATTTCCCTTGAAATGCATTTGTCCCCCTTGTCTTCCTCCTCCCTGTCCTTCTACCTCTTGTCTCAATAATGTAGTGGCCTTTCAACATGCATCTGTCTCTGGCCCCTTTCTATTTAAGATATTTAATAAAATGCTGCCAGGGGATCTTCCAAAGTAGGTCTCTAATCAGGTCATTGCCCTTTTCAAAAATTCTTCAAAGGTTCTGCATAGCTCAAAAGATAAAAGTCATACTCCCATATCTGATTTTCAAAGCTCTCATCCAAGTCCATTTTTCTATCCTTTTTTTTTTTTAATCTTCCACTACTTCCTGCACACTATACATTGGTCCAGACTGAGAAATAGCCCACTATCCCATAAGTGGTTCACAACACTTCCTGTTCTCTTCATGTATGCCATACCCTACATTCAGATATCCTCCACAATATCCATCTTTTAGTGTCCTACTTCTATTTCAAAAATCAATTCAGGGCACCAGCAGTTAGCTTAATGGCTATGTTGCTGGACTCCCATGTAGTCGACCGCAGTTCGAGTCCTAGACCCAGTGGCTTAAATTCATGCCAGGTGCATGTGCGTGCATGCCCAAGATCCCGAGAGGAGAATGGAGAAGGGATTGTGGTGTGGCCATCTCCCCGGGGGGTGATTTCTTGCTTTCTGTCTCTCTCTGTCTTTCTGTGAGCGCACGTGCCCTATAGCAAAAACCTCTCCAAAAAAAGGAAAAAATTAAAAAGTCAATTAAGAATACCACCTCAGAGAAAGAGTCCCAAAACAGATGTGATCTTTCTGGCCTCTAATTCCCAGTGGTACTCTAATCATATAACCATCTGTAACCCATCTGGTAAGTATTTAGTGAGTACCTACTGTGCACTTTAGCTCACATTGTAGCTAGCTTTTCCCACACATCCTACTTTTTCACATCCACAAAACTGTGAGCTCACTTAAGGTTAAAAAAAAATAAATTTAAGAGAGATTTTTGCTATAGGGTGTATTTGCTCACCAAGAGACAGAAGGTAAGAAATCACCCCACCCCCAACCCCCAGAGGGGATGGCCATGTCACAGTCCCTTCTCCTCCAGTCTCCTCTTGGGATTTTGGGCACATGCACACATGTGCCCAGTATTAGTTTGAAGCCGCTGGATCTGGGACTTGAACCATAGTCGACTATATGGGAGTCCAGGGACGTAATCATTTCACCATCTGCTGGTCCCTAAAACAATTATTTTTGTGGCTTTATATCCCTTTTAGAATCTACCACAATGGCAGGCATCTAGGAGACTAGATGCATTTCTGCTGAATGAAGAAATGATTGCTTGCTATACCCTAAATGGGAGGCACTATCTCAGCTATCTTTTGAAAAAGAAACAAAGGGAGAGCCACCACCCCACACACTTCTCCCATCCCTCTTAGATTTCTCCTCCCTCAAAATCACATAACCTATGGAAAGACTGATCTCCCCTATTCTCATTTACCTTTACTGGTATCCATTACAGTGTAGCTAGGCAGGAGGCATGGGTCTATAGTATTCTTGCTTCCAATCTGCAGGTCATGTCTTAGAACCAAGGCAAGCCAAGGGGATAGAGGACACAGTTTGGTCACCTAGTAGGCTCTGAGGTGACAAAGTAAGCAGAATGAAAGTCTTTGGCTTGAGCTTATCAGCAGTGGCAGCTTACCCACTGCAAGGTTCATAAAATGCCAACAAAACCATGGTTGTGGACCCACGTCCTGGCTCTGAATAGGTAACTCCTGACTTGTGACCTAAGATACCTGAAATCTAAACAAGGAAATAGCAGTTATAAAATGAAAATAAAGAGATGTCAAAGGAGGGAAGGCTAAAGGAGGAAGAGGCATGTTTATTGGAGAGTTGGAAAATTGTATGACCTTTTGGAAAAAACATCAAAGCTGTTTCATTTATGAGTCCAGATCCACCTCAATTATGTGTCCAAGGGTGCTAGAGCTAAAAAGTTTCAAAAGAGAACTTAGCAAAAGTAATTGGACGAAATTAAAAATGAGTATCAATATTAGTTTGTAGAGTGATAATACAGTACTCCATCTAACACTTAACTAGCTGAATTCTGAGAAAATTCCAAATTGAATAATTCTTGGCCTCTAGATTAATGAACACTTTAATCCTGAGAACGACATGAATATTTCTCTTCTCCAATTTAACAACTTGAGAATATTCTGCATTGACAGTCCTTGGTATAATGGAAGGTGTTTTCTGGCTTTGTTGCTGTTCCCTCACCTCAGATAAGAATTAAAGGTAATGCAACATTCATTGAAAATTTCATGTATATTCCACTGATGTGAGTAGATTGGCATTAATTATACTGGAAAAGAATATCTGATGTATCAGAAAGAAAAGGCAGTCATGTGGAACAACATGCAGCCTCAAGTTTTAAAAATGAATTCTGAATCTTAATTCAGAGAGTCTGACACTCATGTAACTCCCACCGTGTAAACTTTCTGACCTTCAGATGAAACCTTGGTAATATTCTATACTTACTCCACAAAGCACTAGAAAGAGAGACAGTGTATGCTTGCTTCCCGGAGGCTTTCATCATTCTCCAGTATTTTATGGGAATATTTGTTTCAATTTCTGGGCTGCAGAGTCAAAATGATGTAACCAAAATCCATGGGTCATATTTCCTTTGTATTAGAGATGATCTGTATTGATAATCTTTTTGTGTACACAATATATCAGAATGGCAGAGAATATATTTCCATTGTATAAAACTGGCCCCAACAAACACCCCTAGCAATATATATTTTTAACACTCTAACAAAACTCACACAGATTTTCTTTTCAGAGGCTAACAATTCATAAAGTTCAAAGTGGTCTAGAATTTTTCAATACTAGTGTCTGAAAGTACAGTTCACACTGTACATATATATATATATATATATATATGTTCATGCAGACACACACACACACAAAAACATACATACATATGAAACATTAAGTTCTCTTTCAGCCACTTCACTGCAGCCACTTCACCGAGGGATCCCATCAGTAAGTTCTGAGAAACAAAAGAGAATAATGATGTGGTTGTGAAATTAAATACAAAGGAGGTCCAGAGAGAGTATTCTAGAACAGAGATGATTTGGGAATCAAAGAGGTTATTCAAAGAAACATTCAAGACAAAGGAGATCAGGTGAAAAACTATGCCCAAAAAGAAAGATCTCTACCTTCTTTGGGGGCATAGTTATGCAAGTCTGAAAAGGTGATTAGGAGGCTCAGGCTTGAGTTCCCTGAATCAGCAATACATAAATCAGGACCACCTTTCACAGAGAGCTGGGCTTTTCCTATTGTTAAGGAGGGGCCTTGAACAACCACAAAGGCTAGTCACACACAAGATGTTCATTATCAAAGCTTAAAATCCACTCTGAAAAAGAATGGCTAAGGGACCGGCAGTTAGCGTAATGGCTATGTCGCTGGACTCCCACGTAGTTGACCGCGGTTTGAGTCCCGGACCCGGCGGCTTAAACTCACGCCGGGCGCGTGTGCGTGCGTGCCCAAGATCCCGAGAGGAGAATGGAGGAGAAGGGACTGCAGCGTGGCCATCCCCCCTGGGGGGTGATTTCCTGCTTTCTATCTCTCTGTCTGGCGAGCGCACGCGCCCTATAGCAAAAACCTCTCCAAAAAAAGAAAGAAAGAAAAAAAAAAGAATGGCTAAGAAAATTGTCACACTTAATAGACAGGTATGAATTAATAAGTCTGGTACTAATAGAAACACTTTAATTACAAAAGGGAAAGGATATATTTTAACAATAAACAGGAAAAAAGATAGAAAAATGGGTAGACTATAACTCTGGAAGTAATGTTGTTGTTGTTGTTTGTTCCTTTACTGTTATTTTGGTTTTTTTACATATGCACATTTTCCTATTTTTGTCTTATTTTATATGAATTACTTTAATAATGGAAAAAATAAAAATAAATTTTATTTCCTGTTATCAAAGCCAGAATTGTGCCATCATAAAAAGAGCTCAAAAGTGGGAATCAGAAGAATCAGATTTGAATACAAAACTGTTGTGCAACTGTGTAATTTTTCCCCAGTCTTCCCAGAGGGTATGTGCACTTATCAGAGAGAGAAAAAATGAGAAAGCATTTCCCCATCCTCACACCAAACAGTCACACCACAATCTTCTTTCTCCCATCTCTCCTCCTTTCCATACTTTGCATACAATGCACACACACACACACACACACACACACACATACCATTTTTCAATACCTCAAGTCTGGGATGCAAGCCACACACATTCGGCCCTGTGAGATTTAGCCACCTTTACTACCATGCCATAGGCTGGCATGCAACAGTAAAAATTTAAGCAAGTCACTTGACCTCTGTAATGATAATCATTTATTGACCTATTGAGCATGTCCTGTTCTCAAAGTAACTTGCCCATGTTGTCTCATATCTTGTATTTCCATCAGTTAGGTAGATAAGTCTTGTTTAATTATTGTATAAATGAGAAAACCCTACCTTAAAGAAAGTGAATTGTCCAAGATTTCATAGCTAGCAAATAATAGGACTAGGATCAGGATTGTATGTCTTCTAATCTTTTTTCCTATAAAATTAGAAGTAAGGGGTCCAGCAGGTGGCATGGTGGTTAAGGTGCTAGATTCCCACATGGCCAACCACAATTTGAGTCCCAGACCTGGAGGCTTGAGAACCACACCAGGCATGTACACATGCATCCCCAAAATCCCAACTGGAGAGTGGAGTAAGAGATTGTGGTGTAACCAATCCCCTAGGGGATGATTTCTCCCTTTCCCACTCTCTGTCTCTCCCCAATAAACTCATGTGCCCTATGGCAAAAAGGAGGAAAAAAAATTAGGGGTAATCTATGCTTCTTCAACTTCCCTACTTGTAGTGAGTCCGCAGGAAGGCAGAATTGTGTATTAGTTCTGCTAACTGATACATATATCCCAAGCTCTTTAACCAATACTTGGCACACAGCTGATCCTCAGTAAATATTGAATGAAAGTACCCACAAATAAGAACGAACCTATGAATTCCAAAGTTCTAGAAATCCTCAAAGTCATCATTTGCAAGTTGAAATTTCTTTGAAGTCTCATGTTTTTTACTTACAACTCCATGTAGACTTTGTATTCTACTTCATAATACATGATAGGTATATAAATGAAAAACTGTTTTTAATACTTTCAAACCAGTCAACCCTTCAGTAACTTTAATTTCCTTTCTCTCACTAAATACTCAAAGTGAATTTTCATGGAAAATTTGACATATGTGTCACACAGCTTCTGGTAGGCTTGGAGTACTCTGTATACCACCATAGGCTCATGCACCCAGGCTAAGGAACACAAATCTAAATGCCCTAAGGTTCTCACAGCTCTGAAATGCTACACTTTCAGAATGGAACACAATCTACCACGCACAACTGAACTAGTAAGACATGTAGTGAAACCTCTTTGTTCTGGACATAATGATTTTATGTCTTTAGTCTAAGATTGCATTAGGTTTTGTTGGCAGCTGAAATAAATTGGCTCATTTTAAGCTTGTAATGAACTAAAAGCTATAAATCTTTCTTATAAGAATTATTATAAAGCAGATACTCCTCATCTTGCATTGCCAAATTTTTATTTTTTAAAGGTATTACTTTTTTACACATTTCATTTTTTCCTCCTTAGTAAAACTGATCATTAGTTTCAGCTCACCACTCCAGAATATTGAGTTTTTGGTTTTTGTTTTTGTTTAACCCACTGTATCAGCTATCAATAGCCATTTTTTCCTAGTGGAAAATTTCTAGATATGCCTTCCATGTCTTTATCATGGCATTTATTAAAAATAGCAGGGCAGGGAAGAGCTTTAGGGCTTGCCACTAGATACCTTCATGTGGGTCAAATATACACATGACTGAGAGGGAAGGTTTGCCCTGTAGAAGGACACACCAAAATTCCATGTGGTTATGAGATATTTTTTTAATTTTTCAAAAGAAAATGGATTAGCTTTAAAGGACTAGACACACTGAAGTATGATGACAAATAATATTTCATCAACATGCTAGCTATTATTGGCCAATTAACAGTGACTTGCACATCTACATTTTCATCTACTTTGTCTACAAGATATAGAAACAAATGCTGATCACATGAGTTTCTAAAATCAGAGTTTCTGATAAATCTTCTAATAGTTGTATTTTTTCAATGAAGTTACTTTGGCATTACTTAGTGAGCCTCTACTATTTCATTTTTTTCCCTAATAGTTCAAAAATAATAGGCACATATCTCCTGGAAATTAACATCCAATTCACTGTTCAGTATAAAATTCCTAGAAATCACACTTTCTCCATCTCTGAAAATTAGGATCTCTTTGGTCCAGCATGTGGTGTGGTGGTTGAAGCGCTGGAATTCCCACATGGCTGACCGTGGTTCAGGTCCCAGACCTGGAGGCTTGCTTCCTCATTCTCCCTTTCTCTCTCTCTGTCTTTCTCTGGCAAACTCATGTGAAAAATAATAATGATAAATAAATAAAATAAATAATTCTTAAAAAAAATTAGGATCACTTTTATCTCTCTGTAAGAGATGCTGACAGAATCCCACCCATACTTCAGCTTTCCTGAAGGTCACTGCCCAGTTCCTGCACACAATTTCTCCATGTCTGCTGGAAGGTATTCTCTGCCAAGGGAGCCTCCCAGGCACACAAGCAAAACTGGGTTCTGACCAGGGCATCCTAATGAGGGATGGATAAATACCCCAGCTGAGAATCCTTTGTGAGACCATTCTGAGCCATGTGCTGAAGTTTCTCAGATCTCTCAGAAGAGGCTGCCTGTGGCTACAGCCCCTAATGGCTGGGACTCGTGGCTTAACTTCCCCCCTCACCCCCAGGACACACACTCACCTTTGGACTTCAGGTTTGTGTCTTGGGACTTTAAGAGGAACTTGCGCCCCTCCCCACCCCATCCAGAGACCAGTTCAAGCTAGCAGCCTTGCTGGACACCAGGCTGCCTGTGGCTATAGTCCCTAATAGCCCTGGCTCATCCTGCCCCACCACAACCTTCATCTTTGGACGCTCAAGACTTTGGTGTTTAGGATAGTGCATACCACACAAATTTTCTTTGTTCCTGAAATGAAGCTCAGCAGCTCAGTTGAATACGCACCTCTTCTTTAGAAACAGAGAGGACTTTGGGTCACTCAGGACCAGTGACAACAGTGCAGGATACTGGTGAGCACAGAAAGGCAGAGCAGAAGAGATATCGCCAATTTTCTACTCCTGCACACTTTGAACACTCAGAGATAACTTGAATAATTTAAAAAGGAATGTATAGATCATCAGATGACTAGGAACAATCACAGAGGCACAAGAAATAGGAGCAACCAACAAAATGTCTCTGTCCCAAGGGAAAACATCAATTCCACATCACCCACAGACAACACAGTGGAAGTCATGGACATGTCAGATAGACAATTCAGAATTTTTGTAGTGAACAAGCTAATTTAGATGCAAGAGGAAAGAGATGAGCTCCAGGAGATGAAGAAGTGCTTTCACCATTTGAAAGAAGGCACCTTAAAAACAAATCAAACGGAATGGCAAAGATTAAAAATACAAAAAGAGATAAGTATTGGTGGGGTTGTGGTGAAAGGGGAACACTCCTACACTGTTGGTAGGAATGTAAATTGGTCCAGCCACTGTGGAAAACAATATGGAGGTTCCTCAAAGATCTACAAATAGAACTACTATTTGATCCATCAAACCCACTTTTGGGTATCTACCCAAAGGACAGGAGAATGTTCAGCTTGAAAAGTGCTTGCACATCAATATTTATTGCACCATTATTCATGATCGCTAAGACATGGAATCAACAAAAATGTCCACAAACAGATGAATGGATGGAAAAAGTATGGCACATATGCTCTATGGAATATTACTCAGCCATTAAAAAAATGAATAAGACCTTGGCATTTGATAGAAAGTGGTCAAATATGGAGGATCTATTGCTGAGTGAAGCAAGCCAGGATATGAAAGAAAGATACTTTATGTATCCACTTAATATATACTGACTATCTGCACTCTATGGTAGAGATTGAAATATTGGAGGGCATAAAAGCAATAAAAATAGTTATGGATGCTGAAGACAGTCTAGAACAGAGCAGGGGAGAAGGGAAGAGTATAGAGAAGGATAGCAAGAGAATAAAAAGGCTTTGGGAGAATCAAAATTAAGACACTATCTCCGGGACCAGCAGTTAGCGTAATGGCTATGTCGTTGGACTCCCATGTAGTCCACCGCAGTTCGCGTCCCGGACCCGGTGGCTTGAAACTCATGCTGGGTGTGTGTGCGTGCATGCCCAAGATCCCAAGAGGAGAACGAAGGAGAAGAGATTGCAGCGTGGCCATCCCCCCTGGGGGGTGATTTCTCACTTTCTGTCTCTCTGTCCCTCTCTTGTCTGTCTGGCGAGTGCACACACCCTATAGCAAAAATAACCTCTCCAAAAAAGAAAAAAAAGACACTATCTCCAATCTCCTGGCTCTGTTTCTTCTGTCAGTTTTCTAAAATTATACAAAGTGATTGCCCCAATCACATCAAATGTCTCGCTACTCATAGATGCAATCCACTTAGGCTTACAGACTAGCAATCATTCAAAAACCACATGTGGATGCTTTCTTAACAAGAGTTTCTTCTCTTTTATGCTCCAATGTCCTTCAGCCATGATTATTCCACTTTTACAGTGTGAAAAGCATTCTTCACATTGAAGAAGAGGAAAACAAAACAGAAGCTAAGTAGTATTGTCTTTCTCTCTCTCAAGACACATCAAGGCCATAATGAAAACCCTCAAGAGAAACCATTAAGGTTTAGAAAACATAGTGTGAAGACAGCAGTACCTAAATAATTAGGTAAAAAGTTAAATTAACTATCTACAAGGTAGTTGCCATCGATCTATAAAATGCTAAGAGATTAAGCAATTTGGCAAGTATGGTTTTGTATTTTTATCATTCAAGGTGTCTATATTCCAAATTAGGATTCTACTATTCTTTCAACAAAAACTTCTTTAGTTCACACCCTATATGTGCCAGTCATTGTATTTCAAAATGGAGAGCTACATCTCAATATGCCCCTGCTGCTGAGGAGCTTACAGCTGAGTGGAAAGGATTACATGGAGCAACTGGACAGCAGCAATCCATTATGCTGCTCCAATCCTTCCTCTAAAGCCAGTGAAGTAGGATCCTGAATTTCTAAAAAACTATATTTCATAGAAACTACATTTTTCTATATCAGCTATACTCAATAGGAATTAAATTATTCTCATACTAAGTTAATATTTAATTCACACCCTAAAGCTTCTAAGTCCTTTTAATGAACTAGCATATCCTACCTCCTACACTTTGTTACTCAGATGATGAGAGCAGAACATCCCCACACCCTTCAGTATTTCTCGTAACATTCATTCCCCACTAATTCTCTTCTGCGGAGAGGTTTCATTTAGCTTAAAGTAAATGGCACCTTATTAAAATTTCACAAGATTATGCGATAGGCAGAAGCCTTAAGGGGAATGTGCTGAATCTATAAAATGACTTGTCTTCATGGGGACCTGCCAGATTAGCACATTATGCCAAAAATGATCACCAAAAATGTGGTCAATAACATCAACCTTAGGAAACACAAACCAACATTCCTTTTCTGAAGCTGCCACAGTGTAGACCTATTTCTAAGTGCCTGGTATGAAGCTGCATTAAAGCTCAGTGAGAAACAGAGGGCCCACAACAGGATTTGTTTGGTCACTTTGAGAGCAGATTTAGGGATAACTCATTTCATAACTGTTTGTCTTTGCAAGAAAACTTTCAAGTTAAACACAATCCACTACTGTGGATATATTGCATGTTGTATTGTGCACCCATTTATAATAATCTTTTCTAGAAAACGTAGTTTACTTGACTCATTCTTTTTTTTTTCCTTTAGTCTATTGTAGCAATCATTTTTAGAAACCTTGGCTATTAAAATACCTGAGTTTAAAAGAAGAAAACTTGATTCCTATTATGTTTTCTTTCATAAAAGTGAGTCAGATGTATTGTTGTCATTTAATTAGAATTGTTTAACAAATTTTTCCTGGAAGAAAAACACTCAAGGAAACACAATTAGAGCTCTTTGAGCCTTGCTATACAAAAAAAGGAGCTGATAAACTATTAAACTATGAAGACAGAGACGCTTAGTTTTTCTGCTCCTTTACTATCTTTGTGGCCTTAGTAGAATCACTTAATCTTTATGAGGCCCACTTCTTTTGTTTAAGGTAGATTATTTAAGAGTTTAAAAAAAAATCATGTATTTATGATGTCTGGCATATAGCTGCTACTCAGGTAAAATAATTGGAGGCAAATGGAGTAATAATTGCAATAGTGGCAGTTGTACCTAGAGACAATTTTGTGCTCAAGCTCTTGTAAGCTTCATTTCCTAGTTCTGAAAATTCACAGGTTTGGGAGGCTTCCTATTAATTTCCCAAACATACCTTGGACAACTGAAGTTTTTACACACACACAGTGACCAGGAGTCAAAGACACTATCAGCCTAATCCAGTTCATGAGTTTACCATCCTAACAACGCCAGTGTAATTTATCATTTATGCAAATTTTTCACTCTTTATGAGAGAGGGAGAGAGCCTGTTCATCTCAGAAAGACCTCCTCAGGACATAATTTGCTCAGCAAATTTTGTCTATAGTAACATCAGCTCTTACTTAGCTTCATTACTTATTCAGACCTTTATGAAAATAGGAGTTGTTTTCAATGTAAACTCTCCTGATGTGGGTTTTTTTCCTAGCAATAATAAGTGATGGAGAATAAAATCCTGTTCTGTGTGACAGAATGTTCGATATAGAAAGGAATGTCAAGATATGTGACCCTTCTAAACCAAGAACTCAACATTTGGCCGACTGTTTTACTTTACAACTACATTACTATACAGTGAAACACATGATCAAAAAACATTTTTTAAAGAAATTTCATTTGTCTATTTGCCTGCTTTTGCTGTAAGACTAATTAGCTGTGACAATTAGCATTGATGTGAGTCCGAAAAGAAATAGGATTAACTGAAAGAAAAGCATGCCGCACTGTGTAATAAAAGTGAAACATGAGGCATAGCACAGGCCAAATACTGTACTCCCTCAGGCTCATGGCCACCAAATACATTCTTCTTGACACTTGTCAGGGTGATAAACATTTTATAGGCTCATAGGGTTTTTTTTTTGTTTTTGTAAGAAAGCTTACACAAATGGCATTTTAACGCAGAAGACAAACCATGTTTACAAATTATGTCCATTTCAAGGGCGATTCAGACACTGTAAAGAAATCAGAGACAAAAATTTCAATATGCAAAAATTCAAAATTTACAGCAAGAAAATCAATAGGGAACTTTATCTTGGGACCATGTGGATATTGCTGCATCACCTTTACCGGATCAGAATTCCTTATCCATAATCCAAAAATGTAGATAGACTCTAAACATGGAGCAGAAGTGTTTCTACACACTATTTCTATGGTCTAGTCTGTGCAGAAATGTTCCACTAGGAACATAAAGTACTTGGGGAAAGCAATAATTTGTCATTTGGTGGCACTTTGGACCTCTGCAGCTCTTTAATTGGTTTCTCTTATTGTTAATTGTTATGTGCTTTAGGGACTCATGGGATACACAGTTTCTTCAGATTAAGAAAAAAATTTTTTGATTAATGAACACATGGATTCCTGAAGGGGATAAAAAGCAAAAGATAAGGTTCCACTTGCTGCAAAGGTCATTACCACTATGAGAATAAGTTTATTCTTTTTAATCAAGAATTATGATGAGTCCATGGCAACCTCAGGGTGGAAAATCACATCTCATAGATGAGATTAGGCCAGAGAAAGGTGTTCATGCTCCAAGTAGGGGAGATTTACCTGTCGACAGAAATAACCAACTCTGCAAAAATAATAACTAATGTGGTTTATTCTTAATTTGAGTGACCTAGGTCTGGAAAGGAGGCAAAACATGCCTTTCTTGGGGTGATCAGATACAAGGGTTCCTTTGATTTTGAGGGTGAGAGACAAAGTTTAGAATTTACTGAAGAGCTTTTCATTGGCCTGGCCCAAAAAGGTAGGACACGTAGAAGTGGAGACTTGTAGGTTATAGGTGAGTTCCACAATTTTTAGGTTGGTCATTAGAAAGGGAGTTCTGTATTTTTGGAAGGGGTTAGTAAAATGTGTACTTTTAACAGAGATAAGGGGGCTTGTATATAGTCAAAAGATACTGTCCGAAGGACAAGATGTTGAAAGAGTTCTGTTATCAATGTGTCAAAATGATCTGTTAATGATTGTGGGTGTGACATACCCATTACAGGAATACTTTGACAGGGACAGGGTGTAGGAAGATTTCTGTTATCAAATAGGCCAAAATGTTCTGTTAATGTCTTTGGCCTGTGTCACCCCAGGCCTTCTGGAAGGGATTTTAGAAACAGGAAAAAGCAGTCAGACAGACTTCTGTCCTCATACCAATCAATTATCAAACCATCTTGGTGTTCCTTTTTCTTTTTCTTTTTTTTTTAAAGGTTTTTGTCATACTCATGTTTGTGCTCACCAGAGAGAGACAGAGAAAGAGAAAAGTAAGAAATCACCCTTCAGCAGGGATGGCCATGCAGCAATTCCTTCTTCTTCATTATCTCTCATAATTTGGGGCACACACATGCCAGCAGTCTGGGACTCAAACTACACCACCTGCTGGCCCCAACCATCTGGGTGTTTTATGTTCATACATATTGTTTTCTTTTCAGTTAAAGAAGCCCATTGTTCTGTGCTCTGTGGTATTTCTGAAGCTACATACAAATGAGAAATTAAGCTCTGCTATTTGCCTCTGAAGAAAGATATATATCTAAGAAATTATAATTTACTCTAATACATGCATATCTTATTGTTCCTAAGAGGAAAAAAAAAAAAAAAACGCTAATGATGTCCTTGTAACTACAAACTTCTCACCTGAGAAAGTCATTTCAGGAAGAATTATTTGCTATTCAAAATGAATATAGAAATAGTGCAGAATAATCTAACTTTCTTCTTGGGTACATTACACCAATGATGGATAATTCTGAGAAAATTTCATTCCAGGAGATTCCAATGAACAGTTTTACAGAATCACCAATGCCTTAATTACTCAATTTACACACTCACTACCCACCATTTCTATTGAGAATAATGTCTGTCACCAATCTAGTGAATGGTTTCACTATCTTAATACATATTATAAAAAAAATGAATATTTCTAGAAACCACTATAGTTTAGAGAGATTACATCAGTTTTAAAAAGATAAGATACAGTTTTGAGAAAAACAGAATATAGGGAATAAGCATAAATATAGTACACCAGTACATTTCTTTCATTATCTGTATTTTTTTAAAAAAAATTTTAATAAGATCCTGAAAGCCTATTGGTTGTTGTGCTTTGCTTTGTTTGTTGTTGTTCTTGACTGCTTAAGACAACCTGAGTCTATGAAATAAAGAAAATACCAAAATTATCAACCCAGATGCCAATAGACAGCAAGTATGTCATTAACTACACATATGACCTGCTCCATGTATGCCTCAGGGTCTCAGTGTCACTATGGCAAGATTTATGGTTGAACTAAATGATTCCTCATGTCTTCTTTGTACTTAAAGCTAATAAATACAAGAAGGATTCCAAACAGAAATTTCTTGATATGACAACTAATTTTTCTCTGAATATTTTAAAGATAATTAAAGTAAGAGTACAGTCATTTAATGTTATGTATACTGAAGAAAAATTCAGTCATATTGATACCAGACTCAGGAAGGCTGACTGCCAGGGCTGACTGTCAGATGCAAGAGATTACATCTGAGCAAGATCTAGATTTCCTGTAAGGGCGACTGTGTCTTGAAGAGATACCACAGCTCCCCATACATCATTCACGAAAGGTCATTCTAAACACCTGTGCACTTCCAGAGAGTCAGTATTTGAACATCTGTCACATAGAGATCATCAGTGGCAAGACAGTGTGTCCAGACCAGCAGTAACAATGAAGAGGCTACATCAGTGGCCAATTAGAGAAAAAAAATACCCATACCTTTCTCTTTCCACTAATCAGTATTAACATGTAGGAGTAACTACGAGAAGGAAAACAAGGGTGAAGAATCTGAGATAACACAACCCTTCCTACTCCAGATGATCAGAAATATAAATCTACAAAGTGAGTATTAGAGATGAGATTTAAATGAGATAGATGAGAATATTAAACTAGATAGATTTTCTTTTAGGTTAGATATGACTGGAAGATTCCAGATCCTACCCAGCATGCTATTTAGGATGCTACTGAGCAAGAAAACAGTCAACGTAATAGAATTAAGGACGGTAACAGAGCAAAGTAAAGACATTTTTAATTTGCACTTTTACCAAGTTGAGACTAATTTATTGAAACTCAAATTCAAGATTTATTTTTGTAGTCTGACCTTTGGAAATAAATCAAGTTCTCAGAGACAAAAGAGAAGATCTCATGAGACTGAAAGGCACCCTGGCTTGGCATCTGTGAAGGACTAACTTCTTGGCTCCCTATATTCATGCCCTTCATATTAAATAGCTGCTGATTGATATGGATTCGCTGGTCCATATCCGTGGCCTAGTTCTGCAGTGTCAGATCTATCGATTAGTTATCGTAACCAAAAAGCAGGTAAAGCCTTGCCTGATTGTTCTCCGAGCAGTTTCTGAAGTGATGCCTGCATCTTTTGCTTCATCATCTGCTTCCTTGACTCCCTGGTTAAGGAAAGAAAAACCTTCTTCATAAAAATATTTGGGACTCACCTCAAAAAAGGTAGCCTAAAGGCCATATTTGATTATCAAAGGCTATTCTTTTGACACACTGGGTAGATCCATGGGTTCCTAAATGGCTCTTTTTTAAATAAAAAAGAAAAACCATCTTTCCTACTCCAACTTCAATTAGTAGCAAGTTTACTCTTAACATTTTTTTTGTATTTTTTATTTATTTTTACATTTTTCCACAAACATTTACTTTACATAGCAAAAAATTTTAGCTCATACTCCATAAATGGAGTAATTCTTGACAGTTTACAAACAACTTTCAAAATTTCAAAATACTGAATTTTACAGATAATGTTCAAAATATGTCTTATAATTTTGTATAATTTTATAACTCTATAACAACAGAAGCAGTATGGTTTCATATATATATATATATATATATATATATATATATATATATATATATATTTGTTTATTTAGAGTGCAGACACTCGGTATATATTAAGTGGGGACACTCTTAACATTAAAGTCTCCAACCTAGGCTCAGGCAGGATTGATTCCCACCAGGTCAGAGGAGTATAAAAAGAAGTTGAGTTCAACCAACAGCTGTTCAAGTATTAAAGGCATATCTTACAGGTGTGCACCATGAATGTTTTCTCTTTTCATCATAACCTTATCCCTGTGAACCTCCTGGTACGGTCTTTGTAAGAGAGAAGCCAAATTAATGGTCAGTTAGGGGTTACAGATCTCTCAGCTATTCACTTTAGCAGGAACATGGAACTCCCCAATTTGCTCTGCTCCGGGTTACGAAGTACTGTTTCCATGCTTTTTGACTCACTAATATCCAGTTTAGGGTTTACCTCTGTGCCAATTTTTTTGGCCCACAGCTATCCACAAATTCCATTACAAAAGAAAAACTAATAACAAAAAACCTCTACAAGTACAGTAGTCTACACTTAAAAAGAAAAAAAATGTTGGGACCAGCAGTTGGTGTAATGGCTATGTCACTGGACTCCCAAGTAGTCAACCGTGGTTCGAGTCCCAGACCCGGTAGCTTAAACTCAGATCGGGCGAGTGTGTGTGCATGCCCAGAATCCTGAGAAGAGACTGAAGGAGAAGGAATTGTGGTGTGGCCATCCCACCCGGGGGGTGATTTCTCACTTTCTGTCTCTCTGTCTCTCTAATGAGTGCACATGCCCTATAGCAAAAACCTCTCCAAAAAATAAATAAATAAATGAAGATTTCGGTAATTCTCTTTTCAACAACTTCACATGACAGAGGTAGCCATCAACTCTACTGACACATGGTTCCAAGCTCTCAAATGTAAGGAGTAATGTTAGAACTTGGGACCAGCAGTTAGTGTAATGGCTATGTCACTGGACTCCCATGTAGTTGACCCCGGTTCGCGTCCCAGACCCAGTGGCTTAAAATCACGCCAGGCGCATGTGTGTGTGTGCCCAAGATCCCAAGAGGAGAATGGAGGAGAAGGGATTGTGGCGTGGCCATCCCCCCTGGGGGTGATTTCTCGCTTTCTATCTCTCTGTCTCTCTCTGTCTTTCTGGTGAGCACACGCGCCCTATAGTGAAAACCTCTCCAAAAAAAAAGAACTTTACCCATCTCCCAACCCTCCCAAATACACACACCTCACCATCAACATGACCACCTTTAGTATTGAACCAAGTGCACAAGCTGACAGACAAAACACTAAACTCTCTTACTCACAGGAAAGCAAAGAAATATTGAAATAAACTCACTTAGTAGAATAAACTATGATGAACAAAATAATCCTTAAATATTTGAATAGAACTTTAACACCATGAGATGGACCAATATACTTAATTTGGGTGATTTTAGTTTTTGTTTTTTTCTAGAAATGTATAAAGTTTTAAGAGGGAGAAAGGAAAGTTAAAGGTATACTATCCCTCATACACCCCAATCTGGAATGCTTAGAATAAATACAACCTTCTTACTACTGTTCTTTACTAACACTCCATCATTTTAACACCCCAAGTAGTCATATTAACAGATTTTTTTTCAGGACACCACTAATATTCTTACCAAATTGGGGTATGCATTTGTAAAGGGAATCATGCTTACCTAAAGCAGGTTATTTTGGTGTTTTGGAAAGGTCATGAGTTTTAAGGGAGGCAGACCTGGGCCAAGCTCTTGGATTCAGCAATGCATACTTAAGTTTACTACTTCTCCAAGCCTCAGTTACTTTATCTGCAAGGTGTGGTCATTTATCCCATCTCTCTGTGTTACACTGACAATAAGTAACACTATAAGGAAGAGCTAGAACATGACATATTTTTTTTTCCTTTGGATACATGCTTTGCAAATCAATTTGTAGCTCTTAGAAACTGAAACTGAAAAGTGGTTTCTGTATATCATTTTAATTATATAATATTTAATATAACTCAAAATCTGGTGTGTAAGTTCTTTGGTTCAGTAGGTCTTATAAAATGGCTAAATGAAACTGTATCAGCTTCATCCTTTTCTTGTTAATTTTTCAGTTATTTAACTTTTAAAATTTTTGGCTAGCAATGGATATAGATTCTTAGCTAACCTCCAAGATCACCTGAGGAAACAACAAGATTTGTTTGTACATATTTCAGACACAATCAAGATCCTGATAATCTGCTATGCTGGCAACCCTGAGAGAACACAAGGAAAAAAGGTGATGAATAAGGCATTGTTTCCCTGTCTGATCATATTTTCAACAAAACAGCAGAATTCAGCACTGCTTAGCTGCTTAAAATTTTTAACAGTTTATATTTATAATTGAAACAGGAAACTATTTCCAGAGACCTCTTTTTTATTTGTTAGGACAAAATCTGCATTTCTAACCAGCTACATGAAAAACATGCTTAACCAAGCATCAGTCAAGAAGGCATATGTGGACCAAGATCACTGCTGCAGAGAGGGAGAATGACATTTTTCAAGTGTTATGATGACCATCCCCTCATTGTCCCCATTCCAGAGATAAGCTTCTTAGAGACCAGTTAGAAATAACAGAGAGGGACCAGAAGTAAGCATAATGGCTATGTCACTGGACTTCCATGTAGTTGACGGTGGGTCCTAGACCCAGTGGCTTAAACTCACATCGGGCGCGTGTGCGTGCGTGCCCAAGATCCCGAGAGGAGAATGGAGGAGAAGGGATTGTGGCGTGGCCATCCCCTCTAGGGGGTGATTTCTCGCTTTCTGTCTCTCTGTCTCTCTCTGTCTTTCTGGCGAGCACACGTGCCCTATAACAAAAATCTCTCAAAAAAAAAAAAAATAGAAAGAAAGAAAGAGAGAAAGAAAGAAAAGAAATATAGCAGAGAGACATAAGCCTGGTTGAATTAGAAGCCTTCCAGGATAATCATTATCTGGTTTCAACCAACAGAATGATTGCAATCAAATAACTTAGGAATCCAAACAGGCTTTGATGACCTTCCAGTCTAGTCACTCATTTTATACATAAATTTTCCCATACCATATCCAAACCTCCCCAATGCAGGAACTGTAGTAACTTCCTTCCAGGCAGTCCATTCTGTTCTGCTACTGCTCTGAAGTTCAGGTCAACCTCAGGAAAATTAGACTCAAATTTATTAACAGTTTATATTTGTAATTGAAATGGGAACCTATTTGTAGAGACTTCTTTTTGTCTTGGGACAAAATCTTCATTCTAACCAGCTACATGGAAAACACAGTTAGCCAAACATCAGTTAAGAAGGCATACATAGACTGAGATCATTGCTGCAGACAGAGGAGACGGACAGATTTTTCAAGTGTTATGATGACCCTCCCCTCATCACCCCCATTCCAGAGATAAACCTCTTAGAGACCAGTTATACATCTTGGGTCATCAGAAAAGTCATGAAAATTTTTGCGTAGAAAAATACATCATGACTTTTCCAACAACTCAATATATCCAAGAGACTAAGTGTGGTTGAGATAGAAACCTTCAAGGATAATCATTATCTAGTTTCAACCACCAGAATGATTGCAATCAAAGCTAGGAATCCAAACAGGCGTTGATGACCTTCAGTCATCAAAGTCACTCATTTGATACAAAAATTTCCCCCAAACCATATCCAAACCACCCCAATGCAGGAACTATATTAACTTCCTTCCTGGCAATCCATTCTATCCTGCTACTGCTCTGAAGTTCAGGTCAAACTCAGGAAAATTAGTCATAAATTTTTTAACAGTTTATATTTGTAACAGAAATAGGAGGGACCAGCAGTTAGCGTAATGGCTATGTCACTGGACTCCCACGTAGTTGACCGTGGTTCGAGTCCCGGACCCGGTGGCTGAAACTCACACCGGGCGCGTGTGCGTGCGTGCCCAAGATCCCGAGGGGAGAATGGAGGAGAAGGGATTGCGTCATGGCCATCCCCCCTGGGGGGTGCTTTCTCGCTTTCTATCTCTCTGTCTCTCTCTGTCTGGTGAGCACACATGCCCTATAGTAAAAACCTCTCCAAAAAAAAAAAAAAAAAAAAAGAAATAGGGAACTATTTCCAGACAAATCTCTAACTGTACTTTATTGAAACAAAATCAGCATTTTTAACCAGCTACATAGAGCTCACATTTAGCCAAGTGTCAGTAAAAATGTGTGACTTTACCTCACAGGTCTGGATATGAGGCTGAGAACATATGTACAGAGGTCTTCAAAAGTTTGCAGAAAATGCATATTATGAAAAAACTATGCATAAATTTCAAATTTTTCACACAAAAAAGTACTTTAATTCTATTTTTCCACAAATGTTTTGAAGTCCCCTCATATAGAAAAGAACCAAATTTCTGAAGCTCTTCTGAGTTCCAATTAAATTGCCTATTGGTGAAGCCTAATGGTAGCAGTGATTCTACCACAAGCAGACAACCATGCCAATGGTCAAGGACAGTTAGGACTTTCATTAACTCTAGGGCAAAGAGGTAGTTCATATCCAGTGTTTGACTCTGTATTTCAGAGAAAGAGAGAAATCTTTACCCCCACCTTTTGCTCTGCCAGATGTAGTCAATACCTAATTACTTGGGACATAAAGTTTGTGGAGCCCAATCCCAGACCTACAGGGCATGGGAGATCTAAAGTAAGGCAGACCTCACCCTAGGTCTCCACTTCATGGCCTATTTTGTCTTCAACAAAAGACAAACACAAAAATTGTGCAGTGGGGACCAGCAGTTAGCATAATGGCTATGTCGCTGGACTCCCATGTTGTCTACCACGGTTTGAGTCCCGAACCCAGTGGCTTAAAACTCAATCTGGGCACATGTGCGTGGTGACCAAGATCCTGAGAGGAGAATGGAGGAGAAGGGATTGTGGCATGGCCTATAGCAAAAACCTCTCCCCCCCCCAAAAAAAAATTGCGCAGTGACACAGGTTTTGTTGCCTATTGACTTAATAACAAAGAAGACTAGTGATTTTATTATTGCCTGGAGTAATAAAAGGACTGCAGCATGACCAGGCTCTACTGAGGAGGAGCCTGCTCTCTCTTCTCTCTTTTACTTTATTTCTCTCTCTCATTCATTCCTGATAGGGATGAGGAAATAAAGGAAAAACTATTGCAGCATGACCAAACCACATTGAGGGTGCTTTCTCTCCCTCTCACTTTCTCTCTCATTTTTTCTCTCACAAGTGCACAATTAAAAATAAGTATATAAATGTTTAATGGGTCAATTCCATAGCCTAGAGGTTAAAGGAGTCAGATTCTATGTGGTTGAGGTTAACCACCATTCAAATCCCAGTCCCAGTGGCTTGAAAAACATGCCTGGAACACATGCCTACATGATCCAAATCCTAAAAAGATGAAGAAATGGGGAAGAAGGGGGATCACAGCATGACCACACCCCATGGGTGGGATGCTTTCTCCTTTCTCTCTCTTTCCCTCTGTCTCTAGCAAGCACACACACCCTCAATTAAAGAAATGTTTCACTAAACATTACATTTTTCTTTAAAAACTACCTCCAAATATGCCTTGGGTTTGCTTTTTTCATTACTTTTCTGTTCTAACTTTTTCTTGTATGTTTTGACATAATATCTTGAATTCACTTCAGAGGGTTTTTTAAATTATTTTATATCTAAAGGCTCTTGTCCTTCAGATCTTGTCATTGTAAATTATCATAAAGAACACAGAGGTTAAGAAAGGGAATCAGGTAATATATCTCTTTTTTCTTTATATAACGCAGTAGTTTGGATAAGATCCCTCTTCTAAAAGACAATAAAGTTTACAAAGTATAAAACTGACTGGCTAAAGCCCCTTTCCTCATTCCAATAACAGTTTTCCAGCATGGTATCTCTGTTCTTCTCTCATTTTATCTGCCAAGGTTAATTATTCTAATAATAGATGCTGAACTCCAACTAATATAATCAGAAAATATCCCCTACATAATTTTGTTCCTAGTACTAAATAACTTCTAAGTAATACAAAATCTGGGAAATATGAACACAAATGTTTCACATGACCAAGTTTCCAGTCATAACAACTTCATTCTGAAATGAAGCCAACACACAAAAACAGATAATGAAAAAGCTGGCAAAGAGAATCCTGTGGACCTTTCAAATCCTTAGCTACCATCCTCTCGAAGGTCCAGCTAAATCTCTGGCATTCTGTAGTTGACTTACTACACTCACCTAATAAATATTCAGTGAGCACCCATTCCATGCAATGCACTTTGCTAGGCATTAGAGATACAACTGTGATCAAGACGGACATGATCCTTAGTCTCTCAGGGTTTGTGAGCCATTAAATACATTTTTTCCCACTACTATCACCACTTTTTTGCTGAAATTAGTTTGAATGGCATCCAAAAGAATTCTTACTTATGCTACATTATGAGTTAAACTTCTGTGGACTCACCTGTGAAATTAATCATCATAATTTTTTATGACAAAACTAACTTTCCAAACAACTGGGTTACTAATAATTGTATATCTTAATTTATGCCTAGATTTCTTAAAACTTCCCAGGAGAACACTAGAACCCCAATTTCTGACTTGCTCAAGACCTAAGCAATCTCAAAATTTTATTTTTGATTAATTATTAAAGAAAAATAGATCCTGGGGCCAGTAGGTGGTATGATGGTTAAGGATGCTAGACTCCCACATGGCTGACTGCAGTTTTGGTCCCAGACTTGGCGACTTGCTTTCTCTCTTTATCTCTCTCTCTGTCCTTCTCTGGTCAAATCAAAATAAATAAATAAATGTATGTTAAATAAAATAATTCTTTAAAAAATATATCCTATTTAAGTATAAGGTGGTACAACACACAGTTTTGCTTCAAGCAATGCTATTTTATTTCCCTACACCAACTATTTAGGAAATATAAATTGTTTCCCTTTTTGGTCTCTTTTAAAATAAAACATAGGACCAGCAGATGGCATACTATTTACATCACTGGACTCCCACATAGCCAACTGTGGTTCAAGCCCCAGACCCAGCGGCTTGAAAATCATTCTAGGTATGTGTGCACATGTGCCCAAAATCCTGAGAGGAAAATGGAGGACAAGGGATTGTGGCACAACTATCTCCCCTGGGGGCAGAGGGTGGTTTCTCACTTTCCCTCTCATTGTCTCTGTGTCTCTCTGCAGAGAGCATATGTGCCCTTGGGGAAAAAGAAAAAAAAAAACTCTAAACTAAAATAAAACACAAAGCTTTATGCCTATAGGTGATATTAGACCACATCTGCAAGGCTGCCTAGTTCTAACATTTGAAAAAGAAGAAGATGATTGATGATGATGATGATGATGATGTCAATTTTATTGAACAAAATGTAAGTTAAGGAAAATTGGTTCATCTTCTATAATGTGACCTTTCTAAACTCAGATAAGAGGAGGTCGCCCCCTTATTAATATCTTCTCAGAATCCCATTGCCTACAGGATAGTTTCACCTCCTTACCATTGCAAACAGTCTCTTTGCCTAGCACTATCTTCCTTTTGGCCTCTTCTCATTCTATTCACCCATCCTCCACCCATTCTCTACACTTCACTTGTCAGCTTCACCTCAGCCACACTGAAACTCGGCTTCCACACACTGATAAAACTAATCCTTTCATGCTCAGAGAAATTGGTATCTGTTTCCTTTGCTGTCAATAACATCCCTCAATTTTTGAAGGCCTGGAGAATTTTCTTTCAAATGTCCCTCTGGTGAAACTGTCTATGAGCTATCCCACTGGACACCAAGAATTAGTCCATCCTAGTCTACTGTCTTTGGGCTTTGTTCACAATTCTCATGGAACTTATTTCATATTATCTCTTGTCTTCCCTACTAGGCAATATCTGGCTGACATGTTATTTTAAATGAGAACAGAGAACAAACCAAAATTCAAACTATTAAGATGCAGTGTAGATATGGAGTATGAGAACCTATCTCCCTGGGCTCAGATAGAAAAAGAAACATTCTCTCTGGTCTGGAACCATACCTATGGGATCTGGAAAGAGTCTCCACAATTCTCAATAAGGTAGTATCTCATAGAATTTTAAATAATATACTCTGCAGTCAGATTATTTATGTCAATCTTAGCTCCACCACAAAATAGCTCCATGACCTTGGGTAAATAATTTAACTTCTTGATGACTTAATTCTCTCATCTACACAGTGATACTAATATTAGAACTTACAAAATGTTGGTGAAGACAAATGAAATATTAAATACATCTTGTATAACATATTTCCTGACACCTTACAAGTACCTAACAAATGTTAACTTTTATCATCCTCAACAATATTATAATCTACACTGAGGACAGCCCTCCATTTCACAAATGAGTAAACCAAGCTTTAGAGTAGCTTTTTTCAACAATGGTGCTAATATATTGCAACCATTTAGAACATGCAATGGGTATTTTTAATGATAAACATTATTTGTTGACATCTGGCAATTTTCTATGTACACACACTATTTTCATTTGGTTCAATTTAATACCATTAGGTTGTCAGAAAAGTCATGATGCATTTTTGCATAGAAAAATGCCATGACTTTTCCTACAAACCAACAGTTTTCAGACGACTTAGTTTTAACAATATAAATTAGTCTACATTAAGGATTAATCTATAATAATATCATTCTCCCATTTCCTGATTTCTTTTGCTAGAGATTCTCCATCCTGGAAACTAGACATCAGTATTTCTAAAGCCATATGGATATTTCTTATACTTCCTCATATTTAAGAGCATCACTGCTTTTTATTTTCTCACATGGTAGAGAAATGAGGACACTCAATTGGTCTTCCAGGTTTAGCCCAGTAAATCTCAGTTCTGAGCCCTTTGAAATCACCAAGGGGAGGCTTAAACATGAAATTCCAGACCCAAATCCAGACCATGTGAATCATCTTGATAGTTGAGGCATGAAGTTTGTCAACTAGCTCACTTAAAAAAAAAAAAAAAAAAAAAAAAAAAAAAAAAAAAAAAAAAAAAAAAAAAAACAACGAATTTCCCTTTTGCCACTTAATGTGAAGTACTATTGTGCTAACTTTCCTAAGTTTATTTCATGGTTTCTGTATATTTAAGTATATTTTTCCATGTGTCTTTGAATCTGTTGAAGATAACTTGAGGTAGCATGTTGAAAATAGTTGCACAGCTAAACTTTCAACTACTCAAGAGACATAATGCTTTATTATGAAGGAGCTGTGTGACATCAGGACTTCTGTGAGGAGGCCAGTGAAATATAGCTCTATCATAATTGTGATCATTTATGTGGTTATTGTCTATGTTTTTCTAATGAGAAAGGGTAATAAAGAGAGAGTATGCACAAGCAATAACAGGAAGAGCGAGAACGTGGGAGAGAGAGTTGGGTTTTTTTGTTTGTTTGTTTTGTTTTTTGTTTGTTTATTTTTTTATCTTGGTTTTGCCTTCACAATCCTACTGCCTCCCAGTTAGCTAGGGTTGCAGGAAAATGCTACTGAACCCAGCTTGTTTTAGGCTGTTCAGGGATTCAAACTTGGGCCTCAGATGTGGCCCTGACCTGGCACAGTGGGACCCTATAACTTCTGGCATAACAGATGTGCCAGCTACTGTTCTTTAAAATGCAAGTTTACACATAATTCATTGCAGCATCTAGGTAAACAAAATTATTGTGGCTCAGTCCTGGATAAACTTCATATAAATACCATTCACTATTACACAGTAGTTTAGAATTTTTGGTGTATTTATGTTGGTGTTTGTTTAAATTGGGCTTCATTAAGAAGAATGTATATGTAAAATAATTTTAAAAGTTTTCCAGAGGTCAATATGTATCATAATCCATGCTCTTTAGAGCCAACAAAGACTTCGTGAACTTTTCAAATGGGAGCTGGCATCTGATACTGACAGCTATGCAAATTGCTGTTAAAGAATAGGATCTGAAAACAGGTGGGTTTCCATTTTCTTATTATAAGACAACACTTTTATCCATGCCCTTTATAGTACTAAAACATTTCCTAATGTCAGACCAGAGGAAGGAAATGTGTTAGGAGGAAAGCACGCAGTAGGTTCTGACCGATCATATTTTTAGATGACAGCAATTATTTCCTTTATAGTTCTCATCCCACGCTCTGCTTCAGTCAGAATATTCCTATTAGACTTGTAGTTGAACCAACAGGCATTCAGTTTTAACTTTGAACCGAAGAACATGAATATTGCATTATTTGTCTGTTAACCTATATGATATACAGTAATTATTTAAGTGAGACACTTATTTTCACAAGTCTTTAAACTGTAATTTTAACCATTTGACCTAAGTTCTTCTTAGATACTAGAAGATAATCTGTGGCTTTTTACTGCAGAAAGAGAAATGTAGCCAAAGTAGTTCTCTACATATACCAGTTGGCTAGTATATTTACTAATATTCAAAGGTAATTTGTTTTAATACATTTCCTTAGTTTTAGAGTTAGGAGTCAATAAGCATGTGATAGGAAAACATTAGAGGTATAGGGACTAGAATTGAAATTATTGCTATCAGGCAATCCAAAAGTAATCAAAGAGAATGCCTTGTTTTTTTAAATCCAATGCAACTTTTACTCACTATTTTATAATTCTTTTATATTTGAAGCTAAAATGTACTTTCTCCCTCTCTGCAAAATAATCAACAACCAGAGTTTTACTTTGTAGTCTTCCAAAAGACTCATTGTCATACCACTGGCCACTCTCTCATGATGCTTTCATTCATGAAGCTCAATTTTCTATTAAGAACTAAGGGTGAGGGACCAGCAGCTGGTCTCAATGGTTAAATGGCTGGACTCGTGTAGTTGATCACACTTCCAGTCCCAGACCCTGCAGCTTAAAAGTCATGCTGGGTGCATTGCATATATGCCCCAAATCCTGAGAGGAGACTCAAGGAGAAGGGACTGAGGTGTGGTCATCCCTCTTGGGGGCGGGGGGTGATTTCTCCCTTTCTGTCTCTCTGTTTCTCCGGCAAACACATGCACCCTGTAGCAAAACTCTCTCTCTTAAAAAAAAAAAAAAAAAAAAAAAAAAAAAAAAAAAAAAAGTAAGGGTGACATGAAGGTGAAGCATCCCTGAAAATGAATCCAGCTCGTTTTTACCAGACAGTAGAAGGAGTTCATAAAAACCTTTTTCACATTTTCTTTTTGTTCCCAAAATTTGTCTGAATTAATTTCCCCTTCCCTGTTTCACCACTTCTTACCCTGTACTTTCCTAGACTCCTAAGTTCCCTCATAAGGGACCTGACCCCATTGGCATTCCCACACTCCACTCTCTGTGTTGGATTTTATTTCTCAGGCCTAATTTTACACTCAGTGCTTTTCATCAACTATCCACTGGGGACTCACTGTGAGGATACAACTTCTTCCTGTTCTGGAGCCCTGAGTATTGGCACAGTAAAGGCGTGTTCCCCTAACCCCAGAAGATAGACAGGTCGAATCATCCCACACCACTTACTCAAGGTGAGAGAATTGACATGAACCTAATATTTAGGCTTATAAAGGGTCAAACTTGCAACAATCAGATGACACAAGAAAGAATTATGAGCTTAGCAAAGAAAATTTAAAAATAATCAACACATACTATTTAATACTGATAAATCCATGACAGTTTTACTTTTTACTGCCAATAGAAAGGACATTTAAAATTTGGAGAAGTTGCAGAGGCCCATAGGTGTTTTAATGGTTTTGCTGTTTTAACATTTTCTGAATCTATATTGCATTTGAAAGAAAGAGAACTATCTTAACATACCTAATTTTTTGTTGCCTAATTTCCCAGCCGATCCTCAAGCAAAATTGTTCTAAGAACTCTGAAGTCCTATTTCCCTCTGCTCAATCTTATTTGCATTATTTTCTATCACATTTATATTGATTGTTGAATAAAAGCAGAAACATTTATAGTATATGTAGAATACATAGTAAATACACATTTTTGTCTCCCATAGGAAATAACTGCACAAATATTAATAATATATTGATGATAAATAATAAACACTCATTTTTGTCTCTAATAGTACATTATTGAAACTTATGTCTTAAAGTTTAATTGGTGTGATATTAATATAGCTCCCTTATTAATTGCTTCTGTTAGATTAATTCCCCATATCATTTCTTCAACTTTTTACTTCCAACTTTTTATTCCCTTATGTTTCAGGTGTGTTTCTTAAAACAAGATTGTGAGAGAACCAGCAGTTAACGTAATGGCTATGTCGCTGGACTCCCACGTAGTCGACCGAGGTTCGCATCCCGGACCCGGTGGCTTAAAACTCATGCAGGGTGCGTGTGCGTGCGTGCCCAAGATCCCGAGAGGAGAATGGAGGAGAAGGGATTGCGGCATGACCATCCCCCCTGGGGGGTGATTTCTCGCTTTCTGTCTCTATGTCTCTCTCTGTCTGTCTGGCAAGCACACGCGCCCTATAGTGAAAAACCTCTCAAAAAAAAAAAAAAAAAAAAAAAACAAGATTGTGAAAGGATGCTTTTATACAATATGAAATATTTGCTTTTTAGCTGGAAAATTTAATTACTGTGTAATTACTATTATTTTCTCCTTCTCATTCCTTATTTTAATCTTAAAATATTTTAATATGCTATGTATTTATGCTTTTCCTCCTTTTTTCCTGTTGCTGAATTTTGTCAGATATCGTTCTTGTTTTATACTTTTCAAAGAACCAAATTTTTTCCTTATTGATGATCTCTATTGATTAATTTTTTTGTTCTTGTTTCTACTATTTCCTTTCTCTTACTGTCTTTAGATCAATATTGCTATGTTTTTAAAATATCTTAAGGTGTGTATTTTTCTCATTCGTTTCAATTTTTCTGTTTCTTTAAAATAAGTATTTAAAGCAAAATATTTCCCCAAATACTATTTTTATGGCCTCGCACAAGTTTGAAGTATATTTTTATTATCTTTCAGTTCTTATTATTTTTAATATTCATTATGACTTCTTCTGGATATATGCATAATTAGAAATTCATTTTCATTTTCAAATAAGGACTTTTTCATTTATTTTTCTGTTTTAAGCTCAACTTAATTGAATTGTGGTCAGACATCGTGGTTGGAACATTAACTGAAATTTGACAGAAACATGCTTCATTGCCCAAATACGTACTTAATTTCTATAAATGTCTCATTTATAAAATCTCAAGAAAAAAATATATATTCTCTAATTTTAGATACAGAAACCGATGTAGGTTCATTAAATCAAGTTTGTACTTGTTCTAATCTCATAGAATGTTTACATGTTTTTGACTGCTTTCCGTATCAATCATGGGGAAAAATCCATATTGAAATCTCCCAATATGAAGGTGGTAGGTTTTTCAAGTTACATACATTGTTAGGCTATTTTATTATTTGGATACATACTTTAAATTGCTATATTTTCCTGATGAAACGAACTTCTCATCTTGTTTTTTTTTTTTTTTTTTTTTTTTTTTTTGGGGGGGGAAGGTTTTTGCTATAGGGCGCATGCGCTCGCCAGAGACAGAGAGACAGAAAGCGAGAAATCAACCCCCAGGGGGGATGACCACGCCTCAATCCCTTCTCCTCCATTCTCCTCTTGGGATCTTGGGCACACACGCACACACATGTGTCCGGTGTGAGTTTAAGCCACCAGGTCCGGGACTCGAACCGCGGTCGACTATGTGGGAGTCCAGCGACATAGCCATTATACTAACTGCTGGTCCCCTCACTGTGTTTGACCTTCTGTATATATTAGGCTTTTTGTCTTAACCACTCTCTCTTTCTTTTTATTTTTTTAGAGAGATATTTTTGCTATAGGGCATGTGCACTTGCCATAGAGACAGAGAGAGACAGAGAGACAGAAAGCAAGAAATCACCCCCCCCATGGGAGATGGTTACGCCACAATTCCTTCCCCTCCACTCTCCTCTCAGGATCTTGAGCATGTATACACATGCAACTGGCATGAGTTTTAAGCCACCAGGTCCAGGACTCAAACCTTGGTCGACTACAGGGGAATCCAGAGGTAACTATTACGCCACCTGCTGGTCCCTCTCTGCCTTTTTTTAACCTAATATTAAGCTAGCCATACTAGATTCTTTCATTAGTAATTGCCTGTTAATCTCTCTACTCTTTCACGTTTAGCCTTTATGTGTCTTTATGCTTTAGAGATGTCTCTCATAAACAACATATATGTGAACGGTTTATCCAATCTGCAATCTCTTTTTTTTTTTTTTTTTTTGAGAGATTTTTGCTATAGGGCACATGCGCTCACCAGAAAGACAGAGAGAGAGAGACAGAGGGACAGAAAGTGAGAAATCACACCCCACCAGGGAGAATGGCCACACTGCAATCCCTTCTCCTCCATTCTCCTCTCGGGATCTTGGGCACGCATGCACACACACCCAGTGTGAGTTTAAGCCACCAAATCTGGGACTCAAATCGCAGTCAACTACATGGGATTCCAGCGACAAAGCCATTACACTACCTCCTGGTCCCCAATCTATAATCTCTATCATTCAATTTGTGAGTTAAGTCCATTTAAATTTATTATAATTATTGACATATATAAATTTCTTTCTAGCATTTTTTTGTTGTTATTTTTTATCTTGCCCCCTTTCTCTGTTCCTGTTTTCATTCTTTTTGTGTTGAGCTTTTTGGGATTTTTTCACTGCACTTTCTTCCATATACAGACAGTTCTCAACCTACAATGATTTGACTTAGAATTTTGCAACTTTATGATGGTGTGAAAGCAATTTGCATTTGGTAGAAACCATACTTAGAATTTTTATCTTTTCCTGGATTAGTGATATGTGATACAATACTCTCCTGAGAGGCTAGAAAATGGAAACAAGCCAGACCTCCCAGTCAGTCACAGAATCATGAAAATACATAATTGATACTGAACTCTATAATATACACTATTCAGTAAATTACATAATGTACTTGACACTTTATTTAAAGATATGATTTATGTTATATCATTTTGCCCAACTGCATGTTATTGTAAGTAGGCTGAGCCTGTTTCAGGTAGGTTAGGCCAAGTTATGATGTTCACTTGGTTAGGTGTATCAAATGCATTTTTTTAATTGCCAAAAGACACATGCACTTGCCAGACAGAGACAGAAGGGAGGAAGAAAGCAACTCGCCATGGGTAGTCATAATGAAATTCTTTCTCTCCTTTTCCTCCATCCTATCCCTTTTTCCTCCATCCTGAGAGCATGAATGTAAATGTGCCCAGAATGTTTTTCAAGCTTCCATGGCCAAGATTTAAACTCTAGCCAACCATGTGGGATCTGATACTTTAGACACTAGCCCTGGGGCCAGCCCTAAATACATTTTTATTTACAATATTTTAATTTATGATGGATTTATCAAGACATAATATTAAAAAAGAATAAAAGATCATAAGCTGAGGAACATCTACACTGACTTCAAATTTATATCTGTTTCTATACTTCTAGTGATTGTCTTTAATGTTTTACTATACTTCCTCGAATTAACAAAGTCTAGCATTAAGCTATTCCTGAATAATAAAGTTACTTAAAACATGTTAGCATTGATCAAATTCTTTCCTAATTTATGTAACATTGATATCCAGTATTTCAGAATTGTTCTTTTAACTCACAAATTAGACACTAGTCCATTGTTTTATTGGGACAAGTTTTTTTTATTATTATTTCTGTGATAGTTTTCACTGTTTCTTCAAATGATTGTAAGACAGAACCTAATGAAGATGGAAAAAATTATCTTTTGTAAATAATAATCACCATCTTTTATATAAAAACATGACCCACAATTAGTACAGCTTGTATTTTGAATTAGAAACACTCATACAACATTACATACTCTGTTCCACAAGTGGCTACTGGCACCTAATCCTGAGTTCAGAAAGGTAAATTATACCCATAGCCTTGAATAGGCTGGGTAATTGGCTCCAGATAAACATCAAACTCATGGCCTTGGCTTTCTCAACATTATGTGTTAACTAAATGAGCCAATCAGTAAAGTCGACCACCATGGGTGGATCATTCCCACTGAAGTAAAAAGGCTGGTTTTTGTGCCTATTTTCAACCACTATAAAGATGCATACATAGAAGTACACTCTCTGGTAAACATAGACGAAAAGACTAAATTAGAAAAATACTATTTATCTCACCAATATAATAAATGACCCAGACAAGCATCATGATTAATATCAAAATAATTGGGTAAAAAATTTAGAGAGAATCAGATAATGGTACAGTCCCTCATATCATTCCACAGATTATGTATTACATGCAAAGAGAAAACTACATGTTACAGTCGAGTTTTATCACAATCAGAACTTTAACCAAGGGGCTGGCAAGTGGCATGGTAGTTAAGGCACTGGACTTCCACATGGCCAACAGCAGTTCAAGTCTCAGACCTGGTGGCTTGCTTTCTCACTTTCTTTTTCTCTCTCTCTGTCTCTCTGTCACTCTGTCTCTCTCTGGTCAAATTAAAAAATAATAATAGAAAATAAAATTAAATAAATAAAATAATTCTTTTAAAAAAAAAAAACCTTAACTGAATGCATAAATTTGGCATGACCAACAGTGAGACAACCTGATATCTGCTGCCTCTGTGTAATACCAAAAGAAATAGCAACATCATCTGTGCAGTATCTTGCCAAATATATTTAGCCTGATTCTAATAATGAGAAAACGATTTAAAAATTTCAGAATGCAGGACATTGTCCAAGAAAATTAGTCTGTGGTCTTCAAAAAAATAAATAAATAAAAGTCAATGTCATTTAAACAAACAAGAAAGAAAGCCAACAAAGTGTTTAGTGTAAGAACTTTGATTTTATTTTTAAAAAAAGCTATAAAAGACATATATAGACAGTATACTAGATAATACTGAATGAATATTATATTTAAGTTTGAGAATAGCATTATAGTTCTACAGCAGACTGTCTTTAATCTTAATATTTATAAACTGAAGTAGTTAAAGATGAAGTACAGTGATTTTGCAACTTAGACTAAGACTGTGAGAAAGGAAAGAAGGATGGGAGGGAGGAAGGGAGCTGTGGCAGAAAGGAGAAGAGGAGGAAAAAGAAAGAAGAGGAGGAAAGGAAGGAGGGAGAGTGAGAAAATGTTAATAATTAAATGAAAGATACATAAATTTCCATCCATTCCTTTTTTGCTTTTTCCTTTTTAAGTTTTTTACCATAGGGTACGTGAACTCACAAGAGAGAGACAGAAAGAGACAAATAGAAGGAAATGGAAAAATCAACCTCAAGGAGGAATGGCCACACTGCAATCCCTTTTCCTTTACTCTCCTCAGAATTTTGGGCATACACGCACACATACACACTCACCTGGGGTAATTTTCAAGCTGCAGAGACTTACACGTGGTCAGTCATATGGGAGTCCAACACCTTAACCACCTTAACTGGCTTAGCCCCAGCCAACCCATTTCTCTAGTCTTAATTTTCTTCAGGCCTAGCCTGGTGGCATAGTTGGTAGCAAACTGAACTTAAGATCCAGAAGCCACATAGCTAACCATGGGTTCAGATACCCAGACTAGCCTACAAACACACTGGGTATGTACGAAAGATCCATGAAATAACTAAACAAGAACTCTAACCTGAAATGAAGTTTAAGAGATTTAGAATGGCTACAGTTTATAGTTAAGGGCTGATAAACACTGACACAAAAATCTAAACAAGTGTGGCATTGCCTTGCGGAGAGATCTTAAAACAGACTGACTACAAGATTATCCAGATGACCTGCTGTCTCAAGCACTCAAGATTGTCTAGGCTGACCTGATGTCATAATCATTCAAGACCACAATCACTCAAGGTCTAGCTGAAAGCTAACATTTCAATGTCCCTTCTTGCTTAGAAATCACTGATCACTAACTTACTCCAAGGATACTTATTATCTCATAATTAGTTGATAATGCAAAAGAATAATGCAGCAAAATAATATATTATTGATGATTTGTGAAACTATACTCAGGCTCCAAAATGAGGGTCTGCACACAGATAGAATAGATTCCTAATTGTTAGACTGTGTTAACATCTACTAACTCTTAGATTCATTTAAAATATTGGGCTGCTAGAAAAGTCATGATGCACTTTTGCATGGAAACAGAAAAATATGTCACAGCTTTTCCAACAACCCAACAGAAGCCAATTGTAATAACGAGTTAGGGAAATAAAAATTTTCAGAAAGCTTAGAATCAATTTCTGGTCATTCTGGATAGTTGAGAATGTATATCATTCTCTCTCAGAAGAAACTGAGAATTTCAAGGGTGGTTACAAAATTAAGTTTTACTCTGAATAATAGCAGTACACTTGAATGTTCAAGCCATCAGAGCAAATACATATTTTGAAGGTATACAGTAATTTCAAAGAGTGATGTGGTTATAAGGGATGTTGTGACATGTAACACAAACTTCAATGAACGTTGATTTCTGATTTTGTAAATTCTTTCCCATATTCATTAAACACAAACATAAGTCAGTCCCATAACTGCCCAAATAGCTAGTGCTTTATATAAATTATCTACTCAAAAAGTATCATTAGAGTACACAGCCTGAGAGGTTGTTTTTTTTTTTTTTTGTTTTTTTTTCCCACTATAGAGTGCGTGCGCTCGCCAGACAGAGAGAGACATAGAGACAGAAAGCGAGAAATCACCCCCCAGGGAGGATGGTCACGCCGCAGTCCCTTCTCCTCCATTCTCCTCTCGGGATCTTGGGCATGCACGCACACGCGCCCAGCGTGAGTTTTAAGCCACCGGGTCTGGGATGCGAACCACGGTCGACTACGTGGGAGTCCAGCGACATAGCCATTACGCTAACTGCTGGTTCCCAGAGTACACAGCCTGAAAATATTAAAACTGTAAAAAGTAAACTTGCTTAAATATTAAATCATGTAATAAAGAAAACACAATTATTTTACCTAGTAATAATTTATCTGTGATACTTCTGATGTTTACTCCTGTCTCAAAAAGAGCATTTTGTCCGGTACATGCCTTAATCTCCTAAGGAATTTTTTATTTTTTTTTAAAAATGTCCAGGATTGAAGATTTATCTCGTTATTTTACATTTTTATCACTAACAGTTTCTTTTTTCTGTTAACACTAGTTCCTTGTTATGTTTAATACATTACTTTTTTTTTTTTTTTTCTTGCTTAAGCTGAGCAGGTCAAAGCATGTACTGACAGCATGATCACACTAATCGACTCCAGGTTATTTCAGCTTCACCTAAAGGACTCATCTTAGGTTCTGTTTCCTCATTCATCTCTACCTTCCTTACAATAGAACGACTGACTTAAAGTGCTGGAAGGGATCTTTAGACCATGTAGTTGAACATTTTCCAATATGGATTCTGAGAAGTCTTCATGATTTTTACAGACACACCTTCATCTTTCAACTAGCAATCCAGAAAGCTTCTCAGAAAACTGGCACTTACAGTAAAAACTTGATGTCTTTATTTTAGGCTCATGTACTTGGTTATTCCCTTTTCTTTAATTCTTAATCTTTTCCATTTTTTTCTTTTTCCTCTGTGGACCATTAATGACAAAGTTTCTGAAAAAGCCATCAAATTTATAGACTGTAAAACTGAACATATGTATATTCACAGAAAATTTATAGTTTTCACATAAAGTGCTGACCAAAATGTAATTACAGAAAAATTTATGTGCAAATTATGTCCCAGATGTTGCAGGTTGGTTATTTCAAAGATGTTGGGTAAAAAGAACATGAATGAAAAGAAAGAGTATAAAACAGAAAAAACTACAGCTATGTTGCTTCAAAATGACTTCACAAGAATAATAACTCATTTTTAAGACAGAAAACCTAATTGTATTTACTTTCTTTTAATTAAGGATGAATTAATGATATCATCACAAAGTTCAAAAATCAAAAAATATGAATGCCTCCTTCCCAGCCTGGTCTCTGTCCATTTCGTTTTTGACCTATCTACAATTTCAGAATAATTGCCTTTATTGCAGCTGTGTGTCTTTTCAAAGAATTTTACATACATTAAAAATAATCAAATTCTTATATGTGTATATCTACCCTGTAGTTTAGTGGTTAAGGGAGCCTGATATCATATGGCCAGTAGCAGTTCAAATCCGAGCCCTGAGAGCTTGAAAAACACACCAGCAACAAGTGATTATAAAACATGTTAATCCTTTGGCTACAAGGCTGAGTTCCTGACACAAAAGTTAAGTGAGCTGATAGCCATAATGGTGTCAAAAACTTGAATTCCTGGCACTTCTTCTTAATCAAGACAGTGGCATGGGGACTAGCCGATGGCATAATGGTTACATCACTGGACTCTGACATGGCTGACTATGGTCTGAGTCCCAGACCCAGTGGCTTGAAATCATGTTGGGCGCATGTGTATGCATACCCCAAATCCTAAGATGAGATTGGAGAAAAAGGGATTGTAGTGTGTAGCCATCCCCCCTGGGGGGTGATTCCTCGCTTTCTGTCTCTCTTTCTCGTCAGCGAATGCACATGCCCTAGCAAAAATCTCTCCGAGAAAAAAAAAAAAAAAAAAAAAAAAAAAAAAAATAAGACAGTGGCAGTTTATTTATTGTTCCAGTTCTGTGGGTAGCTGGGTGTAGTTCCCAGAGGCTTGGCCTTGAATCTAAGTCTCAGCTGTCATGAAGATTCTCTCTAATGCCTTCCTATGTATCTACATTTTTGGGAAATTATCTGAGGGGAATTCTTTTGTTTGTAATAAATACTCTAATAAATTCTATCTCACAGGGCTATTGTGAGGCTCAAATGAGATGCTGCAAAATATTAACTAATGTATTATAATTGGTATTATGAGAAACTTTTAAGCTTGCATTCATAAGAAAGTATAATATTTCATTGTATTAAGCACGGCTGACTCTGTATCTCATCCCACTTTTACTGAATGGTCTCTCTAAACATCGCTTTATACATTCTCTGGCCATTTGAGAATAGTGAACAGTAGCTAAATATATATTATGTTATTGATTTTACTATGAAGATCCTGACCTAAAATGTATTTAAAACCGTTCACTAATTAAAATTTCTAATGAAAGTCATTTTCCCCAGGGAATTTTTTAGTATTCAGCATCCTTGCAGTGTTCCCTATCTCTGAGTTTCTAAGACAAAGAACCAAGATCTTTAGGGTCAGCACCACGTATCATTCCTGATTGCACTAGGCCTGACATATAGTAGATATTCAATAAATATTCATTCAAATAAACTAAATTACAATCAGAAGAGCAATAACGTGAAGACTCTTGTCAATTTTATAAACCCTTTGTAGAGGGATTCAATTAATGCGTGAAGAAGCTCGCACTGGTCAGAAAATATTTCACTTTATTGCCTTGTAGGCATTTTTTTTGTTGTTGTTCCAAATTTATTACTAACTTCTCTAATTTTATACAATGTAAAACTCATGGATAAAATAGCTATATTGTTTTTGCTTAGAAAAAAATTATTTAAGCCATACAAAATCTAAATGCATTTCTTCTCCCTTATGGGTAATTAAGAGGCAGTTATACATGTGTAACATGTACAGAAGCCAACAGACAGAAACTTGATGTGTGGATCATTATTGATCACAGACAGAAGTGACCTGTGATCCTTACGGAGAAATAAGTATATTTCTCCTAGATTCTTGTGGGAGAAATGCTGACTCATCTGTGAAACAACCTCAAATAGTAATTCTTGTGCCAACAGCCCTTCTTAGCAAACTACAAAAGAATATTTGGATGAAATTTTAACTAGATGCTCCTGGATGATCTAAAACTATGAGATCACCAAGACATGGACTAGGGATATAATATTTTTCTCTTTTCCTTTAGAAGTATAAGGGTTTTTTTTCATTTAAACATAAAAACTTATCCAAAAGTAATGAGCCATCCTTTTGGGTCATCTGATGACTAGAAAAATATAGAAAAATACATCATGGACTTTTCTGACGACTCAATATGTATATTTCAGTTAAATGGTTTACCTTAAAGATTATTCTGATTATGAGGCAGAAGAAAGCTTAACTTTATTTCTTTTTTTTTTTTTTTTAAGAATTACTTTGTTTAACATTTATTTATTTATTTATTTATTTTTTTTATGTGACCAGAAAGGGAAAGAGTGAGAGGGAGAAAGAGAGAGAGAGAGAAAGTGAGAAAGCAAGCCTCCAGGTCTGGGACCCAGAACACAGGCAGGCACGTGGGAGTATAGCAACCTTAACCACCATGCCACCTGCTGATCTCACTTAATTTTATTTTAAACTTATATCTTTGCCATTTTTTTCCATGTTAGAATTACAGTTCCTAGCATATATCTAATATTTGTAAATATTTACTATCTTTAACATCTTAAATAGCATGAAGCTTTTGATATTTACTTCCATAAGGCAACCAGCAGGATGCAGAATATTTCTGTCTAAACTTATCAAAAGACGGAAGATTAAAGATTATGAATTTTCCCTCTGAAAAGATAAAGGCAAAAGAAAGTTTTACTGAAATAAGCAAAATCATGGAAGTGAACATAGAAAAGGTTTCCAAATGTGACAATATTAATCTAGTTTCTTTTCCTCTTAAATATGCCCAATGTTTTGGACCAAAAAAGGATACACAACTTTAATGGAGTTGAAAGATGAATGTAAAGCTCTGTCAAGAACTCCCTCCTTCATAGTCTTTCCTTTCCCTATTCCGCTAAAAACTAAAGATTGATTAGACTGGGCAGGCTTCTTTTTGAAAACCAGAATCAGTCCCAGGAGGGTTATAATTATTAAACATTCATACCACAATGCAAATTATTGCATTTCTTTTATCCTAAAATGCTACTTTTTTCTATTTCAAGCCTTTGAAATCAGGTACTTTTTATAATTTGTGTGTACTTTCAGTAAGTAGCTTTTTTTTTCCCTCCAACAACTAGACATTTCAACTGCCACCTCTACCAGCAAAATAGAATTGAGTACCAAACTTCTTCCCATTGTTCATGACCAAAGAAACGACTCCATGGCATTTGTCTGGTGAATCCAAGAGGATCACAGATACAAACAAGGCTGCTGACAATTTGAGTTCTGACATCTATAAAAGTGAAGTTATCCCATTATCTGGATATCTTCCCAAACACAGAAAGCCTAAAGAAAAGATGATGGATAAGTGCAAATAGGACAAGTGTCCAGGACTTGATAGGGCAGGATTCACTGATTATATGAGGTAACTAAAATCACAATCAGGATATGGCAGACTTCCTAGGGCATTCTTTTCTTTATTGAACATTAAAGTATACCAAATCAATAAATTTCTAAGTTTATTTCTTTATTAAATGAAAGAAAGTGTGAAAGACAAGCACACTCATGCTTTCATGCTGTGATCCTCCCTAGCCTTCCCAGCCAGCCAGGATCACAGGCACATGCACGACACTCCTGTACTCCCTGTGTACAAGTCAACCCAAAGCTAAACCCGTATCTTATATGTGGCTCCAGCCTCTCAGAGCAGCTCACTACTGCTATACCACTGCAGCTGTAACAAAATATCCTAAATTAATACTTCTTTTTTCTTTTTTTGGAGAGGTTTTTGCTATAGGTAAAGACAGAGAGAGACAGAAAGACAGAAAGCAAGAAATCACCCTCCAGGGGGGATGGCCACGCCGCAATCCCTTCTCCTCCATTCTCCTCTCGGGATCTTGGGCACGCACGTACACGCTCCCGGCGTGAGTTTAAGCCTCAGGGTCCGGGACTGGAACCGCGGTCAACTACATGGGATTCCAGCGACATGGCTATTACGCTAACTGCTGGTCCCATTAATACTTCTTTTTTTAAGGAATTATTTTTATTAGTAGTACTAGTAGTACTTAACTTGCTATAAGGCACATGTGATGTGCAGAGAGAGAAGGAAAGTTAGAAAGAAAGCCACCATGTCTGGTAGTCAAACTACAGTCAACCATGGGGAGTCCAGTGCCTTAACCACCATATCATCTGCTTCCCACCCCCAAAATTAATAATTCTTTTTTTTTTTTTTTTTGAGAGGATTTTGCTATAGGGCGCATGCACTCGCCAGAAAGACAGAGAGAGACAGAGAGACAGAAAGTGAGATATCAACCCCCATGGGGGATGGCCATGCCACAATCCCTTCTCCTCCATCCTCCTCTCGGGATCTAGGGCACGCATGCACACATGCCCAGCGTGAGTTTAAGTCACCGGGTCCAAGACTCGAACTGCGGTTGACCACGTGGGAGTTCAGCGACATAGCCATTACACTAACTGCTGATCCCCAAAATTAATAATTCTAAAGACAATATCCACACAATAACACTTTCAGGCAAAACTGCTTTAAAATCCAGTACCTACATTCTAATCTGAAGTCAGAGAAAACTATCTGCACCCTATCCACGTAGGAAGTCACCATTTTGCATGGCACCATTGTAACAGCTCAGTCAAAGGCTAAGAAACAGGAAGTTTAAGGTGTTGGGTACTGGAAAGATTTTGAACTATGGTCCATTGGATGTTTCCAATCATTTCTGGCATATTTGATAATAACGTACAAGTAAAACCTAAATGTTCATGTGTAAGGGAATTTTATGTGCTCTACTATGTGAATTGTGAATGAAAAGGAATCCTGTGTTCACACCATTCCAGTGGGCATTGGTTGTGATTCCTCCTTGGCAGAGGAAAAAAAAAAAAAAAAAAAAAAGTCTCTCAGCTGTCACCACTTCTACTTGTCTCAGTTTGCAGGTCTGTTCTTACAGAACCATTTTTAAAACTGACAGCAATAACAACAAAGCATGCCAGTAACTGATATGCCAAGAGGAGGATTTCCATACTGCTGCAGGCTTTGTAGATGCTCTGACACATGCTGGAAAGCCACCTTTTGTATATAAGCATTGGATCACCTGATTTCACTGGTGGAACAGTCCTTGAAACAATAGAACTCGCATACTTTCTGTTAGATGAATAAGACTGAGAAATGTGAAGTAGATAATAAGGCTTTTCCATTCATCAAATATGTCTGCTATGTTCTCCAAATGACTTAAATGCAAGTACCTTTTTCACTCACTTCATTTTCCCAGAATATAAAATATGATTTTTTAAAATGTCTAGTAAATGTTTATAAAACTTAAAGAGAGTATTTTGTGGCATGTGGTAATTAAGAGGATACAGTGACTTTCAATACATTTTCCTGAAGCTCTAAATGCAGATATATCTAAGTTGAAATCCCTTTTAATACCATAATAAAGAAAATTGGCTTCATATTATGAAGAATAATTGTTTTGTTCATCTGTACCAGTTGTGCCTCACTGCAATACAATTATACTGAAACAAAATGGGATCTAGAAATAATCGCTCAAATGACTGTCTGTGACTATCAATTTCAAATCCTCTGTAAAAGTTACTCCTTGTGTCAGCAGGTGCATCTGAAAGTATTAAAATTGTAGAGTGATCAAGCACGAAAAATTTTTAAAAAGACACACAGTCAATTATCTATTATTTAAATAATTTAAGGGTCACTTCACAAATTTTAGATTTCTTTTTCTTTTTTTGGAGAGGTTTTCGCTAAAGGGCGCATGGACTCCCCAGAAAGACAAAGAGACAGAGACAGAAAGTGAGAAATCACCCCGCAGGGGGGATGGCCACACCACAATACCTTCTCCTCCATTCTCCTCTCGGGATCTCGGGCACGCATGCACACACACTCAGCGTAAATTTAAGCCACTGGGTCCAGGACTCAAACCATGGTCGACTACATGGGAGTCCAGCGACATAGCCATTAAGCTAACTGCTGGTCCCGACAAATTTTAGATTTTTTTAAAAAAAATACGCCAACTCAGAATTCATATCATTTCATGAAAGCAGAAAAAAATTAGCTATATTTGCATAAGGCATTGAATTTGGCCTCTTTTTTTCTGACTATATGAAGATCAGTTCTAGATTAAACTTTAATATTAAAATTGCCATCAAAAAGTTAGTTCCTGGTCATCACTCTATATTTCATCTTGAAAAGCTTATTTTGTTATGTCTTTCATTTCTGTCATTTTGCAATTTATCCAAGATTCTTATTTCATTATAGACACCCTCCTCAGGAAAATAATAGTGGCAGTGATTTATTGAAAATATTATGAAGAAGTTAAAAAGTGAAATAAGATAGTGTATGAGATGGGGAAAATGCTCTTTCCATTCCACCAATATGTAACTTCATTTAACTTCTGTTCTTGTTTGTGTTTGTTTGTTTGTTTGTTTTTTCAATGTAAGTTGTATTAGATGCCTAAGAAAAGTCTATAAAATATCTTTTTCTTTTGTTTTCCTTTTTTTCTGGCTATAGGGTGCATGCACTCACCAAAGAGACAGAGGAACAGAGAGAGAGAAGGGGAGAGGGCAAAAGCTCCTCCTGATGGGGTATGATCACACCATAATCCCTTCTCCTCCATTTTCCACCCTGTTAGAATTTGGGGCACACATGCACTCATGTTTCCCAAGTGCCAGGACTGGTACTTTGACCATGCAATCATCTATGTGGGATCTGGCTCCCTTAACCAGCAGATCACAGAAAATGGCCCCATAAGATATCTTTAAAATCTGAGTAGAATTTATCTGCAATTTAGCAGTCTTTTCTGAGGTCCTGAAATCTGAGGTAGCTCCAACTAATTTTTTGTCTATACCATCTTCTATGAAATCATTGGTAAAGGAGTCATGTCTGAAAGTTAGGGAATGAATTTTATTATTGATTAAAAATAATATCAACAATACTTTTATTGATTAAAAAAATAATAATAATCCCACACTTTAGGGAGAATTCAGGATGGAAACTAGACAAAGAACATAGATCATGTCTAATCATCATTGACTTATAAAATAGAATACCATTGACACCTAACCCAAAGAAGCAAAGAATTCCACATCACCACTGATTTTCTATTTTCCTGCAGTGTCTTTCATTCCCTATTTTACTTATGCTCATTAAAAATACTGGGCCAAACATTACCAGTAAACTAAAGTCTAGGCTTTCCACCTTTCAAAGATATAGTCTTTAACCTTATCTATTATATAGAATTGTTAGTAAGTTAAAAAGATTTTATTAAAAAAATGAGTAACATGGGACCAGCGGATGGCATAATGGTTACGTCACTGGACTCCCATGTAGTCATTTGGGGTTTGAGTCCCAGACTTGGTGACTTAAAATTCATGCCAGGCATATATGCAAAATCCTGAGAGGAGAATGGAGGAGAAGGAATTGTGGTGTGGCCATAACTCTGAGGGGTGATTTCTCACTTTCTGTCTCTCTGTCTCTCCGGTGAGTGCACGCACTTTATACCAAAAATTTCTCTCTAAATAAAAAAAAGCAAATAATTGCACTTTCAAACAAACAAACAAACAAAAATACACACAACCAAAACAGTACAAAATGACTTGCAGAGGTCTCTCTCTTTTTACTCAATCCTATGATCTTACAGGATGATCAAAATTTAGGAAAAATTCTTCACAAATACAGAAAAATCATCTAAAAGTTAATACAGTGCCTTAGAAAAAGACATGGATTTGAGGTCAGAAAGACTTACTTCAGAACTGTAGCTGCATCTCCTCTCCTACACTGTGTGTTTAGTTTTAAGCTCCCTTACCTGTGGTCTTCCAAAACTGATTATACGTATAAAGTTGAAGGTTCTTATGAGAATTAAATGAGGAAATATAGCATAGGGGCTGTAACATATGGACTTGATAAATAATAAAAATAATAATTTAATAGTAATAATAATAACAAACATGAAGACATTGTCTATTTGGAGTCTACTTTGTATGTCACGCCCTAATCTAGGTGCAGCCACAATTTATCTCATCAAATTATAATAACCTTATATTAATTAGATCATGAGATTTTTGCCACTTTCATAGTTGAGTCAAGTGAGATTCAGAGAGGCCCAAATGCACAAAGTCCCTGAATTCATAACCACTACGCTACATTGTCTCATAAATTTTTCGGTTTTTGATAGTAGATAATAACAACAATATCTATGGCATTTGTTCATAGGAATCATTTTCTATAGTGCGTATTTTGGAAGCTCAGAAGTGTAGAAATCTCTTGGCTCTAAATTTTATGTTAATTGAAACATACTTCAAAGGCTATCACTGAGGTAATAAAAAGTGAAGTTAATTGGAAAGTATGAAGCTGTGATTGATTCCCTAGGGCGTATGTTGGCTTTTCTTCCTGGAGCATTTAGGAGTGGGGTTTATCCTCATTAAAAGAACAAGTGTTTTAGGAGCTATTTCATGGCCTTTCCACATGGCATGGCAAGAGATCCACATTGTTTTATCCTTGATCCCCTAAACAATTTTTTTCTGTTCTTCAGAAGAGTCTCAAATGACACCCTCATAAGTAGTAACTCTTATGAGAGACACAGTGGGAAGATGGATAATAAGCTTACAGAATAATCTGTTTTTCTTGAGGATAAATGACAGTCTTCTGTTTTCTTTAGAATTTATATTTCCCTTTTCTAAGAATAAATAAGCCCTCACATTACATTCTAGATCATGATCTCTGAGCTTTATTAGGCACATTTCTGTAAAATATTAAAGAAAATCATCTTATCACTTAGAAAAATTTAAGTGAATGACTTTTTATTGTGAATACAGATAGTTTATTTTTCTTAAATAATATGAGAACTAGAGTAATCCTTTATAACAAGTAGGTGCACTTATCTGCTGCTTTTCCCTCTAATATAGAGCCTAATTTCAAGTTTTCTGTAAGTATTTATAATTTATTTATAAGAACTTCAAGACAGTTTGTATCCAGATCAGAGAGTAGGGTAATGATGATAACTTATGGCAAGAGATTCTTTTATAAATTGCAAAACATTAATGCTTTGTTTTGATTTACTCCTCTCTCCTCAAATCTAGATGGTTGAATTCATAATCACACTCTATCCTCTGGGCAAGTATCATGCTGATTTATTAGGTGTGGAACTTTTAGTCATTTCTGTTCTTAGGATGTAATTCATCAAAACCTAGAAGGAAGTGACTTGGACAAGGCTGGAACTCTTGGATTTTAGTTGTAGCTCAGCAACCCTGAATGTCATTAGCCTTGGATGAGTTTTTTTTCTGGCCCTTAGTTTTCTCAACTGAATAATAAGAAGCTTAAACAGTTTATTCTCATGAACTGCTTTTGGTTCTAAAATTTTATGGTCTTTAGGAGAGATGTTTAATTTCATTTTTTTAATTCATAAAATGAGAAAGTAAAATATTCTGACTCATCAAAGTATGCAAATATTAAATTTTAACTGTTTAACACAACAGTCAAACATTATTGATAATGATTATTTATTTATTTATTTATTTATATATGTTCAATTACATTGTTTAGCTTACAAAGTGAACATTTCAATATGTGAACATTTCTCCCCAGTCAGTTGATCAAAATATCTTCAACAGATAACACCACATCTCCCCATCCCATCAATGCTCTGCCTCTGTATCCCTCCTCCAAATGTCCTTCCCTAGGCCCCACTCCTCCACACACACCATATCTGGCATTCACACCAACCCAAATGCCCCCGTACAGATGAATGGATTGAAAAACTGTGGGACATATACTCTATAGAATACTATTCAGCCACAAAAAACAACAAAACCCTGGCTTTTGACAGAAAGTGGAAAAATATGGAAGATTTACTACTGAGTGAAGCAAGCCAGGCTATGAAGGAGAGACATTGTATGTCCCCACTTAATATATACTGAGTGTCTGAACTCTATGACTGAAACTGATTGACTAAAAGATATACAAACACAAGAAATGATTATTTTATTCTTCATGCATACTGCCCTTCCTAGAAAGTAATGTTTATATATAATTGCCTTAGAATGCTGTATTATTCAGATAGTCACATTTACCAAAAAATGTATCTATGGTGCATAAATTCTGAAAGCAAACCACTTCTTAGTCTCTATTTTTACCAATCTTTTAATTATTCTGTTTGTCATTCATTCAGTATGCATTCAAGAAGCATTTATTGGGCATTTACGTGATATGACAGACATTTTACCTTTTACGTTACACATTTAATTCACCCAGAAATTCTAAGGGGTATAAAAGTTTACATCTAGTTCAAAGATGAAGAGCTGATAAGTGGAAAGAGGAGAGCAGAATTTGGAAACCCAAATATTTTTATTGGTTCTACAGACCCCTTCCCTATTTTCCACCCTGCCCCTTGTCCCAGTAGGCTAGCCTGGTTGGATTATATCATCGAGCAGTTAGTGGGTCCTAGAAAGAGACACTAGGGAAGGAATGAAGGGAAGAGGATTGAGATCCTTATATCCCTGCCTCTCTTCCTGCAGGTTCACCTGAAGCTGGCTGTGTCCCTTAAGCATAAAGTTCCACTCTGATTGGTCTTCCCTACATAGTCCTCTCCATTCAGTTTAGGGTCATGCTCTTACTCTAGCAGGTCTAGTAGTGATAACATCTCTAAAGTACTGTATTTATTGACCATTTCTTGTGTGTGTGTGTGTGTGTGTGTGTGTGTGTGTATTAGTTCATTCTTTTTTTATTATTTTTAAAATTTATTTTACATGTATTTACCATACATCTTTACACCATACAAAATGGACTTTCCAGGCATGAATATACTGCATATATGTCCATTCAAAGTTATTACCATACACATGATTATCAGAAGGTAAGTTACTATTTACGCACCCCTTAAATTTTTTACTTCCCCCCCACCTTGATTCCCTCCTGGGCCCCCATTGTCCACTCTACTCACACACTGTTTCTAAGATCCATAATTGTTTTTCCTCTTTTTATACCCTGTAACCTTTTAGTTTTTACTGTAAAGTGCGACCATTTCTTACATTTTGCCCTTGCCTTGGGAAATGGTCCCTTTTTAATCCCATTTCAGATTAAGCTAATTTGAATGTTCCATCTCTTTCTTGCTGGGATCCTGACTGATACAATCACCAAATCTCTTTCTGCTATGTCGTGCCATTTTATAAGTTAGGACATAACAACTACCTATTTAGTCAAATCTCTTCTAGTCATGACAACAACAGCTAGTATTTCAAAGACATTACCATTGTTCTGTTCTTATAATTGTTTTATTAGTTACAAACTTAAAGTCAGTAAGGCTCTGAGATTCAAGAATAATTAAATTCTACGATTGCCTCCATATGTTTGTATCAGAATGAATCTAACCTATGATAGGACTGAATAAGTGGCCCACTAAAAGCTCCCACCAACAGAGAATATCCTTAATATGTTATCGCTTTAGCTGCCTTCACTTCAAGGCACTGTCTAGGATTAAGATTGAAACAGAATTATAAGTGGAATGGTGTGACCACAAAAACGCTATTTTTTTTTAAGATGATCTTGCCATGTCATGGTCCTTCTGCTAGGGCTACAGGTGCACACAACCATGTCCAGCTTTTTTATTTTTTTTTTCAGACAAGGTCTGCTAAGTTGCCCACACTAGTCTCAAGCTCCCAATTCTTCTGCCTCAGCCTCCCAAGTCACTGACATTAAAGGTACACGCCACTATGACCAATCTTTAGGTTGGACTGGGAATCAAATCCATGCTTCTCCTATGATTCCAGCCTGTAGATCACAGTATCTTAACACACTCCATCACAGCTAGATCCACACTAATTTTTTCTTAAAGATTTTTTTAAAGAATCATTAAATTTTGCTGGGTTGTCAGAAAAGCCGTGACATATTTTTCTATGCAAAAAATGAGTCATGACTTTTCTGACAAGCCAATACTTATCATTATTGTTATTTTTTTAATTTGCTACAGGGCTAATTTCCAATTTTGTTACTTACGTTGACTGAAGATCAACATTTAACTCTTATCTATGTTCTTAAAACCTCCTGCATATGAAAAAGGTAGTGGGAAGGGGCCAGCAGATGACATAGCAGTTATATTATTGGACTCTCGCATGGTCAACTACGGTTTGAATCCCAAGCCTGGTGGCTTGAAACTCACACCGCGTGCATATGCACATGTGCCCAAACTTCAGAGAGGACAATGGAGGAGAAGGGATTCTGGCGAGGAAATCCCCCTGGGGCGGGGCTGATGGTTCACTTTCTGTCTGTTTCTCTGTCTCTCCAGTGAGCGCACACGTCCTACTGCAAAAATCTCTCAAAAAAAAAAATAAAAAAGTAATGAGAGAAATTTCTGTTGATTCTATCATATAGGCCAAATTCTAGGACTATTGTTAGGTATTCTTACATCCTGGCTGAGGAAGATACCTGTATACCAACATCCTTTTTTAAGTCAATTAGGTAATGAGCCACAAGGTGCTGGGATTTCTTAGCCTGGAGAAACAAGGACTGCTTAATCTGAATAATTTGACAGTAATTAAAATGACTTGCTTAAACCCTAAAAAAAGAAATCTCTAGGCTAAGCAGCTCTTATTCGCAAACTTTTGACTTGGAATTTCAAGTGTGGATTTCTAGGAGTCTTTGGAGCCACTCACATATGTGAAAAAACTTGTATATTGTAGACTAGAGAGACACCTCATGGCATTAATCAATGTCTCAAGCAAGGAGGCATAAAAACTGAAGTTCGCATGTAGAAATGGGCAATATGTCTGCCTCACTGGCTATACCAAGAAATACAGATTAATGGACAAGATGACTTGTATTTCATACACTCAGTCAACATCGGATTTTTGCTTTAATCTCCCACATGGACTCTTGGGAAGATACATATCTCACATCAATTATTGCTTTTGCTATAGATCCTTTATGTCAAATCCATGAAACATATCTAAAAGATGTATTTGAAATAGATACTTTTATTTTTCCTCAAGGCTTGAATTATCCTGAATAAGTTTTCAACCAAATGCCCAGACCTATAGCACTGGAAGACTGGACTCAAGTATAGCAATAACAACAAAATAAATCTCATGAGATCTTTTGATCTTTACCAGAAGATCGACCTAACCACCAGCCATCACCTATAATCACAAAGCCTCTCACTACCATATATTTACCCTGGTGATTTTAATATGGCAATACTAAATACTGAAAAAATTCTCATATTCTGATACTTTTTTTCTTATATTTTCATTATTCTTTTCTCACCAGGGAACCAGCAATGAATAATTTTAGTGACTACAAAAAAATGCTTCTTTTGTTTGAAAAATAGAGGTACTGAGGATAAAATAAAGAATAACATTTGTTTAGAGGGAACAAGGCAATAATTTCTCCTTTCTATCCAGATAGTGGACTTCATTTTTCTGTGTTATGTAGTAAGATGTAATAATGTATTTGGTCAGCTTTGTCCCCAAAGAGCTATTGATGTGATTTTTAAGAAGTTTTATTTTTCCCATTATTATGTTCACATAAAGGAATTCTCTCTTCAAAAGAAATATGCTAGAAAATAACCTATTATGATGCTGTAATGAATGTCCTTCACCAAATGCAGAACAGAGAGTCAAGGTAATAACTCCACTTATATCTATGCTGGGAATGACTTTATATCTCTAGTTTCCACCACAGAGTGCTCAAGAGGACTCCCTTGAAGAAATATTTTATCCCAAAGGGGCACACCTTTGACATATAGCCCTCTCTACTACCCACAAGTTTCTTTCAAACTCTCTCTTCAAACCATCTGCCATGTGTGCCTACTGGTCAAAGCCATTGGTCACTTATTAATCTCTAGCTACATTTACCATTTGACATAATCACTCCCTTCTCCCAACACTCCAGCTATTTGGTCTCTATTTAACTACTTAGACTTCTTCTCTTGGTTTCCTCATAATTGTCTGCTCATTCTCACCCATCTAAATTACTATGCACTCTTAGTCCTCTTAAATGGTGTGTTCTCTTAGACTATAGCCATAATAATTTTCTTATTGAAAAATCCTATCGACCACCTTTAAATGTCAACACTCAAATCAGTATTTTCAAGTCAGGTTACTCCACTGAGCATCTAGATCTAGGGTACCTAAATACCAAGCAGACAGCCCTATACAGGTGCTACAGAATTATCTGCCAAAATGGAACCATTATCCTCCCCAACTTTCCCATAACCAAAATGGTTTCTCCTTCTGCAATATCTCCTTGTCTTAATATTATCACCAAATCCACCTGGGCATTTAGTCCAGAGGTAACTAGCTTTCCCTGAGACCTTTACACAAGTAATAATATTTGAGTTTGATTCTAGTGAATAAATAGAAATGCACCAGTTTGAAAAGAGCATGAAAAAGTATTCTAAGAATGAAACCAGATTTTCAAAAAGTCATTGAGCTGAACTTTTTTTTTATTTATGTGTTCTTTAATTTAAAGTTCATTTAAAAATATAAAGGACAACGATGGAAGAAAAAAAAAAAAAAACACTGAATCATGAAACAGTATGATGTGTTTAGAGATAGATAAGAAACTGTGATAGTTTTTAAAGGATACAATAGATGTCAGCAGGAGAGGAAATGAAAGTATCCTGGACTCAAGTTAGAAAGGTTTTGTGTATCACAGTAAGGCTTTGTACTTTGTTATGGAAGCAATAGGAAATCTCCCATGATACCCCAAGAACTCTCTTTTAGCAATGTCTGTGGACCTTCACATTGCCACTACTGGCTTCCAAACCCCTATCACATCCATCCTGAGGGGTTCTTGGGAAACTTTAAGTCTCAAAGAGATACATAATATTTGTTGCTCAAGGTTCTTATGAGTTATAATAACATAGTACTACTCATGATCATTCATTTTTATTTTTATATTTACATTTAATTACATATATCTTTACAATGTATTACATTTCTTTTTCCAGCATGATTACCATGCACATCAGTCAAGACAAAGACCTTATTACCCATATAATCATCTTCAAATAGCTTTTCATAATTTTATTTTTCATAGCATTATTATTTATTCTCATTATTTTTAAATATTCGATAACTATATATCATTTGGCTTGTATAAAGAATTTAATCAACATGAAAAACTTCTCAAACCAATCCAGCTGAGAATACTCTGCATGTTATCAACATGTAACCATTTCTGTGTCCCACTAATGTCATGCTCCTCTATTTGTTCTCTTGCTCTCCTTCTGTATACTCTTCCCTTCTCCCTGCCACGCTGTACTACACTGCTTTTTAACTGCTCTTATGCCCTCCAATATTTCAATCTCTACCATAAAGATAGTTGGTATATATTAAGTGGGTACATACACTATCTTTCTTTCATATCCTGACTTGCTTCACTCAGCAATAGATCTTCCATATTCGACCACTTTCTATCAAATACCAGGGTCATGTTTTATGGCTGAGTAGTACTCCACAGAGTATATGTGCCACACTTTTTTCAATCCACTCATTTATTTGTGGACATTTGGGATGGTTCCATGTCTTAGCGATTGTGATAATAATGCAATAAACATTAATGTGCAAGCGCTTTCTGACTGAGCATTTTCCTGTCCTTTGGGTAGATAACCAGAAGAAGGGTTGCAGAATCAAGTGATAGTTCTATTTGTAGATCTTTGAAGAACCTCCATATTGTTTTCCACAGTTTACATTTCCACCAACACTGTAGGAAACTTCCCCTTTCACCACAACCCCACCAACACTCACCACTTTTTGTAATTTTAATCTTCACCATTCTTACAGGGGTTAGGTAATATCTCATTGCGGTATTAATCTGCATCTCCCTTATGATGAGGAATGTTGAGCATTTCCTCGATCTTTTTGGCTGTTCATATGTCTTCCTTAGAGAGACTTTTGTTCAGCTTTTTTCCATATTTTAATTGGGTTAATCATATTTTGTTTGTTTGGGGGTTTTTTTGTTTGTTTTTTGTTTGTTTGTTTGTTTGTTTTTTCGGGTAAGCCGCTTGAGTTCCCTGTGTATTTTGGTTAAAAGTCTCTTATCTGAGGTATATTTTACAAAAATATTCTCCCATTCTGAGGGTTGTCGATTCACACTAATTATTATGTCCTTTGCTGTGCAGAAACTTCTTAATCTAATATAGTCCCACTTGTCTATTTTAGGGATTATTGCCTGTGCTTTGGGATTCATATTTAAGAAGTCTTTACTTACCCCAATGTCTCCCAGAGTTTCCCCAGTGTTTTCCACCAGTAGTTCTATAGTTTGAGGTTTTGGGTACAGATCTTTGATCCATTTTGAGTTGATTTTTGTTAAGGGTGAAATATGGGGATTCAGTTTCATCTTTCTCCAGGTGGATACCCTGTTTTTCCAGCACCATTTGCTAAAAAGGTTTTCCTTTTTTCCCAGTGGATCCTTTGTCAAAGATCAGTTGGCTGTAAGCTTTGGGGTGTATTTCTGCGATCTCTATTCTATTCCATTGGTCTAGCTGTCTTTTTTTGTGCCAATATCATGCAGTTTTGATTCTCACAGCTTTTATGTATATTTGGGGGTCAGGGAGCGATATGTCACCCACTCCACTCTTATGCAGGATTGCTTTGGCAATATGAGGTCTTCTATGATTCCAGACAAATTCTATGATTGCCTTTTCTAGATCTGTGAAGAATGTCTCTGGTACTTTGATTGAAATTACGTTAAATATGTAGATTAATTTGGATAGAATTGTCATTTTGATTATATTAATTCTTCCAACCCAGGAACATGGGATGTCCTTCCACTTTTTTATGTAATTTTCAATATCTTTTTAAAGATTTTCATAGTTTTCTTTGTAAAGATATTTGACTTCCTTAGGTTTATCCCTAGGCATCTTATACATTTTGTGGCTATGGTAAAAGGGATTCCTTTCTTCAGCTTTACTTCACTCAACTTGTTATTTGTACATAGAAATGCTATAGATTTTTGGTTGTCAATTTTGTATCCTGCCACTTTATTGTATTCATTTATTTTTTCAAGAAGTTTTTTCATGGAAACCTTTGGGTCTTCTAAGTATACCATCATATCATCTGCAAATAAAGACATTTACAACTCTACTTTGCTACTTGAATGTCTTTTATATTATTCTCTTTTCTGATTGCATTAGCTAAGACTTCCAGCTCAATATTAAAAAGCAGTTAAGAAAGTGGACAGCCTTATTTAGTACCAGTCCTTAGTGGAAAAACTTTTAGCTTTTCCTATTTCAGTATAATGTTAGCTATAGGTTTTTATATATGGCTTTTATTGTGTTGAAAAATGACCTTTCTATACCAATCTTGCTCAGAGTCTTAATCATGAAAGGATGTTGTCTTTTATCAAATGCTTTATCTGTCAATTGAAATGATCATATGGTTTTTATCTTTCTTTCTATTAATACGGTGTATATTTATGGTCTTGCATATGATGAACCACCCTTGCATCCTTGGAATAAAGCCCACCTGGTCATGATGACTAATCTTTGTTATATGTTGTTAAATACAACTTGCAAGCATCTTATTGAGAATTTTTGCTTCTATATTCCTCAGAGATATTGGTCTGTAGTATTCTTTTTTGTTATATCTTAATCTGTTTTGGAAATGAGGACTATGGAGGCTTCATAAAAGGAAGTTTTCCTTCCTTTTGGATCTTTAGAAAAAATTTAAGTAGGATAGAGGTTAATTCTTCCTTAAAAGTTCTGTAGAATTCAGAAGTTTAGCCATCCAGACCTGTGCTTTTCTTTGTCAGGAGGTTATTTATTACTGACTCAATCTCATAGCTTGTTATGGATCTATTCACATTTTCTATACCCTCCTGATTCAATCTAAGTAGATTACATACATCCAGGAATTTGTCCATCTCCTCCATGTTCTCCTGTTTGCTGGCACATATTCACTCACAGTGTCCTCTAATGATATTTTGTATTTCTATTGTGTCTATTCTATTGTTGCCTGTTTTATTCTGTATTTGATTTATTTGGGTTTTTTTATCAGTATAGTTAATGGTGTGTCAATTTTGTTCATCTTTTCAAAGAACCGACTTTTGATTTTGTATTTTCTGTATAGTTCATTTATTTTCTATTTCATTTATTCCTGCTTGAATCTTTATGATTTCTTTTCACCTAGCACTTTTTAAATTGTTTTCCAGTTCCTTGAGACATGATGTTAGGTTATCTATTTGCCACATTTCCATCTTTTTCTTATGTACAATAACTGCTATGACTTTCCCTCTTATGACTGCTTTTATCATGTCCCATAGAGTATGGAAACTCATGTACTCATTATCATTTGTTTCCATAATTATTTTTATTTCAGACTTAATTTCTTCAGTAGTTAAGAAGTCATTCAGAAGTATGTTGTTTAGTTTCTATGTGTTTCTATATTTTCTAGGCTGTTTCTTGAAATTAATATTGAGTTTAATTCCATCATGGTCAGAGAAGATGTTGGATATAATTTCTATGCCTTTGAATCTGTAAAGACTTGATTTGTGTCCTATTGCACGGTCAATCTCTGAAAAGGTTTTATGCTGGGGTGAGAAAAATGTATATTTTGTGTTCTTAGGGTGGAAAGTTCTATAGATGTCTATTAAGCCCAAAGCCGATTCAATTTATAGTATCATTTAGGCTCTGTATTTTTCTGCTTACTTTTTGTCTTGAAGATCTGTCTAAAGGAGATAATGGGGTGTAGAGATCCCCAACAATTATCGTGTTGTACCCTATCCTTTTAGCTCCAGCAGTCTTTTCTTCACGTATTTAAGTGCTCCCTGAGTTGGACACATAGATATTTATAAGCATTATGTCTTCTTGCTGAATTAGCTCATTTACTATTATATAATGCCCCTCTTTGTCTCTTCTTACAGTCTTTGTCTTGAAGCCTATTTTGTCTGAAATCAATATGGCAACTCCAGCCCTTTTTTGATTTCCATTTGCAAGGAATATCTTTTTCCAGCACTTCACTTTTAGTCTATGGATATCTTTATCCATAAAGTGCATTTCTTGTATGCAACAGATAGAGGGTTTCTGTTTTTTAATCCATTCAGCCAGTCCATGTCTCTTCATTGGGGAATTTAATCCAATAACATTCAGTGTTATTATCCATATTTCCAGACCTGTTCCTATCATCAAGTGAGCCATTTTCTTGGTTGTTTTTTGTTCTCTTATAACTGTCTGTCTGACTTTTTAGTTTTCCTGGTATACCACCCCCTTCAGAATCTCTTGAAAAGCTGGTATGGAGTTGGTAAATTATTTTTGTTTTCCTTTGGCGGAGAGACATTTTGTTGGTTGCTCATATTTCTTGTGCTTCTGTGATTGTTCCTATTCATCTGGTGATCTATACATTCCTTCCTAAACTATTTAAGGTATCTCTGAGTGGTCAAAGGTTTACAGGAGTAGAAAATTGGTGATCTCTCTTCTGCTCTGCCTCCCTGTTGCTCACCAGAACCCTGCACTGTTGTCACCGGTCCTGGGTGACCCAAAAGCCTCCCTGTTTCTAAAGAACAGGTGTACCTGAAACTGAGCTGCTGAGCTTCAACTCAGGAGCAAAAAAAGATTGCGCAATGTGCGCTGTGCACTATCCAAAACACCAAAGTTCTGAGAGTTCAAAGACAAATGGAGGGGACGATCAGCTTTGGGTCCAGGATGTTTGGCCTGCAGCTGCCAGGCAGCCTGACCTCTGGCAAGGACCTTCACTTGAACCAGTACCTGAATGGGGCGGGGAGTGGTGCAAATTCATCTTAAAGTCTCATGACACTGGGGCAGGCAGGTGGATGGTAAGCTGGCTTCCCACATGATTGGCTGCAGTTCAAGTCTGACCTGGCGGCTTGCCTTCTTACTTTCCTTCTCTCTCTTTCACTCTGTCTCTCTCTAGTCAAATTAAAACAAATAAATAAAGTTAAATAAACTAATTCTTTAAAAAATATATGTTCTACAACACAAACATGAAGTCCAAAGGCAAGTGGGGGAGGGGATGAGCCATGAGTCCCAGCCGTTTGGCCCAGCAGCCATAGGCAGCCTCTCTTGTGATCATTCTTCATTACAACATTGTGGTGAATAGAATGTTGTATAGCCATCATCCATTTACCCATATTTTGGAAACAGAAACTCAATTTTGCTTTGAGGATCATGCCTTTCCCACAGAAGTCTTGGGTTTCCAGGACAGGTGACTCATCCAGTTCCTGAGTTTTTTTCTCCAACAACTGAGTCATGTCATCTCTCTGGCCATAGTCATTCTTCAGGGACAGACATGATTCAATCGAGACAAATTATTAACTCCAGATATTTATTTGAACTATTTAAGGAGATGTAATCTTTTCTACTGAATTTGAATCGGAGTAGATATACTTAGAGGGGAGCAACTGGAAAAGTTTATCCACAGACAGACTGTGGATGAAGTCAGCATAGAGTAAAAGTAAAGAATATCAGAAGCTCTGTACTGAGCACTATGGGAGACACAATAAAGTAAATGCAAGGCCCTTACCTTTCATCAGCTTAAAATATACTGAGGCTACATAATAATCATGACTAGAGTAATACTCAATTAAAAGAAGAAAATTGGGAAACTACTTTTTTCTACCCGTACTTCAAGGAGTCAAAAGAACAAGTCAGGAATTTTCCTCTTTTCTCTTTCAAAACAAACAGGAGAATCTCTGGAGCTACTCAAACTTGAAAAAAAAAAAATGATTTTGAAGAACTACAAATTGGGCATATAGGCTTTAATTTATCTCTTTTTCTTTCTTTCTTTTCTCCCCATCAGCTTACATTCTTAAATGATTCTTAAATATCAATGTATAGAAAGAGTTTTAAAAGAAATTTTTCTATAGAGCACATCTGCTCACCAGAGAAATACAGAGAGAGAAAGAAAGAGAGGGAAAGTTAGAAAACATCTCTCCCAGAAAAATGACCATGCTACAATCCTCCTTCCTCCATTCTCATTTTGGGACTTTGGGTATGTACGCACCCGTGCCCAGCATGCTTTCAAGCCACCAGGTCCAGCAATTGAACCATGTAGTCGGCCATGTGGGACCCAGTCACCTTAAGGTCTGTCTATGCCACCTAGCTGACCCTGTAACAATATTCTCTACCACCACATCCTGACTTTATTGCAAATTCTCTTAAAACCATGTTTTTTGGTAGAAAAGGAGAGGTGTTGGCATATGAATTTTAGAACAGTTGGACGGTAATGGAAACTTAGACTGAGAAATGCTCACATGATCAGAGTGCAATCCAGAAATAGTGATGGCAGGAAGATGCATTAAAAAAATGAAAATCAAGGGACCAGCAGTTGGCGTAATGGCTATGTCACTGGACTCCCATGTAGTTGTCTGCAGTTTGAGTCCCAGACCCAGTGGACTCCCATGTAGTTGTCCGCAGTTCGAGTCCCGGACCTGGTGACTTAAACTCACGCCAGGTTCGTGTGCGTGCATGCCCAAGATCCTGAGAGGAGAATGGAGGAGAAGGGATTGCAGCATGGCCATCCCCCTAGGGCGTGATTTCTCGCTTTCTGTCTCTCTGTCTCTGTCTTTCTGGCGAGTACACACGCCCTATAGCAAAAACCTCTCAAAAAAAAAAAAAAAAAAAAAAAAAAAAAAAAAAAAAAAAAAAAAAACTGAAAATCAGGAAATAGGCTGACTGAGACTGAAGAAGAACATAAGGGGATTCAGGCAGATCAGAGTGAAAAATATCAGTAAGTAAAACTGTCCAGGCATAGAAAAAGAAACTAGAAACTTTATTTATGTTTTTTTTTCCCAATGCTGCTGAGTGGAATCTAAGCAAAATAAAAAATATGAAATGGAAGCTCCAACAAGAGTTCTTTTGAACTAAATCTAAGGAGAGGACCTGAGACCAAGGTTCAGAGCTGAGGATCAGAGGATGGTAACTGTCTCATCTTGTAAAAGCCCCAGCACTGTTCCTATCTGGCTCATGCTAGAGCTAGTTATGAGGCCATCTGCTTGTAATGCTCACTCTGTGTGTGGCTTGTGCCCAGAAATCTCCACGCCTTCCAGCAAAGTCATTTTCACACTGTACCTGACAGACAGAGCATGTGTTTGTACTAAAACACTGCAGGAAAGAGGTACTGGGAGGAATCTGAAAAGCCTTGACCTTGAGCAAAGTAGTCTTAAAAAACTAGGGGCAATGGAATGCTGAGGAACCTACTAGATGCAATTCTTAGACCCTTATATCGTACTATGGTAGGAAAGAACATCTGCTTTTGGTTGCTTTGGGGGAAAACAAGCATGGTGATTCCACTCTGTTTTTAAAATAACTTCATTTTCTTTAGAGTATAGTAAATAAAGTGAAGTCAATGATAATTTGCAAATCTTAGTGAGGACTCTATTGCCAACTAATAAAACCTAAATTACTTTTCATAATCCTTTACAATCTAACCCCAACTTAATTTGCTACCAATCTGATCACGTGTCATATACTACAAGGCATACTCCAATTTTTACCATCCACAAATGTGCCATTCTCTTTAATGGCACTACTCCACTTAAAATGTAGTGTTTTCTTTTCTTAACCCTAACCCTACCCCAATCTTTAATCCTAACAGTTTGTGCTGGCCATGATGTAGTTTTCACTCCACAATAAGACAAATTTTAAGAGTATAAAATGCTAATAAAACATTAGAGATAAAAGAAGAATCAAAAAGAATGGTTATAACATTTGAATGCAGATGTTTATCCAAGAGATTACATGCCATGGTTCCCTGAAGAATTTCCAACATCTAGAGAACTAGATGGAGTGCTGGCTTCCACCTATATGAACTGATATTTTAAGAAATAGCCCCCTAGAATGTGTTCTTCATCATGTTCAATCTGAGTATCTTACAAAGGACGCTATATATTATTCAAGGTTCCTTGGATAAGAATCCTCAGCATAATTTTCTTTCTGGACTTCAAGACTAGGAATGATTGATTGTTCCTCAACGAAGCTACTGTTATGCATTAGCAACCATGAACATTACAAGTAAATTTGTAGTCCAACCATGGCAAGTACCCAGGACTCTATGGCAGAGGTCAGAAAAACTTTTGGTAAAGAGCCAAACAGTAAATATTTTCATCTTTTCAAACCATACTAACTCTACCATGACTACTCAACTCTGGCACTGTACTATGGTAGTAGCCACATATAATGCCAAAATGGGTATATGTCCCAATAAAACTTTATTTACAAAGACAGCCAGTAGGTTAGTTTTAGCTCATGGGCGGTAATGTCCTAAACTTGCACAATAGCATGCTTTCGAAACAAAATCTCAATCATTGTTCCATTTATTCCTTTCACTTACTTATCTCCCATTCTTCCTTACTCCCCTGTATTTATATATAAGACTACGATGTATGTAGTTGTGCTGCCTTTTTTGATATTTTCTGAAACCAAGCAAGTAATAAATACTGAAACAAAAGTTTTTAAAATACTTGTTTCTAGGCTTACTTTGTGCTTATATTTAAATAATAAAAGATATTTGCCAAAGTTAATAAGACAACAAAAACATTTCAGAAAGGATGGGCTATATTAAGGAATCTAGAAATTAGAAAGTCAGATTTTATTGTTATTTGTTTATTTATTTATTTTTTTCGAGAGGTTTTTGCTATAGGGCACGTGCGCTTGCCAGACAGACAGAGAGAGACAGAGAGATAGAAAGCGAGAAATCACTCCCCAGGGGGGATGGCCATGCCGCAATCCCTTCTCCTCCATTCTCCTCTCGGGATCTTGGGCATGCACGCACACGCGCCCAACGTGAGTTTAAGCCACCGGGTCCGGGACTCGAACCGCGGTCGACTACGTGGGAGTCCAGCAACATAGCCATTACGCTTACTGCTAGTCCCTTATTTTTTTTTTTCCTCTGGGTATACACCTAAAGAAAAATGCAGGAATGGTCCAGTGGTAGAAGAAATAAAAAACAGGTAAAACTTTGAGAAGGCACTAGAGGCTAACAGTAGACCATTTTTTCTGCTGATTCCTTATTTGCAAAGTAATGATAGTTACACAATAACTTACTGGCTTTTGTTAGTGTGTTTTTATATTACATGAAATCCATTTCCAATAGGCTTGTGTTCCACATGTCTACTCCCACTGTATAACCATCTACTCATCCCTGTCCTAAACCCTTTATAAATTAACTCATTCCAAAAAATACTATTGATTATTAGTAAATATTAATATTATGTGCCACATGCTATTCTAGACATCATGTATATAACCTAGCCTCATGATATTTGTTTCTCAGAGACAATGAATGAATAAATAAAATATCTAGTGAGATAAGGAGTGAAGGGGGGAAGAGCAGGGAGCAAAAAGATAAAGGTGGTGGAGCTTCTACGTTATGTTGATATAGAGACCTAAAGGAAGCACTGGGGCAAGTTATGCAGGTGTCTAAAAAAAGAAAGTCCCAAGGGAGGGTACAGAAAGTACCAAGTTCAAAGGTTCTGAGGTGGGAACTTGTCTGACATTATTAGAAATACATGAAAACCAAAGTGATTTATATTTGAGTTACATTTTAAAAAGATCTCCATGTCTGCTACACAGAAAGTGTCAATACATAACAGGAACAAAGGTGAAAACAAAAAGAGCAGTTAAGATATTCTAATTATCCAGACAAGAGAAGATGATGGCCTGGACCAGAGTATAGTAAAAGGTAATAAAAAGCTGTCATTTATATTTTTCTGGAAGAGGATTCTCTCAGAATTTGCTGGGTAGTTGGATGTGAGGGTATGAGATAAAAACAGGAGTCAATAAGGACTCCAGATTTTTTATCATAAAAATGGAAAAATGAAGATGGACATTACTGGAAACCAGCAGATTTCATAATGGTCACTTCACTGTACTCCCACATAGTTGACTGCAGTTCAAGTCTTGGACCCAGTGGCTTAAAATTCACACTAGACACTTGTGCATGTGCGCCCAAAATCCCAAGAAGAGACTGAAAGAGAAGCAACTGTGGTGTGGCCATCCACCCTGGGAGGAGGGGGTGATTTCTCACTTTCTGTCTCTCTGTCTCTGTCTCTGTCTCTCTCTCTCTCTCTCTCTGGAGAGCATATGCACCCTAGAGCAAAAACCTCTCCAAGAAAAAAAAAAATAAAAAGATGGGGAATGCTAGAACATGAATATGGAGAAAACGTAGCTATTTATTTTAAATATATTAAGTTTGAAATAGCTAATCAGACACCCAAGTATCTGTTGAATAGACAGCTGGTTATCTGAGTTGAGAGACAGGGGAAGAGGTCAGAATCACAAATATAAATTTGGGCATGAGCAAGATAAAGGTGGTATTTAAAGACACAGACTGGAGGTCAACATAGGTGTGAATGCAGTTAGAGAAATCAAGAAGTCTGAGGACAAAACTTTGAGGTGTCCCAACTGTAAAAAAGACATGGAATGAATATGAGGAATTTAGCATGGGAGAATTAAATTGCCAATCACCAGGGAAGTAGGAGAAAAAGAGGGAAGAGTAGATACTGAAAATCAAATATGCAGAGTTCCATCTGTGTCAAGTGCTGCTGATAAATCAAGGAAGATCAGATCTGAGAGGCAAATTTGGGGTTTGCCATTCAAAGGTCACTGATACATTTCATTTGAAGTGGAATTAAAAATGGTAAAAGACAGGGCTAGCCATGGCACAGTGGTTAAGGAAGCTGGATCCCAATAACTGCATGATTTGAGTCCCAAATACAGTAACCTAAAAAAACACACAGGAGAGGCCAGTAGGTGGCATGGTGGTTAACAGAGCTGGACTCCCACAAGACTGACCACAGTTCAAGTCCTGGACCTGGCAGCTTTCGCGCTCCCTCTCTCTCTCTCCCTTATTCTATCTCTCTCTGGTCAAATATAAATTAATTAATTAATTCAAAAAAAAAAAAAACCAGGATGTGAGTGCATATGTGCCCAAAAACCCAAATGGAGGGACATGTGAAGGAAAAGGAATTTCCAGTATGATCATTCCCTATGGAGGGTGCTTTCTCTCTCTCTCTCTCTCTCTCTCTGTCTCTCTCTCTCTCTCTCTCTCCACCCCTCTCTTCCCCTCTCTTTCTCCCCCGCCCTCTCTCTCTCTCTCCCCCTCTCTTTCTCTCTCTCTCTCTCCCTTTCTCTCTCTCTCTCTGGCAAGCACACATGTCCCTGGCAAATTTTTTAAAGAAAGGGAAAAAATAAATTACAGATAATGTCTGTGGGCACTTCTTTAGGAAAAAAGGAACGGACAGCAGTGAGAAGGGGACAAAAACCATAGCATTCAATTTTAGGGCAGGCTATATGGGGAAAATATTAAAGTAAGTCATATAGTAAAACTGTTTACCCTTCTACGTGCCCAGCCACTGCCTGTTTTTTTTTTTTTTTTTTTTTTTTTTTCATTCTTTTCATCCCTCCAAGATAGGAATCTCACTTTCATCCATACTTCTCTAGACACCTGGGGTCCTAAATAACTCACCTATGCTCCACTATAGCAAAGCTTTCAAAAATAGAGAGATAATCTATTTGGCTAATGAATCTACATAGGTCACCACAGGCAGATGCTTTGACTTTTGACAATGATCAATAATCTTCACCAAAAATGCTGATTCAAAATAAATGGCATCTAAACTCTACAACAACTCTACCACTATCTCAACTTTATCTGCTGCCAGGCCTGCTTTAAAATACTACCAAACAAGGGGGTGAAGAGAAGAGGATAGAGAAAGATAGCAAGAGAACAAAGAAAGAGGCAGGACGTTAGCAGGACACAGATATGGTTTATTACTTTTTGATGATAACGTGTATAGTATTCTCAACTGGATGGGTCTGAGAAGTATTTCATGATGGGTAAAGTCTTTTTACAAGCAAAATGAGAAATAGTGATTGAATGTTTAAAAAAATAATTGGAATAATAATAATAATGATGGGGAAAAACAATGAAAAGATATTGAATGATGAAGTGGGGAGTTTAATCTCTCTGTATTGACTGACATGCATGGAATTCCCTTTTGAAAAAGCAATGAAATACTCTGTAAAGTTATATGCAATTCAATATAATATAAACAAGATTATGATGATAATAAATTAATAAATAAATAAATACAAGAAAAAAAATACTACCAAGCAATGAATGACATCACTTATTGGAAAGGTATTTTGGATCACAGATAATCTCTTTTTATAATATTACAATGTGTTTTGTTCTTAAAAGTGAATCCACAGTAAACGATGCAAAAGGAATACTGTTGACTATGGGGAAATTTATGTATATTTATTTATTAAACATTTCTAGCACCTACCATGGTATAATCACTGTGGAAAGGAAACAGAAGAAAACAAAGAATGGATGTGACAAAAATGATACTCAAAAAAGATTATTTATTCTCTATCTCTGATAATAGTTACTTTTAAAACTTTAAATATTGCTAAACCATAATTATTTGCATGAACCAAGTATATTTAAAAGAAATCACTTTAATAAATCTGAATTTGAAGAAAAAAGCAAAAGTTTTTGCAATTTTTTTTGGCACAGTATATGTACGCTAATAAAGAATAGACGTTCAAAAGTAAAGTTGAAATGTTTTAACTACTGCTATTTTTTCTGATTTTGTGGTAGTATTTGAATTTGTACCATGAAATTTAAATATCAACTCTAGTAAAAATTAGTAATTCAGGCCCAGCTGTTGGGTAGGCCAGGTATTAGCCTACCCAAAAATCCTCAAGCCTGTGACACAAGTCTGTAATCCCAGGTGCATGGGAGGCTGAGGCAGGAAGATTGCAAGAGCCTATCTACAACCATACATACAAATAATAATAATAATAAAGATTCAGGGAAAAACAGAAGTGGAGTTTGCATCTCAACAATAGCTATTATGACAATAGACAGGTTCCCCTAAGGTCAGACTAGAATTTGAAGATGAAGTGAAATGCTAAAATACAATACTGTTCCAAAATCTAAACATGCCTCTGCTTCTATTATCACATATCAAGTTTCCTACAATAAAAAAATTCAACCCAATGCAGTTAGTTATAAATTTTTATTACTTTCTCCTCTTGATTATGGTGCTTTCTCTATTGTTTTTGAGTGTATGTGAAAGTCAAGACATTTTCTATGCCTGATTTAAATTAGGTAGATGCAATCTCACTTTCGCTGTCAGCACTGGAATGCTCCAATGTACATTAAAGTGTAAGAAAAAAATAGATAATGACAAAGTCTTGATGAATGAAGTAAAACTTTATTGCAGCTTACAGAAAAGGCCTAACTCAAATAAAGGGAGCAAATATCTTATCAATTCTAATTTTAAAAAATTAATAGGATATGTAGAGAAAAGGCATTTAGGTGAGCACTGCTTAATTTTTTACCTGAAGTTTTTCATTCTTTTGGTTTATTACAGAGAAAAATTGGAAGTAAAATGGAAAGGCTGATATTAAGCATTTCATACAAAATGAAATTATTACCAAGTAGAAAATTCTAAAATTACTTCACTCTCAATAAGCTAATAATTACCGAGTAATTAGGACTTCAGGATTCATAGGAGAACCCTGAGTATCTAAGAGCCCTTGCCTTCAAGGACTTCACATTCTGACCCAGATGGCAAATACTTTCTTAACCAGAGTACTGCTTCCAAATAATACTTTCATAACACTGATATTAACATCTATGTATATATAAAGTGGGTACTTAATACATATAAATACCATTATAATAAGATGTTGTTAATTACACCATTTTCTGCATCTTTTGGTAACCGTTCCTATCACACAAAATCCAGATGTCTTCTTGACCTTCATAAGATTTATCTAGCTGTTCTTCTTCTCTTATCTTATGACTCTGATTGATTTTAGAACTGTTCTATTAATTAAGCAAATTGTTCTGGGGTGTGTGTGTCTCCTCTCTTTCTCTCTCTCTCTCTCACACACAGAAGATGTTTGCCCCCTGACCCTCTTGAGTAGAAAGTGGCTGGCGGCAGCAGCAGTGAGAAAGAATCTGGCAAGCCTAAGGTGAGAATTCAGTCTAAGCAACCACATCAATACATCTGACAGAGAACAAGAACCAGATCTCAAGCAATAGCCTGGAAAAGAATATGGGAAACTTTGAATAGGTAGGCTCAGTGGGGGTAAAGCTCATTAAGGTTCCACTCCCAAGCTTGTGTTATAGAAAGAGCCATAAAGGTTACATGGTCTTTAAACGGAGGAACACTGGTTCTGCTTCTCATCTCTTTAGATTCCTGCTTCTCTCTCTTTTGTTTAAATGTGAAACATGATGCTCAAAACTTACCATTTCCAGGAGCCATTCTAGCCCCACTCTGATTGCTCCACTGTGTCCTTCCATTTACATCATTATCAACTACTTCGCGGTGAACATTTGTGCCTCCACAAGAATACTGCAGGCAATGCCACTATCCTACACAAAATTCTCAGATCTGTTCTGTTGTAGAGGAACAGTTTGTGTTGAAAGAATGACTCTTAAATGTATGGGTTACAGGCATTTTTGCCCCCCAATACCCATGTTACAATTGTTATGTATGTAAACTGCATGCATAATATTTTCTTTACTTATTTTGCCATTGAGACAAGAGATTTTTTTCCTTATATCATAACATTATCAAGCTTGTATGGTGTAATACAGTTTACTCTTTTTACTGCAACTCCATTATGTATTGGGTCATCGGGAAAGTCATGATGCATTTTGCATAGAAAAATACATCATGACTTTCCCGATGACCCAGTGTTTCACAGGGAAACATTAGCCATCCTCCATAATCATTATTTTTAAATATCTGGCTTGTACAATTCATGTTTGTGAGTAACTGCTTCTTAGCTATTTGCCCAGTTTCATCATGGTGATAATAATTTTACAATGCAGGGATGTTCTTTTGTTTGTTTTCGAAAAGAAAAACTATTCCCAATTTCATATACATTATATATAGTCTTATTCTATATCATTATATATGTTAATAGTATATTTAATATAGCTTCCAAGAATTTTTTTCCTTAATGAAATTTAAAATTTTTAATTCCAAATCTATTATAATTGGGACAAAGGCTGAGTTGAATTGTGACTTTATTTAAGAATCTCATTTTTAAAGCCTATGTATTTATCTCAGCCATGGAAGAGAGAGGGAAAGAGAAATAGGCACCCCTTAACAAGGTCTTCATGCCACAATCTACCCCAAATTCAGCCAACCTCTGATCATTGGCACACATGTGCCCAGCATACTCAGGGAAGTCTCTGGGTATAAAGTAGGAACTTTTCCATCTGGGACGGCATTTTACTGCCGCAATACTGTCTGGCCCCCTAGTTGTTTTCTCTTCAATGCGCTGTTTATATAGAAATAGGCAGACTTTTGTTTTTCTCCCATCTTTATCTTGTGCAATAGAATGTCATGTAATAACTCTATGAAACAAAATAAACAACGGTTGTGAAGACCATTTTGCTTTTGCTTTTTTTTCTTGCCTTTTTTCATATAAAACTCTATAATAAGTAAGTTTTAATTTTATGTTTGTTCCTAACCTGGAAAAGTTTTTAAAATACTGTTTTTATTTCATTGTTTTTATTATATAGTACTGCCATCTATGGGTCTTACTCATAAAATAATTTTGGTTTGGGATTTAAAAAATGTGGGATTTGAAAACTAAAAACTACCTAGTCCTCACCTCTTTTTATAGATAAGAAATTTAAACCTTTAAGTGACTAAATAGCTATAATACAGCCACACACTCAACAATGACAGGGCTGAATTATCACCTATACTTAGTATTCTATACTTACTTGTTTTAGATTTAAATTTTTTGTGTCTTTTACAACTTGAACAAGCAAAAATATCTAGCTCCTAACACTCCCAAAATGCATTGTTTTTAAGAGTGAAGAGATGAGTTATTCTAAACATACAGTCAACCACTTGAGCTTCCCTGTTTGGCTAATTATTCTGCATAATTTTTTTGAGTTTTTTTTAAATAAGACAAACTTTTTGTCTTAAAAAAGTTTGAAATACCATTACATTGAGAAGATATTTATTTATAAAACTGTGTAGGTTTTTTTAGAGCTTCAAAAAATGGAATTCAATGTAGCCTTTTATTTCTTTATGGTAGTCTCCAAACACAAGGAGATCAAGAGAAGAAAACAAAAAGTGTGACTGTTATTTCTGACTAACTGCAAAAATATTTTGAAAGTTTAATAGCAAGAGATCCTGTGGGAAATACAAAAATATTTATTTCTTCCCCAAAAAGGTAAAATTTAATGAAACACATTGGAGTCTTAATGCTTTTTAATCTCAAAGATCACATTTTTACTTTTTTTTCTGAGTCCAATACTCTTACTATTTCCCAATTGTGTAAACTCAATGTGATGACTCTAAGATATTAGCATTTCTAAAAATTATGACATGTAATCATTATTTATTTAATAACAAACATTATAATTTAAAGTCTAGATTTTTTTAAACTGAAATTAATAATGGATCATCCCACACTCTCACCTACCTACTGATTCTCTGTGACCTATTTTTTAATAACTTTCTAAGTTCACCATGAAACAAGGCAATTATGTGGTATGTAACTATTCAGAGAGAATAATAACTGAGGTAACGAGCTGTGAAGCAAGTCATAGTAAAAAGTACTTTCTTTTTATATCTATCTTCTGAAGAGATTTAGTTATTTTAATGATTCTTTTGTGGGTTACAAAAAAATTAATTTATTTTAAGAAATTTCCTTGCCATGTAGGCTAAATCTAAGGCCCTATATAGAAATTAATTTTGTGTAAAGAACATGTTCTTTGTTTGTTGCTATTGTGTTGCTAAACAGAAATACCTAAAACTGGGTGATTTATAAAGAATAGAGATTTAGGGGCCAGCAAATGGCATACTGGTTAAGGTGCTGAACTCCCACATGGCCAATAGCAGTTTGACTCTCAAACCCAGCAGCTTGAAACTCATGCTGGGCACGTGTGCATGCATTCCCAAAATCCCAAAAGGAGACTGGAGTAGAAGGACTGTGGTATGACCACCCTCCCTGAAGGAGGGTGATTTCTCATTTTCTCTGTCTCTCTAGTGAGTGTACACACCCTATGCATAAAACAAAGAACAAAAAGAAATAGAGGTGTATATAGCTCATGATTCTGGTGGCTGGGCAGTGGAAGAGTATGAGGCTAACATGTGACCAGCCTCTGGTCCTAGAGTCACAAGACAGCCATCAGAAGGAAGGTCAAGGGACCAGCAGTTAGTGTAATGACTATGTTGCTGGACTCCCACATAGTTGACCGCGGTTCGGGTCCCGGACCCAGTGGCTTAAAACTCACACCAGGCACGTGTGCGTGCGTGCCCAAGATCCCGAGAGGAGAATGGAGGAGAAGGGATTGCGGCGTAGCCATCCCCCCTGGGGGGTGATTTCTCGCTTTCTGTCTCTCTGTCTCTCTCTGTCTGTCTGGCGAGCACACGCGCCCTATAGCAAAAAAAAAACCTCTCCAAAAAAAAAAAAAAAAAAAAGAAGGAAGGTCAACAGGCATATGCAGGGAAAGAGCAACATGCCTGCAGCCATCTTAGTTTTATAACAATTCTCTTGTAAGAACCAACGCCTTCTTACTAGAGTAAAAACTAGCTCCTTTCTGTGAGACAGCATTAATCTATACATGAGGACAGTGTCACCATAATCCAAACACCTCCAACTATGACACAGCTCTTAGTTTTCTTCAGCTCTCAACACCTTACTGGAGAGCAAGCTTCAAGCAAGTGACTCTTTGGGAGACAAACCATTATCCAAACTGAACGGGTCTTCTCACACTTTTTCTTTTCTTTTAAATTTATAATGAATGTACATTGTAAATAGAAAAACAAATATTTTCCCAATGATCTTTGTATAGAATTTATTCTTGTTGGCTAATCACTTAATAAACAAGGTAGGAAATACAAGATGGCTTCAAAAAGTTCATGTAAAATAGATGTAATATATGAGCTTATTTTGATGCAAAAAAAAAATAGAAACCCATGCATAGCTTTTTCATAATAGGCACTTCCTATGAATTTTTTGAAGACCCTATAATAACGTAAAACTCTTTTCAAGGAAATGTGCCCACATTTTACTAGCATTTACTGAATATTTTAAAATAACAAAAATAGTTATGATTAATACTTACAGCATGTTTAGTATGTGCCAGAGAATTAGACTCCTTAGTTCAAGTTCTTAAAACAGTTTTATGAACTTACTATGTGTAGAATTCCGAGTTAGATGCAGAAGGGAATTAATAGTATAGGTAATACCCCATCTTGAGACTACCTCCAAAAGGTTGTAGTCTCTCATTAAATTAATAATTTTATGAATCACTGGAACACAAAACAAATCTATGCACAAGATAAACTAAGTGCTATCAAACCAAGTTCTTAGGAGATATATCTTTTTAAATTGAATGGAAAAGGCACATGCAACAGCTATCTCTGCAACAAACACTGACTTTCTTTCCTCTGGATATATACGAAGCAGTGAAATAACCCAGGCACAGGAAGAAAAAAATCACATTTTTATTCCTATCGGGAAACTAAAAGAGTTGACCTCACAGAAATAGAAAGTAAGATAGTGGTTATTAGAGGCTGACCAAGGGGTTGGGGAGTGGGAATAGAGTTGTTTTGGTTAATGGATACAAAATTAAAGTCTGATGAAGCCAGTAGGTGGTGTGGTGGTTAAGATGTTGAACTCCCACATGACTGACCACAGTTTGAGTTCCGGACCTGGCAGATTGCTTTCTCTCTCTCTCTCTCTCTCTCTCTCTCTCTCTCTCTCTCTGTGTGTGTGTGTGTGTGTGTGTGTCTCTATTTCATGATCACGTGTGCATTATAGTCTCTTTTATAGTTGTTTTTTGTTTTTTTTTTTAAATCAGAGTAAATTTATACCAATTTAGATCCAGAGAGTAACTGAAAAGTTCTATGAGCTTTGATCAGGAAAACTTAGAGACAAATAAGAAGGTAGAATTGGGGGAACAATAAAGCAAACTGTTTATTTTAGTGGTTGGGATAGAAATATATAATAGAATGATTATGAGGAATAAGTGGACAGTTATAGGAAACATCATGATGAAGGAGTATCCTCTGACTTAGCATTCATTGATTAGGTGATAGAAGGAGGAAAGAGTTAAATATAACTCATAGTTATGAGTCAGAATGACATAGGAAACGATGCTGCCATTAGTAGTAGGGAAATCAGGAGGGACATCTCTAGAAGGAACAAGAATAAGTTTCCAGTGAAAATTTTGAATTCCAGGTGATAAAAGCCATTCAAATGGAGATCCCAGAAGGCAGGTAAAAGTACAGTTCTAGAGGTCAGGACTGGTGAATTTTGTATGCTGTTTTCACATTGAAGAGATTATTGAAATCATGGGAGTAGTTGGAATTAAGACTGGTTAGCAATAAGAGGGCCAATGAATGAACTGTTGGGAAATCTTTATTTTCAGGATGCCAGGAAGAAAAATAATTTTAAAAAGTATATGGAGGTCTTCAGACAAGTAATAAAAGAACCAGAAAAAAAATACTATAGAAACAAAAAGAGAAGAAACTTTCAAGGGGAAAATTGTCAACACTTGTCAAATGTTTTAAGCAAGGTGACAAGCAATAAAGACCAAGAATAAATTGCAGATTATCCCACAAGGAAATTATCAATAATCTTTGATGGAAGATTTTTATTAGAGAGACCATCCAAACTATTAAAGCCCATCTTTTTACCAACAGTAGAGATTGCATTATTTGTTATCAGGTTTTCATTTCCTCCCCAGTTTTGTAATTCTTCTTAATAGAAGAAATATGCTTCTATCTCTACTGATTTCAGGGCTGGCCTTGTGACATTCTGGCCAACAGAACGTGAGCAGACATGATTTAGGCCACTTCTGGCAGAGGCATAAATTATGTTTCCATGATTAAGCTCTGCCTTTCTCGTATTCTGGAGGTCATGTATTCTGTCATGAGAATAGCATAATCCAAGTAGGCCTTGCTCCTTCAGTTGGGGCCCTGGAGTAGGGAGATTTATGAAGCTTAGCCAACTGAGACTAGCCAAGGCAGAGCAGCTGACTTGCAGCTATCTTGTAATATGAGTTATAGAAATAAATTTGTTCTCATAAACCATTGAGATATTGGAGTTGTTTGTCACCACTGCAAAAGCTGACTAATACACCACCTGTAGAAAAAAGATAAACTGCTTAAAATTTTTAGTATCTTTGGAAATGATAGTAACTGTGAAATTTTTAAAGATATGTGAATTAAATATAATTTCCTTTAATCATTGCCATAAGTCTGAATCAAAATTTGAAATAAAAATGATGTCTACTAGCCCTTATTCATTTAAGTATTTTGTAGATATATCTAAATCTTCATAAATTACCTCTAATAATGTGATATATAAGATATAAAGTATGCTTTATTTTAATTTATCTCAATGGGCTCTTTAATAGCTATGCAGCCACACTCCCTATTCTAGGATTTACCATGGAAAGCATTTTTCCTTTCTGTTATTGTTGGCAAAAGCTGCATCTTCTGATCTGTTCAGAGCTTGACAATTTGTATTGCCAATTATGCTATTACAATGTCTCTTAAGATTTCCTCCACTGTTCCTTTTCTTGGTACTTTCTTTGTGATTTATGAGTTGTTTTTTGGAATTGTAATGTGGCTCTTGACATAGAGTTGCAACACATTAATTTATCCTGATTAAAATAAACAAGTTGCAATGTGAGTATGTCTAGGCATTTTCAACTGTGGTATTTTCCCCCTTGACTTGGCCTGAAAAATCATTGGCATAAAAATTAAAGCATAGTACTTTTGCTTACAATGTGCACAATTTTTCCTTCATTACTTCTATTTTTTATATTATTTGAAAATGAAGTTTTGTGTTTTGAAGAAAGTATACAGCTTTACAACATGACAGTTTCTGACATTTATCATTTATATCCGAGTGTTTCCAAGATCATGGATGTTTAATTAACCAAATAAGGATGTTGATAATTCAGTTCCCTAACTATGTACAATATAAAATAAAAACACTTTAATTATCAACAATCATGCATTATTTTCTTTTTAAATATTATTAGAGCAGTGCTCAATGGTCAATAGTATGTGACTGATAACAATAAGTTACATGTGAAAAATAAGATTAAAGGCATGCCCCAGAATGTACTTTTATTTTGAATGCAGAAGTCTTAATCTGTTACCATTGTTGACGGAAGTAGGAAACAGCAGATGGCAAAATGAGGAGAGCTGTTAAGTCCAGGAAGCTACAGAGGCTGGTATAAAAACATTAGTGAAAAGGTGAGATTTATTTATTAAAAAATGGAAACTCAACAGCTTTCAAGTCAAGGCAAATTGAGGGGGGAAAGCTCTTAGTAGGAAACACCTAAGGAGACTGATTTGAGAAATATTTTTAATTAAAGACAAAGACATTTGGATTCTTAGAACATAGTACCAGTCTAAAGGATTTTTAAATTTTTGTTTAGTTTTAGTTTTGCTATGAGGCATGTGCACTCACCAGAGAGAGAGAGAGAGAGAGAGAGAGAGAGAGAGAGAAATCTCCCTACAAAGGGATGGTCACACCACAAGCCCCTTTCCTCCATTCTCCTTTCAGGATTTTAAATAAGCACACACACACATGTTGTAACTTTTCAAGCCACCAAGTCGGGGACTCAAACCATAAAGTCAGTCATGTTGGATCCAGACACCTTGTCCACCATGCCCCTAGCTGGCCCCACAGAATCTTCCCCCTGCTTTTATTACATACAATTTTAATTCTCATTACATATTAAAAGGTAGTACTACTAGGTTGGCCCTCGAGCCTACATAGTGAGCCAGATCCCACATGGCAACCATGGTTCAAATCTCGGCTCTAGAGGCTTGAAAAATACATGAGGTACATGGGCATGTGTGTCCTAAATCCTGACGGATTGGAGAAATTGAGGAAAAAGGATTGCTCCAAGACACATTCCATTGGGAGAGTGCTCAGATTCTCACTCTCTCTCTTTCTCTCTCTGGCAATAAAATGAAAAGTAGTACTACTTACATAAATATGTTCTCAAAAGTATGTCTAATTACAGTTTCTACAATCAGGCATTTGGTCAATAGATCAATATACTATGATATCATGATGTTTCCACTATTACATGTTCAAGAAGCACTATCCACTCAGTCTTTGGATTTCCCTTTTTTCCCCTGTGACTGTTCCCTTTGGATACATATGGAAAAATATAGCATTTCAATCCCACTATAATTTCCTCCTTTAGCAATGGTGCACCTATAAGTTTGCTTTTTACTGGGGTCCTGCTCATTCACATTGACCATTTCCAGAGACAGCCCTGAGTTCCAAAACCCATCTGAATAAATGAAAGTGGTGCTTCTTGATAAATATCAAAACCCAACCTCCAAATTCAATTCTTAGTTTGACTGTGGGTTTGCTCAATGGATTAAAGACACAAAGGAAAACAAAAAGATAGGAAAATGCAGAAATTAACCTAAAATAGAACTGAGGAGAGAGGAGAGATGCTTCTCCTAAAAGAAGAGGGAAGACAGAGAAGACAGGCAGTGATAACGTAAGATTATAGGTATGGGTAGATATTTGAGGACCTTCACATCCATGAGCTTCTTGATGTTTAGGAAATGATGTTTCCTGCTGGTCACGGCCAGGGTAGGCAAAGATTTCAGAAAAACAAGGAATAATTGAGCTAGCAAAAAAAAAAAAAAAAAAAAAAAAAAAAAAAAAAAAAAAAAAAAAAAACAAACAAACAAAAAAAAACCCTGAGAAAAGTATTCCCCAACAGCAAGGGAAGAATTGTCCAGCATCACCTAGGGTCTACCATGAATTTACAATACCAGTAAGTAGTTCTTGTTTATAATTTTCTTTCTGCTACACTTTGCCAAGTAAAGAAACAGAGAAATTCTATGTAAGAATTGATCCAGAGTTGGGGGCTGTCTTAATTTTGATAGAAGAGGGAAAAATATATAACAACCTTTAATGATAAAAGCTAGCTTGCAGGATGACCCAGAATTTAGACAGTATTAAACACCCTTCCTTTTAAGGAGGAGCAGAGCAGAATATACTCTCTCTGCAAGCAGGAAAACCCCAAAGAGGACCTAGAAAGAGCATCTAAACTTGTTTATATCTTCTCCAAAATTTGCCAGTCAGTAAGTCCTTCCTCTTCTCCTGAAAGAAGCAAGTGCAGGAATAAAAGCTAAGAATTCTATTCTTACTGCAGGACTAGAAACAGAGAGGAGGACTAGGAAAAGTGCCCCATCTGCCTCAACAGAGCAGGAAAAGAACAGAGGGGGATAGAAACTAGTGCTTATGAGAAAATTATTCTAATGACTTCCCAGACTAGAAAATAAAAAAAGGGTGGGGAACAGTGGTCAAAAGAAGCTGCTAGACCAAAATAAATAAATAAATAAATAAATAAATAAATAAATAAATAAATAAATAAATAAAATAAAAAATTGGCAGAGGTGACAATATCTAAAAACAGGCTTGATGAGTGTGAGGTAGTTGGGTAGAAAAGAGAGAACATGGTAGATGGACCTTTATCAGCGTCAAGCATCAAGGAGTTTAAAACTTCAGGAAGCAAGCAGTTTCAACGTGATCACTGAAGTAGAAAGATGAAGTTGATTAGCCTGCAGATCACACTGCAGTTGAAGACATCTGGAATCAAAGAGGCTAGGCCCTGGATAGGTTGCTAATATGGACATGAAGGTAATTCCTGATATTTGCAAGACTAAGTGGAGAGGAAGACAATGAGTCAAATAACATAAAGTAATGAGCTTTTTAAATGTGTTCCTTACAGTGGGTTGCTAATAAAATACATCAGTTGCCACCAGATGAGAGAAGAGGGAGACTGGTGATGCTCCAGGTAAATCCTCATTTTTTTTCAATGAAAACAGCTTTCATTTCATATGTCTTATAATTTCACTTCATACTGAATTTTTAAGTATTTTTAAATGACTTCTTTTTAAATATTTATTTATTTCTACTTATTTCTCCTATTATTATTTAAAATTTGACCAGAATAAGACACAGAGAGAAAGAGAAAGCGAGAAAACAAGCCACCAGGTCTGGGATTTGAACTGTGGTTGGCCATGTGGGAATCCAGCGCCTCCAACCACCATGCCAACTGCCAGCCCCCCAAAATATTTTTAAATAGTGTAGGAGGCATATGCAAAAGTTTAAAAATAGAAAATGATATTTTCGTATAGCCATAGCTGGGGAACTTGGGACCAAAAGCCCTAACCACCCAAACGAATTGTAGTCTTTTTTTTTTTTTTTTCCAGAGGTTTTCGCTACAGGGCGCATGCGCTCACCAGACAGACAGAGAGAGACATAGAGACAGAAAGCGAGAAATCACCCCCCAGGGGGGATGATCATGCTGCAATCCCTTCTCCTCCATTCTCCTCTCGGGATCTTGGGCACGCACGCACACGCACACGGCGTGAGTTCTAAGCCACCGGGTCGACTACATGGGAGTCCAGCGACATAGCCATTACACTAACTGCTGGTTCCCGACGAATTGTAGTCTTCTTGAAGGTCAGAATTTTGTCTTAAAACTATTTAAACCTGGTGCTCTACAAAAAGTAAGAGACCAGAAAAAATTTTATGAATGACAGGTTAAACCACTGGATCCTTCATTATTTAGGAACCTTTTGCTACATGTCTCTAGTAACAGAGAAAATCAGGGAAAAGTCTTATGCTAACCACTTTCTTCAATGGTGTGAGTGGAGGCTGGAGCCCCCAAGAACAGAGTAAAGTTTATTTATCAGCCTTGTGTCTGACACACGAGCATGGCAGATGGGAACAGCAGTTGGCAGGCCACAGCTCAGCCCCATCAGCTTGGGCCCCATCACTGGAACCCTTGATGTAGACAAACAAAAAGTAGTTCGGCATAGCTCAGGAATTTCCATAGACTCTGGAGATGGGTCCCAGGGAATTAGCATCTTTTAGAACACTTCAGATGAATCTATGTGGCCCATATAAGAAGGCCATTCTTTTCTCAAAAGAATGGGAAGACAAGTCAAGGACAAGGAGAAAATACTTGCAAAAGATCTATCTCATAGAGGAAGAAAGTACATGGAATATTTTTAATGCCAAGATATAAAGAAAATACACAGATGGAAAATAAACATAAAAATATGCTCAATATCATATGTAATTAGGTAACTGCAAATTAGAATGAGATACCACTACACATCTACTAGGATAGCCAAAATGCAACATAGTGACAAATATTGAATGCTGGTAGGATATGGAACAAGAACCCACATCCATTACTGGTGGGAATACAAAATGGTATAGTCACTTTGGAGGGTACTTTAGAAGATTCTTAGAAAACTGAACATATTAGTACCATGAATGCAACAATTGTGCTCTTTGTATTTATCCAAAAATATTGAAATCCTATGTCCACACAGAAACATGTACATAGATATGCAGGGCTGCTCTTTTCATAATTGTCAAAATTTGGAAATTGTCAAAATTTGGAAACAACCACGAACTTCAATAGGTGAATGAACAGACTGTGGTACATCTAGACAAGAGAATATTATCTAGTGCTAAAAATAAATGAGTGATATGGTAAAATCTTTGACTTGACTAATAGGCAGTGTTTCCATGCTGGGAAAAAAACACTTTGCACACTGTAAAGATGTACAGTAATTATGTGTAATAAAAAAGAGAGAGAGAAAAGAAAAGACATGGAGGAAACTTAAATGTATATTACTAAGCGAAAGGAGATGATCTAAAAAGGTTACTGTATGAGTTCTAGTATATGTCACTTAGGAAAAACTAAAACTATGCAGACAGTTAACGATCATTGGTTGTCACAGATTTAAGGGAAAGAGAAATGAATAGACATAAGTAAGTAGAATTTAAATTTATTTAAGTTATGTTAAAGTATTTTTAGGCAGCAAAGCCATCCTGTATGATACTACAATAGTGGATACATGCTATTCTACATTTGTCAAAACTCAAAGACTATACACCATGAAAAGTGAACTCTGATGTAAGCCATGAGCTTTTAGTGGCAATGACATGTCAATGTGGGTTCATCAACTATAACAAAAGTACCACTTTTGAGGTAAGAAAGGTAAATTCTATTTAAAAAAATTGAAGCATTTTTTTCTACACTCATTATTCAAATTGTGAAATGGCATTGTAAGGAAACAAATTTTACTAATGGAGCTTATTAGTGCAATTCATTGGCCTAATCTATGAGCACTCTCCCTTTGGATGAGTTTAATGCTCATGAAATTTTGAGAAGTGCTGTCCTAGAGCAGTACTTTACAGACTTTGATGTGTGAGAAGGACTGGTATTATTTTGTTAAAATGATAACTCTGATTCAATAGATCTGGAATAAGGACCAATGATCAAGTGCTACTGGTCCAAGGACCACCATCTGAATAGCAAGTACACAGTAAAGTGATAGCGTAAAGAAAACCTTCTCTTCCTACTCCATTCTCTCCACCTTCCCTCTCACCCCAAACATAGATACTCTTCAATATGACTCAAGAGTAGTGTCCCATGAGAGGGAAGAAAGGATGCTGTCCACTCTAGTGCTGGTGGTAAACAAGTGCATTGTCTATAAGAAATTTTAAAACCAACTAAAACTGGTTTTCTTCTTTTAATCACCACTTGTCAACAACTGTAAACAATTTCAGGGATAAAATATTTCTAACCCTACCAGAAGTCTGTGTCTTGCCTAGACTATTAGCCCATTTTCTCCTGTTTTACCTTCTTTAAACAATGGAGATACAGAACTGGAGAAATAGAGCCAAAGTTAGAAAGCTTTAACATCTTACCTCAGTGAAGCTGGATTTCTCCTTGTTCCAGGGTAATCTTTTACCCTTATTTTTGTCACTCCTTCAATAATATTGCAAAAGATAAACATTTTAAAAAGTGTTAATAATGTATATTTGCCTGGGGTAACGGGAAATCTGAGTTCTATCCAGGGAGAATTTTCTATCTAACTCTGAAACCAGCAATTATTTAAACTGTAAAGAGTCAGTAGAGGGGCCAGCAGGTGATGTGGTGGTTAAGGGCTCTGGACTCTCACATGGACGACCACGGTTTGAGTCTTGGACTTAGTGGCTTACTTTCTCATTTTCCTCTCTCTCTCTCTCTCTCTCTCTCTCTCTCTCTCTCTCTCTCTGCCCCTCTCTGGTCAAATTAAAATAAGTAAATAAATCAACTTAAATAAAATTGTTATTTTTAAAAAAATAGTTACGAGAAATGGAGGAAGATTGGAAGGCAGAAAGCAAAAAGAAACCTTCTTTATACAGAGTATTCATACTTGGAAAATTCATTTTGCATGATGTAATAATATACATTGATTAAATGTATAAAAACAGAATCAAATAAATAAAAACATTTAAAAATAAAAGACTGCTTGAAACATATCGGTACCATCCTTAAAGGATCAAATGACAAAAATCCTTTCCACGAAAAGGTTGCCCAGTATTTCTCAAAATGTGGCAACTCACACTGCATTGCCTGCAGATTGCTAAGTCCCACCTTTCTAAATCTAAATCAATAAATCTGAGGCACAGAAACCTACATTATTAACAAGCATCTCAGAAGTTTCACATGCCTGAAATATTTCAATGAAGTGTTTCAATGAAAGCTGAGCTCCAGGAAATTCCATGTTGCCACATCATAACTATCTTTTCAACCACTTGGAAAACAAATGAACAAACAAACAAAGTTTGAGTCCCTGATAGCTAAATTTTAAAAAATAAAATAAAATTCAGGTAGGTTTGTATGGGACAAAACCCACCAATGTCCATCCCAGGCAGTCCCAGTTGACAGAGGAGTGCAGATCATTTAGCGAGCTGTTTTATCCACGTAAGATGCAATCAGTTTGTAATGAGAATGACCACAAAAGGCCTGAGGCAATTTGTTGCCCATTTCATGCAATGAAGCCTTTGAAGATGCTGTTAATTGAGATGTGTTTCCTTAATAAGGCTCCCAAAAGACATCTCTTTTTTGTGTGATGAATAATGGTATTAATAATGGTCCACCTTCTAAACCAATTGATAGCTTTTGTCTTTGTAGTAACTGAATTGCTTAACTAATCAGATTTCTTTCTAATCATTGACTGGTGGAATAATGAAGGTCTTATCTGTAGTTTATGCCATCAATGGCCTGGGATTTAAGGGTGTACTTTTCTGAATTAGTTTTAGCTAACTCTTTTTTATAACCCTACTCTTTTTTATCTTTGCCTTTTTCACCTATTGCCAATTTATGTTATCTTTCTATCTTTTATGTATTCTTGCAAACTATTTTATAACATTTTATGGAACAAAGCATGTTCTAGGCGGATAGATGGGTAGGTAGAAAGATAAATCCTTAGGTATCTCATTTTCCTTGGCTATAAAATGAAAGATTCAGATGAGGTGATCACTAATGTATCTTCTAGGTCTAAAACCTAAAACCCTATCATAGATTTTGGTACAACAATGAAATCGCCTCTTAAACATATCATATTTCTGATGTGTTATTGTAACATTTTTCTAACCAAGAGCTTAGTCATAAAAGTGAAGAAATATCAATTTCAAAAAGCATTTTATATCTAGAAAATGTAATTGCTTTTCACTCTATCTGATTTTAGAATAGTGTTTTATGACTTTATGAAACCAATGGAAAAAGAGAAAAAGTACAATGTCAGTAAAAAAATAAAATAAAATTTTAAAACGCCAAGGGAATTTTAATCAACTTTGTTTATTCTTCAATCAGTTTTGTTTTGTTTTGTCATGTTGTTCCTCTCTCTCTCTCTTTTTTCTTTTTTCCACCATGAAACAGAGACATGAAATTTTAATTTGGAGGCAATGGCTATAAAGTTTTGATTTTCAAAATTTAATAATATCAAATATTGTGAAGATATTTAATGACACTGAATCATACATCAACAAATGGTTACAATAATAATTGTTAAGCCTATTTTACTATGTTTTTTTAAAGTCAGTCACAAGAAGTCACTATCTTTAATCCTAATGCTGCACATAGTAAACTCTTTCATAGTAATCAATTATATCTCATCTTGAATATATTCAGAAAACTGTAGAAAGAAAGAGTTGATTTATCAATTTAAATTACAGATTTCAATATTGGTGCTATTTATTTATTTAAAAAGGTTTTTGACTTAGGGTGTGTGTGCTCACTGGAGAGAGACAGAGAAACATAGACAGTGAAAGGGAAAGTAAGAAGTCACCTCCACCCCCACCCCCCCCAAGACAGGATGGTCACACCACAATCTCTTCTCCTCCATTCTCCTCCTGGGTTCTTGGGCATGCATGCAAACATGCCTGGCGTGAGTTTGAAGACACAGAGTCCAGTACTCAAACCATTGTTGGCCACATGGGAAGCCAGCAACATAACCCATACGCCACCAGCTATCCCCAATAATGGTGCTATTTGAAGAAACATAAACAGCAGTTCACAGAATGTAGCTGTCACAAAATTACTAGGGAGCTTTTGTTGATTTATAAAGTTTCCCTTATTTATTATCCTTAACTGATTTTGGAACTGTTCTTGAGTATTTGTTTCCTACATTAAACCTTCACCCCAAAATATTTTGGTAGTACTTCCAATCAAGCATCATCCCTGCATAAATAACTAGTAGGTGTTTTTCAGCCTCTCTGTCCAAACCTACAATCTAATCACATTCCTTAAGAACAGGGCCCCTTTCTTTACCTTAAAAAAAGAGGGGAAGGTCATATATTTAGAGATACAGATGTAGCTAGAGGTAGATAAGATACAGAAATTATTGTTTACTGCTAGCTGAAAAGCTGATTTGGTAGGGACAGCACAGAGAGAAAACCTAAAATAGGGGAGAGTAAGTAGGAAAGAACTGAACATGATTTTTATCAAGATTCTTGTGTTTTTGTAAGGTGCCTAAAATATAAAAATATCAGTGAATTATCATCTTCCAGCTTCAGAAACACTCTGAGACAAAGATGTCCACATCTCCCGCCCATCCTCTATCTACTTTAACTTTAATGTCATCTCCCTGGCTCTAAATTATTGGCTCCATGGCTTTCCTTCAGAACTTTCACTGGACTTCTCCTGATAAGGCATTTGGATCTTTTCTATAATTTAGATACAGAAAACCCACCATCACCCTCCTTGTTAGTTGTCCCCTGTTGATACCCAGAGGGTGAATGCACCACCAAGTCAACTCGCCATGCTGGTGTCTGAGGCAAGCTTGTTCCCTCATATGCACTTGCTGACAGAAAGTACCAGCTTTGCCCAAACAACTCACCCTAATGGCAATGGGAGAACCAACCCTTTTCTATACACGCAACAAATCTTCACCTGATGGAATATTTGAAAAACCACACAGAACTAGGATCAGAAATCACTGATCTCCCAAACAAGCAGAAAAGAAACAAGCATAAATTCAAAGATAATAAGCTTTACAAATTTGACCTTGGTCCATCTCAAAATGGCCATTTGCAAGTACACAGAGTAGAGAGAGGCTCTTTCTAGGGAACCAGCCACACAAGAAACACTCTACATATATTGGGTCACCAGCAAAGTCATGACGCATTCATTTCTGCATAGAAAAATACATCATGACTTTTCCAATGACCCAACAATACCAGTTCTTCCCTTAGCTTTCCACTTCTCATGACTGGAAGACCGTGTACTATGATTGATCAGACAGCACCCACTCTTCATTTTATCCTTGGCTTGCTCACTAGTCCAGGTTCAAGATACACAATCTTGAAAATATGGGCACTTTTTGAAACTCTTAGCCTGTACTGTAAATATGCTTTACAAGCTGACAAAATTGTTTTTTTTTTATCAAGTAAGACAGTTAAAGATTTAATTTATGTAACTCATGGCCATTAACAAGTTTTTATATATAAGTAAACACCCAAAGCACACACACCAAAAAAAGAGCAATAACAGACAAGTTTTAATATAGTTAAGAGGGTCTGTAATAACATTCTCTTTTAGAGTCCTTTGCAAGTCTTTTAAGTAATCTTTAATGAATGCAACTCATTCATTAGCATCATGGCCATTAAAGTTGTTACAAATATTATAGGAAAGATGAAGCAAGTCACATTGTTCCAAATATTTGTTGCTACTCTTTTTAAAGATTTATGAAATACAAGGCTGGATAGAGTAATTTAATGCCTTTTTAATTGTCACCTAAATATCATGTTCTTTTTAAAATTACAACTTCTCTTAGTCCTAATGAGTCATATATCCAGAACCATTAAGCCATGACTCTGAGTCCAGATTAAAGAGCACCACATATTGATTTACATTTTGTTATGCCCCATTAAATTACTTTCCCTCTATTCTTTCACATTTTTTTAAAATGAGTCTTTCCTTTAACGTATAGTAATTTTACATATAATTAGAAAAGGAGACAGTTTTGGGACCAGCAGTTAGCGTAATGGCTATGTCGCTGGACTCCCATGTAGTCGACCACAATTTGAGTCCTGGACCCGGTGGCTTAAAACTCACACCAGGCACGTGTGCGTGCGTGCCCAAGATCCCAAGAAGAGAATGGAGGAGAAGAGATTGCGCCATCGCCATCCCCTCTGGGGGGTGATTTCTAGCTTTCTTTCTCTCTGTTTCTCTCTTTCTGGCAAGCGCATGCACTCTACAGCAAAAACCTCTCCAAAAAAAAAAAAAAAAAAAGCCAATTTTTTCCCCTAAATAAAATGCTAAGTTTTATTTCAGACTGTGCAGAATTCATATTATTCATCATTATAAGGCTAGTTCATGGTACTCTGCCTGGCACAAGGCTGGCATCAAATCAGCACTAGTTTGAATTAAGAAAAGAATAGTTTTTCACTAAAATCGAAGAGAGTGGGGGGGAGTGTAGGAAATTTGGGGGGAAATGGAGAGGTAAGACACTTGTGGAACACAGATAAGATTTATTATCTGTTGACAAGGATGTGTATGGTGGTCTTAACTGGGCTGCACTGAAGTGTACATCATGCTGGGTAAAGTCTCTTAACAATCTAAATGATGTATAGCAATTTAATGTATGAATAATAAATAAATAAATAAATAAATAGCATTTAAAAAATCAATTCCTCTATTTCTCTAAGCTAAAGTTGTGTTGTGACCATGGTATTATTCTCTAGTCCTGCGTATACACATTTGAAACTTGCAGGAGAAATACTTGTTTTCTGCTTGTTTATTTGCTTCAGACTTGTCTGCATCTTTGCATTTTTTAAGATGTCATAGTCAATGTCAATTCTAATTCTAATATTCCATAGATTATAAAAGAAACATCAATTTAATGAGAGCTTTTCAGGTAGGGAAAAAATGATCAAAGTAAATGTATACTTTGATTTTATAGTACATCAATTTTATAAATGTTCAAATGTAAAAACGTGAGGGACGACCAGTTAGTGTAATGGCTATGCCGTGGAAATTCCATGTAGTCGACCGCAGTTCAAGTCCCGGACCTGGTGGCTTAAACTCATGCCAGGAGCATGTGCGTGCATGCCTTAGATCCCAAGAGGAGAATGGAGGAAAAGGGATTGTGGCGTGGCCATCCCCCCTGGTGAGGGGGTGATTTCTCGCTTTCTGTCTCTGTCTCTCTGTCTTTGTGGTGAGTGTATGCGCCCTATAGCAAAAACCTCTAAAAAAAAAAAAGTAAAAATAAAGTTTATTTTTTCAGTGAGAGTGGGAGAGAAAGGAAGATACCCCCAAAGGGGTCTTCAGGCCACAACTCTTGGTTTGTTTTTTTTTTTTTTTTTTTTTGGAGAGGTTTTTGGTGTACTCATTGTCATTGGCTTCCATGAATCTTTTTATTTCAGTCTTTATATCTTCAGTAGTTGTGAAGTCATTCAGGAGTAGGTTATTTAGTTTCCATGTATTTGAGTATTTTTAGGATTTCTCTTGAAATTAAATCAAGTTTAATTCCATCATGGTCAGAGAAGATGCTGCGTATAATTTCTATGCCCTTGAATCTGGAGGGGCTTGCCTTGTGCCGTATTATGTGGTCAATCTTCAAAAGGTTCCATGTAGGTGAGAAAAAAGTGTATCTTGTGGTTTTTGTATGGAAAGTTCCATAGATGTCTGTTAAGTCCATTTGATTTATAGTATCATTTAGATCCTTTATCTCTTTACCTATTTTTTGTCTAGATGATCCGTCCAGAGGGGATAGCGGGTGTTGAGGTCACTAACAATTAGGGTGTTGCAGTCTATCTCTCCTTTTAGATCTAACAGTCTACCCTTCACAAATTTGGGTGCTTCTGTGTTAGATGCACAGATGTTTATAAGTGTCATATCTTCTTGATCAATTGACCCTTTTACTACAATATAGTGCCCTTCTTTGTCTCTTCGAACAGTTTTTGTTTTAAAGCCTATTTTGTTAGAAATTAGTATAGCAGCTCCAGTTCTTTTTTGGTTCCCATTTGCATGGAAAACCTTTTTCCAACCCTTTGCTTTTAATCTATGAATGCCTTTATCCATGAGGTGGGTTTCCTGTAGGCAACAGATAAAGGGTTTCTGTTTTTTTTTATCCATTCAACCAGTCTGTGTCTCTTGATTGGAGAATTTAATCCATTAACATTCAAGGTTATTATCAATATTACTAGACTTGTCCTGACATTTAAGTTGGCCATTGTCTTGGTTGCCTTTTATTCCTTTATTTCTGGCTGTTCATTCTTTAGTTTTCCTGGAACAGTACTCTCTTCAGAGTTTCTTGAACAGCTGGTCTAGTGTTGGCGAATTCTTTCAGGTTTTGTTTAAGAAGATTTTAATCTTTTTTTCCCCATATGAAGGATAATCTTGCAGGATATAACAATCTTGGTTGAAATTGTTTCTCTCTTAACACTTTCAATATGTCTTCCCATTCTTACCTTGCCTGCATTATTTCTGTTGAGAGGTCCTGTGTTAGCCTGATGGGATGACCTTTGTAAGTCACTTGTCATTTCTCTCTTGCCAATATTAGTATCTTGTCTTTATCTGTGGTCTTTGCCAGTCTGGCTAAGATGTGCCTTGGGGAAGATGTTCTTTTGCTGTTGACTATTTAGTGCCAAAGTCTCTCTTCTGTTGTGTTCAGCAATGTGATCTCAGGAAAAGTATTCTATTCAGGTGTCTGAAGAGCAGTATCTCCTTTCTGAAGGAGAGGACTATGGGGTGGGGAGAGCTAGCTGGAGCTGGGGCTAGGACCAGTGGTGGCCCTGCCTCAGAGTCCCTTTCTGGCCATGGGACTGGAGATGGAACTGGGGCTCTGCTGGGGAGCGAAAGCCAGTCTTTCTGAAGGAGAGCGCTATGGGGTGGGGAGAGCTAGCTGGAGCTGGGGCAAGTGGTGGCCCTGCCTCAGAGTCCCTTGCTGTCCATGGGGCTGGAAATGGAATTCGAGAATTTACTAATTTTTAATGTGTATAGTCTTAACTCATTCCCTCAGATAATAAATTCCTTTATTTATCTCATTTTCTTTTTTTTCTTTTTTCTTTATTTTTTTTACATTCAATTACTGTGTATCATTACAGCATACCAAGTGAATCTCCCCATCATGAAAACGCTGTATTGGTTCAGTCAAAGATATTAGCATACATATTATCATCAACAGAAAATTTCCATTTTTGTGTCCCCTAAATGTTTTGCTTAAAATTCTTTGCCTTATTTCCTCAAAATCCCAAGACCATTTTGAAGAAAAAAATAGATACCATTTACAAAGTATGAAAGCAGGCAAAATATTTTTCTTGAGGTAGTGATAGACCTAAGCATAAACCTATAAAGATACCACTGATCAATTGCTAAATCTTTCATTCTCCAACACAATTTATTTGAGCAGCTTTGTAGTATCATTAAATATGGTACAGATACAAAATCCTGGAGCAAAACTCTATGAAGTCTGGTAACAAAAATGTTAGGGATTTCCTCTGATAAGATTAGCCACTCCTAAATGTTGATGGGTTTCTATGGGTGAAATACTTTGAAATTTTTCATGTGTTCTGAAAGTAAGACACCGAGTTATAAATGAATTGTTATATACCTAAATTTGTGACAGACCTGAATACCATAATAAAAACAAACCTAAAAAATCTACTAACAAAGCATACATAATGTGCCACCTTCTAAATACTGCTATTTGCTCTTTATTTTAATCTTAACCATTAAAAAATGAGCTATTTAAGAAAAACACACAATATACTGGTTATTTAAGTATTATAGCAAATATTTCCTCAGTAACTATGCCTTCCCTAGGTACTTGAGTAAAGTAAAGGACAATGACTGGTCTGTTGTTACTATGAAGTCTAACAAGTGCTAGCTTGTATACAAATTCAGCATCTTCTACAATTCACAGTCCTGGATTTACTGAACCATCTCCATCACTGAAACAACCTACATACTTCCATGATCAAAAAGCATAATCTCAGAAGAGATAGAGGTGGAGAAAAGGACTAAAGTTAGGACAATCACATCTTTGCCACATTTCAGAAATATGTCTCTTCCAAAGGAGATTCATCCAAAGATCTGAATGTCCTCTTTTAAGTCTGGGAAATTCTGTAATAAGTTACATGCTCCACTTAGCACTGAAAAAGTTCTCCAGTAAATTTTGGAAATTCCAACATCTTGACACAGAGATTATTGCTCAGATTCAAACATTTCTCCCCCAACATCCAGCCAATACCAATACTGTGTCAATTCTAAGACACCAATCTTAATCTATATAAATCTTCCTCAATCACAAAAGGAGAATACAAAATACTTTCAAACAAAGAAAAAAATGGACTATTACAAAAAATAATCACAAAGTGACAGTCTCTCAAAGAGGAAAAAAAAAAAGGAGAGGTCTGCTTTCAACTCTGCCCAGTATAATTATGATGTTTCAATGTTTAGTCACTTAGCACACCAGAAAAAGTTCCATTCTTCCATCAGTCACTCACCATCCATCTGTATCTCCACATTCACAAGGCCACTTTGTGCACACATACAAATACCTTACCAGGGTATGATTACATTTACTTCAGTGACATCCTCTTCTCTCTACCCCAATATACCTCTTTAATTTTCAAAATTATAGAATCACTCTACTAAGAAATCTTCAGAATGCTCCATTTATGGTGACGAACTGATAAAATGGCTGTTTTTTAAGATATCAGGATTGAAGTTAGCATAATGGCTATGTCGTTGGGCACCCATGTAGTTGATCGTGATTCAAGTCCCGGACCTGGCAGCTTAAACTCTCGCCAGGCGTGTGTGCGTGCATGCCCAAGTTCCTGAGAGGAGAATGGAGGAGAAGGGATTGCGGCAGGGCCATCCCGGCTGGGTGGTGATTTCTCACTTTCTTTCTCTCTGTCTGTCTCTGTCTTTCTGGCAAGCACACATGCCCTGTAGCAAAATCCTCTTTAAAAAAAAAAAAAAAAAGAAAGAAAGAAAAAGAAAGATAACAGGACTGTAAGAATGCTGATCTTGTTTCTCCCTCTAATTGAGAAAAATCACTTAGTATTTATCTTTCTGTTTTTGGAAAGATGGAAGCCAAGTTCCAAAATTGTGGAACAAAAACATCCAAGTCCTTAGCTCCCGGAAGACTGGACAATGACCACCCAACCCTGTACTTCAGGCCTCTGCATGACTTATCCTTTATTTAAGTTTCTGTTGCTTTGAGTTTGCTGTTATACATAACTAAATTTAATGCTATTTGTAACAGTGTTATGCTTTTGTTCTGTCTTGAAATTATATTAAGCCCTTAAGTGCTGACTTGTTGACACTATTGCCCAGAAAAATTATAATCAACATAGGAATATAAAATTCTTCAATTAAATATTAAGTAGTACTTTCTGCAAGATCACAACAGACTGGGCTACTGGGTTAAGATTTGTGATTGGTAGCTCTTTACAAACATTCCTCAGAGATATGCCAAAGAAAACAAACATTCAGAGCTCTAGTTCATCACATAACACTGTTTAAATGAGTCCCAAACACAAGTACTCTGGTAAAATGCAAGGTTAATCCATTTGTTAGTACATTATCAGCATTTCCTAATCATTTTAATACCCACATTTTATATTCATTATAATAGTTAACTTTTCCATTTTGATCTCTCTATCCTTTATCTATATTTTTTGATGCCATCTCTACTAAAAGTGTTTACTGATTTATGAGTCACACAGATCTCTGTTAATTCAGCTATGCCAAGGAGTAGGAACATACCACTCACATACCATACTTCCTGAGCCCTACTCAATAACATTCTTCTCCGGGCAAAGAGGTACACTGAGTTGTCCCTCTATAAACAGAATGTTATTTAAAAAAAAAAAAAAAAAAAAAAAAAAAAAAACTAGGACTTGGACAGAAAGCAAGAGGCTGACTGTTGAAAAGTACTTTAACAATTAGTATTGAGTATTAGGAATGTTCCTCAGAATCATCTAGCCTTTTAAATAAAGTCTTCAGCATAATTACAATGAAGGTCATCAAATTCTCTCTGGCTTTTCAAATGGATAATTGCTAGACATTTTGTAAATATTGATAACATTCCAAATGAGAACATGAGCTTGGCTTAACTTGAGAAACCTCAGTTAAAGTCTAAAGATAGCTAGAATATAGTACATGCTTATTACCCTTTCAAATATTTTTTCAAATTTTGTTTCACTGTCATTTAGATAGTCTGTGTGAACTACTTCCTCGAGGTAGAACGCTTACACTGATTTTATAAAAGCATCTGAAGTAAGGGTTGGACAGTGGTGCGGCAGTAAAATGGGCTGACTCTGCAAGGCTGAGGGAAGGTTTAGAGTTTCCTATGTTCACACAGATTTACCTGTGACCCAGGGTTTGCTAAAGCTGGGGATAGATTGCAGAATCAAGATCCTGTCAGGATTCTGTCTCACTATATCTCTTGCTTCATAGAAGAAATAAATAAATCTTTTAAATAAACAAAAGCATTTGTACTAATACCTGACATCCAGTATGTCCATTTCTTCCACCCGAGTACTCAGCTCTAGCATCCACAATGGTCTCATTGTAAGCTAAACAATATGATTGAAAGTATATACAAATAATAATAATAATAGTAATAAATAATGTGAAAAAATAAAAAATAAATAAATAAATAATTGCCAATGCTATACATAGGATAACTTTCAGGTGGCTCTCAACTTTCCCCCTATATTGGTCAGGATCCAATCAGCAAAACAGACTACTGAGAGATACATATTAAAATACCTGCTGCAAGAAATTGGCTTACACAATTATCAGTACCATCTAGGCAAGTCCAAAATCCACAGGGGAGGTTGTCAGGAAAGATGTGCTGGGAACTCTCAGGTGAAGACTGAAACTTGTCCACAAACAGAATTTCTTTTCATTCAGAGAAGCCTCAGATCTGTTCTTGAGGCCTTTCAAGAGAGTGAATAAGGCCCACACACATTATCTAGGATAATCTCCCTTACTTATAGTCAACTGATTATGGATTTTAATCACATCAAAATTTTAATCACATCAAAATACTTTCACTGCAACACCTAGATAAGTGATTGAATAACAGAACTGCAGCCTCGCCAATGTGACACATTAAAAAAAAAAAAAAAAAAAAAAATTTTAAACCCTTCTTCACAAGCTTTTTGTCACAGACTCTTAGGCAGTAATGTACAGGATCACAGCCAGCCCTTGATTTCTACCCATATTAGCAAAGCAAATATTGACTTAATACAGAGACTCCACAACTATTAAAAGTTTTGATCCTCACTTTCCCATATTTATGTTAAGAAATCTTCAAGACCCTCTCACTAAACAAGTCACCTCTTACTTTTTTTATCCTTTTGTGCCTCAGTCTCCATAATTAAAATAAAAGCTTAGAAGGTGCCTAGTACAGAGTCATCCCCACTAAGGTCTATGGCAAGGGAAAGAAAACTCTCTAGATACTATGAAATAATTCCTCAACTGTTACCTTAGGAGAAAAATAGGAGAAAAAAGAAGAGGTGTGGCCTAGCTTCAGTCCAGCCAAATGGTTTAACCCAGATTCAGTAGGAAACAGATCAGATTCTCTTTCCTCCTTTTTTCTTCCTCTTTTGTCATTTATCATAGTAAAAATACACCCTGTTTGAACTATACCAGCTGTCCCTGGGGTTCTCATTCTACCCTCTCCAACATTTTTAGCCAACTTTTTACTTTTGTATCAAAGTAGAGAGCCCAAAACAAAGATGATTCTACTATAAATAAATTGCTATAAATGTCAATAGTTTAGCTATTGGAGTAATTTTCCAGCATAGTGGGGTGGGTAGGAAGAAAAGGAGAGGTTAAAAAATTAACAAAGGGAATTAAAGGAGTTAATATATCTTCAAAGATGTAGGCTTGGGTCTTCATTTCTTAATTGTATGACTTTTGACAAGTCTTTTAATATACTTATGTTTCAACTATAAATAAAAGGAAAAATTGAACAATCACTGAATTCTCTTACATTTCTCTTTTTTGATCCTATGGACAAGGAGGCAATATAACATGGAGGAAAACTGGCCAGAAAAGGATAGAAGAGTAATTTAAAGAAAAAAGTATAATTAAACAGAAAAGAAAAAAAGAAAGGGAGAGAAAAGAGAGAAGAAAGTAAAGGGGTGCATAGGTAAGGTATAAAATCCAGAGGCAAAGTATTAATGGGACAAAGAAATGTGGTATTATCTGTTGAAGATATTTCATAGTTTAATCAACTGGACTAGGGAGAAATGTTCACATACTGAAATATTCACTTTGTAAGCTAAAAAAGAAACATATCGATGAATATCAAGATGCAATGGTGAGAAATGTGGCAAACTGAAAAGTTCATGGTCCTCTTAAAGAAGGTAGTGACTACTTATCTATATACAACTGCTGTCATGAGAAATACAGATACAGTGTGGTCAGGTTGTAAAATTTTTCAAGTGAATCCTAAAATCTGGATTCTTATGTGACATCTTTCAACTTTTAAATGTGGATAAACTGATTCTAGTTTGAACGAAGAATAGGCATAAAAAACATACTATATCTGTAGGAAGATAATTACTTCAAAGTGTGAGGCAAGTGAGTTACTCATTTTATGCACAATGTTTGAAGAGGTACCAATATAACATAATTATATACATAGAACACCCAAAATAATCCACAAAAATAACTTCTGGAAGTGATAAATGAATTCAGTAAAGTGGCAGGACACAAAATCAACATACAAAAATCTACAGACTTCTATACACCAACAATGAGCAGACAGGTAGAATTAAAGAAAGCAATCCATTTACGATAGCCAGAAAAAATATAAGATGTCTATAAATAAATCTAACCAAAGGAGTCAAAACCTCTATAAAAGGAAAACTATAAAAAACTAAAAACTAAATTGAAAATGACATTAAAAAGTGGAAACACATCCCATATTCCTGGATTGAATGATTTAATGTAATCAAAATGCCAATTCTAACCAAATTAATCTATATATTTAATGCAATCCAAATCAATTTCCCAGAGACATTCTTCATAGATTTAGAAAAAAAAAAATCATAGAACTTGTATGGAATCATTAAAGATCCCATGTTGCCAAAGCAATATTGCACAAAAAGAGTAGAGTAGGAATCATTCTTCTCCTTGACCCCATAATATATTACAAAGTTGTGATACTCATAACAGCATGATACTGGCACAAAAACAGGCATGTAGACCAATGGAACAGAATAGAGACCCCAGAAATAAAACCCCAAACATATAACCAACTGATTTTTGACAAAGGGCACCAGACAATCCAGTAGGAAAAAGAAAACTTCTTTAGAAAATGGTGCTGGTAAACTGGGTATCAACCTACAGAAAGATGAAGCTGGATCCCTATCTCTTATCACTACCAAATATCAACTCAAAATGGATCAAAGATTTAAAGTTAAGACCTCGAACTATAAAACTGCTAGTGGAAACACAGAGGAAACTCTTGGAGACATCAAAATAGTCAAAGACTTCTTAAATAAGACCCCCAAAGCATAGGCAATAACTCCAAAAATAGACAAGTGGGATTACATCAGGCTAAAAAGCTTCTGCATAACAAAAGAAACAATAATTAGAGAGCGTCAAAAACCCTTACAATGGGAGAACATATTTGCAAACTATCCCTCAGATAAGGGACTGATAATCATAATATACAGGGAACTCAAGCAGCTTACCCCCTCCAAAATAATAATAATAATAGTAACTCAATTAAAAGATAAGCAAATGAGCTGAATAGTCTACTCTCTAAGGAAGACATATGAATAGCCAAAAAGCATATTAGAAATTGCTCAACATCCCTTAGCATAGGGAGATACAAAGGAAAACCACAATGAAATACAACTTAACCCCAGTCAGAATGGCTAAGATTTAAAATAATTAAACAATGACAAGTGCTGGTGAGGCTGTAGAGAAAAGAAAACTCTCCACACTGTTGATGGAACTATAAATTAGTACAACTATTGTGGAGAACAATATGAAGGTTCCTCAAAGACCTAAAAATAGAACTATCATATGATCCAGCAATTTCACTCCTGCATAGCTACCCAAAGGATAGGAATGCACTCAGTTAGAAAAAACACTTACACATCCATGTTTATTGTGGCATTACTCACAACTGCTAAGACATGGAACCAACCCAAATATCCATGAATGGATGAATGGATTGAAAAAAGTGTGGCACATATACAGTATGAACTACTACCCAGGCATAACAAACAATGAGATTCTGGCATTTGATAGAAAGTAAACAAATATGGAAGATTTACTGTTAAGTGAAGCAAGTCAGACTATGAAATAGAGGTATTGTATGTCCCCATCCAATATATACCAATGCCTTCACTTTATGACAGTAACTGAAAGATTGGAAGCTATAAAGGCATGGAGAGCAATTGTGAATACTAGAGACAGTGTGAAAGGAGGATAAGAAATGGGGGAAGGTGAGGGGAAGAGAATCAAGAGGAAAGAAAGAAAACATTTAAGGGATAGAACAATGGAAAATCATCTGTTGATAATAATGCATATGGTAATATCTTTGACTGGACCAAAATACAGTGTATTCATGATGAGAAAAAAATTTTAAATGTCTCAGTAATAAACATAGATGACATTTTAATACAATAGTTTCAAAATAAAAATGAATTCAAACAGTGAATTAAAACAAAGTATCAACATTTTAATTAAATCTAGGACCTCACCTTGCTCTTATACAACCTATATCCCTCATCTCACCATAATTGTGGTCTGTAACTTTTTTTTGTTTGTTTAACAGCCTCTGGGTTAAAGGCTCACTGATAGCATGTGGAGCCATAAATGTAAGCAAGAAACAGGAAGAAAAGCAGGTTTCAGAGTGAAGATAATGAATTCAACAATAGGTATTTGACCTGAGATGCTATGTGGGTATTTGGGGGAAGGAGCCTCTAATCACTTAAAAATGAGAAAGTTATATTCAGTAAATGGAAGAAACATTAATACTTACTCAGAGTCTATGATATTCTAGACAGTCTACATATATCATCTGTTCTACAACAGTTCTCAACATTACTCTTTAATTGTGAGGTTTAATTTCCATTTATGATTTTTTTTTCATGGATCTTAAAGTTACACACCAAAGTCATACAACTGGTCAATGGTGCAAATGATCTGTCTGACTTCTAGGTCTACCTGGCTCCAAAATCCATTCCAGTAAACTATGTTGCCTAGAACAGATCACATACATTTGTGTGTCATTAATAAGAAAAATGTTGGAATACTGATGTTGAATGAGATTCCCAGAGAGCTTAAGTGACCCTTGCTGATATTTGAGTCTGTGTTTTATCCTTTTGACTCCTTCAATGACAAGGATCCTGTCAATCTCACTATGGGGGCTGCAGTTTTCTTTAGATTGGAGCCTTCTCACCCACCAACAAACCTGCCCTATAGCTACCTCTTCGAATATCATAGCCTCTGAATTTTGTGCTCCACTGACAAGATACACATTTACTTACCATTGCAACCTTGTTTGTTTCCACACACTTTGGAATCTGTATTGTAAGCACCAGTTGTTTTTAGGGCTTGCAGGTATGTCTGGTGTCAGCAACACTACCTATTGCATTGAGAGTACAGTTCCAGGTCATAACTCTTCCCAGTATGCCATGTTCAGAAACCTATTGGTCAGGGAGACCCTAGCCATTATCAAGATATGAAATTCCCAAACTTCTTATTCAATATCACTTCTCTAGTATCTCTTTCATAGGTGATCTACTAAAAAACAACTACCACAAAAAAAAAGAAAGAAAGAAAGAAAGAAAGAAAGAAAAAAGAAAAGCAAACAAAAATAAAAAGAGTCAGTTATAAGTGTCTGATAAAAACCTTTGACTCCCCATGAAACACACACATTTTCTACAGTTGTATCCCTCCCTTAGACTATCATTCTTCCCCGACCCCACCATAATGAACCCAATCCCTACTTCTAAGATTAGTTTACATTTCACTGTGTCCATGAAGCCTTTTACTAGCCCAGTCTGAATCACTCACTCTGATTCCTTCCCATCTTCAAGCACTGGCCTGTTAGTTTTATCTTCCCAATAGATGCTAAGTTCCATTACAAACAGAGCCCTATGTCTTATGCTTTGGAAATATTCCCAAAACTTCAAGCAAAATATAGGGGCTTTAATAAATATTCACTGATTGATGAGTAATCCGACAGCAGGAAAATCTGTTACAGGCCTGTTTCAAGTTAACAGCCACATTTCTCCCTGCTGTCCTTATTTTCCTCGATGGATTTTTATTTACAAAATATGAACAGCAATTCATAACTTCTGGGAGCATTACAAAGAAGAATGTAAAGAAGCTATTTTTGAAGTATCTACCGTTATATTTTTTTCCTTTTTGTTTCTTTCCTTGCTTTCCTCAAGCATCCTTTGCCCCCACTAAGAACAGACCCATTTAAGAAAGTAGAAGGATTTTTTTGTTGTTGTTGTTAATTTATTTTATATTTCTTGTTTTTTTTATATATTCAATCACATTATTTAGCTTACAAAGTGAATATTCCAACATGTGTACATTTCTCTCTAGTCCAGTTAATACTATAAAATTATCTTCAACAGATAATACCACATTTCTTTGTCCCATTAATGCTTTGCCTCTCTTATTTTTCTTCTAAATGTCCTTCCTCAGACTCTACTCTTTCACAAACACTGTATCTGATATTCACAAGCAATAGAAGGATTTCAATACAGGAAGTCCCAGCAAGGCAAGAAGAGGAAAAATAAAGCTCATCTTACCAAGGCGAAAAAACTAAGTTAAAACCAAAAAAAAGTGGTAACAGTATTCAAGCATGTGTGTAATCCTGTCTTCTGCTCTGTTCCCAAGGTATCCTCAGCACCAGGACTAAGGGAAAGGGATAAGAAGAGCCCAGAGGCCAAAGAAACCAAAAGTAGAGGGGTTTGGGTCATTAATCACATTTAGGACTCTAATTAGAGACCACTCTTAAGAAGGCTCTGTACTAGCATAGGGAAAATACAGTGAAGAGTCAGGATAGATTGTTTTCATCTACGTTAGGAAGGTAGAAGATGTAGGTTCCAGAGAAGATATAAAAGGTGAAAGAGAGTTCAAGCTGGTAACTGCACTATTAGGGTTATTGCAGAGAGAGGACAAGTGTTCCTGTGGTAGAATCCTTATAAGAGGGACTATCTGAGAAAATTAGGAAATTAGAATATCAGCCAGAGTCAGGGAAACCACTGACAATAAGAGCTGGAAACGGGACAGCATCATGGCTGAGAGAGGGGAGAGGAATGAGTCAACCAAAAGAAGGTCTATCATTGCATCTTGACCACGCTGAAGAATAAACCAAGAACCACTGCAGTCATCTACCATCAATGGCAGAAGACAGACTGCAATAAGGACAGGCTTTGCTACCTAGAGACCATCAAAATAAACCCTTCAATAGAAAACCAACCAATGCCCATGGCACTCTCATTAAATACCATATGGAAATGAAGTCATCTCCATTCCATTCTTTCCATCTAAAAAGGAGGAAATACCTAATCTATTTGCTAAACCCTTTTTTAAAGACTAGTTTAAACTGGGGAAAATATCGAATTACTTTCACTGGAAAATTATATTTTTCCTTCCTTTTGTAAGCATTGGCCTTGGGGATGGACAAAAGTGGTAAGATTTGAAATAAAGAAAATAAATGGTTTTCTTCATACATCTGAGTGACAGTGTACCAGTTTTGACATACATCTTCCTATCACATTAAATTTATAGTGATCATTTTGTACATAACTTTAGAAAGCAACTTATGCTACAAAACTAAGGACACCGTACCACTAGATGGGTTTTTAATCACTTGTTTTCCTGACTACCTTAAAGTAGGTTAAGGAAAAAAATTTTCCCCAACTAAGAAAAGGAGAGAGATCATTATGAGACTTCAGTGAAATTCTGCCCTGTTAGATTTTGCTACAAAAAGTGCCAGACGAGGGGATTTCAGGGATGAGTTATTATATTTGCAAATTAGTGTAGTGAAAATTATCAAGGCAGTACTGTGAATTTAAATGAACTGTGTAATTTTTTTCTTAAGTTTTAATATATTCATTTTTTCCAAGAAATAGTTAAGGTTCTTGACTCTTTTGCATAAATCAATATGTTCTGAACAATAAAGCTAATAGCCCAGTAAAGTCTATAAAATGTAGCTATGTAGCTGTCTGTTTTCAGGGCTTTATTCCAGAAGCTAAATAGCAGTTTCTATTTCTAGCTGACTACTGTCTTTATCAAATTACTTCCTTGACTCAGTGACAGCTTCTAAAGACTTACTTTCTAAAGGAAAGCTTTAATTTCTCACTTTTGTTCTTTGAGTTTGAGAATATAATTTTTACATTCTTAACTGACCATTATGATAGTTTTTCACAATACTGAAAATCATCATATGTGTATAAACATAGTTGAATAAAACACTACTCTTATTATTCATCATAGAAACACATACGGGTCTAATTTCACTAAGATTATACTACATATTTCATAGTTATCCATGATGTAGAGTTCTAATATATGCCCAAAAAAGTATTTTGTCCAGTAATAAATAATTTTATTTTTACCACTGTGCTCTTAGTTATATAGCCTTTCAAAATATAATCCAAAAAAGCAAATACAACAAAGTATAATTAAAGAAAAAATTTCTACCAAGGATGAAGGGTGACAGTCCTGTAATTTTAGATTATTATGTTAAATGTATTTTATTAAATACAAGATGGTAATGCTAATGGATGTTCAACCCTCAGCTTCCACTGTGTAACAAAATTACAAAATGTGTTTTTAATGAATCTAGCATGTTTATATGACATCTATTTGAAATTAAAATGGCTTAAAATATTATGTAAAAAGTTTTAATTCTAATAATCCAAAACCACTTTAATCAAAAAACTATTTTGTATCTAATTACAGTACAGAGTTGCTTATTTTTATTCTAACTCTTTAAAAAGTTAGCAGAACAAATTGTTCATTATATATTCTGATGCCACAATAAAGTCTTACAAAACTTAAACCAGATTTGTTTTACCGTTTTGTAAATATGGAAATCAAAATAGACGAGTTCCATGATTTTCAAGATTCCCAAATCATCTACTCTGTTTTATCTAATTTTTCATACTAGAATTCAGTAATAACGTCATTTATCTAGACAATTTCTGAAAATACAGAACAATCATTGCAGACAACAAACGGTATGAGCTCAAGGTATAAAAAAACCTGTCTTTATTTTATAAATTATCTCATCCCCGTCATTCTGGCATTACATTACTTCCTAACCTAAATGTGGGAGGTTCGATAATCCCTTCCATTTCTGAACAGATATAAACTGGTCTAGGAAAGTCCTGATTTCAAGCTCACTCTCTGGTGTAGCCTCAAAACCATCTCAGGGAGAGTGAGTAAAAAGTGAGCATCAGTCCAAATTCAGACTGAAACCAGTGTAGTCTGATCCACATCCAAAATGAGTAAAAAGTGAGCATCATCCTGAATTCACTAAAACCATGCAGTCTGATCCATATCCAAAACTGTCTGAGAATCCCAGAATACTGACAGGGATCACCAAAGCCTGACTTCAAAGGATATGACAAATAATTTGTAACAACTTAAGATATGTGTATATATGTGTACACATTCACACAACTTGGAACAAGTTCTCCACTCTGCTCAGGTATTCAATTGTTTTCAGCTGTAAAATGAAGGTACTGCACTAGATAACCTCTAAAGCCGCTGCCAATTCAAGAATACTATCCTTAAGTCAGATTCTTTTCTCCCACTTCCCCTTCAAAGTGGTGACAGATGAGAAAAAAATTTTTCAATAAAAAGAGAATACAATTTCAGTTGGGGTAAGAGGTTAAAAACCTAAGTGCCATATTGTAAAGAAAATACAGTTTATATTAATACTAGACCTAAAGACAAAAAAATTCAATGTAAACACAAGGCCTTAATTAGAAATAGTTTGTTTTATTTCTGACATGTAAAGTAACCCAACTCAAGATGGTTGTTCAACATTGGCATTCATGCACATTCCCATTACATAAAAAGGAACAATGAAACTTGGAAAGTAATTAATCCCAAGCAAATTATCATGAAAGAAATGCAACATTTCAGTGTGGTCAAAGGTTAAGGACACTTTCAAATGTAGTGATATTGAGGGGACTGAAGAGACAGTTTTGTCACTTCAACAATCTGAGAACACTCTAAAGAATAACTATAGTCAATTGGTACAAATTGAGCAACTATGTCCATTATGGCACTTAAAAAGAGAGAATTAACACAAAATTATAAAATAAATGTGATCCTAGCAGAGTAGAATTACTTTGCATTAATTTCATTATGGAGAAAAATGTTACTATATATGAGTTCTCTGTTCTATTAAATATATAAAGAATGTAAGTACTGTCCTTATCTCATATAACTAGACTGACTACAGGAACTTGAGTATGTCCATCCAATAATGACAGAAACTGTCCCAAGAACAGAAAATACTTATCATCACTAGTGGTCACATATAATAGCCAAGTGGAAAGATGGCCCAACACTAATCAGCATCACTGTCCATACACAGTGCAAGTACATTTAAGATGATGAATTAGCCAAATATCCTACAAAGAAAATGTTTCTACACAGGCTTCTCCCTTGTCTCATAGGAAATGAAGCCTTAGTAGCTTTACTAGTTAAAATAATGTCAATATGTAATAGGTATAATGTTTTCAGTAATATGTATAAAGTAAGTCAAAATATTATCATTTCAATTCATGAATGTAGAATGTCTTTCCATTTGTGTGTATGTGTCCTCAATTTCTTTCATTGGTATTTTATCATTTTCTTGGTAGAGCTCTTTCATCTTTTTCATTACATTTATTCCTAGGTATTTTATTTCTTTTTTGTGGCAATTATTAATGGGATTACTTTCTTGATGTCTTTTTCAGCTTGTTCACTGTTGGGGTATAGACAAATGGGATTATATTGAACTAAAAAGCTTCTGCACAGAAAAACAAAAAGAATGAGGAGAAAACCTACAGAATTGGAGAAAATATTTGCAAACTCTTCACTTGACAAGAGATTATTATCTAGAATATACAAAGAACTCAAAGAACTCAGCAGCAAAAAATTAATAATCCAATTTTAAAATGGACAATATATCTGAATACATAAATGGCCACAGGTATATGGAAAAATGTTAATTCCCTAATCATTTGGGAAATACAATTAAGAGCATAATGAGAGATCATTAGAATGATCAAAAAGACAAAAAATAACAAATGGCAGTGAGGATATGGAGAAAGGGGAAGTTAGTCATTATGGAAAATCATATAGCAGTTCCTCAAAACAAACTACAAATAGAACTACGTTATGATCCAGTAATCCTACTACAGGGTATATACCTAAATGAAAGGAAATCAATATGGCAAAGAGATATCTGCACGTCCATGTTTATTGCAACACTATTAACAATAGCCAAGATACTAGAATCAATCTAAGTGTCCATCAACAAATTGATGTATAAAGAAAATTTTATGTTTATATTATATTATATTAATTATATTATTCAGCCATAAAGAAGGATGAAATTGAGGCAGCATGGATAATCCTGGAGAATATTATGTTAAGTGAAGTAGGCCATGGACAGAAAGACAAATACCATATATTTTCACTCATTTGTGAAAACTAAAAAATATGATCTCATAGAAGAATAAAATAGAATAATAGCTACTTAAAAGGGTAGGAATAGGAGGCATAAGGGGCTAGTTAATAAACACAAAATTACAGTTACGTAGAAGAAACAATTTTTTGTTTCTATGGCACAGGAGTTATCAGTAATAAATTGTACACTTCAGGATACCTAGGAGATATTCAATGATCCTGACACAAAGTAACAATAAATGTTGGAGATAATTATCCTGATTTGATCAGTATACATTATAGTCATGTACTGAACAATCACACTACAGCAATAAACATGTATGATTATTATATGTCAATTAATAAAAAAAGAAAACAAATAGAATGAGTATTAAAACGTATGTATATACATATACACACATTTCATGACAATGTACATAACATTATCTAATGAGAATTTAACATATCATTCAAACAAAAACACCAAAAGCCAAACAACAAACACCTATACATCTTTTCCATGACTTTAAAAAGTTCATGAAAAAAAGGAATTAAAATACAAGTCTATTTTGGTGCAAAAAAAATTTGAAATTCATGCATACTTTTCTACCCCTTCTTTTTTTTTTTTTTTTTTTTTTTTTTTTTTTGAGAGATTTTCACTATAGGGCGCATGCGTTCACCAGACAGACAGAGAGAGACATTAGAGACAGAAAGTGAGAAATCACCCCCCCGGGGGGATGGTCACGCCGCAATCCCTTCTCCTCCATTCTCCTCTCAGGATCTTGGGCACGCACGCACACGCGCCCAGCGTGAGTTTTAAGCCACCGGGTCCAGGACATGAACCGTGATCGACTACGTGGGAGTCCAGCGACATAGCCATTATGCTAATTGCTGGTTCCCATACTTTTTTCATAATATACATTTCCAATGAACTTTTTGAAGATCTTTATATACAGGGCACTTAGTAAGTCTGAAAAGTCCCATAACACAGAAGGTTCAATTTCTTTAAAATGGAACCCAGCCTGAAGCATATCATCTCAGGAAGACTGTAATTTCCTAATTATCATTCCAACAGCCAATACCTCAATATCCCAATTTAAAAATGAGGGGGAGGTGCAATTTTTGAATAACTCAGAACTTATAACCAGGAAAAACTGAGGATGGAATTCTAAACTTTAGGAAGAAGACATAAAAACATGTTCTCAGGTAGAAAAAAAGCAGTTAACTTAAGTTCACAGAATTAATCTATCTATAATTCATTTAATAATAAATATAAAAGTATCATAACAATTTTGGTAATGTAGGTGTCTTTATCCTGATTTTAAGGTGTTCAAAACTTCTATGAAAATAATAAACAAAAGCTTTACAATTTTAGTTAAATATTTGGGAAAACCTGCCTAAATACTTTTATAATCAATGTTTTCATTTCTGTACAAGTTTAACCAGACAAATTTGTGTTTTTATTTTGTCTGTGGTGAAAACAACGTCTAAAAGACAAGTTCTATGTCATCCAATATAGCACCTGCTAGTTACATGTGCTATTTGAATTTAAATGAATTAAAATTAAATACAGCTAAAAATTAAGTTCCTTAACTGTACCAGTCACATTTAAAACATACAAGCCACAGGGAGCTAATAGCTACCAGATTAGACACACAAACGTAGATGTGTTTATGTTTAAAAGAGGTTATTAGTTAGAATAGAGAATAACCACATATAACAAAGTGACCCAAAAATACAGTGCCTCAACTGCCTCAGTGAAAACAGATCATCTGTCTTGAATCTACCAACCTAGCATTGCTGTGCAGTTCTGGTATAGAACTGGTAGGTAGAGGCAGGTGAGCCTCATGGGGTCTCCAAGAAACCATCGTTTTTCTTGTTTTGCTGTCCCTATGGGGCTACCCTAGTCTGCCTAATTGGCATTGGTTCTACCACATCATATCTGCATGTTCCAGACTGCTAGAAGAGGAAGAAGAGAAAATAGATGGCAAATTTCCTCTGCAAGGAATCTGACCAGATTGCACACATCACTTCCACTCACCCTTTCTTCGGCTAAAACATGACTGCAGCTCACATCTGGCTCTCAGGAAGTCCGGGAAAGGTGGTCAAGCTGTGTGCTGAGTGCCCAGCTACAACCTGGACTGGAGGGACATTATTTCTAAAAAGAATAGAAAATTGTTACCAGAGAACAATTCTTCCAAAGAGAAATATTGTTCAATAGATTTACGGAAAAAAAAAAAGTTTAAAAACGTTAAACAGTATGTTCTTTTCCTCATTTAACAGTTCTTACAGAATAAAACTCCTATCAACATCTCTTCCACGGTTTTATAAATCTAAAGTTAGTATATTTTGTCCCTGGTGAAGTAATATAAACTATTAATAGACAGCTTACAGTTTCATTTTTAAACTCACTAAAAAGATCTTTTTGCTTTCTTAGCTGTTTTGCAACAAATATTAGCATATATTTTTAACTCACAAAACTGCTTATAGGAAAAATTATCTAAAGGATAGTGATATCCCTAAAATCTGTAAAGTGATGCATTTAAATCAATACTGTATAATTATTACATTATAGAACGCCCCAGCCAAAAACAGTGGTTAAAATAGAAAATAAATGTTAAAATATTATAGACATGTTTTGTAAATTCAACTTAGGTTACAAAGTAAGTTTTACTTAATATTTGAATTTGTGTATGAAGAACTAAAAAGGATCTTATTAATATATATAAAGATTTATTCTTTAATAATTTGTTACTGAACTTCAAGCTTATGCACTTTTAACCTATCATTGAAAATGGTATTACATTATAAGATTTACATTCTTACGTTTCACTTGTGTAAAACTATTTCTTAAAAAGTCATATGTAGGGGCCAGCAGGTAGCAAAGCGGTTAAGGTAGCACTGGATCCCACATGCTCAACCATAGTTTGAGTCTCAGACCAGGCAGCTTAAAACTAATGCCAAGTGTATGTGCATGCATGCCCAAAGTCCTGAAGGAGAATGGAGGAGAAGGGATTGTGGCATGACCATATCCCCTCAGGGGTGATTTCTTGCTTGCTGTCCCTCTGTCTCTCTGGCAAGTACACATTCTCTATGGCAAAAATTTCAAAAAATAAGAAATACAAAGTCACTTATATTGCTTATTAACTATTTTAATTATATATTTGAAAGAAGGAAGTAATTAATGAGACAATCACAATTATCTTCTTTTTTTTTTTTTTTTTGGAGAGGTTTTCGCTATAGGGCACATGCACATGCGCTCGCCAGACAGACAGAGAGAGACATAGAGACAGAAAGCGAGAAATCACCCCCAGGGGGATGGTCACGCCGCAATCCCTTCTCCTCCATTCTCCTCTCGGGATCTTGGGTACGCATGCACACGCACCTGGCATGAGTTTTAAGCCACCAGGTCCGGGACGCGAACTGTAGTCGACTACGTGGGAGTCCAGCGACATAGCCATTATGCTAACTGCTGGTTCCACAATTATCTTCTAGTAATTGCACCTGAAAACCTAAAAACGGGCTCATTGTTATTGACAACAATCTCTACTGATATGTTTTTGTTCAAATAAAAATATATGAACAATTTTATGTATCTATAAGTGTTCTTTTTAGAATAAGAATAAATTTTATTAGCTGAAAACATTCAAAAGTCAAAATTAATAATTTCACATTAATAAGAAAAGTTTTCACACCAATGGTTTCTATATAGTAATAAATACATTTATACATATATATGAGAACCTATCACAAGCCAACATTCATGTTAGTCAACAGTGTCTAAAAGACAAATGTGTACATTTTATTATGTGTTATTTCAACCTTAAGTAATATGATATATACACTGTTTCTTGAATTCTATTCTAATCTCTTTGTTCATTAAATTTAAGCAGGAATTTGTGAAATCACTTTCAATAGAAGCTAAGATATTTTCCCCCTTTAGATCCTTTTGCCAGTATCTATGAAGCAACAGTGCAATAGGAGGGTAGCATCTTCTCAACTGGTTTCCTCACTGTCTTTTATCAATTTTTAAATATTTTTCCCTCTAATCATATAGGTCATTCACATGGACATCTCTAACCTGCTAGGATTAACTCCAACTATTTCCATCACAATCAAGAAATACGTAAACCAAGAGACAACAACTTTATTTTTTAAAATTTTTTCTTTTAATCGCCTTGCCTCAGTCTCCCAGAGACTATAGGCATGAGTCAGCACATGGCTCTCCTTTAGACAGGGTCTTACTATGTTGCCCAGATCAACCTGGAGCTTGACATCCTCTAGCCTTAGCCTGCCAAGTTTCTAGGACTACAGGCAAAAACCACTAGGCACAAGCTTTAGGTTGGATCAGGAATTGAACTCATGCTTCCCATACAGTCCCAGCCTATGGAACACAGCATCTCAGCAATGTGCACCCCCATGACCAGGCCAAGGTAAGGTTTACAATAGTTACTTAGAGTCTACCCTTTAACTGTTTATTGCTGTTGTCTTTAGTTTTTGCTATTGGGTATTTGTGCTCTCTAGAGAGAGAAAGAGAAAGAAAGAGAGGAAAAGTGAGAAATTGCCCCCTAGGGAGATGGCCATACCACAATCCCTTCTCCTCTATTTCCCCTCAGGATTTTGGGCATGTATGCACATGTTCCTGGCATATCTTCCAAGCCACTAAGTCTGGGACTCAAACTGCACTCAGCCATGTGGGATCCAGCTGCCTCAACCACCATGACAGCTAGCTGGCTCCTACTCTTTAACTGTTTAAGAAAAATAAAAATTTTCACTCCATTTTCCACAATATAATATAGCAGTTATTATCTTTTAAAAAACCCTCATATTACAAAACTCTTTACCAAGTTGAATTTAGTAAGAAAAGAATCCTCTATAACCACATAGAAAAACTGACAAGAATTTGAGAACAATCTTCAGAGGCCAAAAAATGACAAGATGACAGGTAGAATCCAGACAGGTGACAAAATACAGATGTTGGTATTTGTCATGGGACTATCTGCTCATCTCTAGAGGCCTACAGCTTCATGCTTAAGAGGCTGCATGACTAATGAACAGGACAAACCCTGAGATTATACCTAGTGGGAAGTTGAATCAGAGACTCCCACAAAAAGGTAAAATCCCCAAGAGCTGACACCTTAGTGAAAGAATGAACTATTAGCAGAATTTTTAAATGACACCACACTGCACACGAAGCAGATACATGCCTATTTCATTGCTGAGATGAGGAAAAAGTTCATCTCTCTTGAGAATTCTTAACCAGAGGCCTGATACCAACTGCACTGAGTTGAGATCATAGTGCTTGCTTCTATAGCTCCTTATAAGCCTTAACCAATACTTTAAAGTGTCCATGGACTAGGAGTTCCCCTTGGCATCAAACAGAAGCAAAGTGCTCTGGAAGAAAACACCTTAAAACCAAACTTGAAATGACTACCATAAACTACCAAAGAATATGAGCTCACAGTAAAAAAATTAAAATTAAAAAATTTTAAAAATCACAGAGGGTCAACCCACTATCACCAAAAGTCAGTAGAAATAACAAACGTCAACATCTGATCTACAGAGTACATATATTAAAATAATTAGATACAAAATTTAAATAAATACATTTAATCTATTTAAAGATGCAGAAGAGCTGACATAGAACATATATCTAGGAGAGAGTTTAAATTTTGAAATAACTGCTAGAGGCTCAGCAGTAATATGCTGCTCAAGAGAGGCTGGATCCCACATGGCAACCACTGTTCAAAGCCCACTCCTGGTCAGCCTGAAACATGCTGGGCACACATACAAATGCCAAGAGCCAATGAGCTGCAGGGCTGGAAGAAAGGTATCAGGTGTGACCAGACCCCATGGAGGATACTCATTTTTCTCTCCGCTTGTGTCTGTCTATGTCTCTCCTCTTTCTCTCTCTCCTTTCACTTTCTTGTTCACATGTGTGCTCTATCATTAAGATAAAAAGGGTTTTGTCTTTTTAAAAACTGCTAAAAATCCATTTTCAAAAAGCCCAGCAGCTGTGGCACAGTGATAATACTTATACCCACAGTGCTGGAAGGCATATGGTGACCACAGTTCAGATCCCAGATCAACCTAAACCACTCCAGGAGTGCACACAAGAGCCTAGGCTCCTGGAGAGCTGGAAGACTGGAAAAAAGGATCATCAATCCAACAAGGTCCAATCAACAGTGCTTTCTCACTACCTCTCTCTACTTTTCCTTTTTCTTCCAGGATTTCATGGAAAAGATTACCAATGTCTTTATTAGTCTCTTCACTTTCTGGAATACCAATTATCTGGATATTTGGACATTTCATGGTATCTAGTATTTCTCATATATTATTCTCATCTGGGGGCGCTATTTTCTCAGTCTTCGTGGTGGACTTTTCTAGGCCAGTGATTCTATCTTCTACATCTGAGACCAATCCTCTGTATGATCTAGTCTACTTTTAATACATTCAAGGGAGATTTTAATTTCCTTATTACAACCTTCATCTCTAACAGCTCTGTTTGATTCTTTTTTATATATACTTCCTCTTTTAGGTTATGCAAGAACTTCCTCACCTCCTGGAAATCATTGGCTCTTTTCTCCCGTGTCTTCTGGAGTTCATTGTCTCTCTTCTCTTGCAACTCTGTTAGCTTTGTCACTATGAATAGTCTAAATTCTTTATCTGACATTTTCATGAGTTCCACTGAACTGTCTGTGGGTGAAGAGGAGTTATTCTTTTCCTTTACAGGAGAGGTATTTTCTTGCTTTCTCATATTTCTTGTGCCCCGTGGTGATTTCTGCTCATCAGATGAGTTTTGTGTTTCTTCCTAATTATTGAAGCTCAATCTGAGCATTCAGAGGTATGCTGGAAGAGGTGATCTGCAATCTCTCTTCTGTTAAATTTTTCATTCTTGTGCATCAGATTCAGTGGGAATTGAGGAATATTCTGATCCTAATAGTAATCAGATGTTTGGATACTATTCATTTAGACCTGACTAGACACTCAGTTCATGGAGACTGAACTGCTAAGGGATGAAGTTAAAAGAAAAAGAAATATAAAAGCGAAGAACAGGAAGGAAGAAAAAAACTATAAGAAATTTAGAAAGAAAAAAATTAAAAAGATAATAAAATAACTTTATATTTTAATTTTAAAAGGCAAAAGACAATATTTCACACTGAAGTTCAGTAGCCATCTCAGAATGCGCTTTGGTTTATTCCTTTCCTAGAAGGGAGTGGGAAAGGCACAAATTAGCAAGTTAAAGGAGAGGTTTGAGAGCCCAGAGAATACTTTACCTTTAAAAAAAAATTAATTAATGGGGACCAGCAGTTAGCGTAATGGCTATGTCGCTGGACTCCCACGTAGTCGACCGCGGTTCGCGTCCCGGACCCGGTGGCTTAAAACTCACGCCATGCGCGTGTGCGTGCATGCCCAAGATCCCGAGAGGAGAATGGAGGAGAAGGGATTGCGGCGTGGCCATCCCCCCTGGGGGGTGATTTCTCGCTTTCTGTCTCTCTGTCTCTCTCTGTCTGTCTGGCGAGCACACACGCCCTATAGCATAAACCTCTCCAAAAAAAAAAGATTAATTTTTAAAAAATTGAGAGACAGAGATGGAGAGAAGGGGACAGAGGTTGCCCTACTAATCTAGAAATGGATCTAGAGGGAGAAGTCTCAGCAGAAAGTCTTCATTTTTAGTCCCTAAAAGCAATATTTCACAGCTGAAGTTCAATAGCCATCTCAGAATGGGCCTTGGTTTGTGCCTCTCCAGTCTAGAAATGGATCTGGAAGGAGAAGTCCCAGCAGAAAGTTTTCATCTTTAGTCCATGAAAGCAATATTTCACAACTGAAGTTCAGTAGCCATCTCAGAATATGTGCTCAGTATTTTATAACCACAAGTAATTATGTAGTATTGATCAGAGGGAGAGAAAAATATATCAATAGAACTGAGAAGAAAGTTCATTAACAAAAGTATGCATACATGCAAACATCATATGTGACAGAAAGAGCCAAATGAACAAAAAGGACCATGCAGTATATTGTGCTGAAGCAAATGGCTTTTTGCACAGAAAAAAAGTGAAATTGAATTGAAGGATATAAAGAAAAAGAACAAAACTTGAAAATATTTTAGAAGAAAATGTAGGAGAATTTTTTATAAACTCCAGCTAAGTTAAAAGTTTTTAACAAGACAAACAAACTGCAAAAAAATAGTCTGATAAATTTCACAACTTTAAAATTAAGAAAGGAAGAAGCCATTTGATTCTCCACAAAGGAGCTTAAAAAAGAAAACATACAAATAAAAAGAAAAATTAAAATCTACTAGAAAAACGGGCAAAAGGCAAGTAAAAACAAAAGTAAAAACGGAAATAGTAAAATGTGAAAAGGCTCTCTACTCTCATTACTAATAAGAAAAATAAAAATCAGCCTATGAGATTCCATTTCTAATTGACCAAATTAACAACAAAAAATAATAAAGCTACACAAAATGCTGACACAGAGGGAATTTTCATACAATGTGATAAGAGTGTAAGTTAATAAAGCTACTTTGGAAAATAATTTGTAATTAGCTAGTAAAATGGAAGTCCATACATCCTATGACCCATCAATTTCTACTTGAAAAATCAATCTGGGGAAAGTTTTGCATATACTTACCAGGAAATATATGTAAATAAATATAGATTAGCATTGTTTTTAATAACAAGGGAAAATTAAAACCTAGAAACAGCTCAAATTTTTACCAAAATGAGAAATGAATGAACTACCAAATGTTTAAAGAAAGAATGAATGGACTATAGCTATATGCATCAACATGAATAAATCTAACACAAAAGTAAACAGAGCAAGATTCAAAATAGTGACAATATTTTTCCTTTTGTGTAAATGTCATGCAAATGTAAAAAAAATATTATTTGAAGACACAAAGAAAAATAAGAAAATGCTAAAAGCAAAATTCCCCTGTTCTCTCAGGATGTGAGAAACATTTAGAAAGAAATACCTTGCATGCTTTGTAGGTACTGGAAAACTATAGATACACATTATCATCTTGATCATCATTTCTTTTTAAAAATTCCTACATCACAAGTGATTTCAACACACTGAGCAACAAAACAGAGTTATGATCTTAGCATTTGTCTAAAATCACATGTAATTGCCTAACTGCCACAAGGAAAAGAAAATAGAGAATAAGAGAAAAAGAAAATTGTGCCTTCACACAGTTTTCATTATATTGTATGGGCTCAGTCTTCTCAACTCACCATGGATAACATCTCCATAAAACTCTAAGCACTGTTATGTATGGAAACCCCTATTACCTGGACACACATCTCTACTATTCTGTTCGACATAAAGGAACCCAGAGTTTCTACCAAATAGCATCTTAACATTTGCTTTGTGAATGTGCAGCATATTATATAAGCACGTCAAAAAAAGGATTTACCATATTCTACACTTTATTTGGATAAAAATTTAAGTATATTATCCACTGCATATCAATTAGATTGAATCTATTTTTAGATCAACTTAAAGAACTGAAAAGAAAAAAATTGCCACATCAAGTCTAGCTATAGGGTGCAACTGAGCAGTCCTTGCATTATTATAGAAATAAAAAGGTCTGATAGTTTCTTATAAATTGGGAAGTTACTTATGGAGTTACGGATTCAACTACCTATGACACAGCAATTCCACATCTACCTATTTACTGAAGAGAAATCAAAACATGTCCACAAAAACACTTGCTCAAGCAGTTCCTTACATAATATCCAAAAAGAGAATACAACCCACATATCTTCAAAAAAAACAGCCTGGATGAACAAATGGTGGTATATTCATACAATGAAAAACTATTATTTAGAAATAATTCTTTTAATTAACTACCAGTATATAATAATGTGAAAGGATTTCAAAACTTTATATTTAGCAGAAAAACCAGACACAGATATTTATTGCATAATTCCATTTATATAATGTTCAAAATAGTTCAAAATCATCTATAGTGATTGAAATAATAGCACTGATTGACTACAGAGCTGGGGATTAATAGGAAATTAACACAAAGAAATAGAAATGTTCAACATCTTGATTGCAGTTGTCATATGGGGATATACAGTTATCAAAACTCATTGAACTGTACTATAAAGATCTATTCATTTCTCCATCTATAAATTTTACTTCATAAAGACATCAAACTTGAAATGTGACATATTTAGTGAAATATTCTATTTTGGTAAGTGAACATTGTTCCTTCTCTCTTCTTTGGAATAAAAAAAAAAATTTCTGCTGTATTTGCCTCATTACAAGGATATTTTTCAGGCTACCTTTTAAGAATGTACCCAGGAAAATCATGTATTGATGTACTATTGTCTATTTGAAAAGACATGCGGCAATTTTGTATATACATTAGAATTTACAGTAAATAATAGATTCTTGAGTGTCCCTTATTGGCATAAACTATTAGAAATTACCTGTTGTCAACAAAGTTTCTACCACTTGTGAAACCAAAATGCACAGGCAAACTACACTCTATAAGAGAGATCTTGATTTAACAGTGAAACTAGAAGGAACATAGAGAAAAAGGAGAGGCTATATGAATAAAGTCAAAACCTATAGGTTTATATTATAGTAGGCAAAAATTATTATAAACATGGTCTTCAGAAGTTAAACTCTTACCTGCATAGATAGTAGAGGACAAAATCTAAAGACAAAATACAAGATACTGAGTAGCTCTACATGTGATCATGTGTCTTATGAAACAAGCCATTCTAAAATTGGAATTTAGCTTATTCCAATCCCCTTTCTCACCTCCAGCTGCACACACACACCCTCACGTGCACACACATACACATGAATTATCAGCCTTTTCCAAATCCAGACAGAAAATTTATTGACTGCCTATTTAGAAATAAATAAAAATAAGAGGCCCCACTTTTCTTTTTTTTTTTTTTTTTTTTTTTTTTTTTAATGATAGAGAGCATGTGCATGAAAGAGAGGAGAGGAGAGAGAGAGACAGCACATACACAACTCCGACAGCACATACGGGTCTCCTCATGCCACAAGCTACAATCCCCTCCTCCAGCCTTCCAGCTCCTCAGAGTCTTGGGAGCCCACATATGTGACTAGGGCATTTTCAAGCTAATCCAGGGATCTGTACCTGTCATCAGCCATGTGGCGTCCCACAATGCAATCTAGTGAACTAAGGACTATGCCACCTAGGCTGGGCCCTCAGCTTTCTTAGAAAGAGGAAAAAAAGTTAAATCCCACAGTAGACTTTGAAGCTGATACCATACTGGTATCAGAAAACATTGTGAAGATTACTAGTAGTGGTTTGTGTCTATTGCTAAGCACTAGGTTGATATTTTTTAAGATTCATCATTCTGTATCAACTTGGAACATGAAAATGAATACAGAAAAAGGAATAAGTTCCACAGAAGACAACTGGAGTCAACAGACAGAAGTTGAAGGCCACCAATCTCCATGTAAGATAAGCAGAATAATTCTTACCCTCAACAACAAAATGAGCTGCCCTAGGACATCATGAATTTATAAGTGAAGCCTTGATCACAATTTGCAGGATGTTAGAGAAAAGAACTGTAGTGGTTAAGAGCATGTCTTTTGGAGTGGTAGGGGTCTCTAAAGACCAGCTTTGTCATCTACTAGATGTTTGAACTTGGCCAAGCGGGATTTATCACTTCAAGTCTTGGTGTTCTCATCCTTGTAGGATTTGGGTAAGGATTCAACAAGATGGTGCACTGAAGGACTTATCAGAATTGGTGACATCCAGTAAAGCTGTTAGTGTTATGACAAGGAATGTATTCCTTACCCAAAAGGGACAGACAGGAGAAGGAAGGGGACTACACATGTGCTAACATCCATCTAATCCCAATAGCCCATGATTCTGTAAAAAATGTATTGTAGATAAAATATGAATTTTGAAGGGTAGTGAGAAAGTAGGGTTAATTATTGTAGCGTCTAATAATATTTTAGAACAAAAATATTAGGTTGTTGGAAAAGTCACAACCTAGTCTATGTTTTTCTATGCAAAAAATGTATCATGACTTTCCTAATGACAGTTATTTTATTTAGAACAAGAACTTTGTGATCATTATTCTGAGCACTAACCTCTTTTCTTCTTGTCCTCAATTTACTGAAAACAGAATACCTTTAAGAATGGTGTTCACTAAATGTCAAGCAAAGGACTCAAGAAATAAAGGGTGTTTAATACTGTTATTTTGACTCAAGCCACTAATTCACAAATTGTCTTTTGTGGAGCTTTAAATGTCAAGCAATAGCTCATTTCCAAGAGGAAGAAGTGACTCTTGGAAGTGTGAATTGCCTAACTAAGGTCACGCCAGTCAGAGGTAAAAATAGCTAAAGGATTTCAAATGTACAATTTTTGTCTGAACAAACCTACTCATCCAGTGACAAAGAACAGAGTCTGGTGGCAGGGTGTGGCCAGTGTGCTGACTGGCTTCAACAAAAGACTATAAAAAAAAATAAAAATAAAAAATAAAGGAAGCAGGGAAGGTCTATGAGGCACCACCTCAGTCTTAAGATCTCTGCAGAGCCCACGTTCAGCTTCAGAAAGCTCGGCACAGCCTCTCTTGGGGCACAAAGACAAGGGACGTACATGTTCTATATGTTGGATTTTCTGTTAGAAATTTGACAAGATCACTTCAGTTGCTTAGGCATGCAGTTAACATAATACAGGCTAACCTTGTCAGATTTTTATCTTCTCCACGATAAGATCTATTTTTGGAAGCAAACATTTTACTATTTTTTATGTTTTACAGCAAAACTAGTGTTATCTTTTCTGTAAAATGGTGGTGTCCAGTTCTACCTGAGAGAAAGAATTGACAAGATTTGATTACTTTTATGTTCTTGACTATAATTTTCATCCATAACAACAGAAGTTTTTACAGAAGTCCTTTGCAAATAAAAATGCATACCCATGGTAGGTAAACATGCAGACTTTAGACAAAACCCGAAGTCTATAAGTTCATGTTTGAACTGCTTTTCCTTTGAAGAGCCTGTTTGCTACAGTGGTGCAGCAGTAACATAATTCTCTGCAAGAAAGATCAGAGTTCAGTTACTGTTCAGCCTTTTCACACCGGGCACACATAGTGCATAAGTGTCTATGATCCTGGTTGGCTGAAAGTCTTGGGGGGAAGTGAAGATGGATTGTGGCATGGAGACCCTATTGAGGGTGCTAGTCTTTCTCTCATGAAAGAGCAAAACTTTAATTTTAAAAGAAAAAGGTGTTAGTCCATTTCTAATTAAGATCCCTGATTCTAATGCATCAACTCACCCCAACCTATGCCATCTAAATTATTTCATTTCTCATTGTGGAATAAAGGGCTTTAGTTTGGGTAAAGGACTATGGAGTACTTGTGGCAGATACTGATTGGTGTTTTGAAGATTTATTATAGATAGGGAATAGAGAAATTCTGTCTTTAGCTTTCATTTAAAAGAGAAACAAAAAAGGCTGAAACTCACACGGCTGATTCTGTGGCTCAAGTCCTAGACCCAGCAGTTTGAAAAACACACCAAGCATGTGTGGGGACATGCCCAAAATCCCAAAATGAGATTGGAGGAGAAGGGATTGCAGCATGGCCAACATCCCAAGGAGTAATTTCTCACTTTCCCTCTCTCTCTCTCACTCTTCTCTCTCTCTCTCTCTCTCTCTCAATCGCACATGCCCTATAGCAAAAACTGAAGAAAAAGAACACAAACAAATACACACACACACACACACACACACACACACACACACACTGTCCCTAAGCTGGACCCTACAGGGGCTGACCCTAATTTGCTTTGGTAATTTTAAAGAAATTTTAAGACCCAAATCAAAAGGGGAGGAAAAAAGTTTATCTCTCCTGTGTTGCAACAGCATCCTTTCCATCATTGGACTACATTCCTTCTTCCCCTAATGAGTTGTAAGTCCTTGTTGGTTTCATTTTTCTGAATATTTTTAAAAATGTTTTAGAAGCAGAATATTCTCACAAGTTATTTCGCTGGTCCCAATTTCTCCGCTGCTTAATCAATTCCATTGATTATTTTCCCTAAGATCACCAGATGCTGGAAATATTTGGTCCGTTTTTTATCCCTGTGTCAACATTTTCCTTTGGGTCTCCCCCTCATTCAGTAATCCAACTATCACTTGATAACAAGTACTGATCCCAATGCAAATAGCCTTAGGCTACACAGTTCAAATTTCAGGTGACTGGATTCTTTCAAGATACCAGAAAGCTAGAAATAGAGGAGTGCTACTAAGAGAGTAAAGGAGCCAGAGTTTACTTCATCTAAAAATAATGGTAAGTCCCAGACTTGCCACAGTGACCCAGGTAGACCAGAAGTCTTCGTAACCTTGAGAAGAAATATGGTAATTCTAAGCATCTCTTTCTTTTTGTAAATATTAGAAGTGCTTACTCTATGCCACAGACTAGTGAAGTTAATAGTATCTCTCTTCCTTGAGACTAGATTAATTTTTTAACCATTGATCAACTAAGTCTGTGAACTTACCCATATCAATAATGCTTTCTATTTAAAATATTAATAAATAGGAGCCAGGAGGGGTCCTTGTGGTTAAAGCACTGGACTCTCATATGCCAACCATAGTTCAAGACTTCAACCTGGCAGCTCAAAAATCATGCCAGGCGTGTGTGTATGCCCAAAATCACAGGAGGAGAATGGAGAAGAAGGGAATGTGGCATGACCATCCCACCTAGGGCAGTTATTTCTCACCTTCCCTCTCTCTATCTTTCTCCAGCAAGTGCATATGATATAAGACAAAAATCTTTTCAGAATAAATAAATAAAAAAAATTTTAACAATTAATAAATAAATAACCAGGCCAACTGATAAAAGGCTTGTAGACTCCCTTATATAATAGATTTGTGTTTACTGAATTGTAAATCACTACATAAAATCGTAAGCCTTTTTAACTGCTTACTTTCTTAAAAAATAATACCTTCAGCTGAATTAAAGGTCTAGAAATAGAAGCAAAATTGAATTCACCTTATGTCAAGTGAATACAGAGAAGGCTCCAAATTACTGTGGTATTTATGTAGCAAGAGGGCAACACACCAAGTAGTTCATTAGTGTCTCCTATGAAGATAAAATCCACTAGTGACATTTAGGAAAGAGATTACCTATTTAAAACACATTGAAATATTTAATTTGAAGGAATGTAAAGAAAAAAATGAAACCATCTTATCAGTGGGCTGCTTTCATTTAAACAGTGCAGCTGTACCAAGGAGTTCAACCCAGTCTAATTTTCAAGTTCTCTCTTCAATGTTCAGACACACAAAGGTTAGACGTGCTCTACATTGAAAACTATGCTTATTGTAAATAGACTGGAATGGTCCCATTTACAGAGTCAAGATGTTTAGTGAGTGTCTTATACCCACACCAGAAGCAAATACATTCTAGGGCTTCTCACAGAAAAGATTGGTCTAGGGAGCAGCAGTTAGCATAATGACTATGTCGCTGGACTCCCATGTAGTCGACCGCTGTCTGAGTTCTGGACCCGGTGGCTTAAACTCACACCAGGCGCGTGTGCGTGCGTGCCCAAGATACCGAGAGGAGAATGGAGGAGAAGGGATTGCAGCATGGCCATGCCCCCTAGGGGGTGATTTCTCACTTTTTGTCTCTCTGTCTCTCTCTGTCTGTCTGGTGAGTGCACACGCCCTATAGCAAAAACCACTCAAAAAAAAAAAAAAAAAAAAAAAAAAAACAAAAACAAAAGAGAAAGAAAGAAAAGATTGGTCTACAATATTTGTTGCTGACATTAATTTTTTTGGAAAATCATCTCTCTCTTAAAACGTTCTGTGTTCCAATGCTGTTTCAGTTTTTCTTATTATGTGGGGGATAAAATCTTAGCACTATCTAGTCTCGTTTTTATTAAGGAAGGTACAATCTCAGAAGAATGGATATGAGTGACCTAGAGTGATAACTAGACATAGAAGTAGCAGAACTCACATAAGGGATCACAGAGAATCCTCTACTCTCAGACTTAGAAAATGAAGGGGCTTCAAAAATCTAACAGAAAATGGAATTAAATTTTATTTTGGGCCAGTCGGTGACATGGTGGTTAAGATGGCTGGATCCCACACAGCCAACCACACAGTTTGAGTCCCAGATTTGGTGGGGTGAGAAACATGCCAAGTGCATATGTGTACATGCCCAAAATTCTGAGAGGAAAATGGAGAAGAAAAGATTTCAGGGTGCCCATACTCCCTGGGATCCTCTCGCTCTCTCCTTTCCTCTATCTCTGTAGAGCACATGTGCCCTATAGCAAAAATTTTTCATGGAAAAAAGTTTATTTTAAAATCTACAGATAATTTTTTTTTTGGGGGGGAGAGGTTTTCTCTATAGGGTGCGTGCGCTCGCCAGACAGAGAGAGACGTAGAGACAGAAAGTGAGAAATCACCCCCCAGGGGGGATGGTCACGCCGCAATCCCTTCTCCTCCATTCTCCTCTCGGGATCTTGGGCACGCATGCACACGTGCCCAGCATGAGTTTTAAGCCACCGGGTCCGGGACACGAACCGCAGTCAACTACGTGGGAGTCCAGCGACATAGCCATTACGCTAACTGCTGGTTCCCCAGATAATATTTTTGAGAGAGAGAAATTTTTGCTATAGGGTGCATGGACTTGCCAGAAAAACAGAGAGAGACAGAGACACAGAAAGTGAGAAATCACCCCCCAGGGAAGATGGCCACACCACAATCCCTTATCCATTCTCCTCTTGCAATCTCGGGCATGCATGCACATGTTCCTGGCATGAGTTTTAAACCACTGGGTCCAGAACTCGAACTGCAGTTGACTACATGGGAGTCCAGCAATGTAAGCATTATGCCATGTCCTTGCCCCTATAATTTTTTCATAATACAAATTTTCCATAAACTTTTTGGAAGACTTCATATTTTCTATATTGAGATCAATAACTAGACAAATGAATGGGTAGAGAATTAAGCAAATGAAATCAGTTTACTCATTTCATTTATTCAGTGAAGATCTGTTGAGTGCCTCAATACTGTTAAGCTAGTATTATTCTAAGCACTAGAAATATATTAATGAACCAAAGATTCCTACTCTTGTGTAGTATACATTCTAGCTAGGGGGAAAGCAGATAATAAATAAGTATAAAATATATGTAAGTCACATAGAATCTAATAAGGTGCTCAGCTCTTAAGGGAAAAAAATGTAGGCTTAGTAGGAGGATCACTGTCAGATATCAGTAATGACCAGGGTGAACAAGGTGGAGCCCATAGAGAAGGTGACCATTATGAAAAAGCTTACGTTTTGCTCCTAAATAGTAGATCATTCATTGGATAGACAAAGAGAAATAAAAAATTTTAAGACAGATGTTTTGTCAACAAAAGTCATGTCTATAAATATTTGTTTGTATATAGGTATTTTCTCTCAGAAGAAATACAACTTTAGAAATAAACATTTTGGGGACTAGCAGTTGGCGTAATGGCTATGTCACTGGACTCCCATGTAGTCAACCACAGTTAGAGTCCCAGACCTGGTGGCTTAAACTCACGCCTGGTGCGTGGCCAACCCCCCTGGGGGGGTGATTTCTCACTTTCTGTCTCTCTGTCTCCCTCTGTCTTTCTGGCGAGCGCAAGCACCCTATAGCAAAAAAACTCTTAAAAAAAAAAAAAAGAAAGAAAGAAACATTTTGATCTAAAGGCTCTATTAGAAGATGTATTTGCAATCTGATATTTTCAACCTGACCCTTGATTAACAAACACTTGTTACATCATGAGTTACTGGAAATTATGAATTTTAATATCAGTTATCAATATTTTATTCTTTAAAAATGTTATGCAAATGGGTAATGTACCTACTCACTGAGCTGCTACTCTGTGCTGGCACTCTGCTAGATACCATGGATTTTAAACTTTAAACATGCATTCAGTGAGCTTAAGGAGCTTGCAATCCAGTATTATTAATTGCTGATACTTTTTTTTTTAGGTTTTTGCCATATGGCATGTGTGCTGCCAGAGAGAAAAATAAGAGAGACAGAGAGATGGAAAGTGAGATATCAGCCCAGCCCCCAGGGCAGAAGGTCATGCTTCTTCTCCATTTTCCTCTTTGGGCACACATGCACATGCACCTAGCATGATTTTTTTTCTTTTTTTTTTTTTTTTTTGGAGAGGTTTTGGCTATAGGGCACGTGCGCTCGCCAGACAGACAGAGAGAGACAGAGACAGAAAGCGAGAAATCACCCCCCAGGGGGGATGGCCACGCCGCAATCCCTTCTTCTCCATTCTCCTCTCAGGATCTTGGGCATGCACACACACTCACCTGGCGTGAGTTTAAGCCACCGGGTCCAGGACTCAAACCACGGTCGACTACGTGGGAGTCCAGCAACATAGTCATTACGCTAACGGCTGGCCCCACCTAGCATGATTTTTTTTTTTTTTGAGAGGTTTTTGCTATAAGGCGCGTGCACTCACCAGACAGACAGAGAGAGACATTGAGACAGAAAGCAAGAAATCACCCCCCAGGGGGGATGGTCACGCCGCAATCCCTTCTCCTCCATTCTCCTCTCGGGATCTTGGGCACGCACGCACACACGCCCGGCGTGAGTTTTAAGCCACCGGATTCGGGACGCAAACCACGGTCGACTACATGGGAGTCCAGCGACATAGCCATTACGCTAACTGCTGGTCCCCCCTAGCATGATTTTTGAACTGCCAGTTAGTTCTGGGATTCGAACTGTGATTAATTATATGGGAGTCTAGTACTTTAAACCTTGCAACCTGCTGTCCCCAATTGCTGATACTTTTTAATATATCATGTTTATTATGGTGTCAGGCACTAATCCATAATTAATCCAGGTGCTTTACACATATTAATCCACCTATCTTCCATAACAAGGTTATAATTGGTAGAACTATTACCTCCTTTATATCATTGAGGAAAGTGAGGCCCAGAGTGGTTCAGTGACTTGCTCAAGGCAACAATGCTGAGGAGCCAAGATTTGAACCCAGGCAACGTGAACCTAGAGCTTACCCTCTGTCGCTCCTCAGAAAAGAGAGATCCTTAAACAGAGAGAGAAAAAAAATCTCTGAAGACAAAGCTGAGATCTGCGTAAAATGGGGCAAGTGTCAGCATTCTCTTTTGTGTTCATGCTCCCATTTGCAATGGAAGCCTGAACATCAGTATTCTGTTCATCACTGTTGTGGCAACAGAGAGGGTAAGTGAAAGGAACAATTTTAAGCCACCTGAGGCAGGAATAAAGACCCTGGTTCAGAGGGCATCAAGAGCTTGGACATCAGCTCTGCCACCCCTTTCCATAGATGGTTCACACAGGCTAGGACCAGGTCATTTCTCACTCTCCATCCCACTATAGGCAAATTTCCCCCCCACCCCCAGAACTTGCTCTGTGCCCTGGATCATAGTTAAGTTATAAAATTATGTTCAGCTGAATATCAAGATCTCTGCTTTCTTTGCACATTTGCATGATGTTTATTTTCCTTTTTTAAATTTTATTTCTTTACATTCATTCACTGTAGATTACAGTATACAAAATGAGAATTTCCATCCAGAATGCACTGTATATTAACTTAACCAAGGATATTACTATGCATGTTATTGTCATCAAATAATTTTCTATTTCTTGTTACTTACCTATGTTTCTTTCTCTTTTTTATTTTTTTTTGGGGGGGGGAGGTTTTTTGCTATAGGACGCATGTGCTCGCCAGAAAGACAGAGAGAGACAGAGAGACAGAAAGCGAGAAATCATCCCCCCGGGGGGATAGCCACGCCACAATCCCTTCTCCTCCATTCTCCTCTCAGGATCTTGGGTGCATACACACACACGCGCCTGGCATGAGTTTTAGCCACCGAGTCCAGGACTCGAACTGCAGTCGACTACATGGGAGTCCAGCGACAGCTATTAAGCTAACTGCTGGTCCCATTTCTTACCTATTTTACTTGTTTTTTTTTTTTTTTTTTTTTTTTTTCCCTCTTGATTCTCTACTATCACCCTGTTTATTTTCCTTTGAAAACAGGTTTTCATTTACAGTTCTCCTGGGCATTGTAATTACTTTACATATTCAGTGAACTATTTCATATAGTTAAGAAATTTCCACCAGTAAATATTGTTCCAGCACTTGCAATGAAAATTGGTAAAGCATTTATAAAGTTCCAATGATTTCAGAGAAAAAAATTATTAGAATTTGTGTTCTAAGGGACCAGCAGCTGGCATAATGGCTATGTCACTGAACTCCCATGAAGCTGACCGCAGTTCGAGTCCCGAACCCGGTGGCTTAAACTCATGCCAGGCACGTGTGCGTGCGTACCCAAGATCCTGAGAGGAGAAGGGATTGCAGCGTGGTCATCCTCCCGGGGGCGGGGGGGGCGCGAGGTGACTTCTCGCTTTCTGTCTCTCTGTCTCTGTCTTTCTGGCGAGTGCACACACCCTATAGCAAAAACCTCTTAAAAAAAAAGAAAAGAATTTATATTCTAAGATTAATATATAAGCACTACTGATTTGCTTACCAAATAACAAATCAGTAAATCAGTACCTTTTTATGACAGAGCAGAACACAACTGAAGATTATTAAGCATCAGATAAAGAATTTACAGAAATATTAAATTTAAATATTAAATTAACATTATCCTGTGTTTTTTTGTTGTCATTGTTGTTATCTGAAATTTAAACTGTGTAACTTGGTTGCTGTTCCATAGAAGAAAATCTCAAGTTAAAACAGACTCTAAGGTGTCAGTTTGTTATATTTTTTTGAGAATGTTATCAAACATTTATCATCAGATTTAAGATTTCAAGCAATTTGTTTTCAAAGAAAACCTATAGACTATTTTCAGGTCACATTACTTATATTTTCTTTTTTGTAAAAGATATCTTTCATTATTTTGTATATTTAATCACTGTATATCATTACAGCATACAAAATGAATTTTCCTAGTATGAGTACAGTGTATATTAGTCCAGTGAAATATACTACCATGTACATTATCATCAAGTAATTTCCATTTTTCCCTTAGTTGTCTCTTCTTTTTCCCTTTGATTCCCTCCCTCACACCCTCTTCCATCTCCCATTCTCCTCCTACACTGTCTCTAGTATCCAGAGTTGGTCTCTATGCCTTTATAATGTCCAATCTTTCTGTTTCAGCCAGAGAGTGCAGACATTTGATATGTATTGAGTGGCAACATACAATACCACTCTTTCAAAATCTGACTTGCTTCACTTAGCAATAAATCTTTCATATATGTCCACTTTCTATCAAACTAAGGGTCTTGTTTTTTATGGCTGAATGGTATTCCTTAGTGTATACTTTCCACACTTTTTCAATCCATTCAACTATTCATGGACATTTGAGTTGGTTTTATGTCTTTGTAATTATGAATAATGCCACAATACACATGGATATGCAAGTGTTTTTCTGAGTGTATTCCTATCCTTTGGGTAGATACCCAGGAATGGAATTGCCAGATCATATGGTAGTTCTATTTGTAGGTCTTTTAGGAATCTCTATATTGTTCTCCACAGTGGCTGTATTAATTTACATTTCCACCAACAGTGTAGGAGAGTTACCTTTTCACCACAACCTCGTCAGCACTTATCACTGTTTATTTTTTTAATCTTAGCCATTCTGACTGGGGTTAATTGGCAGCCCATCCTTGCATCCCTCAAATAAAACCTACTTAGACATGGTGTAAAATCTCTTTAAAGCATCGTGAATATGATTTAATAGTGTCTTGAGAATTTTTGCATCTATATCCATCAGAGATACTGGTCTGTAATTTTCTTTCTATGTTATGTGCTTGTCTGTTTTGAGGATGATGGTGATGGAGGCTTCATAAAATGAATTTGGGAGGGTTCCTTCCTTGTGGATCTTTGAAATAGTTTGAGTAGAATAAGAGTTAGCTCTTCTTTAAAAGTTTTGTAGAATTCAGAAGTGAAGCCATCAGGGCCTGAACATTTCTTTGTTGGCTATTTTTTACTCATTCAGTCTCATTGCTTGTTACTGTTCTATTTAGGCTTCCTATGTCTTCTTGATTCAATCTTGGTAGATTATATGTGTCCAGGAATTTGTCCATCTCATCCAGGTTTCTTTGTTTGTTAGCATATAGTCACTTGTAGTATTCTCTATTAATCCTTTGTATTTCTGTTATGTCTGTTGTAATATTGCCAGTTTTATTGCTGATTTGATTTATCTGGTTCCTTTCTTCTTTTTAATTAGTCTAGCTAATGATTCATAAATTTTGTTTATCTTCTCAAAGAACCAGATTTTGGTTTCATTTATTTTTGTGTAGTTTCATACAGTTCATTTATTCTCTATTTCATTTATTTCTGCTCAAATCTTTCTTTCTTTTCCCCTGATATGGGGGGGAGGGGGGTATTGTTTTTCTAGTTCCTTGAGATGTGTTGTTAGGTTGTCTATTTTGCACCTTTCCACCTTTTTCTAATTGCTATGAACTTCCCTCTTATGAGTGCTTTCACTTTGTCCTATAGGCAAAGGCTTATTTTGTGCCCTATCATGTAGTCGATCTTCAGAAAGGTTCCATATAAGGGGAGAAAATTGTATATTTTGTGTTTGTTGAGTGGAAAATTCTATAGATGTCTGCCAAGTCCATTTGACTTATGGAGCCATTTAAATTCTACATCTCTAGATGTAGAATTTAAATGGCTAAAGGATGTGTCTAAAGGAGATAGTGAGGCGTTGAGATCCCCAGTGATTAGTGTGTTGCAGTCTTTCTCTCTCTCTAGATCTAGCAGTCTTTCTTTGATGTATTTGGGTGCTCCCAAGTTGGATGCATAGGTATTTATAAGAGTTATATTTTCTTGATGAATTAGCCCTTTTAGTATTACATAATCTTCTTTGTCTTTTCTTACAGTTTTTGTCTTAAAGCCTATTTTGTCTAATATGAGTATTGCAACTCCAGCCTTTTTTTGATCTCCATTTGCATAGAATATCCTTTCCCAATCCTTCATTTTTAGCCTCTGCATATTTTTATCCATGAGGTGCATTTCTTGTAGGCTGAAAATAGAGGATTTTTTTTTTATCCATTCAGCCAGTCTGTATCTTTTGATTGGAGAATTTAATTCACTACATTCAACATTATGACTGATATTTGTGGACTTGTCCCTGCTGTTTTGTTAGCCATTTTTTTCATTTCTCTCTTTTTAGTTTTCCTAATATAGCACTCCCCTCAGGACCCCCTGAAGTTCTAGCCTAATGTTGGTAAATTCTTTCACATTTTGCTTATCTGAAAATGTTTTTATCCTTTCTTCCTATTTGAAGAATATTCTTGTCAGATATAGAATTCTTGGTTGAAATTGTTTATCTTTTAGCATTTTGAATCTATCTTGCCATTCTTTCCTTGTTTGCATTTTTTCCATTAAGAGGTCTGATGTTAACCTAATGGGATAACCTTTGTAAGTAACTCAAAATTTCTCTCTTGCCACTTTTAGAATCTTGTCTTTGGCTGTGATTTTGATCAATCTGGCTATGATGTGCCATGGAGTGGATCTCCTTAGGTTGATTCTATAATATTTGGGGTCCTTTATATTTCTTGTTTCTGGATGTTTCAATGCTTCTCTAGGTTTGGAAAGTTTTCTGCAAGTATTTAATGGAACAGGTTTTTATGCTCTTATTAAATTCTTCACTTTCTGAGATACCAATTATTTGAGTGTTTGGACATTAAATAGTATCTAGTAATTCCCATATGTTATACTCATAGGGGGAGAGTATTTTTTCAGTTTTTAGTGATCTATGTCTAAGTCAGATATTTTGTCTTCTAGACCAGAAATTTGATCTTCTGCATCATCTAATCTGTTATTAATATTTTAGAGGTAGGTTTTGATTTCTGTATTAGTCTTCATCTCTAACAGTTCTATTTGATTTTTTTATGTATCTATCTCCTCCTTCAAGTTGTGGAAGTACTTCCCCATCTTTTAAAGTTCATTGTATCTTTTTTCTTGCATCTCATTTAATTTTGTCACTATGAATATTCTAAATTCTTTTTCTAACATTTCCACAAGTTTTATTGGCTGTCTGTGGATGATAAGGAGTTGTTCTGTTCCTTTGAGGGAGATATAATTCCTCGTTTTCCCATATGTCTTGTGCCTCTGTGATGGTTTCTGGCCATCTGGTGGATTGTATGCTTCTTCCTAATATCTTGGGATTGATTCTGTAGTGTCAGTGGGGAAGAAGAGCTCTACTTCTCTGATGTATTCTTCAGAAGGGGCCTGGTCTTCTGATCAAAAAAGGGTGTTATGTTTCCATATTTAGGTATTGGCTTCTTTCCCATTTTCTCAAGACCCAATGCACATGGGGCTGAGCGAGGGAAATTCAATTAAAGGAGGAAGTTAGATGTCCTGCAGCACACTTGGCACACCACAGTTCAGCAAACTATGAAATCTCAGAGTACACCTACCTGGGTGGGGAAAGACACAGTAGCAAGAATTCTAAAACATGATCCCACTGTGCCAGCTCTCTCCATTGCTGGTGCTGGCTTCTGCTCCAAGGATCTTAGTGCAGAAAGGCAGGTAAGAGGGATCCACAGCACACCAGGAGGAACAAGATGCAGTAGCAAGGATTATTGTTATTTATTTATTTTTTTTTTTTTGGAAAAAAAATTTTAGAGAAATTTTTGTCATAGGGCATGTGCACTCACCAGAGAGAAAGAGAGAGATAGAAAGTAAGAAATAACCCCCCAGGGGGAATGGCCATGCTGAAATCCCTTCTTCTTGCCTCTTAGGATTTTGGGAACACACACATGCGTGGAGACCTCAAACCAGAGTTGATTATGTGGGAATCCAGTGACATAACCATTACGCCATCCACTGGTCCCAGTTGTGAGGATTCTAAGGCAGGATCCTGTTGCATCCACTCTCTCCCTTGCTAGCACTGGTTCCTGCTCTTTAGGAGTTAATAGCAGAAAAGCACGGGGGTGGGTGTTTATATTTTATCCAGTGTAGTTAGAAATCAGACTTTCGGTAACCTGAACTATCTCAGGTACATTCAGTTCAGTAATGGAGGTTGTCAAAAACCCCATGCACTTTGCCCAGTAGAAGAAACATGCCTTCTGGGGCTCATCATCTACGTTCAGTCATAGGAGGCTGATCTGGTACTCACTCCTGCCCTGGGCCAGACATGCCTTCTAGGGTTCATCTCTGATGAAAGCGGAAGATGAGCCCTGGGCATGCCTTCATGCCTGAGCAGCCTTCTTGATGGAGGAAACAGGGAGTATTATTAGAAGTGTATTTGGATTGATTAGGGTCTTTGGTGGTTAAATAAAATGTGGGGGGAAAACAGTATGGAAAGCAAACATAGATACCAGAGACAGTGTGGGAGGAGAATGGGAGATGGCAGAGGGTAAGAGGTAGGGAATCAAGGATGGGGGGGAAAAAAGCTAAACATACAGAAAACAAGAAATGGAAGATCATCTGCTGACAATAACATGTTTGTTGATGTGCTTGATTGAGACAATATACAGTGTACTCTGGATGGAAAATCTCATTTTGTATGCTGTAATGATGTACAGTGAATGAATGCAAATAAATAAATTAAAATTAAAAAAAAAGAAGCCAGTGTCCTAAGGAGGAAAAACTAACAGAAAAGAAAGAAAAAGTAAAATAAACTTTAAGGAACCAGTCCTGTAGCCTAGTGATTGAGGGAGCCAGATCCCACATGGCTAAATTTGAATCCTTGACCCCCGTGGCTTGAAAAAGATGCTGGGCATGCCTGGTACATGTGTGAGCAGGCCCAAAATCCCAATGTGATGAAGAATTGGAGGAAAAGGGATTAAGGTATGACCATGCCCCATTGAAGAGTACCTTTTACCTGTCCCTCTCTCTTTTTTTTTTTTTCTTTTCCTTTTTTCTTTTTTTTTATTTTTCTTTTTTTGGAGAGGTTTTTTCTTATTGGGCGCATGTGCTCGCCAGAAAGACAGAGAGAGACAGAGAGATAGAAAGCGAGAAATCACCCCCCAGAGGGGATGGCCGTGCCTCAATCCCTTCTCCTCCATTCTCCTCTCAAGATCTTGGGCACGCACGCACACGTACCCGGTGTGAGTTTAAGCCACCGGGTTCAGGACTCGAACCGTGGTCGACTACAAGGGAGTCCAGCGACATAGCCATTACGCTAACTGCTGGTCCCTCCTGTCCCTCTCTTATGATTACATGTGCTCTCTAGCAATTAAATAAATACATAAACTTTAAAAGACTGGCTGTTCAGAATCATGTTGAATGTTAAATATTGTATTGTAATGTCTTAGGAAATATTAAAGTTGTTGGCACTTTTTTTTTTTGTTTTTGTCAGTGTAACTTAGTACCGTTCTATGTAAAAGTCCCTTTCTGTGCAGAGATGGCATTTAAAAATGGGCATAATCTAAAATGGTACACAGTTCTATAGGAAGGCTATATTGACAGCAAGCCCCAAATAACAGCTCTCATTTGATTCTTTAGCTATTTGGTTGTTCTTTATTGGGTAGCACTTAATACACACATATAGCAAAGCACTTTGTGTGTGTGTGTGTGTGTGTGTGTGTGTGTATGAAATATATATATATATATATATATATATATATATATAATATATAGCAAAAATTATAGAACATGTTGTTTTTTAACAGAAACCATATTCCATAAATACTTTCATCTTTATGAATGTTTACTCATTGCCTTTATAAATGAATAAAAACCTTACTGACTTACTGACTTTGTTACTTGGGGGTCATAAATTCTTTTAAAATTCTGTAGACATTGCTCTCCTGTACCCCAGGGTTGAATGCTGGAAGAAGTCTGAAGCCATTGTGAAGGTCATTTATAGATACATTATTCTGCCCAAAAGAAATTTTTATTTCTTTTTTATTTTCAGCTCTACTATCTCAACATAATTTATAGCTTAAACAGAATATATCTTGATATAGATGGCTATATATATTTAATTTTTCCCCTGATATACTGTCTTTTCAGCATGTACATTTTGATCTTTTTTTTTTACTTCAGGAGAATCTTCATGAATTACTGTTCAGAACACTTTTCTTCCATTTATTAGTTTTTCTATTTTAAGAGCACATTCTGTTAGGAATCCTTTGTCTACTATACAAAGCATCTCCTCTCTAATTGTTTTAGTCTTTTTTTCCTTTTCTTCACACTCATTGAAGCTAACTTAAGCCTCTCTTTCATGCTAGTGATTTGATTTTAATCTTTGCCTGTTTTATTTCCTGCTATTTGAGGTTTATTTTTTTATCTGTAATGGAACTGTGCTGGCTTCACAATCATTTCTTACCTCTAGTTCTATTGTTTTATCATAAACACCTTGGGGCTCTTGTTTTATCCAATGCATAATCTTATTAGATTTTTCCAGCGTGTAAAGCACACTTATAGCACAGGCTCTTTTCTTTGTGATATGTTTAATTTCAGGTTCTCTTCAGCTTGTAATGTTATGATTTGTTTATAGTTTATAATAACATAGCTGTCCTGTCATTTCTCTTCCTCTGCCTAAACCTCCAGTAATTTAGTGTAGAAACTGCTTGATATTGAACCCTTCATATCTAGAACCTGTTTTCTCCCCTTTGAGTTACTATTTGAGGTTGGAATCTTCATAATATTCATTTTTCTGCTAGGCACACAGGATTTGAGGGGTAAGAAAGTGAACTTGAGCTTAATACAATTCTTGATGGAAAACAAGCACTCAGATCTTGAGACTCTCTTTCCAAGAGTGCCTGAAAAATCAGTCCACAAAACTGTAATTACTTCTAAAAGGGCACTAATCCCATTATGGGGCTTAATTCTCATGACCTCATCTAACCCTAACTACCTCCCAAAGATCCTTCCTGCAAATACCATCACACTGGGTATTCAGATATGCATCAACATTTGTATTTGGGGAGAGAACATTCAGCTCTTAGCAATTTCTATTACACAAGTTCAAGGCATCATGAAAGTACTAAGAAGGCCCTTACACCAAAAGTGTTAGGGACACATTGTAACTAGAAATACCTTCCAGAAGAGGTGACATCTAAGCTAAATATTGCTGGTTAGAGAGAAGTGAACCAGGGAAGAGAAGTGAATTCCAGATAAAGAGGACATATTTCATTAATCTATTTAATTATACATTTTTTTTGTTTTTAGAGGTTTTTGCTTTAGGGTGCATGCACTCACCAGAGAGAGAGAGAGAGACAGAGGCAGTGAGAAGGAAAGTGAGAAATCACTCCCAGGGGGAAGGCCACATTGCAATCCCTTCTCCATTCTCCTTCTGGGATCTTGGGCATGCCCGCACATGTGCCCAGCACGATTCTCAAGTCACCTGGTCTGGGACTCGAACCACTGCTGACCATGTGGGAGTACAACAACATAATTGCTATACCATCTACTGGCCCCTAATCATACATTAAACACTTACTAGGTACCTTGTGTATGCCAGATCCACTTTAGAAATGGAGGACTACAGAAGTGAATGAGGAAAATAAAATTTTCATCCCATCAGGAGAGAACACAACAAATAAATAAATGTACACTATAATGGCAGATGCTGGAAAACATTAAGAAAATATAAGGCAAAGTGAAGTAATAGAATAATGGGGATGAAGGACTTTTTTTTTTTTTCTTTTTTTGGAGAGGTTTTTGCTATAGGGCGCGTACGCTCGCCAGACAGACAGAGAGAGACAGAGAGACAGAAAGCAGGAAATCACCCCCCAGGGGAGATGGCCACCCCGCAATCCCTTCTCCTCCATTCTCCTCTCGGGATCTTGGGCACGCACGCACACGCGCCCGGCGTTAGTTTAAGCCACCGGGTCCAGGACTCGAACCGCAGTCCAGCGACATAGCCATTACGCTAACTGCTGGTCCCAGGGATGAAGGGCTTTTTTAGGTAAGGTGGTTAAGGGTGATTTCTGTGACAAAGAAATGTTTTAGCAGAGGCCAAAATGAAGAACAAGTAAAACCTTGAGGTAAGATCAAACGTAAAGGGAAAAAACTAAGAATTTCAGGAAACCACAATCACTTAAGTGCTGAGAGTGTCACCTATGTATGCTAAGCTATTTGACCTTTAATCCTGGGCTGATCAGCAGCTAATGAAAAGTTTTAGGCAAAGGAATGACACAATCCTGTTTGTGCTTTAAATACATTGCCGTAGAAACAGTGTGCAAGATAGGTTTGCAACCAAAGCTGATGATTAAAAAAGCCTATTGAGAGAATGAAGGGGAAAAAAAGGATTGAAAAGTTATTTAGAGATAAGATAAAGACTAGCAGGTAGATGAATTTGAGTGTCAAGACTGTAATTCCAAGAGCCAGTATTTAAAGTTGGGATCTGGCTATTCCCAAGAACGGAACTAGGGGAAACATGCAGGTCTCAGGAGTTTATTCTTGGTATGTATGACAGGAGGAAAACAACATAGGATCAAGCAGCAATGAGTGGATCATAAGATTTCAAGTCAAGGAAAATTTAATTCCAAATCCTGCCAGAAGACAAATCACAATTATTAATATAGTCTGTCTTGCTGTAAAGCCCAGGACTGAGATAAGACTGACTTTATTTCTAAAGAAACGCAACTGTTCTTTAGAAACAGGGAGGATTTTGGGTCACCCAGGACTGGTGAAAACAGTGCAGGGTGCTGGTGAGCAACAGGGAGGCAGAGCAGAAGAGAAATCACCAATTTTCTATTTTTTTATTTTTTTTATTTTTATTATCATTATAATCTTCTTTATATTCTTTGGATTACATATAACTTTACAGTGTATTACATTGCTTTTTCAAAAGGGAGTGCCATGCATGTCAGTCAATACAGAGACATTAATCTCCCCACTTCATCATTCAATATCTTTTCTATGTTTTTCCCAATCATTATTATTATTATTCTAATTATTTTTTAAAACAGTCAATCACTATTTCTCATTTTGCTTGTAAAAAGACTTTACCCATCATGAAATACTTCTCAGACTAATCCAGTTGAGAATACTATACATGTCATCATCAACAAGTAATAAGCCATATCTGTTTCTCACTAATGTCCTGCCTCTCTATTGTTCTCTTGCTATCTTTCTCTATCATCTTCTCTTCACCTCCCCCATTCCACACTACTCCTACGCACCTCTGAACACTCAGAGATACCTTGAACAATATAAAAAGGAACGTATAGATTAGCAGATGACTAGGTACAATAGCACAGGCATGAGAAATATGAGCAACCAACAAAATATCTCTCTCCCAAGGGAAAACATCAAATCCACATCACCCACTGACAACATAATGGAAGTTGTAGACATTTTGGAAAAGCAATTCAGATTATTTGTAGTGACTAAACTAACCGAGATGCAAGAGAAAAAAAGACAAGCTCCAGAGATGAGGAAGTCCTTTCATGATTTGAAAGAAGAAGTAGACACCTTAAAAAAAGAATCAAACAGGGACCAGCAGTTAGCGTAATGGCTATGTCACTGAACTCCCATGTAGTTGACCGTGGTTCGAGTCCTGGACCTGGTGGCTTAAACTCATGCCAGGCGCGTGTGCATGCATGCCCAAGATCCCGAGAGGAGAATGACGGAGAAGGGATTGTGGCGTGGCCATCCTCCCTGGTTGGTGATTTCTCGCTTTCTGTCTCTCTGTCTCTGTCTGTCTGGTGAGCGCATGGGCCCTATAGCAAAAACTTCTCAAAAAAAAAAAAAGAATCAAACAGAACTGTTAGGAATGAAGAATGTGATACAGGAAATTAAAACGTCCCTCAAAAGTATTAAAAGTAGATTAGATCATGCAGAAGATTGAATCTTAAATGTACAAGACAAATCCACTGACCTGGAAAAAAAGTATCAAAAAGATTGAAAAAACAACCAAGAAAAATGAGGATAATATACAAAAAATATTGGATACCATAAAGTGCCCCCAAACTGGATAATCAGCATCCTAGAAGAAAAATAAAATAATAAGGGTGTTGATAATTTACTTCATGAATTCCTGGAAGAAAAATTTCCAAATCTAAAGAGGCATTCAAATATCCAGACTCAAAACTACATAGGACCCCAAATAGAATCAACCCAACAAGATCCTCTCCAAGGCACATCATAGCCAGATTGGCCAAAACCACAGACATATAGACAAGATACTAAAATTTGCAGGAGGGAAATGTCAAGTTACTTACGAAGGTGATCCCCTCAGACTAACATCAGACCTCTCATCAGAAACAATGCAGGCAAGAGAAGAATGGGAAATATAGTCCATGTTAAATAAAAAACAATTTCAATCAGGAATACTACACCTGGCAAGACTATCCTTCCTATGGAAAAAGAAGATGAAAACATTTTTGGATAAACAAAACCTGAAAGAACTTGCCAACTCCAGACAAGCTCTTCAAGAGGTTCTGAAGAGAGTGCTATATCAGGAAAATTAAAAAGTCAGATGGATGGTTATAAGAGAACAAAAACAACCAAGAAAATGTCTCACTTAATCATAGGAACAGGTCTGGAAATATGGAAAATAACATTGAATGCTTATGTATTAAATTCTCCAATTAAGAGATACAGACTGGCTGAATGGATAAAAAATCAGAAACCCTCTATCTGTTGCATACAAGAAACACACCTTATGAATAAAAACATTCATAGACTAAAAGTTAAGGGTTGGAAAAAAATATTCCATGCAAATGGAAACTGAAAAAGGGCAGGAGCTGCAATACTGATTTTTGACAAAATAGGCTTCAAGACAAAGAAGAGAAAAAGAAAGGCATTATATAATAGTAAACAGGCTATTTCAGCAAGAAGACCGAAAGCCTCCGAATATCTATTCACCCAATTCAGGAGCACCTAAATACGTAAAGGAAAGATTGCTGGAAAGGAGAAATGGTGCAACGCTTAAATTGTTGGGGATCTCAACACCCCATTATCTCCTTTAGACAGATCTTCTAGACAATAACTAGAGAAATGCAGGACCTAAATGATACTATAAATTGAATGGGCTTTGGGCTTGACAGACATCTATAGAACTTTCCAGCCTAAGACCACAAAATATACATTTTTTTCTCACCCTGGCATGGAAACTTTTCAAAGATTGACCATATGATAGGACACAAATTAAGCCTTTACAGAGGCATAAAAACTATATCCAGCATCTTATCTGACCATGATGGAATTAAACTCGGTATTAATTTCAAGAAACACCCTTGAAAATATACAAACACATGAAAACTAAACAGCCTACTTCTGAATGACTTTATTTTATTATATTTCAAGTTCTTTTATACATTCAATTGTGTTATTTAGCTTGCAAAGTGAATATTCCAACATGTGTACATTGATAATACTATAAAGTTATCTTCAACAGATAATACTGAAGAAATTAAGTCTGAAATTAAAAATTTAAGGAAACAAATTATAATGAGCACATGAGTTTCCATAAACTATGGGACACTACAAACACAGTCATAAGAGGGAAATTTATACCAATTAGTGCACATGAGAAAAAGATCAAAAGGTGGCAAATAAACAACCTAACATCATGTCTCAGGGAATTGGAAAAACAACAACAACAGAAATGCCAGGAGAAAAGAAATCATACATATTCGAGCAGAAATAACAAAATAGAAAACAAACAAACTATACAGAAAATAAATGAAAGCAAAAGATGGTTCTTTGAAAAAGTTAACAAGTTTGACACACCATTAGCTAGACAGAAAAAGAAGGAAAAAATAGATAAATCAAATATGTGATGATACAGGCAACACTACCACAAACACAATAGAAATACAAAACATCATTAGAGGGCACTGTGAGCAACTATGCGCCAACAAACGGAACGTGGAAGAGATGGACAAATTCATATAATCTATGAAGATTGAATTAGGAGGACATAGAAAACCTGAATAGACCCATAACAAGTCATGAGATAACCTCACAACAAAGAAAAGCCCAGATCCAGATGACTTCACTTTTGAATTCTACAAAATGTTTAAGGCAGAGTTAACCCCTATCCTAATCAAATTATTTCTAAAGATCCAAAAGGAAGGAAACCTCCCAAATTCATTTTATGAAGCCACCATCATCCTCACTCCCAAAACAGATAAGGACATGAAAGAAAAATGAAAACTACAGACCAATATCGCTGATGAATATAGACGCAAAAATTCTCAACAACATAATGCAAATTACATCCAACAATATATAACAAAGGTTATTCATCAGGACTAGGTAGGCTTTATACCAGGGATGCAGGGTGGTTCAACATATGCAAGACCATAAATATAATACACAATATTAACAAAAATAAAGATAAAAACCATATGCTCATTTCAATTGATGCAGAGAAAGCATTTGATAAAATACAACATCCTTTCATGATTAAGACTTTCAAAAAGATTGGCAGAGAAGGGTCATTTCTCAACACAATAAAAGCAATCTATGAAAAACCTATAGCTAACATTATACTGAATGAGGAAACCCTAAACGCTTTTCAAAAATAAAATTTAAAAAACTGGTACTAGACAAGGCTGTCCACTTTCTCCACTACTTTTTTTAATATAGTGTTGGGAGTCTTATCCAATGAAATCAGAAAAAGAACAATATAAAAGGCATTCAAATAAGCAAAGAAGAGTTCAAATTATCTTTATTTGTAGTTGACATGATGGTATACTTAGAACACCCAAAGATTTCCATGAAAAAACTTCTTGAAGTAATAAATAAATACAGTAAAGTGGCAGAATACAAAATCAACATCCAAACATCTACAGCATTTCTATATATGAACAACAAGTCGAAACAAGTAGACTTGAAGAAAGAAATTCCTCTTACCATAGCCACAAAATGTATAAGGATACCTAGGGATAAACCTACCTAAGGAAAATCTTTAAAATTATATTGAAAATGACATTAAAAAAGTGGAAGAGCATTCCATGTTCCTGGATTGGAAGAATTCACATGATCAAAATGGAAATTCTACCCAAATTAGTCTACATATTTAATGCAATTCCAATAAAAATACCAGAGACATTCTTTACAGATCTAGAAAAGACAATCATAGGATTTGTCTGGAATTATAAAAGACCTCGTATTGCCAAAGCAATCCTGCACAAGAAGAGTGTGTGGGTGGCATATCACTTCCTTACCCCAAGATATACTATGAAGCTGTGATAACCAAAACAGCATGGTATTGGCACAAAAAGAGACAGGTGGACCAATGGAATAGAATAGAGACCCCAGACATAAACCCCAAAGCTTACAGCCAACTGATTTTTGACAAAGGAGACCAGTCACTCCATTGGGAAAAAGAAAACTTCTTTAGTAAATGTTGCTGGAAAACTGGATATCCACCTGCAGAAAGATGAAACTGAATCCTCATCTTACACCATTAACAAAAATCAACTCAAAATGGATTAAAGATCTGAACCCAAGACCTCAAACTATAAAACTACTGGTGGAAAATACTGGGGAAACTCTGGGAGACATTGGGGTAGACAAAGGCTTCTTAAATAAGACTCCTAAAACACAGGCAATAATCCCTAAAATAGACCAGTGGTACTATGTCAGACTAAGAAGTTTCTGCACAGCAAAGGACACAGTAATTAGTGTGAATTGACAACCCTCAGGATGGGAAAATTTTTTGGTAAAACATGCCTCAGAAAAGGGACTGATAACCAGATTACACTTACTCAAAAAAAAAAGTGATTAACCCAATTAAATGATGGGAAAATAAGCTGAGCAAAAATCTCTATAAGACATATGAACAGCAAAAAAAAAAAAAAAAATGAGGAAATGCTCAACATCCTTCCTCATAAGGGAGATGCAGATTAAAACCACAATGAGATTCCACCTAACCCCTGTGAGAATGGTGAAGATTAAAAATACAAAAAGTACAAAAAGTAGTATGTGTCAGTGGTGTTGTGATGAAAGGGGAACTCTCCTACACTGTTGGTGGGAACGTAAACTGGTTCAGCCACTGTGGAAAACAATATGGAGGTTCCTCAAAGGTCTAAAAATGGAATTATCTTTTGATCCAACAATTCTACTTCTGGTTATCTACCCACAGGACAAGAGAATGCTCAGTCAAAAAAGCACTTGCACATCAATGTTTATTGCAGCATTATTCATGATCGTTAAGACATCGAACCAACCCAAATGTCCACAAACAGATGAAAGGATGGAAAAAGTATGGCACATATACTTTATGAAATACTACTCAGCCATAAAAACCAATACCCTGGCATTTGATAGAAAGTGGTTGAATATGGAGGATCTATTGCTGAGTGAAGCAAACCAGGATGTGAAAGAAAGATACTGTATGTATCCACTAAATATATCCCGACTACCCACACTTGATGGTAGAGATCAAAATATTGGAGTGCATAAAAGCAATGAAAATAGTCACAAATGCTGAAGACAGTGTGGCACAAAGTGGAAGAAAGGAAATGGATAGAGAAAGATCACAAGAAAACAAGTAGAGAGGCATGACATTAGTGGGACATAGAAATGGTTTATTGCCTGTTGATAATAACATGGATAGTATTCTCAACTGGACTGGCCTGAGAAGTATTTCATGTTGGGTAAATTCTTTTTACAAGCCAAATGATATATAATGATTGAATGTTTAAAAAAGTAATGAGAAAAATAATAATAAAAGAATGAAAAGCTATTTGATAATGATGATGTAGATAGTAATGTCTTTGTCTTGACTGATATGCACGATTTTCCTGCTGGAAAAGGAAATGTAACACACTGTGAATATATATGAGATTCAATGTAATATATAAAAGATTATGATATAAATAAAATTAAATATAAAATTAAAATAATGCAGGAAGAGGAACCAGCAGATGGCATAATGTTTACATCACTGGACTCCCTTGTAATCAACTATGGTTTGAGCCCCAGACCTGGCGGCTTGAAACTCACACCGGGCACATGTGCATGCATACCCAAAATCCCAAGAGGAGAACAGAAGAAAAGGGATTGCCATGTGTCCATCCCCCCAGGGGATGATTTCTCACTTTCTGTCTCTGTCTCTCTCTCTGTCCCTCCAGCAAGCACAAACACACTATGCAAAAAAATCTTGGAAAAAAAAGAATACAGGAAGAGAAGCCAGTATAAAAAAGAAAAGGACCTTGCTCACTGGGAATTTGCTCTTAGATGATTCCTATTATTCTACAAATATATGTAGAGTGTCCAGTATATTAGAGTAAAGAGCATACCGCATAAACATAAAGAGATGACCCTTCCTCTCACAGAGCTTACATTCCAGTAGGATAGTTAACTTAAAAAAAAATAATAATAATAATGAAAGTGATCCAGGGAGAGAAAAAGTATTTGAAGGCCTTGAAGCTAGAGGAAGAAAAAGAACTCCAAGGAATTAAAGTAGAATCAGGGTGAATGGAGGAAAGTGAGGCACAAGATGAGGTTGTGGAAGTCTGGAGATTATGCAACTCCTGGTAGATCACTTTAAGGAAGATAACTCTATCCTTATAATAGCTGCAACTATTGGTGAGTTTCAAACAATAGACTGCAATATGATCAGATTCACATTTTGAAATTTTGTTCTAACTGCAATGAAGAGAAGGACTCAAGGATATCCACTTCTCAGACTAGAAATCCAGAAAAACTCCATGTGCCACTGAACAACCAGATGTTGGATAAAATAATGCAAGCATATGTTTGAATTGCTTTGCTGAGATAACAAGAAAGAAAGAAATTCCCAAAGGCCATGACGAATAAAAATAAGCTGAAACAGGAATAGTAGGCAAAATAGGAAGCCAAAGCTGCCCTGGGAGTAAATGTTAATACTACAAACCTGAAGCTTTAATTAATGGTTTTGTGAGATAACGGGGCCTATTAGAAGTAGGGCATTAAGACACTTCTTCCAACTGAGTGTAAAATAGTAAGAAAAGAAAAAAGAGAAAATATAAAAAGACATTTCTTCAAGATTCTGACTTTGATTCTTTTAAATCTGTACCCAGAGTGGATTACTGAATCATATAGTTAGTTCTATTTTTTAATTGTCTGAGGAACCTCCATATTGTTTTCCATAGCTACCACACCATTTTACATTTCTGCCAACAATATACAAGGGTTTCAATTTCTCCACATCTTTGCCAATGCTTACCTTGTTTTGTTTTTGTTTTGTTTGTGTGAGAGAGGAAGGGTTCTGAAAGGGTCTCACTATGTCCCAATCCTTTGACATTAGCTTCCCAAGTAACTAGGACTATAGGCACATGCCACCATACCTGGCTCCTTCAGAGTGAGTATTGCTATGTTGATCATGCTGGCCTCAAGCTCACAAGCCTCCTGCCTCAGCCCCCCAAGCAGATGAGATGGCAGGTGTACCCACTATGCCTGGATTTCTTTTGGTGTTTTGTCTTGTTTTTTTGTTGTTGTTGTTGTTTGTTTGGTTTTTTTAGGGTTTTTTTGCCTGCATGTGCTCGCCAAAGAGAGAGCAAGAAGGAGAGAGAGAAAGAGAGAGAGAAAGAAGGAAAGTCAGAAATCACTCCCCAGGGGGATGACCACACCACAGTCCCTTCTCCTCCATTCTCCTCCTGGAATCTTGGGTATGCATGTATATGCACGCAACAGGATTTTCAAGCCACCAGGTCTGGGAATCAAATCACAGACAGCCATGTGGGAGACCAGCGACATAACCACTACACCATCTACTAACCCCTCTTCTGGTGTTTTGACAATAACCTATCTTAACAGGTGGGAGACTATATCTTATTAGGGTTTTGATTTCTATTTTTTAAAATATTAATGATGTTGGACATTATTAATGTATCTTTTGGCTTTCTTATGTGTCTTCTTTGGAGAAATGTCTATTCAAGTCCTTTTTATTTTTAAATTAGGCTTTCCTTTTTTTTGCAGTTGAGTTTCTTACATATTTTGGATACCAACTCTTTATCAAATATATGGTTTAAAGATATTTTCTCTCATTCTGTATGCCTTTTCATTCTGTTGTCTCTGTTGTGCAGAAACTTTTTGGTTTGATATAATCTCAATTATCTACTTCTGTTTTTGTTGCTTCTGATCTTACCTTTAAGTCTTTATTTCACTATGAGTTGACTTTTTGTTGTGCAAGGTATGGGTACAATTTTATTCACTCATTTTGAATGTAGATAGCCACTTTTCCCAACACTATTGGCTGAAAAAAATAATTCTTTTCCCATTGCACAGTGTACTGCTGGCATGCTTGTCAAAGATCAGTTGACCATATATGTGGGTTTATTCTGAGTAAAAACTATTACTTTCTACAAATATAGACTAAATATGTATCAAAGATTACTTAACTCATTAATGACAGAACCAGCAGAATAACTGAGCTAAGATAAAACTGCTGTGTTAGATACTATTAATGTCTTATAGGCAATAAAACTGTGACTTTCCTGGTTTTCTATTCTATCAGACAGAAATCACTGGCATCTCTTTCAAACAGGTCTTTTGAAATCTGGTCAGTTTTCTACAAATAAACATGTATCTTCACAGAGTAGGCCCTAATAAATAGTAAGTCAAACAAAGGTGCATTCCCTTTGAGTTACACTGTTCAATAAAGGCATCACTAGAAAACTGTGGCTATATTAACCTTACATTTAAGATACTGTGATTTAAATTACATTAAATAAAAAATTCAGTTTGCCATTTGCATTGGCCACTTTTTAAAATGTTCAATAATCAAATGTGACCAATGGCTAACTGTATTGGACAATGAAGATGTAAGAGTATCTTCAGCATCTGTACTGGGCACTGGAGACAAAGTGGAAAGAGAGTGTGAGGGGGGAAGAGCATAAGAAATTTAGGGGGGGAATGGAGAGGTAAAACACTTGTGGGACACAGATAAGAGATAAGGTTTATTATCTGTTTACAAGGATGTGTATGGTGGTCTCAACTGGGCTGGTCTGAGGGGTATATCATGCTGGGTAAAGTCTCTTCTCAATCCAAATGATGTATAGCGACTTAATGTATGAATAATAATAATAATAATAAATTAAATTGAATTTAAAATAAATTAATTAATTTTAAAAAAGGAAAATACTTTTGTTCTGTGCTGCCCTAGAGAATTATATTATCTTTATGTGGATCTCCTAAACAATGTACCAGTATTACATTGAAAAGACACATAGTCATCCTTTTGTCTAATTTCCAAGTTTTGGAGAATTTTTCCTAGCAGTAGAAATATTAATAATGATAATTATAGACTCCCTGAGAATTTGTATCTTTACCCTTGTTTCTGCTTTCTTTAAGGTCTCAGGCAACTGAATTTTACACCATGCTTTTTGTAGGTGATACCTCAAAGTGAGAAAGTAAAGTTACTCCAGGTTGATAGTACACATTGGAGTCTGACAGAAGTTTGATGTGGGTTATTTAATTCTCTAGTCCAGAGTCATGTTGGAAAACTCTTAGTAAAGTTCTTAGACTAATCTTTTGACATAAATTATGTTATCTGAAAATTTATTACTAAAACAATCTGAATTTTTCATAAGGACTCCAGGAAGCACAAGAATGTCTGAGCAATAGGGACCAGCAGTTAGCGTAATGGCTATGTCACTGGACTCCCACATAGTCGACCGCAGTTTGCATCCTGGACCCGGTGGCTTAAAACTCATGCCGGGCGCATGTGCACGCGTGCCCAAGATCCCGAGAGGAGAACAGAGGAGAGGGGATTGCGGCGTGGCCATCCTCCCTGGGGGGTGATTTCTCGCTTTCTGTCTCTCTGTCTCTCTCTGTCTGGCGAGCACACGCGCCCTATAGCAAAAACCTCTCCAAAAAAAAAAAAAAAAAAAAAAAAGAATGTCTGAGCAACATATATAATAAGAAAATATCTTGACATTTTGTATATTATTTATAATTTCTTTTTTCTTTTGTTTATTTTATACCTTGAATTACTATACATCACTTAGCTTTAAGTTAAATTTACCCAACATGAAAACACGTCACATGAGTCCAGTTGAAGATACAAAATACATAACTATCAACAGATAGTAATCCATTTCTGTGTCCCATAAATGTCTTGCCTCTCTATTTCTCTCCTTAATTTCATTCCTTACACTCTCCCCCTTCTTCCCACATTGTTTCCAGTACCTATAAACATTTTCAATATTTCTAGTCCTCTACTATTTCAATTTCAACCATAGAGTATGCACAGTCACAATATGTTAAGTGGCAACACACAATGTCACTCTTTCATAGCCTGGCTTGCTTTACTCAGCAGTAAATCTTCCATATTCATCCACTTTCTATCAAATGTCAGGGTCTTATTTTTTTATGGCTGAGTATTATTCCACAGTGTATATGTGCCATGCTTTTCCAATGTATTCATCTATTCATGGACATTTGGGTTGGTTCCATGTCTTAGTAATCGTGAATAATGCTGCAATTAACATGGATGTCCCAGCACTTTTCCAACTGAGCATTCTCCTATCATCTGGGTAGATACCCAGGAGTAGAAATGCTGGATAATATGGTAGTTCTAATTGTAGGTGTTTGAGGAACCTCCATATTGTACTCCACAGTGGATGGTCCAATTTACATTTCCACCAGCAGTGTAGAAGAGTCCCCCTTTCACTACATCCCTGCCCTCACATTTTTTTTTTAACCTTGCCATTCTGACAGGGGTTCAGCGGTATCTCATTGTGGTTTTGATCTGCATTTCCTTTATGATGAGAGCTGCTGAGCAATTTTTCATCTACTTTTAGGCTATTTCTTCCTTTGAAAGTTGTTTCGTCAGCTCATTTTTCCATTTCTTAACTGGGCTAGTCACTTTTGGGGGTAAACTGATTGAGCTCCTTGTGTATTTTGGTCATCAGTGCCTTAGTCCCTTATCTGAGGCATAGTTTATGAAAATATTCTCCCATTCCAAGGTCTGTTGATTTACACTAATTACTGTGTCTTTTACTGTGCAGAAGCTTCTTAATCTAATGTAATCCCACTTGTCTATTTTTTGGGATTATTGCTTGTGCTTTGAGGGGTCTTATTTAAGAAGTCTTTTGTCTACCCTAATGTCTGTCAGTATATCCCCAGTGTTTTCCACCAGTAGTTTTAGAGTTTGAGGTCTTAGGTTTAGATCTTTGATCCATTTTTAGTTGATTTTTGTTAATGGCGAGAGATACAGCTTCAGATTCATCTTTCTGCCGATGGATACCCAGTTTTTCAAGCACCATTTGCAAAAGAGGTTTTCCTTTCCCACTATATTGACTGGTACCCTTTGTAAAAGATGAGTTGGCTATATGTACAGAGGTTTATTTCTGGGGTCTCTATTCTGTTCCACTGGCTCATATATCTGTTTTTGTGCCAACACCATACTGTTTTGATAATCAGAACTTTATATTTTGGGGTCAGGGACTGAGATGCCACCCACTCTTCTTGCTTAGGATTGCTTTGGCAACACAGGGTCTTTTATGATTCCAGACAAATTCTGTGACTGTCTTTTCTAGATGCGTGAAGAATGTCTCTGGTAATTTTATAAGGATTAAATTAAATATGTAGATTAATATGAGTAGAATCACCATTTTAATTATATTAATTCTCCCGATCAGGAACATAGGATGTCCTTACACTTTCTTGTGTCATTTTCTATTTCTTTTTTAAGATTTTCATAGTTTTCCTTGTAGAGGTCTTTGACTTTATTCCTAGGTATCTTGAACCTTTTGTGGCTATGGTAAGTGGGATTACTTTCTTTAGTTCTGCCTCTGTCTGCTTGTTGTTTGTATATAGAAATATATAGATTTGTGTAAGTTGATTTTGTATCCTACCACTTTACTGTATTCATTTATTACTTCAAGAAGCTTTTCTATGGATACCTTTGGATCTTCTATGTACACAATAACATCATCTACAAATAGAGGTAATTTCAACTCTACCTTCCCTATTTGAATGCCTTTTATCTTATTCTCTTGTCTGATTGCATTGACTAGGATTTGCGGCACTATATTGGAAGGGAGTGGAGAGAGTGGGCAGCCTTGTCTTGTACCAGTTTTTAGCAGAAAAGCTGTTAGCTTTTCTCCACTCAGTATAATGTTAGCTATAGTCTTTTCATAGATTGCTTTTATTATTCTGAGAAATAATCCTTCTATGCCATTTTTGTGGAGAGTCTTAATCATGAAGAGATGTTGTATTTTGTCAAATGCTTTTTCTACATTGATTGATATGATCATATGGTGTATGATCTTTGTTGGGAAGTTATTTATTACTGATTGAATCTCATTGCTTGTTATGGATCTACTTAGGCTTTCTATTTCCTACTGAGTCAATCTTGGTAGATTATATGCGTCCAGGAATTTGTCCATCTCATCCAAGTTTTCTTGTATAATAATATTTACAGTTTTGCATATGCTGAACCACCCTTGCTTCCTTGGAATAAAGCCTACCTGATCATGATAAATAATCGTTTATATATGCTGTTGGATATGATATGCTAGTATCTTGTTGAGAATTTTTGCATCTACATTCATTACAGATATTGGTCTGTAGTTGGTTGTTTGGTTCTGGTTTTGGTTTTGGTTTTGGTTTGTCATATCCTTTTGTTTTGGGAATGAGGATGATGGAGGTTTCATAAAATGAATTTGGAAAGGATCCTTCCTTTTGGGTATTTAGAAGTAATTTGAGTAGAATGGGGGTTACCTCTTCTCTAAAAGTTTTGTAGAATTCAGAAGTGAAGCCATTAGGACCTGGGCTCTTCTTTGTTGGGAAATTATTTATTACTGATTGAATCTCATTGCTTGTTATGGATCTATTTAGGCTTTCTATTTCCTACTGAGTCAATCTTGGTAGATTATATGCATCCAGGAATTTGTCCATCTCATCCAAGTTTTCTTGTTTGTTGGTGTAGTTGCTCGTAGTTTCCCCTAATGATGTTTTGTATTTCTATTATTTCTATGGTAATATTGCCTGTTTCATTGAAAATTTGACTTGTCTGTTCCCTTCTCTCCTTTTCTTAATTAGTCTAACTAATGGTGTGTCAATCTTGTTTGTCTTTTCAAAGAACCAGCTTATGCTTTCATTTATTTTCTATATAGTTTATTTTCTATTTCATTTATTTCTGCTTGAATTTTTATTATTTCTTTTCTCCTGGAATTTTTGGATTCTTTGTTGTAGTTGTTTTTCCAAGTCCCTGAGGAATGATATTAGGTTGTCCATTTGCCATCTTTCCATCTTTTTATTATGCACACTAATTGCTATGAAATTCTTTCTTATGACTGCTTTTTTGGTGTCTCATATATTATAGTAACTTGTGCACTCATTATCATTGATTCCATGAATCTTTTTATTTAAGTCTTAATCTCTTTGTTAATTGTGAAGTCATTCAGGAGTAGGTTATTTAGTTTCCATGTATATGTGTATTTTCAAGGATTTTTCCTGACATTGATATCAAGTTTAATTCCATTATGGTCAGGGAAGATGTTAGATATGTTTAGATGTTAGATAGTTTATACGCCTTTGAACCTGTGAAGTCTTGTTTTGTGCCTTATCATGTGGTCAATCTTTGAGACAGTACCATGCGGGGGTGAGAAAAATGTATATTTTGTGAGTTTTGGATGGAAAGTTCCATAGATGCCTGTCAGATCCATATGATTTATGGTATCGTTTAGGTCCTGAATCTGTTCGCTTATTTTTTGTCTCATTGATCTGTCTAAAGGAGATAATATGGTGTGAAGATCACCAACAAAAAGTGTGTTGCAGTCTATCTTTCTTTTTTAGATCTAGCAGTCTTCCCTTCACATATATGGGTGCTCCTGAATTGGGCACATAGATATTTATAAGCATTATATCTTTTTGATGAATTAGCTCTTTTACTATGACATAATCCCCGTCTTTGTCTCCATACACTTTTTGTCATAAAGCCTATTTTGTCTGAAATCAGTATCTTAACTCCTGTCCTTTATTGCTTTCTGTTTGCATGGAATATCTTTTTCCAGCCATTCACTTTTACTCTGTGTGATCTTTATCCCTAAGGTGTGTTTCTTGTAGGCAACAGATGGCGTGTTTCTGTTTCTTTATCCATTTAGCCAGTCTGTGTCTCTTTATTAGAGAATTTAAACCATTAACATTCAACATTATTATCAATATTTCCAGACTTGTCCTTACCGTTAAATTGCCATTTTCTTGGTTGTTTTTTGTTCTCTTATTTCTGTCTGTCTCTCTTTAGTTTTTGTGGTATAGCCCTCCATTTAGAACTTCTTAAAGACTTGGTCTGGAGTTGGTAAATTCTTTCAGGCTTTGTTTATCCAAGGATGCTCTTATCTTTTCTTCCCATATGAAGGATAATCTTGCCAGGTTTAGTAATCTTGATTGAAATTGTTTTTCATTTAATACTTTGAATATATTTGCTCATTCTTTTCTTGCTTGTATTGTTTCTGATGAGAGGTTCAGTGTTAGCCTGATGAGACAAACTTTGTAAGTAACTTGACCGTTTGCTCTTGCCAATTTTAGTATCTTGTCTTTGTCTGTGGTTTTGGCCAATCTGGCTATGATGTGCGATGGAAATCTTCTTGGGTTGATTCTATTTGGGGTCCTCTGGGTCTGAATATTTGAATGCTTCTCTAGGTTTGGAAAGTTTTCTTCCAAGATTACATGGAATAGATTTTCATTGACCTTATTAGTTTCTTCACCTTGCGGGATACCAATTATTTGGATGTTTGGATGTTTAATGAAATCTAGTATTTCTTGTACATTCTCCTCATATTCTTTTTTGTTTATTTTCTCTATCTTTCTGATGTTTTTATTTCTAGGTCAGAGATTTTGTTTTCTACATCTGAGATTCAGTTTTCTACATGATCTAATCTGATTTTAATACTTTTGGGAACCAGCAGATGGTGTAACAGCCACATTGCTGGACTCTTACATGGTCGACCATGGTTCGAGTCCTGAACCTGGTGGCTTGAAAATCATGCCAGGCATGTGTGTGTGTGCATGCCCAAAATCCCAAGAGGAGAATGGAGTAGAAGGGACTGAAGCATGGTCATCCTTCCTGGGGAGTGATTTCTCACTTTCTGTTTCTTTGTCCCTCTCTGCCTCTCAGGCAAGCACATGCATCCTATAGCAAAAATCTCTCTTAAAAAAAAAAAAAAAAAAAAAAAAGACTTTACTTTTGACTTAGTATGTGATTAGTATTTATAAATAGTTCAGTGCTTGAAAAGAATAAGTATTTTATGTTTTTTTTTTTCAAGTTTGCTATAGGGCCATACACTAACTGAAGAGAGACAGAGAGAAAGTGAGAAATCATCCCATCCCCCATGGGACTGGCCATGCTACAATTACTTATCTTCCTTTCTCCCAGGATTTGGGGCATGCACACACATGGACCCAGTGTGATTTTCAAACCACTAGGTGTGGACTCAAATAATGCAGTCAGCCATGTCTGATCTAGGCACCTTAACCTCCATGCCACCTGCTGATCCAGTATTCTTTATATTTTTAAGGGAAATATGTATTTCTCTGTATCTTTATTCTACCTATTTATATATTAGATCAAGCTTTTAAATGTGTTGTTCAATTCTTCCATATTCTAAATATTTTTCAATTTATTTGTGTCAGAGAAGTCTATTAAGTCTCCTAGTAGATAGGCTTTATCAATTTATCCTTATAATTCTGCAGGTGTTAAATATATTTTGAAACTATGTTAATAATGTGTCTAGTAATATAGTGCATTTGCCATACCACTGTATCTTTATAGCTTCCCAATAAACCACCTCTTTTTATCATTAATAGTGTTCTACAAATTAAAATCTATTTAGTTTAATAATAATATTTTTATATTAGTTTTATTTCACTTAGTATTTGTCTGGTATGTGCTTTTTCCACCTCTTTACTTTTGACCTTTTGGGTTTTAGCTATATCTCTCCTAAACAGTGGGAGAAAAAGAGTTATTTTAATCTGAGACTATTTTAACAGAAAAGTTTATTCTATTTACATTTAGTAGTAGTAGTAACATATTTTAATTTATTTCTTTCACCTTATTTTGTATACTCCACAATTTTAATTGGCCCTCAATGGCAAATAATTGAGCTGATCACATTTTTCTGCTTACAACAAAATATCACTAGTTGTACACTAAATTTTATTTTTCTTTTTCCCATTTCCCTCCATATATCACCCACTTTCATGTGACCTAATTATATCCTTAAAATGTCTCTCTACTTCATTTCTATTTAATTCTCCCCATTTTTTAAAATTTTTTGTTTGTTTTATTTTTGCCATAGGTGTGCACTCACCAGAGAGAAACAGAGAGAGGGAAAGTGAGAAATCACCCCCTGGGGGATGGCCATGAAGCACTCCCTTCTCCTTTATTCTCCTCTCTGGATTTTGGGCAAGCATGCACACATGCCTGGTGTGATTTTTCAAGTCACCCAGGTCGGGACTCAAACCTTAGTCAACCATATGGAAGTCCAGCACCTTTACCACCAAGTCACCTGCTGACCCTCTCACTCCCATTTCCTATGGAACTAGAGGTTTGTAAACAGTGAATGGAGGGATTAAAAGCAGAATGACTTTTGGCCTTTAGATGTCTCTTTCTTACAAAATTTTAATGTTTATGAAGAAAAAATAGATTCTTCATCAAAACATAGGGAAAAAATTGCTCCAATACAACCCTATTTTAAAAATATTTAACCCTTATAATCGTTCCAAAACAGTATCTCCTCATACATGTTTTCTAGAAACAGAGGGTTTCTGTTTCTAGAAAATTCATTGTTAATTTGGCAGGTGAAAAGCATGACAGCTATTATAAATAAAACATAAAACTTATATCCTAGATAAATATACAAGGTAATAAAACTCATTTTGAGTAACATACCAGAACTCAACATCCAAATTATTTTTTTTTTACCTCTTTTGAAGTAGTAGCTTGGAATGTATACTCCACTTACAGTCACAGTTAACACTCTTTGCTGAAAACATTCTTGGAGCTTTTCTTTCAAAATTCTTTCTAGGCCCAGAACACTTTGTTCTGAATAGCCTCTATGGTCACAAAATACCACCATGGAAGAGTATTCTTGTCCCTTTTGTTTTTAAGACATAAAAGTTATTTGGAGTCAACTAAAGAAGGTGTTCAGGTTGGATAACATATTTGGTTTTGCTCAAACATTTGGTAGTGAGATGATGAAGTAATGGAAATATTTTCCTAATGTACCTATAAACTAATCCTGAAAACTATGATGAATTTCATAATTACTTTAGGCAGGGACCAGCAGGTGGCATAATAATTATGTTCCAGACTCTCATGTAGTTGACCGTGGTTTGAGTCCCAGACCCGGAGGCTTAAAGCTCATGCCAGGCGCATGTGCTTGGGTGCCCAAAATCCTGAGAAGGGAAAAGAGGAGAAGGGGTTGCAGTGTGGCCAACCCCTTGAGGAGAGGGGTTGTTTTCCTGCCTTCTGTTTCTCTGTCGCTCTGTCTTTCTGGCAAGCGCACGCAAGCCCTATAGCAAAAATCTCTCTTAAAAGAAAAAATTACTTTAGGCAACAACAGCCTTAAGCAACAAAAAAAGATCCTTATATAGAAACCCCTTTGAAAGGCAACACTGTTCTCATTTAATAGTTTCAGTACTGTTGCAGTTCTTGTGTAAAATTACTTTTGAGTCTTGGTTCCTATGTTCATTCCCTTGAAAAATGTTTAATAAAATTAGATAAAGATATTTTTATATTCAAGTTGTAAGATTTTAATTTTAAGACTTGCTTTCAAAAATATGCTTAGGCACTATTCAAAGTAAGTAAATGTTTTCTGAGGAAAACGCTAGGATGTAATAATAATCATTGGAGTTTTATTGTTTCCAAGTAGGTTTTCTTGGTCTCTTGAAACATACAAACATTTTCTTTTAATCTCAAGTCCTGTATTATATTCCTCTAAAGTTTATTAGTATGTTAAATATATTACAGGAACTTCAAAATTATTCCTCCCAAAATACTGAACATGTTTTCTAACTTCTATTTAGGATATGTAATTCTGTGTAAGCATATTTTGACAAAATTCAGCATTTCCCATTCATATTGAGGAGCCATATCCACTTGTTTCAACTACCCTGAAGGGTAAATGACAAATAAAATTGTATATATCCAAGGTCTACCATGTCATGTTTTGAGATATATGTGCACATACATACGTGTGTGTGTGCGTGTGTGCATGTTTATGTTGCAAAACGATTTATATAATCAGACTAACAAATCTATCACTTCACATAGTTGCCTTTTTTGGTGATGAGACACTTAAGATCTAGTCAAGTATATAATACATTATTATTAACTATAGTCACCGTGCTATACACTAGGTCCCAGGACTTACTTATTTTTTATATGTTTCTTTTTATTTTCTTTTATACATCCAATTATGATATATCATTACAGCTTGTAAAATGAATTTTCCCAGCATGAATACACTACATATCAGTCCAGTTAATAAATTATTTATTTTAGTTTGCTACTAGACACTCACCAGAGAGAGTCAAAAAGAGAGACAGAGAGAGAAAAAAAGTGAGAAATCTCCATCTGAGGGGATGACCATGCCACAATGCTTTCTTCCTCCAGTCTCCTCTTAGGATTTTGAGCACACACACATACCCAGTATGATTTTCAAGCTACCAGGTCCAGGACTCAAACCACCTAGTTGGCCATGTGTGGTCTGATACCCTAACCTTCATGCCACCTACTGGCCCAGAACCTTCAACCATGTAAATATTTGTGCAATAATTCCTTTTCTGGTATTGAGAGGTGGAGTAAAATAACAGGAGGAGTGGTAGACTTAGAGTTAAGGGGTATCAATTCTAGCCTTGACCAATCTTTTCATAAATTACTTAACCAATCTTGGTCCACTTTTCCATCAGTGACACTTACCAACCTCTGACGATTGTGAAAAGCGAAGTTGACTTCTGAAAGTCCTACAGAATTAGGTGGTAGCAGGAGATAAAAAACCTAGAACTCTGAATGGGGAAATCTAATAATATTATCATGGCCCATGAGAGTCTATCTCACTTTTAGCTTCTGAACCATTCCCTGCACTCTCAGCCTCTTTGGAAAAAAATGTCAAAATGCTGGATGAACATAAGGAAGGCTAGAGTGCTCAATTCAAATGGTCACAACCAAAACCCAGTAAACACCAAGGTTGTCTGAAATTGTGAGTATAATCAATAATCATAGTAAAGATTGCCACTATAAACTCCAGGTACTATCTGGAGACAAAAGGCACACAGGCAAGCATGCATGTAACATGGCGTATAGCTTAATATATCTACTTATGCTTTATTTTAAATCTGGAAATACATATTTTTTACTCATGAGATAGATATATACATAAAACCATAAATTATGCATGGGTGTATACATAAAGATTTATATATTTATATATAAATAAATGATTTATATACATATATAAAACACTTACATATAATGGTTTATACATATATATAATTATGCATTATATTATACATATATAAATCATTTATTTATATATGTTTTATTCATTTATTTATTTATTTATTTATAAATGTATATGTGTGTATGTGTGTATAAGAATATGAGGAAAAGAGTGGGACCAGCAGTTAGCGTAATGGCTATGTCGCTGGACTCCCATGTAGTCGACCGCGGTTCGAGTCCCGGACCCGGTGGCTTAAACTCACGCTGGGCGCGTGTGCGTGCGTGCCCAAGATCCCGAGAGGAGGATGGAGGAGAAGGGATTGCGGCGTGGCCATCCCCCCTGGGGGGTGATTTCCTGCTTTCTATCTCTCTGTCTCTCTCTGTCTGTCTGGCGAGCGCACGCGCCCTATAGCAAAAACCTCTCCAAAAAAAGAAAAAAAAAAAAAAAAAAGAATATGAGGAAAAGAGGCTATCTGTGAGTTTTTTTCCTTCATTTTTGTTTATCTGTATTTTCTAATTTTTCTAATAGGAACACAAAGAATCATGAATAATTCTCAGAGAAATAAAACTGTATAAGTGGGATCACCATGCAGAAGTGACACCAGAACACAGGCCTATTGCCCCTATCTACTTGCCCCTGAATGGGCTACACAAAACTGTCTGGCATTCATGTTCCTGGCATCCTATGCTTAGAAAACCTTTCAAATTAGTTGACTATACATGTAAAAATAAATGAAAAGGCTCATCCATTATACTGAATTCAAGGTCACGTATTCCTGTGCAACTGGAAAAAACAATGCAAATAAAATGTACAGCCTGCATTACTCTCATCATTCATAGCTGTCTGAGCTAATTAAAAAGATTTTTTTCCCAATTGTTTTGTACTCAGAAATATTAAGGTTCTTGTCTGTGTTCTTTGTACTACCAAGATGTAACAGGCACATAAAGGTTGCCAACCTTAAAAAAGGTACATTTAAATCTTAGAAACTGTGAAACTAGTTTTAATTTCTCATTTTTCCATCCTTACTATCATTGTTCAGTGCTGAAATGTTCTTCAAAGAGTACACAGAATGAAAGACCACATCCATTTCCAATAACTTACAGGAGAGTGGGAATCTCAATGAGCATTTGCAAAGGGCACAATGGAGGAGAAGTGTTTTAGAGGGAATTACTGTGAAAAGAATTTGCAATATGTGAGAACTCCTGTTTGACAGTTTTTGACTGGCAAATTATAAGGTATCCATGTTATTTCTTAAGGTATTCATTTTCTTCAAATTAGACATTGGTTCAAATACTCTTTCTAAATGGCATTGCTTGGAGGTATACTTTTTCCAGGAAAAAAAAAAGCACTAGAGTGGTCTGGCATTGTCACTGGTCTAATGGTGCCCATTAGCATTGCACTCTAAAATTAGTAAAAAGGACTTTGGAAATTTTTCAAAGCAACATGGTGAGTGAAGAGGTGGGAGGGTAGGTGGAGTATTATTTTAGCAGATTTTCCAAAAGAAACTTCAGCTAATTTTTTGCTTTCAAGTCACATGCTGCCTTTGAATGGAGCACAGAATTTCAGACTAATCTACAACTCTTTGTTAAAGATAAAGTATAAAATCTTGATTTCTGTAAATACTATATATCTATAAAACTGATGGCTTTTAACTACTAACTCCAAGAGATCTTGCCCAAGATTATTATGGTAGGCAGAACCTTGGCTCCCATTACCTTGTCCCTGATGTTATTCTTCAGAATATGTTATCTGTATTGTTACAGAATCACATGACAGATGTAATTAAGGTTACTAATCAGTTGACTTTAAAATAGGTTATCTTGTATTATCCTGTGAGACCAATCTAATCAAAACATACAAGCTCTTAAAAGCAGAGCTCTTTCTCTGGCCAGTAGCAGAAGAGGAAGGCAGAGATTCAGAGAATGAGAAGGACTGAATATGCTATTTTTTGTTAGAAGATTAAGGGGCCACATGTCAGGTAAACAAGGACCTCAGTCCTACAAAGGGTAAGGAACCAAATTCAACCAACATCCTGAATGAGCTTAAAAAATGATTCTTCCCTGAGCCTCCCAATAAGCACCTAGTCCAGCAAACACCTTGTGAACCCTGAGTATAAGACACTGCTGAGTCACATTGTTCCTAAATGTTTGCTCCTCATAACTGAGAGATAGTGAGTATAAATTTATATAGTCTATTATAGCATCAACAGAAAACAATAGTCAACAAGGGGTGGAGTCAACCAGTGTATACCTTAGGCTCAAGTGTGAGTCTCCAAGCCACACTCCTAGACTTTGTGCAATACCGTGAACCACTCTCCCCACAGAGTGGGTTGATATAAACCACCATCCATGTCACTGCCCACAAGCACCTCTCTCAACCAGTGCCACTGTTTCCTCTTATGTTGGCAAGGGCATCAGTGCAGCTAACTCCTCAGGAATCCCCACAGTGTCCCATCTGAGCACAGCCACATGCTGAGAAGCCTCCAAGTCACTGACTCAAACTATGAAGGCAGCCCTAGGACCCTGGACCACACCAGCAACACCTTCATGGAGCAGTTTCCATTGTAGTTGGGGGTATGTTCTGGGCTTTTCCACCTAACCCTGATGTTGGATATTGTACCTTTTTCAGGAGTAGACAGTATTTCAGTTTGTGTAACACAGAGAAAAGAATGTGGATTCTCATATTCTGTTTTCTGGGTTCAAATTTGGACTCCACCCTTCACTAGCTGTGTGACATGAATAAGTTACTTAACACACCTAAGCCTGGGGCCACCAGGTGGTGTGGTGGATAAGGTGCTGAACTCCCACATGGCCAATGGTGGTCAAGTCCCAGACCCGGTGGTTGAAAATCACACCAAGCACATGTACATGCATGCTCAAAATCCCAAGAGAAGAAGGGAGAAGGGATTGTATCATGGCCATCCTCCCTGTGGGGGTAATTTCTCACTTTTCTTCTCTATATATCTCTCTTTCTCTCTCTTCTCTGGCAAGTGCACACTTCCTATGACAAAAACCTAAAATAAAAATTTTAAAAAAAAGCTTAAGCCTATGTTCCAATATGTAAAGGGGATGTAAAAATGGTTCTGCCTTAAAGATCTATGGGGAGCATTAAATGAATGTACAGAAGGTTCTTGGTACAGGTACTGACACATAATAAATGCACATTAATGTTACTTTTTATTTTCTTCCTAACACTCATCATTAGGAACATTTCACCCCTCTGTCTTTTCCTATCACTCACTTTGTTAACCCAGTAGAAACTCACACACTATTATCCTAAAAGGTTTTCACCTTTCCTTCAGTTCAGTAATTCCCAAACTTACTTGATTTGAAGAAACACTTAAGGTACTTGATAAAAATTACAAATTCACCTGACCTGATTCAGGAGCTCTGTGTCAGGTGGTCTGGAACAGACTCCAGAAATCTGTATTTTTATCTCTTAATTCTTATGACTGTCCTAATGAAGAAGTAAGGTCTGTGCAATCCTGGGTGTCTGTAGGCACTACTGCTAGTTGTCAGGAAAGAAGCCAGCATGCCAGGATGTCTGAGAAAGCCAGAAACCTGGTGCCACCATGAGCACCGACACTGTACAGCAAGATCTTAGAAAAGATAAGTGTCCCCAGCTGACAGCAGAGCTTGCGAGAGCAAATTCGTATTTCCTTCCTCAGAAAGTGTCCCTTACATCCCACTCCTGGTCATTCACAGTGGCCTGTTGGGTTGAGATTAACATTATGTCAGGAAAGGGCATGAGGCAAAGAAGCACTACAAATACTAACAGCTTCTTGCATGAGGAAACTATTCAGTAAAGGGCTACTACTTTACATAAATCTAACCAATCATATACAACTTGGTGGGCTACACACTAAAGATGCTGCTTTACCCATCTACCAGATATTGACTACATGAAGTTAATAAAAATCTTAACATTCTTACACATCTTACGAGTACGTAGATTCCCAGAGTAACAGATAAAAGTGGATTCATGTGAAACAAATTAAACTTAAGCCCTAGAAAGGTATTCCATTGTCACATACTTTAATAAAATTTGCACACCCAAAAAAAAAAAAAAAAAGCTTGCTTTTTTTTTTCCCTCAATTTTTCCAAAAGGGTACATCTGCTTGCCAGAGAGATGGCAAACATGGGGATAGGGTGGGCAAGGAAGCACTCTCCATGGGGCATGACCACACTACAATCCCTTCTTCTCCATCTCTGCCTCCTGTCAGGAATTTGTGCACCCACACACATGCACCTGGGATGTTTCTCAAGTCGTCAGGACCAAGACTTGAACCACATGGCCAGCTATGTGTGATCCAGCCACCTTAACCACTGGGTCATAGGTAGGCCCAGAAGATATTTTTGAATTCTTTTCTTTATGACAGCATTCAAAATTTTTCAGGCTTTGTAAGACCTGGATTTACCATCCCAGCTTTTCACCAGAGGCCTTGGAACAGCTAAGAATGCAGAGAAGAGGTATATTTCCAATGTCCGTGCCATCCTTGCATCAGAGGAGCCTCCAAAGCCAACTGGTTATATCTGCCTCAGGCACAACTGCTGACCTCTCCCCTCTGCACTTGGACAACAGCACAGAGTTCCCACACCTTGCCAGATCCCTGAAGCTGAGAGGAGTCAATAAATACTCTGCCACTCTGCAGATCACATGAACCCCTTTTCACTATCCCAGGCTTGGGATTTTTCACTCCTAGCCCCTCCCATATGTGCCAATTCCATTTAAGCCCTAGACTGGGCTCCCCAACTCCATCCCTAACTCAGCAACCACGCTACTGCACCGAAGCAGCAAGGTGGCAATGAAAAATGCTGATACCTTTTGCACAACCCATGCTCAACAAACACTGTTATTTAATTTGAAATATTTGTTTTATGTAATTTTTATATTTTAGCTATTGGACTAAGATTATTCATAGAAATAGATTGTAATTTACTGCTGTTTCTACGTTTTTATTACCGCATAATTAAAACCTACTATTAGCTAGCACTGTGGAAAAATGTTGGTGTTATGCAGTATGCATTTTAATTGACTGCACAACTTACACCACTTCTTCCAGGGACCTTGCTTTTCTGTAATAATGTTTGTCTGTCAATCTCATACTCCATTAGATGGCTATAATCCACAGCCTTTCAATGAACCTACATTCGGATTCTCTAATTGTCAGCTTTGTGAATGCTTGATGGAAGGACAAAAAACTGACAGCACATGGGCTCAGAAAGCTGGGTTTAAGTGTGAGCAGGAAGTGTAGAGGAAGCTCCTGGGGGAGCTTGGGTCTTTTTCCTCTAGTTATGTTCCTTGCAGCAACAGAGGCTGATGATTCTATTAAAAAGACAAAGACACAGGAGGGCAGCTCTCCCTCCTATTTCTCATAGGAAAAGACAGAGCACTGAAATGGGCAGTAGAATGAAAAAGGACTTCAGACTTTTTTATAGCAGAATTGCTACACCATTCTATGGGTTGTTCTAATCAAACTTATCTCTATAGTGCTTGGCACGTGGGAATATAGCAATGAATAATACACAGCCATTGCCCTCAGTGACTCAGATTCTAATAAAGGAGACAAATATCCATTAAATAACTACATTTTAACACCACAGGTTTTACATTTCACCACCATGAGGTTCTATTTGACATGATGGGAAAATTGCGGGCTTTAGAATCAGAAAGACCATGGTTCAAACCCCATTTTTGCAATGTGTTCAGCTCTATCACCTTTGAAAAAGCTACTTTATTCAAGAACTGTGATTTCTTTGTCTAAAAATAGCAACAAGACAACACCCTCCACAGTGCTGAGTGGCTCCATAATGGCAAGGAAGAGTGACTGGCAAAAGCATCCTGTCCTTCTGTGCTCTTACTGAGTCCAGTTCTGCTTTGAGGCGCTCTGGGGAGAATCCCGAGGAGAAGGCTGCAAATGGCAGGTGTCAGGTGCTTGGAACAGTGGCAGCATATGATAGGCAGTTGATAAATGGTAGCTATCCCTGTGACAACTATTAGAGAAACACCATTTCCTCATGTCCCTGAACTATTTCAATAACTACAGAACTCTAATCTCTCCTTCCCATGAGCCTCCCATGGTATCCCAGAGAGCTCTTTCTAAATGCAGAGCTGATCTGTTAAGCCTCTATTTTAAACCCTTAGTATCTCCACTTTTGGAAGAATCCTATCTACTTAGCCCATAAGCTGTGGGCCCAGATATGCCCTGCCCTCCTCTCCTGCTCACTGATTAGCACTGCCCCCATATCACTCTCTATGCTCCCTCAAAGCCGGTTCCCATGTCATCCTGTGCTCCTCCCACCTCCTGATTCTTGACATTGTGTCCCCTTGACTTGGTCTTTTTGGTTCAACCATGTCTGCTTGTTCAAATTCCTCTAAGGAGCAGCTATACTCCAGCCACCTTCATGTCATGACTATTATTAATGTCTTCCATATCTCTCTCCACTTTCTTATTTGTCCTCATCAGCTCATTCTCCGAAGTGTGCCAGACTTATAAACAAACCCCATCATGACACTCTTGACACGCATTAAGACTTTCAATGGTTCCTCTCCCACCCACAAAGTCAAACCCAACTCTTAACAAGGACCTCCAAGATCCTACCCAACCTGACTCTACCTCTCCCACTTGCTCACTGAGCTCCAGACTGACCAGTCTGCTGTTTCTTGAATCCTGAGCTCATTTCCCCTTGGCATGCACAACAGCCCCTACTACAGATAATGCTCGCACACATGCTCCACAGGCTCTGTCCTCCTGCTCAGTCTCCCCAGCTCAACTCAAGGGTCATTTCTTCTAGAGGCTCTTTCCTAACTCCCCAGACAAAATCATAGTCCTGTTATTCTCACTCATAATACCCTGATCTTTTATAATCTGTAATTACTTCTTTGTGTATCTACATATTTGATGACCTTCTTTCCTGCTAGACTGCAAATTCCTTGAAGAGGAGGCCCAGAACCCTGAACAAATATCTGTCAAGCAGATGTTTCTGCAAAGGTCTCCTAAAGCCCCTTCTCTGCTCCTTCCATCCACACTTCGGCTGGCTACTTCTGCTGGCCTCCTGCACTTGTCACTGTATGATAGGCTGCTTTGTAGTATTTTGTTTATATGTCAATCTCTTCCCACAAGAATGTAGGTTTCTTGACACCAAGGTCATTCTTTTGCGTTCCCAGCATAGCAAATCAGATTTCCTGCACTCTCATGATTAGCATAAAGATTAATCATAAAGGTAAAATATCCCTAAATCTACAGATAAGAATATTAATGCCCTACCTTCAGGCAACATTGTAGCCAAATACAAAGAGACCTTCATTCCAACCATGTAGAAAAGACAATAATGAAAAGATAGAGTTAAACCAAATAGAAGGTTACTGTGGAAATTCAGGAGATAAGAGTATAACATAGACAAGAGGGGTGAAGGTAAATTATGAAATATTTGAGAGATGTTTGGAGATAAAACTGAAAAGACTTGGCAATAAGCTATGATCCAGTGGGATTTAACCTAAAGATGCAAGAATAGTTCAATACACACAAATCAATAAATGTAATAAACCTCATCAACAGAATGAAGGGTAAAAATCATATGATCATCTCAATAGATTCAGAAAAATAATTTGATAGACTAGCCTATGATAGGATGGTTAAAGCAGATGGATCTCACATGGCTGACTGCATGTGAGTTTGAATCCCGGGCCCAGCAGATTGTGTGTGTGTGTGTGTGTGCGTGTATGTATGTGTGTGTGTGTGTGTGTTTGTGTGTGTGTGTGTATCCAAAACCCTGAAAGATTATGTGGTGATCTTACCCCCAAGGTGTGCTTTCTCACTTTCCTGTCCCTTTCTGCCTCTCTGCACCAAGCACATGTGCCTTCTGGCAAAATTTAGGAAAAAAAGAAAAGGCATTTGATAAGGTACAACACCCTTCACAACTAAAAAATGCTTAACAAAGTAGCCAGGTGGCACATATCACAGCATAATAAAAGCCATATATAATGAACCTACAGCTAACATCATATTGAACAGAGAAAGCTCAGAGCTTTTCCTTCAAGAATTGGGAAAAAATCAAGGATACCCACTTTCATCACTCTTACTCAACAGAAGTCCTAGGTAGAGCAATAAGGCATGAGAAAGAGATAAAGGTCATTCAAAAGGAAATGATGAAATTAAATTGTCACTTTCTTATATAATCTTATATATGGAAAAATCTAAAGAATCTACCTCTCAGAACTTTTGCGTCTTGTAAAGTTACAAGACACGAAAACAACATACAAAAAATCAATAGTGTCTTGGGACCAGCAGTTAACATAATGGCTATGTCGCTGGACTCCCACGTAGTTGACTGCAGTTCGAGTCCCAGACCCAGTGGTTTAAACTCACGCCAGGCACGTGTGCGTGCGTGCCCAAGATCCTGAGAGGAGAATGGAGGAAAAGGGATTGCGGCGTGGCCATCCTCCCTGGGGGGTGATTTCTCGCTTTCTGTCTCTCTGTCTCTCTCTGTCTGTCTGGTGAGCACACACGCCCTATAGCAAAAACCTCTCCAAAAAAAAAAAAAAATAGTGTCTTTACACATCAATAGTGAACTAGCTGAAAAACAAATCAAAGAAATTCCATTTACAATAGTCATATTTTAAAATCTAGGAATAAATTTAACCAAAGAAATGAGAAAGCTCTACAATAAGAACTATAAAACACTGATAAAAGAAATAGATGACAAAAAAATGGAAAGGTATTCTATGTTCATGAACAGGAAAAAATAATATCATTACAATGCCCATACTATCCAAAGCAATTTACAGATTCAACATAATCTCTATCATAATATCAATGTTATTCTTCACAGAAATAGGGAGAAAACATCATAAAATTTATATGGAACCACAAAAGATCCCAAATTGCCAAACAATCCTGAACAAAAAGATATCACACTAACTCATTTCAAACTATACTACAGTAGAAAGCTACTCTACCCAAGACCATGATATTAGTGTAAAACATACTCTTGAATAAATTGAACAAAAGATAAAACACACAAATAAACTCACATACAGCAGCCAAGCAATTTTTGACAACAGTCCTAAGTAAATTAACTGGGTAAAGGACAGTCTCTTCAAAATGGTGCTGGGAAAGTTGGATATCCATACACAGAAGAAGAAAATTAGACCCCTATGTCTATACAAAAATCAACTAAAAATGGATTAAAGACTGTAATAAAAGAACTGAAACTATATAATTACTAAAGGAAACACTTAGAGACATGGCTATGAACAAAGAATTCTTGGATATGACCTCAAAATTATGAGCAACAAAAGTAAAAAAATAGAAAAATGAGATTATATCAAACTAATATCTTCTGCACAATAAAGGAAATTATCAACAGTAAGACAATATATAGAACAGAAGAAAATTTTATAAATCTACACATTCAATAAGGGATTAATAAGCATATTATACAAGGAACTCTACAAACAAATAATACTATTTTTTTTAAATAGGTAAAGGGAGCCAGGTGGTGGATAAGGGGTAGTACAACTGGAGATATATGAGAAAAGTCCTGAGATTGTGACCTGGAATCTTCCTGAGCAACACCAGGTACACACACATGCCCAAGATCTGGGCTGACTGAGATCTGAGGTAGAAATAAATTTTAAAATTGTAAAAAAAATTTTAAAGGTAATAAATATTCAATTTTAAACGAGAAGATGATCTGAATAGACATTTCACAAAAGAAGACATACAAATGACACCAGGTACATGAAAATGCTCAATATTACTAATCATCAGTGAAATGCAAATCAAAACTACACAAAAAAATGCTGGTAAAGAAATAGAGTAAAGGAAGCTGTTCTAGATTGTTGGCAAGGATGCAATTTAGTACAAACTTGACAGAAAACAGTATAGAGTTTTCTCAAAAAACTATGGCTAAAATTCCCATATGATCTAGCAATCCCACTGTTACGCATATATCCAAAGGAAAAGAAATCAGTATGTCATAGAAATATCTGCACTCTCATGTTTACTGTAGCACTATTCACAAATAGTCAAGGTACGGAATCGGCCTAAATTTCCATCAACAGACAAACAGATAGAGATGTGATATACAACCAATAAAGTAACTAAGTCCTGCCATTCAAGGCAACATGAACAAGTCTAGAGGATACATGTAAAGTGAAATAAGCAAGGCACAAAAAGAGAAAAATCGCATTTTCCACTCATTCATGGAAACTAAAAATGTCTTCATAGAAGTGAAGAAAAGAATAGTGGTTAATAGAGGATAGAGAGGTTGCAAAGGGAAATAGGGAAGTATTAACAGAACAAATTACAGGTAAATAAGAGGAATCAGTTCTAGTGTCACATAGCACAGAAGGATTACAATAATGAACAATATTACTGTATAGATCAAAATAACTAAAAGGGGGGATTTTTGTGGGGCCAGTAGGTGGCATGGTGATTAAGGCACTGAACTTCCACATGGCCAACTGCAATGTGAGTCCCAGATCTGGTGGCTTGCTCTCTCTCTCGCTCTCTCGCTCTCTCTCTCTCTCTCTGGTGAGCACATGTGCCCTGTAACAAATTAAAAATAATAATGATAAATAAAATTAAATTAAAATAATGATCAATAAAATTAAATAACTACTTCTTTTTATAAGGGGGCTTTGTAATATTCTCAACATAAAGTAATGATAAATGTTTAAGATGTTGAATACATTAATTATCCAATTTAATCACTGTATTCATATAATGAAACATCACACTGTATCCATAACTATGTGCAATTATGTATCTACTTATCATTATAATATTTTTTTAATTTGGTGATTAGGTAAGAAACAGAGAAGTGAAGTGTCAAACATGCTATTAGGGATCTGACTTGCAAAACTGTTGGATGGTAGAGCCATTTTCTGGATGGAGCACCAACTCTAAGCCTTTGTAGGGGCAGCCTGGAAAGAAACAGAAGGCACAGGCGCCATCTGAATAGCAGTGTAAGTGATCAAAGGGCAGAGAATCTAAATGGCCTTCCTTTGGAGAAGTCATTTGACTTTAAAAATTTCTATTAATATTTATGAGGCAGACAGAGAAACAGTTGATCATCCAAAAGCCACTTCTAGTTGGCTGTGAAATGCAATGTTATAAAGACAATGTATTCTTAACCTATTATTTTCAGCCCACTACCTCAGGTTCCTCTCAGCAGTCTGAATCCAGTACAAAGAGAAAGGATAAGGTTCTAACTAGATGATCCACTGATGCAAAGAATTTAATGTATTTTCAAAAAGCATAAGAACAAAACCATGTTCTCCTTAGTAAACAAGAATCCAGATGAATTGTCATAGGAACGGTCGATAGACTTAACGTCATTATTATTTCTAGGTACCCTTAACTGGTAACTTACAGTGTGCCAGACACTTCATATATGTTATTGTCTATCCTCTTCACAGAGCCTATAGAAACAGGAAGATTCAGAGAGACTTACCTATCTGATGTTAGACAGCCACTGAATGGGAGAGCAGGGATTTGTACCTAAATCTTCACAACTCTGAGCCCAATCTTCTTTCTTAATCGTAGTCAATTTCTTTCACTGAGCAACACTTCAGCATTGACCCCCCCCCCCCATATGCAAAATAGGCATTTCCAAGTACTTAAACACACTTAGGGCTTAACACAATAAACTTTTACCACAAAATAGAACAAAGCAAATTGGCTTTTGCAGAGAGCAAAACCATGGCCTTGTTCTTATTTGATGATTCTGCCACCGAAGTGCGTAAGGCAAACACTAACCATCAAATGGCTATAAGCACTTTATTTCCCTTCATTTTGTGTAGCTTGCTCATTTATCAAAAGAGCTCAGCCTTTCAAAATAAGCCACTGGATAAAGTGATGCTTCTATAAATTATCTAGTAGAAAGGCTCTTAACAGGATTTGTGCAGGACTTGGAAGGTGGGATGTAGGTGCTGGAAATCTACCTTACAGATGTGCACCTGACCAGCTCACAGGTCCCAGTCCACAGAAATACGTTGCTTCTGTTGGCCTTCTCATGCGCTCACACTGCCACCTGCTGGACAAGACGCGCAGCCCCGTCTCCCCTAACTTGTCCACTTCAAGACCTTCACAGATTGCTCACACGTTATTGCCTATTTTTCTCATTTCTACTCAAAAGAAATTTTGATTCCTAACCAAAAGCTCTTTTTAGCCTAATATAAAAAAGCAGGTAGAAATCCATGCATAGGCTGATGGTGAAGAACCAAGAGCACAAGGGATGCTGTGTGAGGGAAAGAAGCAGAGGAGGACAAGGAAAACAGTCTGGATGAGCAGGTCACTGAGAGAACCTGCCACAACTGAGAATCCTAATGTACAGCACATTCAAGGCTTTTGGGCCACAATGCTAAGGAGAAAATTTTCCCAAATTCCTTTTAAATACAGTGAGGTACATTCCTCCCTGCATATTCTCTTTTGCTATAAGCACAGCTTGTGGATCTAAGGGCAGGGCAGGCTTCCAGCCTAAGAACATCGTGCCATTATTTTACGAGACCACAGGCAGTAGTCTCTTTTTTAAAGAATTTCAATCTGCCTCTTTCATTCACTCACAGCATGAAAATAAATCACTATGCTTGAGCATTTTAAAAATTAAAGGCTTAGATGTTACATGCTGGTCAGAAGTTGATTTTTTTTTTTTTTTTGAGAGGTTTTTGCTATAGGGCGTGTGCGCTTGCCAGACAGACAGAGACAGAGACAGAAAGCGAGAAATCACCCCCCGGGGAGATGGCCACACTGCAATCCCTTCTCCTCCATTCTCCTCTCGGGATCTTGGGCACGCACACACGCACACGTGCCCGGCGTGAGTTTAAGCCACTGGGTCCAGGACTTGAACCACGGTCGGCTACATGGGAGTCCAGCGAAATAGCCATTACGCTAACTGCTGGTCCCAGAAGTTGGTCTTCAAATATCTATTTCTGTCAGCTCTTCCACTTTTTGACTTTTTATTTCATTTTTTCTTTTATTTACCTCATGTGACATTATGTGATGCAGCACACTAAAAAGGATCTCTCTCATTCCCAACTAGATGAGATGCTAAGCCCATTTATTTATTTATTTATTTATTTATTTATTATTTTTTAATTTGACCAGAGACATAGAGAAATAGAGAGGGAAAGTGAGAAAGCAAACCACCAGATCCATGACTCAAACCCTGGTTGACCACATGGGAGTCCAACTGCTTAACCATCACGCCACCTGCCAGCCCTGGCCCCATTTCTTTGGAGCAAATTTGGAATTAAAAAGTGAGTTGAGAAGTATTAGAAGTAAAAGTCTGTATTGGATATGCCTGGTGCCTCTTCTCTTATATATGTAGGGTTCAACAACTGCAATAAGTAAATTAGAATCATGCCTGGATTCCACTTTCCAGCAGAAGATACTGAATGCTTCAATGAAAGATTCTTCCTTGTCCAGATTTCCAGAACTTCTTGGTAAAAGAAGAGGACCTAAGATTTCTTGGTCTCTGACCAATTTTCAGGTTTTCTACATGGCTCATAAAACATGCTTACTGTCTTCTAATTTCACATGCAGAATAGAGCATATATAGCCTGCCTCTCCCAGGTGGTTTCACTTACTCCCCTGACCTCAAGCATACCAGAGTGCCAATGACCCCCAAGAATGTGTCTTTGGTTCTGAACTTGAGACCTAGAACCATCTCTCTAACTGCCCATTAAGTTTTTTTCAACTGGAATGTCCCACAAACACTTGCAGCTCATTGAGTCTAGTCTAAAGACTAGGCTTCTCTCGCCCCATTTCTCAAACTTGCTCTTCTCTCATGTAATGATCTCAGTTACGACAAAACTATCCACATAATTGTGAAAATCTAAACACTGAATATCACCTGACACTCCCACATTTTCCATATAAGAAATCACAAAGTTCTGTTAGGTCTACTGTCCCCATCTCCACTGTGCTGGCACTTGAGCGCTTTCACATGGACATTTGAAAGAGCCCAGCAACTATCTACATTTCCCCATTAAAAATGTTCTCCTTTTCATTCTTCACATTGAAAAACAAATAATGTACCCTTGATACCAAAATCATGGTACATAAAAGGTAAAATTGATAAATTGGTCTTCATCAAACTTTTAAACTTTTGCTCCTCAAAAGTCCCTGCTAAAGAACGAAAAGATGAACTATAGACTGGGAAAATGTATTCACAAAACACGTATCTGACAAAGGACTTGTATTTAGAATATCATCTATAAAGAATTTGCAAAACTTAACATTAGAAAAACAAGAAATCCAGCTTTTAAATGGCCAAAAGACTTACAAATGCATTGCACAGAACAACATATACAGATGAAAAATAAACACATGAGGTGTTCAACATCATTAGCCATCAGAAAAATCCAAATGAAACTACAGTGAGACACACCTACACTTATCAGAATGGCTAAAGTGAAAACACCAAATTTAGGAGAGGGCATAGAAAAGTGGAATCACTGGTGAGAATGTAAAATGGTAAAGCCACTCTGAAAAATAGTTTGGCATTTCATTTTAAAACTAAAAACAGATTTATCACACAACCCAGCAACTGCACTCTTGGGAATATATCCCAGAAAACTGAAAACTTATTTTCACAAAGAAATTTGTACAGGAATGTCACCATAACTTTATCTGTAACAGGCAAAAACTACCCTAATGTCCTTCAGTGAGTGAACAGTTAAATTATAAAACATGTATCCCATGAAATACTACTCAAAAGTAAAAAAAGAATGAACTATTGATACACACAACTTGGTAAGTCTAAAGAAAATCATGCTGAGTGAAAAAGCCAATGTCAAAAGTTACATATTGCATGATGCCGTTTATGTAGCATTTATGAAATGACACAGTTATAGAGATGAACAACAGATTAGTGCTTGATAGATGTTAAGGATGGGAGAAGGAAAGGGGTATAACTATAAAAGCATAACTCCAGGAACTGTTGGGGTAATGCTACACTGAAGTAGCTTGCTTGTTGTGGTGGTTATATGATGCTACACATGTGAGAAAATTGCATGGAGCTACACACACAAAAGAGCCAAATTAGTGCACATATTAACCAGGGAAATCTAAATAAGCCCTATCAGTTACGTCAAATTAGCTTCCTAGTTTTGATAGTAGACTACAGTTATGCAAGATTCTCATATTGAGAAATGTTGGGTAAAGGATGCACGGGACCTTTCTGTACATTTCTTTATATCTTCCTGTAAATTTGTAATTATTTCAAAATACAGTATTTTTAAAATTATGTCCTTCCTTTGCTGAAATTATTTGCAGCTCTCGTTATTCAAAGAATAAAACACATTCATCTATGCATAGCACATAGGATCCTCCATTCCAACTCTCCTTTCCTAGAAAGCATTCTGTTTAATTATAACTGTATTGTCTTTCATCTCTTGATTGACTATACCAAAATGTCTACCATCTATACCATGTATGTGTGCAATCTGAAATTTCTCAAATCTGCCAGAGTTGTACATTCTATGTACGTTTCAGTCATTTTCTAAATCTTTGCATGCCCTAGCCAGATTCATCTGGCTATCCTTTCTGGATACAGAGGCTTTACACAATTTCTCCGAAAGGACAGGAACAATGAAGTACTGTGGTAAAAGCAAAAGACGGGTTGGAATTATCATGGTACATAAAGCAGCAGAAGTGGTAAAGGAGTCACAAACCTAGGAAAAATCTCCCTTCACTGATGATTTTGTTTGTTTCACAAGTCCAATATATTAGTTTCCCAGCGCTGCACTAACAAAGTACCACAAACTGGGCAGATTAACAGAAAGTTATCACAGCTCTGGAGGGTAGAAATCTGAAATGAAGGTGTTGTTTACACGGCTGGTTCCTTCTCAGGATTATGAGAAAGAACTTGGCCCATTCCCTTCCCTCAGACTCTGGAGGTTTCCTGGCAATCTTTGGCATGTTTTGTTGTTTTTTCTTTATGCATGACAGAATTTGTGCACATACCTGAGAGTTAGAGACGGGCACCCCCCACAGGATCTGACCATATAGTGAGTGATCTTCCTTCAGTCCTCCAGCCCATCAGATCTTGGACACTCCAGGGAGCCCAGTGTGTCTCTGACTGACCAGAAATTTGAACTGCAGTTGCCACACGGACTCTGGCTTCTCTTGAGTAGTGCATTACTGCTGCACAAAAAACCAGTCACCTTGGCACTTCTTGGTTTGGAGAAACATCACCCCCAATCTCTGCTTCTTCACATTTTATTCTCCCTGTTCGTGGGTCTATCTCCAAATTTTCTTTATTTATAAAGACAACAATCACATTCTACTATAACTCTATTTTCAAATCAGACCACATTCTGAAAGTTAGGAATGTCAAATATGAATTTTGGTGGAGCGGGAGGGTGTCTAATTTAACCCATAACACTCTGGGTATATTAGTTAAGAAAATGCTTTTCCTTCCTGTCCGATCAATACAGAGTCGACATGTTAGTAATATTTCTGGTATTAGAGGCACACAGAATTTGATGTGGAAACTGGCCAGGGCTTACTGTGAATATTCTTATGCTCATCACATAAGGAGACATTTAACAACCACATAAGCATGCCTGACACTCTATTAGCAGAAATTTGATGGCTTGCCAAATATACAGGTGAATCATTCTACAATCAAGCTGCTAATCACATGGTAATCATATTCCAGTGTATATAGTTGACTCACCTTGTAGCTGGCTTCAAGTTATATATCATCTACACAATTTTTCATTCTGAAAAAAATACAATATTCTAAGCATTGTAACCAATTAAGACTAGGCACTGTGGCAGTAAAGGGAATGTGGCTATTCTAAACACCACCCAGCAATTGTTTGATGGCTCTCTGATGGGGAGGGGAGAGGAGAGAATGAAACAGACTTTCTCCAAAGTATCCTCTGCACAATCTTCCTCCATCTCCAACAACCCAACCTTTCATATATTTTCAGTATAGACGAACAAAAGCATCTCTTGAGATCACAACATTTGGAATTCAAATGTATTTTGATACACGCTCTGCCTCCCAAAAAAGCAGCCACTCCAGATAGGCATGTTCTGTGAGTACACAGCATCTTGTGGTTAAGAGATACAAGGCATTCAGAATAATCCTTTAGATACCCACACTACATAAACAAGAGCAAGCACAAGGACTAGATTTCCTCCTGCACCTGCCTTCCTCCTTATCTCATCCAGAGGCTAATGTACAATTCTGCATTTGTGCTTGTCATAAATACTTGCAATATTTATATTCTTCTCTCTCTTCCCCTCATGGCTTTCTGCTAGTCAAGAGGTAAACACCAAAGTAATGGCCTGACTGAAAGATGTATAAAACCAAATTAATGTTATTTTTTATATAACTTATTTTGCCAGACCTAAAGCATGAGGATAGGACAAAAAGGTATATGTTCATTAACTTCTTTATTTATTCAAAAACCATTGAGTTCCAATTGCATTCCAGGCCCTTGAGTATGAGGATTAGAAACATAAATATAACCCAAGTGGAAAAGAGTTTGAAAAAAAAAAACAATCAAAAAAGAATAGCTGACTGAGGGAGGGACTCAAATCCAAATCTCAAATCTGCAGAGCTGCAAAAATCCAGGCTGGCATGAATGTCTGAGCCAATCTGAGGGACCTGACTTGGACTCCTAAAACTGTGTAGCTGTCCAAATCATAGAGAAGGATGGTCTAAGTGTGTGAAAGAGATTCCAACTAACAGTTTTCATTCTTTTTCTTTAAGAGACATTTTTTTTTTCAAGACAGATTTTTGCTATAGGGCATGCACGCTTGCCAGAGAGATAGAGACAGAGAAACAGAAAGCAAGAAATCACCCCTCATGGGGGATGGCCATGCTGCAATCCCTTCTCCATTCTCCTCTCAGGATTTTGGGCATGCACTCACATGTGCCCGGTGTGAATTTTAAGCTGCCAGGTCCAGAACTCAAACGATGGTTGACTACATGACAGTCCAGCGATGTAACCATTATGCCATCTGCTGGCTCCACAGTTTTGTATCTTAGTAATGAAGAACCACATACTTGAGATCATGAAAGACAAGAAGAGTTTCCCTCTTCTGAGCGGGACTGGATTGCTCGGAGGAGTGAGCCCAGGGTACTCTAGCTGTTTTAAAGAGAACCAAGTGGTGCCCTGGGAGAGGGCATGATAGCATCAGAATGTTCAAATATTTGTCCAAGTACATTTGAAACCGTTGTCATTATCACTAACATCACCATCTTCATTGTCATTATTGTCATTAATGCTTATAGTGCATTTCCTATTTGTCAAGCACTATTAAAGTACTTTCCATATTATTAACCCATTTAAACCTCATGATAATTCTATTAATATATTTTTTCACAGATGAGGAGACTGTGGCACACAGAAGTGAAATAACTTCCCTAAGATCACCTTCTAAAAAGTGGTAGCACTGAGATTCAAATGGACGCAGTCCTGTCCCACAGTCTATGAGCAAAAGCATTCTGACCTGCCATCTCCCCATCAGGAAGCAAAAGAGCTACTCATCATGACTTTACTGTTGTACCCTCCCACTTACTTTTCTGCCTGCATCCCCTACATTCCTGCTTCCCCTTGCTATCTTGGGCTAGCAAATAGTATTTTGCACATGGGAAGAAAGCTAGAAAAGTTGCATTCTGCAACCAAAAGAATGAAAAAACGTAGAGGGCAGGGCTGCAAAAGGATTGTAAGCTAGACTGAGAGGCCAACCAACTACATGAGTAGCACAAGCCCCTTTCTCTTTCCTCTTTACTAGAAATACAGTAAAATCAAAACAATAAAGGCAAAAAGGTCTGTGAGCAAATGGATTAAGGCTTTACCTTTGTGACTGAACATAGCACTCTCTCCAGCACTATCAAACTACTGTCCTCCTTGCTAGATATAGTAGTCTATTAGGGCTGTCGTTAAAAAAAAAAAAAAAAAAAAAAAAAAAAAAAAAAAAACTACAGACTGGAAGTCTAAGATCAAGACATCAACAGCTTCCGTTATCCTGCCTTCTCACTGTGTACTCACGTGGTCTTTCCTCTATGAATGTGTCTCACTGATGACCCTCCCTCTTCTTCTAAGGACATTAGTTCGATCAGATTAGACTCCACCCCCATAATCTCAGTTACCTGATTTAGGTATTTGAGAGCCTTATCTCTGAGTCACATTGGGAGCTAGGGCTTCAACACATCAATTTAAAGGGGACACAATTCAGTCCATAACATAAGCTAACTAAGTGACTACAGAGTTTATAAGCCCATGGCTTCCTGTCAGGGATGGGTGGAGGCTCCTCTGGATGAAGAGCACTCCCTGGATCTGCTCTGCATTGAGGAACTCAGACGCTGAGGCAATCACAAGTCCTCTAGCCATACTCACAGATCCAGACCACGAGAAAGTCTGCAGTCTAGGAGTACACTTCTGCCACAAATCCAAATGTAAGGGCCCTCTAGCGCTCTCCTACATATGTATATTTATATTTTTTAAAAACTATCCTAGAATGCCATCAGTGCAATTATGGGGAAAGGAATACTAGTTTTCATTCATTTGTTCTCATTTAGTACAAACTGACTGGTATATTTTACAATATAGTACATAGATGTAGGGTCAAACTATAAGGAGAAAATCTGGTCCTACTCTCAGAGTTTACAGTAGTTCATAAGGGAACGTGGTCATGGTCGCCTCTGTAGCACATCTCCTTTGCAATCAGTGGAGGAAAAAAGTCTCCATCTGGTCCTCAACATCAAATAATACCAGAAAAATTGTATCACTTGCAAATACAAAGCATGTTTTCTTTATACAATGAACATAAACTTTTCTCCTTGATAGGATTCCACTTTTACAAGCCTAGAAAGAACACAGCAATTTTTTTTTTTTTTTTTTTTTTTTTAGGTTTTGCCATAAGGTGTGTGTGAGAGACAGAAAGAAAGAAAGAGAGAACTCACCCGTGGGGGGGAGAGGGGATGGTCACACTGCCATCCTTTCTCCTCCATTCACCTCTCAGGATTTTAAGCATGCATACACATGTGCTCAGCACAATTTTCAAACTGCTGGGTCCAGAATTTGAGCCGCAGTCAGTCATGTGGGAATCCAGCATCTTAACTACCATGTCACCTACTGGCCTCAGAACACGGCAATTAAAGTATGAATTTATTTTAATATAAAAACTTTTTGAAACTCATACATAGTTTAGAACACAGTAATTCTTAAATGCCATTTAACTGATTAAAATGGCATACTCCCTGGATTTAATAGCTTTTCTATTTTGCTTCTTCCCACAGAAGCCTAAAAACCTAGTTGCGATGCACAGGCACTGGACTCACCAAGATGGCAGGGAGCACATGTGAGATACTCCACAAAGCCAAGCTTGCAGTGCAAACAAGCCTCCTATCTGTGAGGAATATAAAATTAACTCTCAGTTCTCATTTATCCTCAGATCAGTCACTAAAGCCCATGAAGGTCACTGGAGATAGATAAGTGGTACCACTGCTGGGGCTACATTTTCCTTTGAGTTAGAAACTGAAATAAGTAAAATATCTTTAAAATTCAAGAGTAGATCTGAAGCACAAAAAAATCCTCCAGGCTAACAGCAAATAGGTTAACCGTGGGGGGAAAATGGTAATAAATTATACATGTAGTTAAATAAAAAGCTAAGGGGTAATGCAAATTTAAGATTGAGAAAGTGAACTTAGAATTGTTGGTGAATTCCCAATTTTATGTGCCTTATTAGTTTAGCCATTCGACTACATAACAGGAACTATTTAGCAACATAGGTTATTTTATAAAGGCAAATCACCCTAACTAATTTAATTTTTCTAGGCAGGATTTCTTTTAACTGATTTACCCAAAGCTTGACTCTCCCACTTCCAAACTGTTCAGCACACCCTTCTGCCATAGCATTCCTCCAAAAGAGTACATCCAGCCACATTACTTCAGATAATACATCCAAAGTAATAATCCATCTAATGCATAGCACCTTTGAGCAAGTTAGAAAAATGGTACTCACCTCAGGTTAAAAGAAAAAATATATGTGTGTATGTATGTGTGTGTGTCTATGTGTCTGTGTATAAGTTGGCATACAAATGCACAATCTGAACAACTCTGCCATGGACATATTCTCACCCACTCACTTGTCCCATCATGGCAACAAACACTGCTGGCAGTATACAATGTAGAAAAAAATATGGTAATAAATTATACACATGGTTAAATAAAAAGGCTGAAGTGTGATACAAATGTACTATGTCATAGTCACACACAACCACACACACACACTCCAACCCCAGGTGAGATGCTATGGCAGATCCAGAGTTGGGTACAGATGGGAAACAGGCCGCCAAGAGCAGCAGATGAGCAGAGCAATCTCAGAGAACACTGAGCACTGTGAGACCAACCAGTGAGTGTGTGAAGACCTCTGGGAGTCTCTCCTGCAGCTCTGGCACTCACCTGAGAGCCTTGAGTCTTCACCCCTGCCCACCAGCCCTGGAATCAGTTACTACAGTGGTTCTCAAAGTGTGGGAGGAGGCTCTGAAGAGTCCCTAAGGTGCTTTCAAGGGACCGCAAGGTTGCAGCAATTTTCATAGTAATATTAGCATACACTCTTTACTCTCAGTCTTTCCTGATTATATAGTAAAGATTTCTAGAAGTTTCACTCAGTGTGATGACCTCATCGCTCTGAGGGCTAATGAAATGTGTGCTCCTATATGATAAAATGTTCGCAGTGTTAATTTCCCATACAATAAATATTGAAAGCTATAACCCACACATACTACAACTCTTTGGAATCCTCAAACACTTTTAAGAGTGTAAAGAAGTCTGGATACCAAAAAAAAAAAAAAAAAAAAATTAGCATCAGTGATACCACTTAGTATCTGTCTACAGTGTGAATGGCACTCCATAGCATGGTGATCATGATATCAATCCCCTGCCCAAAACCTGCACTGGTTAAGGAGTAGCAAAAAAGGAAAAAAAAGTCAATTTCGCAATGTCCAAAAAAATCATGACCTCCAATTTGTTCTCCCTCCCTGCAAAAAACTGCTAGTCTCCTGTTATTAGCGTTTTTAAGATGCAACTAGGAGCCAGCAGGTGGCATGATGGTTAAGACACTGGACTCCCACATGGTCGATCATGGCCCGAGTCCTAGACCTAGCAGCTTGAAAAGCACACTGAATGCATATGTATACATGCCCAAAATCCCAGAAAGAAAATGGAAGAGAAGGGATTAAGGCATAGCTATTCCCCCCTCGGGGGTGATTTCTGACTCTCTCTCAGTTTCTCTGTCTCTCTCTCCAGTGAACATATGCACCCTATGGCAAAAACCTCAATAAACAAAATAATAAATAAATAAAAGAAACATACAAAAAATATATATGTAACTGAAGAGCTATGAAAAGTGAGATACATAAAATCCATTTAAGTACCTCCAAGTCCTGGTCATGCCAATTAGGAAGATAATGAATTAAGGGTAGCCTCAAACTTTAAGTTGGTTAGCTCCCATTTAGTGGTAAATCAACCTGGGTACGAGTTACAAAATTTCATATACCCAGATCAATAATAAAGTTGAAATATGTCACACAAAATGAAGGTTGCAGCCAGCAGGTGGCATAATAGTTAAGGTGCTTGATTCCCACATGGCTGACCATGGTTTGAGTCCTGGACCCAGAGGCTTAAAATTCACGCCTGGCACATGTGCATGCATGCCCAAAATCCCAAGAGGAGAAGGGAGGAGAAAGGATTGTGGCATGGCCATCCCCCCTGGGGCTTGATTTCTCACTCTCTCTTCATCTCTCTCTGTCTCTCCAGCAAGCACACACAAATCTATTGAAAGAAGAAAGAAAGAAAGAAAGAAAGAAAGAAAGAAAGAAAGAAAGAAAGAAAGAAAGAGAGAAAGAAAGAAAGAAAAAGAAAAGAAGAAAGTCTTAACTTGAACTCCAGAACTTATGTCACAAAACAAATGGAATCTACGGAATTGGTCTTGGGCAAGTCTCAATGCTGTCGTAAGGAAAACCTCTGACATTCTGCAGCAGGAGCTCTTGCCCTAGCTCCAGATCTCTGGTCAATTCACCTTCTCAGCAAACTGAGAAGTAACCCTGTTCTCAGTGGGTGAGATCTTTTAATGCCAAGAATATTGAGAGATGAATTGAGATGATAAAGTAAGCAAATTCATGATATCAATATTTTTAAGTTGCTCAGAAAATCTGGTTCATCAACACATCTCTGAAGACTTAGTCTGACAATTCCAATTAAAATATGTAATTAAACAATTGATTTAAAGACTTAGCATTTTAAGTTAAAAGCTTTAAATGATTTGTTTGTGTTTATAGATTATCAGAATATATAACTTGAGAGTTACAGTATTTGTAAGTTTAACTGATTAAATTAACCACAATATTTTTAAAACTTAGAGAGGAATTAGTTGTTAAAAGCATTTAATTCTTAAGAGGAGCAAATCCACCACAGTTTAAAATATTTAAGGGACTCTAATTAATCAACTTAATTAATAAACTCTTAATGTGATTGGTAACATTTACTAGATTTATAATTAGAGTAACAATTATGGGTTGAATGTAATAGTTTAATTAAAAATATTTTTTAGTTTGTAATGTTACTACATCAAATTCTAGATTTTTTAAAACAAAGGTGGTGCCAGTAGGTGGTGTGGTAAGTAAGGTGCTGGACCTCACATATGGTTAACCACAGTTCATGTCCCAGATCTGGTGGCTTGCGCTCTCACTTTCTCTCTCTGTCTCTGTCTTTCTCTGGTAAACACATGCCCCCTATAGAACTTAAAAAATAATAACAAAAAAATTTAAATAAATAATTATTTTTTAAAAAGATAATTGCAAATACTCTTCTCTGTGAACATCAGCCTCACTACCACTAAAACTCACATGACATTTCTAACTCTGGTTTCTTTGATTCTGGGCTCTCAGCATTTGATCTTTTACAGGACATAACCCTGATCCATAAAGAGCTAGCTTTTCAGAAGGAAGAAAAATCATTTACACATCAAATGTGAATCTATTTTCTTACTATATTTAACCTCCAGGAATGGACTCATAAAATAATAAAAACTCCAGTTCAAATTAGAATCTGGTGCCTCATTCCATTATCAAAAACCATGACTAATAATTTACCAGCTGACAGAAAGGAAACTCCTTTTCTATTTGGCCTTTAGCTCAGCTTCTGATAGTCTGTATCTTCATCTTCATTAACCAAAATTGCATGGAGGCTTTATCCTTCCCTGTCTAGAAAGAGTAAAACAAGTGGCTGCAAAATCAATTGCAAATACTTTCAATGTGGGCTCTGTATAAGTGCCGCTGACAAAACGCAGAATGGAAAGAGAGGAGGAAATGTACAGACTGCAGTAGAAATGGTAACAGCTTAAAGTGAGGGATCAAATGATATAATTGAGCTATTACTGAAGCTGAATAATCTAAAATAATGTCAAGTATACAATTTAAGTTATAGCAGTAACTCGGGCCAGCCAGTGGCATGATGGCTAACATGGCTGTATCCCACATCACCAAATGTGTGCTTCAAGTCCCAGACCTGGAGGTTTGAAAAACACACTAGGCATGTGTGCATATGTGCCCAAAATCCCGAGAGGAAAATGGAGAAGAAGAAACTGCAGCATGGCCATCTCCTATGGGGTATGATTTCACATTCCCCCTGCAAATATATATATATATATATATATTATATATATATAGGAAGAGGATAGTGGGAGAGCACAACGTGTAAAGCAAGCGATCTTATCTTTCAAGCCAAAGGGAAAATATGTATGTTATTACATATTACATGTATAATAAATAGACACTTCTTCTCCACCATTTTGTTGCTAAGAACAGCAATACCTGAGCCTGGATTCATTCAGAGGTTTATATATCCCTGGTTTGGAAGACTGAGAAGTCTAAGCACATGATGTTAGCATCTGGTGAGGATCTTTTTGCTGCATCACAACATGGTGGAGGGCAGGAGTGCATATGTCTGTCCCTGCGATTCTGTCTCTGGTCTTCCTTCTCCTTATACACTCACCAGTATTCAGTTGGGGGAGCCCTACCCTCATAATCTTATCCAATCCTAGTCACCTGCTAAAGGTTTCACCTTTTAATCTCATGGTTGGATTAAGTAAATTTCCTCTTAACCTTTACAATACAACTAAATTCCAGCATATTAACTTTTGAAAGACACATTCAAACTACGGTAACACTCTATCTTGTAAACCAAGAAATATTGATACTATCTGGCATACATCACCTAGAGCACCAACGTAGCCATCCAATATAGTAGCCACCAGCCACATGTGGCTATTGAGCACTGAAATGTGTTTAATCCAAGTTATTTAAAATACACAATATATTTGGAAAACAATATAAAAAGTAAACTGTCTCAGTAATAATCTCTATATTAATTATGTATTGAAATGATAATATATTGGATATATTGGTTAAACAAAATATTTTACTGAAACTAGTTTGGGGACCAGCAAATGGTGAATGATTATATTGCTCAACTCCCATGTAGTCAATGCTTTTAGAGTCCCAGACTTGGCAACTTAAAACTCACACCAGGCATATGTGTGTGTGAGCCCAAAATCCTGGGAAGAGAATGAAGGAGAAGGGAAGGTGGCATGGCCATCCCCCTAGGGGGTGATTTCTTGCTTTCTGTCTCTCTGGTGAGTGCATGCGCCCTATAGCAAAAATCTCTCTTAAAAAAAATAATTTAATATATGTACTTTCACTTTTTTATATGGCTACTATTGATAACTTTAAATCATATATATAACTCACATTATATTTCTAATGAACAGGACTAATCTATAATTTTGGCATTAAACATCAGAACTAAAAATACAGAGTTAAAAGTGTTGGCCTTGGGAACAATTGCTCTTTTATCAGACACTGTTCTGTATTATTTAAATTGTTACTTAGGCATACATTTATTTGCAGAGAATTTGAAATATTTAAACAAATTTTAAAAGAAAGAACAAAACCTCACAAATGTAGAAAGTAAATGAGGCCATAAATACATGTTTGAAAAAAAAAAAAAAAACAGAGATGAGAAGGCAGCAAAGGGGAGGGAAGGAATGTGACTGGACACTTGTCTACTTGCAGGATAGAACCAGAGGCACTTCATGGGTCACTGTGGCAGCATTTGGCCTCATTGTGAGCAGACTCATGTCAATAGCTTTCATGCATAAGATATATTCACCCAGTCTCATTTCCTTTTTATCTTTGTAAGGCTCATCCTTAGGCTCCAGTTCTCACTCATCTAAAACCAGTAATCATACCTTCCTCCGCACCACAGCCCAAGAGTTGCGACACTGTCAAAACTGTATACAAATCATGTCTTTTCCAGTTTCTAGGTGGCCCTTGGCACCTATAGTAATCATGAGGTTCTAAATCAGCATCCTCCTCCTACAACGTTACTATCTTTGACCTGTTTTTAAAACAGGCATCTTGGTGCTTCTAAATGCACATTTTCTCAAGCGAGCTCCGAACCGTAGATAGCTGGGTATGTCCACTTGTGATTGCATAACATTTGGACCTTTTAACATTCTCGCACATGTTAAACACCATATTCCAGTGCCCAAAATAGTAAGGTCAATCCACACAGTAAATGCATTCATGCAACAAAAATCTTTGAGTGTCTGCTGGTGCCAAACACTAATCCAGGTAAGAGGGACAGCAATGAGCAAGACAACAGCTTCTGCTTCCCTGAAACTTACATCTTAGAGATATAACAAACAAGTAACCACATATATATATATACATATAACATAATTTTGAGTCATAAATATTTTTCATATTTTTATAATTTTATAAGAAAAATATGAAGATTAATAGGATGGAGTGAGATGAGGTCGGGGCAGAGGTGACTATTTTAGAGATTTCTTACTGAAGCCATATTAGATAGAACTCTTAGTGGAAAGGACCCAACTAGGCAAAAATAGGGAGAAAATGGATATGTTTCATGTACGGGATGGCTTTAGATGGGAGTGACTCAGAGTTCAAAAACAGCAAGAAGGCTGTGGGACGGAGAAGAGTAAGTGAGGAGAAAAGGAAGAAGGCCAGAAACAGAGGCAGTTCACCTCCATTTATGTAGGGCTGTGGGACCCTGGTTAGGACTTAGGTTTTACTACAAATACCTTGGACTCTAAAAGAATGGTTGAAGCAAGGAGTAAATTGGCAACACTTGTAACTTACTAATTGATTTTTCTTGTGGAATTACATGTAATTACAGATGACTCTCTTTCTTTTTTTTTGTATTTTTGTTTGTTTTTTAGAGATTTTTGCCATAGGACGTATGTGCTCATCAGAAAGAGAGAGATAGAGACAGTGAGAGGGAAAGTGAGATATCACCCCCCCCCCAGGGGTGATGGCCATACTGCAACCCCTTCTCCTCTATTCTCTGCCTGGGAGCTTGGGCACTTACACACGTAATCCGTGTGATTTTTCAAGCCACCAGGTCCAGGACTCGAACCACGGTTGGCCATGTGGGAGTCCAGCAATATAACCACTACACCAACTGCTGGCCCCAGAGATGTTTCTTGACTTGAGATGAGGTTACACCCTTGTTAAAGCTATCATATAATAAATTGAAAATATTGTAAGATGACAACAATGCATTTGATTACACATAAACTACTAAAATCATAATTTAACCTAGCCTTCCTTAAATATGTTCAGAATGTAGCCAAGCTATGAGAAGAAACTAAAAAGTAACACCATATTAAACATGACTTAATAGATTAGCCCTTAAAGGTGGTTTGCTTCTCATTTGTTAACTGACATCTTTTAATGTGTAACTTTTAGAGAAAAAAAAAAAAAAACATGATTATAGCTTTGTTGAGTTTTCACAGGCGCAGGACTTTGAAAGCACAATAAGAGAGCATTTGTGTCTAAGAAAACAAAGAAGAGAGGCTGGCCTTGAAGGAGCTGTGCAGAAAAGCATGTAGGACTCACCGCACTTCCCACTTCCTTCAGTTTCTTTCCCTTTAAAATTTCCTGCCCCACTCTGTGACTCCAGAAATAGTGTTTGAACATGAATTCGCCATCTTCTCAGGTCCCCATTTCCCATATAATCTTTCTTCTCTACCAACACTTGCCTCTAGAGCATTGGCCTTCGAGCAGCAGGGAACTGAACTTGGGTCGGTCACCAGGATGGACCTGCAGCCAGTCTGATTACAAGAACACTTACATTAGCCTATGGTTGAGCAAAATCTAACATAAAGCCTATTTTGTAATAAAACGTTGAATATCTCACATAATTTACTGAATACAAGGTATTGTGCATGAAGGGTCAGTCGCCTACCCTCATGATCAGGTGGCTGACTGGGAGTGCAGCTCACTGCTGCTGCCCAGCATCAGGCGAGGGAACTGCACTTCATATTACTAGCCTGAGAAAGATCAGCATTCAAAATTCCAAGTATAGTTTCTACTGAATCTGTATCACTTTTGCACCATTGAAAAGTCAAGAATTTGAGCTGAAACACCATAGACTAGGCACTGTCTGTAGTCAAAAAATCTTTTCTTCTTCACTTCCAAGATTATCAATAAAGGGGCCAGCAGGTGGCATACTGGTTAAGAAACTGGACTCCCATATGGCCAACTATGATTCAAGCCTGGACCTGGTGGCTTACTTTCTCACTTTCACTTTCTCTCTCTCTCTCTCTCTCTCTCTCTCTCTCTCTCTCTCTCTGTCTCTCTCTCTCTCTGGTAAGCACACATGCCCTACAGCAAGCATAAAAAAAATAATAATTGTTATTATAATATATTAAATAAGTAAATAACTTTTTTTAAAAATTAGTTCCAGACCAGCAGTTGGAATAATGGCTACGTTGCTGGACTCCCATGTAGTCGACCACGGTTCGAGTCCCAGACCCAGTGGCTTAAACTCATGCAGGGTGCATGTGTGTGCATGCCCAAGATCCTGAGAGGAAAATGAAGAAGAAGGGATTGTGACGTGGCCAACCCCCTGGAAGGTGATTTCTTGCTTTCTGTCTCTCTGTCTCTCTGTCTTTCTGGCAAGCGCACGCACCCTATAGCAAAAACCTCTCCAAAAAATAATAGTAGTAATAATAATAAAAGAGATTAGTTCAATAAGAAGAATCAAATCAAAATTAATTATTCAGAATAAATTTGGAATAACCCTCTATCAAGAAACAGATGACTGACTCCTATAGTACTGTGTCATGTGCCACTGCTCTATGCCATTTGAAGGAGAAGTTAAGTTTCATACCTAATGTCTTCAGAATTAACAGATACATATTGAGTCCCTTTTAAAGACCAATACTGTTCTGGGCACTTGTCTACATGATTTCATTTCATCCTCAAAACATCCCTGTGATACTGAAATCACTATCCATGTTTTAAAAACAGGCCCAAAGATTAAATGACTTGTCTAAGATTTTAAGTCAATAAATGACAGAGCCTAGATCTGCACTCAGTTTTTCTGATGCAAAGCTCTACATCATTCTGTTTTTATAACCCTCTTATCAGCCATAATAGGTTTTCCTAACATTTTAAAAGACAAATATCAAAATGAATAATCTACTTGGAAGTAAACAGTGGTAATTGCTGTCAGTTTTTGACAGTAAAATAGAGATTCAGCAAAGTAGACTAATTTGCTCACAATTATTATGCAACTTGATAGTGGCCAAGCTGGGATAATTATAAGATTTTCCCAAATGCTTCCATTATTATCCAACCCCATCTTAGAAAATTCGAAAGCAGAAAGACACAAATTAAACCTAAGAATGAATATGAGTTTCAAAGTAATAAAGGTTCATTAAATGGTAGATATGCTCACCAGAAAGTACAGTAGCATCTGCAAAAATAAAAATATTCAAAGAGTGATTCCAAAGTAGAAGTGTGGGAGAGGGTATTATGAAGCAGAGGCAGCAACTGGGTGGGTGGATGAACATAGATGAGCAGGAAACCCGATAACACCCTGGCTAGTACATCAGTTCTATCGAGTAATTAAGGTTCTTGTGGATTAGTCATTACAAACTGCTTACCAGAACAGACTGTGCTTTAAATTGAATGTGTGTTTATTTATTTTGGCCTGTGATTTCTCAGTAAGATTTGTGTCATATTGATCAGTGTATATCAATCTTGAAAAAGCTGGTGAAAAAAGTATGATAGTTTTATTAAGATTTATAAAAATAATATATTGTACATGGCTGCTCATACAACTCTGGTGAAGCAATGTCACTAAAGTAAATGGAGGGGAAAATTCTATTACAATAGTACATGCTTTACTGCACTAATATTTTCCTTTCGATTTTAAACTGTACTGAAAAACAAACTGGACCCTTCAGGAATAACCTGTTTTAACATTTGGGGGGGGGGGGAAGCATTGATTTTAACACTGGGGCATATAATCAAGTGTTAGAAACATGCACAGTAAAATGAGCTTTGAAAGGTTATTTTGTCAGTGCTTCATTTGTCCAGCCTCTGAATATTAAATTTTTTTAGTCTTTTTTTTTCCTGATCTTCTATCTCATGTATAAGTTCCTTTAGAATTGTGTTGTTATTTTGGGACCAGCAGTTAGCGTAATGGCTATGTCGCTGGACTCCTATGTGGTCGACCGCAGTTTGCGTCCCGGACCTGGTGGCTTAAAACTCACGCCGGGCGCGTGTGCGTGCATGCTCAAGATCCCAAGAGGAGAACAGAGGAGAAGAGATTGCGGCATGGCCATCCCCCCTGGGGGGTGATTTTTCACTTTCTGTCTCTCTGTCTCTGTCTGTCTGGCGAGCACACACACTCTATAGCAAAAAACCTTTAAAAAAAAAAAAACAATTGTGTTGTTATTTTAAAACTGTTAACCTACCATTTTTTTAGTTCATATTCTACCTACAGAATTAAAATAACTATATAATAAGGTAAACAAATATAGGGCATTTTTTTCCTTTTAGTTATTAATATTTAATTAAACCTATTTAGTTTTTGATGTCAAAAATAATTATGGTGGGACCAGCAGATAGTGTAATGGTTACGTTGCTGGACTCCCACATGGTCAACCATGGTTCGAGGCCCAGACCCTGCAGCTTGAAACACATACCATGCACGTGTGTGTGCATACCCAAAGTCCCAAGAGGAAAGTGGAGGAAAAGGGATTGCAGTATGGCCATCCCCTCCCAGGGTTGGGGGTAATTTCTTGCTTTCTGTCTCTATCTCTCTGGCGACTGAACACACCCTATAGCAAAAATCTCTAAAAAATAAAACAAAATAATCATGGGGGCTGGCAGGTGGCATAGTAGGTAAGGGCGCTGGATTCCCATATGGCCTATGGCAGTTCAAGTCCAGGACCTGGAAGCTTGCTTTCTTGCTCTCCCCTGCCATCTCTCTCTCTCTCTCACTCTGTGCCTCTCCTGTCAAATTAAAATAAATAAATAAAGTTAAAATAAATAATAATTCTTTTAAAAATAAATAAATAATAATAATGAAATATTTAAGAACTTTAAATGACTCAAGGACTAAGTTACCTTATATCTTCTGATGGTGTCATCCTAACACATAGCCTTTCCCAGAAAGATAAAGAGAATGTGGAAGACTGCACAGCCAGTTTTATGATCAGGTCTGCAAGAGGCACACATCAATCATGTCCAACAATATTTCGCTGGACAAAACCCAAGCACGTGGCCCCAAGCTAATTGCGAGGGATAATGAAAAATGCAGCCTTCCTATATACCCAGGAAGAAGAAATGGAATTTATTAATATCTAGCAAATCTCTAACACAAAGAAAAGTTAAATTACACAGTGCTAAGTACTCAGATTTCTTTCTATAACTTATAAAATACATTCTCTGTTTTATTCCAGAATCTATTTATATGTAGAATTTTTAAAAAACTATTTATTTATTTAATTCCATTTGTTATTATTTTTTAATTTGACCAGAGAGAGAGAAAGAAAGGGAAAACGAGAAAGCAAGCTGCCAGGTCCAGGACTCGAACCACAGTCAGTCATGTGGGAATCCAGTGCCTTTAACCACCATACCACCTGCCAGCCCTATATGAAGAATTTTTTTAAATTATGAAGATAACTTATAAACAGTTAACATAAAAAATAGGTCTCTACTAATAACGTTTTGGCAATAAGTAAACTTCTAAACCTATGATTGAACTCATATCAAGTAGTCTTGTTTCATTTTTTTTTTTTTTGAGTTTTTTTTTTCCTTAGGGCACATGTGCTAGCTGGTGAGAGAGACAGATACAGTGAGAGGGAAGGTGAGACATTACCCCCCAGGGAGATGGCCACACTGCAATCCTTTCATCTCTATTCTTCTCCCAGGATCTCTGGCACACATGCACATGCGCCTGGTGTGATTTTCAGGCCACCCAGTTCAGGACTCAAAACTGCAGTTGGCCATGTGAAAGTCCAGTGATTTAACTGCTACATCATCTGGTGGTCCCAATTTAAAAAAAAAAAAAATGATGGGGACCAGCAGTTAGCGTAATGGCTATGTCACTGAACTCCCATGTAGTAGACCGTGGTTCAAGTCCTGGACCCAGTGGCTTAAACTCATGCTGGGCGCATGTGCGTGTGTGCCCAAGATCCCGAGAGGAGTATGGAGGAGAAGGGATTGCAGCGTGGCCATCCCCCCGGGGGGTGATTTCTCACTTTCTGTCTCTCTGTCTCTCTCTGTCTTTCCAGCAAGCACATGTGCCCTATAGCAAAAAACTCCCCCCAAAAAAGAGATGAAGACAGGACCAGCACATGGTGTAATGGTTACATCACTGGAATCCCACGTAGTCAACCACAGTTCGAGTCTTGAACCAGAGGCTTAAAACACACTGGGTGCATGTCTGTGTATGTCCAAAATCCCAAAAGGAGAATGGAAGACAAGGGATTGTGGCGTGGCCATCCCCCCCAGGGGATGATTTCTCACTTTCTGTCTCTCTGTCTCTCTCTGCAAGGCACACATGCCTTATAGCAAAAATATCTCTCTTAGAAAAATTAATTAAATAAATAAAAACTAATGAAGATGAAGTTCTGGACCCACAAAACTTGCCCAGTAGCAAGTTCAGTCTAGTCACAGACAGACAAGCCCAATGCTGTGACTCTCATCCTATGAGTAAATTTAGAGGACAACATTCTAAATGTCTACCTATGCTGCTGAAGCTAAGTTCAAAGTCACATAGAACATTCTAGAAAAAAAAACAAAATAAATGCTGACCCTTACTCAAATCTATGATGTCCCTAGATTTACTTAGCAGAAAGGAAGGAAATTACCATGCAGAAGTGTTCAACCTGGTATCGCCAACAGGACTGTAAATTGTGTGCACAATAGAGCTTTTAATTTCTATCCTCGAGCCTACTTTCAGATCATTTCAGAGCCTGTGCCCTTACTGGTAACTGTTTTATGGAGAATGGAATTAAGTAGCTAATTACAACTTTTATAATAAAATGTGCAATACTATAATGAATGTGCTGCCTCTTCAAGTAATGAGTTTTTCCTCACTGAAAGGATACAACAGGGAGAGCATGACTCTGCTGGAATGCTGAAGAGGACTTTGTTATTGAATGTGAGGCCAAAATGATACCCACAGCGCCATCCAATGTTCAGATTTCAAGATACTACGCACTTAAATCTCTGCTATTTCCCAAGCCATATCTTCAACCTTGGACTATCAGGGTCATTGGTTCAACAATTAAATAAGAAAGACAACAAACAAACAAAAATTTGATTTTAAGCTATAAAATAAATGAGCATTTTGTTACTCTTTCTCCCAATTATTTTTACGAGCTATCATTTTCTTATATAAATAAATCTAGAATATTGTATTTAAGGCATTCAGTTTTGCCACCTAAGGGGATATCAAAGTTTACATATAGAAAGAAATGGAAATAAAAATGAAAGTACAAGCTTGGTGAGTCTAATTCTAGAGTCATGGTTTTCAAAAACTGTGCTTATAGGGATCAGCAGTTAGCGTAATGGCTATGTTGCTGGACTCCCACGTAGACGACCGTGGTTCGAGTCCCGGACCCGGCGGCTTTCACGCCGGGCGCGTGTGCGTGCGTGCCCAAGATCCCGAGAGGAGAATGGAGGAGAAGGGATTGCGGCGTGGCCATCCCCCCTGGGGGGTGATTTCCTGCTTTCTCTCTCTCTGTCTCTCTCTGTCTGTCTGGCGAGCGCACACGCCCTATAGCAAAAACCTCTCCAAAAAAAGGAAAAAAAAAAAAAAAAATTGTGCTTACAGATCTGTAATTACTGATTTTTAAAAATTTGGGTATATAGTTATACCCAGAGTACAATAGGTTGAATCATCAGGATTTTCATGTTTCAGCCAGGTTGAAACTAGAAATAATAGAAATGCTTAATCTAAAATTAAAGGAACGGCAATCTCAGAAGGCTAGGGACTAGGTCTTGTTAGCATTATTGGAGTTAATAGTTCCAGCAGGGCAAAACATAACCATAACTATAAATTAAACTTGGTATTTCTTGCTGACTAAACTCTATGTGTTGCAGTTTAAAATGCTTGTTTCTTATCTGGCAAAACATCTGCTTTTGATGCTAAAAGTGGGATCCTGCGGGAAGTAGTGATCTTTCCCGAGGCAACTTGATTAATAGTAGGCTTCCAAATTTTAGCTAGAGAACATTCTGATGAAACCAGCAGTACTGAGTAATTGTTTCCACAAATAATCTTGATATATATTTTCTTTCTCTCTAGAAGTTCAGACAGTGGTACTTACAGATATAATGATTTTCTTTTCCATGACTCCTGCCCCTACAGTTATCTCAAGAGTGAGTGGTGTTTACTGAACACCCAGTCACCTGGGACCTGGGCTTGCAAAACATCCGTGTTCTCTAGTCCCTAGGACCTGGTGGGAAAAAAATCATCTGAATGTAGAGAAATGAAAAAACAAATGGACATATTAATATCATATAAAATATGGATTAAAACATTTACTTCTACAAAGCAGTAGAAATGCAAGAATAAAGCTGTATTCTCAAATACACAGAGATGAGCAACCAAAAGCTGGATAAGATATATATCATTGAGGATGAACAATCTTTATGCAAGATGAGTACAAAATTTTTCAAGGATGAAGATATTTGTTTTTAAATATTAATTTTTTATTAAAATACTTATCAAGGAAGTAAATTTAAGCCATCCTATGACCCTTATTTGTGAAAATGTCCATTAGGACATAATGATTATTATACATTTATTCCTTTTCCTCTGTATTTGGTCTTCCTTTACCCGTGATCTCAGTTGCTCATATTCCTATGTCTGGTGAGTTTTCTCTAATCCTCATCCCTAAAGTATCTATATCCTGATGGTCTTTGTTTTGCAGAGTATCAGCAGTCACATAGACATTACTGGTTGCCTAAATGACAGGCACATTCTCCTTTCCTCCTGGCAAATCTTGAATCTGAAAAGTTCAGATCACCAGTGGAATATCTAGAGCCTACTCTAATTCAAAAAAAAGTTTTAAAATTAAGGAGAAGCTGATGGTGACTCGAAAACAAAAATAAGTCCTTAGAATAAACCAGAGGAAGTGAAAGCAGAAAATAGGAAAATGGAAAGAAGACTGGAAAGAAAATGGAGGAAAACAGAACAAAAAGAAGAAAATAGGAAGTCTGCTGAATTAAGAATTAAAAGAGGGACCAATAGATGGCGTAATGGTTATGTCACTGGATTCCCGCAGTTAGAGTCCTGGATGCAGCAGCTTAAAATGCATGCTGGGCATGTGTGCCCAGTATCCCAAGAGGAGAATGAAGAAGGGATTGCAGTGTGGCCATCCCCCTCCACTGGGGGGGAGTGGGTGATTTCTCTCTATCTGTCTCTTCTGTGAATGCAAGCACCCTATAGCAAAATCTCTCTTTAAAAAAAAAAAAAAAGAATTAAAAGATCTGAATTCATGTTCCTGATTACACCTAACAATTCTTAGCAGCAGCAGCAGCATTATAAGAGAGAGCTTTTAGAGAGTGCTTACCATGGACTCAGCCCTATACACAGCTTATCTCCTTTAATCCTCACAACATCTTTAACAGCAAGATCCTATTACCCCACATTATGGCTGGAGAAATGGATTCTGAAAACCTAAATAATTACCACAAGGTTTTACAATTAGTACATATCAACATGAAGGACTTTCCCTGATAGACAGCATGCATGATCCAAAAGTACCCACATTTCCCACAATGGTAGGAAATCTCCTAACTGTAACCTCACAGAACCTCTGTCTCTTCATTTAGAAGGAGATAATTGTAGTTCTTTTTGCAGCCACATAAGGATGTCTTGTCTTTTGCCACAGTAACTTAATGGTATAAAACAATTCTTACTTATTCTCCCAGGTATATGAGAAGGCTAAGCAATCTGCTGATCTTGGCTAGAATTAATGGGGCAGTCCCATGGACTGAGAAAGTATCTGGTAACCAGCTATGTTGGCTGATCTAGGAAGGCCACATTTGAATGACTGGTCTACTCCATGTGGTCTCTTATCTCCAGCTGGAAAGCTTAAGCTTGTTCCCATTACACAGTCAGGGCTCCTAAGAGAGGGAAACAATGGAAATCTTCCTGTGTCCCAAAGTCAGAAGTAGCACATCGCTCGTACTATTTATTATATTCTGTTAGCTACAATAAAATAATCACAAGACCAGCCCAGATTCAAGGACTAGAGAAACAGACTCCAAAATCACATTGCGAATGGCATATATACAGGGAAGAATGAAAAATTGGGGCCATTTTGCAATCACTCAACCACAGGACATATGTAAATACACTTTATTAACAATAAACTGCCACACCACAAGGTCCCTAACTAAAATCCACTTTTATTGAAAAATGGCAGCTTTGCCACCAATCCAATGACAGCTTGTTGTCATAGCTGTCATCTCCTCTAGTTAGGCTTATAGAAAAGAGCTAGATAAAACCATGTAATGAAGATCAGTGTGTGAGGTTTTTCTTACACACTTTGAATTCAAATGAGATTCTCCCCTATGCTGTTATGCTGAAATTCCATCCACGTTTAACATTTCTTCCATTAAATAAGGAATTCCTCCAGAATTAAAATCAAGGAGAAAAATGTCTAGGTTTGGCATCACTCATTCTCAGTCTTTCTGAAACTATACATTCCATCATTTCTGTTATTGAGATAGCATGCTTTCTTCCTAGAGTAAAATCTCAAATTCAAAGTTTAAAATCACAACCTATAAGTCACTGAAAGATTATACTCAGGGAGGGTATCAAACTCACATTGGTATTCACATTAAACCATGACATGCAATATGACTTCAAACAAAAAAGTTTCTGTGTGGGACTGGGTGGTGCCACAGTAGTAATGCAACTTGGACCCATATGGGAAAGTTCCTGGGTTCATGTCCCATGTCATCCTGAGCATGCCCGGCATACACATGTGCCTAGGATCTAGGCCAGTTGAGATTGGAGGAACGGATTACAGTGTAAACACCCTGTTGTCTCCCTCCCTTTTTCCACTCTCCCTCTCTCGTAGAAGAAATCATTTTTTTCTTAATTCACATATTCATTGTTTTGGCATATTTATTATAAACACTATTACTATCTTATTTTGTGTAAGCTGTTATCTGGCCATGCTCATTCCAGTAGGCTCAACTCTGAAATGATTTCCAAATGGACACCCTTACAATTTAGCACTGAGTGGACCACATTAGTCATAAAATGAAAGATGTGTCATCATTAAGGTTACCTGTGGGTGCCTTAAACTTTTTTTCTATTTTTTAATTAATTAATTTATATATTTATTGACAGTCATTCACTGTACATCAATACAGTACAAAAACGAGATTTTTCCATCCAGTATACATTACGTATTGGCTCAATCAGGATATTACCATACATGTTATCATCAACAAATAATTTTCTATTTCTTGTTTCTTACAAATTTTTCTCCCTACCTCTCACCCTCCGCCAACTCCTCCCCTTCTCCCACACTGTATCTGGTATATACAGTTGTTTCCCATGCCTTTTTTTTCACATTTTATTGATTTACTGAAGATCTTAATTAATTAAAACATTTTCAATAGCAAGCACAGCTGATCTATACATATTTATGAACACATGTAATTAATCTCTCTTTTAATGAATTTGCAATGTTACTGTGATCTGATCTTTCATTCAAACTCTGGAAGTTAACATTCAATTCCAGACTTGTCCCCACCATCCACGCTGGCCATTCTCTTGGTTGTTTCTTGTACTCTTACTTCTGTGTGTCTGACATTAGTTTTCCTGGTATAGCACCTCCCTTCAGCACTTCCTGGAGAGCTGGTCTGGTGTTGGTAAATTCACTCAGGTTTTGTTTATCTGAGAATGTTTTAGTCTTTTTTTTCCATATGAAACATAATCTTGCTGGGTATAGTATTCTTGGTTGAAATTGTTTTTTGCTATACTTTGAATATATTTTCCCATTCTTTCCTTGCTTGCATCGTTTCCAATGAGCGGTTCGACGTTAGCCTTATGGGATATCCTTCGAAAGTAATTTGATGTTTCTCTCTTCCCAATTTTCGTATATTGTCTATATCTGTGGTTTGGTCAATCTGGCTATGATGTGCCTTGGGGAATATCTTCTTGGGTCCATTCTATGTGGGGTCCTTTGTATTTCTTAGGTCTAGATATTTGAGTACCTTTCCAGGTTTGGAAAGTTTTCTTCCACTATTTCATGGAATAGATTATCAATGCCCTTAGTAGTTTTTCCACCTTCTGGGATACTGATGATCCTTATGTTTGGTCATCTAGTGGTATCTAATATTACTCATATGTTATTCTCATTTTGGGGGGTTATTTTCTCAGTCTTTTTTGGTGAATTTTCCTAGGTCAGAGGTTCTATCTTCTACATCTGAGATTCAATCTTCTGCATGATCTAATCTGCTTTTGATATTTTCAAGGGAAGTTTTGATTTCCTGCATTACAGCCTTCATCACTAACAATTTCATTTGATTCTTTTTAATGATGTGTATCTCCTCTTTCAGATCATGTGAGAACTTTCTCACCTCCTGGAACTTGGTGTCTCTTTTCTCCTGCATCTTCTGGATTTCATTGTCTCTATTCCCTTGCATCTTTGTTAGCTTTGTCACTATGAATATTTTAAATTCTTTTTCTGACATTTCCACGAGTTCCCTTGTATTCTTTGTGGAGAAAGAGGAGTCATTCTTTTCCATTAGAGTAGAAATTGTGTGTGTGTGTGTGTGTGGTTTTTTCTTTTTCTTTTTTTTTTTTTTTTTCTTTTTGGTTGCTCATATTTTTTTGTGCCTCTATGGTGGTTTCTTGTCATCTGATGGATTATACATTTTTTTTCCTGGCTCCTGGCTAAACTGAAGAGCAGGAGGGTGAAGTCTGGGCAAAGGGTCTTCAGTGGTCAAAATCCCTGATTCAGGCCACTCGGAACTCAAATATAGATGACTACTGATTGGCTTATCCTGGTTCAAGGCTAGACTGGGGAGCAGGAGGGTAAAGTCTGGGTAGAAGGTCTTTGGTGGTCCAAGAAATAAATTTTTAAAATTTATTTTTAAAATAAGAAAAACTGCTGTAACAAGAAATTTTTTTTCTGTCACAGACATGTATTTTTTTAAGGCCCCCATGAACCATATTCTGATAAGCCAGCAAGAGAGTATCATCCTCTTTAGGCCAGTTGTTCTCAACCCTGGCTGATTGTACACTAGAATCACTGGGGAGCTAACAAAACTCCTAATGCCCAATCACACTCCAAGATAATTCAGTCAGAATCACTAAATGAGACACAGCATCAACATTTTTTTTCATGCTCTCTAAATGTCTCCAATGTGCTAGCAAAGTTGAAAACCATTGAACAGGGTCCTTACCTTCTCTGCCTAGAAATGGAAACCTTTGTACCAGATTCCAATTTGTACTAGATTACAATTTTATTTCTCTCTTTATATTGTTGGCAAAATAATTTGTCTATTTTTCTATTAATTCTTTTAAAGTAGTGTATAATAAGAAAAAAACTTATGGAGTCAGAACTGCAGTTGAATCCTTTTTAAAGTACGTATTAGCTATGTGACTTGTAGCAAGTGATTTAACCTTCTTATCCTCTCTGAGACTTAATTTCCTCCTAACTCAAATGGTATAATAATTCCTACTACAAAGGGCATTAGCAAGGGTGAGATAAAGTACATAAAACGTCCCACAGTGAACAACAAATAAATATCTATTTATTTTCACTTAAGCATTCTTGATCAAGTTATTTGGCATCTTCGGGTGGTTACCATAGACTACTGAAGAAAAAGGGAGGAGGAACACCCAATATGTATTAAATGGGTCTGCACAGGACAGAGACCCATTTTCTGTTTTCACACATATCAGAAAATCATGCTGCGAATTCCCTTGGGGCAAAATATCGTTATATATCTGCCTACTGGAGCCCACTCCACAGCGGGTTCTAAATTTCACTTGCTCTCTGTACAGATACATCATTGATGAGGTGTTTTGTTTTGTCTTGTTTTGTTTTATTTCTCCATCATCCTAACAGACCTGCTGCAGATAGAGCATGGAGGAAAGGCCAAATAAGGAAGAATGGCCAAGAACTCACCAGCCCCTCTCTATACCAGACCAGCTTGTCATAAAAGCAAAGAACTAAAAGTGACTGCAGACTAAGTCATCATTATGGCTACAGAGCAGAAGAACAATCTCTAGATAGTGAAAATGTTTTCTTTGCTAATCATAAGTCTCCTGAATAGGTTCGCAAACACACTTCTGCACAAAGGAGTATGGTTAAAATTGCTGTAGTCTTTTAAGCAGCCTGGTCCTATGAAACAAATGAGCTTTTTATTTTTTTTTTTTTTTTGAGGGTGTGGGTCTCTACATTGGTAACAAACAAAAGATGAATTTATGTTTTTCCCAAAATATATTTTTGAATGATTAAACCTGTTTTCTTGGTCCTGACTCATTTTTCAATTACAGAAAAATTTTTAAAATAAGGTTGATTGAATAAGAGCAAACCAGAAATTATAAAAAGATTGTTTATTAATTATATGTAACTAAATGCCATATCTTTTGACAGTAATTTGAAAATGACCAATCTCTGCAGAAATCTGTCTGCCCTCAGCAGCTCCTTACCCCACAAGTTAGGACAAGTTGCAACTGACCCACTCCTCCATCTGATTCAGATAAGTTGTCATCAGTTCCAGCATATGGCAAAACCTGAACCCTTCTGTGTGATTAATTATATGTTGGCATTTACAGCATTCCTGGTCTTCATTTTATTTCTAATTAAAGTGAAGTGTTTCTTATATATATGTGTGTGTGTGTGTGTGTATATATATATATATATATATATATGTACATATATACATATACATACTTTCCCATCTATATAATATATATATTATTTTAACTTCTTTTTAATTATTATTATTTTTATCATTATTAAGAATTATCTTACTTAACTTTATTTATTTATTTTAATTTGACCAGAGAGGGACAGAGCAAGACGGAAAGAGAGAAAGCAAGCCACTGGTCCGGGATCAGAACTGCAGTCAACCATGTGGGAGTCCAGCACCCTTAACCACCATGCCAAGTGCCAGCCCCTATTTTCATTCTTTTATACATTCAATCACATACATCACTTCGCTTGTAAAGCAAATGTTCCAACATGAATACATTTTTCACCAGTCTATTGGGGATATATACATGTTATCATCAACAGATAATGACTCATTTCTGTGTCCTGTAAATGTCTTGCCTCTCTATTTTTCTCCTTGAGGCTTTTCTCAGACTCTCATTCTCCCACCCTCTTCCCACACTGTATCCAGTATCTATAACCATTTTCTGTTTCTATAGCCTCTAGTCTTTCAGTTTTAGCCATAGAGTAAAGGGTTTCCTTAACCTAGTATATTTAGGTTTCATGGCATATGAAATATCTAGCCATTATTTAAGCCTGGGCAAAATGGGAGTATTTTAATAAAAAGTAGTTAGTTGTTAGTAAACACTGTATATGGGGGCCTTCAAAAAATTCAACAAAAAAGGAAAATTATGAAAAACTATGCATGGGACCAGCAGTTAGTGTAATGCCTATGTCGCTGGACTCCCATGTAGTCGACCACAGTTCACGTCCCGGACCCGATGGCTTTAAACTCATGCCGGGCACGTGTGTGCGTACCCAGGATCCCGAGAGGAGAATGGAGGAGAGGGGATTGCGGCGTGGCCATCCCCCCTGGGGGGTGATTTCTTGCTTTCTGTCTTTCTGTCTCTGGCTGGCTGGCTGGCGAGCACACGCGCCCTGTAGCAAAAACCTCTCAAAAAAAAAAAAAGAAAAGAAAAACTGTACATGGATTTCAAAACTGTTTGCTCCAAAATAAATTCACACTTTAATTCCATTTGCCCATGAACTTTTTGAAGTCCCTTTATATCTCTCATCCACCTTACATCTCAGTGAAATTGGCTCTTATCACCACTTAAATAGTATATATCTATTTGTTCATGTTTATTGAGTATCTCCACTTTCTTCTTTAGAGGTCTACAAACTGTAACAAAATCAGTGCCATCACCTGTTTTTGTAAATAAAGTGTTTACTTACATAGTTATACTACTCATTTATGTATTTTCTGTGGTTGCTTTCCCATGTAAATAGCAGAATTCAGTAATTGTGACAGACTTGTCTACAAAGTCAAAAATATTTACTATCTGGCCCCTTATAGAAAAAGTTAGCCAACTCTTAATCCAGATTATAGGCTTCATAAGAACAGGAATTTGCTATAAAATTGCTGACCTGTACATAATAAAGGTTTGCTAAACACTCATTACATAAGTAAGTTATGTTAAATAAATTAGTCATCTCAGTCACAACACACAGACCTATCTGGTACAGGTCTTCAGAAAAAGGAAAAGCAGATGTAAGTGCCTTCTTTATACTATGTAAAGTTGAAAAGATCCTAAAGAGACAAACACCTGATTTTTCAGCCGAGGAAACTGAGGCCCAGAAAGCTGAAATGATTCTGCCAAGGTTAGGCCAAGGAGAGGAGAGAACTACTCTAGCAGCAGATTTGCTTTCTCTGTAATTAATAAGGCACTTTGTGAAGTCAGCCTGTTCCCAGGAGGGCATAGGATTTGAGCACAACTTGCATGCAATAATAATTATACTTGCTTGAAACTTTCGATTCTGACTTATTCCCTGAAGTTCTTTAATAAACGCTCACTACCCCAATACATTTTCATAAATTTTGCTAGAAAATTATATCCATATATTAAGGAACACAAAGCACAGCTTTAAAACAAACTGTTAATTAGACACCCAGAGAAAGTTCCAGGGCATATTAAATAATTATTCCATCCACCTCCTATCTGTTTTGACAATTTCTGACTTTTTGACAAAAATTTCTCCAGATCTGATATACCAAACAAGATACTGGTTTGAATTTCAAGACATCCATCTACTCCCCAAAGTGCAAGAAAGAGAATAATTTAATTCTGCCAAGTCACACTTTGAGATAAGGATCATCCAACAAAATTCAGTTTCTCTGTCTCTTGCCAATATTGTCTGAGAAAGTAATACTGGGGTTTGGTGTCTCCAATGAACTAAGACAATTTTACTAAAATCATCATTTATTTTTCTTCCAAAAGTTCTGTGTAATTCAGTCTCATACAGGAAGAGTCAGAAACAGAAATAAATCAGAGAACAGACATAATTTAGGACTACACAGCCTAAAACCCACAGTTGCAGCTTGTTTTACTCATTTAACAACCATTGAATAGGCCCTAATCTGAACCAGATACTGTCATGAGCACTGGAGGAAACAAAGAGGTTAGACACAGTCTCTGGGTCCCAGAATGAGCCAGGCTTCACATGGGACAGAGATAAGGAAAAGGCGAAAGCACCATGCCATGAACCCTGAAAGTCTAGGAGGTAAGCCCAGAGTACGGTGGAGGACACTAGAGGGACTGCTAACTCAGACCATCCTGAGAGTCAAGAAATAGACAGATGGGGGTGGGGAGCCAGCAGCTGGTATAGCAGTTACATCATTCAACTCCTACATGGGTCAACTGCAGTTTGAGTCCTTGACTCAGTGGCTTAAAAGTCACACTGGGTGGATGTGTCTGCATGCCCAAGATCCTAGGAGGAGAAAGAGAAGGGATTACAGCATGGCCATCCACCATGAGGGGTGATTTCTCACTTCCCTCTCACTATCTTTCTCTCTCTCTCTCTCTCTCTCTCTCTCTCTCTCTCTCTCTCTCTCTCTCTCTAGTGAGTGCATGCACCCTAAGACAAAGACCCCTAAAAAAAACCAAAGAGTTAGATCAACGATAGTCAGCGGGTGACACTGAACTCCCACATGACCAACCACAGTTATTTGAGTCTTGGACTCAGCAGCTTGAAAATCACATCAGGTACATGTGCATGTGTGCCAAAAATCCCAGGTGAAAAAGGAAGTAAACGGGATTGTGGCATGGCCATCATCCTGGGGTGTAATTTCTGACTTGCTCCCTCACTCTCTCTCCCTGTCTCTCTCCAGTGAGCATATGTGCTCTATGGCAAAAACATTTTTTTAAAAAATAGAGTTAGATGAAAAAGGAAATTAAAAAAAAAACTTTATGAAGTAACACATTCAAAGAATGGGAGAGAGATCAGAACACATGTAAGGGAGTTAAGATGGTCACATGTCTAGTATCTTGAAGGGAAATGAGCTTGGAACAGAAGGCTCAAACCCTTAAGCTTTAGCAAGTTACACCCAATTACAAACATTTGCTTTAAGTCCAGTCTTTTCTGAGTGCTGGACCAGTCACCAAGAAATGTCTTCTAGGTTAAAAAAAAAAAAAAATGATGTAAAAATTCACTTGGTATGTTGTAATGATGTAATGATATACACTGAATGAATTAAAATAATTTAAAAAAAAAAGAATTTAATCTTCTGTAGACCAGGGGTCTCAGTTACCTTTAGACTCTCATCTACCATCCAACACAGAAATCTTATTCCAGTTCTCTAAACAGAAGATCATCTGGTCTTAGTGTGAACACTTCCAATGACAGAGAACTGATTGTCTCAGAAAGCAGCTTAATAGAAAGTTCTTTATGTCGAATTGGAAACTGCCTCCCTGTAACTTCAATAAGACATGGGTCAACAACATTCCCTTAAAGAAACACTCAAATGGTCAACAACATTCCCTTAAAGATAGGCTCAAATGCCAGTAAACAAAGTCCAACGATAACATTTAGAAATGTATGTGGTTTAAACTTGATTAATACAGTGTTCAGTATACCATCAACCACATTCCAAGATGCAGTTATTGTCTACCTCCACACAAGACCTGGACCATGCCAGAACCAAAGATCTGGATCAGGACACACCTCCTGGGAAGCCTAGGCCTTTGCACCTGGAAATTCTGGGCCCAACTAGCAAAGAAGGCCAGGGAAGCAAGAGCAAGGAAAAGAAAAGAAGGAAAGAAAATAAAGAAGAAAATAGAAAAGAAAAATGATTGTGAACACAAATACAGACTCCAAAGCACATAGCTCCACAGGTAAGAGCTAAATCTTCTGAAAGCAGCACAGTCATGATGCAATGGTTTGGCTGCATGACTCAAAATCACAGGGCATCAAGAAACCTTTTACAACATAACAGAGTCAACCAGAAAGGTATTTTAAGCTATGCACAAGAAAGGTACACAAAATTCCTGAGTCAGAAAATATAATGTTCCTCAGTGGCAGAAAGAAGACAGAATTACTCAAATTCTATTCTGCTTTCCTCTTCACCACTAAGACATGATGCTGACTCTGCAGAGAGTAGAACACTCTACTCTCTTTGTCAACAAAGAATGGAAACCAAAGGTAGATGAGAAAACAGTAAAATCCTGTAACTGCTGCTTTATGTGAGTTCAAGGCCCAGCCCCATATTAATTGATCCCAAGACACCAAATTTGTAGATGTTATCAGAGTCCAGAGCTGCAAATCTGCAAAATCTTAGACAACCAGAGCAGAGTTGAAGACTAGAGCTAGAATAATATCATCTCAGTTACCTACAAGATAAGTAGCAGTTCCTTCCATCCCAGAGAAAGGAGTAACAGGGAGACCCTGGTAACCCCAGGGATAGAAGGTAGAAGATGCTGTCCCACATTTGCTAAATGCCATTCTGTCCCTCATCCCTCCAGCACCAACAGGCAGGCCCAAGCCAAGCCACTCATCTTGAGCTCATCAGCAGAGACCCCAGCCCAGCCTGCAGTGGGAAATGAGCAGCTCTCCACAAGCACACTGCATGGAGTAGTCTACCACCTTACATCCTACCTGTCAGCTCAATCTCCACCCACACTGGGAACAGTTAGGCTTGGGAATACAAGAATCAAACACCTGAAAATAGGAAGCTAGAGGAAGTTTTTCCCCATAACTCCCTTAGCAGTAAAAGAAGAGAAACTCCCCTCTGAATACTTGAACCCTAAACTCCTACTGTGGATTCCACACTCCTATTCACAGCAAAGGAGGAAAACTGGAGTAGAGCTTACAACTATCATAAAAAAGCACAGGAGCACACAGCTACAGAAACATAGTTTAAAGAAATAAGTGAGTATATCACCAAATAAATAAAAAAAAATCAAAGCAGAGCCCCAAGAGACAGGAGGAAACCAGGAATACCTACTTCCTCCTCAAAGGATCATAACTCCTTATCAACAATGAATAAAATGCAAGAGATCACAGAAATTTCAGGAAAATAATTCAAAATATTAACTGTAACAATACTCAACAAGATGCAAAAGAAAACAGAGAAACCAATTCCAGGAGATGAGAAGATCCTTCTATAATTAAAAAGAAGAACTCCATAAAGAGTTAGGCCACTGGAAAATAATTAAAACTTCTGAGAACCAGCAGCTGAAGTAATGGCTATGTCACTGAACTCCCACGTAGTTGACTCGGTTCAAGTCCCAGACCTGGTGGCTTAAACTTATGCCAGGAATGTGTGTGTGTGTGTGCCCAAGAGCCCAAGAGGAGAATGAAGGAAAAGGGATTGCAGCATAGCCATCCCCCCTGGGGGGTAACTTCTCGATTTCTCTCTCTCTGTCTTTCTAGTGAGCACATGCACCCTATAGCAAAAACCTCTCAAAAAAATTTTAATTAATTAATTAATTAATTAAAATTTATGGAGATAAAGAATGTAATTCAGTGAATAAAAACCTCCTTCAAATGTATCAATAGCAGGTTAGACCACACAGAAGAAAGAATCCCTGATCTTGAAGACAAAATCTCTGATTTAGTCCAAGCAACCAAAAAGAGCAGAAGAATAACCATTAAAAATGAGGATAATATACAGGAAATGCTAGACAGTATTAAATGGGTGAATATCTGCATCATAGGTATTCCAAAAGTGAAGAGACAGATAAAGGCACAGAAAGCATTTTCATAATATATAAGCAGAAAACTTTCCAAATTTAGAGACATCCCAATGTAGACATCCCAACCCAGGAGATAAAAAGGGCATCAAATATAGATATAATATAAGAAGATCTGAGAACTAAAGACTTTCTGCTCAGACTTCACCCTCCAGACCCCAATCTAGAGTGGTAGGGAAAATCTGTATTCTTCTCTCTGTCTCTCTCTCCTTAATTTTGTTAATTATTTTTTTATTTTTAAGGTAAAATATTTTCTTGGCCCTCTGACCCTCCTTTATCTTGCTAATTCTCACCTTTCTCCCCTCCCATTTATGAGAGGAAAGCCAGGCCCTTTGAAAGGCTATCTGCATTTCAGCTGTGAGTAATCTATTTCACAAGGCGCACTTGCACCGCACGGTTTTCAGTTTTTGCTTTTTAAAAAATAAATTTTTGTTATTGTTGTTTTTCTTTTCTTTCTTTTTTATTTTCTTTTGTTTCTTTTCCTTTTCCTTTAACCTTTATCACTTTTCTGCTCAGCCTCCACACACTGTCTAAACAGATCTAGGTACACAGTTGCCAAACATCTGAATACTACTAGGGTCAGAATAATCTTCAGGTCCAACTGAATTTGCTGCACAAAGAGAGAAAAATGGAACTGCAGAGAGATAGCAGATCACCTCCTTCTGCACACCTCTGAATGCTCAGTTTGAACTTCAAGAAATTTGTGAGAAATGTATATTCCATCAGATGACCAGAAACCACGCAGAGGCACAAGAAATAAGAGAAACCAAGAAAATATCTCTCTCCCAAGGGAAAAGAACTTCTCATCATCCACAGACAGCACAATGGAACTCATGGAAATGTCAGATAAAGAATTTAGAATATTCATAGTGACAAAGCTAACAGAGATATGAGAGAAAAGAGATGATAAACTCCAGAAGATCCAGGAGAAAAGAGACACCAAGTTCCAAGAGGTGAGTTCTTGTACAATCTGAAAGAGGAAATACACACCATAAAAAAGAATCAAACAGTACTATTAGAGATGAAGTCTTTAATACAGGAAATCAAAACCTCTTTTTAAAGTATTAAAAGCAGTAGATCATGCAGAAGATCGAATCTCAGATGTAAAAGATAGAATTTCTGGCCTAAAAAAATTTACTACGAAGACTGAGATAATAACCACCCCAAAAATGAGAATAATGTACAATAAGTACTAGATACCATTAAACGTCCAAACAGCCAGATAATCAGTATCCCAGAAGGTGAAGAAACTAATAAGGGCATTGATAATCTATTCCATGAAATCCTGGAAGAAAACTTTCCAAACCTAGAGAGGCATTCAAATATCCAGAAACAAGAAATACAAAGGACTCCACATAGAATCAACTGAAGAAGATCTTCCCCAAGGCACATAATAGCCAGATTGACCAAAACCACAGACATAGACAAGATACTAAAATTGGCAAGAGAGAAACATCAGGTTACTTACAAAGGCTATCCCCTCAGGCTAACGGTGAACCTCTCATAGGAAACAATGTGAGCAAGAAAAGAATGAAAAAATATATTCAATGTGTTAAGTGAAAAACAATTTCAACCAAGAATACTATACCCAGCAAGATTATCTTTCATATGGGAAGAAAAGACAAAAACATTCTCAGAGAAACAAAACCAGAAAGAATTTAACAATACCAGTCCAGCTCTCCAAGAAGTTCTGAATGGAGTGTTAGTCCAGGAAAACTAAAGACGAACATCCAGAAATAAGAGGCCAATAAACAACTAAGAAAATGGCCAACTTAAGGACAACTCTGAAATTGAATATAAACTTCCAGAATTTAAGTGGAAAGATTGGACTACAACAGAAGAGAGATAAATTACATGAGACTGAACTGGTGAAACAGAATGCTATGACTTTTGACTAAAACATTACTGATATTCTTCTATTCTTTTTTTCCAGATTTAAGGATTTTTGTCTTCTCTTGAGCTTTTGATAGGTTCATCTACCTACAATTTGAATGACTCTTAACCTTTTTCCTGGCTTTAAATCGTTTTTTATTTTTAATTTTTTTAGAGGTTTTTGCTACAGGGCACGTGCTCTCTCCAGAAAGACAGAAATGGAAAGTGAAAAATCACTCCCCAGGGTGGATGGCCACACCACAATCCTTTCTCCTCCATTCTTCTCTCAGGATCTTGGGCACACATGCACATGTGCCTGGAGTAAGTTTAAGCCACCAGGTCTGGGACTCGAACCACAGTCAATTACATGAGAGTCCAGCAACATAGCCATTACGCTAACTGCTGGTCCCTGGCTTTAAGTCTTAAGCAAATTTCTCTTAACATTTTTTGATATTAATTTGTTAAAGATCAAACTGTTTTTCTTGACATTAAAAAATATTTAAAAAAATTAATGACTGTGGTAAGCTATATAGCCTCAGTTAAGTGCTACTTTATAGTATGTTCATTCTACTCACTGAGTTTTATGCCTAAAGTCAGACACGTTCACAGATATGTATATATCAGCTGAACTTAGTATTGAAATTATTTAGATTAATTAAGGTATTTTGTAAATCAATAAAATGTAGGGGAAAAAAGGTCACAGAAAGCAACTGTAGATTCCAGAGACAGTGTGGGAAGAGGGTGGGAATTGGGAGAGGGAGAGAAGTAGGGAATCAAGGGAAAAAAGAAAAAAAAAAAAAGCAAACATACATAAAAAACAAGAAATGGAAAGTTATTTGTTGATGATAACATGTATGGTAATATTCTTCATTAAGCCAATAAACAGTACAGTCTGGATGGGAAATAGCATTATGTATGCTATGATGATGTACAGTGAATGAATGTAAAATAAATAAATTTAAAAGGAAAAAAAAAGAAACAAGAAAAAAAAATTCTACCCTCTGCCATTTTGCAGCCTCACCAGAAGTTTGCCCTCACCCCTTGGCCTCCAAACCATGAACTGAATAAACTTGCATTTCTTTATAACAAGAAGAAGAAGAGGAAGAAAAAGAAGACGACAACGACGACGACGACAATGACGAAGAAGAAGAACCTCTCCAGGACATATCATAAACAAATTGGTGAAAATCAAAGACAAAATTGTAAAAATGGTGAGAGAATGCCAAGTTACATAAAAGGTTACATCAGTAGACTAATATATGATCTCTCAGCTGAGACAATGCAGGCACAGAAAGACATATTTAAAACTCTGAAAGAAAAGCAACTTCAGCTGAGAGTAATACATATGGCAAGATTAGCCTTCAAATGAAAAGGACAAATAAAATAGTTCCTAGAGAAACAAATACTGAATGAATTCACCAAAATGAAATCAGCTCTTCAAGAACTACTTAAAGGACTACACCAGGAAAGCTAAAGAGAGACAAATAGAAGAAAACAGAAAACAACTAGAAAAAGATAAGTCCCCACATATTGAAAATAACATTGAATGTCAGGACTAAATGCAGATTCAACTATTTTACACACAAGCAGATTTAAACACAAATACAGTAATTATTTGATAGACAGCTGTCTCCACAAGTTTCAATTTATATATTTATTATAAACATTACTCATTGTATAAAACTAGGTAATAGAAAAGTTCAGTGTTACAACTGAATTTTTCTTTGAAATTAAATCAAAGAAGGCTAAAATCAAGAATTTCATAAACCCTATAAATCACTGGCTTTTCCATGTCTTCACTTTTAAACCTTTCTTTACAGTTTTGTTTTATCTTTGCTTTCTGGGGGACTTTTCTTTATGCACAGTACAGTACTATGGTCTTATAAGAACTCACAGTGTATGAATAAAACTATTCTCTTTATATTCCTTCTTTTATGGGGGTTAATGTACATATATTTTTCATTTATTTATTTAACTCCATTTATTATTATCTTTATTTTAATTTGACAGAGAAAGAAAAGGGAAAGCGAGAAAGCAAGCTGCCAAGTCTGGGACTCAAACTGGAGTCAGCCATGTGGGAATCCAGTGCCTTTAACCAACATGCCATCTGTTGGCCCCTGTTTTTTTTATAATTTATACATTCAATCAGTATACATCACTTAGCTTGTAAAGTGAATTTACTCAACATGAATACACTTCACACCAGTCCACTGAAGATACTATACACATTGTCATCAACAGATAATCATCCATTTCTGTGTCCCAGTCCTGCTTCTCTATTTTTCTCCTTGATTCCTTTACTCACATTCTCCCCCTTCTCCCCCCTCTTCCCACACTATCTCCGGAATCTGTGACCATTTTCCATGCTTCTATATCCTCTAATCTTTCAGTTTCCGCCATAGAGTGCAGACAGACAGTATATATTAAGTGGAGACATACAATGTCTCTCCTTCATAGCCTGGCTTGCTTCACTCAGCATGAATCTTCTATATTTGTCTCTCTCTTCCTAATGAGATACTGTTATGTACAATTTTACCTACCTCTAACTGAACCAATCATTGATACCCACAGACTTTTTTTTTTTTTTTTTTTTTTTTTTGGAGAGGTTTTTCGCTATAGGGCGCGTGCGCTCACCAGACAGACAGAGAGAGACATAGAGACAGAAAGCGAGAAATCACCCCCCAGGGGGGATGGTCACGCCGCAATCCCTTCTCCTCCATTCTCCTCTCGGGATCTTGGGCACGCACGCACACGCGCCCGGCGTGAGTTGTAAGCCACCGGGTCCGAGACGCGAACCACGGTCGACTACGTGGGAGTCCAGCGACATAGCCATTACGCTAACTGCTGGTTCCCAAGACTTTTTCAGATTATAAACTCTTATCTCCCATAGTCCTCGACATGGAAATTACAATTTTTCCTTTCACTAGCTGTTAAGATTATCTTTGTTAATTGATGATATTGTTGCCTTATTTTTAATCAACATGTTTTTTTCTTTAGAACTGTATCTCACAGCAAAGAATCTCACAGACAATTCAGTACACATTTGCAGAATACCCATTGAGTGAGTTTTAAATGTTCACAACAAAATATCACATTAAATGTTGAAGGTGGTGAATATGTTTACATCCTCAATTTGTTTATTACACATCATATACATGCCTTTAAAGTCCATTCTGTACCCTATAAAGATGTATAATGATTATATGTAAATCATAAATTATAATAAATATTTGAAGAGAAAAAAATAAGATAAGTAGCTGCTCTCTGTGAAAATGGGAAATGACAGAGATGCTATAGCCCTTATATGTAAACAGAAGCTTAGAACAAATAGTGAAGGATAGAGGGACAGATAGCCATGACTAACACATACAAGGAGTTAAAAGAGAGACAAATGAGGCAGCAATGAGACCAAATTGTGTACACTATATCAGGCACTGTTTTAAGTACTTAATCTCTAGACCAACCCTCAGAAGTATATGCTATTATTACACAGCTAGTAACTTTGGAGCCAGGATTTGAACCCTATATAGTGCTGCCTCCCTAAGGAATTGAGAGGTTGGTGTGGAGGTGAAATTTGAGGAGGAAGCAGAAACTGGACAAAATTGAAGTGTTATACAAATTGGAGGATGAGATTGATACAGGAATTGGCAAAGAATGTAGAGGCCATAAAGGGGAAGCTCCTCACTAGAGATCAGGGATATGCTGAGGACAAAGAGAAATACGATGGGCAACATGAGGTCAGATCAGAACCTTGGATAGATCAAAGAGGAGGCACCATTCTCAGGTACTTTATCACTTTATATAAGCTTTTCAAAACTGCTAGGACTAGTGTTGCAGGGCCCACCTACCATACCTCCTGTAGATCTAGTCAATATTGTTTCAGAGACTACTCCAAGGTGGTGGTGGAGAGTAGAGGGAATTCCCTCCCCACCATCCTTACTCTCAATGCCATAAAGCTGCGTAAACTCCTTGTATACACAAAGACCGTCTTGGAGAGGACCTCCCTTTGGGGATGCTCTCAAGACCTTTCTTCTTATCTTATTTAAGGCACTTTAATTGCAGATAATATAAATCTCTCCAAGCATGTACATGCAAAAAGAAAATTTAAAAGTTTGGAGAGGAGAACTTTCCTGGGAAAATCCAAGGTCAGGAGAAGCTGATTCTCACAAGGACCTTGAACTCACACTCTATGTCAAGGAGAGACACCAATATATGCTTTCAGTTAACAGCACGGTTATCTGTTATCTGTAAGATGATAACACCCAGGAGAGCTCAAATTACACACACACACACACACACACACACACATATATGTATATGTATGTGTATGTGTGTGTGTGTGTATATATATATATATATATATATATATATAGTCTCACCATATAGACAAATATTTGCCAACTTCTTTAACCATTTTTCACACTAAGAAATACCTAGTCTTTACACACATACAATCCTAAACAGCATATTATTCTACATGACATATGGCCTAGGGCCTATACTCAAAAAAACACTTGTTGGATGATTGATAGGTGGCTACAATGACTCTAAAATATTAGAATCAAATAATCATAAAAATTCAGAGAAAATAAGCTGTAGAGTTATCCTGTCTAGTAAATTTCAACATTCTTATAGCAATTAAATCTTAAAGGCCAATATTTAAAGTACAGGGTCATAAATTTACTTCTACTATACTCAGTACTCAGCTTCTTAATTTAAAAATGATAGTGGACCTGATTTTTAAATACCCATGACCATCAAACTAACCCCCTTAAATACACACCTATACTTCACAGTGGTAGAGGGGGCAGAAAAATAAGAGAAGTTAAAAAACAGGGAAAAAGATCAATTTTTCGTCATACACAGAGAGTACACTGAAACTTGTGTAAATGTCAGATAAACAATTCAGAATATTCATAGTGACAAAACTAAATGAGATCCATGAGAAAAGAGACAAAGAACTCCAGAAGATGCAAGAAAAAAGAGACAATGAGCTACAGGAGATGAAGAAATCCTTCCATGATTTGAAAGAGAAAATAGACACCATAAAAAAAAAAGAGTTAAATGGAATTGTTAGAGATGAAGAAAATCAAAACCTCTCTTGAAAATATTAAAAGCATATTAGATCATGCAGAAGATTGAATCTCAGGTGTAGAAGACAAAACCTCTGACCTACGAAAAAAAGCACCAAAAAGAGAGAAAATAAGCAAAAAAAAAGAGAAAAAAAAGGATAATGCACAAGAAATACTAGATTCTATTAAATGTCCAAATAGCCAAATAATTGGTATCCCAAAAGGTAAGAAAACTACTAAGGGCATTGAAAAATATATTCCACGAAATCCTGGAAGAAAACTTTCTCAACCAAGAGAAGCATTCAAACAAGCATTCAAGCATTCAAGAAAACTTTCCAAACTGAGAGAAGCATTGTACCCCAGACAGAATCAACCCAAGAAGATCTTCTCCATGGCACATCACAGCCAGATTGGCCAAAACCACAGACAAAGACAAGATACTAAAATTAGCAAGAGAGAAACATCAAGTTTCTTACAAATGTTATTTCATCAGGCTAACATTGGATCTCTCACCAGAAATACTGCAAGCAAAAAAGAATGGAAAAATATATTCGAGGTATTAGATAAAAACAATTTCAACCACCAGCAGTTAGCGTAATGGCTATGTCACTGGACTCCCACGTAGTCGACCGCGGTTCAAGTCCCGGACCCGGTGGCTTAAACTCACGCCGGGCGCGTGTGCGTGCGTGCCCAAGATCCCGAGAGGAGAATGGAGGAGAAGGGATTGCGGCGTGGCCATCCCCCCTGGGGGGTGATTTCCTGCTTTCTATCTCTCTGTCTCTCTCTGTCTGTCTGGCGAGCGCACGCGCCCTATAGCAAAAACCTCTCCAAAAAAAAAAAAAAAACAATTTCAACCAAAATTACTATATTTGGCGATATTATCCTTCAAATGGGGAGAAAAGATTTAAAAAAAAATTCTCAGATAAACAAAACTTGAAAGAAAGCCAACTCTTCTAGAAGTTCTGAAGGGAGTGCTATAACAGGAAAACTAAATACAGACAGTCAGAAATAAGAGAACAAAAAAAAAAAAAAAAAAAAAAAAAAAACAAAAAAAAAAAAAAAAAAAAAAAAAAAACCCAAGAAAATGGCCAACTTAACAGTAAGTGCAAGTCTGGAAATATCAATAATAACATTGAATACTAATGGTTTAAATTCTCTAATCAAGAGATACAAGTTAGTTAAATGGAAAAAAATAAACTACAAGAAACCAATCTCATGGATAAAGATATACATAGACTAAAAGTGAAGGTCTAGAAAAATGTATTCCATGCAAAACAGAAACCAAAAAAGAGCAGAAGTCACGATATTGATTTCAGACAAAATAGTTTAAGATAAAAACTGTAAGAAGAGATAAAAAAGGGCATTATATATCATAGTAAAAGGGTTAATTCATCATGGAAATATAATGTTTATAAATATCTATGCACTCAACTCAGGAGCACCCATATACGTGAAGGAAAGACTGCTAGATCTAAAAAGAGAAATAGACTGCAACACACTAATTGTTGGGGATCTCAACACTCCATTATCTCCTTTAGACAGATCAAGAAGACAAAAAAAGACCAAAATGATACCATAAATCAAATGGACTTTACAGATATCCACATAACTTTCCACCCAAAAACCACAAAATACACATTTTTCTCACCTCCACATGGTACCTTTTCAAAGCTGACCACATGACTGGACACAAATCAAGCCTTCACAGATTCAAAGGAATAGAAACTATATACAGCATTTTCTCTGACCATGATGGAATTAAACTTAATATCAATTTCAGGAAAAAAAACTTGAAAATACACAAGCACATGGAAACTAAACAATCTACTTTTGAATGACTTTGCAACAACCAAAGAGATTAAGACTGAAAACAACAGATTCATGGAAATAAATGATAATGACTGCATGAGTTTCTATAGTATATAGGACACTACAAAAGCAGTCAGAAAAGGGAAATTCATAGCAATCAGTGTGCATACAAAAGAGATAGAAAGGTGACAAATGGTCAACCTAACATCATGCTTCAGATACTTGAAAAAAAAAAAAACAAAAAAATACCAGGAGAAAAGAAATAATAAAGATTTGGGCAGAAATAAGTGAAATAGAAAATAAATGAACTATACAAAAAATAAATGAGAGCAACAGGTGGTTCTTTGGAAAGAAAAACAAGATTGACAAACTATTAGCTAGACTAATTAAGAAAAGGAGAGAAAGGAACCAGGTAAATCGAACTCACAATGAAACAGGCAATATTATAACAGACATAATAGAAATATACAACATCATTAGAGGATACTATGAGTGACTACCTGTCAACAAGAAAACCTGGATGAGATGGACAAATTCCTGGACACAAATAACCTACCAAGATTGACTCAGAAAGACACAGCAAGCCTGAATAGACACATAACATGCCATGTGATTGAATCAGGAATAAATAAACTCCCGAAAAAAAAAAAAAAAAAAAAAAAAAAAAAAAAAAAAAAAAAAAAAAAAAAAAAAAAAACAGGTCCTAATGGCTTCACTTCTGAATTCTACAAATTTTTTAAAGAAGAATTAACCCCCGTTCCACTCAAATTATTTATTTCTAAAGATCCAAAAGGAAGGACTCTTCCCAAATTCAGTTTATGAAGCCTGTATCACCCTCATTTCCAAAACAGATAAGGACATGACAAGAAAATAAGACTATAGACCAATATCTCTGATGAATGTAGATGCGAAAATTCTCAACAAAATGCTAAAAAACTGAATCTGACAGTATATTAAAATATTATTCATCACAGACATTGTATGTCCCCACTTAATATATATTGAGTGTCTGCATTCTATGAAACTGATCGACTAAAGGATATAGAAACACATTAAATGGTTGTGAATACCAGATATAGTGTGGGTGAAAGAATAGAGTCTGAGGAAGGACATTTAGAAGAAAAATAGAGAGACAAAGAATTAATGGGACAAAGAAATGTGGTATTATCTGTTGAAGATAATTTTATAGTATTGTCAACTGGACTAGGGAGAAATGTACACATGTTGGAATATTCACTTTGTAAGCTAAATAATGTGATTGAATGTATAAAATAACACGAAATTTAAAATTTAAAAAAAATTAAAAAGATTATTCATCACAACTAGGTAGGCTTTATTCCAGGGATGCAAGGGTGGACAACATACACAAAACCATAAATGTAATACACCATATTAACATAAAGAAATATAAAAAGCCTGGGACCAGCAGTTAGCGTAATGGCTATGTCGCTGAACTCCCACGTAGTCGACCACGGTTCAAGTCCCGGACCCGGTGGCTTAAACTCACGCCAGGCGCATGTGCGTGTGTGCCCAAGATCCCGAGAGGAGAATGGAGGAGAAGGGATTGCGGCGTGGCCATCCCCCCCTGCGGGGGGTGATTTCTCGCTTTCTGTCTCTCTGCCTCTCTCTTCCTGGCGAGCGCATGCACCCTATAGCAAAAACCTCTCCAAAAAGAAAAAAAGAAAGAAAGAAAAAAACAATATGATAATTTCAATTGATGCAGAATAAGCATTGGACAAAATAAAAATCTCTTCATAATTAAGACTCTCTGCAAAATCAACATAAAAGGATCATTCCCCAGCATAATAAAAACCATCTATGGAAAACCTATAGCTAACATTATACTGAATGGGGAAAACCTGAACGCTTTTTCTCTAAAAACTGGTACAAGGCTGCCCACTTTTTCCACTCCTTTCCACTATAGTACTGGCATCCAAGCTAATGCAATCAGAAAAGATAATTAAATAAAAGACATTCAAATTGGGAAGTAAGAGTTGAAATCATATCTCTTTGCAGATGACATGATTGCATATATAGAAGACCCAAAGGTGCCCATGAAAAAACTTCTCTAAGTAATAAATGAATACAGTAAAGTGGCAGGATACAAAACAAGTTACAAAAATCTATAGCATTTGTATATACAAACAACAAGCAGACAGAGGTAAAACTGAAAAAAAAAAGTAATTCCATTTACCATAACCACAAAAACGGTAAGATACCTAGCAATAAATATAAACATGGAAGTCAAAGGCCTCTACATGGAAAACTATAAAAATTTTTAAAAAGAAATTAAAAATGACACAAAAAAGTGGAAGGATATCCCTTGTTCCTAGATTAGAAGAATTAATATAATCAAAATGGCAATTCTACCCAAATTAATCTACATATTTAATATAATCCCTATCCAATTACCAGAGACATTCTTCACAGATCTACAGAAGACAATCAGAGAATTTGCCTGGAATCATAAAAGACCCTGTATTGCTAAGGCAATCCTGTGCAAGAAGAGTGGAGCAGATAGCATCTCACACTCTGACCCCAAAATATATATACAAAGCTGTGATAATCAAAACAGCATGGTATTTACACATAACCAGACATCTTAACCAATAGAACATAATAGAGACCCCAGAAATAAACTCCAAAACATACAGCCAAATGATGGGTACCAGTCAATCATGTGGGAAAAGGAAAACCTCTTTGGCAAATGGTGGTGGAAAAACTGGGTATCCACCTGCAGAAAGAGGAAACTGGTCCCCTACCTCTCACCATTAACAAAAATCAACTCAAAGTGGATCAAAGATCTAAACCTAAGACCTCAAACTATAAAAATTACTGGTGGAAAACACTGGGGAAACTCTGGGAGGCACTGAGGTAGGCAAAGACTTCTTTTGTTAATTTTTAAAATTCTTTATTATAATAATTTTTTTTTACATTCTATCTCTATACATCATTTAGCTTGTATGGAGAATTTACCCAATATGAAATACATTTCAAACCAGGCGAGTTGAAAATACTATATGTGTCATTATCAATAGCTAATAAAACATTTCTGTGTCCTCCTAAAGTCTTACCTGTTTTTTCTCCTTAATTATCTTTCTTGCATTCTTCCCCTCTCCCACCCTCCTTCCACACTATCTCCAGTGTCCATAAATATTTTCAATGTTTTTATGTCCTCCAATCTTTCAGTCTCTACCATAGAGAGTATTGTTAAGTGGAGACATACAATGTCTCTCTTTCAGACACTGACTTGCTTCACTTAGAAATAAATCTTCCATATTTGTCCACTTTCTATCATAATAAGATTCCCAAGCACAGCCAATAATCCCAAAAATAGACAAGGAGGATTACATCAGATTACAGAAAAAGACATAGTAGTTAGTGTGAATCGATAACCCTCAGAATGGGAGAGTATTTTTGTAAACTATACCTCAGATAAAGGACTGATAACCAGAATACACAGGGAACTCAAGCAACTTACTAAAAAAAATAATAAATAAATAAATAAAAATAAATAAAATAAATATTAACCCAATTAAAAGACACAATTCTCTAAGGAAGATATACAAACAGCCTAAAAGCGTATTAAAAAATGTTCAGCATGCCTCATAATAAGGGAAATGCTAATCAAAACCACATCGAGGGACCAGCAGTTAGTGTAATGGCTGTGTCGCTGAACTCCCATGTAGCCAACCAAGGCTCGAGTCCCGGATCCAGTGGCTTAAACTCACGCCAGGGGCATGTGTGTGCGTGCCCAAGATCCCTAGAGGAGAATGGAGGAGAAGGGATTGCGGTGTGGCCATCCCCTCTGGGGGGGTGATTTCTCACTTTCTATCTCTCTGTCTTTCTGGGGAGCGCATGCGCCCTGTAGCAAAAACCTCTCAAAAAAAAAAAAAAAAAAGATAAAAGAAAAACACAACAAAATACCACCTAATCCCAGTGAGAATGGCAGAGATTAAAAAAAAAAAAAAAAAAAAAAAAGGTAAGTGCTGGCAGGAATGTAGTGAAAGAGGAACTCTCCTACACTGCTGGTGGGAATGTAAATTTTTTCAGCCACTGTGGAGAATAATACAGAAGTTCCTCAAAGACCCTCAAATAAAACTACCATATGATCCAGCACTTCCACTCCTGGGTATCTACCCAAATGATAGGAGAATGTTTGTTGGAAAAGTGCTTGCACGTCTATGTTTATTGCAGCTTTATTCACAATTGCTAAGACATGTTTTTAAATTTATTTATTTATTTCATGAGAGGGAGAGAAACAGAAAAAGGAGAGAAAGACAGAAGTGGAGAGACAGAGACAGGCACCCACAATGGCATTTTCACACCCCAGTCCATCCCAGTATGAGTCTGCCCAGATCATGGACAACTGTGTGCTGGCATACTCATGGAACCAACCCAAATGTCCATGAGCATATGAATGGACTGAAAAAGTCTGGCACATATACTCTGTGGAATACTGCTCAGTCACAGAAAACAAGAAGACCTTGACATTTGCTAGAAAGTGGATGAATATGGAAGATTTACTGCTGAATGAAGCAACCCAGGCTATGAAAGAGAGACACTGTATGTCTCCATTTAACATATCTGACTGTCCACACTCTGTGTTGGAAACTAAAAGATCAGAGGACATAGAAGCATTGAAAATGATTATGGATACTGGAGACAGTATGGGAAGATGGTGGGAGAAGAAGAAGAGCATAAGGAAAGAGATAAGGAGATAGAGAGGCAAGACACTTATAGGATGCAGAACTGGATTATTACCTGTCGATGATAACATTTTTGGTATCCTCAACTGGACTGGTGTGAAGTGTATTCATGTTGGGTAGATTCAACTTACGAGCTAAGTGACATATAGTTATTATATAAAATAAAATTTAAAAAAGAGAAAAATGGAGCTTCTCTGGTTGATGCCAGAATGAGAGGTTCAGAGCCCCATCTGCTTAATGGACCCTTCTTTGCTATTCTTAGAGCCCCTTAGGTGCTTCTAAAGAACCTAGGTAATTCACTGAAATATGTTAGGAAAGGTATTTCAATACCTTAAAACTGATACAGTGTAGGTTAATACTCTACAGTAGAACTTTCTGTGACGGAATGTTTTATATCTACACTGGCCATTTAGGTAGTCACTAGCCAGTCAAATGTGCTACTGAGCACTTGAATGTGGTTAAGGCAACTGAGGTACTGAATTGTTCATTTTAATTCATTTAAATAATTGACATACTGGACAGTCCAGCTCAACCCATTCCTTTCACAAAAAGGACCTTGAGACCCAATATCATTTGGCATGTTTGTAATAGAGGTGACATGGAGACCCAGGTTCCATATTCACTGACCCCCTTCTTCCTCAGCTGGCATGCCCAGGTCACTGCCCAGCACACTGCCTGCCTGGCTGTAATGAAGTGTGCAGGGGCTTTGCTATAATGTGTGCTACTGTACCCTGAAACTTGGTTTGCCTCTAAACATTCTTCCTATTTTTTTGTTTTGTTTTAAGAAAGGAGCTTGACCTTGCAAGAATTTCAGCTCCAAGGGTAAAGACCTGAAGAATGATGCTATAAAAATTTCAAAATAATGTGGTCTAAGCTCAATGATATCTGAAGAAATGGGCTCCATAGACCCAGTACTTTTAGTTCCCATAAGTGCAAGTGAAATTCTTCATCACAAAATGAGCCTTCCTGAGGTGGCTTGATGACCACAGCAAAACAGCACAACTTATAGAAAGGGCATCATGTTAGAAGGGATGTGAACAGAAAAAGGCTTTTTATTAACCAGACATGCATTCTCAAGGCCTTTACTTGTACCAAACCTCAATTTTGTTTTCTATAAAACATACACCACAATACCCCCTCCTCTCTCCTCTCAAGGATGTTGTGAAGATAAATCAGTAAGATATAAGAAATGTTCCATGTTCTTTGCATCAAAGAAAATCACTCTATAAATTTTCTAACTTCTCATTATTAAACACAAAAACCAAGCTTCTCTGAATGTAAAATAGTTAAAATTGAGCATCTTATATAATTTTATACCCAAAATTATTACACCATTAACCAAGGAGCTACACCAATGTACACTTTTAACAAGAAACTCTGTGTTAAAGTCATCTTTTTACTGTTATTTAAAGGAAAATAATGATTTGAAATGACAGAAGCCAAATTCTTTGCTATCCCCCATTGCAGAAAGTAGGTGAAGGCGTTGGATTTCTAAAAGGGTGAATTTATAATGTACACAGATACTGACTTTCCAGCTTATAGATTAAAAAGCTTACAGGAAGTAAGCTGGGATAGACTAGCAGGAAGACGCATAAGTAAGCTCAGATCATTCTTGTTTTCTTCATTTTTGCCTTGTACAGCAACAGTAATAATAATGATACTCTGTCCTGTTATATCCAAACATGAAATCACAGAAACACAGTTTTGGGTCATTTTGAGCCCACCCCAAAAGGCCTTTTTTGGGCTATGGACACACCTGTGTGAGCTAGCAGGCTGGGGAACAGGGTTTCAATGGGCATTTAGAGCAGAATAGTAGATTCAGTCACTTCCTCCTTTCCCCTCCCGCATCACTGTGCTCGTGGCTCCATTACAGCATTTGTCATATTGTGTTTAGTAACTTAATTTCTATGCTATGCCCCTGGCAAGACACTGTGCTCTTAGAAGGCAGAGCTATGTCTTGAATCTGGATCCTGAGCACAGAGCCCATCATATGATAGGCAAATGGGAAGTTAATGCTCTAGCTGATCACTGGTCCACTGGAACCAATACTCTCAACTCTAACACTATCAGTGTCATCCCAAATTGTGTGCACCCACTCTGTATACACAATTGGCAACATTTATTCTAATTTATATATCAGGGCAGATTCTAAAGTTGAAGCCAATACTTCAGTCTCACTAATGGGAAATAATGCATGTTAGAAAAGTTGCTTTGGTGATCAATTTATAACAACAACAAAGTAGCATCTGCTTACTTAGCACCCCAATATTTGCAAGCATCCTCTCCTTCTACATCCAAGATTTGATTCAGTGTATCTCAATTACTTTTTTCCAGCTTGGAGTCTGAATTCATTAGTATGCCCTTTCAGAGAAAACTGAATGCTGGTTTCTCAGAAGAAAAGAAAACCCGGGAGTAAAGATACAAAAATTAAATACCAATAATAAGCTGCCTTTGAAGGACAAAGTCTCAGCTCTGATAAGCTTTTGGGTTTATTTGCTCTACCCCCTCATTTAAATCAGTAAAATTACTTGGGCAGTCACCTGCTCATGCAGCAGCAGAAAACGAATCTTTACACTCTCCGTCAAGTTATCAACCATTCTGATTTGCCCAAGACTGAGGAGGTTTCCAGGACATGGAACTTTCTGTTTTTAAAGAAAGACAAACTCAGGCAAACTTCTCTTTGTTTGGAACTGTGAACTCTTTCCTAAGATTTAGTACTTCCTGTGCTAAGACAGAGCAAGTCCCAAACAAACTAGGGCCAGTTGATTCCCTAGGTACAGGGCTTTCTTCACTATATAATCTTGCTCCTTTTATCAGTTTGAGAAAATGTTACTGGTTCTGCCTCAGATATTTAACACACACAAAAGCTCAGTGATTAAAAAAAAAAAAAAAAAAAAAAAGAGTTTGGGGACCAGCAGTTGGTGTAATGGCTATGTTGCTGGACTCCCATGTAGTCAACCACGGTATGACTTCCGGAATCGGTGGCTTAAACTCAAATCAGGCGCGTGTGCGTGCATGCCCAAGATCCCGAGAGGAGAATGGAAGAAAAGGGATTGGGGCATGGCCATCCCCCCGAGGGGTGATTTCTCACTTTCTGTCTCACTGTCTTCCTGGCAAGCACACACACCCAATAGCAAATATCTCTCAAAAATAACAATAATAATAATAGAGTTTGACAATTGTTGCACTGCTATGACCCATCTAAGAGGGATAAAATTCTTTTTTTTTTTTTTGGAGAGGTTTTTGCTATAGGGTGTGTGCGCTCGCCAGACAGACAGAGAGAGACAGAGAGATAGAAAGCGAGAAATCACCCCCCGGGGGGATGGCCACGCCACAATCCCTTCTCCTCCATTCTCCTCTCAGGATCTTGGGCATGCACACACACACGCGCCCGGCATGAGTTTAAGCCACCGGGTCCAGGACTCGAACCATGGTCGACTACGTGGGAGTCCAGTGACATAGCCATTACGCTAACTGCTGGTCCCAAAGGGGGATAAAATTCTATCCGTTAATTATAACAACACAAATGATCAAAACCAGAACCTCAAAAACCATAGTGAATTTTTAGAAAGATCTGGGTCCCTAAATTATTAAATGTTAAAAAAAATCAAAAGGAAGAAAATTAATATCATGAAAATGAGCATTATGAAGCCTTTCTAGTTAGGTACCAAACTATTATATGTCCAAACTAATCAAGTTATCGCTGCTAAGAAAAGAAGGCCCTGGAATGCTCACAAAGAGGCTGAATAATTAACCCAAGAGTCAATTCAGAGAGCAACCATACTCATGAGGCATTCCTCTAGCACTGTAATTAGCTTACAATTCTTATCATTCCAGAGAGGACTTTCGGAGGCTGTGTTTAAAACTCTTAGGGCATTTTCCACAAAAGGGAGATGAAATTTATATTTCAATTTCTTTGAGGGGACTTGAGATTGTGGGTACAGGATTTCTCCATTCATAAAAAGAACTCATCCAACTTCAGATGAGACAGAATATGCTCAGGATTGTATGGACAGACTGCCTTCCAACTTCAATTAGCAAACTCACAAAACCAGGATGTCAGGAGTATTTGTCAGGAAAGTGCTGCTGGATATGACCAATCCTGTATACCTAAAACAATAGTCGAACTAGCCTGACATTTTCTTGGGCACTTTAGTTACAGACACATTATAAGGAAATATCCTCATAACCATTCTCCAAGTCTGTAAGTGAGAAAATGAAGCCACAAAGCTAGTGAGCAGCAGAGCCAGTTTGAGTCCAAGACTCTTCAGGTTTCTTTCCTGAGTTGGTCTCCTCCCTAACCTACTCACCACCAGAGCAGCTACTCAGCTCCCATGCTCTGAGAGTCACACTGCACATATAGAGAAAAGTCTCATGGGAAAAAAAGGGAAAGGTCAAATTGTTCTACCAAAAGAAAAGAAAATTCCACTTTCCTTTTTTTCTCTGTTTATTTCTCCTGAGAGAAAGAAAGGCAGAGACAGAGAAACAGCATGCCCAACAGGATCTTTTTTTTTTTTAATTTCATTTTCTTTTATACAATCACATTATTTAGCTTACAAAGTGAATATTTCAACAGGGTCTTGACACTGCGATCCACCCCCAGCCTCCGTTGGCCCCAGGTTATGGACATACACATACCCAGCACACTCAGGGAGGTCCGAGAGCACAAATATGGAACCTACCCATGGGGGGGTTATGCCTTCCAGAAAATCACGTTTTACTGCTGTGCTACCATCCAAGCCCAGCCACTTTCTTACTAAAAAAGGAAAAGGCTAGAAAATCCTACATGTTACTTAAAAAATAAACTAATTAAATCATATTCCAACATAGTTAACAAACTAGGAAATACAATGATTTTAAATTTGATTTGTCATAGGAAAACTCTCCCTAATTATAAGGACCCGATTGCCTTAAACAAATCTCTGTAGTCCAAAGGAAAAAAATCCCTTGCCCCACTGAAAGTTATCTGGAAATTCATTTTTTAAGAGAAGCATAAGGGAAAAGTTATAACTCAACAAGTAATAAGAACGCTTTCCTGAAAACAACTTTTACCTTCGACTTTTCTCCTTTTTCTCCTCTCCCTTCAAAAACTAAACAAAACAAAAAAGAAACATCCATGAATTTCAGCTGAAAAATTAACATTACAAATTGCTCTCCCCCCCCTTCAAGGAAGATGATAATCTGATTTACCACCTCCTTGCTAGGCTTAAATCAGTAAAGAACATCAAGTACAAATTCTGGATATTTTTAAAAGACAAATTTACTATTGTAAAGGGCAACACTATAAGCAGCCAAAGGTTCCAATGCCCTCCCTGGCTATTAATAAATCCCCTTGAGCCTTTGAAACTTTTACAGCAAGTTCATCCAAATAGCAAGCCTCATCCCCTTTGGGATAGAGCATTGTGAATTTCTAACCCAAGGTTCTTGCCCTGCTAAGTTCTGTGTGTGTGTGTGTGTGTGTGTGTGTGTGTGCGCGCGCGCGCGGGCACACGCATTTAGCAGGTGTTTCTGTCTCACGCGATTCTGCAGAGCTCTGGGGATGGCCCCCTCTGTCATTATATAGTACTTGACTCTCTGTAGTGTGTCCCTTAATGAAGAAAAGCCCTTTGAAAAACCAGGAGGCACATTCAAAATTCCTGCAAATTCTACCATTTTGCAGCGAAATTACATGACTATTTCTAAAAATAAGATTTGAGAATTACGTATTTGGAGTTATCAGAATTTCTTACAGGACTAAATTGAAAATAAGGCAGTGAAAGGAGATTTTATGCACTCTAAAATAATTGGAAATGCAGAATTATGCAAAAAGATAATTTTAAAGTCTCTACTTCAAAAAAGGCTTGACATAAAAGCTCTTAAAAAGCAATTCTCCACAGTCCATTCCAAACATCATTTATACCTTAATGCAGTTAAAACAGGACACTTCTGGAATGTGAGTCTTGTAGTGAATACTGCACTTCTACAAACCTCAAAATGTGTAGGCCAAGCCTGAAGGTCCCTTACGTATGGAAACTTGTCTGACCCAAATAAATAGAGAGAAGGGAGCCTGCATACTTTTGGGGATGGGAGAGAGGAATATGAGCAACTCCCATCCCTCTGTGTTGCACCAGCTGCTCATCCAGCTTAATCCCTCCCTTGGGGCTGGCCAACTCTCTCCTCTCTCCTGCTTTGCCAGCTCATCTTTGAGTTCATCCTTTAGTTTATTTGCAGCTCCCCTCAAGGTGGGCAAAGAAAATGGAACAAGATAAAACCATTGCTACTGCCTTTTAACAACTCTGATGGAAGATTTACTACAAAAAGAGATTGTGGTTACCATATCTACAATAAGGATTTGTGCTTATATGTGAATACCAATAACCCATGCTAAACCTATCTCTAGCTTGACTGCTGTCAAGTCTCCAAAAATAATATCATTTTCTCTTTAGAGTCATGATCTCCAGCACTCTCAGTCCTTCTCCTTTTGTTAAATTGAGAAAATTGCTGAATCACTAGCTTGTTTCCAACCAGAAACAATCTGGTTGCAAATTTCCTAAATCCTACGAGCTCATTCCTTTTATTCCAGCCTAATCAAATAGTGGTTCTTCCCTCTTTGTCCCGAGAGTACATTTTTCCTTCTAGGGACCTTACTTACTTCCTCATCATTTTCTGTCACTAAGGAGTAACTCCCCAACTCCAGTGCTAACGCTTCTCCAAAAACTGGTCTGAGTCAAGGAAAGTGGGGCTTCCTGGAGCCATGCAGAGACAGGATTCTTGTGCTAAGAGCCAGGACTAATTGACCATCAGTGATTACGCACCCTCCTCTCTGCATTGATGTTCAGCCCTTTATTCAGATCCAGAAGTTTACAACTCTTTGTCTCTCCTAGGAGTTGGTTAGGTTCACATCTGACAAAAAAATAAAATAAAATAAAATAAAAATAAATAAATAAACCCAAGATGTGGAGAGGAAGTCCAGAGAAATGCCAAGTACCTGGGAGTCAGAAACTGACACTGACATTCATTAAACTATGAGGAAAATATTGAACTCTCATCTATTTGGCTCTTAACCCCATAATATTAACCTCAATTATCTTGCTTCCTATTTTAATAATATGGCAATATTATTGCACATGAACTGAGTAGCTTGATTTGACATTGCCATGCTCAATTTTCATTGTTAGGAAACCTGACTTAGGCAAGTAACAATAAGTGATAATACCAATATTTTAGCCCAATTCTGTCAGATCCCGAAGCCAGCTTTAGCACTATTTGAATGTCCAATGAACAGAGGCAAATTAGAATGCAAAAAGAAAAATAAGACTGCAAACACCATCCAGGGAAGTGAGGGCTTGATAATGGCTGGTGACAGGATAGAGCTGGCTATACTGGAAGAGAGCGGAGAAAATGGCAGCATCATGGTGGTGGTAGTTATGGGCTGGGTGTGAATAAGCAGTGCTTCTGTGCTTCATGATAGGTCTTAAACCAAAATGAGGCAAAGAAACATTGCAGACCCTCAAGAGGCAGCAATGGGAAGGGACCAGAGCAGATCCACTTGGAATCAACAGCAGGAGACTATGACTATGCAGCAGCCTCATGGAAGGAGGAGGGCCAAAACAAAGCCAGAGATGTAGCTCTTTTGGTGCATATGGAACATAGATGGTAGACAGGAAGTTAGTGAGGCACCAGGCAGTGTCCAAATCCAGTACCACAAAATAGTGGCCCATAAATTTCACAGTATTTGAAGTCTGCCCCCAATAAAATACAAACCAGTGAGTAAGTTATAAGCAGAGGCTGGAAGAAAGGAAAAGTGTCAAAACTCAAGAATCTGAGTAGGAGTTCAAGCTAAAAAGGCTCTAGACAAGAACATAGTCCCCAGTTGCTCAATAGTCACCATGGCCTGAGAGAACAAGCTCTCTGGCCCCAGAGTCAACCCCAGGTGGTCTCTAGGCAAGCAGAAATGTGAGTGAGATGGATCTTAGATATGCTACCAAAAAGCTCTAAAAACAAAAACAAAAGACAAGACTCTACTCAGTCATTAATTCTATCCAAGGTCATTACTTTGGCTATAATTGGAGTATTTAAATACCAAATTATACATAAAAGGCTTCCTGGGCTAAAATGAGAATTCTGTGGAAGGTTAATGTCAGTCCTTTTGCCAAAAATCACATTAATAGTGAGGTATACACAGTTCCATGATGCATGATCTAGAACCCAGGAGACCCATGCAGTCTTGGAATAAGCCATGAGAAAATCCACACATTCTCTTCCCTTTTTAGGCCATAGTTGACTTCAATATGAGATCTGAGCCAGTCTCCAACCCATTCCCTATACCCCCTAACCCCCAACTCTCAATCTCTCCTACTTCTGATCAGACACCAGGTTTGAGAGTAAAGGTATGCACGGTAAGCACTTTAGGAGCCACATACGATGAAACCATAAAAAGAAGAGAAGGTAGTATCTGAGGTTTTAAGACAATGACGGGGAAGGCAATAAGAGGAGTGTAAGTTTGAAAGTCATCAACCCCAAAAGCAAGACTATATGTACATGGCCAATCAGGGACTGATGACCACACCTCTTCATCAGCAGGCATAAGATTTCTGAAACATAAACGAGTATTGATCCTGACCCTCTGGGTACCTGGGAGATTAAAAAAAAAAAAAAAAAAAAAAAAAAAAAAAAAAAAGGCACTATCACAAACAGTGAGGAAACTGTAGTCATATTAAGCTTTTATGATCATTTAGGGCCTCAAAAATTTGCCTTAGAATTGAGGCTAATGTCAGAACAAGGGAAAAGTCATTCCTAGGGAATGAATTTTTTGAGCATTCCTAGGAGTGAAATTCTCAAAAACCTCTCTTCTCCCTCTGGCTCCAAACCTGTGCTTCTTCTCAAACACAGGAAGTTCAAGGAGGCTTAAAGAAAGGCCTTAGCCTAGAGTTTACAGTTGTGATAAGGACACCATCCAGCTCTGTGAGAGATCTGGCCCCCACCCAGCAAGGTCCCTCAGGAGCACTGAAAGCCAAGCATCTGGGAAGCATAGCAATAATACCATAAAATGATACAATATTATCATAAAATATGAGTTACTACCAATTGCATGGAGTTGTCAGGAAAGCCATAATGCATTTTTGCATAGAAAATATGTCATGACTTTCCCAATGACCCAATAAAATTAATTCTGGTTTCAGAGATTAATGAATGGCCTATTGATGATTATAAAATGATATTTATTTTTAAAATGCACCCCAATATCAAAGATACTAAAATTGAAAAAAGTACATCTTAGAATCAGTGAAATTCAGCAATACTACTACTGTTGATATTATTAAAGTTCAAAACATTCTTGTGGGATGATATTTCCAAACCCTCTAATGTTAGGTAAGACCATGTAACTGGTTTTGGCCAATGAAATGTGAGACTCTCCAGAACTCTCCTCTCCTGTCACAGTAATCATGGCAGTACGTGGCAGCTGTACCTGGACAAGGTGGTATTATAGGAAGATGAAATATTTATCAGCTTGAATCTCTAGGAAACTTCAATGAGAAGAGTCCCTATCAATCCAACTCATTTTGGGCATTTGTATGGGTAAAAAATAAAACTTGATTGTTTTAAGTAACTGACATTCTGGAATTGCTTGTTACCACAACATAAATTAGCTTCTAAAATGCCAATCATCTTATGTGTGAATAAGCTATTGTCCTATTTAGTCTATAAACTAAACAATGGAGCAAGCAAAGCATGCCCTACTCCCATTTTAGAGATGAAGAAATTAAGGTTTCAAAAGACTAACTAAAGATGCCAACCAGTGATGCAATGGTGACACACTACTCTGTAACACTAAACCCACTTGGAAAGGCCCATGGTTCACATCCCAGGGGCTCCTTATGTATGTTGAGGGTATGTACGCCTGAGATCCAGGCCGACTGAGCCTGGGGTGGGCCACAAAATGAAGACCTTGTTGCAGGCCTCTCCACACTCAATAAAGGAAATATAAATAAACTGTTTTTTAAAAAATAAGACTAACTTAATTGCTCAAAGTCACATAGCTACCATGTGACTAGTAGAGTGGTACTAGAATTCACTGTCCTCTAACTGAAAGACTGAATCCCATGCATACTGTCTGCTACGGTTTGGACTACAGTTTGTCCCCCAAAATTTCATGTTTTAAAATTCAAGTTTTCATATTTTCATATCTTAGTGGGTGCTTGCCTTTCTTTCAGAAATTCATGTGTTGGGATTTCATTGTTACAAAGGTATTAAATGAAAACTTAATTCCTTCATGATGTCCCAGGGTAAGACTTTTGGATGTGATAATGCCATTATGGCAGTGCCTCTATGAAAGAGTTACAGTGGATAGATAAGCAAGGGGAATGAGACTTGAACAGCAGAGAAAGCTGCATGGCTACAGACTATATCCTGCCCTGCTAAAGTTTTATATTCCACTGTTAGTGATGCTTTTAGATTTTCTGGCCATCAGAATTATGAATTTTTTTAAGAGAGATTTTTGCTATAGGGTGCATGCGCTTGCTGGAGAGAGAGACAGAGACAGAAAGCAAGAAATCACCGCCCAGGGCAGATGGCCATGCTACAATCCCTTCTCCTTCATTCCCTCTTGGGATTTTGGACATAACACACACACATGCCCCAGATGAGTTTCAAGCCACCAGGTTGAGGATTTGAACAATAGTTGGTCATATTGGAGTTCAGTGATGTAACCATTATGTCATCTGCTGGTACCAGAATTATTCATTATTAAGTTCTATTTCTCTTTAATTCACCGAGCCTCAAATATTTCTGCTAGCAACATAACAAACTGAGACAGAGTCCCTGTTCATTTCTAGACCATCTCCAATGTCTCCTTTTTCAACTGCTCATATGAATATATACATTTACATCTACCTTCTTTGGGAAAAGGGGGTTTGAGTCCCAACCTTTCCTTTAAGCAACAGCAAAAGACTCAAGAACCTGGCCAACAACAGAGTTTAAGACTTAGAATAAGGATGACAGCTCAGGCCTGGCTGCAATGCCAAAGAAACATATTTATAGTTGATCCATGAGTTGATAAGTTCTAGGAAGTCAGAAAGATAAATGCTCAGATAAAGAGTATTTTCCCAATCAGTAACTAAAATCAAGAGTAAATGGAGAGAGAAAAAATAATTTTTAAAGGTATATACATAATGTTTTGTATTTCACTTTCATTTTTTGAACATGCTTTACATTCTGAGTGGAAACTTAGATCTGGTGACTGTTATGAAACTGTCAACAATCACGTGATGACAGAAAATTCTAATTTCTTGTTAAGACACATATGGCAGTTGACTTCGTGGACATGAATAAGCAGACTCCTGGGTTCTTGACCCCATCACTGTACTCAGATTACATTATGTGCTCAGAAATCTAAATTGTACAGACCAAAATAATTTCCTTGAATCAATGTTGTTACTTCATTTCTCAGCTAGTGAAAAGAGCTTCCCTAGAATCAATTTCTAAGGTCAAAACACACACAAAAAAAAAAAATTTAAAACAGTTGCTATCTGCAACTGGCAGTTTGCCCTTGGTACATGCCCCAAGTGGTCTTATATTCAAGTTCAAGAAAAGAGAATGAACTTTATCACTTACCCCATTTTAGAGCAACTCTCAGGGCTGTTCCTCTTTTCCATTGCACTCTCCCTCAATCATCTCTGAGCCCTGAGCACAGCGCCCTTCCAGAGCAGTGGTTTCATTCATAGTCCACGCATGCTGAAGAACCTGGCTCTGAAAATGTCAGTATGAAATTCCCCCAAGGACAGGCATGTCGGAACCAGAGCTGTAAGCATGACCCTGGAAACCCCTCTGAAATTCTAAGTAAAGATGTGTTTATAAAATTACTAAGATCTATTTCCCTTATCTGATGGCCAAGCAACTGTGGCTACCTTCAGTCACTCGGTAAGCTAAACTTGCCACCACTATATGGACATCAGTGTATAAGGCAAAGTTTTCTGAATTTCATACACCTGGACAGAGTTCACAGGATTTTGTTAATGCTAAGCACTTTTGTTTCAGAATAGCAGTTTTCCTGTATTTTTTAGATTCTTGTTATTATTATTGGCAAGAGTATATATGATCACCATGGAGCCAGAGGGATTCTCTGAGATTATAAAAACGAATATTCATGATTTGTGTAGTAAATATCCATAAGGCATAAATCCTGCCTAAGAAGATTCTGTGCCTCTTTCCTCTTATGCAAAGCACTATTTTCTACAACAAGACATTGAATATCAATTTCTTACCCAGAGCCCAAGACAATGGGCGGCTAAGAGTCCTTGAACAATGGTTCTTAACTACTAGGGCGTTTCCAGCTATTTCAAAAACTGATTGAAGGCTCCAGGCACTCTAGTAATATGTACATAGACACACATAAAGGCTATTCATAATTTCAGGATGTTCATATTGCCCTAAAGCTCATACATTTTTTTTGCTGCTTTGACCCAGGCCCTATGCCTCCTTCGCTATGAAAGGGGATCTTCAAACAGGAGGTGCCAGCTCACCCCCTCTGTTGATTTTGCCTCCTTTGTCACCAAGGAACTTGTTAAATTGTCATCTACCCAATGGGGTAGATAACACTTACTTTAATCTCTCTGAATCTTGGTCCCCTCAAAATATGGGAATTATATGTGCCCACCTACCATGAGATATTGTGAAAATTAAATAACAGAAGAGATATGTAAGTATCCTCTTAATTGTGGATTAAGCATTGTACATTTGTGCAATACTGGTGAAAAGTGCATGAGGCAGCCATAATGGGCTCTGTCCGTTCTGTTTCAGCCTCTTCCAACTATGCTTGTTCTACACACCAGATTGCTGATTTGGTTTTTCACTGAGGACTGCTGGGGATCATAGTGCTCACACATGCCTTTGCAAATGAGAATGTGTATGAGGGGAACCACGAGACTGCCGATTCCTTAATGACTTTGTATTGACACCTGGGGAACAGCCAAACATCGCTGTAATCCCAATAACTCAGAGGCCTCCATAAATCACACTGATGAGAAAGAAAATCCAAAGCAGGGATATTGCTTTCTGCCACTTAGAAAAGAGAATGAATGCTTTAGAGGTGTCTTTTAAGGGTGGCCTAGCTTTCCAATCATCCATTCCTCAATACCACCATCTCAAGCTGTCATGTATAACAGAGACCTCAAACTTAGGATATAGTGGAAAATAAAGATGATAACAAAAATAGTGCCCTTCATCCAGCTTAGGGTTTTTGTTTTGTTTTGTTTTGTTTTTGCACATTAACTTCTTTAGTACACACATTTATTGGTTAAGGTAGGTTAACTGCTGTGGCAAATATAACTTAAGATCTATAACAAGCTCACATGACATAGGAGTCTATTTGTCTCTCAGATAAACAGTTCAGGGTATTTTTCTGTTTGGTTCCAGACAACGATATGCAGGCCAAGAGTGACGGAGCCTCTACTTTCCTCAAATCATGACATTCAGTTGGGTCCTGGCATCAATACATCCCAGGCATGGGCGTAAAGAGCAGGCAGGATTTGGTTTGGGAGATTTAAGGGGCAAGACCTGAAACTGAGGCATAACTCTTCCTCTCACATTCCATTAGCTACTGAACAGCAAGGAAAACAGAAATGTAACCAAGTAACCTAGCTATGTACCTAGGAAAAAGACAAAGTAGATTTTTAAAAGCATCTTGGTCTCTTTCTTTCCAGACATTATTTTTATAAGGTTTAATTATGTTTAAATCAATTTCTGGCTAACATTTGCATGAATAAACTTAATTGGTTAAGTTATTCATACATTCATTCACTTATCATGTGTTTATTGAGCATCTACTCTGTGCTAAGCACACATTAGGCACTGAAGATACAGTGGGTTACAAAATTAACTTACAAAAATCTATAGCATTTCTATATACAAATAACAAGCAGACAAGACAGAACTGAAGAAAGTAATCCCATTTACCATAGCCACAAAAAGAATAAGATCCTGGATCTTATGTTTAAAAACTCCTTATTTCAGTTCTGTGGTCTATGAATTATTGGAATTAGTAGAGGCTTCCTGATTAATGAGGATTGATCCTCAACCATGAGCAAAAAATAATGAAGCAGGCCCAGCTGTGGTGGTATACAGGTAGCACCATCACTTCAATGGCTGGAGACTGCATGAGAGGCACAGGTTTGGTTCTTGGGCCAACCTGAACATGTCAGGTACCTATAAAATGCCTATAATCTTAGCTGGCTAGGAGGCTGAGGCAGAAGGTAAAGCAACACAGCAAAGTCCTGTCCAAAGTAAATAAGTAAATAAATAAACTATCTCTCTCCCTTCTCATCTCTTTCTCATAAAGGAAAAAATAAATAACAAAACAGTAAAAACTACAAGATGCTTGATACTGCAACATAGGCAGTATAGCCAAATCAATAAATTTTATGCAGTAGGACAAATATCTTTCCAGGTTTGTATTAAATATGGAAACTTCTCTTCCCATCACATAGACATATAGATATGGACAGTGACATAAATATATAATTTATATAGTTCTCTAACTTTTGGTCAGTTTTACACTTGGAAACCAAGTACATGAGCTTTATAGACTGGTATATGGAGTAAGAATTATAGCACAAAACTGGCCTGATTTTATAGGGTCAGTGAATAATAAGTTATACTTGATTCATTCAACAAATATTTTAGCACTTACTGTGTACCAGATACTGCACTAAGCACTGGGGAATCAGAAGTGGGTAAAACACAACAATCCCAGCCATCATAGAGCTTAGCAGACCCTAAATAAATAATCACTCAGTTGAGCAATAACAACTGTGAAAAGTGTAATGGCTTGCATTTAGCAAGGAGCCATAAGAAAGTATGGGAAGTATGGGAATTAAAAAATAAAACTGAGTCGTACTATAGAGGCGGGTATCTTAGAAGCAGCTTGGAAAATCCCAGTTCTGTCTTCTTTCATACATTTCTCCAGAGAAGAGGGGAAAAAAACTATTCTATTTAGTGAGTAGGTGTTAACAAACTGAGGGGAAAAAGCCCCAGAAAAGAAAATGCAACACCTCTGCCCATTGAGTTGATTCTTCTTTTCATGACCCAAAGACAGGAAAATTCTACTTTATACTTTCAAAATCTTCTGAACGCTAAAGAGACATAAAGAGTAATAATAATAACAATGATGCAGAACCACTTTGCTTTGAGTTACATACTTACTGTCTAGTGGACCTACCCAGAAGGATAAAAAAGCAGTGAGTGAAAAGCAGTCAGAAGAGGGAAGTTCATAGCAATTAGGGCACATAAGAAAAAGATGAAAAAAAGGCAAACTGACAACCTAACATCATATCTCAGAGAACTGGAAAAGCAACAACAAAAAAAAAAAAATCCAAAAACCTCCAGGAGAAAAGAAATAATAAAGATTTCAGTAGAAATAAATAATACAGAAAATAGCTTTCCAGCTTGGGCCCGGCAGAATGGCTCCCTCAAAGAAGGGTGGCGAGAAGAAGAAGGGCCGTTCTGCCATCAACGAGGTGGTGACCTGGGAATACACCATCAACATTCAATTCACAAGCGCATCCATGGCGTGGGCTTCAAGAAACGTGCCCCTCAGGCACTCAAAGAAATCCAGAAATTTGCCATGAAAGAGATGGGGACTCCAGATGTGCGCATTGATACCAGGCTCAACAAAGCTGTCTGAGCCAAAGGAATAAGGAACATCCCATATGTGGCTGTCCAGAAAACAAAATGAGGATGAAGATTTACCCAGCAAGCTCTACACTCTGGTGACCTGTTACCACTTTCAAAAATCTACAAACAGTCAATGTGGATGAGAAATAACTGCTGATTTTCAAGTAAAGTTATAAAAAAAAAGAAAGAAAGAAAGAAAGAAATTATATAGAAAATAAATGAATAAAAGTAAAAGCTGGTTTTTTGAAAAGATAAAGAAAATCGACACACCACTAGCTAGACTAACTAAAAAGAAGAGAGAACAAGGTAAATCAAATTCCCAAATTCCAAATGAGGCACTATAAGAACAGACATAATAGAAATACAAAACATCATTAGAGAATACTATGAACAACTACACACCAACAAACAAGAAAATCTGGATGAGATGGACAAATTCCTGGACACATATAATACCAAGAGTGAGTAAGTAGGATGTAGAAAGTCTGAATAGGCCCATAACAAGCCATGAGATTGAATCAGTAATAAATAACCTCCCAACAAAGAAAAGCCCTGGTCCTGTTGGCATCACCTCTGAATTCTACAAAACTTTTAAAGAGAGTTAACCCCCATTCTACTCATTATTTCTAAAGATCCAAAAGGATGGAGCTCTCCCAAATTCATTCTATAAAGCCTCCATCACCCTTATCACTAATATAGACAAGGACATGACAAGGAAGGAAAACTATAGACCAATATCTCTGATAAATATAGATGCAAAAATTCTCAACAAGATACTAGCAAATCATATCCAACAACATATAAAAAAGATTATACAGCACAACCAGGTAGGCTTTATTCAAGAGATGCAAGGATGGTTCAAAATATGCAAAACCATAAATGTATACACCATATTAACAGAAAGAAAGATAAAACCATATGATCATATCAATTGAAGCAGAAAAAGCATTTGATAAAAAAATCCCTTCATGATCAAGACTCTCAGAAAAATAAGCATAGACGGGTCATTCCTCAACACAATAAAAGCTGTCTATGAAAAACCCATAGCTAACATCATTCTGAGTGGAGAAAAGCTGAAAGCTTTTCCACTAAAAACTGGTACAAGACAAAGATGCCCACTTTCTCCACTCCTTTTCAATATAGTACTATAAGTCCTTGCAAATGCAATCAGAAAAGAGAATAAAATAAAAGGCATTCAAATAGGAAAATAAGAGGTGAAATTATCTCTATTTGCAGATGACATGATTGTATACATAGACGACCCAATGGTATCCATGAAAAAATTCCTAGAAGTAATAAATGAATACAGTAAAGATGCAGGATACAAAATCAACGTACGGAAATCTATAGCATTTCTATATACGAACAGCAGGCAAACTGAGATAGAACTGAAGAAAATAATTCCATTAACCATTGCCACAAAAAGCATAAGATACCTAGGAATAAATCTAACCAAAAAAGTTAAAGACCTTCACAAGGAAAACTATGAGAAGCTAAAAAAAGAAATTGAAAATGACATAAAAAAGTGGAAGGACATCCCATGTTCCAGGATTGGAAGAATTAATATAATCAAAATGGCAATTCTACAAATTAATCTACATATTTAATGCAATCACAATCAAAATACTAGAGACATTCTTCACAGATCTAGAAAAGACAATCATAGAATTTGTCTGGAATCATAATAGACCTCATATTACCAAAGCAATCTCGCACAAAAAGAGTGGAGTGAAAAGTCTCTCACTTCCTGACCAGAGAATATACTACAAACCTGTGATAATCAAAACATCATGGTATTGGCACAGAAACAGACAGGTGGACCAATGGAATAGAATAGAGACCCCAGAAATAAACTCTCAAACGTACAGTCAACTGATTTTTGACAAAGGATACCAATCAATCCAGTGAGAAAAAGAAAACATCTTTAGCAAATGGTGCTGGAAAAACTGGGTATCCACCTGCAGAAAGGTGAATCTGAACCCATAACTCTCACCATTGACAAAAATCAACTCAAAGTGAATCAAAGATCTAAACCTAAGACCTCAAACTATTAAAAAAAAAAATGCTGTAAAACACT